>CP144695.1:1839493-3252692 GCA_036885675.1 Vigna mungo
TTACCTTGTGAAATTGCTAAGATGGACCAATTCCAAGTACCTTGAGCCAACACCATGACATCCAACACTC
This sequence comes from Vigna mungo, assembly GCA_036885675.1. Taxonomy (NCBI): domain Eukaryota; kingdom Viridiplantae; phylum Streptophyta; class Magnoliopsida; order Fabales; family Fabaceae; genus Vigna; species Vigna mungo. The sequence continues at coordinate 1,839,564 of CP144695.1, forward strand.
CATACACAGTTCACAAACAACATGGACACACAACTTATGAAAAAATCACAGAAATGGGACTTGGTCCTCTGTGTTAGGAAAAGTGGTCCCTTGTGTTGGACTTTCTGTACAAATTGGCCATTTCTCTCGCGTAAACGTTTACAAGGTCTTGTAAATGTTTACAGAGGTCCTTTTGCACTTACCTTGGTGAAATTGCTAAGATGGACCAATTCCAAGTACCTTGAGCTAACACCATGACATCCAACACTCCAAACACAGTTCACCAACAACATGGACACACAACTTATGAAAAAATCACAGAAATGGGACTTGGTCCTCTGTGTTAGGAAAAGTGGTCCCTTGTGTTGGACTTTCTGTACAAATTGGCCATTTCTCTCGCGTAAACGTTTACAAGGTCTTGTAAACGTTTACAGAGGTCCTTTTACACTTACCTTGGTGAAATTGATAAGATGGACCAATTCCAAGTACCTTGAGCCAACAGCATGACATCCAACACTCCATACACAGTTCACCAACAACATGGACACAACTTATGAAAAAATCACAGAAACGGGACTTTGTCCTCTGTGTTGTGAAAAGTGGTCCCTTGCGTTGGGTTTCTGTACAAATTGGCCATTTCTTTCGCGTAAACGTTTACAACGTCTTGTAAACGTTTACAGAGGTCCTTTTGCACTCTTTGTGAAATTGCTAAGATGGACCAATTCCAAGTACCTTGAGCCAACACCATGCCATCCATCACTCCATACATAGTTCACCAACAACATGGACACACAACTTATGAAAAAATCACAGAAATGGGAGTTAGTCCTCTGTGTTAGGAAAAGTGGTCTCTTGTGTTGGACTTTCTGTACAAATTGGCCAATTCTCTCGCGTAAACGTTTACAACGTCTTGTAAACGATTAGAGAGGTCCTTTTGCACTCTTTGTGAAATTGCTAAGATGGACCAATTCCAAGTACCTTGAGCCAACACCATGACATCCAACACTCCATACACAGTTCACATACAACATGGACACACAACTTATGAAAAAATCACAGAAATGGGACTTGGTCCTCTGTGTTAGGAAAAATGGTCCCTTGTGTTGGACTTTCTGTACAAATTGGCCAATTCTCTCGCGTAAACGTTTACAAGGTCTTGTAAACGTTTACAGAGGTCCTTTTGCACTTACCTTGGTGAATTTGATAAGATGGACCAATTCCAAGTACCTTGAGCCAACACCATGACATCCAACACTCCATACACAGTTCACCAACAACATGGACACACAACTTATGAAAAAATCACAGAAATGGGACTTGGTCCTCTGTGTTAGGAAAAGTGGTCCCTTACTTTCTGTACAAATTGGCCAATTCTCTCGCGTAAACGTTTACAAGGTCTTGTAAACGTTTACAGAGGTCCTTTTGCACTTACCTTGGTGAAATTGCTAAGATGGACCAATTCCAAGTACCTTGAGCCAACACCATGACATCCAACACTCCATACACAGTTCACAAACAACATGGACACACAACTTATGAAAAAATCACAGAAATGGGACTTGGTCCTCTGTGTTAGGAAAAGTGGTCCCTTGTGTTGGACTTTCTGTACAAATTGGCCAATTCTCTCGCGTAAACGTTTACAAGGTCTTGTAAACGTTTACAGAGGTCCTTTTGCACTTACCTTGCTGAAATTGCTAAGATGGACCAATTCCAAGTACCTTGAGCCAACACCATGACATCCAACACTCCATACACAGTTCACAAACAACATGGACACACAACTTATGAAAAAATCACAGAAATGGGACTTGGTCCTCTGTGTTAGGAAAAGTGGTCCCTTGTGTTGGACTTTCTGTACAAATTGGCCATTTCTCTCGCGTAAACGTTTACAAGGTCTTGTAAATGTTTACAGAGGTCCTTTTGCACTTACCTTGGTGAAATTGCTAAGATGGACCAATTCCAAGTACCTTGAGCTAACACCATGACATCCAACACTCCAAACACAGTTCACCAACAACATGGACACACAACTTATGAAAAAAATCAAAGAAATGGGACTTGGTCCTCTGTGTTAGGAAAAGTGGTCCCTTGTGTTGGACTTTCTGTACAAATTGGCCATTTCTCTCGCGTAAACGTTTACAACGTCTTGTAAACGTTTACAGAGGTCCTTTTACACTTACCTTGGTGAAATTGATAAGATGGACCAATTCCAAGTACCTTGAGCCAACAGCATGACATCCAACACTCCATACACAGTTCACCAACAACATGGACACAACTTATGAAAAAATCACAGAAACGGGACTTGGTCCTCTGTGTTATGAAAAGTGGTCCCTTGCGTTGGGTTTCTGTACAAATTGGCAATTTCTCTCGCGTAAACGTTTACAACGTCTTGTAAACGTTTACAGAGGTCCTTTTGCACTCTTTGTGAAATTGCTAAGATGGACCAATTCCAAGTACCTTGAGCCAACACCATGCCATCCATCACTCCATACATAGTTCACCAACAACATGGACACACAACTTATGAAAAAATCACAGAAATGGGAGTTAGTCCTCTGTGTTAGGAAAAGTGGTCTCTTGTGTTGGACTTTCTGTACAAATTGGCCAATTCTCTCGCGTAAACGTTTACAACGTCTTGTAAACGATTAGAGAGGTCCTTTTGCACTCTTTGTGAAATTGCTAAGATGGACCAATTCCAAGTACCTTGAGCCAACACCATGACATCCAACACTCCATACACAGTTCACATACAACATGGACACACAACTTATGAAAAAATCACAGAAATGGGACTTGGTCCTCTGTGTTAGGAAAAATGGTCCCTTGTGTTGGACTTTCTGTACAAATTGGCCAATTCTCTCGCGTAAACGTTTACAAGGTCTTGTAAACGTTTACAGAGGTCCTTTTGCATTTACCTTGGTGAAATTGCTAAGATAGACCAATTCCAAGTACCTTGAGCCAACACCATGACATCCAACACTCCAAACACAGTTCACCAACAACATGGACACACAACTTATGAAAAAAATCAAAGAAATGGGACTTGGTCCTCTGTGTTAGGAAAAGTGGTCCCTTGTGTTGGACTTTCTGTACAAATTGACAATTTCTCTCGCGTAAATGTTTACAAGGTCTTGTAAACGTTTACAAGGTCTTGTAAACGTTTACAGAGGTCCTTTTACACTTACCTTGGTGAAATTGATAAGATGGACCAATTCCAAGTACCTTGAGCCAACACCATGACATCCAACACTCCATACACAGTTCACCAACAACATGGACACACAACTTATGAAAAAATCACAGAAATGGGACTTGGTCCTCTGTGTTAGGAAAAGTGGTCCCTTACTTTCTGTACAAATTGGCCAATTCTCTCGCGTAAACGTTTACAAGGTTTTCTAAACGTTTACAGAGGTCCTTTTGCACTTACCTTGCTGAAATTGCTAAGATGGACCAATTCCAAGTACCTTGAGCCAACACCATGACATCCAACACTCCATACACAGTTCACAAACAACATGGACACACAACTTATGAAAAAATCACAGAAATGGGACTTGGTCCTCTGTGTTAGGAAAAGTGGTCCCTTGTGTTGGACTTTCTGTACAAATTGGCCATTTCTCTCGCGTAAACGTTTACAAGGTCTTGTAAATGTTTACAGAGGTCCTTTTGCACTTACCTTGGTGAAATTGCTAAGATGGACCAATTCCAAGTACCTTGAGCTAACACCATGACATCCAACACTCCAAACACAGTTCACCAACAACATGGACACACAACTTATGAAAAAAATCAAAGAAATGGGACTTGGTCCTCTGTGTTAGGAAAAGTGGTCCCTTGTGTTGGACTTTCTGTACAAATTGGCCATTTCTCTCGCGTAAACGTTTACAAGGTCTTGTAAACGTTTACAGAGGTCCTTTTACACTTACCTTGGTGAAATTGATAAGATGGACCAATTCCAAGTACCTTGAGCCAACAGCATGACATCCAACACTCCATACACAGTTCACCAACAACATGGACACAACTTATGAAAAAATCACAGAAACGGGACTTTGTCCTCTGTGTTGTGAAAAGTGGTCCCTTGCGTTGGGTTTCTGTACAAATTGGCCATTTCTTTCGCGTAAACGTTTACAACGTCTTGTAAACGTTTACAGAGGTCCTTTTGCACTCTTTGTGAAATTGCTAAGATGGACCAATTCCAAGTACCTTGAGCCAACACCATGCCATCCATCACTCCATACATAGTTCACCAACAACATGGACACACAACTTATGAAAAAATCACAGAAATGGGAGTTAGTCCTCTGTGTTAGGAAAAGTGGTCTCTTGTGTTGGACTTTCTGTACAAATTGGCCAATTCTCTCGCGTAAACGTTTACAACGTCTTGTAAACGATTACAGAGGTCCTTTTTCACTCTTTGTGAAATTGCTAAGATGGACCAATTCCAAGTACCTTGAGCCAACACCATGACATCCAACACTCCATACACAGTTCACATACAACATGGACACACAACTTATGAAAAAATCACAGAAATGGGACTTGGTCCTCTGTGTTAGGAAAAGTGGTCTCTTGTGTTGGACTTTCTGTACAAATTGGCCAATTCTCTCGCGTAAACGTTTACAACGTCTTGTAAACGATTACAGAGGTCCTTTTGCAGTCTTTGTGAAATTGCTAAGATGGACCAATTCCAAGTACCTTGAGCCAACACCATGACATCCAACACTCCATACACAGTTCACATACAACATGGACACACAACTTATGAAAAAATCACAGAAATGGGACTTGGTCCTCTGTGTTAGGAAAAGTGGTCCCTTGTGTTGGACTTTCTGTACAAATTGACAATTTCTCTCGCGTAAACGTTTACAAGGTCTTGTAAACGTTTACAAGGTCTTGTAAACGTTTACAGAGGTCCTTTTACACTTACCTTGGTGAAATTGATAAGATGGACCAATTCCAAGTACCTTGAGCCAACACCATGACATCCAACACTCCATACACAGTTCACCAACAACATGGACACACAACTTATGAAAAAATCACAGAAATGGGACTTGGTCCTCTGTGTTAGGAAAAGTGGTCCCTTACTTTCTGTACAAATTGGCCAATTGTCTCGCGTAAACGTTTACAAGGTTTTCTAAACGTTTACAGAGGTCCTTTTGCACTTACCTTGCTGAAATTGCTAAGATGGACCAATTCCAAGTACCTTGAGCCAACACCATGACATCCAACACTCCATACACAGTTCACAAACAACATGGACACACAACTTATGAAAAAATCACAGAAATGGGACTTGGTCCTCTGTGTTAGGAAAAGTGGTCCCTTGTGTTGGACTTTCTGTACAAATTGGCCATTTCTCTCGCGTAAACGTTTACAAGGTCTTGTAAATGTTTACAGAAGTCCTTTTGCACTTACCTTGGTGAAATTGCTAAGATGGACCAATTCCAAGTACCTTGAGCTAACACCATGACATCCAACACTCCAAACACAGTTCACCAACAACATGGACATACAACTTATGAAAAAAATCAAAGAAATGGGACTTGGTCCTCTGTGTTAGGAAAAGTGGTCCCTTGTGTTGGACTTTCTGTACAAATTGGCCATTTCTCTCGCGTAAACGTTTACAAGGTCTTGTAAACGTTTACAGAGGTCCTTTTACACTTACCTTGGTGAAATTGATAAGATGGACCAATTCCAAGTACCTTGAGCCAACAGCATGACATCCAACACTTCATACACAGTTCACCAACAACATGGACACAACTTATGAAAAAATCACAGAAACGGGACTTTGTCCTCTGTGTTGTGAAAAGTGGTCCCTTGCGTTGGGTTTCTGTACAAATTGGCCATTTCTCTCGCGTAAACGTTTACAACGTCTTGTAAACGTTTACAGAGGTCCTTTTGCACTCTTTGTGAAATTGCTAAGATGGACCAATTCCAAGTACCTTGAGCCAACACCATGCCATCCATCACTCCATACATAGTTCACCAACAACATGGACACACAACTTATGAAAAAATCACAGAAATGGGAGTTAGTCCTCTGTGTTAGGAAAAGTGGTCTCTTGTGTTGGACTTTCTGTACAAATTGGCCAATTCTCTCGCGTAAACGTTTACAACGTCTTGTAAACGATTACAGAGGTCCTTTTTCACTCTTTGTGAAATTGCTAAGATGGACCAATTCCAAGTACCTTGAGCCAACACCATGACATCCAACACTCCATACACAGTTCACATACAACATGGACACACAACTTATGAAAAAATCACAGAAATGGGACTTGGTCCTCTGTGTTAGGAAAAGTGGTCTCTTGTGTTGGACTTTCTGTACAAATTGGCCAATTCTCTCGCGTAAACGTTTACAACGTCTTGTAAACGATTACAGAGGTCCTTTTGCAGTCTTTGTGAAATTGCTAAGATGGACCAATTCCAAGTACCTTGAGCCAACACCATGACATCCAACACTCCATACACAGTTCACATACAACATGGACACACAACTTATGAAAAAATCACAGAAATGGGACTTGGTCCTCTGTGTTAGGAAAAATGGTCCCTTGTGTTGGACTTTCTGTACAAATTGGCCAATTCTCTCGCGTAAACGTTTACAAGGTCTTGTAAACGTTTACAGAGATCCTTTTGCATTTACCTTGGTGAAATTGCTAAGATAGACCAATTCCAAGTACCTTGAGCCAACACCATGACATCCAACACTCCAAACACAGTTCACCAACAACATGGACACACAACTTATGAAAAAAATCAAAGAAATGGGACTTGGTCCTCTGTGTTAGGAAAAGTGGTCCCTTGTGTTGGACTTTCTGTACAAATTGACAATTTCTCTCGCGTAAACGTTTACAAGGTCTTGTAAACGTTTACAAGGTCTTGTAAACGTTTACAGAGGTCCTTTTACACTTACCTTGGTGAAATTGATAAGATGGACCAATTCCAAGTACCTTGAGCCAACACCATGACATCCAACACTCCATACACAATTCACCAACAACATGGACACACAACTTATGAAAAAATCACAGAAATGGGACTTGGTCCTCTGTGTTAGGAAAAGTGGTCCCTTACTTTCTGTACAAATTGGCCAATTCTCTCGCGTAAACGTTTACAAGGTTTTCTAAACGTTTACAGAGGTCCTTTTGCACTTACCTTGCTGAAATTGCTAAGATGGACCAATTCCAAGTACCTTGAGCCAACACCATGACATCCAACACTCCATACACAGTTCACAAACAACATGGACACACAACTTATGAAAAAATCACAGAAATGGGACTTGGTCCTCTGTGTTAGGAAAAGTGGTCCCTTGTGTTGGACTTTCTGTACAAATTGGCCATTTCTCTCGCGTAAACGTTTGCAAGGTCTTGTAAATGTTTACAGAGGTCCTTTTGCACTTACCTTGGTGAAATTGCTAAGATGGACCAATTCCAAGTACCTTGAGCTAACACCATGACATCCAACACTCCAAACACAGTTCACCAACAACATGGACACACAACTTATGAAAAAAATCAAAGAAATGGGACTTGGTCCTCTGTGTTAGGAAAAGTGGTCCCTTGTGTTGGACTTTCTGTACAAATTGGCCATTTCTCTCGCGTAAACGTTTACAAGGTCTTGTAAACGTTTACAGAGGTCCTTTTACACTTACCTTGGTGAAATTGATAAGATGGACCAATTCCAAGTACCTTGAGCCAACAGCATGACATCCAACACTCCATACACAGTTCACCAACAACATGGACACAACTTATGAAAAAATCACAGAAACGGGACTTTGTCCTCTGTGTTGTGAAAAGTGGTCCCTTGCGTTGGGTTTCTGTACAAATTGGCCATTTCTCTCGCGTAAACGTTTACAACGTCTTGTAAACGTTTACAGAGGTCCTTTTGCACTCTTTGTGAAATTGCTAAGATGGACCAATTCCAAGTACCTTGAGCCAACACCATGACATCCAACACTCCATATACAGTTCACCAACAACATGGACACAACTTATGAAAAAATCACAGAAACGGGACTTGGTCCTCTGTGTTATGAAAAGTGGTCCCTTGCGTGGGGTTTCTGTGCAAATTGGCCATTTCTCTCGCGTAAACGTTTACAACGTCTTGTAAACGTTTACAGAGGTCCTTTTGCACTTACCTTGGTGAAATTGCTAAGATGGACAAACTCCAAGTACCTTGAGCCAACACCTTGACATCCAACACTCCATACACAGTTCCCCAACAACATGGACACACAACTTATGAAAAAATCACAGAAATGGGACTTGGTCCTCTGTGTTAGGAAAAGTGGTCCCTTGCGTTGGACTTTCTGTACAAATTGGCCATTTGTCTCGCGTAAACGTTTACAAGGTCCTGTAAACGTTTACAGAGGTCCTTTTGCATTTACCTTTGTGAAATTGCTAAGATTGACCAATTCCAAGTACCTTGAGCCAACACCATGACATCCAACACTCCATACACAGTTCACCAACAACATGGACACACAACTTATGAAAAAATCAAAGAAATGGGCCTTGGTCCTCTGTGTTAGGAAAAGTGGTCCCTTGTGTTGGACTTTCTGTACAAATTGGCCATTTCTCTCGCGTAAACGTTTACAAGGACTTGTAAACGTTTACAGAGGTCCTTTTGCATTTACCTTGGTGAAATTGATAAGATGGACCAATTCCAAGTACCTTGAGCCAACACCATGACATCCAACACTACATACACAGTTCACCAAAAACATGGACACAGAACTTATGAAAAAATCACAGAAATTGGACTTGGTCCTCTGTGTTAGCAAAGGTGGTCCCTTGTGTTGGACTTTCTGTACAAATTTGCCATTTCTCTCGCGTAAACGTTTACAAGGTCTTGTAAACGTTTACAGAGGTCCTTTTGCACTTACCTTGGTGAAATTGCTAAGATGGACCAATTCCAAGTACCTTGAGCTAACACCATGACATCCAACACTCGAGACACAGTTCACTAACAATATGGACACACAACTTATGAAAAAAATCAAAGAAATGGGACTTGGTCCTCTGTGTTAGGAAAAGTGGTCCCTTGTGTTGGACTTTCTGTACAAATTGGCCATTTCTTTCGCGTAAACGTTTACAAGGTCTTGTAAACGTTTACAGAGGTCCTTTTACACTTACATTGGTGAAATTTCTAAGATGGACCAATTCCAAGTACCTTGAGCCCACACCATGACATCCAACACTCCATACACAGTTCACCAACAACATGGACACAACTTATGAAAAAATCACAGAAACGGGACTTGGTCCTCTGTGTTATGAAAAGTGGTCCCTTGCGTTGGCTTTCTGTACAAATTGGCTATTTCTCTCGCGTAAACGTTTACAACGTCTTGTAAACGTTTACAGAGGTCCTTTTGCACTTACCTTGGTGAAATTGCAAAGATGGACAAATTCCAAGTACCTTGAGCCAACACCATGACATCCAACACTCCATACACAGTTCACCAACAACATGGACACACAACTTATGAAAAAATCAAAGAAATGGGCCTTGGTCCTCTGTGTTAGGAAAAGTGGTCCCTTGTGTTGGACTTTCTGTACAAATTGGCCATTTCTCTCGCGTAAACGTTTACAAGGTCTTGTAAACGTTTACAGAGGCCCTTTTGCATTTACCTTGGTGAAATTGATAAGATGGACCAATTCCAAGTACCTTGAGCCAACACCATGACATCCAACACTACATACACAGTTCACCAACAACATGGACACACAACTTATGAAAAAATCACAGAAATGGGACTTGGTCCTCTGTGTTAGCAAAGGTGGTCCCTTGTGTTGGACTTTCTGTACAAATTGGCCATTTCTCTCGCGTAAACGTTTACAAGGTCTTGTAAACGTTTATAGAGGTCCTTTTGCACTTACCTTGGTGAAATTGCTAAGATGGACCAATTCCAAGTACCTTGAGCTAACACCATGACATCCAACACTCCAGACACAGTTCACTAACAATATGGACACACAACTTATGAAAAAAATCAAAGAAATGGGACTTGGTCCTCTGTGTTAGGAAAAGTGGTCCCTTGTGTTGGACTTTCTGTACAAATTGGCCATTTCTTTCGCGTAAACGTTTACAAGGTCTTGTAAACGTTTACAGAGGTCCTTTTACACTTACATTGGTGAAATTGATAAGATGAACCAATTCCAAGTACCTTGAGCCAACACCATGACATCCAACACTCCATACACAGTTCACCAATAACATGGACACACAACTTATGAAAAAATCAAAGAAATGGGCCTTGGTCCTCTGTGTTAGGAAAAGTGGTCGTCTGTGTTAGGAAAAGTGGTCCCTTGTGTTGGACTTTCTGTACAAATTGGTCATTTCTCTCGCGTAAACGTTTACTAGGTCTTGTTTTACACTTACCTTGGTGAAATTGATAAGATGGACCAATTCCAAGTACCTTGAGCCAAAACCATGACATCCAACACTCCATACACAGTTCACCAACAACATGGACACAACTTATGAAAAAATCAAAGAAACGGGACTTGGTCCTCTGTGTTATGAAAAGTGGTCTCTTGCGTTGGCTTTCTGTACAAATTGGTCATTTCTCTCGCGTAAACGTTTACAATGTCTTGTAAACATTTACAGAGGTCCTTTTTCACTTACCTTGGTGAAATTGCTAAGATAGACCAATTCCAAGTACCTTGAGCCAACACCATGACATCCAACACTCCATACACAGTTCACCAACAACATGGACAGACAACTTATGAAAAAATGACAGAAATGGGAATTGGTCCTCTGTGTTAGGAAAAGTGGTCCCTTGTGTTGGACTTTCTGTACAAATTGGCCATTTCTCTCGCGTAAACGTTTACAAGGTCTTGTAAACGTTTACAGAGGTCCTTTTGCATTTACCTTGGTGAAATTGCTAAGATGGACCAATTCCAAGTACCTTGAGCCAACACCATCACATCCAACACTCCACACACAGTTCACAAACAAAATGGACACACAACTTATGAAAAAATCAAAGAAATGGGACTTGGTCCTCTGTGTTAGGAAAAATAGTCCCTTGTGTTGGACTTTCTGTACAAATTGCCAATTTCTCTCGCGTAAACGTTTACAAGGTCTTGTAAACGTTTACAGAGGTCCTTTTAAACTTACCTTGGTTAAATTGATAAGATGGACCAATTCCAAGTACCTTGAGTCAACACCATGACATCCAACACTCCATACACAGTTCACCAACAACATGGACACAACTTATGAAAAAATCACAGAAACGGGACTTGGTCCTCTGTGTTATGAAAAGTGGTCCCTTGCGTGGGCTTTCTGTACAAATTGGCCATTTCTCTCGCGTAAACGTTTACAACGTCTTGTAAACGTTTACAGAGGTCCTTTTGCACTTACCTTGGTGAAATTGCTAAGATGGACAAATTCCAAGTACCTTGAGCCAACACCTTGACATCCAACACTCCATACACATTTCCCCAACAACATGGACACACAACTTATGAAAAAATCACAGAAATGGGACTTGGTCCTCTGTGTTAGGAAAAGTGGTCCCTTACGTTGGACTTTCTGTACAAATTTGCCATTTCTCTCGCGTAAAGGTTTACAAGGTCCTGTAAACGTTTACAGAGGTCCTTTTGCATTTACCTTGGTGAAATTGCTAAGATTGACCAATTCCAAGTACCTTGAGCCAACACCATGACATCCAACACTCCATACACATTTCACCAACAACATGGACACACAACTTATGAAAAAATCAAAGAAATGGGCCTTGGTCCTCTGTGTTAGGAAAAGTGGTCCCTTGTGTTGGACTTTCTGTACAAATTGGCCATTTCTCTCGCGTAAACGTTTACAAGGTCTTGTAAACGTTTACAGAGGTCCTTTTACACTTACCTTGGTGAAATTGATAAGATGGACCAATTCCAAGTACCTTGAGCCAACACCATGACATCCAACACTCCATACACAGTTCACCAACAACATGGACACAACTTATGAAAAAATCACAGAAACGGGACTTGGTCCTCTGTGTTATGAAAAGTGGTCCCTTGCGTTGGCTTTCTGTACAAATTGGCCATTTCTCTCGCGTAAACGTTTACAACGTCTTGTAAACGTTTACAGAGGTCCTTTTACACTTACCTTGGTGAAATTGATAAGATGGACCAATTCCAAGTACCTTGAGCCAACACCATGACATCCAACACTCCATACACAGTTCACCAACAACATGGACACAACTTATGAAAAAATCACAGAAACGGGACTTGGTCCTCTGTGTTATGAAAAGTGGTCCCTTGCGTTGGCTTTCTGTACAAATTGGCCATTTCTCTCGCGTAAACGTTTACAACGTCTTGTAAACGTTTACAGAGGTCCTTTTTCACTTACCTTGGTGAAATTGCTAAGATGGACCAATTCCAAGTACCTTGAGCCAACACCATGATATCTAACACTCCATACACAGTTCACCAACAACATGGACACACAACTTATGAAATAAATGACAGAAATGGGACTTCGTCCTCTGTGTTAGGAAAAGTGGTCCCTTGTGTCGGACTTTCTGTACAAATTGGCCATTTCTCTCGCGTAAACGTTTACAAGGTCTTGTAAACGTTTACAGAGGTCCTTTTGCATTTACCTTGGTGAAATTGCTAAGATGGACCAATTCCAAGTACCTTGAGCCAACACCATGACATCCAACATCCACACACAGTTCACCAACAACATGGACACACAACTTATGAAAAAATCAAAGAAATGGGACTTGGTCCTCTGTGTTAGGAAAAGTGGTCCCTTGTGTTGGACTTTCTGTACAAATTGGCCATTTCTCTCGCGTAAACGTTTACAAGGTCTTGTAAACGTTTACAGAGGTCCTTTTACACTTACCTTGGTTAAATTGATAAGATGGAACAATTCCAAGTACCTTGAGCCAACACCATGACATCCAACACTCCATACACAGTTCACCAACAACATGGACACAACTTATGAAAAAATCACAGAAACGGGACTTGGTCCTCTGTGTTATGAAAAGTGGTCCCTTGCGTTGGCTTTCTGTACAAATTGGCCAATTCTCTCGCGTAAACGTTTACAACGTCTTGTAAACGTTTACAGCGGTCCTTTTGCACTTACCTTGGTGAAATTGCTAAGATGGACCAATTCCAAGTACCTTGAGCCAACACCATGACATCCAACACTCCATACACAGTTCACCAACAACATGGACACACAACTTATGAAAAAATCACAGAAATGGGACTTGGTCCTCTGTGTTAGGAAAAGTGGTCCCTTGTGTTGGACTTTCTGTACAAATTGACCATTTCTCTCGCGTAAACGTTTACAAGGTCTTGTAAACGTTTACAGAGGTCCTTTTGCACTTACCTTGGTGAAATTGCTAAGATGGACCAATTCCAAGTACCTTGAGCTAACACCATGACATCCAATACTCCAGACACAATTCACCAACAACATGGACACACAACTTATGAAAAAAATCAAAGAAATGGGACTTGGTCCTCAGTGTTAGGAAAAGTGGTCCCTTGTGTTGGACTTTCTGTACAAATTGGCCATTTCTCTCTCGTAAACCTTTACAAGGTCTTGTAAACGTTTACAGAGGTCCTTTTACACTTACCTTGGTGAAATTGCTAAGATGGACCAATTCCAAGTACCTTGAGCCAACACCATGACATCCAACACTCCATACACAGTTCACCAACAACATGGACACAACTTATGAAAAAATCACAGAAATGGGACTTGGTCCTCTGTGTTATGAAAAGTGGTCCATTGCGTTGGACTTTCTGTACAAATTGGCCATTTCTCTCGCGTAAACGTTTACAACGTCTTGTAAACGTTTACAGAGATCCTTTTCCACTTACCTTGGTGAAATTGCTAAGATGGACCAATTCCAAGTACCTTGAGCCAACACCAGGACATCCAACACTCCATACACAGTTCACCAACAACATGGACACAAAACTTATGAAAAAATCACAGAAATGGGACTTGGTCCTCTGTGTTATGAAAAGTGGTCCCTTGCGTTGGACTTTCTGTACAAATTGGTCATTTCTCTCGCGTAAACGTTTACAACGTCTTGTAAACGTTTTAGAGGTCCTGTTTCCTCCAAGGAACCAAAACTGGATCATTTCGTTGCACATGGACCCCAAAATATTACATGTCCAACACTCCCAACACAATACATACCAACCACAACCACCAATATTCATTGCACAAGTGAACAACTATTGCGTTCCTTAAAATGACTTATTAATATAGACATATAACCTATCATCAATTGACACACAAAATATCTGTGATATACACATTTGAAATGAAATTAATTCCATATATAAATCGTATGACATTCATATAACAATTCGTATACATGTAACATCATTGTGTGTAACAGTCATAACTTATTACAATGTGGGTCTAAGTACATTCTACTATTGTCATCCAATCCTACAACAACCTGTACTCATCTAGCGCATCAAATATTCTAGTGTTTTCATCGTCTAGGATCCAGTACTTCACGTAATTCTTTCTAATTTGAGTCAACTCCTCCTGAAACCATAAAAGGTATATAAGTTTAGATATAATTAACAAAATCATGAAATAGTGTTAACAATGAAATTGATACATACATTCGTGTATGCCGGCATGCTCTTCCCGTTGTATCTATCCTCTCCATCCCAAATTTCCATCGCCTTTAACATGATAACTCCACAATCATGTCTTAATTAAAACAACCCAAACATTTATCAGTAATAAAAACAGACAATAATATAACCTCCAAATATTTTAATACATCTAACTTAAACAACTTACAAGTTCGGTTGGGAAGGGATTTTCGCTTGTTGGACGGACAAAGGACCAATATCGGTTCTATTGTACAGCATGCAAAAGAATTTGGTCATATTTTCACCCTACCAAAGAAGTTCATTAACAACATCAAAAAACGTCATTCTTATCAAATCAACAAAATTAATATAAAACATATAAGCACCTCTCATACCACGAATTTTTCAATCTTTTTCCTATTTCTAATACCCTTGCCCAATGAGTCAATCACATATATTTCCAATGTTTGGATTTTAACGGCATAGCACCACCAGTGATCATGATGGATAAAAGGCATAAACAACTACATACAAAGGAGAACACATTGTCAATACTTTAAAAATTAACATTTCCAAAAGATTATAATTACATTGTACACTAACTCACAAAGTCGGCAGTGGGAATGTCTGGAAGACCAAACATATCAGACCTCATGCAGGCAGTGTAACTAGCAAGGTCGTACACATGTTGATTTTTACTCTGTCTCAAATAATCATCGATTACACGGCCCTACGAACAATTTTGAATAAATCAATGCAGTGCACATAATTTGTACCTCCAAATGGATTATGAAATGAATTAAATACAAATGTACCGCGTATATGCCATTGAAATGCAGCCTCTTCACAACACCAATCAACTTTCTTTGGTAGTGCATAAACATCGTAGACGCAAATAAGACCACCTAAACAATACAACACCGATCAACCTTCAATAAACACTAAATAACATATAAAATTAAAAACAAATGACACATAATACTTACCAAGTTATCCACATATGTACGTGGTGATAAAGTCTGCATAGAACTTGTGTCCAAGAACGCCCCCATTATTTCACATACAACTCTGAACAAATATTAAAACATCATTATTTTGCAGAATATCCTATATCACAATACACATAACAATTTCAACCCTACGTACCTATTTCGTTTCTTGTTGTCCCAATTCCTTACTGCGTTGTACAACTGGTCGACGTTGACATTGGCGGTAGAAAAATCCCCAACAATGCGCAGAGGAGGAACCTCTAAAGGAACAACGTCTTTGTCATCATCAACTTCGATATAATCAGGACGATGCTCAGATGTTGCCCCATTTAAATCTGGACGTGCTGGTTCTTCATCCCCTACAGCCTGCTTATCATCTCCATTGTCATACTCTTCAGCACCTGCTTCAACTCCTTCTTCATCAACACCAAATGCATCTTGTTCATTATAAATTGGTATTTCACGAAGCTCAATTAACTCCTTCGTTAGTCTTGCAATTTGGACATGCAATGACGTTATCTCACAATTCGTATTCCTCAATATGGCATCAACACCTTCTAGCCACGTTGCAGTGTCGGTGCTATCCTCATCTGATCCCTCACTCCTCAATGGTTCAAGCCTTGATTCTTCACCGTTATCCATCCCAATGTCATCCCATTCCTAATGCAATACGAACTTCAGATCTACTACGATCCACCTTACTTACGTACCAATCAAGATTTAACTATAAAAAAGGCATACAACAACATTAGTGAAATATATACACGAATATAATTTGTACAATATTTTCATACACTTACCTCTCCGGTCATGAATAGATTTGTAATTACTTCTTCGTCTGCAGTGTAAGGGTGCCACATCCATATGCGGGGGAACCTTCTGTGAGTAGTGTGACGGTGCAAAGACAGTCTCTCCACCGCCCAAGCCTTCAATTGTCAAAAGCAAAAGTTAGCCATATTCTAAAGTGCTTTCAGAATACAAATTTCACTACATCATCTTACCTGCAACACAACAACGTTCCCATTAAGACTGAGGGACTTCTTGAATCGTCCGGACATTATTTTGTTCTTTGAATTGTTTAAACTTTGTACAACGTGTTTATGGACACATGAAGCCCAATCATACAAACATAAACTATCTAAGTCGTCTAACACCGCACAAGGGATGTTTGCGACATTTTCAGATTTCCTAGGCAAAAAAAATGTTACTAAACAAACTAAAATGTACAACCTACAAACTACATCAACATGTATGTCATCATCTTTCACAATCAAATTAAACATGTCAATCAAGTCCTTTTTTGTCGTGGTTCTTGAATTAAATATTTTTCCAACCGAACCAACTAAATACTCATCAAATGGAACATCTAAACCACACATACCTAACCCAGTAGCCATGAATACATCAACAACATTAAAAGGAACAAGTTGTTGACTAACCCTAAAACAAAGATCATTCCTAGACCACCGTTTCAACATTTCTTTCAACAGTTTCAAATTCACCTCAATAGGATTTAATATTTGAACACACCAATGAAATGGGGTCATCCTAATACACTCTATGTGAGCGTCTCAGAGTAAACTATTCATTTGCATAAGGGAAGCCGATTCCATCGACACACGCAGCCGCTTCTACAAAACAATAACAAAAATATAATAAATACTCTAACTAAATACATCATCCATACCAAATTTGCACAAAATATTGCATTAAGCCTTACACTTGCTTTTCGGGATGCCATTGGACCTACACGAATAAGACCAAATGTGAACAAAATGGTTAGGTTTCGCGAAACAAAAATACAACCTATGTACTGGACAATAAGGGTCTATTTCAACACTTCCACTTACCAAAATAACTTAAACAAACAAACAATCACAACGGCGCAACAAACCCACACAAAACAGCTTTCACCAAAGCCAAAATCACAGAGACCGTAATGCTTTCACCAAACCCACACACACAAATATACCGTA
The DNA here is from genome assembly GCA_036885675.1 of Vigna mungo. Taxonomy (NCBI): domain Eukaryota; kingdom Viridiplantae; phylum Streptophyta; class Magnoliopsida; order Fabales; family Fabaceae; genus Vigna; species Vigna mungo. Next base: position 1,857,120 of record CP144695.1, read on the forward strand.
GCCTTTACCACTTCAAAAATGAGCAACAAAACGAAACGAAAGAGAAAAACCAATCAGTCACAACACAGAAATCAGAGTCACAGATAGAGATATATGGTTTTACCACTTGAAGCGAGAGAGAAACGACAGAAAGACAGAGACCGCAATGGCTTCACCACAAAACCAAACACACAACACCCTTAACCGAGACAGAACACGCAATGGCTTCACCGGAACGGAGGCTAACGGCAATGGAGGCTAACGGCAATGGAGGCTAATGGCAGTGGAGGCTAACGACAATGGAGGCTAACGACAATGGAGGCTAACGGCTAAAAGAGCACCATTTAGCAAAGTGAATGAGAGAGGAGGTTGCAGAGAACGACGAGAGAGAGGTTGCAGAGAGAGAGCGTTTCCTAACCTCGAACACGAATGAAAAGAAAAGTAACCGCCAAATACAAATTTTGATTTTTCCAATTCCAGTTATGCCCTTGCCTCAAACCTTGCTTTCATATTTCTTTTAATAAAAATTGGGCCACTCAGATTTTGACACCTGGCGAGTGTCAAAATAGTGTCAAATTCTAGTGTCAGAATATCATTTCGCATTGAATTATTTGCACTGTGTCTGATTGCTTGCATGGCTAATTAATGTGAAGGTGCAACTATGCTACACGTGTCAAGCCTTACTGTTCCCAAGTAAAAGCAGGTTGCAATAACTGTTTTTTTCCACAATACGACGGTGTCAGCTGCGACACGCAAATGCCTCAATCCAACCCAGCTATTTACTGTATGTTTGGTCAGATGAAGAAAAAAGATAAGAGAAATATTATTATTGTATTGGAAAAAATAACTGAAGATGATATATAATTTTATTTATTCTTTTATAAAAATGTTCATAATTCGTATGTATAGTTGAATTCATTTTTTCTAAAGAATTGAATTAGTGTATACCGATTTTTTCAACTTTTGTCATTACAAATTTCTTTAACCAATTTAGAAAGCAAAATACATAATATTTTTTAATAAAAAATTTTATTAAAAATTTTATAATAAAAAATGTTAAATAATGAAATATAAGTTTCTTTTACAATTAATATAGTATTTATAATTGCAACTTCATAGTATACTTATAAATACCTTATCATAGAATCTTATGATTAAAAATTTTAAAAGAAATTTGTTATTGTGTTTTAAGAAATATAAATTTATTATAATAAAAAAAACCATTTTAAGTGACGTGATCATATATTTTTTTTATTATAAAATATTTTGTTTATTTAGTTTTATTTTTAATTTAAATTTACAATCAAAATAAAAAAAAAGATTTTTTGATCATTTTAAAACTTTAAAATCAATTTTCAAGTATTTTTTTATTTGCATAATTGGAGTTTGAATACCATAACCTCAACTAAAATGAGAATAGAAAAAAACACTCTCCTTTCTCAATTAATTTTTTTTCCTTCCTTACTTGTATTTATGCAATGTTTTGTGTGATTATGTTAAAGAAGAATATTCAATTAGTTATTTTTTATGATGTACAAGTATTATGTGAAGTGTTTATTTAGATATATTAACATTAATCTTAGTGTGTATTTTAATACTAGTCTAAATCTAGACACGTTTTTAATCAAATTCAGAAGATAAATATAAAACCTAACAATTTTAATCGATTAAGTCATTTACACAATTGATTAATCCAATAAGTTTTAAAACAATGTAGATAAGACATATTAATCGATTACGTATTAATATGATCTATTAATCTTGACAGCTAGATAACTTTCCTTTAAATATTCCATATTTTCTCATTTTATTTCAATACTTTGAAATCCTAAGATTAACCGAATGTATGTGTGAGAGTTTTGAACATTTTATTTTTGCAATAAATATTGAAGGAGTTGATTGTAATATCTTTATATAGGTGATATCTTTCTTGTATCTTTGTTATGTAATTTCATTGGTTGTGTTGTAATTCATCTTTTTGTAGAAGGTTGTAATGATTGTGTGAAACATCACTTTCTTTATCTTTTGTTTTTTTTTTAAGGATTTTCTTCAAGATTTTGTTAGATCTTAGTTTTAGGATTATATAAGTACACTTGAAATATGAAAATTTTGATTTTTAGTAAAATATATATATATATATATATATATATATATATATATATATATATATATATATATATATATATAAAAGTTGCTAGAAAAACTAGACACAATTCATTATAATAAAACTAGTATAAAAATTATTAGGTCGTGCTCTTTCTCTCATTATAAATCTCTTTCTTATTTTTTTTTTATTGTTTTGGATCTTATTAATACATTTCATAATTGATTAAAAAAACTTTTCAAAATAGTTTTGAAACATCAAAAGAAACCAATCTAAATAATCTAGATTAAAAATATGGTTTTAAAATGATAGAAAATCAAAACATAATGTATTTTTTATTTTAAGTAAATAAGTTAAGCCAAGAAAAAATAATTGTTAGTCATTAAAAAGATAATTTATTTTTTATTTATAAAAAAATAATTAAAAAGTATAAATATAGATTGTTTGAAAAGTATACTTTTTTACTAAAAGAGGAAATATTCAAATAAAATATGAAACCAAATTGTTAAAAGTAATGTACTGTTTATAATAGGATAGACATTTTGTTTTCAAATTTGAAAGTAAAGTTACCTTTCTATTTTCAATCATTTTTCATAAAATTTGACGGAGACTGATACCAAACCCCATGCATTTAGTACCTAATATAGTTAAACAAGTGTAAATTGATCTACTCGCTTAGAAGGGCTGGAACCAGGTTACAATAAAATAGGGTTGGTTTTTAATTAATAAATTCATTATAATTTAATGGTAAATACATAACTCTTATTTATAAATAATTTTGCTGAAATAATTTAATATTTTCATTGTTAGGATAATATTTGATTTAATATTTGATAGCTTTTTAGGTTTTAAGATTTTGTTTGTTATTATTTCTGTTTGTTATTATTCTGTGTATATAGCTGATAGATTAAATAGAATTATAATTAATTCTGTTATAATCTTGATGTATAAATATTTGCATCTGCATTATGCAGAATTAAGATAATATACAGATCATTCTTTGCTTTCCTGTTTTTCCTCTCAACATGATTCTCATTATTTAAGATGGTATCAGAGCTCTTCAATTGAAGAGTTCTGCTGTGCCTCTTATCTTCCCTTTCTTGGTTTTTTGTTTTTTTTATCAAGCCAACTCATGGCTACCATTGATCAAAATAGCCCTTACTATTTACATCCCGGAGAAAACCCCTCAGCAGCGTTGGTTTCTCCTCTTTTGGATCCAACCAATTACAACTCATGGAGTCGGAGTATGCTCACTGCTTTGAGTGCAAAGAATAAATCAGAATTTGTGGATCAAACCCTGTCTAAGCCATCCACGACCGATGCCCTATATCCTGCGTGGAAAAGATGCAATAACATGGTAGTCTCATGGTTGGTGCATTCGGTTTCGCCTTCAATTCGTCAAAGCATATTATGGATGAATCAAGCTGATGATATTTGGAAGGATTTGAAGTCCAGATATTCTCAAGGTGATTTACTGAGAATAGCAGAACTACAACAAGAAGCTGCATCAATAAAACAAGGTGACACGTCTATTTCGGAGTATTTTTCTAAGCTTCGTGTAATCTGGGATGAATTGGAATGTTATAGACCAGATCTGTCTTGCACATGCATTCCAGCACGTTCGTGTAAGGCACTCACTGAAAGCATTGAAAGGAAGCATCAGGATCAGATTATGCAGTTTCTAGGTGGATTAAATGATCAATATAATGCTGTAAGAACGAATATTTTAATGATGGATCCTCTTCCTCCTATTTCTAAGGTTTTTTCTTATGCTGTTCAGCAAGAAAGACAATGTACTAACCTTACCATGAGTAATATGAGTATGATAAATGCAGCCTCAATAAATGCCAATAACAAGGTGTCTTGCACATTTTGTGGAAAAGATTATCACACAGCTGAAAATTGTTACAAAAAGAATGGTTATCCACCAGGATCTTCATACAACAGAGGAGGAACAAGAGGAGGTCGAGGCTATTCATCAAATAGGGGAGGCTCTGGCGGAAGATCAAATTCAGGTTCATACAACTCTAAGGTTTGCACTTTTTGCAATATCACTGGACACACTATTGATGAATGCTTTAAGAAGCATGGCTACCCTCCAGGACATAAATTGCATAGACCTGGTATGGTGAACAATGCTGCTACAAGTAATACTGAAGGACTCATTGATCACACCCAAGTATCTGAATCGAATGTGCCACAAATCACTCCTCAGCAATATCAACATTTGATAGATCAGCTACAACAACAAACACAATTGGGATCTTCTACCACTACTTCCCATATAAATCAAATTGGTACAACCTTTTCTCCAAACACTTCTTTTATAGGTAATGTGTTACCAATTTCTCATGTTACAAACCATGTCACGTGGATTATAGATTCAGGAGCTAGTGATCATGTATCTTCTTCCTTGAATCTATTTTCATCCTATAAAACTATTGATCCCATTACGGTAAAATTACCAAACGGACAACAAACCATAGCTTCATATTCCGGAACAGTGCAGATTAACGATTCTCTGTCTATTTCTAACGTCCTATATCTTCCACAATTTAATTTTAATCTTATATCTGTTTCCAAGCTTACCACAGTCCATAATTGTCAACTAATATTTCTTGACAATCAATGTTTTATACAGGACAGACACAGCAAGAGGATGATTGGTATAGTTGATGCTCAAGATGGATTGTATACACTCAAGACCTCTGTTAGCTCCATCAACACCACAATTTGTAATAAGGAAGCTATTGATATTTGGCATTATAGATTAGGCCATCCTTCCCATGATAGGTTACATGTAATGCAACAGTTATATCCTGTGATCAATTTTGATCACTCTTTTATATGTACTCCTTGTCATATGGCTAAACAAAGAAAACCTTCTTTTCCTATTAGTACTTCTCATGCTTCTTCTATTTTTTCCTTATTACATGTTGATATTTGGGGCCCTTGTACTGCTACTTCCATTCATGGTCATAAATATTTTTTAACCATTGTTGATGATTTTTCTAGATATGTTTGGGTGTTTCCTTTAATCTCAAAAGCTGAAACTCAGTCACATTTACAATCCTTCATTACCTATGTTGAAAGACAGTTTAAAACCAAGGTCCTAACCATTAGATCTGACAATGGAACTGAATTTATTATGGCCGAATTTTATAAAAATACTGGAATTGTTCACCAAACCACTTGTGTTGAAACTCCCCAACAAAATGGCTTAGTTGAGCGCAAACACCAGCACTTATTAAATGTTACCCGCTCCCTCCTTTTTCAAGCACACTTACCAAACATTTTCTGGTCTTATGCTCTTAGTCATGCCGCTACCCTCATTAATTGCCTTCCCACTCCTCTCCTAAATAATCATTCTCCACACCAAAAATTATACAGTTCTCCTTTTGATATTACTATCCTTAAAGTTTTTGGTTGCCTTTGCTTTGTCAACACCTTGTCAAACAATAGACATAAACTTGACCCAAGAGCCTTACCCGCTATTTTCCTTGGCTACAAACCACACAAAAAAGGCTTCATCACCTTCAACCTCAAAACCAGGGCTATTGAGATTTCTAGAAATGTTGTCTTTCATGAAAGTTGTTTTCCCTACCACAAAGAGTCATACACCACTCCTAATTCCCACCTTGTCACCCACCCACCTTTGCTCTATATTGACCAATATATGCCCACATCTCATACAGATACTTCGCATCCTTCTCCACCTAGTTCACCTCCCACCCTATCTGCTCCTAACATTAGAAGACCCACCCGACAGAGAAACAGGCCTTCAAGACTATCTGATTTTGAAACGTCTTATGCATCAACTATTACCTCTCATTCTTCAGGTATCAAGCATCCTCTTGCCTCTGTCATTTCATATAAGAAACTTGCAGCACCTTATTACCGTTTTATTATGCAAATCTCTACTAACATTGAGCCTAGATCTTATTCTGAGGCATCCAAGTATCCTCACTGGGTTAGAGCCATGGATGATGAGCTTGCTGCATTGGCCAGAAATGATACTTGGGAAATCACAGATTTACCTGCTGACAAAACTGCTGTAGGATGCAAGTGGGTTTTCAAAATCAAACACAAGGCTGATGGTAGCATCGAAAGATATAAAGCCAGACTGGTAGCCAAGGGCTACACTCAAATTGAAGGTCAAGATTATCTAGATACTTTTTCTCCAGTGGTCAAAATCACAACAGTTAGACTGGTTATAGCTCTTGCGGCATCACATAATTGGCATCTTAAGCAACTAGATGTTAATAATGCTTTTCTTCATGGAACATTAAATGAAGAAGTTTATATGCTACCTCCTCTAGGGCTCCATGACATCAAACCAAATCAAGTATGCAAGTTACAGAAATCACTTTATGGTCTTAAACAAGCAGGCAGACAGTGGTATGCTCGTTTATCTGATTTTCTCTTGTCCAATGGCTTTCTCCAATCTGCATCTGATCATTCCTTGTTCACAAAACATACTAATTCCAATGTCACTATTTTAGTGATTTATGTTGATGATATAGTACTCACAGGCAATGATCTAACAGAAATCACTCATATTACTCATCTTCTTGACGCAACATTTAAGATTAAAGATCTTGGCAATCTTAAATTCTTTCTTGGTCTTGAGGTGGCTAGAAACAAAGAAGGTATTTCTATTTCCCAGAGACAATATACTCTGGACATTCTCAAAGATGAAGGCTACTTAAACTCCAAGCCTGTTTCCACTCCTTGTGATTATCATACAAAACTCAGCACAAATTCTGGCCAACCTCTAAATGATGCAGCTTCATCTTCTTATAGACGACTGGTTGGTAGATTATTATATCTCACCAACACCAGACCAGATATTTCATTTGCAGTACAACAACTAAGTCAATTTCTCTCAAATCCCAGCACAGATCATAAACAAGCAGCTTCCAGGATTCTCAGATACCTTAAAGGTGCCCCTAGAAAAGGGATTTTCTTTCCCAGCAATAACATCATACAGTTGAAAGGCTTCAGCGATTCTGATTGGGCAGGCTGCATTGATACCAGACGAAGTATTACCGGTTACTCTATCTATCTTGGTTCTTCACTTATTTCATGGAAATCGAAGAAACAAGCCACTGTATCCAAAAGTTCCTCAGAAGCTGAATACAGAGCTCTTGCCACAGCTACTTGTGAAATTCAATGGTTAACTTTTCTTCTAAAGGATCTTCACGTAACCTTTCAACAACCAGCAGTCTTATTCTGTGATAACAAATCTGCCCTTCATATTGCTGCAAATCCAGTTTTTCATGAACGCACGAAACACATTGAAATAGATTGTCATATTGTAAGGGAAAAGCTTTCTTCTGGTTTACTAAAACTACTGCCGATTCCTTCTGCATGCCAGTTAGCTGATATCTACACCAAAGGACTTTCTCCAGCAGCGTTCAAATTTCTGGTTTCCAAGCTGGGAATGATTGATATTCATTCTCCAGCTTGAGGGGGGCTGTTAGGATAATATTTGATTTAATATTTGATAGCTTTTTAGGTTTTAAGATTTTGTTTGTTATTATTTCTGTTTGTTATTATTCTGTGTATATAGCTGATAGATTAAATAGAATTATAATTAATTCTGTTATAATCTTGATGTATAAATATTTGCATCTGCATTATGCAGAATTAAGATAATATACAGATCATTCTTTGCTTTCCTGTTTTTCCTCTCAACATGATTCTCATTATTTAAGATTCATAAAATTATTTATATTTGTATATTTATGAAAAATATATGATGCACTGCTATCGCAAAGACTCTTAGGGGATTATACATTGTTCAGAAAAGAATAAATCAGAATCAAGATGAATTATGAGTATTGTTTACATTTCTGTAAAAGGGTTAGACCATCAGTTTATAAACATAAAATTTTATTTTTGTCTATAAAAGAAATTCCTTCCAAGAAGAAAAATAAGATAATAAAAGTTCAAATTAATTTCTCTATAAATTAATTTTTAAAAAAAATACCATAAATTTTTATACCTTGAACATTTTTTTATTTTTAAAATTTTAGTATTTTTATTAGTCCTTCAAATTAAAAAATACTTGCTCTAATAATCTCATTAAAAAAAATTCTTTGCAATCTTATATCATCATTAATGTTATATTTATTGTTAACATAAAAAAAGACGATCACTTTCGTCCTCCATTCCTGATCTTAATCATTTATGTCTCCCACTTATGTCCTTCTTCCTCCATCGGTTTCTCTTTTCACTTTTCATCTTCTTCCTCTTAAAAAAAAATCAAATTATTAATTTTTTTTATTTTATATTTCAAAATTTACAATCCAAAATGTCTTTTATATTTTTATATTTTAAAATATGCAATTTAAAATATAAAATTTGTACTTCATATTTTTGTATTTCAAAATATATAATCTAAAATATAATTTTTTACTCTGGAACGAAATATGAAAATAAGATAAAGTTAGAATTTTTAAATGTATGTGTGTGCAAGTAGAAATTATGGAGGCGCAGTAAGAAACTACCTGGATTTGGAGTGAAGACGACAAAAGCCCATTATTTCAAGCTTTTCCTCTTGGATAACATGGTTATCATGACTAAAGGGCCCATATTAGACCTAAAAATTAGGTAAAAAAAAAAATCAACACAAACAGGTTTCGAAATACAATAACAAAAAATTCAACACAAACATAATTGATATAATACAACACCCAACAAAATTTGGTGAATAGGGTTGAAAATTAGGACATCTTTTCATTATACTCGTTATCGTCTTCAAAAGAAATCTCGAGCTTAGAATATAAGATATATAATTAAATTATGGATTATATTGTTTAATAAAAGAAGTAATAAAACCCTTTGTCAACAAAGAATTACAAATTTTGAGGGTTATCAATCAATCATCATCCTTAATATGTTAGGATGTTAAGTTTTTATTTTATTATCATCTTTATTAGATAATAATTACTAGTGCAGAAACGCTGTTTAACATTTGTTAATTTGGACTTTTAGCGTCACTTTTCCAACCTACATCTATACCGATGACGTCAATGGGACGTCGAAATTTCATACAACCGACGTATATTTAGACGCCAGTTCACGCCATCCCGACGTCTATATAGACGTCGAAATATGCCAAAACCGACGTGTAATGGGGCTACATAGACGTCGGCCTTTGCACTAACTGACGCCTATCTTCACTATAGACGTCCGACATTGCATTAACTGACGTCTAATATAGCCGTTGTGTTTTAGTACAGTTTTGATCCTGTCTTTCGATAGCCTAGTACCACACTCTCCCTTCGCTAGCTTCCTCACAAAAAAAAAACTTGCGTCTTTTGCATCTCTTATGACATTTCAACCCAAAATCGAACCTGAGTCAAAACGCCATAAAACATACAAAAGACGCCGCTTTTCTTGTGAGGAAGCTAGCAATGGGAGAATGTTGTACTACGTTACCCAAAGAGAGGATCAAAACTACACTAAAACACAACAAAAACACATTTTAATCGATTAGTAGATGATATATGATGAAGAAACCAATTTAATCGGACTAAAACAAAGTTTAAACGGTTGAAATAAAAAAATAAAAACGCATCTGCAATGCTTAACTGCAAGACAGAGAAACGAAGAGGAGGAAGAAGATTGTGCGCGTAACTACGACAGAGTGAAACGGAGAGGAGGAAGAAGATTCTGCTCGCAACTGCGACAGAGAGAAACGGAGAGGAGGAAGAAGACGATGCGCATAACTGCGAGTTTGCACTTACTTAGAATATGAAATGATGCGTCGGTTACCTCACTAATCCGACGTCCAAGAATTAATTGCAGCCATATAGACGTCGGCCCCCTGTATAAACTGACGTCCAATAGGCTTTTCACATGCCTTTTTCAGACCATTTAGACGTCGGTGCTGGAAGACGCGACGTCTATTTGCCAGCAGGATAGGTGAATCACATTTAATTGCAGCAGTATATACGTCAATTTGTGGTAAAACTGATGTATACAGTATTATAGACGTCGGGCTATATCGAAACCAACGTCCATATCGCCAACTTATTTACTAATATACCACCGGTCAGTCATATATGTCGCTCAACACCATAATCGACGTCTATAGGGTGACGTTAAAGAGCAATTTTGCACTAGTGATTAGTACATACTCAAATATTTATTAAATAATTATTTATAAAAAATAATTAAAATGATATATTTTTTTAATGTCAAATAATAGTATAAAAGTTATAATTTTATAAAGAGTTAAATATATATTTAATAATGCGAAATTACAATTTATCTAAGTTTGAAATTTTGATATATTTTGATCTTAAAAACCTTAAAAATGAATGAATATATTCCTTTTAATTCAATTAGGTTAAATTTTTTTGACATATAAAACATATTTTTCAATTAATATTAAAGTGGTGGAAACATATTAAATTATATAAACAACTCAAATGTTAGCATAAAACACATTTAACACACAAAATAAATTTCAATTTTACATAAAATTTAAGGGTGTATCATATGACCGATCAGTCTCTAGTTAACCGAACGATCAACATTTCTAAGAATGTTGGAAGAAGGTTGTTTCTAATCCCAAGTTTATGTAAACCAGAACTTTTGGGCCTTTTTGGTCGTGATTAGATCAACTCTAATTAAAAACTCACTTCGAAACCTAGGTAGACAATTGCACATTTATTGCGAATTTAAGATTTTAATGTGATAAATGATCATACACGTATAACTAACTTGAGTGTTAGAGGACCTTTGACAGGTACCTACCCACTTAGCTTGAAGTTTGAAAATTGTGATTCTCAACCCCACATTCAAATCAAAGAGAATTAAAAACTTGTTTAATCCTTATATAAATATCAAAATATAACATATAATAATGTAACATAAATTAATTCATATAAAAAATAAATACTTAACTGTCTCGACTATGAGCCCAATTCTAAAGTTTTTACCCCAACAAAAAATGTTTATAATGCTTCTCTATGTATCTCAATACATTTCTTATAATTCAAAATGTTGTTGAGTATTTACCACAATGTTTGTCTCCCTTAAACTTGATTATATATAAAAAAAATCATAGACAATGATATTGTTGACTCTATTGAGGAGGAGGTTCACCGAGGAGACATAAACACCAATGAAATCTAAGCTCAACCATATAAGGGATTGACACAATTCTGTATCCAAAATCTTAAGGCAATGAGTTAATATGCACCTTTATATAATGTTCTACTTTCTCATTTCTATCCAACGTGGGACTTAAACTCATACTTGGATTTCCATCAAATATTACTATTAAAATTTTACTATTAATTAAAATTACAAATGATAACACTTTGACTCAATCTTACAACTAATTTTTTATGGGACTTTTGTTCCCTTATTTTTCATTCATGTTAAGTTTCTGGTTTATAACAAAATTAACTCAAATATTATAATAATTTAAAATAAAAACAAATCTAAAATTATATATATATATATATATATTATTTCTATTTTCATGATTAATTTTAAAATATAAATGTTTACTTCCAATTAATCATATATTCGAATTATATTCATAAATATTATTAACTGCTCTATTAACTCTCTATAATCATTTGTCCATCATATCTGATGCATCAAGGAGGATGCATAGGGGCAGATCCGTGAGATTGGAGGAAGCAACCAGCTCTGCTGCACCCAAAGAATCCATGGAACAGTAACGGAAAGCATTGTTTAGTGCTGAAGAAATTGTAGCAGAGACGGCTCTCGGTTTTGGGCTGGATTATATGAGATGTTGGCAGCGGATTGAAGTAATTAGGATGAGGTGAAGTGGAAGTTGGCTTGAGGGAATGGTAGGCTATCTCAGGCGGCTTCCACAATGGAAGAAGATAGCAATGGAAGAGCAAGCAAGTAGAGAGGACTTTCGGATGAGAGGAAATTGCAAAGTGCAAAATTCATCTTCTATAAATTTCCAAAAGTGCAATACATGCTTATCCCAGGAGATTATATAGTTGAATCTCAAGTCAATGCAATGCAATGCATGTGAGGTAAGGAGATCCACAAAATACGGATCAAGTGCCACCTCACCCACATGTGCAAAGTGTGATGGCTTTCTAGAAGCCATATTATTCACGTGGCTTATTACATAGGCGCATAAGTGGAATTAAAATAAGCTAATACTACCCCTTAGGCTACTATGCGCACACCCCCCCCCAAGTGCCAAAGTCCACTTTTACCCTTTTCCATGTTTTGGCATCTTAAAAGCATCTTCTAGGTCTCCAATCTTCCATCCAAAGATAGCAAAGAGGGTTTGGCCTTTGGGAGAGTACTCATCTTGTAGCTTCTTGATCATCCCTCTTGTGATAGGTCCAATGGTGCTAGGCCTTCTTGTATCATCCCCTCCCTCTTGAAAGGGATTTGCCCTCAAATCCATAGGGTCTTCATCTTCACTTGCATATCCTGCAAAAGGTTTAAGGTCAGATACATTGAAGGTAGCATGAACACCATATTCAGGAGGAAGATCAAGGTGATATGCATTGTTATTAATCCTCCTTAGCACTCTAAAAGGTCCATCTCCTCTAGGATTGAGTTTGGATTTTCTTAGTTGAGGAAATCTTTCCTTTCTAAGATGAACCCAAACTAAATTTCCTTCATTGAAGATTAACTCTTTCTTGCCCTTATTATGTTGCTTGGCATATTTCTCATTTTGTTGTTGAATTTGGTTTCTAACCCTTTGATGTAATTCTTTGATAAACTTAGATTTAGATACCCCATCTTGATGAACAAAATCAATAGAATTTGGAAGGGGTATTAAATCCATGGGTGTCAAAGGGTTAAAACCATAAACAACCTCAAAAGGAGACAATTTAGTAGTTCCATGAACTACTCTATTGTATGCAAACTCAACATGAGGTAGGTACTCATCCCAAGATTTGTGATTTCCTTTAAGAACTACCCTTAGTAAAGTGGAAAGATATCTATTGACTACTTCAGTTTGACCATCTGTTTGAGGATGGCAAGTAGTAGAAAAAGATAACTTAGTCCCTAATCTAGACCATAAGGTCCTCCAAAAGTGACTAAGAAATTTTGTATCTCTATCCGAAACTATTACTTTAGGTAGCCCATGAAGTTTGACCACATCTCTAAAGAATAACTTTGTTATGTTGCTTGCATCATCTACTTTGTGGCAAGGTATAAAATGAGCCATTTTACTAAATCTATCCACCACCACAAAGATAGAATCAAAACCCCTAGAAGTCTTAGGAAGTCCTAGCACAAAATCCATACTTATCTCTTCCCAAGGGGTTGATGCAACATGCAAAGGAGTGTAAAGTCCATGAGGCATTGTTTTAGACTTTGATTCTAAACAAGTAATGCACTTAAAACAATGTCTTTGGACATCCCTTCTCATGTGAGGCCAAAAGAACTTTTCTTTCAACATGCCAAGGGTCTTGTCTACCCCAAAATGCCCCATTAATCCTCCTTCATGTGTCTCTTTGACAAGGAGTTTTCTATGTGAGCCTTGGGGAATGCAAATTTTTCCTTCTTTAAAAAGATACCCTTCCCTCACATAGAATCCCCCTTGTGATTTATTGAGACATTCCTCATAGATATGAGCAAAATCAGGATCATGTGAATACAACTCAAGAATGTTATTAAATCTAAGAATTTGAGCTCCCAATATGGCTAAAAGATTAATTTTCCTTGATAAAGCATCAGCCACCACATTGGATTTTCCTTTCTTGTATTTAATAACATAAGTGAATTGCTCAATAAATTCCAACCACTTAGCATGTCTCTTTTGTAACTTGTGTTGACTCTTCAAATACTTAAGTGATTCATGATCACTATGAATGATAAACTCCTTGGCAACAAGGTAATGTTCCCAAGTTTGAAGAGCCCTCACAAGTGCATAGAGTTCCTTGTCATAGGTGGGGTAATTACAAGAGGCACCATGAAGTTTTTCACTAAAGTATGCAATTGGGTGTCCTTCTTGTAATAATACTGCACCTATGCCAAATCTTGAAGCATCACATTCTAGCTCAAAAGTTTTGGAAAAATTTGGCAAAGCTAGAATGGGTGCTTGTGTGAGCTTCTCTTTGAGTAGCTCAAAAGCCTTTTGTTGTTTTTCCCCCCAATGGAATGTAACATCCTTTTTCACCAACTCATTGAGGGGTGAAGCAAGACTAGAGAAGTTAGGAACAAATCTTCTATAAAAGCTTGCCAACCCATGGAAGCTCCTTACTTCTCCTACATTCTTTGGAGGAGGCCAATCTTGGATGGCCTTTATTTTTTCTGGGTCCACATGAACCCCATTTTTGGTGACCACAAATCCAAGAAATATGACACTATCAACACAAAAGGTACACTTGTCAAAGTTTGCAAACAATTTGTGTTTTCTAAGAATTGTTAAAACAACTCTTAGATGATTTTCATGAGTTTGCAAATTTTGACTATATACCAAGATGTCATCAAAGTAGACAACTACAAACTTCCCAATGCAATCCCTAAGGACATGATTCATAAGTCTCATGAATGTGCTTGGAGCATTTGTAAGACCAAAAGGCATAACTAGCCATTCATATAATCCAAACTTGGTCTTAAAGGCAGTTTTCCATTCATCACCCTCTTTAATTCTTATTTGGTGATAGCCACTTTTTAAATCTACCTTTGAAAATATTTGTGCTCCATGCAATTCATCCAACATATCATCAAGCCTAGGAATGGGATGTCTATACTTGATTGTGATGTTGTTGATAGCTCTACAATTACAACACATGCGCCACTTCCCATCCTTCTTTGGTACTAGCAACACTGGTACAGCACATGGACTTAGACTCTTTTGAACTAAGCCTTTGTCTAGCAACTCTTGGACTTGGGTCTCAATCTCCTTAGTCTCTTGTGGGTTTGTCCTATAGGCAGGCCTATTAGGAAGAATTGCCCCTGGAATGAAATCAATTTGATGTTCTATTCCTCTTATGGGTGGAAGCCCTTTTGGAATTTCTTTTGGAAATAGATCATCAAATTCTTTCAAAAGTTTTTGAATTGGTAGAGAAAGAGTGGAAGTCTTGGAATCACTAGATATGCATGTAAGTGTTCCTTGACAAAGAAGAAGGTATGAAGGTTGCTCAACTTGAAGTGTATGGATTAAAGTCTTTTTGTTTAAAAGGACTTCATGTTGAGTAACCTTGGGTGGCTCATTTGTCTCACCACTCTCCTTTCTTGTTGATATTCTCTTTTGAGCCCTTTCTTGCTTTCTTAAAGACTTCATTTGTGCTTGATCCTTAGCCACTTGGGTAGGAGTCAAAGGATGAAGCACAAACTTCTTGTCCTTTTGATGGATAGTGATGGTATTGGTTAGACCATGATGGATAGTTTGATGATCAAATTGCCATGGTCTCCCCAATAACACATGACATGCTTCCATGGGAACTATATCACATAAAACTTCATCTTTGAAGTTCCCAATGGAAAATGCCAACTTTACTTGATTCTTGACTATTATATCCCCATCTTCATTTAACCAATGAAGTTTATAAGGTTTTGGATGGGGTATAATATCAAGCTTCAACTTCTCAACCAACCTTGTACTACAACAATTGCAACAAGAACCACTATCAACAATGAGAGAACAATGATTTTCTTGAATTTTACATCTTGTATGAAAGATGTTCTCTCTTTGTGATAGGTGTTCTAGACTTGGTTGGTTGCTAAGGATTCTTCTTACCATGAGAAGTTGTCCATCATCAGCATATATTTCCTCTTCTTTTTCTTCTTTCTCACTCTCACTTTCACTAGTTGGGGTATCACTTTCACTACTATAAATGTCCTTGCCTTTCAAAATGATGTTTCTCTTTGTAGGACATTGAGTAGCTACATGACCCCTTCCTAGACATTTAAAACACTTAATTTCACTTGTTCTTGTGTGTGAGGGTGTCTCTTTCTTGGGTCTCTCTTCTATTTTGGCTAGAGGTTTAAATGGCTCTTTTTCTTTAAAAACTTTCTTTTCAAAAGTAGGTTGAACTTGAACTCTTTTAGAAGAAGATTTTCTCAAGTTTTGTTGTTCTACCTTTATACACATTTGAACAAGATCATTCAAATCTCTATAAGGTAGAAGTTCAACCCTATCTCTTATGTCAAAATTGAGCCCACTTAAAAATCTAGCTAAAGTAATTTCTGGACCCTCTACTATGCCTGCCCTCATCATATATAACTCCATCTTTTGTCTATATTCCTCAACTGTCATAGACCTTTGTTGTAACCTTTGGAGTTTATCCATGAGCTCCCTATTGTAGTAGGAGGGAATGTGCCTCCTTCTAAGGGCAGATTTAAGATCATTCCAATAATGGATGGGAGGGGCTTGATGTCTAAGCCTTTCTTGGACTAAGGCAGTCCACCAATACATTGCATACCCTTGAAAGCTTAGGGTAGCTAGAGAGACCTTCCTCTCTTCACTCACTTGGTGGCATTCAAACAATTGTTCCACCTTCATCTCCCAATCAAGATAAGCCTCTACATTGTCCTTCCCATGGAAGTGAGGCAACACCACATTGACTTCTTTTGGGGGTGGGGGTGCATGAGAATTTCTTCTATGCCTTCTTGAAGAAGAAGGCTGATGAGGGTAATAATCACCCATACTTAAAGGTATCCCTCCCTCTTGAGAATAATCACTATGACTCCCCCTTGACTTTTCCCTCAACAATCTTAATTCATTTTGAATGACAGCATTTTGAAGCTCTCTATTGACTTTCTCTTCATTTATTTCCCTTCTCATTTCCTTGAATTCATTAACTAAAGCTTGAAGAGAAAAATTTTCTTTTTCACTATCACTAATCCTAGGAGAATGCCTTCTAGACATTATGATGGACTTAAATGTTATTCTTGAAATAAAGACTAAAGATTTTCACTTGAAAGCAATATTCCAGGTAAGGGTGGTGAACCACTAGGGTCACTTAATAACCAAGCCTTTTCCTTGCCAAATATGCTTCTAGCTACTTACTAGAGTCCTTAGATCAAAATCACTCTTAAATCCACCAAGATATCAAAGACAACACACAAACAAAACAAAGATAACAACAAAGATTAGGACTCTAAATTTCGGACTCTAGGCGCGCTCCTAGTCCTTGAATGACAACAATGAAACTTGAAAGTAAAGATGGAAAAGTAAAGGTGAGGTCTCCTATGGTGAGGCTTAGACTTTGGATCTAAGACACACTCACCGACTACTCAATTTTAGGTTGTGAGACTTCTTGAGTCTAGTTACAAATGAGGGAAGAGCACTTGTGAACTCTAGCACCTCACTTGCTTGTATTTGAAATCAAAAACCAAAGAAAATTACAAGGAAAACTTGGTAAATTGCAGAAGAAATGAAACTTGGCTAATGAGATGATGTGTGCAGCTTTGGCTTCTCAAAACAAAGATTGAACTATGCTCAATCCTCACAATTCCTCACAGCTGCAAGGTGATCACTCAAGGATGAAATTCTGCAGCAAAATGCGTATCTGCTGGTTGCTAGTTTTTATGCACAGCTGCAGCAGATTTTGGGTGCAGAATGGTTACAGATTCACTCTCCAAATAGCCATCTTCTTGCATTTGTTCCTCATCATTGAACCTTCTTTGATGCTTCCAATTGTGATAAACCTTCTGAGGTACAAGCCACCTTTCCAACAAGCCAATTAGTCACTGGAATGTCACCACAATTACTATAATTTTTGCAACCAATTGGACAGCAACACCAGGAATTTTTACAAACAGTTGGTGTGCAGAGTGTTTTAAATTCGGAAAACAAGCAATTAAAGGGTGATCAAACACGGTGGCACCTCAAATGGAACCTAAGATTAGCTCTAGAACAGATTTAAAACACAAGAAAAGACTTTAAATCAGAATCACACACGAATTGGCTATGCATTGAAAATTGACAAAACTGTTTGATGAAATGCCAGAATGAGTTGCACCAGATTTCTGCACCAGATTTTTGACAGTAACAATACTATACACTTCAAACTTTCGAAACTGATGATGCAATGGTCCTAAGTGCCTTTTAACGTATGTAATATCTCTTTTGAATTGTTATCTTGCTATTTTAAATGGACCATGGCTTTTACTGCATCTAAACGTGATGAATCAAGCAAAGTAATGCAGTGCAGAAATTGACAAAAACCAGCACAGTTTCTCGGCAGAGTCAATTTTCAATGCAGGAAAATATACCAAATGAATAGTACTACGCCTAGTTATTTTCCAATGATTCACACATGTTTTGATGATGATTTATGACTTGTTGGAACTAATTGGATGCATCAAAACTATATAAAACAGAAAGTCACTACTGCAGTACCAGAATTCAGCTAAATTTAACAACTAGCATGGTCAAATTTTGATTCAAAAGCAATTCTGATTTGAAAACAGCAAAGAGGAGTTAGAAATGGTATTTGAAAGTTGCACAAATGCAGAAATTCAGTGTTGAGAATGGTTAGCAATGATCTAATACCAACCATACACAATTATGCAGAATTTTCAATGACAACTATGCATCTCGGCCAAATGATGCTTGAACACTCTTGCCACATGAAAATCTATTTGGAATCAACTCATTTTATCTTCCAAATGGTTCAGACAATGGATCAATCAACTGCTGCTCAATAGAACAGTAAATGACCATATGAACAGTGGCAAATGAAGCAAAATTTTCAGAATTAAAATGCTGTAACAGTTTTGAGAAAAACAGCACAGATTTGAGTTTGAGTGGTAGATCTAAACACCTGAGCTCTTTTCTGAAGTATTCATTGCTCTTAATTGGTGTAGCCACATTCAAACAACTCAAAACTTTGGGAAAACTTGGTTGAAAACCAGATTTGATGACAAAATCAGCAAAGGAACTAACATGACTTAGACAAAACCAGAAATGATGTTTAAATTGCAAAATAGACTCAATCAATTAAGAACAGCCGAATAAGATGAAGGAAAACTCAAGCAAAGACAGCTAGTAGCCAATGAAATTAAGAGTAGATCCTAAACACAACAATGATTGATGAAAAACAGTGCAGAATTTTCAGACAACATCAAGAACAACCAGGAAATTTTGACAGCAAAGAAATGGAAGAAATCTGGACTTATCTCACGGTTCTAACTTGAACCTAGGCTCATGATACCACTTGATGCATCAAGGAGGATGCATAGGGGCAGATCCGTGAGATTGGAGGAAGCAACCAACTCTGCTGCACCCAAAGAATCCATGGAACAGTAACGGAAAGCATTGTTCAGTGCTGAAGAAATTGTAGCAGAGACGGCTCTCGGTTTTGGGCTGGATTATATGAGATGTTGGCAGCGGATTGAAGTAATTAGGATGAGGTGAAGTGGAAGTTGGCTTGAGGGAATGGTAGGCTATCTCAGGCGGCTTCCACAATGGAAGAAGATAGCAATGGAAGAGCAAGCAAGTAGAGAGGACTTTCGGATGAGAGGAAATTGCAAAGTGCAAAATTCATCTTCTATAAATTTCCAAAAGTGCAATACATGCTTATCCCAGGAGATTATATAGTTGAATCTCAAGTCAATGCAATGCAATGCATGTGAGGTAAGGAGATCCACAAAATACGGATCAAGTGTCACCTCACCCACATGTGCAAAGTGTGATGGCTTTCTAGAAGCCATATTATTCACGTGGCTTATTACATAGGCGCATAAGTGGAATTAAAATAAGCTAATACTACCCCTTAGGCTACTATGCGCACACCCCCCCCCCAAGTGCCAAAGTCCACTTTTACCCTTTTCCATGTTTTGGCATCTTAAAAGCATCTTCTAGGTCTCCAATCTTCCATCCAAAGATAGCAAAGAGGGTTTGGCCTTTGGGAGAGTACTCATCTTGTAGCTTCTTGATCATCCCTCTTGTGATAGGTCCAATGGTGCTAGGCCTTCTTGTATCAATATCCGAGATGTTTATCAATTTTCTATTTTCAAATAATGTAAAATATATTTTTTCAAATATTAAAATAATTTATGTATCATTTAAAATTTATTTTTTATAAATTAATTTATACATAATATAAATTTAAACTGTAAAAATTAATCTAAACTTGGCTTAATAGGGCGGTTCTTAAAGCAACCAACAACATTCAAATGATTGGGACCAAAAGGATCGCCTCATCGCTTGATTTGCAAAGAGTCAGTTTTTGGAGATAAGATGTCATGCACGAGACGTATGCAGCATGTTGAAATAATGAAAATTGAACCTATATTAATATAAATATAAATTTAATAATACAATGCCATAGAATTTTAAACATTTAAAATCTCGACATTATATGTATAAAAAATCTGCTTACATAGGATGTTTTATGAGTTTGACTATAATATAAAAGGTGCATCGTAGATTTAGTCATTGATATGAAACGATAACAAGTTTACAACCTTAGATTATTTAAATATACAAGTTTTCTCCTATTTTATATTCATAATCATTCTTGTATATAAAGGGAAATAACTATTGGCAATTTTTCTACGATTTATATACGATACTAATCTGATTTTGATAATGTATAATGAAGTTTTGGATTCATATATATATATATATATATATATATATTTCATTTTATTTTTATTTACAAATATGGTATAAGAAAATTAGTAGATTGCATATTCGAATTTTAGGACTTTCATGGTAAACAAAAATTATAAAGATAATATTTTGAAAAGTAATATTCATTTTTTTTAGCATAATGATTGGAAACAACCAACCAGACTCACTTTTAACATTCAACTCACAATTTGCTTTTTGAAAATGGAGGCATATAAAATAAGATAATTAACGAATGAGGTGGATCCTTTATCATAGAAAAGCAGATTAGTAAGTTCCATGCATGAATAAAAGCACACCAATCACATATTAAACAAAGACATTTTAACAAATAATTTAATGTCATGTTGAAAAAGAACGTGAAATAGTTGAAATATGAGAATAACAAAAAGAAAAATGAAAATATGAAATCGGCTAGATGACATAATAAAATATAAAATAAATAATGGATTCTATTTTTCCTTTTTGTTTTCTTTGACTATTACTTATATCTAGAAAGAAAAAAAGAAAAGAATCACCACTTGCATATATATAAAGAATCCAATCTCCATAAATACTAAATTGGATGCATATTTTATCACTTATTTATCATCATTTTATGAATTTTATTATTCTAGTTTTATTACCAAAAGTTTTCTATTTTTTCGAACTATACCGTTTTGTTAAGTTTTTATTCCAATAACGATACATTACAAAAAATATATATATAAAATATAAAAATAATATCTTCTAACACTAATATTTTAAAAAAATGATATTTGTTTGATCTTATCCTATCTTCAAATATTTTTTAACAATGTGTAATTATTTTTGTTAGAAATTTAACTTACGAAAAGGATAAATTTTTTATGTTAAAATTCATGCAAAATAATATCGATAATAAAATTTGAAAATAAAATAATGATTGGATGATAAAATTTAAATATTAAAATCTTCCTGGGAATGGTACAAATAAAATTTCTTTTTCAAAGTGTTCTACTTGTTGTGAAAAACTTCTGCTATCACTAGTGTGTTTACTTTTCGTTTTCTTTATTATTTAATCTGATGTGATAATTGGTGTAATTTTTCCTTTAGGCCTTTCACAACTGTGGATAATCCAAATCTCTTAATCACAAGATGATTGATTGATGTGACTGCATTGTTTACATTTCAAAGAAACTGATTGGTGAGATAGAAAACGATACAGTATGAGTATTTGTTCTTCATTTTTCACAGAAATTATGTGCCTAATTTTCTATATCAGTCAAATATTACAGCTGGAAGAAAATTATTTTAATTTTGGTATGAACATGAACAATAATAAAGAAAATGTTAAGGGTGGAGACAAAGATAACACCACTTGCATGCAAAGAGAATCAATCATTCTCATTCTTTTAATATTGCAACCTATAAAAGATAACGTGGTTTTCAAAATTACGAGTATTTTCAACTTTGGTGAGAAATTTTTATGATGTGAAGAACCTAATTGATTTTGATTGAAGGGTCCTTTTATCTTTAATAATTCAACTTAAAATAGGTATATGATCAATCAATGTATTAATGAATCTTATCTTAACATTACTGGATCCATATCATCCACTATTTACAGAATATAATTGACATCAAATTATTAAAAAAAATATATTCATCAAATTATTCAGAAAATTTGCAATTTAATAATATTCTCTGAATAGCTTGTTTTATCCGTAGTGATTTTGTGAAGAACACGATAAAATATGAATGGGTGCATGCATGTGTTGGCCAAACGACATTGTTAGAGGAGAAGCATGATTCAAAATAAATAGTAGGTGCTAACTGAACTGTAATATATTGGCAAATTGTTTCAGAGATATAACCACGATTCATAAATAAGGGATAAGAATTCCACCTACGCCTTCAAGATAAAAAAACATGTATTACTGAAATCTATCTTATTTTTTAAAATAGCATGATTGATAGAGTCAGAGCATACTTTGTAAAAAGATTTCAATTTCACGGATTTTTTCAAATTTTCATTTATCAACAATCTTTTATTCTTTTGTCAGCACTAGTAGAAAAACGCTGTTTAACGTTGGTTATTTTGAACTTTTAACGTCGGTTGTGAAGGGACACCGACGTCTATAGTTAACATTTAAATTGACTTTTTGAATGCCCATTAGACATCGGCTGTGAAGGGGCACCGACGTTTAGGGGCGCTGAACCGATTGACGTTTCACTTCTTGTCAGGGACGTAGACGACAGTTGTGAAGGGGCACCGACGTCTATAATAATATAGACGTCGCTGTTCTGCTGTTCGACGTGGAAGTGCCTCGGAGTTTGATGCACATAATTAATTACAGGCACATTGATGTCGCGCACCCAGAAATGCGACATTTATTTTGCAGAAATTTTTGTCTTCCCGCCTTCTGGACAGACCATAGACGTCGGTTTTCGGCAACCTTACGTCTACTCGCCTGGGAATCAGGTGACCAGCATTAACTGCACCCAAGTAGACGTCCGCCCCCATCACAACCGACGTCAAATGCGAAGGAGAAGTCTGTCTTCTCGCCTACCTCATTACATTGGATGTCGGCTTACGGCAGAGCTGACGTTTACTGCTTAATAGACGTCATATTACCTTGAAGCCGACGTCTAGGTTACCATCTTATTTACGGTAATGCCACCGGTCATCATATGACGTCGGTGGAGCTGTAACAGACGTCTATCAGCTGGCGTTAAACAACGTTTTTCCACTAGTGCGGAATTCATCTTTACAAGATAGATAAATGAGTGATGTATTTGCAAAAAAAGAAATTATCAATATTGAAATCAGTTGAGTATGTTGATAGTTATTAATGTTGTAATAATAAACATAAAATGTTTATTTTGATGATTATACTATTTATAAAATAATGATGATATTGGCGTACCTTACTTATATTAACTTGGATGGACTCGGTGGTCCATTTACCTAATGAGTTTGTTGTTTAATTCAAATTCTGCTAAGTTACTCAGTAATATGTTATTGGCTTTGGTAATCTGAAAGGGAGTCAAGCGGATTAACTTTTGGTTGGATAGAAATAGTAAGACATGTCGGCTTGAGTTTTGGTAGAAGTAGTTAGATAAACCAGATTGTGGCCATGTAGAAACAATAAAATATGTTGACTTGCGACCTAGTAGAAGTAATTAAGTAGTTAACTTGTGGTCGAGTAAAAACAGTAAGACATGTTGGATTGTGATCTGGTAGAAGTAGTCAGGTAGGTTCGCTTATGACTAAATAGAAACAAGATATGATGGCTTGTGGTTAGGTAAAAATAGTAAGACAGACCGACTTATGCCCGAGTAGTTCATCATTAACTTTGGTAGGCACATATAGACCTCGACAAGTGACATATAGGGTTTGTTGTGGTAGTCGACATTCAATAACCAACACTTAGTAGACAATACTTATTTCTCAGTAAATGACACTATGTTCTACTAAGTGGTAATTAACTCTAGTTGTCAACACCTGACTCTCAATAGATGACATGCAAACCTCAGCAAGCAACAGATTCGACAAGTAACTATCAGCCCTTGATATGTTACACATAATCTTTAAAAAGTAGTATTCAACCTTCAACATATCCATAATTAATCTTATATTAAATTATTTTAAGAAAATATCGATATTAATAAGGTCGAAAGTAGTCAGTAATATATAATACATAATTAAAATTAAAATATCTTATTATTTGATTAATTGTTTAAAATTAAACAATTTATTTCAAAATTTACATTATCCATCTACAGTTAAGAACTTTATAAAAAAAAAAATCATTATTAGACGTAGTAAAAAGAGGATTTAAATAAAATTATACTTAATTTGCAATATCAGGGATAACAATGTGGTGAGTTTAATCATTTTATTTCTAAAAACTAAATTCATCATCAATGGTATTTGTTTCGGGTTTGAGGTCGGATCTCATTAACACTTACATAATTTGTCTTTTGGACGTTCGGTTAAGCCTCTCGACTCTTAATATGTTTCTCTTCGTTCGGTCTTTGATCTTCCCGTCACGATACGCTCCAGTCGGGTACCTACCAAAGGTGCTCTGACGCTCAAGTCAGTGTACAGATCACTCCTAGAGATAGAGAGAGAAAGAAAGAGAACCAGGGTAAATGTGCAGTAAATGTAACCAACTACCTCCTACCTTTGACTTCTATTTATAGTTTTTGTCATGGGCCTGTGATTAACGAAGTCTTAATCATGGCCCAATTGTTGATCTTTTCTCCATTGGTCAAGCACAGAAGAAGTTCCTCCTGATAGCAATAGACTACTTCACCAAATGGGTTGAAGCCAAACCCTTAGCTACCATCACAGCCGCGCAAGTGCAAAAATTTTGCTGGAAGTTGGTTTTCCGGTTTGGGTTGCCCCAAACGATCATCACCGACAACGGACGAAAATTCATTGACAAAAGGTTGGAGCGATTTTTTGATGGGATGGGGATAAAGCACGTCACCAGCTCGATAGAACACCCATAAACGAACAGTCAGGCCGAGACCGTCAATAAGACGATTGTCTCCGAACTAAAAAAGTGACTTGGGGAGAAGAAGGGGGCATGGGTGGAGGAACTCCCAGAGGTCCTATGGGCATACAGATGCACACCGCACGAAACAACAAGGGAGACACCCTTCAACTTGACATACAGAACTAACGTCATGTTGATTGTCGAATTAGGGGAACCATCCCTAAGAGGAAAAATTGAAGTCATCCAATTGAACGACGAAGAGCTAAGGGTGGAGCTTGACACCTTAGATGAACGCTAGGACCACGTAGTACTCAGAGCAAAAGTGTGCCGACGAATGGTAGAGCGTAGATACAACACCAAAGTCCATCCCAGAAGCTTCCATGAGGGGGAAATAGTGTGGCGAAAGACAGGGGAACCTCGTTGTATAGCCTCCTATGGAAAGTTGGCGGCGAAGTGGGAAGGCCCCTTTAAAGTTATGGAAGCACTAGGAAATGGTGCCTACCGCCTCTCCCGCTCAGACGGTCGCCCCATACCGAATACGTGGAACGCATCCCATCTAAAGTTTTATTTTAGTTAATGCAATATGTAACTTTGATTTCATAATTTTGAATGAAATGACAAGACGTTTCCACGTAACTTAAATTTTCGCGAATGAAAATTCGAAGAATACCAAAGCGACTAAATAAGAGGGTGAAGGGCTAATGCCCTGCCGGCACCCAACAACACCAAGTTGATGAACGAAGATATACTATCAACTTGACCGGGCAGTGAATTACAATGCCCTGCCGACCCACGGCGACACCAGCCAAGTTGATGAATGGAAATGTCCTGTCAACTTGGGCGGACGGTGAATGGCAAAGGCCGACCGACCCTCAGCAAGACCAATTAAGTTGATGAACGGAAATATCCTATCAACTTGGTTGGACGGAGACCGATAACATGTTGCCGACTCCAACACGTGAATAAACAAAGCGAAATGATGAAATAAAGAAAACGGTGTAAATAATCAGAAAATGAACAATTTCCTTTAATCAAAATGCGTGGTATACCAAAAAGTATGAAGAGGACGGACGAAAAGGTAAACAACCAGACACTGATCGTTTATCGTCCGACCATCAACAAAACAATGACTTAAAAACAAAATAAAATCTATTGTTGGACGCTCCAGAAACAAGTAAAATTTCTAAACACAAAATTCCTAACACCTATTCGTCTCCTTCATCACCGGCCACTTCCTCCACGACAGGTTCGGCGTCGACGGCTGGCGCCCCTTCTGGTTCAGTAGTCCCATCACTAGCAGGGTTCTTAGAAACGGTCAGCGACCAAGATGGACTAGCTCGCCACCATATACGTCCTTCTCAATGCCGAAGCCCACGTCAAAGGGCTTGTGAACATTCAGAAGGACGACTGCCTGTCACAAAGCCTTGAAGAACCCCTCTTCATGTTCCACAACAATGCTGGCCCTCAACTTAGCCACTTCCTCGTTCGCCCTGGCAAGCTCCTCGGTAAGGACGTCATTCTGTTCATGAAGCTTACACTCCACCTCTTTCTGCTTGATGGCCTCTAGCTTCAACTTGTTGCATTCCCCGGCCAAGCAGTTGCTGGTGGATTGGGCCTTCTTCAAGAGATCGACCGTCTCAGCCAACTTGGAATTTGCCTCGTTTCACTTAGTTTGCGTTTCAGCCAAACGCTTCTCGTTTCCTCGTGGACGGCCCTCAAAGCCTCCAACTCCCCACGAAGGCCAGTCGTGGCTCGTTTCTCCTCGACCAGCTCCGCCTACACCTTCGTCGCCCTGCAACATTAGTAAATTCCCTTATATACTCGGCCACCGACGTCGTACGGGTGGCCATCTCAAAGAAGGCATTGGTAAGCTCAAATTCAGAAAGCGCCTCGAGCAAGGACCAGTGAGTAGCACCCATATGGAAGTCAGCGCAGTGACTTACGTTGAACTCGGTGCTGAAAACTCCACCAGGAAGTGGGCGGAGAGTGCTGGGAAAGCTGCCCTCTCGACGATTCCTTTTGGAGGAAGACTTGTCACCCTCCTTACGGGATTTCCTCTTCTTTTGAGCAGACATCGAATTGCCGAGCGGGGCAGAGTGAGAAGCCACTTCAATGGGAGATTCGGTGTTGGTCGTTGGAGGGAGCCCAACATCCGCAGCAGGAGGAGACTTAGCATTGGAAGTGCCCTCTCTAGCTGGAGCACGTGAGCTCCTAAGAATGGCCACGCTCACCTCGACAGGCAGGCCATCCGGGATACCCTGAACGACCGGCCACAATCAACGGCTGAATGAGGGTTAGATGGAATGGGCCTACCAACCGGTGGTGGGCGCCTTGGTGGAGGAGGAGCCCGCCCCCTTACTATGGAAGAGACGCCCGCAGACCCTCTCTTCGAAGCCATAAGGTTGGATTGGCGGGGAGCAGGAGTAGCCATAATATCTGAAAAGAAAGCACAAACCTAGCTAAGTTAACATCACTTTATTAATGAAGGACATATATTGGACAAATAGCATACCGAACGCTCTTCGGTCGCTATCCTCAAAAGGAAGGCAAGTCGACTAGGCCACGGGCGGGGAGGCGGCGAGGGAGGGCGTTGATGGTCTCGACATCAACAAGATCTCCCAGATCCAACGCGTGCACCGGATAGGCTTTTATTTTCCTTGGCTCCCTCGTCCAATAAAAAGGAAAGAGAGGGAGCCCGACCTCATCATGAAACTCATCCTGTCCCGATTCGTTAATCATGATCTTGAAAAATTGACATTTGAAATTTTTATAAGACTCCGAGTACGGCTTGAACATGGTCCGATCCTTAACGGACGTAAACGAAACCCAGCCACCCTTCGGAGAGGGGTGAACATCAAAGAAATGTAGAAAGGCTGGAACAGAAGGCGCCACTCCCGCGGCCAAACATAATGCACCGAACGCTTGCACCGAGGCCCAAGCGTTCGGATGAAGCTGTGTCGGCGCCACATTGAGCTCGCAAAGGAGTGTCGCCTGGAATTCGGTAAAATGGACCCGAACATGCAGTTGATTGAAAATTTTAGTGTAAATGAAGAAGTGATCACAGCTAGACTCCTTCCTATGAGACCTCGTTCATTTTCACGATTGACCGCTGCTCGAATCAGCCGAGAATCTTCTACATCCCGGACGATATACGACTGATTTATCATGTCCTGGAGACGCGTCCACGAATGATAATAAGATGCTTGGGCATTCACGTCATGGCCGACCCAATCGTACCCCCCAATCTTTGGCAAGCTACCGACTAGAACCAGAGCAACAGGATCCACAACCACACCCCTTCAGTAGGTACAAAGGAATACCGTTGAAAACCCTATCTCCCCCATAATCAAGAGATTGTCTGCCAGAACCGTCGTCCTCGACACCCTCAGAAGAAGCGGGTCGTGCCTCTCTCGCTGGAGTAGACTACTCATCTCTTGCTAGAACAAGTTGCTCCTCTCTCGTCGGAACAAGCGGCTCCTCTCCCGCCGAAGGTCTATTTGAAGAAGAAGAAGCAGAGCCTGAGAAAGAGGACGCAAAGTTCGGGGAAGAAGACTGCCCACCATCGTCGCTGCGTGCCACCATCGCTGCTCCCCACACCACCACCGCACCGACCTGACGACTCCAGTGAAGACTCAACGTCAACGACAGTCATCTTATTACCTGGGAGAAAAAGAATGCAAAAGTTCGAAAGGAGAAGTTGAGAAGACATGATGATGACCGAACCCAACGCGTATTTATAGAAAAATTTTTGAAAAACTGCCACGCATCATCACCGTTCAGAACCACCATGATCAACGGCCCAAATTCGTGGGCGTTACAACTGCCAGGAGTGGGCAGTCCCGCTATTGGCAACACGTGTCTTTTTCCACCTAAACACCCCCACGTCATAAGCGAAAGGACACCCGGTCCCCTTTTTTCAAACCCTACGGCCACTACGTAGCCTAGGGCTTGGGGGGCCTATGTACCATAAGGACTGGGAGGTTTAGGAAAGACGTCCGGTTCATCAAAGACATGCTACCATAGATCATGAAGTCCACGAAGGAACGATCGCACCAGGTGAACCGTCCGGCCGAGGTTGAAAGGCAACATTAAGATAATTAAGGTAAAACACGATTAAGGATATTGGGCCAACAATTGGGCCGTGATTAAGACTTTGTTAATCACAAGCCCATGACAAAATCTATAAATAGAAGTCAAAGGTAGGAGGTAGTTAGTTACATTTACTGCGCATTTACCCTAATTCTCTTTCTTTCTCTCTCTATCTCTAGGAGTGATTTATACACCGACTTGAGTGTCAGAGCACCTTTGGCAGGTATCCGGCCGGAACGTATCGTGACGGAAAGATCAAAGACCGAACGAAGAGAAGCGTGTTAAGAGTCGGAAGGCTTGACAGGACGTCCAGAAGACAAATTGTGTAAGTATTAGTGAGATCCGACCTCACACCCTAAACAGTATTAAATTTTTGTCCTATCATATTCCATAATAGAATGGACATACCTTACTCAACTTAGTACTTATTTCTTTAATGTTTCAAATATTAATTTAATATATTTTCTTAAAACAATAAAAACGTATAATAATATAAACATAATATTATTAAATATTCAATGTACAAAGAAGATATAATTTTTTTCAATATTAAATATAAAAAAATAAATTATAATTATATAAATATTAAATAAAAATATCAAATAAAAATTAGATAAAAAGTTAAGTAATTATAAAAAAGAAAAATGATCAAGTATATCTCAAAAATAAATTACAAAATTAAAACAAAAATATAAATATTTTATATTATCTAATAAATTAAAAATATTTTAATAATTTAGAACTAAAACAAATATAACAACGAAAATAAATGTCGACATCAACTAATATTTGTAATTCTAATAATATCTCTAACCATTAATCATTATTGCAATTATAGTTCATTACCATGAATTGCAAGAAGATATATAATATTTGACTTATTACAGAAGTGATATTTAAACCTACTATAAGTAGGACTTTCTAAGTTTTTCTCATGATTGATGCCATAATTAAGGGAATATAAATATTCTCTATAATCAAACCGCGTAGAGGGATATGTCGAATTTTGCATGCAGGGAACAAATTACTAATCATTGTTTGCAACTGTTATGTGCATTTTTCTTTGGGTTTCTTGTCTCATATAGACGCTAAATAAAGCAAAAAGTACTGTTACGTCAAAAAGAACAGAGAAACATTAAAATGGAAATCAAAATCGCGTTTGACAATTTGATTATTAAATTAATTTTGAGCCGACTATGCATGATAATATAATCATTCAGTCTAAAGTTTCTTTTTATTGTTTTTTCTTTGTCTGAAAGTACTACCAATAAGCGATTCCAAAAAGTGCTTTCAGGCCACCTTAAGAAAATTCATAATTGACAGCAAATTATTACGGGGTATACTCCACCTTTGGAGTAGTATTTAAAAACTAACATGACTTAACGCGTTTTAATTTTCACCATTTAAAATTAAAATAAGGACTTTTTAAATTGGATTTCTTCATTATTTTATTCAAACTTGCAGAAGTCAAAAATTAATTATTTTTTATTACTTACTGAACTAAATCTTTCTTTCAAAAAAATAGTTATATATAATCTTGGATGAGTAGTTCCTTTAGCATAATAAATATTGACGTAGTACAACAAAAATTTATTAAAAAAATTAATTCCATTAACTTTATTTAAAATTTGTTAATGACTAAAATAATTAAAAAATATTTTATTTTTATTAATTATTGGATACGTTTTAAACGAAATATTAATTACTTTTAATTATATCTTTACCTTTTGTTTTACAAATTTAAATTTCGGAATAATTATTAAGAAATAAATATATATAATTATTACTAAAAATTAAACACTTGTTAACTTATTTTAATTATTAATAAAATTCAAACGAAATTAATAAAATTAAACTTTTGTAATAGAAGTAGGAATGACAACAGGTCAAGTCGGACACGGGTAGTGTCTACCTACAATTCGACCCGACAAAAAAAAATTCACTTGTTACTCGATCCTTTAGCATAATTGAGAATATAAATGTGACTATAAATTTCACATTGAGCAGATATAAAAAAGTAAAACACTATATTAATATGGAGATTTATTAAATCATTGTTTTAAAAATTTTGAATAAAAAATTAGGTCAGTGTCTTATACAATTGGACTCAGGTCATATGAGTATTATATTTCTCCAACGACTCTTAAAGGAAAATTTACCTTAAGTGATCCTCTTTTAATAAATCTAACATACTTCATCACCATCAAATTTTGCATTTCTAACTTTGATTCCATAACCAGCCATATACATCACCACACTTTGTTAAATTTTATTTATTATTGGTGTTCAAACTGACAAAAAGATGTTATATTATATAATGATATTTACTTTATGAATAGTACTTTGTAGTTTCAATAGAAGTTAAATGACGTTTCAGTTGTATTTTATGTGAAAATTTATTGAAAAAGAAATGTAGTGAAGGTGTATAATTTTTGTTTTACAATGAATTCTCTCCTGAATGTAAGTTGAAGTTCGAACTATATTATTTTTGTATGTGATTATTTCTTGTTGGAATTATATTCTGTAAAGTTGTCAAAACGGATTACACGGCCCTACCTGGCTCGGTTTACTACGGATTGGTCACTTAGTGAGCCAACCCAACCCGACTCATTTATTAGTGAGTTAGAAAAATTCGAACTCGGTCTGAATTGGTGGGTAAACGGGTTGACTCACTGTCCCACTTAATTACAATTTTTTTAATATTAAAAAAATTATAAATTTTTTATAATCTAAATCTAAACAATTTTCATTTCAAAATTTCACTCCAAACATGAGTGTTTAATTAACTTTGAAAATAAGAAACTTAAATAATTTTTTCAAGCAAAAAAAAATAATAAATAATTTTTTATAAAATTAAAATTAAATTTTAATAAAATAAAATTGGGTATGTGGGGGGTCAACCCGGCCCACTACGGGTTCAACCCGCATGAGTGCTCGTTACAATATCTGATAATTACCGACGGATTTTTACCAACGGAAATATTTTCGTCAATAATTGTAATTTACCGACGGATTTTATCGACGTAAATAATTTTTTTTTCTTGCCGACGGATTTTACCGGCGGAATCATTATCGAAGGATTAATTCGTCAATAATGCATTTCACATTTACCAAAGGAAAAATCCGTCGGTAATGGACCCAACATTTACCAGAAGGAAAAAATTCATCAGTAAATCCGTTGGTAATGGACCCTTCATTTATCGAAGGAAAAACAATCCATCGGTAAATTTGCCGATAATAGACGCTTCATTTACCGAAGGAAAAATTCGTCGATAATGGACCTTCATTTATCAAAGCAAAAATTCGTCCGTAAATCCCCCCCCCCCCCCCCCAATTTTTCCTTTCTATCCGCGAGCAAAGTGCGAGGAACTTGCTTTTTTTCCTACTTCTCCATCTTCAACTCCATCTTTCTCTTCTCTTCCACTCCATTGCAGCTACAAATCAAAACTGTTTCCATTTTCGTTCAGCAAGATTGTCGCTCCGTTCAGTCAGGCTGCCTCCATCTTTCTTCTCTGTAACCATTGTCAGCACCGTTCAATGTCTCTTTTCTTCCCCTTTCACGCTTTAGCTGCTGTCACCACTGTGCAACTCTTTTTTCTCTTCCGTTTTCACCGCTGCCATGGGAGAACGCCACCACTGTCGTGGGAGAACCATGCGGTTTCCTTCGGTAATTACCGACAGGTTATGTGGCAATTACTGACAAATTTTTCCTTCGGTAATCCGTCGGAAAAATGCCATTATCGATAGATTTTGGACATTTCCGACAGATTCGGCCGTCGGTAATTCCATGTATTTTTGTGTTTGAATGAGCCGGGTTGAAATCTGACCCGCATAAAAAATATATTTTTTTTTCAAATCCAACTCGGCTCGAACCCGTAGTGGGTCGGATTGACCCGGTTGTGACTCATTTGATAGCTCTAATATTATGATAGTTGTTAATTAAGCACTAAATTTGTGAGTTAATTTCCAACAAGAGTAAAATAATTGTAGTATAATTTCACTTAAATTCATATGAAATGCATTTGTTATTAAAAAAATATTTCTTAGCGATAGGGGAAATGGATTTTGAATTTAAATAAGAGAAGTTTTTTGTAATTTTACTTGAATTTAAATAAATTAATGCTTTCTTCAGTGAATGAATTTTAAAAAAAAAATCATAAAAATTAAAAAAAACTCATTTTCTTTCCATTCAAATATAGAGAGAATTGTGCGATAGAGCTTGCTGTAATGTAATATCTTTAGCATGCTCATTGACTTTCCAAGTAAATAAAGGAACGCCATAATTCTAAAGTGAAAAAGACGCGTACAAATTAAAAAAGTTAGAGAAAAATATGTTTTACTTTAATTTGTAAACTAAAATATTCAACTCATTTCAAATCATTCATAACTTTATTTTGTAACTTTAAATGGAATCTCATTTTAGAAGACTTTTTCTTCGTATGCATTATCAAAATCTTAGTTTGCATGCTCAAGGTGGATACTTTATTCTCAAACGAACGCGTATTGGTCAAGAAACACATAGTAAGTCGGTACGTAACACGTTCATCAGCTCACAAAATCCATACATGTTGCCTTCATCATTCACCTGCTTTATAGTATATTCTACAAAAGTATATTCAACTTTCCACGTTATAATCAGTAACTTGCATGTGGTGATTAATTAGGTATCTAACATTTATTTATTGGACGATTTATAATAAAACAAGTATTTTATATTTACTTTGTACAAAAATTTGTTAAATTTATTATAATATAAAGCAATTGTCTTATAATAGAGATTAAATAGGTTAAATCACAATGGAATGGTTTAATTTTCCAATAGAACAATGGTAAAATCACTTAGAATGTTTTAGTTGGCGAACTTGCTTTTAATGGTAAGCTGATGATTTTTTTAAGGAGGGAAAGTTTCTCCAAGACACCATAAATTACGTTCACTCTTCTACTAGTTTGGTCAATGGATCAATTATTGGTTTATTACCATCACCATCTACGACTGTTGAAAGCAAAATGCTAATTTTCTTTGAAATCAAACACACTTGTAAGTTTATGTGGAAATCGTCACAGATTCTTAATTGGTCTTCATCTTGACTGCTTCAACCCTATATAAAACCAGCATCGCATTAATTACACAGTATGAAATCAGGAATTTTTATACATAAGAAGGCTAGTTTTTATTTAACCATACATGGATATGTTATATTTGTTGGAATTGTTTTTCCAAAGATAGATTAGGGAGATGGATATTTTTTAACTATGAGTTGTTCATATAAAGGACCCGACATCATTTATAGAATAAAACTTAATGGTTAATTCTTGTGGATCATATTTTTTCGTATATATCACTCAACATATGGAGGACTAGATTTCATTAGTATTGTTTAATATTTTTACTAGGACAAAATAAGAAGATTGACCACCACTTATGCATGAGCTGTTCATATAAAAAAATTGTAATATTTAAGGATAAAAAAATTTATAATAAAATCTATAGTAGATAGTTGGTATCCGTAAATTTATTACACGCAAATAACGGATAAAAGATATATTTTAATACCATTTATCAATCGTACTACCGCATATCCATTTTCCATAAAAAATTAAAATTAAATTTTAATTTATATTTTATTTAGTTAAATTAAATTAAAATAAAAATTAATTTATATTTTATTAGGTTAAATTTAATAAAAATTAAATTTTAATTTATAATTAATTAAATTAAATTAAAATTAATTTATATTTTATTAGGTTAAATTTAATTAAAATTAAATTTTAATTTATATTTAATTTAATTTATATTATATTTTTTTTGTAATTTTATTTTAAAAATTTATAAAATATTTTTTTTAATCGCAAGTATTTTTTAAATAAATATTTAACTGATAACAAGACGAGTAATGAGTAAATTTTTCTTTTACGAATCATGTTATCATACCTAATTCATTGTGATCTCTAGTAACACATCTAATATAAAGTTTTAAAACTTAATATTTGTAAGTTTTGTTTTATTTATATACCTCTCAACTTTTTCATTTTTATTCAAAATGGAAATTTTAGCTCATATTCAAATTCTTAACATTATTTCACTATCACACTTTAAAAAAAGACATGTGCAAATTATACCATTACATTTTAAAATTGATTTAATACTTACATTTCCTTTAAAAGTGTATAAAAAAAATTTAACAACACACTTCAATGTCTTTTTTTTTTTAGTATTTTGGTATTTATATTTGTTCTACTCTCTTATATTGTTAAGATAAAGATGTATGTGGTACTCATGAATATATCCACCTGAGGGGACCCTTGAGAGGGATATAATGTTCACCTTATTTGTGTTAAAAAGTCTTTAACTTCAAGTGTGATTATCAAATTTACTTTTCTGCCTAACTTATTATACATATTTCCCATGTTTTCTTCTTTATGATTTCACTATATACTTATAGATATCTAATCACACTAGTGCAAAAACGCTATTTAACGTCATCCCTTAGACGTCGGTTAAGGGTAAGCACGACGTATATTGATGACCGATGACATTTTCGTAAATAAGTTGGTCATAAAAACATCAGTTAGAAGGTGCCCTGACGTTTATAATATTTTAGACGTCGGGGCCCCTCCTAACTAACGTCTATATGTCTGACAGGTGGGTGAAAAGTCATTTCTTTCAGTCATATAGACGTCAGTTAGGAGGGGCCCCGACGTCTATATGGCGGAAATTAATGGCTATTCACCTACCTGTCAAACATATAGACGTCAGTTGGGAGAGCCCCGACTTCTAAAGCACTTTAGACGTCTGTTATTCTGGGAACCGACGTCTAAACCCTAAATCCAGAAATTCAAAAGTCACTTTTTGACTCCATTTAGACCTCTGATCTCGCCACTCCAACTTCTAAAGCATTTTAGACGTCTATTACTCTATGAACTGACGTCTAAACCCTAAATCCAGAAATTTAAAAAGTCATTTTTTGACTCCATTTAGACGTCTGATCCCGCCACTCCGACTTCTAAAGCACTTTAGACGTCTGTTATTCTGGAACCGACGTCTAAACCCTAAATCCAGAAATTTAAAAAGTCACTTTTTGACTCCATTTAGACGTCTGATCCCGCTACTCCGACTTCTAAAGCACTTTAGACGTCTGTTGTAAAGGGAACCGACATCTAAATGTCTGCATTAAAACACTGCGAACGCGAGGTAGTAGTTACACACACTCATTGTTCATCATCTTCCTCGTGTTTTCTCTGCATAGGCTACGTTTTTCAGGTTCGTTTTCTCACTTTTGCACAGTTTAAAATTAATTTTACTTTGATTACATTACTCTTTAATGAATTATTTTTCATTTGAACTGATTAAAATGCATTTTCATTGAGTTTTTGTGCAGTTTTGATCATGTTCTTAGGCAGCGTTCTTGGACGGCGATTTCTTGCGTTTTGCACTCCTTCAATTCCCTCCACTATATTATCGAAACCGTCCAATACAAAATAAGAACATACAATTCATTCTCTTCAACTAAATATAAAGTTGTAAACTCGAATCACCATGACCTAGGAGCAACTCGAGAGGCCTCAAGCGGAGAAAGATCCTATCAAATATGGCGACATTTTAGACGTCTGATCTATGAGTCTGACGTCTATATAGACGTCTGACCTATATAGTCCGACGTCTATATAGACGTCTGACCTATGGGGTCCGACGTCTCAGTTAACATCATTCGAATAGACGTCGGTTCGGGATCTGACGTTAAAAGCTCAAAATAAGCGACGTTAAACAACGTTTTTCCACTAGTGTCAGATGAAAAAACAAAACCTCATTTTCTTTCTTTTTCACCTAAACCAAAAAGTGTGGTAAGCTTGAGGCTGGTCAATGATATGAGTTAAATAATGGTAAGGATCTTAAACTCGAGATTTGGAGATTTAAACCAAAGATATATCGAATTCATTAGGAAACATTTTATTTTAAAATATGTATATTGGAAACAGATAGGAGCAAAACCACACAATTTTCAATTTTTTCGCCGAAATGGGTCACTCTTGTAGGCTTACTAGTGGATCAGTCATGAAACACATTTTACAATTCAATATACATGGGAAAATACAGCTAGATTTTCTGCCTAAAATATATGAAACTCAACGATTAACACTAGATAATAACACCTACCACACTAATATTTCTATAATAAAATACATCACACTTTCTTAATAAATCCACTATGGCTGCAGATGTTGACTTTTAGAAGGAAATCCAAACTAAACTAACATAAACCTCATATATAAATACCACCCCATGCAAACATTACTTATAAACCCTACCTTCTTAGTTTACGTCCTTCAGTTTCAAAACTACAATCGCCATGAACATTTCAAATATCATAGTTCGTTTTTTCTTACTCTTTTCCCTTATAGGGATAGTCTCAGCCCAGTTATCAGCTACCTTTTACGGAAAAACGTGTCCTAATGCACTTTCAACCATTAAAACAGAAGTAGTGTCTGCTGTTAACAACGATCGTCGCATGGGGGCTTCCTTGCTTCGTCTTCATTTCCATGATTGCTTTGTTCAAGCAAGTCAACTTTTACTTTCTTCTTTTTTCTTTTCTGTTTTTTTCATCTCTCCTACCATATATGTTTTTTTCTTTTGAGAATATACTATCACAGAGTCATGTTAAAAGTTCACATAGCACATGTTTATAGTAGAGATAATAAGTAACATTTCAATACGAGTTAGAGTCTTTAAAATTGAAGATACTGCTTTATGTAAAAAACTTTTTTTAATTTTTTGTGTTATTTACTTTAATTTTTTTTATTGATTATAAATTTATGTTAGTAAATTCACTCTAATTAAGCTTGAGTTCGGTTTCTTCTGCATTGTGAAGTATTTAGCATAATAAAATATTTAACTGTTCAATCAAAATTGACATTATAGTATGTAGTCGTTGGTTTCGCAGAAACTAATATAGTAATTACCGAGATAAAATGTCATTTCTTTTATTAGAACATCAACATCAACATCAACAATACATACATATTCATTTTGTTTACTATTAACGTCACTTTTAATAGCTAAAAGTTGACTTTTATGGTAACATGCATTTGTTTCAATAATGGCAACACAGTGATGTTGAGACGAAGTCCAAATCATTCAGCATTAACGATAAGACAAAACTTGGCAATCGTTCAACGATACAAATCTTAATTGGTAAAATAAAAATGACAAATAAGAATAATTACATGGATTTGTAAAATATATGATTCTCATTTATGTTCATATACCTGATATGGTTGTTATTATCAGGGATGTGATGCATCAGTACTATTGGATGATACATCAACTTTCACAGGTGAGAAAACAGCGGGTCCCAACGCTAATTCCCTGAGAGGGTTTGATGTAATAGACACCATAAAGTCTAAAGTGGAGAGCTTATGCCCTGGTGTTGTTTCTTGTGCTGATATACTTACTGTAGCAGCAAGAGACTCAGTAGTTGCAGTAAGTATTTGTATATATTTGATGCTAATTATTAATTAATAGATTAATGAAAAACATGTGTATTAGGTACTAATACTGAAAAAATTAATTTGATGTAATTTCAGCTTGGTGGAGCTAGTTGGACTGTGCCACTGGGTAGAAGAGACTCAACCACTGCAAGTTTAAGTTCTGCTAACTCAGACTTGCCTGGTCCCACTTCAAGCTTAAGTGCTCTCATCTCTTCTTTCTCCAACAAAGGTTTTACAGCTAAAGAACTCGTTGCTCTTTCAGGTAGCTAGCTATACCTCAAAATACCATTTTTTATTCATATTTTTCAAAAATATAAAATACTTTTAGTTAAATTCAAATGCGACTTGAGCGTATATGTTGGGAGGATGATATTTAAGAACTTCTTTTAACAATTTTTTTTACAATGGATTACCTGTCAGGTTCTATTATTTAGTATATTTAAAACGAATTAATTACAAACTGTTACATATAACTAGTTGTACAAAATTGTCAAAAAAATTATTAAAATAACTTTTTCGTATATGTTATTGTTTCATGTAGCATATATTTCACAAAGTTTTTGTACACAATAGAAAAGTGCAGTGACAGTGTTTTTTTATTCACAAAAAAGAAAATATAAAAAAAATATTTAAGATTTTTCAATTCTTTTACAAAAATAGACTAAAATATTATTCAGAAAGACTGTGTCTCTTATAATTTGATTCTCTTCTCACACTTACTTTTTATAATTTGATGCTTTCACACTGTTCAATAATTAATTTCTCATTCAAAAGCTATGATTTTTTTTAAAGTTATGTATAAAATAGATATTTTAAAATTAAAAACAGAGACGGGTAAGAGCTGTTTTCTCATTTGTTTTCTTTGAAGTGTTCAAAAGATAAGCTTTAGAAATATACTCACAAAACAATCACTTTCAGCTATACCTATATAATAAAAGACTTTGAAATATACTTAAAAGGACAAACAAATTAACAAAAAAACTATTTTTTTAAAGCAAATCACAAACAAGTTCTAAGTAAAACACATTTCGTATGGGAAAAATAGAAGTTAAAAACTTGAACTTTGTATTTTTTTTTCTAAACCCTATTTGAATCAGGATCGCACACAATTGGGCAAGCCAGGTGCACAACTTTCAGAAGAAGGATTTACAACGACACGAACATAGATTCGTCTTTTGCAACATCATTGCAAGCAAAGTGCCCTAGCGTAGGTGGTGACAGCACGTTGTCCCCTCTTGACACGACCAGCCCAAACACCTTTGACAATGCATACTTCAAGAATTTGCAGAGCAAGAAGGGTCTTCTGCACTCAGACCAAGAGCTTTTCAATGGCGGATCCACTGACTCTCAAGTAAATGCTTATAGCAGCAACCCTGCAAGTTTCAAAACTGACTTTGCCAATGCAATGGTTAAAATGGGGAACCTTAGTCCGCTCACTGGCTCCAGTGGCCAGATCAGAACCAACTGTAGGAAGACCAACTAAGCTTTTTGGCCTTCTTTCTATTCTACTATATAAGCACTAAGCAAGTCAAAATTACTATGTGCTATTTTAGATAATGTAGCCATTGCAGTCTCTAGGAGCAAACCAAATGACTCCTTAATTGTAATGATGATATTAATGTCAGAATGTTTCGACTATATTAATGTAAGGTATTGGTACTACTTATCCTAAAATTTCATCGTTCATGTCTGCAATATTACGAGAAAAAGGCATGAAAAATTTTAAAATATTAGAACGGATTGTCGGAAACAAAAATAATAATTTTCAAATAAAATTATTTATTTTTCAGTATTATATAGTTTGTCATCACGTTAAAAACACTTATTTTTATTACTTATTTAAACAATATATATTAGTATTTTAAATTAAAAATAAAAATAACATATTAATATATTAAATTATTAAATAGTTTTTTTATGTAAATGTAAAAACACCTTGAAACTCTAATTTTAAGCACGTGTTAAAAAAAATCATAAGAATTTATCTCCATTAAAAAACGTGGTGAATTTCTGCATCAAGTCGTTGGACTTGAATTCTATCAGCGCCAAATTTGGACCAAATAAAATTTTGGCATTTGTATAAAAGTAGAAAATAAAATTAATTCAATTTAAATACATTTAATTTTGGTTAAATTTTTTTTCTCCAT
This sequence comes from Vigna mungo, assembly GCA_036885675.1. Lineage (NCBI taxonomy): Eukaryota > Viridiplantae > Streptophyta > Magnoliopsida > Fabales > Fabaceae > Vigna > Vigna mungo. The sequence goes on from CP144695.1 coordinate 1,897,947, forward strand.
ATTTTAACTCAATCAAGTCATGAGAAAAATTGCATACAAAACTACTGTGCATTTACAACAAGAAAAAGTATAAAGCAAGCCTACAGACTGGGATCAAAAGATAGAAAAAGCAAAAAAAGTAAAGAGATCGCCTTGAGGAGATAAACGAAATATATTTTGATTGATGTGTTGAAACATTACAGAGAGACAGACGTATGTGCCTATTTATATAGCGAAAAGAAAAAAATAACAGAAATCAATAAATGTTTAATAACATAAAATAATAAACGGTAACATAAAATGACATATGGTTGATCATAAAAGCAATGTTGATGATGAAGGTCGAAAAACCAAGTGGAGGAAGGAAGAACCGAATGGTGGAAGGCAGAAGCATGAATGAGACCGAGTAGTAGTGTGAATAAGACCGAGTGGTAGTATGACCGATATTGAAGGTGGAAGTGTAACGCCCCGACAATTTACAGGGACTGTTGACTGCTCCCACACATCACCACGAGGTTTTCCAGAGTGCTTTGTTATCACTCACACACTTTCCGGGAAAACTTCCCGGAAGGTCACCCATCCCAGAATTACTCCAGGCTTAGCACGCTTAACTATGGAGTTCTTATGGGTTAGGCTACCGAAAAGCAAATGCATTTTTTGGTGATATGAGTAGCCAAATCAATTCTTTTAAGCTATCCTTCAACTGTATAGTCCCATACCTATACAGTCTCCAAATCCCTCTCATTCCGTTGTATGTTCGATTCGTCCATGTGTCCCTTCCACTGGAAGCCTGCCAGGAGCCGCTCCTTGTCTATGCCCCCTGCACCATGCCTCTTGCACCGGCGATCACTCCCCGCCCTCGTCAGTGCCTGGGTGTCACATGCCCACCAGCTTCCGCTTGGTTCGTCCTCGAACCACACCGTACTGGGAGAGGCTAGGCTCTGATACCATTTGTAACACCCCTAACTGGATGTCACTTGTAAAATAGAATAATATCATCCTTACATAGTTTAATCAGAACCACATACCTACAATCTTACTCTCTCCATATTCAGAATAAGATTATCAACATTAGAAACCTTTGATACGTGTAAATATATATATAACCAAAACAACTCTCATGCAAAATAAAACACTCATCAAAAGCAATGATGCAATGCAGAACACATACACAACATGAGAAATCTGGTTCCTCCCCTTACCTTGGATTTCCTCACGTTCCAAATGTAAAAAGATTGTTGACGATCACCTTTCTTACCACAGCTAGATGTGTTGCTTGCTTCTCCTTCTCGGTCTCAACTTTTCACTCATAAAAACTAGGGTTTTGTTTCTTACTTTTCTCCTTTTCCTCCAAGTTAATTTTTATAAGCCTTCCCAAAACTCCTAAACCCCAGACCCACCTTCTTATTTCTTCCCATTGCATCCGTTAAGAAAACTACCTCTCCTCTACTTATCGGTAGCCTAACCCATAAGAACTTCATGGTTAAGCGTGCTTAGCCTGGAGTAATTCTGGGATGGGTGACCTTCCGGAAAGTTTTCCCGGAAAGTGTGCGAGTGATGACAAAGCACAATGGAAAGCCTCGTGGTGATGTGTGGGGGCAGTCAACAGTCCATGTAAGTTGTCGGGGCGTTACAGGAAGCATGAATATGATCGAGTGCTAGTATGGCCGAGGCCGAAGGTGGAAGTATGAGTGAGACTGTGCGGTAGTATGACCGAGACCGAACGGTCGATGGTTAAGTTTTTGAATTCTGACAGCCCTCCTCAAGCTTGGCATAGATGTCTATAGTGCCAAGCTTGGAATTAATGTTGTGGAAGGAGGAAATGGCTTTGTGAGAATGTAGCAAGTTGGAGGTTGGAATGAACAGGTAGAAGTTTGACGATTCCTTGCTGAACTTTCTTGTGGATTAAGTGGCAGTATATCTCAATATGTTTTGTCTGTTCGTGAAAGACTTTATTAGTGGCAATCTTAATGGCAGATTGATTATCGCAGAAGATTGGTCGGCCTATACCGAAGGTTGAGACAAACCGATCCGAGTCAAAGTTCCAAATGGCATACCTAAGTTTGAAGGTCGAGATAGGTTAGTTTGAGATGAATGTCAACATGGTTTGGCCTGGGGTCAAAGGTTAAGTGAGACTACCTGAGCTAAAGATCAAGATTGGTCATAACTGAAGGTTGAGAAGAACCAACCTAGACAGAAGGTTGAGAAAGGTCACGTTGAACTGAAGGTTGAGATTGGTCAATCCAAACGTCAAGACTGAAAGACAAAAAGAGTTGACATAAGTTAGTCCAACTAAAGATAAAAAAAAAAGTTGAGACAGATTAGCCTAATTAAAAATCAAAATTGATTATTCCGAATAAAAAATCAAAACGGATTGATAAAAGAAAAGATCATAATGAAATTAAGTCAAAGTTTTAATAAAATATTTAAAAACTTAATATTATTTTTTGTTTTAGAATAAATCTCATGGCTTGACTTTGAGCCACATAAATTATGTTGACTTTTTTTTATAGAAAACATTGTTGTCCCGTGAGTTTTTTTTAACCCCAAGATTAGAACTAAATCTATCGTCACCCTCAACCTTCAAATCATCCTCTAAAAGCTTTAACAATAATCAGATCTCAGATACAAGTATTTTGGGTGTTGCTGAAGAGAGAGAAGCGAGGTGTTAAGTACTTTGCGAAATAATTCTTTCCTCTTCCCTAACCTAATTTTGGATGCTATCATATTTTTCTTTATAATTCCTTTCTCGTACTATTTCTTAAATATGATAAAAATGTTATTGCTATAACATTTAACTTATCTCAATCTAATTAAATTTTATATTAATTTTAAATTTTAAATTTTCACTCGCTACATTCAATTCAGATCTTGTTTTTGTATTTTAAAATTTGCGTAAATTCCAATTTATATTTAACATTTTAAATTAAAATTTTGACTCTCTCTCAGCTTTTAATATTAGGACATATTTGAATCTACCGTCAATCTCATGTTGAATTTGTATTCACAATTCTCAATCAATCAATCTAAGGTAGAGAAAAAGAAATAAGCGCGTCTAATTAATTAAAGAAAGCACGTCAATTTCTTTTATAAGATTCATTTAATGAATACAAATATGATTAGTATTAGTCATATGATTTCATTACAAAAATGTACAAATAACTTTGTGACATTTTCACCATCGCATTGTTATTTATTGTTTACAATTCTCAAACAATTTTAGTGAAAAAGAAATAAGGGCGTCCACATAATTAAAGACAACACATCAATTTTTATAGAATTCTTTTAGTGAATAGATTGTGCTATTTTCAATCTCTCATTAATCTTACTTGTTGAATTTCTGCTTACAATTACTAATTAACCAATCTAAGTTGTTGAAAAATAAATAAGCGAGTCTCCATGACTAAAGAAAACACATCAATTTTTTTTTTTATATTTCTTTCAAAGAATACAAACATCATTGGTAATAGTACTTTTTGTTAATGTATGTGTGGTTTTTTTCTAAACAAACATCATTGGTAAGAGTGATATGTATGCAATTTTTTCTAAACATTGTATGACAAAGTTTGCAGTTTTTGTCAAAAGAAAATTACAAGTAATAGTACTTTTTGTTAATTATTTATGAAAGTAGATCTAGAGGTATCAAAGAAATTTCTCATGTTCTTTTTATTTAAATTTATGTTCTAATTTATGAATATGTTTTTGTTTGAAGAGATTATTTTTTATGATGTGATGCACGTGTGGTTTTTTTTTTTCTTTATGCAATGATTTTATTGATGTATATGTATGGTTGGGTCTAGCTTGAGCAAAGTGGTATTGGTGATAGATTTCATCTTGAGTATCGATGAGTTGTTAATGACATGCAAGTTATCGACATTGAGTTTAATGTGCAAGACAATAATGGTTGATATAGGAAAGATTGTCATTATTAATGAGTTTGTGTAGATAAGTAGTAACAAGAACAAACATATTATTGACAATCTGTCAAATGGTTGTTTCTAAGCATGTGAGACTTTTGATGATAGGAAGATATGTTTGTTCTCAAGTAGGTATTCACTAAAGTCCTAAGTTTATTAATACGAAGAAGGGAGTAGAAGAAAACTATTATAAAAATGAATAGTTGATATGAGAGTGATCATCACATCTCAATATGTCATGAGGCTTTGCAATTTTTTCCAAAAATAGTATGAGATGATTTGTAGTTTTTGCTAAAATAATCGTATGTTGAATAATAACACTTTTGTTGATTATTTGTGAATATGAATGTAGGTGTCAAAATACGGTACATTCTTTATGTACTTTTATTTAAATTTATATTATTATTTGTGGGTGTGTTTCCACTTGAAAGGATTATTTTTGTATTGGGTGATTCTAATTACCGTTACATCACCTATACATGACTATTGCTTTCACCTTCTATTCTTGTTGATTTTCTATGTCTTACCGCTTTGCTACCATAAACCTACCACGTAATTGCACCAATTAAGGTTACCACCAATGTCTTCATGTGTCTACTATAGTACATGTCTCATGTACGTAGTTTCATGTTTCATATGACTAATCCAGACTCAAAACCTAGACTTCAATTATGTCTCTTTGTTAAAATATTTGTGCTGGTTCCTGGAGATATTAAGCTAGTAGCACGCTGCACCTTGAGTGTGACCTTAGTTTCCTAATCATATTCTGCTTTATTAGACGTTCTTATACGTAAGTACTCAAAATGGACCAAGGTTGGATGAAAATGGGTCCAGAGTGTTAAAAAAGAACAAAAAGGAGACGTTTTACACGAGTAGAGTACTGACAAATACTTGAGCTGTAACATGACTTACTTGGCTTCCTTCAATTGACTTTCTTCCTGATAAACCATCACCTCCCCAATGCATGCTGTCACACTTTATTCAACAACAAAACCCTAATAAACCAACTCAACTTCGACTTCTCTTACTCCTTAGGGATAAATTTACCCTAATACATATAAATATGGATTGCCAAACGGACCAACTCACTCTTTGACCAATATCAACTACAAATTATACAAAATGAACATGTACAAGCTAAACTCAAACATTTATTCCTTTTTTCCTTGTTTATTTCTAGATTTATTAATTCAAATTATACCATGAAACCTTTGAAAATAAATTAAAGATATTTGAAGTCAAAGTATGACTCTTGGACAAAAATAAAAAAGCAAAATAAATTTGAACTCTTGTAGTGAGAGACCTTAGAAAAGTATATGGGAAGGAACGAAACGATAATTATTAGTTTGATAAAAAAAAGAAAAAAGAAAATCAGATTCAATTTTATGAAGGTAGATAGCCTGGTGAAGTCCCTGAAAGCTTATGTTTGAGATGAGCGTACATTAGATACTCTAAAATTATATACTCTAAAGTGTTTCTTATATGTTGCAGATGTGATACTGATAGCTTAATTTCAACTTAAACAATGACTGAAACACATTTGAAGGATACAAATATGTGAATGCAACACGAATGGAAATAAGAAAAATCAAATAGGAAGAAATATGTAGGAAATCACTATAAAATGATACAGAGATATTAATCATGAAAAAATTATTTAAAATTGCACTTTAAAATAATTTTTTATTTAAGTTTATATTTTGAATATTTTCTTTTAAATAATTTGATATAACATTTAAAAAAAAACATTAATAACTCTAAATATTAAAAGAAATCTTATAGATTTTGTGAAAAAAACATTAATACCTCTAAATATTAAAAGAAATCTTATAGATTGTCTTATTCTTTAAGTGTGTGTGACCTAGAATGAACACTCCAAATTTGTTTTAAACTTATTTAAGCTGTGTTATCATTTTATTCTTTATCTCCAAATAAAATAAAATTTTACATTATTAATCTAACTTTTTTCTTGTTTTTTTATATATTCTAATTAAGTTTTAATTTTTAATAAATTTAAATATTTTTAATTAAATTTATATTCAAAATTTCATTATATTAAGTATTCAAAAATGTTATATTTTTAATTTAATTTTACTGCAAAATGTGGTAATGTATTTTGTTCTGTTGCACTATTGTTTATGTGTCTGCATATTAAAAAAAAAACTGTTTAATTGAATTTTATTTCATAAGTTTGAGTATTTAAAATTGAGTATTATTAAAAAAAAATGTTTATCATGTGCTGTAAATTTTTATATTTTTAATAAAGAATCAAAGAAACATTTGAGTGCTTGAACTCATACAGCAAACTATATGATTGGAAGGATACCGACGAGTCTTGATAAATCTTTCTCCCTGTTTGACTAGGTGAAGTGAGACTAATATTTTTTCAATCTGAAACTAAACACCACAAATTTAGAAAATAAAAAATAAAATTGAGAAACTTTAATTATCTCCATATTTTATATAGAATACTAACAAAAACTCATCAGCCATACAAAGTAAGTAAAGATAAGAGTAACAAAAACTCATATCAGCCTTACAAAGTAAGTATAAAGATAAGAGTTCTAGAATATTTTTTTCATATTATTTATGTTTATGGTGTTTTGCTTATGATTACAAAATCAAACGATTACATCACTCCAAAAGAAGATAAATATTCAATTGAAAAATATAAATATTTTAGATAATTAATATAACAATATATTTTAATAAATTTCAATTAAAAATATTTAAATTTATAATAGACTTAAAAATTAATCAATCTACTTTTATTTTTATTTTTCATGCAAAAATACATAAATAATGATGGTTGAAGACAAAATCAAATAAAAGAGATTCAATTGAAAAATATATATTAGTTAGTACACAATATCATAAATTCCTTTAGATACTCAAATAAAAATATCCAAATTTATCAGAAACTTAACGAAGTCTTCTTAATTAATATAAGGATGTATTTTATAACACTAAATTTATCATATTATATATATATATATATATATATATATATATATATATATATATATATTAATATTATGTATGTAAAGAGATTTTTTATTATTCGAAAGAAAATAAAAATATTCAGCATGCACCTTGTTTACTTCATATAGTTTCAAAAGTTTGAAAGGAACCAAAATATCGAAAAAAGTTTTCAAATATTTCGGTCAGATAATAGCAGAGTTCGGAAAATTAGTCGAAGAATTGTAGCGAAAATTCGGCCTTAAGAATAGTAGCGAAATTCAACGTTATGAAAAAAAGACTTTTTCCACCCTAACATGCAAAAATAACAATTTAATTTTTGCATTCGGTCCAAATAATTTTCGTTCTATCCTACTCAACACATTTCTCTATATATTTAAAAATAGAAAATTTTGAATAATTTTTAAAATAAAAAATATCTATTAAAATTTATGTATATATAATTTACTTTTTAAATAACTTGAGCGAAAGTAATTTCTAATGTTATTTATAATCTTAGAGAAGAGCCTTATTTAAGCATGTGTATATAAAATTTTTAATCTTTGTTTGTTTTGGAGAGTGAATTTGAAAAAGTGAAATAGGGTGAATTTAAAGAGAAAGAGAAGAAAAAGTCCTGTTTGGTTTTAGGATAACACAGTTTTGAAAATAAAGAAATTTGGAGTTAAAGCATGTAAAAGATTCCATATATGTGTTAGAAAAAAAAATGTTTAATAGATTAAATTATGAGATTATAATTTAATTTTTATGCATAAAATTAATTTAATTTAATTTAGTAATTAATTAGTTTAATTTATCTTAAAATGTGAATCATTAGTTTAAATAAAATATGATTTATTAACTTAATTTAAAATAAGATGTCATAATTAGTTAAAATGATTTTTTTTAACCAATGTAATTAATTTAAAATAAAATGTAATAAGTTGAGATTAAGTTAAAATAAAATTTGCATGATTAATTTAAGCAATTATTTTAAGGGTGTTGCTCCCTCCACCTCCCCAAGTGGATCCTGCACCTCCCCATTATTTTAATTTATTTCAAAAATATTCTATACATTCACACTATTTTCTTTTATTCCAAAAATATCCTACACCTCCCCATTATCCTTAACCATCTTTCTTTCTCTCTCTACATTAATGGAGCATTTACATTGAATTTGTGATATATTACAAAATATAAAATTCAGAGGAAACTTCAATATTAGTACTTCTACCATTTCCATTTTATAAAATTAAAAGTTAGATGCAAATATAAAATAATAAACATAATAATATTAAAAGTAAACAATGATATATTATTATTATTATTATTATATACTAACTTTATAATGACGAAAGAACTAAATAAATTCTAAATCTTTAACAAATAACTTTTTTTATATTTTAAGTATTTAATAATATTTTTATATTATTTATCTAATAAATTAAATATTTTATTGAAGTTATTTGAGTCAAACATGTCGGTGAATTAAAACATAATATATTGTTAAAAATTATAGATATTATATGTACAAAACACACACACACACACATATATATATATATATATATATATATATATAAACATTTTTCTAGAAATTTAGAACAAAATTTTACTATTTATTAAGTCATTTGAAAAGAAAAATATATATTCAACAGCGATAAAAAATAAGATTGAATCAAACTTATTTAAGAAAATATATCAGAAGTTCAAATTTGAGTAATGTAAATGCTCCATTAATGAGCCATGTAAATGCTCCATTAATGTAGAGAGAGAAAGAGAAAGATTATTAAGGATAGTGGGGAAGTGTAGGGTATTTTTGGAATAAAAAAAATAGTGGGAATGTGTATAATATTTTTGAAATAAATTAAAATAGTGGGGAGGTGCAGGACCCACTTGGGAAGGTGAAGGGAGCAACTTTATGCAATTTTTTAAAATTTTATATATTATGTGACTCTAAGTGTTATATAGATAGAAATAAGAAAATTTTAATTCATTTCTGGACAAAGAGTGAAAATCAATGTCTCCTCAAATCATCGTTAACAAATCAATAATAGTCAATGAAAATAAATTGGCACATCACTTTATCCACCAAAACACTAATTTATTATAAACATAAGCAAAATAAATTAGTTAGATATTGAGGATTAAGTGTAACTATCAAACGTAAAAAAAATAAAACCTTTAATAAGATATTTAACATAATTAGTATTAGATAAAATATTAAATTGTCTTCTGAATATTAGAGTCAATTAAATTGTAATATTATTATAATCGATTATATCTAATTCTAATATGATAAAAAAATTTCTTTTAAGACAAAAAATTAAAAATATAAAATCATTTTTAAATAATTAAGCTACTAATGAGTTAACTTCACCAACCACGCTAACAATTTTTAATATCTTTAGTAAATAAGTATTTGCATTAGTTAATCGATTTTAATAGAGTTTATTTAATGTTAAATGTTAATGGATGGCGGTTTAACCAATTCTTTCACAACACTAATCAGTCTTAACTTTTGTAATAAATTAATAAATATTTTTGTTATACTGATTAGTTTCGACTTAGTTGATATTATAAAAAAATTTGCTTAATATTGTATGTTTATAGGGCCATCTCAACCAACTATAAGATGATATTAATAATTTATGTTATTATCATACTCAATGCTAAATAAAATAAAAAATAAACAAGGGTAAGATATTAATCCTATTTATTTTAGTATTTATATATAAGTTAGTGTTAGTTAAATTAACTATAGTTTTATTTATTTTATTCTTTATTTAAGTTAATATCAATTACACATACACTAATATAATATATTTTTAATATTTATTTAAATTAATTTCAATTAGGCCAATAGTGATTTATATGTTAAGAATATGTGTGTCTCTATGACCATAAAATAGAAATTATATATTATTTTTAGTTTAAGAGTCCAAATTTAAATATGATAAATAACCTTATTTATAATTTTTTTTTCACATTTTATATAAATCTCTTCATACTCATTTATTTCGTTTATGCACATCTCATATTTTTCTTCATTCACATTTATCTTTTGTCTACATTCATCTCATTTAATCATATTAATCTCTTTCCTTTACTATAATTTTTTATTTTATTTCATTTGATTGGAAATGGGAACATCATATGAAAAATTATATTTTGAAATTATATTATTGGTATTGACTAACACCAATTAAATTAATGTTAACAATATATTTTGTTTAGTATTACTTAACCTACACTAAACTAAATAAATTTTAAAATAAAAAACATATTAACATTAGCTTGCTCAACACCAAGCTACTTATTTGAAAATCAATTTAAAAGTTAGTTATTTAGAGTGGACTTTCTAAAATCATCACTGCATCTATAATTACTTTATAATTTTTTACACATGGCATAAATCCGACGTAATTAACTAATTAGCATTTTGACTCAAACTAAATATTTATTTCCTTGTAGTAAATAAATATATAAAATTAAATTAAAGAGAAAGTTATTAAAAAAAAGGTTAACGAATATTCATAATGAACTCAACTCAAATTTGAAAAATTTGAATTAATCAATACATATATTTATGTTTACGAAGAAGATGTATAACTAAATAAAGTTTTCAAAAGAAGAAAAATTCAAAATCACGTACATCACTCTTTTAATGCGATTATATCTATATTGAAATTACATCACTTTCAGAAATTTTGTTTCATTTATAAATTTCCTTAATCCATCCTTTCAAGAGGTTCTAAACTTAAAAACAGATAAGAAACGTTTTATTAATTTAGTATTTTTAATGAATACTAACAAATTATTAGAAATAAATATATAGAAAAAAAAACCCTAATACATATATTTGATGAATGAGTCCTGATTGGCTACTAGAGCATGCATAAATTGACTAATAAAGAAAAGTACAAAAGAATACTTCCTATATAAAGGTGACGCATGTTAAAACCTAATAATCACAATAAAAAACCTCTCTCTATCTGTTCTATACTTCGAATTTCTACTTAGAGATTTCCATTACAATCATGGATACTACTCTTTTCTCCATGAACAAACCAACCTTAAAAATTCACTTTTTCTTATTCTTATGCTTCTTCATTGGGATAGTTTCATCCCAATTGTCCTCTGATTTTTACTCCACAACCTGTCCTAATGCACTTTCAACCATTAAGAGTGGAGTCGATTCTGCAGTTAGCAATGAAGCTCGTATGGGAGCATCCCTCCTACGTCTCCATTTCCATGATTGCTTTGTTCAAGCAAGTCAACTTACCCCTCATCAATCTTCTTCTTGTTTATGTTTTTCTAACTTATAATTTCATGTTCCTCATGCACACACGCATGCATGTTTTTATCACAGAAAAAACCTTGAATTATATCTGACAGTGCTAAGAAAAAGGAAACCATGATAGTTGAAAATTCGTAGCAGACTTCGTAGGTAGTGTTTTTCCCAATAAGTTAGTAGGTAATCACCAAGTCAACGTAGAATCTTCTCTCTTAAAACCATATATAACTGGATTTATATAAAGTATTATAGCTGTCATCAAGACATTATAATTATATAGATGTCTGCAACAATATCTAGCTACATTAAAAGTTTAACGGTTGATATTTACATGATCTAATTTTAATGACTGTATTAAGATGTAGTTTTCCATCAGCAGAAAAGTGATATGTTTGTTGATAATTTGATTTGGTCAGGGATGTGATGCATCAGTGCTATTAAACGATACATCAAGTTTCACAGGTGAACAATCAGCAGGACCCAACGTGAATTCCATAAGGGGTTTCGGTGTAATAGACAGCATTAAGTCTGAGTTGGAAAGCTTGTGCCCTGGTGTTGTTTCTTGTGCTGATATTCTCGCTGTAGCAGCAAGAGACTCAGTCGTTGCTGTGAGTCATATATATCATAACCCTAGATAATAAAAATACAACTTTTTTTTTTCTTTTAAGTTTATAATTTTCAATAACATATTTAATCAATAAATTTAACTATGTATGCACTAATATTGAAATATGTGTCTTAGCTTGGTGGACAAAGTTGGACAGTGCAACTGGGCAGAAGAGACTCAACCACAGCAAATTTAGCTGCTGCAAACTCAGACTTACCTGGTTTTACTTTCAGTCTACAGCAACTTATCGATTCTTTCTCAAAAAAAGATTTCACCACAGAAGAAATGGTTACCCTGTCAGGTATATATATATATATATATCTGCAATACTAAATTATTTTGGATCAAATATATTTATAACCTACAAACATACAACATTTATTCCATATAAAAATATTATCAAACACCATTATGAGTATAAATCACGTTACACCTTGAACAGTGAAAGATTTCATTATGCATAGTTATAATAACTACATGTTCTTCCATTTTCTAATACAAATTTCAGGAGGGCACACAATTGGGCAAGCTAGTTGTTCAACTTTCAGAACAAGGATTTACAACGACACCAACATAGACTCCTCGTTTGCAACATCGTTGCAAGCAAATTGTCCTAGCGTTGGTGGTGACCGAAATTTGGCTCCTCTTGACAGCTCCCCGACCACCTTTGACAATGCTTACTTTCAGGATCTGCAGAGCCAAAAGGGTCTCTTGCACTCAGATCAAGAGCTTTTCAATGGAGGATCCACTGATTCTCAAGTAAATGGTTATGTCAGCAACCCTTCAAGTTTTCAATCTGATTTTGCCAATGCAATGGTGAAAATGGGGAACCTTGGTCCGCTGCTCACTGGGTCGAGTGGCGAAATCAGGACCAACTGCTGGAAGACCAATTAAAATATTGGGCCTTGTTGTACCAATTATTGTCACTATTTTTAATGCTACGTCATATATATAGCACTTAAGGGAAAATACCAATATGTTTCCCCAAATTGTAATGTCAATTTTATAATTAATATGAATCAGCAATGTTTAGTTTTGTTTAATTTTGACTGGATTATATCTATCATACGATTTGGTTCAACAAAACAATAATTTGATAACTACCGAGAAAAAGATTGCCTATTTTTGTTCTTAATATTGGAATTTTCTTCCCTTTTTTGAATTTTAATTAGTTTAGTTGCTTTAGATTGATAAAAGTTTCACTTTAGTCTTTTTAAAGTGTTTATAAAATCAAATTAGTCAAATGATATCAATTTTCTACAATGACAGTGTTAATTTTGACTTATATGAACTAACCAAATTAATATAATAAATCGATAAAGAGACGAATTTCATCTATCAGAAACATTTTAAGGATCAAAACAAAACTTTAGACTTAAAGTACCAAACTGAAATAAAACAAACGATAAAAAAATTAATATTTGGTCCAACTTGCAAAATAATTTTTCAACTGAAACTAAATGCATGTTTAGACGGCCTTAAAAGTTTGCCTTCATTCCATAACAATTTTAACAATAGTACAAATATAATATCTTTGTAAATTATGTTAATGATACAAAATATGTGTTTGTGATTTTTTTAACATGTTTCGGAAGGGATTATAGGAAATTAACATTTTAAGTTATAAGTATATATTAAAAGTGTTGGATCTTAAGCGTATCCGACCTTTGCTCAGTTGGTAGAGCGGAGGACTGTTTTTGGTAAACCCAAATAACCATCCTTAGGTCGCTGGTTCGATTCTGGCAGGTCGGAAATTTCAAAATTATTATTACTTATAATCTCTTCTCAATTTTTAAATAATGTTTTTTATTTTAAAACTTAGTATATTAACATTGTATTTAATAATATAGTTTATTTGTTATCTTTATTGATAAAGAAAAATTACGTGTGCAATAGAATTTGTGAACGCGTATTCCTCTTACCAGAAAAACAAAGAAAATAAGAAAAACAGCATCTCATAAAAAAGTATGAAAAAATATTGTGGCAGCCATGCATGCATGGTATTAATACAGATGCATGATGCTTTTCTTTGTCGGAGTAGATGGCTCCACTCTACCCAAAAAAGAAACAAATCCAAACGTAAATTAATGCTGCCCCAAACATTATCCATATACATGAACCACATTCTAAACCATACATATAATCATCTTCTCTTTTCAACCCGTGAAAATCTAACCCAGACTGGAAAAGGAGGGAACTTAGTAATAAACAGTGTTGCTTTCCAGTCACATGGATCAGGAAAAATAATTTAATTAAAACATATTAATAATATATTGACAAAAAAAGCTGTAATAGCAAAGATTAAATTAAGAGGAGAAAATCTGATTGGAAGGAAATTAAACTATATATAGGAAAGAAAAAGAAATCAATATACCATAGGTTTTCAAGCAATCGTTCAAAAACTTATTGGATGAAGGTCCAGACAATATCATTCAGGTGGTCATGTTAAAGATCAAGATAGATCGTTGCAAATTAAAGGTCGAGATAGATACGTATGGATCTATGGCCGAGACAAGTCATTCCGAATCAAAGATTGAAATGAGATGATCTAGACTAATGGTCGAGATTAAAGGTCAAGACAATCCAGCCTGAATTGAAGGTTTGAATGGATCTGTTGTCAAAGGTCGACATGAATTATCCCAGGACAAACGTAAGACAGGTCATTTCAGGTCAAATGTCGAGACGGGTTGTCTTAGGCTAAAGGTCGGAAAATCACAAGCCAAAAGTCGAGACGAGCTGTTCCAAGCCAAGACGAGCGAGCCAACATTAAATGTCGATACAAACCGTATGGGTCTAAATTTGAGACAGACTATCTCAGGTCGAGATAAGCTTGTTTGGGTTGAAGGTTGAGATAGATTATTTTAGGACGAAGGTCGAGATAAGACATCTTGTACCGAAGGTCAAAACAGATTGTCACTAACATTGTGATAAGCTAGTTCGAGCCAAAGGTGGAGACAAGTCCACATGGCCAAAGTTTGAAATGTGTCATCCTAAATTAAATGTTGAGATGGACTGGCTAGGTCGAAGTTCGAAATTGGTTGTTCTAGGTAGAAAGTCGAGATGGACCATATAGGGTCGAAGGTTAAGAAGAGTCATATCAAACCAAAGACTACGACAGATAAGCTCCGGCTGAGGCCAGAACAAGCCAAACTGTGTTAAAGGCATATATGGACCATCGTCTGCTAAAGGTTGAGACAGATAAGCTCGAGCCAAAGATCGAGAAGATCCATCTAAGACTTAAAGGCAAGACGAGCTATTATGAGCTAAAGGTTGAGATGGATATATTTGGATCAAAGGCTAGAGATTAAATGACCCGAGTTGTCTTGGATCTAAAATTGAGACTGGCTTCTCGAAGCAAAAATTGTGATGATTCATTCTTAAGAAAAAATCGTAATAAATTTTTCCAAACTGAACAACTCAAAATGAACATCGATATTTGCATTGTAGTTTTGAATTTTATACTTATTATTATCTATATATATATATCTGTTATTTAGACTTAGCTTCTTTTGTCTGTTGACCGGTCGGTCCGGTCGGTCTGGTTGTTTGCTTTGTGTGGTTTACCGGGTGCACGTTTTGGGCTTGTTTTGTTTGCCGGTTTTGGCCTGTTGCGCGTTTACGTTGGTTATAAATAGTAACCAACCCCGCTCCTCAATAATAACTTTTCATTCATTAATATTCAGTATTCATTCTCTCGCTCCGCTCTCTCTCTCTCTCTCTCTTATTTTTCTCTAGTTCTAGGGTTTTCTCGAAACGCTCCAAGAACCCAACAATTGGCGCCCACCGTGGGGCCAGGATTCAAGAATTCCCAAGGAGCAATGGCAACCAAGTTCGACGTAGAAAAGTTCAACGGCGCTAATGACTTCGGGCTGTGGAAGATCAAGATGGAGGCAATCTTGATACAGCAGGGATGTGATGAAGCGTTGAAGGGTGAGTCGAGGATGAGTGATGCCATGACTCAAGAAGAGAAGAAGAAGATGGGAGATAAGGCAAGGAGTGCAATCATCTTGTGCCTTGGTGATAAGGTACTGAGGGAGGTTGCGAAGGAGAAGACTGCCGCTGAAATCTGGGCAAAACTAGAGTCTCTGTACATGACGAGATCGTTGGCTCATAGGTTGTGCCTGAAGCAGCAACTCTTTTCGTTCAAGATGTCAGAATCAAGAACGATAGAGGAGCAGATTGCAGAATTCAACAAGATAGTTGATGATCTGGAGAATATTGAAGTGAAGTTGGAGGATGAAGATAAAGTTGTCATCCTGTTGAATGCGCTTCCAAAAACCTTCGAGCATTTCAGGGATGCGTTACTCTACGGGAAAGATCAAGTGATCACGTTAGAGGAGGTTTTGACGTCAATTCGAACCAAGGAGTTCCAAAAACTTCAAGATTCGAAGACAACCGAGGAAGGAGTGTCCGGATTGATCTCGGTGAAAGGGAAAGGGAAGAAGCAGTCTGGAAAAGAGAAGAAGCTGAATCCGGACGGTACGAAGCAGGTGCGTTGCTTCAAGTGCCAGAAGATGGGTCATATCAAGAAGTTCTGCCCGGAGAAAGGAAAAGCCGGTCGGCCACAAGAAACCGCTGATGTGGCAGAGGCGTCTGAGGGATATGAGTCGGCTGAAGTGCTGGTGGCTTCGTCTGAAGATCCTCAAAGGAGCTGGGTCATGGATTCCGGCTGCTCCTATCACATGTGCCCGGTGAAGGAGTTTTTTGAGAATCTTGATCAGAAAGAGCATGGAAATGTACTGCTCGGAAATAACAAACCTTGCCGAGTGCAAGGTGTGGGGTCGGTGAGGCTGAAGATGTTTGACAATCGTGAGATGGTGTTGCAGGCTGTTAGGTATGTGCCCGAACTAAAGAGAAATTTGATTTCTATTAGTGCATTTGATCTTGGAGGTTACACCACTAAAGTTGAAGATGGAGTAATGAGGGTCTGTTCTGGAGATTCTGTGGTTGCCAAAGGCAGAAGGAGGAACGACTTGTACATTCTGGAGGGATCAACTGTCATTGGTCATGTCTCAGTAGCAAGTGGGACCGAGAATACCTCCCGGTTATGGCACTTGAGGATGGGACACATCAGTGAGAAGGGTCTTGAAGAATTGGAAAAGCAAGGCTTGCTTCTGGGAGACAAACTGCAGAAGTTGGATTTTTGTGACCATTGTGTCTTAGGGAAATCACACAGGATACCGTTCGGAAAAGGGAAACACTCAACCGAACGCCCCTTTGAATATATCCATGCTGACTTATGGGGACCGGCAAGAACCTTAACTCATGGTGGAGGAGCATATTTCTTAAGTATAATTGATGATTTCTCAAGGAAAGTGTGGATTTACGTTCTAAAAAATAAGTCTGAAACGTTTCAGAAGTTCAAAGAGTGGCACACACAGATTGAGAACCAATTCGGGTGTAGGCTGAAATGCCTAAGAACCGATAATGGGCTGGAGTTCGTTTCAGAGGAGTTTAATGGTTTTTGCAAAGAGAAAGGGATCAGGAGGCACAGAACGGTCGTTGGAACTCCGCAACAGAATGGCTTGGCCGAACGGATGAATAGAACCATTCTGGAGAGGGTCCGGTGCATGTTGCTGGGATCAGGGTTGTCAAAGGCTTTCTGGGGAGAGGCTGCCAATACGGCCGTCTATCTGATTAACAGGAGTCCGTCTTCAGCTCTCAATTTTAAAACGCCAATGGAAGTGTGGAGTGGACGACCGGCTGATTACTCACACTTGAGAGTGTTTGGTTCTTTGGCGTTTGCTCATGTCAGGGGTGATAAGCTGGATTCCCGGGCGGCGAAATGTATCTTTCTTGGATACGCCGAAGGAGTTAAGGGATACAGGTTATGGAGGTTAGATTCACCTTCAAAACTAATCATTAGTAGGGATATCATTTTTGATGAAACAAGGATGACGATGCACCCTGAAAACTCTGGAAGTGAGAAGAAGATTCTCGTGGAGGTGGAGCATACTACTAATGGAGCTGGCACGCCCGGTGGGACTGAGGAAAACCAAACGGGTGAAGGGCAAGTTGAAAACGGTCGGACGATAGAGGAGAACCGATCGGATGAATTTCGAACAGACCTTGGTGATGATACAGATGGTATGTCTGGCGAGGGAAGTCATGGAAAAGTTGTTGGCGTTGATTTGAGAAACTATCAGCTTGTTCGTGACAGAGAAAGAAGGATCTCCAAGCCAACCAAACGGTTTGGAGAGGCGGATCTAATCTGCTACGCCCTGAATGCTGCTGAAGATCTTAACCGATCGGATGAACCGAGAAGTTATAAGGAGGCTCTTGACAGCAGCGACCGGCATCTTTGGCGGGTGCTATGGAAGAAGAGTTGGAGGCTTTGAAAAAGAATAGCACCTGGAGATTGGTGGATCTGCCGAAGGGTAAGAAAGTCATAGGTTCGAAATGGATTTTCAAGAAAAAGGAAGCTACACCGGGCGGTGAGAAAGCGAGGTACAAAGCTAGGCTTGTTGCCAAAGGCTTTACTCAGATTGAAGGCGTAGACTATCATGAGATCTTTGCTCCAGTGGTTAAGCATTGTTCGGTCAGAGTTCTGATGGCAATAGTTGCGCATTGCAATTTGCATCTTGAACAGTTGGACGTTCGGACAGCTTTTCTGCACGGCGATTTGGAGGAAACCATTTATATGAAGCAACCGGACGGTTTCGCTGTGGATGATAGGGTGTGTCTGTTGCAGAAGTCACTTTATGGCTTGAAGCAAAGCCCAAGGCAGTGGTACAGGAAATTTGATGACTTTCTGATAAAGCTGAACTTCAAGCGGTGCAATTATGATGACTGTGTTTACACTCTGAATCATGACGGTGAAATGTTATATCTCCTGCTTTATGTGGATGATATCCTAATTGCTAGCAGTGACAGGGGCATGATCGGTGAGACGAAAGCAAGGTTGGCGGATGCTTTCGAAATGAAAGAGCTAGGGGAAGCAAGGCGGATTTTGGGCATAGACATTAAAAGGGATAGACCGGGCGGTAACCTTTTTCTGTCTCAGGAGTGTTATTTGTAGAAGGTAATTTCAAGGTACCGGATGGCTGAATCTAAAATGGCCAGCACGCCGGTCGGTCAACACTTGAAACTTACCAAGGAACAATGCCCAAAGACCGAGGAAGAAAGAAAGAAGATGGAATCTGTTCCATTTTCAAATGGGATTGGGAGCATTATGTACGGCATGGTCTGCACAAGACCGGACGTGGCGCACGGTGTTAGTGTTCTCAGTCAGTTCATGGTTAATCCTGGACCAACACACTGGGAAGCGTTGAAGTGGATGCTCAGATATATACTGGGGTCTCTCGGTACTGGATTGTCTTTCCAGAATAACTTTCAAGGTGGAGGTTATATTGAAGGTTTTGTTGATTCTGACTTTGCCGGATGCATGGACACTAGGAAATCCCGGTCGGGATATGTGTTTACGTTGTTTGGGACTGCTGTTAGCTGGAGGTCTACACTACAGTCAGTTGTGGCTTTGTCAACTACGGAAGCTGAGTACTATGCTCTTGCTGAAGGAGTTAAGGAGGCACTGTGGTTGAAAGGTTTGGTTCGGGAACTTGGTTTTGATAAAAAATCTGTATGTGTTCATTGCGACAGCCAGAGTGCTATTCATCTGGCCAATCATCAGATTTATCATTCCAGAACCAAGCATATTGACGTCAAGCTGCACTTTGTCAGAAGCATTGTTGAATCCGGTGACGTTTAAATCTGCAAAATTGCATTCGAAGAGAACCCTGCAGATATGTTGACAAAGCCGCTCGCTAAGGAGAGGTTTCTCTTGTTGTTGTCCAGGATTGGGTGTCTACCGGTCGGTCACTAATTGTTTGACCAGCCGTGTCCGTGTTTTGTTTTTTTTTTTGTTTTTGAAGCAAGTCTAGGTGGAGAATTGTTATTTAGACTTAGCTTCTTTTGTCTGTTGACCGGTCGGTCCGGTCGGTCTGGTTGTTTGCTTTGTGTGGTTTACCGGGTGCGCGTTTTGGGCTTGTTTTGTTTGCCGGTTTTGGCCTGTTGCGCGTTTACGTTGGTTATAAATAGTAACCAACCCCGCTCCTCAATAATAACTTTTCATTCATTAATATTCAGTATTCATTCTCTTGCTCCGCTCTCTCTCTCTCTCTCTCTCTTATTTTTCTCTGGTTCTAGGGTTTTCTCGAAACGCTCCAAGAACCCAACAATATCCAATAATATATTTAAAAAAATTGTTTTTTCATGTTTAAAAAAAACACCCATAAACTAACCCTCACTGATAACATTTTTGTGAGTATACATTTTTAATAGAGAAGTTTTTTATCTGTGCGCTTTGGTAGGTCCAGTCCCATTAGGGTCAGGGCATTAGCAATCCATGGAAGTTTGAAGCAGATTTCGCTAACGCAGAGATTAAGATAAGCAACCTTGGTCCGCTAACCGGTAACGATGGTCAGAACAACCAAATGTTACAAAATGTTACCATGTGAGTTTTGGTTCAAGGCTACACTTGCAATATTATATGGTGGGATAAATTATTTCCTTTAATTAATATTATATTTTGTTACTTATTATGTATCTTCAATTTAATGCTTTTGATTTATCAAAACTATATGGACAGAGTATTATGTAAAGGTGATTACAAATTCCATTTGTCGTTGTTGCACCGAACCCAGATTTTATCTTATAATATGATGTAGATGATTGGTAAGTATTAATGTGTCAATGTAGTTGGATATGTAACTTTCCATATTAATAATATCTATGTTATTTTTATATAATAAAACATTTTATGAAATTTTGGAACGAGAAAAATATATGCTGGTGAAACTGTTGGTTAGATTTGGGTAACGATAGGTTTTCCTTTATTAAACAGATTGAAGAATAACTTGCTATAGTTTAATGGATACGTGTTTTAATATATATACGGAATTATTTCATAAAAAATGAAATTTAGAAAAAATTACATACAAATTATTTTATATATAGTGTTAAGTAAATAATATATGAAATAATTCGTATGTAAATAATACCGTAATGTGTGTATATTACGAGATAATGCGTAGGTAATGTTAAATGAATTACATACTCATTATTCCATATTATTTCATACGTAAATTTGTCCATGGTATATTTTCAAATTAAAAGATATTCTTTTGTTTTATTTCCAAATTCTTTAATATTCTCTGTTAATTACAATGAAATTTAAATTAAATGAAATAAAATTTGACCGACTACACATCATTGGCACTAGTTTTGATATCAAAACTTCACTTAATTCAAATTTAAATATAAACAACATAAAATTTAAATGAAATAGAATAATATTTAATAAAAAAAACAAATATCGACAATTTATAATCGAAATTGAAACTCTAACAAAATATAATCCAGATCAAGTTCTAAGAAAATATAATATAGAAGTTGTAACATAAGTACAAAATCCTCCTCAACACTCCTTGCCATTTGTTCATACCGTCTAATTCTTTGCTTCAGGAAATCAAGTAGCATACGATTGGACATACCTCTTTTTGATTCACACATAATTGTCACTTTATCTTGTAGAAATCACATTTCACTGTAAGTCACTGAAATATATTTAGTAATATTATTTTAATTTAAAAGGTAAATATCATCAAGCTTCATTCATAAAGGAATCAAGTTATACCATTGAGTTGTATTTAATGTAAGCATCACTTTATATTCAAAAGGTAAATGTTAAAGAGATTTTAATATTATCTAATAAATGATAAAATCATAAGCAATAACTATAATTCCAATCCACAATTTTGTATATTTATTTATTATAATTTTTACCTTTTAAAATAATTTTATAGTTCCTTCAAGGAATGAGCTAAAATTATAAGATACAGAAAATTCAATTGAATACTTTTGTGTGGGTTTTTGGTTGGAGTATCTAAGTATTTTGCCTCAACTTAATTAGGTGGGGACATAAAACAACAATAGATGGGTTGTCAAATATCAGAACTTTCTATCTACTTTAGGATGAATCAAACTTCTTTTTTCAATATATTTAAATACATCAACCTACTCTTCCTTTCAATGTAAAAACGTGTCCTATGGTTTCTTTACATCAAGAAGAAACAAAATTAATATATATATATATATATATATATATATATATATATATATATATATAAAAGTTACAAATTTGTCGAAATAAGGAAAAATACGGTGTTCATACTAATAATTTCTTAATGGTTTAATAGGTTCGGAAGTTACTATTTTTGCGGGTTCGTTCCAATTGGGTTCTCCCGAACTAAGGTTTTCTTAAGTATAATTAATTAAGGATAAAAGTCTCTATTAATTCTAATTAAATTCTTTAATTATAATTGATTATGATTTCTTTAAACTATTATTAATTCTAAAATCTTATATTTGATACATGAACCCTAAATTTGATTCACCCAACTCAAACTTTTTTCTCAGAGTTTCTTTTTGGTGCCTCTCTCACGGACAATAGGTTCTCTTCTTCCTTTTCCTTTTGATTCCGTAATCAGAATCTTCAAGCTTCTTCTCCTCTCTAATCTCGTTGATCACCCAATTATGAGAAACTCATCCATAGCTCGCGCATACGGAGAGGCTTCGTGGGGGTGAATACAAAGGCACGACTGAAGCACAACGGAGACGCGACGGAGGCACGACGAGAGTTTATGGGTTTCGTGGAGAGGGCCTCTGCGTGTTGCGACGAGGTTGTCGTTTGGGGATTTCTTTTGGGTTCTTTATTCTCGCTTCAGGCTAACGATTTTGGATGATTTTGGTTTTCTTTTCTGTAGGTTTTGATTCCTGGCGTAATTTTCCTCCCTTTTTTGATTTTGCAATTTAGGGTTTCAGTTGTTCATCAAAATTTGGAGGTTTCTGTGATTTCTTCTGATTTGAGATGTAGGGTTCATTCAAATTAAAACGGAGATTTGTGTTTTGTCTCTTCATGGAAGAGGATTTGCGTTTTGTTTCAGCATGGGAGAACATTTCTGGAAATAAAATTAACTAGAAATCAAATTAATTTATTGGAGAAAAATATTAATTTGGTGTAAAGTGAAAGTAAATGATTTTTAAATTAATTAGAAATCAAATTAATTATTTAAAGTTATTGAAATCTAAAAAAGTTTTTTTAAATTAAAAATTATTTAAGATCATGAAAAGCCAGTTTGGCTATGAAATGCCAAGTAGTCATGAAATGTCACGTCACTATGCCACCAAGCAATATATTTAACACCGTCTACCAAATTTAACGGCAGACACCCTATTGATTCAATTTTACGTAAAAAGTGACCTAATTGAACAATTCCAAAATAAAAGAACCCAATTGGAACGAATACGCAGAAACATGGACTTCCGAACCTATTAAAACTTTCCTAATTTCTTTCTTTTTTCATGATGTATCTATTATGAAATGTTCAATTTTTAGGTGGAAAAATAATTAAATATACAATATATTCACCACCACATATATACATACATATATTTAAAATAGATAAATAGATATAGATGGGTAGAAATAGTTATGGATATTATAGGTAGAGACATGTTAACTGTGTCAAAAGTACAAATCAATAAACGAACCACAGCAAACAACAACCAAATGGAAAAAAATATTCAAGTATTGCAGAAAAATTATGAGTAGAGAGCAGAAACAACTGAAATGCTGCATATATATTGCTGCAATGCATTAATTTCAGCTGATATATATATATATATATATATATATATATATGCTGCAAGAATGGTCCATGGGCTCGTGGGCAACCTGGACAAGTCAAGTCAGTTCCTCTGCCGACAGATTAGATTATGAAAATGGATAAAACTGGTGTTTGGTTGTTGGGTATTCCTTAATCTTTTCCATTCTGGCAACAAGAGTTTATTACCAATTTTTTTTGCATCGTATCTATTTCATCCATTATACAAAATAGGCTTAGATATATACTTTTACCATGAAACTCTTAAGGGTAAATATATTTAAATATTCAGCTTTTACGAATAAATACAAATAGGAAAAAAGTTTTAAAGAACAATGGTTGTGATTGTAGTGTAAAGAATATATTTCAGACCACCATGTTCCAAACTGATATTGAAACTGCTGCAACTCATTTACCCATAGTTTTCTATGATATATAAAAAAGAATTACAATAAATCAAAACAATTTAATTGCGTGTTTGGTCGCACTTATAACCATTATAAAGCAATTAATTAAAGTCAAGGAACTTAAAATCTACTCATAACTTCACGTTGAATGTAAGTATATGATTAGACGTCAAACCACATAAACTTAGGCAATGTTTGTTTTGTTTAAAGTTTTTAAAAAACTATTTTTGTGAATTTCTATGTACGACGAATTCCAAGTATTAAAAAAAAAGGTTGCTTCTGAAACAAAATGTAGTTTTGTGTCTTCTCTACTCTAAGATAAAATCTCGATCAAAATTACTCTTATAAAACATCATATTGCTAGAAGACTGCAAATTTCTAACAAATGATAATTTATTAATATAGTACTTTTTTGAACCGGAAAAATCAAATTCATATGGACTATTTCACTCTCTTTAGTTAAGGTTTTTTTTTTTCACTTATACCACTAAACTAATCTTATATCTTTCTTAATCTAGCATGTAAACGGTGGTTAAGATCTGTCATATTTGCATCTTCCTTTTAAGGTATATATGACAACATATATAAGCTATCCTAATTAAATTTCCTAGAAAAATAACTAACTACATACAAAAAGTACTTACTGTTGGCGTATCTGACATATATAACAGACTCAAACGAATTTCCAGAGCAAAGTTTCACCCTTTAGTAATTATTGCAGAAAAGCCATATATATATATATATATATATATATATATATACACACACACACAGAGACGTATGTTCCTCTGTGACTAAGGATATTTTATATGAGAATCCGTGAGACACGAGAAAAGTTGAAGCAAAAAGTAGCGCTAGTACACAATTGCGTGCTTTACCAACACGACACTACCACAAACGAAGCTACTTGAAACGGATATCTTTTCAAACGGAGTTGAATTCGTCAGCTACTCCGGCCAATTTAATAGCATGATAGTTACTTTTACCTGAACGTGCTTTTAGCAATGAATAAACACTTTGAGAAAGACAAACTGAAAAGTAGTTGATAGGATACGAATATTGGCCTTATTTGGGAAGACAAAAACAAAATACAAGATTTCTTTTTTATTTTGTCCAAGATTGATGTTTCTTCTGTTCTGATCCGTTGAGCCTTCTGAAAGGACAACAAATGCATATATAAAAGCTCTCATGCATCATGCAGCTATAGAAAAATCTTCAAATTTCTGTTACATATCGATTTGCCTACAAATCAGAATGCTGTATTTGATCGACTCAAACTCATCATATGTGTTCTTAAATATAATCTCCTTTGTTATAAATAAAAAGATAAAATAAACTTCTCTCATAAACTGCATTCTTTCATGTCAGTCACTGTTCAAATTAATTTTTTTGAAAAAGTTTATTGGCTGTCTAAAAGTATTTATTTTACGTTATTAAATTTAGTTCATTTGAAAACTTACATAATCTTTTTTACTTTTTGTATAAATAGAGATGAAGATCTCTATTAAAACAAACTACTTACTGTCATAAAGCAGTAACAAAAATCAAATTAACAATAAGCCATAGATGATACTGTTGTTTGTTGTTACTTAAAACTAAGGTCCATGATATTTTGCCGCGTTCTAAAAACAAAGAGAGTACATGCTCTTAACTGCATTATGTGTTTAACATGATACATCTTAGAAGAAAAACTTTTATTTGAAAGAAACGACTTAAGAACGATTCTATCCTAAAAAATTGGTTGCTCTTAAACATGCATGAAGAGAAAGAAGAGCAGAGCAAAAAAACATTTACACATAAAACTGTAACAAGAAACACAGCATCTTGGCCACTGACTGTGAATATGAAAGGCTTAATTACAATAAAATTCATGACCTCCTGCTTGAGCCTCGGAAGCTGGCCAAAGTGCTTGTAGAACGAGAAAGGCCGAAGCAAAGAGTTGAAGTGGGTGAAGAGGCACCCTCTTCTTCATCCTCTCCCCGGAAGTCAAAAGATGAACCAAAGCTTAAGAAACGGCTCCTGGCATGCTTCCCGACAGGGACAACTTTGGAAGAATCTGAGGGTGACCAAAGAGAGGGCGATGGAGAAGATAGAGAAGAAGATGAAGAGGGTGAGAGAAGGGTTTTCTTGAGATTTAACTTTGGGAAGAGTGCTAGGAAAAGATTGGATCTTGAGCGTTTCTTGAGTGTGTTGTTTTTGTTGGTGGAGTTGGCATAGTATGAAGGTGGAGGAGTGAGAGGAGGGAGAGTGTTTTCAGAGAAAGTGTGTTTGGGGGTGCCAGGTTGAGACTCCCACACAAAGGGAACTGCAACAGCCATTCTGAAAGAGGGTTTCGACATTGAATTTTCCTTTGAGAGAAGCCTTCTGAAGAACTTGTCATCTTGCTTCATTTCCAGCACTGTCTTTTGGTGAAGCTCACCTTTGCCACTGAACATCTTTCAGTATAACTCTGAGCTGTGTTTCACTGAGGAGAAAAAACAAGGATGTGGAGCTTTTCGACCTTCGTTTTGATTTAAATAATAATATCGTATACATTAGGTGGTGTCAGCAATTCAATATATCTTTTAATATCAGCAACTTCATTATTGACAGCATTCGATATTATATCATACCGTTTATTTCATATCACAAAGCCCATTTTTACCATTTTCCTTATCTTATTCTCTTGTCTATGAGCAAACTTTGAGTCTAAATAACTCCTTCAATAACTGCTTCTTTGTAGCTAATAATATAAAGCATAAAAGAAAAGTTTCATAGACTACAATATATATAAATTTAACTAATCCAATATTCTTAAATGTAAGTCTAACCTTCATTCCCAACGGTTAGAAATCTAAGTCTAAATTACATTACTAAAAATGAAAAAAGAATTAAATACTAGATAAAATAAAACTTATAAACTCATTATGGATTTTGAATTGAAAATGGTATCAATTTCTTATTTAGATTTAAAAAACGGTATTAATTTCTTATTTAGATTAGACTTAGATCACATAATGTAATCTTATCTTAATGAATATTTTTTTTAAAATGTACTGATAAAAATTATTAAAACAATTTAGAAAATGTGATTTTTTTTAATGAAATAAGAAAAGCTTAAGTGATGTAAAATTAGATATTTTGTATTTATGAATATCAAGAAGTAAAATTGATTGAATTCTTACCTGAATTCAATATGCTAAATTGTATTCTAAAAAAATTGACCATCAAAGATGCATTATTTAAGAAGGTCAATTCCTTTAAATAATTTACACTTGTTGGGTAACAATATAAAAAAAGAGGCACTAACATTCCATCAAATTCTGTGGTAGGCATGTGCATAGAGCAAGTAAAATTAGTTAAAAAAAATTAATTTAAACTCTTAACTTCAATTGGGTCATGATATATGAGAGCCTCCTTAAAGTTATATATAGATATAGATTATATATTATAGAGTTTTAGTTCCCTAAATGGAGTGGTTGATCAGGCACGAAACACCCAGAAAACATGCTACATTTACGGCTGCAGATCTTCTAACCTCCCAAGTCAAACTTGGAATTGGCACTAATACATAGCCCTTAATAAGTGAGACATTGTTTGAACAAGTAGTAAATAGATAGACCTAACATGGGGCACACGTGCCACATTAAGGGACACCCTCTGCCTCTTGTATTGTATGCATTATTGTACTGTAATTTACTTGTATTTTTCTTGTACTACGAGCTATCTCACGTGGTGCTGGTTCCAGGAATTTACGTAATTTATTGCAGAGTGAAGAAAGTTATGGGCAGTAACAGTTTATTGAAAAAAGGAAGAACAGGATACTAGACAAACATGTTTAATAGGTTGTGATTATGAATGGGACTGAAGTAAATGAATTGTGAAGAAGATGACCTACCCGTGGTCCATGTTCATCATTTATGACAGAAACTGTGTCCTGTATCAGAGAGTATTATATAGGGTATAGTATAGGGCATTGCTCTTGGTGTTTGAACATGACACGATTGTCTTTAGGGTTCTTAGAAAGTTTATCAGTGTGAATGTCATAATTAGCTACCTCAACTTCTTAATTAATAGATAGGGATATTTTAAGAATCCTTCACCACAAATCTCTTTCCTTTTCAAAACGACAAACAATATATATATACAATCACTCAAATCTTTTTCCTTCTCCTCCTCAAATTTACATTCCATCACTGTATTTGTTGGTTCAGTCTCAGGAATATTGCAATTGATTACTGATTTCAGATTTCAGATTTAGGTTAAATGTTAATTACTTAGCTAAGAAATTTTTTAAGAAAAAAAATATTCTTTAATAATGATGTTCTGGGAACTGGGATTAAGAATCTTTCACTGGATAAGTTTCCCAAATTATAAATTTTCGACATGCTAATAAATGTTATTTAATATTAATTTCCACATTAGTTAAATATATCTATTTATTTTTTAGTGTTGTCAAAATGGATTAGAACTCGCGGGTCAATCCTGTCCACTATGGATTCGGACCGGGTTGAGGTTAAGAAAATAAAATTCTTTTACGGGCTAATTTTCAACCCAACTCACTTAAAACTCAGTTCATCCAAGTTGAACTCGTGATGAGTCGGGTTGGCTCACAAATCCACCTAGTTAAATTTAATTCTTTTTTATTTTTTGTTGGTTTAAATCCTCGGATGGTCCTCATATTTGTATGGGAATCTCAAGTGGGTCCTCATATTTGTAATTGTCCCAATTGGATCCTAATATTTGTAAAATTAGGCCAATTTTGTCCTGTTCGTTAAATGTTCTCAAACGGTGTTAATAAATGTTGAGCTGTAATTATTTTTGAAAGGACGTGACATTGTGATTAAATTTAGTGAGTGACGTGTTTTACCATCTCAATTCCAGCTAACATTTAAAGAGGTGTGAGAAACTTCTGACTGGAACCAAATCTTCTCGTTGTTGGAATTTAAGAATATTAAAGACAGTTTTCAAATTCATGAAGAGTTAAAATTATTCATGAAGAGTTACAATTATAAATGAAGAGTTACAACCATTCATGAAGAGTTACAATTATTCATGAGAGTTACCATTCATGAAAAGTTACAATCATTTATGAAGAAATGTAACTAATCAGAATATAGTATCTCTTGAATTTGAAAGATGTTTGATCAACATCAATATAAAGGGATCATGTGCTCTATTGAAAGTAGAGATTTTATTATGAGACTTTTTCTCTACATTCTGTCATTCACTTAGTACACATATCAATTCGAGAGAATTTTATTCTTGTTTGACGTTAAAACTAAGAGTGAGTATTATCATTGTATTTCTTCTTTGTATCTCAAAAGCGGATTTCGTGATCCTTTTCACTCTTATAAGGGACGAAATATTTCATTTAGGAATGTGTCTATTCACGCCTAAAAGATTATATCAAGTCTACATTGTTGTTCATCTTGTTTCCCTAAGTTCTTGGAAAATTGTTCCAATAGTATAAAAGCAATATCTTCTCTAAGATGACAACAATTCGTGAGATGTCTATAAACTTTCATAGATTAGACAAGTTTAAAGATGTTGGTTTCCGGCGATGGCAAAAAGCTTTCCTCGGCTCTACACGTGGCATATGTTCTAAGTTCTCCCCAACTCAAAGAAAGCGAAACCGAAAAATTGGAGGAACAACGAAAAAGGAACAAATGGGAGAATGGTGATTATGTCTGTCGTGGTCACATTCTGAACGATATGCTTGATCCTTTACTTGACATACATAATCAATAGGATGTTTAATGTATGCAATAACAAGTACAAGGCCAAATATTGTTTTTGTGGTAAGCAAATTGAGTAGATATACTAGTAACCCTAGTTTATCACATCAACAAGCAGTACATCGAGTACTTAAGTATTTAAAGAAAACTATTAATTATGGATTAACATATAGTGGTTATCCTTCAATTTTGGAAGGATATTCTTATGCAAGTTGGATTACAAATGCAGAAGATCACTCTTCAACTAGTGGTTGGATTTTTCTCCTTGGGGGAGGTGCAATTTCTTGGTCGTCCAAGAAACAAACTTGCATTATAGATTTCACTATGGCTTCAGAGTTTATAGCTCTAGCCTCGACAGGAAAGGAAGCCGAATAGTTGAGGAATCTAATGTTCGAATACCATTGTTACCAAAACCAATGTCACCAATAGCAATACATTGTGACAATGCTGCAATATTGGCAAAGGCTTATAGTCAAGTATACAATGGCAAATCATGACATATAGGTCTGAGACAAAGTTATGTCCAGTGAGTCAACCCGTTTAACTTACCAACTCGTGATGGGTCGGGCCGGGTTCGAATTTTTTTTGGCTCGCTAGTAAATGAGCCAGATTAAGTTGATTTACTAAGTGGCCAACCCGTGGTGGATCGGACTGTGTCGGACCGGGAGGCCCGTTTTGACAACTCTACTATTTTTTATCTATATGATAAATTTTTATTGTAATTTTTTTAAATATTTATTCTTTTTAATATACATAAATTATTTTTCTTTAATTTATGGATTGGACTCAAAGTTATAAAAACTTGTGTTGAAGGTGAAATATTCTTTATGGGTTTCTATAGAGAGAAAGCAGACACTTCAGAAATATATTCTAAAGCTCTAGTTTTTACAATATATCCTAACTACCTACACAAATATTATACCACAAATCTAAGGATATCATAACAATTACAACTAGACATAGATTCACTTTGATTTATTTTGAGTCATATATATAGATCCTAAAATTATGTATCTCTCAAAATTCTAAACTAATTTATAAATAAAACAAAAGATAAACTTACTATGTATTTTAGATTTTGATTGATTAGAAGTATATATATTATTCATCGTGAATATAATTGTAGCCTTCAATCGTCAAATATAGATGAAAGACAAACTCAAAAAGTTAGAGAGAAAGTAGAAAAAATTATAAACAAAAGTTTATAGAAATATTGTGATTTTTAAGAAATACAATTTGACTATTTATAATTAAACCTTTTTGTGAATAAAAATAATCAAATATATTTTTTTTAAAAGGTTTAATGTCTTAATAGGTCTCTATTTTCGTCTAGAATCTCAAATAGGTACCCTTCTTTTTTGGCATCTCAATTAGGTCATTATTTTTGTAAAATTTAAGCAAATAAAGGCTTTTCATCAAATTGATCAAATGACGTTAAGGATTGTGTCACTTGATATGCTAACAGTGTAGTTTTAACATACGTGTCATTAAAAACGTGTGTCAATTCTTTTATTTTAAATTTTGAATTAAAAAATGAAGTAAAACCGAGTGAAAATTTAATTAAAGAAAGGGCAAAGTTGGGAACTCGTATTCTACTTTCTGTTGAAAGTCTCAATCTCTCTGCAATTGCGAAATCAAAATGAAATTGGGAAAATTCGAGTTCTAGAACTCGTCACTCATCCACAAAATCCTTGTTGTTTGAGTGGATGCGTGAGTGTTGATGGGTGAAGAACATAGGCTTGAAATAACGGTGCATGTGCGACTTGAACAAGTTGAAGCACAAGGTGAGTTGTGGGACTTTATGTCGTTGGAAGCACAAGGTTGAAACACGTGGTGAGTAGAGGTTAATCTGAACGAAGGTCAGTTTTTGTGGTTTATTGTCTTACTTTTTATAGTTGGGAAAGTACAATATTTGGTTGTGGTCCCCCATGCTTTGGTATGCGTTGTTGATTGCATTTTGGTGGTCCCCCATGTATGTTTAAAGTTATTTGAGTCTGTGTGAGCGCGTTTTGTTATTGTTTTAATATATTCTTTTTTGTCGTCATATGTTTGCATAATATGTGTGTGTAGATATATTGATATTGTGTTGTGCGTAATGGACGATGCTATTGACTGTGTTTTCCACCACGGAGGGAAGTTCGTTAATTATGGTACCTTGAAGTATGAAGGAGATACGACAACTTTGTCCTTTGACCTTGATATGTGGAGTTATTTTGTGGTTGTTAGTGTAGTGAAAAGTTTTGGATATGATAATTTTAAACAATTATGGTATTGTGTAGGAGGAGGTTTAGTGTTGGAAAATACGTTGGAAGAATTGATTGATGACACTGGTGCCATGCATATGGCTAACTTAGCTAGGCTTAATGGTGAGGTTCATTTGTATGTTGTACATGTTGTTTCTGAGCCTGAAGTGATACATATGCTTGAATATGTTACTAATGATGAAAGAGAAGTTGAAGGTCATGGTGAAGTACAAGAAGAGGGTGAAGAAGATGGTGACGAAGTAGATGGTGAAGTTGATGGTGACTTAGAAGATGGTGATGGTGTTGAAGTTGATGGTAACTTAGAAGAGGTGCATGAGGGTCAAGAAGATGGTGATGTTGTTGAAGTAGAGATTGAAGGTCATGGTCACGTACAAGAGTTGCATCAGGTTGAAGAAGATGTTCATGGTGTTGAAGTTGAAGTTCAAGTTGAAGGTCATGGTGATGGTGACGAAGAACAAAAGTTGGATGTGTGTGAAGGAGTTGTGGAGGATGAAGTTGATGTTTGTAGTTGGAGTACATCTAGTGATGAAGGTCATGTACATGGAAATAATGAGTGCTTGGAGGGGTTAGTGAATGTGAGTGTTGAATGTGATATAGATGGTAATATAGATGGTAATGTGGAAGTAGAAGTAGAAAGTCTTAAAGACAATGATGATGTGAGTGTTGAATGTGATCACTGTGATGATAGATGTTTGTCAAATGAGGAGTGGAAATCTGAGGAATTACTTACTGCAACAGATAATGATGAAGAGGTTAATGACAGTGAAGGTTATGGGAGGTTTAGTACTTTTTATATACCAAAAAGTATGGTGGAGTTTACATCGAAAGTAAGGACTTTTTTTATATATACCAAAATACTAAGATATTTGAGATTCTGTACAAAAATAGAACTTATTGAAACATTAAACCTTTTTAAAATTATCATTATTCTAAAATCATTTTCTAGATTACTACGATATAGGGAGAAAAAAATTACCAGCTATATCCCTTTAAGGATGAAACGAAGTAAAGTTATTTTATAAAATATTTAGGTTTAATCATTTCGAATGTCCCTATTTATGCAAATCTCAAATAGGTCCTCGTATTTTTATTTATCTCAATTAGGTTCCTTTTTCTATAAAATTGAGTCAATTTTGACCTTGCCGTTAAATTCAGTAGATGGCGTTAAAATTTGTAAGACTTGGCTTGTTGACTGTGTAATTTCTAATTAGGTGGCAAAGTTATGTGGAATTTAATTATTTTAAATTTTGAACTATACGCAGAGAGACTCCAAGACCTAAACAAGAACTTTATGGGTTCACGCGGTGACGGTGACGGTGGCTCAGCCAACGACAACAAGGATGATACCAGTTTGAACTGCTCATTCTCCTGCACATCCTTTGAAGCTAACTTGAGCCATGACCCATTTTTCCAAGGTGGAAAAAATCCACCTTCCATGTTTCTTTTCTTCTGTAAAACATTTTC
This sequence comes from Vigna mungo, assembly GCA_036885675.1. Classification (NCBI taxonomy): domain Eukaryota; kingdom Viridiplantae; phylum Streptophyta; class Magnoliopsida; order Fabales; family Fabaceae; genus Vigna; species Vigna mungo. The sequence goes on from CP144695.1 coordinate 1,931,214, forward strand.
CAAAACAACAAAAGACAGACTTAATTAACCCAGTTAGCCTCAAAAATCGAAAATAAGAAAATTTGATGTACTGATTTCTGTTTTCCAATATCCAAATGGAGAATGAAAAAAAGATACCTGCTTAGGTTGTGAACCACCACAAATTCAAGTGTGAGTGAAAAGCAGAGAAAAAAAGAGAGGAAAAATTATACAGTTCCAGGCATTGGTGTGTTTAAGTGCTTCGTTGAAATCATTCCTGTGGAGGAAGACGAGACCGGCGACGAGCCTGAGCGTGGGGTTGTTTTCGATGAGAAAAAAACGTAAGCTTACCTACCATAACGAGCGAGAAGATTGATACGATGATAGGTGATGGTGAGATTGTAAGCGAGGAAGGTGAATCCACGGTCAGCCCCAACAAGGCGCCACTTCTTGACTTGGCCCTCTGAGGCACTCTTGAGAGCGCAGAAGAGAGACACAAACATGTTCCTGTTGAGTGAGTCCCCGACAAACCCTGCACTGCTGAACACCCATTATTGACCATCCCAAACAAATCTTTCACCAAACTCTAAAATTCACAAATAAATGGGAGCAAAAGAGGATTAAATGAATTAACTAAAATGTAAATCTTTCGGTTACACGCTAACTCCCAGAATCAGAATTTCAAACCCTGTAGAAGAACAAAGAGAAAAAAAAAAATTCCGAGACTCCACCGCCAATCACCGAAATCCCCTGTGGCTAATATTCTCAATCTGAACCCTAACCCCAATATCGCAACAGGGAAACTTCAAAATGCATTTTAATATGCAGAAAAGAAGCACAACAACCATCCCAATTCACAAAAATCAGATAACCAACAATAACCCCTAAAACTCAATCAAAATCAGAAAAGAAAGAGAAGGAAGCTTCCTCCTCGCTTTGCAAATCAGAACGGAGGGAAGAAGAATAAACACGTCCTTGCGCCCTCATCGTGTCCCCCTGCGCCTCCGCCGCACTTTAGCTGGGCTCTCGTCGCCTCCGCCGTCAACCACCGGCTATGCCCTTGCCAAGCGAGAGACTCAATAGGAATTGGAGATGAAGAAAGAGGAAACCACATGTGCCCTTATTTTGTTCCAATCAACAAGCTACATTTTGCCACGTCATTTAAAATTTGTACAGTCAGCAAGCCAAGTCATACAAATTTTAACGTCGTCCACAAAATTTAACGACAAGATCAAAATTAACTCAATTTTACAGAAAAAAGAACCTAATTGAGATAAATAAAAATACAAAGACCTATTTGAGACGATTCTTCAGCATAAATAAGGACATCCGAAATGATTAAACCAAATATTTATTCAACCTTTTACTTTTACCTTAGCATTTGTCTATTAAAAAAGTGCCTTAAAAACATTAGTAATTAATTTTTTTCTGGTCCTATTTTATTCATGATTCAAACTAAAATTTAACCGAAAAAATTATAGTATATATTTTCTTTTTAGTGTAATAAAAAAATTATAACTTTAATACAAAAATTTTAATTGTATTAAATTCATTTAATCTCTTTTAACAATTGAAAAGAATTTTTTTTACTTTTTGTTTTTTTATAAATTTAAAATTAGTAATATATTTTTCAAAATTGATTACAAAATAACATTAATTTTGATTTTTCTTATTAATAAACATACATAATAATTAGTAAATATTAATTCTTAATATAATTTAAATAATAATAACAAATTTATATTTTTTATTAAATTAAAAGTAAAATATATCAATATATATTATTATGATATGATTATTATACAAAAGAATAATTACTTTCTGAGTTGAAGGAGAAGAACACCTAATGGAAGATATTGTCCCACAGCGAAGTCCCCAAAGAAATCCTTAACTACATTCAATTTTTATTCCAATATCACTTTCCATAATATAACCCACATCAGATATATGTACGAGGCATAATATTTTTCCATCAATTATTTTATTTGCAGTTTATACTCATTTATTTTATCATATAGATATTTCTGAGTGTTTCAGAATATTATGATATATTTATACTTTTTTCTTAAAAAATTAATTCAATAAACTCTTCAATTCATATTTTCTGTACAAACGTCTTAAGCATGGCAATAAATTGGGTTGTATATAAAAATATCTATAAGTTACTTTTTTTTTTATTTAAAAACATTAACGCGTTATTTATCTCGGTACTCATGTATCCATTCATGAATTTTTATTCATTTATTTATATACTCATCAGTATCAATAATATCGGGAGATTTTTTATATTGTATTTTTAAAAAAAATAAGTAAAGGTTTAAAATTAAATTTTTAAAATATAAATTTATATAAAAAATAATTTTTAAGTACAACTTAAATCAAAATTATTCAATAAATATTAATAATAAATAAAATAAATATTTCTAAAAAATTACATTTAAATGAATTATGTTAAAATATAAATTTTAAAAAATTAATCTTTTATAAAATAACTTCACTCTCATGCCTAAATTAAAAAATTAAAAATATATAAAATCACTTTTTAAACTATTTTTTACTAATTAATATCTTTTTTACTAATAAATAAATAATTTTATTTTAATCACTTAAAATTTAAAAAGAATACGCAAATAAAAAATATTAATAATTATTAATGAATAAAAATATACATAAATCATAATATCTATTACAAATTCTTTCCTCGTTAATAGATATCATAATATATATTTTCCTCGTTAATAAATGAGTAATTAACAACTATTCTATTAAAAATATTTATTTAATATCTATTACAAATTTTAATGGCAGATTCAGATTTCTTTTCTCATCTTTATTCTTAACCTCATTTTTTTTAACTTTTTACAGAAATAACTTATACATATATAATAGCTTATATAAATATATAAATATATTTATTGCATTCTCAGGACCCTAAATGGAACTTTCTCCCATACACATTCACAATACAAACTGCATAAAGAGTAACATCATTATTTATTCTTTTGTGTTTTAGGTCACTTTTCACAGTTTTTCCTTTTCCATCATATTATCTATTTTACCATATAATTTTCCTCTTATCTTCCTGTCTCTCTTTGTATCATAAGAAAATTGTATAAATTTAAACAACTGATCTAATTTTTGGGCTAAATAGGTCAAAAAGATCCTGATTTAAGACTAGAATAAATATTACGTGAATACCTCAAATACTTCATTTATAAATAGATAAAGATACTTTGACAATATTTTTTTGACAACATTCTAACATCATTTATGTATCATTTTGTTATTGGTCCATGGTGGATTTTATGATTATTTTTATTGATTGTGGAGCAATTTTAGACCAATCACCGAATGATACATAAATGATGTTAAAATGTTGTCAAAATATCATTATCCTAAATAAATATATACTTTGTAAAAAGAAAAAAAAAACTTAGCTAATTTTCTTTCTCAACGACAATGCATGTTATATAGTCATTCTTACCTTGTATTTTGTATAATTTAAGAATACTTAGATGCATGTATATACTTTCTTTGTAAATTAAATACTTTATATATTTTTAAGTTTATATTACTATTTAATTTATTTATTTTTTATATTGGAAAGAGCTCATATTAATCTTTGAAAAATGAAAGTTCATTAAGATTAACAACAAGAAGAAAATATGAAAGTCCGAAATCATTATATCTTCTGTGAACCACAAAAGATTAAATAAGTCAAGTTTTTATAATTTGTCTTCTTGCTTTTTATTAGAAACTATTTTGTTTATATAATGTTGTAGGTTAGAAACCTATAAAGTAAGGTTTGCAAAGACTTCAGACTTATTTAATTAAAAAAATATCCAGGAAAAACAAAGAAAACACTTACATTAAACTTTTGCCTCATCAAACGACTCTTCGTTTTTTACTTACAAACTAGAGAGAAGAGAATAAAAAAAAATCTCTGTTTTGGTTTTTCCCTTTCAGAACAATTATTTTGAAAATAACTTTTAAAAGTTAATAGATGTTGGATAAGAAATTTATGGTTAGATAATGTAAAATTACATACAAAATAGGTTTTTTATACTTATATTATACTCATCAAGTATAAAAAGATAGTTGGTGACAATTTTATAAATAAAGTGAGATCTTCTATATCGGTTAGACTCAAAACTGGTATAGAAAGTGACGCAATGAAAAATTGTAATAAATTATAAAGTTTTTCTATACCGGTTAAATCTAGAACTAGTATAAAAAGTTATGAAAAAGATTTTCTATGTTGGTTAGTCACTATAATTGGTATAGAATTTTTAATCTTTTTTTTCTTAGCTTTCGCACTTCATCTCATTTGCCTCTATAGTGACTTTGAGCTCTCCTTTCTCTATTCTCTAGTGAGTTTGCATTCACATTCTCATTCTCATTTTGTTATTCTCCCTCTATTCCTTCTTGTTCTCATTTGGTCTCCTCTGTTTTATGTTATCCTCACATTCGTCTCCTCCTCGTATTCATGTCTCGCCTTCATCATTCACTATTGCATTAGGGTTGTCGTCGCTCCTTCCATCTCGTTGCACTCGCGTTCACTTCTAATTGTGGTAATATCATTGTTCTCCTAGTTGTGTTTGTTGTTCTCCTAGCTATAATGAAGGTATTAGTTGTGTTTGCTAATTTTTGTATGTTACCTTTGAATCTATTTTTACGTGCATGTTGTTTCTACGTGTTTTATGTTTTATATGTTCTTGTTGTTGAGAATGAAAAAAAAATGAAAGTGTTTTATCGTGTATGTTTGGTTATTGACTATTACATATGTGTGAATCGATTGAAATGATGAAGATCATCTTCTTGGATGAATTCAAATTGGGTCTGTGTCTTGTATGTGGATTTGTGTTTTGCTTTGCTACTATCAAGAACAAGTTACAAAAGGATTAGTGCTACCTTCATTTATATAGAGGTCTTTAACATAGTAATTTTCATGAAATGCAATTTGTGCCTAAACTTTTTCCTTTAGTTGTTTAGTTTATAAAGTAAACAGGCTTCCTATTTCTATTTCATTTAATGAGACCTCAAACATATTCTAATAAACTTCTTAGAGTTATTATTGCTATGCTTTGGTATATATGAAATAAAGAATGCGACCATGGTGATCACACTTAAACATTGGTTCATAACTCCCATTAGGTGTATCAGTCCTAATTCATATGATTGTTTAGTAATGAGATATTAATATCTTACGACTTTTAACTGTTTAGTAACATGGAGTAGCTATGTTGACAATGAACATAGGAGAATTTCTTTGTCCTTAATATAGGATATGTGAACCTGCTACCTTCACATGAGACAAAATAAAGAAAAGTAAATCAAACACCTGATTTTGACTTGTAAACAACTAAATGAATTGATTAAATATTTGTGTTGTGGTTTGGGGGTAGGGTTGAGTTCACATATTGGACTGCATGTGTAGTTGTTTCTTAACTTTACCTAAAAGTAGAGGTGTTGGTTTGTACACAACAATTGATCGAAGTTGAATAATTTTTTTTACGCATAACAAATGAATACGAGATTGGAATAAAGCAATTTCTTGAATTTACAAAGATGAGTTTTTTAGATAATAATAGAATATTTTATTGCTAGTGTGTTAACTATTTGAACGAGAGAAAACTACCAACTAAATTTATTCAGGAGCAAGTTCTTTTGTGATGGTTTCTTAAAGAGCAACATAATGGAGATGGAATAGTGAATTAATAGACATGTCAAGTGTACATGTTTCTGAAGTAGAAGTATAAGAAGTTGATTTAGAGATGGGTGATCGGCTAAAGAAAATGATTCATGATGTTGGACATCATTCCAACATGCTCATGTATATGATAATTTGTGCAGTGATGCAGAAAAACCTTTGTATGCAGAATGCACTAAGTATACTCAATTGTCATCAGTAATAAAATTGTTCAATGTGAATACAAGAAACAGATGGACTGATAAAAGCTTCATTGAATTGTTTGAGTTGTTGAATGACATACTTTCTGAAGGTAACACATTGTTAACACACAATTATGATGCGAAGAAGATATTTTGTCCAATGGGTATGGAGTATGAAAAAAAATTCATGCATGCTTGAACTTATGTTTTTTATAGGAAAAAGTTTTCCAAGTTACATCAATGCTCACAATGTGGGACGATACAGACAGAAATACGACGAGTCTGAATCTAATAATAAAGGTCCTCTTGTGAAGGTATTGTGGTATCTTCCTATAGTTACACGATTAAAATGATTATTCAGTAATACAAATTATGCAAAACTCATGAAATGACATGTAGATGAACATACAAAAGATGATCATTTAAGGCATTTGGCAGATGGTTTGCAATAGAATAAAAATTGATTCCATGTTCCCAAATTTCTCTAATGATTCAAGGCACATTAGGTTTGGACTTGCTACACATGGAATAAATCCATATGATAACTTGTGTAGTAAGCATAGTTCATGGCCTGTCTTGTTAGTTATTTAATTTTTACCTTCGTGGTTGTGCAAGAAACGACATCGATGTTTATTTAACTCCATTAGTTAAAGATTTAAAGATGTTATGAGAGAGAGGTGTTGATATGTTTGATGGGTACACCGATTATTCCTTCAACTTGCATGCCATGTTATTTTGTACAATCAACGACTTTTCAGTATATGGTAATTTAAGAGGCTACAACATTAAAGGTCACAAAGCATGTCCTATATGAAAAGAAGGCACATGTCACCATCAACTACAACATGGAAAGGAAACAACATACCTTGGAGATTGGAGATTTCTTAGTATAAACCATCCATATCGTAAATTACAAAAAAAAAAAAACATTCAATGCGTGTCAAGAAATTCAATGGCTTTAAATGGATCACAAGTATATGAGCGTATGAAGGAAAGTAGGGTTGTGCTTGGAAATATACAAAAAAAAAAAGGTAGTTCAAGCAATATATGGAAGAAAAGATCAATTTTCTTTAATATCCCATATTGAAGGGTGTTTGATGTGAGATATCATATAGATGTTATGCATGTAGAGAAAAATGTATGTGATAGTATTATTGGAGCCCTTCTCAATATTCAAGGCAAGACGAAAGATGGTTTAATGCTCGTTTGGACCTGGTTGAAGGGTATAAAAGAACAATTAGCCCCAATATCACATGGTAAGTGTTGTGGTGTTGGCAAGTGTACCAAATCGCTCAAGTAGTAAAACCGGTAAGACCGGATATCGTTTCCCAAGAGACTCGGTCACTACTTTACAATCGTATAATTGCTAACTAATTTAAGCTAAAGAATGATTTCATTTTAGTATGAGATTGTGCAATGAAAGTAAAAGCCATGCATAAGTAAAGGTTTGAACTACTTGGGGCCAAAACACTTGAAAATGAGATGATTGATAATATGTTGGAGAATGATTTCAACTTATACAATCATATGCAAATGCACCCAACCACTCTTCTTCATTAACTTGTTCTTGTCAACTAGCTAAGTTACTTAAACCCAATCCCTTGGTGAGAAAGCCTAGGTTCACTTGTAAAATCCCAATCCCTTAGCAACCCAACAAGTTCCCCCGCATTAAGAAAAGAAGTTTAAGACAACCAAAAGTCCTAGCTCTATCCCTAGACACTATTTCCTTTAGGTGTTTATGTTTATTTCAAGGTTCAAAAATATTTCCCAATACTAAGCAAACCCTAACATCATGCCATGGTTGATCAACAAGCTTTAAGCATAGAAATAAACACTAACAAGTAATGAGAAAAGCAAATTTTCATTTAGAACAAGTGCATTTACAAAAGGTTTGTATAGTTTACATCATTCCCCAACATAATATAACTTAGCTCTCCATAGTCATGGAGAGCTTGAGCTTACAATAGAAGAAAATGGGGTAGAAGGAGACCCAAGGAAGAAGAAGGGTGAGTTCCCACAGCCTAAAACTTGCTCCCAGAGGTCCAAAACGATGCTTCAGAGCTTCAGCCGCCAAGAAGTTCCAACCCTCGAAAATTGTGTGCCTTTTATAGGTCTAGGGTGCCAACTTAGTAAAAAGTTGCGCCCAGCGCCCTTTTCTGGGGCGCCCAGGCGCCACGAATTAAGCTCCAACAGCGAGTCCAGGGGCGCCTAGCGCCCTCTGGGAGCGCCCAGGCGTGACAAATAAGGGAAAACAGCGAGCTGAAGGGCGCTGGGTGCCCTTTGGGGCGCTTGGGCGCTACTTGTGCAGAGAAACATCTTCAAATCTTCATCTTCTAGGCTTTTCCTTGGTTCTCCACTTTCAAGAGCTTAAATGCCTTTCCAAAGCAAACAAAGTTCCTACAAAATTTGAGGAATTAGTGATGAAAACTAATGTGTATAACCTAAGCTGAATTTATTCACAAAGTTAGATTAAAGAGAGGATTAAGCGTGTTTCAAGCTTTAAGAGTGTTGATTTGGTATGAAAATTGCACCATAGATAATGGTAAGGATTACCGTTATCAGTAAGCGAACATACTTGCCTCCAGCATGTCACACATTGTGTAAACAAAAGAAGAGAATATTGTGTGAGTCCTTACGAGATCTGAAAGTTCCACTAAGTTACTCTTCTAATTCTAAAAGGCTTGGATCCATGAAAGATCTAAAATTACTTGGGTTAAAATCTCATTATTCTCATGTATTGATACAATAACTTCTACCAATGGTTATTTGAGGCATATTGCCTAAGAATGTCAGCCTCTTCCACCACACTGTCGAGTTCCACAACAGTCGGGCCAGCCTCTTCCACTGCACTATCGAGCTCCATAACAATCCATCGACCTCTTCCTCATCATGATTGAGCTCCACAACTACTCGATCGGCTTGTTCAACAGCCCGACATTCCCTCAATGAGTCGAGCATCCTAATAGTTGTCCATTAAAAGATTAACTTCTTAATACAAATTAAGGTATGATTGGGTTGTCATTAGCCAAACAAAAGGTAAAGGCTTATCTCAACTATTATATAAGGGTCTCAAGTATGACTTTAGAGCATCATGCACAATATGCATCTTTTGTCAACCAAACAGTACCTAATGACTTAAGTATTTGAGTGTCTTTTGTAGGTACCATCCCACATGTTCTGGAAGATTGGAACGAAGCATCGTCGAACTTCTCAACAGCTCGGCCAACCTCTTGAGATACCCGTCTGGTCTGCTATAGTGCTCGGTCAGCCTCTTACATATATCGTCTAGTTTGCCACTATGTTCGACCAACTTCTTTAATAGCTTGTCTGGTTTGTTTTATAGCTCTTTTACTAGTGTCAACCTCAAATTCAGTCTAAGATCCCTACACTCTGAAACACTTATGAACTTAGTTTTAAATTTTACATCAACTCAACAAGTTAAAAAAAATAAGTAATATAATTTGTTATGATATTTATCCTATTTATCATTATTATATTGTGTCTAAGGTTACTCTAATATCATGATTATATTGTGTCTAGGGTTACTCTAATTATCATGATTATATTGTGTCTAGGGTTACTCTAATTATCATGATTATATTGTGTCTAGGGTTACTCTAATTATTATAATTATATTGTGTCTAGGTTAACCTAATTATCATGTACTATTGTATCAATTTATTGAGAATGATCAATCAAACCCTCTAGAATTATTTTACAGTTTAATTCTCAAATTAATTTTTAATTTATTTTAACATATTTTTAATTAATTTCTCAACTTGTAAGTAAAACTTTGCAAACCTTTAGATTCCAGTATTATTATTACTCCTTCTTAGGTCAGTATTATATTATTAAGTATAGCATCAGAAAATAAAAATTTAATATAAAAGCACATAACTATATTTATTATTTCAATTTTAATCTGCAAGTAAAAACATGTATATGATGAAAGAACAAAGAAGAGAAAGAAAGCAAATGTTGTAGCTTGAGGAGAAAGAAAGAAGAAGAACGAGGTAATGCAAAACAAGCCACATTCATGGAACGTTATTTTAAGATAGGTAAGATAGATAAATCCAGTTGTTCCTCATCTGACAACGTTTCAACAAAAGTAACAATTATTTTGTCAAGCAGCGATGAAAGGATGTCTCAGTGAGAATGTCTCTGTATCATGTTTGAATGGTATAAATATAATATTTCTAATTACATTTGATAATATCTGCAAAACTTTCAAATGTGTGTTTTCATATTTCTGCTAATAGGAAGTTTGGGTCAAACTTGACCTCATATTCAAATACTAATCGAGCTTAATTTGGAGCTAGTGAGGCTACACTGCTTCTATTATATTATTAGTAATAAAGAACTTTACTACAAGTAAAGAACTACGAAGAAAATAAGAATTTAATGCAGAAGCACATAACTATATTTATCATTTCAATTTTAATTTGCAGACTAGTGTAGTCAAGGAAAACGGCACCGCTTGTTTTCATTCATAGGCACCAGTTCTTCAACCGAAGCATATACAGGTAAAAAAGTCTTCCCCTTTTTGTCTCCATTGTCAATTACTCAGATTCTACGACCTTGGTTGAGACCTGAACCGAGACAGTAGAGTGGTTTTTGGGCAGTAGAGCTGTAGCTACAGAAAATGTTCCAAGAAGTTGGTTGTTGAAAGCAGAAAGCACTGAAGCAGGCTTATCTCCATTGTTCTTCTGATAATGCACCAAACCTTTCGAGAACACAAAGATTTCAACTTTGAGATGATGAGCTTGTTGGTTGTGGTGATAAACCCCACGTCTAATTGACCATCCAACACAAACATAATCTCAGTGGCACGAGGGTGTGTGTGAGGTGGGAAAAAGTCCCCCATCTTTATAGCCTATTTTAGAGAAAGACACTCCCAATGTGTTAAGTCTTGGAATTTTTTTCCGCATCGGCTGCAATAACTAAAGATCCCAATGTGTTGTTGATAACTCCAGGTTTGGCTAAACCAGCAAAAATCCCAATTTTTTAGCTTCTATCACATTCGTCTCTGCCTTGCAGGCAAATCCATTCACCTTCACACCTGAACACAAATAATTACACACCACTGGTTATTGCAGAAGATGATGCAAATCGAAACCAAATTGAAGGCAAAGGAGAAGGCACAACAGAAGTTGACGCAAATCGAAACCAAATCCTAATCGAAACCAAATTGAAACTAAATCCTAATCGAAACCAAATCCTAATCCTAATCGAAACCAAATATCCAAGGCGAAGGCAAAGGAGAAGGCAAGAACATTCCTAATCGAAATCAAATCCCAAATTAAGAACGCAAGAACAAGACCCAAAACCCCAAATCAAAACCCTAGAACGCAATGCACTGCTGCTAAACTTCGACAGACCGAGACATTCTCCCCCTTGCGAGAAAGAACCAGAACCAAGAACGATTTGGGGAAGAAGGGAGGCTCCTACAAGGCCGAACTAGAATATAGAGAAGAAAAGATGAAGGTTGATGCCTCCCCTTCTTGTGAAGCCGAGATAGTGAAGAGAGAAGAAAAAAGCTGGAGTTTGAACCCTGACAGAAACGCCACCGTTGCAGGACGCCCTTGTCGTGACCTCGTCGCCGCTCGCCGCAACCTCGCCACGACCTTGTCATGTCCTTGCCATGTCCTTGCCGTTCCTCGTTGCGCTGGCTGCCAACATTGAGTCTGCCCCAATGAAGAAAAAGAGCATAAGCTTCAAGCTTTTGGATTTTGCATGATGAAGATAAAGCTTTTGGATCTCGCGAGAAAGGATATATGAGAGCACCAAGTTTACACCTTTATGCATAAGCTATTACCTCGTTCTACCGTTGGCCGAGAAAATACAACCATTACACCTCGGTTAAGTACCAACCCAATGATATTTTTGGTAATTTTCTTCACTTTATACGCCTCGGTTCTGCAACAACCGAGGCATAAACAACTTTATACACCGGTTCTGCAGCAACTAATGCCGTAGTGCAGAGCAAGTCAGGTGACAAAGCAGATGACTAGAAATAGGTGAGATTTTGACAGACTATTAAGCTTCGATTCTTCCTTTAACTGAGATAATAAGCTATATGTTTTGGTGTACCGTTAATCGAAACCTATTTGGCGAGGTTAAACACCTTTGAAAGATTCTTTAAGATAAGGGCCAAGGTTTTCCACATAAAATGCTGAGTTAAAGTTTTATGTCTTTAAATTAAAATGAACAATTTAATAGTTAATTATAAATAAATGTGTTACAAAAGAAAGAAACTTGTAGGAGGAGAAAATGGTTCTATGCTCCATATCTGTATGAGTCCATTTTGAAGCTCATAATTTTACACACTACAATGTTTCAGGAACTCGACAAGTATCATGCCACTATTAATTATATCTTATCTTTTAAGCTCTCATGTCTTATTTCTTCAACCAAAATTATTGATACTAACTGGCACATAAGACAAAACATAACATTTTAATCAAAAAAGAAAAAGAAAAAAAGTTAATGGGACAAAACTTTAAAATTTGTCTCTTCAAGTTGATATATATTATACGTCTATTTCCTCTTTCATCTCTAAATATTTATTCCTGCATCTAGATCAAAATACAAAAGATATATTTTTAAAAAATTTTAAAAAGTTAAATTTTTCAAAATTTCATTATATTTCTCAACAAATTTTGAATTTTTTTAAAATTTAACAAATTTTAAAATCCATTAAAAATGTAACAGATTTTGAAATAGTTAAAAATTATTTTTGACACTTTTGCTTTAAATATTTTTTATTTGTTTCGGTTTAATGAAATATATTTTAAAATATTAAGATATTAACATATATTAGATTATATTAAAATATTAAATTAAATTAAATATTTATTAACTTTTAAATTGAAGAACAAAATTTAAAAAGAATATGTTAAACTGATTTAAAAGTTAATATATGTATTAAAGGTCTCCAACTAATTTCAAAATTTTTAAAATTTTTAAAAAATATCTTTCATCAAACTTTTGAAATTTATTCAAATTTTCAATATATTACAAAATATATTCACATCTCAATAAATTTTGAAATTTATTAAAAAAAATTCAAAAATTAAAATCTGTTCAAAGTCTAAACAAATTTCAAAATTCGTTTAGTCTTTAATAAATTTCAAAAACATGTTCAAATATTTATTAATTTTTAAATTGAAAAATAAAATTTAAAAGAATATGTTAAAATGATTTCAAAAGTTCAAATATTTATTAATTTTTAAATTGAAAAATAAAATTTAAAAGAATATGTTAAAATGATTTCAAAATTTGTTAAGCTCTTCAAATGAATTTTAAAATTTTTAAAATTTAAAAAATTCTTTTCATAAATTTTAAAATTTGTTCAAGTTTTCAATATATTTTAAAATTTGTTAATATATTGAATGAATTTTAAAAGTTTGGAGATATTTTAAAATTTATTAAAAATTTGAAGTCTTTAATAAATTTTAAAAATCAGTCAGTGTAACACCTCATTAATTTCCCATTTCTTAGTGTCGTCCACGTGTCACCATTTCAGCTTCCTAGAGGATTAATGGGAGACAGGATCTGCCATGCATTTAATTCCCCAATCTCGGTAGGCGTGCGACGACAAAGAGAATGAAGAGTTCCTGGTAGTGGAAGCCAGGTGGCAGTTGGAGGATGGACCGACCGTCCGGATTGAAGGCCATATTTAAGGTGAGATTTAAATTTTTGCCACTTTTTTGCATGCAACCTTTCTTCTTCCTCAGAACTCAACCTTTCAGAACTCCATTTTTCTCCTCCTCCTCTCTAAAACTTCAAACTTCTCTCTAGAATTCTGACCATCTCTCCATCTCCGATCACATTGCTCCTTTTAGAATATTTCTTTCTGGCATCAAGACCTTCCATTCGCACCGATCGGATTTTCAAGTGGAGCACTTTAGGACTTTTGGAAAAACCATAACAGTAGAACCTTAGAAGTTAGCTGGAATAGAGGTAAGGAAAGCTTATAAAATTTAATTATGATTTCGTATATGGTTGAATGCATGATTTAATGTATGTTTGGTTTATTTAAATGGTATGATGAAATGTGATATACTTCTGTATGAATTGTTTTATCCTGGTTAGGAACTTAGAATAAATGTATGAAACTTAGAAAAACTGAATCTGTAATCGAAGGGTTATTAGGGCCGTTCGGTTTCCCCTTTAAACTTTTGATCCAGTCCCTTTATGTTAAACTTAAAATATGCTATTAGTTAGTCGTTCAGATTGTTCGGTCTTACACTGAACGTCCGTCTTACACGGAACGTCCGGCATAGAATTACTTGGTCATAGACTGAGTATTAATCCTCATATTAACCATTCGGAATGGTCGGTCATACACTGAGCATCCGGTTTCTATTGATGATTATTTATTTGACAAGTACTAGGTTTTATACCAGTACTTGAATTCTTAAAAACGTCCGGTTTATAATAATTCGAAAAGTGTTCGGTCTTACAGTGACACCTAATTCCTCACGGAGTGTCCGGTCTTGTACTGACACTCACTTTATTGAAGAGAACTCTTTTAATTTAAAACGTCCGGTCTCTTTCCTTGATTAAGTCCGTTGACCTTCATTGTTGAGTTTTCATTGACTTTCCGTTTGGTTTCTTTTCTAACTGTCTGGTTCTCATTAACTAGTCCAGCTTTGCTTCCATTGTTGAGTTCTATTGATCTTTTCGTCCGGTTTTTATTGATTAAGTCCCATTTACTTTCATTGTTGAACTTCTATTGACTGTTCCATCCGGTTTCCATTGGTTAAGTCATCTTTGCTTTCATTGTTGAGTTTCCATTAATCCTTCCGTCCGGTTTTCCTTGACTGAGTCTATTTGATTTTCAATGTTACAATTCTATCGAGTTACCGTCCGGTTTTGATTGTTTATATAAGAGAATTCCAAGGAGGAATGTCTCATGATTGATAATGGTTGGTAAAGTATGACTGTGGCTAAGGCTCAGGTTCTGACTCTATCCTGATATTCCGTGATTCTTCTCAGGTAGAGAAGGGCAACTCATGCGTGGGAATGGCAGGAGGTCCTTTAGCCTCAGGGTATTTCTATACCGAGGTGGTTCCACTGGACTAACCTCGGGTTGCGGTCTGTTGAGTGTATCCCAGCCAAGTCCACCCGGGTGCAGAGAGTGGCGAGCATACATAGTCATACCGTCCTGACAGAGTCTAGGGAAAATGGATATGTTAATGTTTTTCCGTTCGGATTATTATATGGATATATTTTACTGATGATTTATGGTTAAGACATTTATGTATGTGATTTATGTATATGTTTTAAAAGTGTATGAAAATGATTAATTAAATTTACATAAGCTTACCTTTATTTGTTTTGTCTTGCCTATGTTGTCGTTCGGTATTTGACCGTCCAGTTTGTTCTCTTCACTGCAATGATCATCCTTTTGGGTGTGAGCAAAGGGTGCTCAAGAAGACACCTTGGAAGACACCCTGCAGACGGAGCAACCACTGAAAGTCATGCCGGAGAGCTGTGCAGGACCATCCGGCCCTTAGATTAGATTTTCTTTTCGTTTAGTATAGATAACCGTTCGGTTAATTTTGTAAAACCGTTCGGTCTAGATACCCCTTTTGTAATACCGTCCGGTCATGAACTGTACCAAGACCGTTCGGTCTATTTCTGTGAATTGTATCAGACTTCTGCATTATGTACAGTTTCAATTTTAATATGATATCTCTCTCTTCTTATTCTTTTTAATTGTTCTTCTCCACTGTTCTTTATTATTATTTATGTTAACTTTTACAATAAATTATATATTTTGTTATATAATTATTTGGATGTTTCAGACCTTTAACAGATTTCAAAATCTATTAAAGAAAAAAATGAGTGTGAGATTTTTTGAATTGCAGAGAAAAAAAACTTAAAAAAATGAGTGTGAGATTATATAATAAGTTACTTTTTTTATAAAGGATGGTTTTGAAATTTAAAAAAAATAAAATAAAATTGGAGATACAGGGAGGAACTTCCTATGCTATTGTATTCTTTTCTTTTCCACCAATCCAGCTTATTGTAAAATGAAAAATGTGATGAGAATATTAAAAAAAATAATCAATATTATATAATAAGATATGAAAAGAAAAGGTTACTCAAAACAGAAAAAAAAAATGTACAATTTTATATTAAACCCAAACTATTATTCTATTTGGAAATAGATCAGATTCTGCATCAAAATTATAAGGTATTTTGCATCATCCTTTACATAAGAATGATTTATGTATTAAAAAAAATCGTATATGATATAAATTTTATTGAGCTAATCACAGTTACATTGCCACAGTTAGTGAATTAGGGAAATTCCATACTAATAGAAAAAGAAAAGAGCTTCTGTACAGTAATTGTCTGTGATCAAAATGGTTAGAAAATTGAACTTGTTGCTGCAAATGCATGTGAATGAGTAGAACCTTCTGATATGCATGCTCATATGCAACTAAATCAGTCACTGTACCTTCATTAAATTTCATAATTCCCTTATTGTTTACGTTTTCTTCTAATTTAAAGAGGATAACGATATATGTCAATGATAAGTGGTCCAATTGCTGCAAACATTAAAACGTGTTCAATTTCAATCAATGAAATGATGAAGTCTTTTTTTTCAATAAAATGAAGAGATTAAATATATTTATTGAGTTTCTTGAATAGAATTGGTAAGCCTTTTTAGCAACGTTGTATATAGAACTGTCAAAACGGACAATTCGATCCGACTTGACTTGATCCGGTCCGACTCACCATGGATAGATTATGTTACAAACATTAAAACGTGTTCAATTTTTAAAAATGATTCAATGATACTGGAATAAAAAAAAACAGTATAGAAAGTAAAAAAAAAAATGTTTGAAAAACTCTTACAAGTACCATTGAGAAACATAAATAGTGAGCCTCGTTTAAAATAAATCTGAATGTGAAATGCATGCCTCGGTAAAAGAAAATTTGGTGCTTGAGAAAAAATATTACAGCAAGAGAAAATAAATTGATGAGGAAAAGAAAGAGGATGTTAATGATATCTATCCTTTCCTAAATTTCCCCGAACTCATGTTCTACAAATGTGGGGCATTTTGGATGGCTGCACTTGCAACTGAACTTCTCTGTTTGCAAGTCTGCTGTGAAAGAAAAGCATTCAGCACCAACGAACAATGGCCGAACCCCAAGTAAGACCGGCGCCGAAGCCGGCGGTTGCGATGGTCTGGCCTGCCTGAACCTTACCACTTCGAACTGCTTCATCTAAAGCCAAGGGAATGGAAGCTGCACTTGTGTTTCCATAGTTACCCAAATTTGATATCACCCTTTCTGAGGGGAGTTCTAACCGAGTCGCAACTGCATCAATGATCCTCTGGTTTGCCTGCACTTATTATCAAGTAAGCCACCCTAAGCGAATGTAACATCATCTTTCTCCAACATATTCATAACATCCTTGAATTTTATCTTAAGAGTTATATATTTTTTTAATTCCTAAACTTTGACGTAAAATTGATATTCGTTCTTATTTAGAAGTGATACATTTTGATCCGAAACTTAAAAACTAAATAGATATATCGTGTCAAATATGTTTTTCAGTTAATATAAAAGCGAGAATGTATCAAACGAAACAAATATCTCAAATGTTAACATGAAAAGCATTTGAGACGTCAACAAAATTAAATGTAATAACGTTAAACAGATTATATTCATCCATTTTTAGAAAAGTTTGAGAACTTAAATATATCAACCTTTCAGACAGAAACAAATTCTAATTTCGCATCGAACTTCAAGAAATATAAACATATTTAACTTTTTATTTTATAGATCATTTCAGCATACCTGATGGAGAACTAGCCAATCGATGCTAGATGCAGGCAGGCCAGCCTTTTCAAGAGCAGATTCAATTGACTGTGGTACACATCGCACGGCAAAGCGGAAGACCTCTTTGCCGTTCATTTGAATGCATGAATATGAGAATGGCTTGGGAGGAAAGCCAAGCACAGAACCGTTTGAATCCAATGCATTATATGACTCGTTTTCTTTGATGGTAGCATTCAAGTGCCTATACCAAGGAAGGGTTTGTGCTTAATTACATAGCTTAGAGGAAGAGAAAAACTCTTTTGAGTAATGATAGAAGCACAAACCTCTGGCCATTGCCATCACTATGCAAATCAAAACCAAATAAACCATCTTCTTCAGTGTTGCAGCCCTGCAATGTAATGATGGTACCAGAGCAAAGGCATCAATATATATCCCTTAGCTTTAAATGACTTCTTGATGAATAAAAAAGCACCAGTTCATTGTCCTTCTTAAAAACAACAATAAAATCTGGAGAGGACAACAACTTGCTTATCTCCATCCTTTTAAATTTTAAAAAGATTATAAAAACTAGCCTTTATCTCAAATAAAGATAAGACAAACAATTTGCAATTTTGAAGTGTTGTTTCAATGATGAGGACAACAATTTGCTTATCTTCTTAAATTTTATAAAGATTCTAAGTCTTTATCTTAAATAAAGATAAGACAAACATAACCAACAAAGCTAAGTGTAATAACCAAGAAACAAGATCCAAATTTCTAACTGACATTTGCCACAGCTTTCGAAAATGCCACCAAGATATACAATTACCTGTAACAGTACAGCACCAGCAGCATCCCCAAAAAGAATACAAGTCCCTCTGTCAGTCCAATCAACATATCGTGAAAGAGCGTCTGCTCCAATTACTAGAACATTATTAAATCCACCTCCTGCATTGACACAATAAAGGGCAATGGTTATTTTCACCATATTTGGAAATTATTAAGCCAACAAAAACAACCAATTCATACCCCTAATGTGACAAGCAGCTGATATTAAACCCAACACAAATCCACTACATGCAGCTGTAATGTCATAAGACAATGGATTTGTTTTGCAGCCAAGTTGTTTTGAAATCTGCAAGTTGTAACGACAATAAAATTATAGGAGAGGTTCCATAAATGAAAAGAAGAAACCCAATCTTGGAGAGACGAGACAATAATAAGCTATAATCATTTCCGTGACAATTTTGCAGTATCATAATTGCTCAAATATGCCACTAATCGCTTAACATGTGCCAATGTATACACACACACACCATAGGAATTACGAGCAAAAGGATAAAGATGACAGCAGAATGTAAAGAATTATTCTCAACACAATACATCTTAACTCCTACCTGTGGAGCACTACCAAAAAGATCCTCTGGCGTTGATGTGCACATCAATATTAGGTCAAGATCATCAGAGTCTACCTTTGCCATCTCAAGTGCTTTCCTAGCTGCCTCTACTGCTAAAGTTGTCAAGTTATCTTTGCCTGCAAGCACAGCAATAAGCAATAGAAGGCAAACATATCACCATTCTATAAAACTTCCAAAACTAGCAAGTTTCGACAGGATTATCTTTTGAAAACAAGAATAGGGTTTCACTAGGCAAAAAAACATAAACCGAAGCTTCACCCTCTTGAGATGCTAAACTTTGCCTTGCCAATTTATCATAAAGAGACTAAGTTGAGAGCAGCAAAGTGATCAAATCAAATTCTAACCTCTGAACTGTATCTATCATCTGTTTATAGCAACTACACTACAATGAAAGATGGGTCTAATGCTATTGCAATCTGCATGTGACTAGCCTAAAGTGCATGTGGCGTAGTAATGGCATGAGACAAAATAACAGCACATTAAAGAAAACCTCTCAAGTCTCATCCCATCTTCAAGTTTCAACAATTCAACCAACATCAGTAATGCCTAATAATAACAATAATGTAAAGATCCCCCAAGTACAAACAGGATCATACTTTCAGTTGTATGTAGTATCCCTTTCCTTTTCCCTTCTTCATCAAATACTTAAAGATGGCAACTTGGTTGCAATTAAACATGTTGTCTTCGTATTCAAAGAGAGCCCCAAAATGAGCTTCAGATTCTCAGAGGATTAAGGTCACAATTTTTGTGACCCTTTTTGGTTACAATGTAGAAATTGTCATGAGTGGATGTTGGAGATCTCATATGGACTAGTAATAAGGCCGAATTATAATATATAAGTTAGATGTAGTTATCAACTTATAAGTTGGTTTTGTGAGACTAAATTACATATAAGCTCACTTACTAAGATGGTATTAGAGTCATTTAGCCTATCCTAGTCAAGTTCTTTGGGGATTATTATGATGTTATCGAACGCCTGTTAGATAACTCATAAATATTTAATCTCATGCTTGAGATTTGTATTCTTCAACATGAAGGGTGTATTGAAGATCTAACATCAACTAGGAATAAGGTTGAATTATAATACATAAGTGGAGTACAATTCTCACTTTACAGGCCAATTTTGTGAGATTGAGTTGGTGTAAACCCACTTACTAAGATTTTGTTTTAGTTTCCAACTGTATATGCCAAGCAGAAGCTTGTAGTAGTCCATATTTTAACTAGTGATTGAGAATAGATGGAAGTAAAAAAATTGCTTAGTAAAGACTGTGTTATAGAGTGGATAGGGAGTCATATTTGTCCATCAAACACTGATAGGGATGATGGAAAGAACAATGTTCATGAGAAAAGAACAGAAAATTCAAGTCCCAATGATAAAAGAACAAGTGTAGAGAGGAGGGTTAAGGAACCTCCAAAAACAGAATTGAAATTTATTGATATTTGTCTCTACCTGTCATTATTGATATTTTTCTCTACCTGTCCTGTCGGTTCAAGGCTTATATAACAGTTCAATACATCAAGTATCACCCGTTAAAGATGGAACAGAATAACTGAATGCCTATGTAGAACAAAAATAACAAACTAAGAATCATACAAAACTTAATCTCTATAACATGTGGGCTTGAGTATGGTTCTAGTGGATCTGTTTTCAACTTCAATCCCAACACTTCAGTAAAATGATATTGGTGACATTTGTCTCTCTATCAAGGGTGATAATGAGCGTGATCAAGATGGGGAGTTCAGCTACAAAAGAGACTGGAAGAAGAAAGTATTCAATACATTGGAAAGTGACAGGAGTAGAGATCTTTTCAGCCACAAGCTCGGCAGAACAACTAGCGTGAGAGAGACACTGAGTTATGTGGCACCAAAATATGATGGGAGATATGTATATTTTTGGAGTTTTAATTCTTATAATTGTGTGTTAAGGTCCACGTCATTGTGTCATGCGGGAGACTAAAACATATTCTTGCATCGCCCACAATACTAGAGTAAGCTAACTTAATAAGTTGGTATAAACATTGGGTTCAATCTGCAGCATTATAGAACTAGCAGATGAACTTGAAAGAAGATTACAAGAAGGACCAAGCAAGCATGCTTATCAACTTGGAATTCACTTGCTTCCAGAGCTGCAGCCAGATATTGAGTATGTTAGGATTATGAAGGAGGAGATGGACCTTCCATCATTTTCATTTTAGTTCTCCCCTTCTCCACCTTCTAAATATACAGCAAATCAAAGAGAAAAGATAAGGGCAAGGCAGATAGATTTTATAATGATGAAGGTTTCTTCAAAAGTCCATTGCTCATGTTAGATCAGGTATGATGAATGCACTATGGGATGGGCCGCTCAAACATGTTTGCATTTGGTGCCTGAAAACTCTTGTATTGTTAGATTTATGTTGAATGCATATCGGATAAGTTATTTGTGATTTTCTACATCAGTCATTGCATTAAAATGATTTGATGACTCGATTTTGCCACGGATTTCCTCATAGTGGCTAAGAATACTAGATTGTCTCCCCTAAGCGCAGCTGAACTGTGTATATGAAGGATACTGGTTAGCTTAACTCTTCACTGTGATGGATAAGGGGAAAAGATATCTTAGTTACTGTTACTTTTTAAGAGACTAAGTTATTTGGTAGGCTTCCCTTGACTTCTTGACAAAAATATGTTTTACAGCTGTAGCTTTTCAGAGATGGACTGACCTTGTTTGTTTGTCTTCCATATTTAGAAAGCATTTACTTTTATCGTCATTTTTACTCTTGTCAACAGATGTATCCTATTTGCAAATTTTAGAAGCAGTAGTTCATTGAATCAAGATTCTAAATTCCATGATCCACCAATGATTTAAACAATTCCTCTTGATGAGGCTGGAAGCCATGCATACTTTTTGTTATCTTTTGAAAAAAAATGCTATTTTCTATGAAAAAGGACTTTAAAATTAATTCAACCAAACAAAACTCATTTGTGAGGTGAGATTTACACTCACTTATATATTATATTTAATGATATATCTATTCGATGTAAAATCTCCAACACATACCCATATTTTGAGTATCGAACTTCTCGACCATGAGACTAGACATATATGGGTGTTCTAATAATAATCCAGTTGCAAGTAACACAATAGATCAAACAAATCCCACTAGGATAGGTTTTGATACCATCATAAAAAATGAACTTTAAGCCTTTGCTCTGATATTAATGAGACAATACAACCCAACACAAACAAGATTTATTTAATTTACATCATGATCTTTTAAATGTTCGGGAACCATCTAACATCACACAAAGATCACCCCAACTTAAAAGCCCCCATGGAGATGGGGGACAACATGAAGGGTTGAACCTCCTTCTATGTATCGTAATCAGCAAGGGTCCTCCCCATCCTCCAACTGCTTCCTTGCAACGATCAACCTCTTATGGTCTGGCCGGATGCCCTCCTTACCCTGAATTTTCACTTTCACATTGTGAATGGTGTCATAGCTCTCCACCTCAAGGGTAATGGTCTTATCCATAAGAGTCTTAAATGACAATCTACATTCCTCCCCTGAGATGAAGGACAAGGTACTCCTTCAGAATCTTATAGTCAGCGAGGGTCTTCCCATCCTCAAGTTGGTTCCCAGTAAAGATCAACCACTGGTGGTTTTGGGGAATAGCCACCTTATCCTGGATCTTGGCCTTGACATTGTTTGGAAATTGAACTAAGTTATTGTGTTAACAAGATGGTACCCTATCAAGAAGTCCATTTTCTAAGTCTATTAAATTGGCAGTTTATGAAACGCTAAGTATAACAAGTGTTTATGAAATGCTAGTTGTGACAAGAGGACACAACAGTTGCACCAAATCACTTTGGATTTGATGATCATCAAGCAACCAGACAAAGATTCATTGCAGCAATGGCCTGTCTGATATTAGGAATTCAACAACTAAGCTGGTTTTTGGCTAACAAACCATTCCAACACCTAATAAATTGGCTGACATTAAAAGTACATCTGTTATAATCGGGTAATAATGGACCACAGAAGTCACAATTTAAGACTATGCAAGCCACTATTGAAGCAGCAACATTAACTCCCCCGCTTCCAAAAGCGATCTTCTTCTATTCCTAAGTAAAAGTATGAGTCAACATCGCTGACACAGCTGTCTTTTCCATGGTTTTGCATGCCATACGGTTGAAGTATTGAAATGAAATCCCTAGGCTTTCCATTTCAATTTATTAGATCAAAAACCAAACAAGTACAATAAAGTATTGAACACAGGTTGTTTAAAGTACAAGCAAGCACACACCTTGCATACTTTCAATTACAAACAAAGCAGGCAATGTAATCTAATCAAATCCTAACCACAGTACCTATATCTGTTCATAGCACCAGAATGAAACATTGGACTAAGCACTAACGCCATTGGCAATGACTAACCTGAAAGAACCCGTCGTCTACGAATCCCGGTTCGAACAGAAATCCATTCATCAGAAGTATCAACAATTTGAGAAAGGTCATCGTTAGAAATCTCAAGAGCTGGCACAGCAGAGCCACATCCAACTAACTTGCACCCTTTGCTGACAAGCCTGCACACTTCAATTATACCAATGATAGGAAAAACAAAGAAACGAATTATTGTGATCCCAAATAGCAATAACAAACCTAGAACTAGAACCAACGTTTCAAAGTCACAAAGGTGCTAGCCTCTACAGATGGCAAAGAAAACCGAGTTGGGTGTGATTCAAAATCGAAACTTTAACAGAAACAGATCAAGCAGAGAGCAAAAAGCGACCTGGGTATCGAAGATTTGGAAGTAGCACGATTTTCAGCTCCTTCGATATTTCCTACGCAAACAACTTTGGCGGAGAATCCAATGGCAGTAGCGTGTGGCCGAACCCTGACTCTGAAGTGGGGAACCGAAGGCGTGAAGAACCCAGATGCATTCGCCATTTACAAGAAGAAGAAGAAACAAGTATATGTGTGGAACAGCAACAAGGGAATATGCGTAAATAAATGTGGATTATGGCTTTGTAGTATATAAATGAAACGATGGAGAAGAAGGAAGAAATGAATGCATCGCAGAGAGAGAGACGGGCAAACAATGATCTTCGTCAGCGAGCGATTACGGATTGGATTTGAGGAAACTCCAATGTTGTTTCTCTATATTTGACGGTAACTCCAATGTTCTTATTCTCGTGTTGTCTGCCAATTTTATTTTTCACATCAATAAATTCTCCTACTATCTTTTTCATCAATTATATTATTATAATTATAATATCACTGACAGTAAATATAAAAAAATAAAAATAAAAAAAAAATAAAAAGTCATCACAATTATTTTCAGATTGCAATCTGACTGAAATTTTTATGTTTATTTTACTAACTATGATACTCATCAAATTTTTATAATTTGTTTGATGTTTACATCTTAAGGTTATTATGAAGTTATTTAATTTGGTTTTAGTTGAAAAATCTCTTTGAATTTTAATTTTAATTTTTTTATGTATAGTTGCTCTTACATAACTTACTTAATGATTTTTACTCCTAATAAATGTATATATCTAAAAACAGTATTAAAGAAGTTCTGAAAAGAAAAGAATACTTGTATTGGCATATTCTAAAGTAGTCGACCGGTGAAGCCGTTTAAAGTTGGAGATCGTTAAATTTATATTGAGGCGAACCAACTAAGATCGCAACTAATTAAAGTGACGGAATTATTGGTGTGTGAGGCTTTGAAATTAAAGTTTACTAAATTATTAAGAAAATCAAACAGAACAAATAGTTGGTGAATGACAAGATATAGGAGATTAAAGACTCGAGCAATTTGAAAAACACAAAAATTGATTTAAAGATAATTTTATATTTTTTTCTTAATTTTTCTTATATCGATTGAAAATAAAAAATCTATCCACGTCACCTATCAAATATAAATATAGTTATGCATGTTGACAAATTAATTAACAACTACTAAATAAATAAATAAATATATATATATATATATATATATATATTTATTTATTTTATCGTAGTTATGATACTTATAATATATTTATATTTATTAAAAATATGATAATAATTCTCTATTATATTTTTTAATTTTATGATTATAGAATAAACAATTTAAAATTATGAATTATAAAGTATATGTTGTGAATATTGTTAAGCTTTATGCTATTTTGTTATGTAATTAGTTTATACATAGACGAGTTTTGCTATGTAATTATTTTGTGAGTATAGTTTTTGTTGATTTTCTTTATAAAATATTTTTTCATATTTAAATGTTTGTGTTATGAATTTTTTATAATTGTTATTATTTGTTTTTAAATAAGTTTGAGAATATTCATTGAAATAGTCTTTTTTTTAGTATCTTCGTTTATTCTTAGATATTATTTTGTGTTTATAGAATCACTTAATGTTCATTTTTGTTCAAGAACTTCTATATCTATAATATCCAATAAATTGCATTAGAGTTTTAGTTTTGATTCATTATGCATTGCTTATTCATTTATTAAAATCTATTCTTTTTTGCTTAATTCTTTTTTATTTTGTCATGTATAAAATATTCATGAAAACTTTCAGGAAGATGTTCGACACATTCAATTAAGTTTATAAGAAACAATAGTCTTAATTTGTGGTGCATGCATCAAAATGTTGAAAGAATATGACTTTTAAACACTTTTCTCAAACAAAATGGCATGTTTAGAGGAGTTTGTTTTGAAATCTAGATAAGTCATTTATAGTTGTTTATTAAGAATTGTCTATTTAGACTTCATGAAAAGGAAAATTAGTATTTTGAAGGAATACATTGATGAGATGAACTTAATTCTAAATTCTAATAGAATTGAGAGATAAACATGGAAGATAAAGATCTATGTCTTCCTCTTTGTTTGAGAATATTGTTAACTTTTTTTATTGTAAACATAGATTGTATTACTCTTGATAAAAGAAAATTGAGAATTATGTTAACCTTTTTAGTGTAAATAAAGATTGCATTACTCTTGAGAAGAGAAAATCTTATATATATGATAAAACACTTTAACATGAGATTCTTAGGGATGGCGATGAAGTTGGTTCGTCTAGGTTAACAACGCTTATTGTTGTACAATGCCAAAAAAACAAGAAGATAAGGAAGGACAAAATCAATCCAAAGGGACATCTACAATTAAGGTAAAGAATTAGGTTAATGGAAGAAAGATTTTCCCATAAGAAGGGGCAAAGTTCTTTTTGGCTAATTTAGTGTCTTTTGAACATTGGTTGTACTTCACATATGTGACCAAAGAGGAATTCGTTTGAGACACATAAGAAGATGTTTAACGGTAAATGTCTTGATGGATAATCATAATACTTAAAAATTCATGGGCATTGATCTATCAAGATTTGAATGCATGATAAAATAGTGAGGAAATTATCAAATGTTTATCATATTTTATTATTGACAAAGATCCTTAGTTTAATGGGTGTATTACATGCTAAAAGGTTCAAGTGCAATGTTAAAGTTGGCGATATGAGTGTTGTGGAAGAGGAAGTGATAGGAAATAATATATTTGATTATAGTTTACCTTATTTAGTTTATGCATAATTGATTCTGTCTTGAATATTATAGTTTACCTTAATTAGTTTCTACATAGTTGATTCTGTCTTGAATAATTGATATATTCTTTCCTTAATTATAGAATCTAGGTATTCTGTATATTCTATATATTGTAAGCTGGTTACTCTTTCCAAATCAATAAAACAGATTTGTTACAATCCTTACATGGTATCAGCCTAATTTCGATCCTTCCTTACTCTTTCTTCTTTTCGTTTCTTCCCTATGGCTAATACTGATGGTGCTTTCTCCTTTAACACCATGATCAACATGTTAAACATACGCCTCACCTCAACCAATTTCATTCTCTAGCGTCGTCAGCTCCTTCCTCTTCTCGAAGGACAGACCCTTTATGGTCATATTGTTGTGCTGTTTATGTCATAAATCGGTTACCGACCACTCTTCTAAATGGTGTTTCTCCATTTGAGACCTTATATAATACTCTTCTTAATTATGCATACTTTCATCATTTTGGTTGTCGGGTTTATCCTTATCTATGTGACTATGCCACTAACAAATTGTCTCCTCACAGTGCACCTTGTATTTTTCTTGGATACAACAACAACCATAAAGGATTTCAATGTTTGGATCCTTCAACCTCCCGGTTATACGTAACAAGACATGCCAATTTTGATGAACTTTATTTTCCGTGTTCAAAAACAGGAACTATATCTCCAATTTTCGGATTGGGTTTTTCTTCATTTGCTGAACCAACCTCAAAACCTGAAATTCTTGCTCCAACTCCTGCACCAGCTTCTTCTTTGCCACTATCCAAGGAACTTGTGCACTCACCAACCATACATTGTGGTCTATTTTCTGCTGAAGATACTCTTTCAACTGTTGTTTCCATGCCTGATACTCAACCACAAATACACCGTAGTGTCCAGTCTACTCATCCTATGGTCACACGCGCCAAATCAGGTACTTTTAGGCCTCGTCATTTTGCTGATATTACCACCTACCAACCATCTTCTCTTCTTTATGCTCTGCTCACCACTTCTACACCCAAAGGGTTAAAATCCGCTGCCAAACATACTGGTTGGTTAGATGCTATGCATAAAGAGCTCTTGGCCCTACACTCCAACAATACTTGGGATCTTGTCCCACGTCCATCCAACACCAACATTGTAGGATCCAAATGGGTGTTTCGCACCAAATATCTTTCAGATGGGTCAATTGACAAATTAAAAGCACGGTTGGTTGCACAAGGCTTCACTCAAACACCTGGTCTTGACTATGATCACACCTTCAGTCTTGTTGTTAAAGTTGTCACTGTTCGTGTCATTCTCACTTAGCAGTAATGAATAATTGGCCTCTTCATCAATTGGATGTCAACAATGCGTTCTTGAATGGACACCTGACACATCATGTCTATATGGAACAACCTCCTGGGTTCGTTGATCCTCGATACCCAAATCATGTTTGTCAACTTCGGAAAGCCCTTTATGGCCTCAAACAGACCCCTCTTGCATGGTTTCAACGATTCAGCTCATTTTTGCTCAGTCTTGGGTTCCTCAGAAGCAAGGCAGATCCATCTTTATATGTCTACCACAACACTGCCGCCACTCTATATATACTTGTTTATGTTGATGACCTAATTTTGACAGGGAATAATAATTCTTTAATTCAAAATCTTTTGGAAAGGTTCAAAACTGAGTTTGCTATCAAGGATTTAGGTCATCTAAATTACTTTCTTGGTCTCGAGGTCCACTACACTACCAATGGTGTCTTTCTTAGCCAGACCAAATACGCTCAAGACATTTTATCTAGGGCCCAGATGTTGGATGCAAAACCAACAACCACACCGCTCCAACCTGATATTCAACTGACAACCACAGGAGATTCATTCTCTGATCCCATTCAATATCGTTCTCTCGTTGGTGCACTCCAGTATCTCACTATAACTCGACCTGACTTGTCCTTCGCGGTAAATTTGGTTAGTCAGTTTCTTCAAGATCCAACAAATGATCACTTTCAAGCAGTTAAACGCATCCTTCAATATGTTAAGGACACCATGTTCTATGGCCTATCCTTCACCTGTGGAGCTTCCCTTAATGTTCTTGGATACTCGAATGCAGATTGGGCGCGATGTATTGAGACTAGGCGATCAACCTATGGTTATTCTATCTTCTTAGGCGGAAATCTCGTCTCATGGAGTGCTAAGAAACAACCAACCGTAGCTCGATCAAGTTGTGAATCAGAATATAGAGCCATGGCTAATGCAACAGCTGAACTAATATGAATTACTCATCTTCTACATGATCTGCATATTTCCTATCAAGCGTCAACTCTTCTTTGTGACAACAACAATGTTATATTCCTCTCCCAAAATCCGGTGGCTCACAAACGGGCTAAACATATTGATATTGATTATCACTTTGTTCGAGAACTTGTTCTATCTAACAAACTCATCACTCAATTCATTCCTTCTGATCTCCAGCTAGCAGACATATTCACTAAAACTCTGCCTCGACCATTGTTCCAGTTCTTCAAAGCTAAGCTTCACGTTGGCCAAATCTCACGCTTTGCTTGAGGGGGGATGATAGGAAATAATATATTTGATTATAGTTTACCTTATTTAGTTTCTGCATAATTGATTCTGTCTTGAATATTATAGTTTACCTTATTTAGTTTATGCATAATTGATTCTGTCTTGAATAATTGATATATTTTTTTTCTTAATTATAGAATCTAGGTATTCTATAATATTGTATACTGGTTACTCTTTCCAAATCAATAAAACAGTTTTATGACAATCCTTACAGGAAGGTTGTGGTAATGCACGAGAATAAGGTTAAAAATTCATATATCCAAAAAGGTTCCACTATGACAAGTTCCATTATGATAGGTTCCACGTTGTTTGTCTTTTCGTTTGCATTTGATAATAATTGTGACATTTGTTTATGGACCACATAAGTAAGAAAGGATGGTAGCTTTAAGCAAGCGTACGTTATTAGTTAAGCATCGTGTGAAAACTATATAGTTTTGTGAGCAATGACTTTGTGACAAGAAACCTAGAAAGTATTTTCCAATACATGACATTAAGGTCACATTAAATTATGTTCATTTTAATTGCTAGTTTCCTTCAAAAGTTTCATCGTGGAAGACATTAAGTTTTCCTCTCTATCAATAGATTATGCATGGATGATTTGGATGTTCACAATGAGTAGAAATTTGAAGGTTACTTTTGTTTCAAACATTGGTCTAATGTTATGCTTAATCAAATTCATAAAAATGGTTGAATGTTTGAGATCAAACAATGGATAAAAATTTTGCTCTAAGGAAAACAAAAACAATTGTAAAGACTAAGGCATTGTAAGCCATTGCATTATTTGTCATACTCCACAATAGAATTAGATAACTAAAGATTTAACAAGACCTCATTTAAGAGAGCAAGGCATATGCTGTTTCATTCATGTTTGGATAAAAGGTACTAGATGGAGATAATTATCAAGTGAATAATGTTAAATTAGATTATTATCCAACATATTATCATTCAGACAATTATAAGAAAAATAATAATTCTAAGAAGGAGGTTCTTATGGGCTTAAGTAGGGGTATCAAAGTGAGTCAACTTGACTCACAAGGGTTGGCTCATCATAGGTTGAACTAAAAATAAGTCAGCTCAAGAAAACTCACTTTTTGGTAAACCTGAAATATTGTAATCTGATTCAACCCACCATGTGTTGGTGGGTTAGTGATTTGACACACTTTTATTTTTCTGATTTTTTATATATTTATCATAGTACAATTAAATGGATTGACTCAATTCAATTTTGTATAGCAATATAATCAAAGTGTTCACCTAAATCACCAAACATTATTATAAAGTTAATAGTTGAAAATTTAAATATTAACTTATGTAATTTGACAAACAAATAAATTAAACAATCCAAAATATTAAAACACTATTGAACAATATTATAATATTTTAAAATATCAAATTGTTAACTTAGATAATTAGAAGCAGTAAATAATTATAATAAAAAACTTATGAAAAAATAATAAAAAACTAATAAAAGATTGTTGTTAGTAGGTTATGGATCAATCCACCTGCAACCATATTCAAACTTCTTTAACTCACGAGTTAAGTGAATCAAATTAAATTTGAAATACATTGAAATATATTAAATTTTTTTTAATCCAACTCAACTCAAATTTGAGTCACAAATTTGAACTATTTTAATACTTTTATGCTTAAACAAAAACTTTTTTAACAGCTTAAATATCCCTATTTATTTTATTCCACAACATAAAATATTTAATTAATATAAAAGGTTTAACACATTATTAAAACCTTATTTTCTCTTATTTATAAAGGCATAAAATGTTTGATAATGTATATCTTTGATATTATTCTTACATTGTTTTTTCTTTGAATATGCACAATTATGTTTTCTTTTTTTCTATTCATTTATGGATTGCTATTATTATTCTTTTATGCTTAAAGTGGTTGTTTTGATTGAAAACTTACTCAATTGTGTAACTTTATAATTTCAGTTGTTATTAGAAAACTAAAAAAAAACAAATAATTATTTTTATTTCCATGATATGATGAAAATATGTAATTATTGTTAAAACTTCTTTTCTTAGTGCAACAATCTCAGTTACACAAATTCAAGATATTACTATAATAAAAAAATTAAATTCTTTCAATTAATGTATTAATGTTTCAATAATTTCAATGCCTTATTTTACTTTTGTATTTTAATTTTTCAATTCTACAAAATACATTGAAATAATATAAACATTATACAAGTCTACACGTAAATGATTTTACCTGGCATTTTTATTACTTGTGTTTGATATTTTCAAAAACAAATCCAAAAATAACATAATTGTTTAATACATATTTAGTAATAATGTGAATTAAAATATGTAAATTTGTTAAAACAATATTCGTAACATTTTACTATCAAATTTAGAGTCATGTTTATTGTTGTGACTTTTGTATATAAATAGTGCAACTCTAATATTTTATTACACAAATGGACAAGTTTTAAAATAATTATAAATTTAAAAAAGTCTTTTACTAAGATGATATGACTTTATTAGAAAGAATCCTATATAAGTTGAACACAACTTTGGTTAATCTTAGTAAAGTTATGACAATGGAGCATAACTTTGGAGCTAGTTATTTAATTGGTTGGCTTAAATTTGCTTTTTATTTTTGCAAATTAAAGTCGTTGCAGGTAACATAACTTTAGAAGAGGTCTTTTAGGACGACTACCATTACAACCTTTAATGAAGCTAACCTCATCGACTATCTTCTTTAGTAGCTTCCGAGTTTTTCAAATCGCTAAATAGAATTGTTTATTATCTTATGAGTCCGTGGAGAAAGACCTCGTAATTAGTTGCATTGAGAACTTCTTATCTTTTATTCTAATATCAATACATTAATTTTACATGCTCGTCACTTTAGATAATTTCATTGTCTTCTTCTGCACATTTCCATGTTCTAATTTTCTCTACATAGAAGAGCTAATAAGGGATGTTAGTGATTGATGATGGTAACTCCAAAACATTTCCTTTTCATTGCAAATTTTGGCTTCTATCATGGATATTGTAAATTCAATTACAATAAAATATTTATGTCTTATGATGAGGTTTTCCCTAGATGAAGTTTGATCTAGAGGGAAAGAAGATCTTAAGGGCAAGAAATTGCTTCACATGAAATATGTTTGTTAAGGAAATACTTGTTCTAGAAAGAGAACAATTGTCATTGTTGTAAAGGCAAACATCTATGCACTCCATGAAGTGATATTTTAGCATAAGGTATGACTTTCAAACAATTTGAGTTTAAAATACATAAAAATGAAATTATGCTACAAGCATACAACTTCAAGACAAAAATTGCACTGGAATCATGTAAGACAACTTCTTCACATCACTCAAATTGTGTCAATCGTTGATGACTTTGCCAATAATCACCTTCAAAAGTTGTCACATTACAACAACTTTAATTTTTCAAAAATAAAAAACAAAATTAAGCCAAACATTTAATTAGCCAACACCAATGTCGTGCTTCATTACAACAACTTCATTCAAATTAAACATAGTTGCATTTAGTTGATACGATTTTTTTTTATAATGGAGTCGTTTCATCTTTACACAACTTTTCTAAATTTGTAATTTTTTTTGAAAACTTATTTATTTTCATATCAGAATTACACAATTTATTTAAAAAAAAGTTATTTCCAACTTAATTTAACATTAATCTTTTTCAATAATGTACGAATTTACGAGTATAAATCTTATATATTGAAAAAAACACAAATGTAAGAATATGAGAATTTCATAAACTCATATTATTATAAACCCACACATTAAATGTGACATAGATGCAATTTTGACAATTTATCCCAAATATTTGTACTACCACTTCAAAACTGAGCAATTGCTTTGCAAGTAAAACTGAAACCGAATACAACATCATAAAATAAATTTCTTAGAAACTTTTAAGAGGAGAAAATATAAACATAAAATAAATTTGATTTTTCTATTACCTAAAATTATCTATAACAATTTTTGCTCTTCTAGAATTTGAAAAAGTGGTATTCAAATTGTTGTACTCAAAGCTATTTCGGGGCAATTCTAAAAGTTGACTTTTTTCGACAATCAAACCATATTAGTCTAATTTTCAAAAGCACGCAAGCTTTAAAGTTGCAACGTCAAAATTTTCAAAATCAAATTCAACTAAATTAAAGTTACCGTTCACACACTTCAACTGTTCAAACTGCATGGTTGTGGGGCCCACACTACAACAATCACATTGGTTACACGTTTACTTTATTAACTTAAAAAATATTAGGCTTAATCTTTTTCAATCAATTATTTATTTGTCTCTTTATCGATAAAATATTTAATTCAGGATTTCAAATTTTCAAAGAATGTGATAATTTTTAAGATTCAATAAAGTCTTCAATATTTAAAAATTAAATAATATGGTTTTTGTGATATTGATGTAATTAGTTATAATACTTTATAAAATAACCTATTTTTGTTATGGGTATTTGGGGAAATTCACTCTGAAACGTTCACTTGAACCTTTTTTTCTGATTTCTCCCTCTCACTCTGATACTACTACTGTCCGTTGCCAAGCGCATGAGTGCGACAAGACAGCATCTTTTGTACTAAAAAGCAACATAAACACTCACCGTAGTTACTTGTCGCTTTTCTTCACTTTGTGTTCTTTTGTCGCGTGCTACAAATTCTAGCGAGCACGAACGAGGCTGTTTCTGTGCTGCTTTCTTTTCAGTTTGTTTGTGCAGGTGGAGATGGAAACGGGAGGTGCTGACGTAGCCGAAACGACGACGAATCAAGGCGAACGGAGTTCGGAGAAGAAGAGTTTGAGAACGGAGGTTGATACTTCAGCACCCTTTGAATCGGTTAAGGATGCGGTCACAATGTTTGGGGGTATTGGTTACTGGAAACCCCTTCACAGTAAGATCAGTACGTGTGTGCCTTCTCAGTCAGAGGTACTCCCCCCCCCCCCCCCCCCCTCTCTCTCTCTCTCTCTAATTGTGTTATGGCATTGCTACGTATAGCACCGCACAAGCTGAAATGCCGCCAGTTTTGGTATGTCCCTCTCCCTTTTCAGTGGAAAAGGTGGTACCTTTTTTGATGGAATTTTGATGGGTGTCTCTGTTGTTTTACTTGTGTGGAGTGGGAGAAACTGGGGTTCTTTTTTTTTTTTTTTTTTGCTGTTCGTGTGGTAAGTTGTGATATGTTGCAGTGTATGACCCATTTGTGCTGTTTCCTTAATGCTTGCTGTCGAAAAATTGTTTTTTATTTTTTGTTGTTGTGATTCTAGGTTGTTTCTCCTTGTTTCCTTTGGCTCGTGGTTTAAGATTAAGGAACTCTTTGAAGATTAAGGTTTCGAATTGTGGTCGGAGGCTTCAAAAACCTTCACATTGCGTTCAAAATTGTGGTTGTGGAGTGTCGTTTTAAAATCTTGTTTAAGGTTTAAAAGATCTACAGACTCTTTCAAGGTTTCAAAAATGATTTGCAGCTGCAATTGTGCGACTATTTCAAGGCTTATGAGGCTGCATTTGTTGTATTTGTTTTTAGTTTTCGGTAATGTCATGGATTGTGACAAAACCATGACTGTAGTTGCAATTTAGAACCTTGGACTTAAAGTTTAGTTTCAAGTGAGGAGAGGAACTGGAAAAATAAAAGCATCTTGTTTTGAGAAGAGAACTCTTAATTGGAAGGGAAGTATTTGAGGTTCTCATTTTCCCTTCACTTTAAACCGTTGAAGAAAACAACAAATTTTATTCAAATCCCTCTCTCCTTCCTTGTTTTTATATCTGTGTTGTACGAGGATTGAATCCCATGAACTGTAGTTTAATTCATTTATGGAGAATGCTGTTAAAATCTAAGGAAAAAGGATAAAAAATGCTATCTTTGTATTAATTTCTTGATTGGTAAATTGGAATGAAACTATTGGTGTTTTAAGGAAATTTTTTTAAATACTTCAGTAACCTGTGTTGATCTTTAACCCAAACCTATATTATGCCAACTACTAAATTGAAACTTCAATTTTGATCAGAGAACACCAAAAGCACTAAGGGATTTCTATCTACGTTTTTCCCTTGGCATTATACTTACTTTATTTGTTAATATTGGCTTTTTCAGTAAATTTCCATTTCAAGTATTTGGTTGAACTAAGTTTTCAAGTATCTCACCTATTCCCATCTTTGGTTAGCAGCAGCACTCAGCAGAGCTGAGCGCTGAAAAACTGGAGGAACAGGCTTCAGTATTGGAGAAAGAACTGATCTTGAAAGAAAGGGAAACTCTTGATGTGTTGAAAGAATTGGAAAGTACCAAAAAGATTGTTGAAGAATTGAAATCAAAGATACAGAAAGAACAGTCTGAAGTGAATATGAATCTTCAGCTTGGCGAACGTGATAGAAAATCAGCTGTTGAAGAGAATGAAGAAAAGGAAAATCAAATGAGTCAATTGAATGTTCTTCAACCTTCAAGACAAGGTTTTGCTTCCCATCTTCCATCTGTGCCGGGTTTAATATTACAGGAACTGAAGCAGGCCAAGTTGAATTTAACCAGAACTACTGTTGATCTCGCAGATGTCCGAACTTCTGTTGAATCGCTCAATAAGAAGTTAGAGAAGGAAAGAATCTCACTTGAGAAAACACGTGAGAGCTTAGCTCAAAATACTTCAAAAATATCTTCTCTTGATGAAGAGCTAAACCATACCAGATTAAGGCTGCAAATAGCAAAAGGGGCTGAAATTAAAGACGCTTCAGATGATCCTTCGGTTATTACTAGAGAGCTCCAGCGATTGAGTTCTGAGGCCGAGAATTTCAAAATAATGGGAGAATCTGCAAAAGCAGAAGTTCTGAGAATCATGTCTGAGATTGAACAGACAAAAACAATGATAAGAACTGCTGAAATCAGATTAGTTGCAGCCAGAAAAATGAAAGAAGCTGCTAGAGCTGCAGAAGCTTTTGCCCTTGTAGAAATTAACGCATTATCTAATCATGAAAATGAGAGTTTACCTGGAAATCAGATTACTCTTTCATTTGAAGAGTATACCGCTCTGACATGCAAAGCCCATGATGCAGAGGAACAATCTAGGAAGAGAGTTGCAAATGCAATGCTTGAAGTTGATGAAACAAATTTGTCAAACATGGACATTTTGAAAAGGGTAGAAGAAGCTACAGAGGAAATTAAAACCAGCAAGAAGGCCCTTGAAGAAGCTCTGGAAAGGGTAGAAGCTGCAAATAGAGACAAGGTAGAGGTTGAAGAGGCTTTAAGGAATTGGCGCTCGGAGGGTCACAAAAGACGCTCTATACAAAACCCCACCAAGTTCAAAACCTCTTGTTCCTCTCATCATTGGAAAGATCCTCGGTTACTAGATGTTAATGGATTGCATCTGGTAAATGATGAAGCAAAGCCAGTTCTAAAGTCAACCCTATCAATAGGACAAATACTTAGCAGAAAGCTGCTTCAACCACAAGAGTTTGAAGCTGGAGAAAGAATCTCAATGAAACAGAATGTGTCTCTGGGTCAGATGCTTGGTAAACAAAACATTGATCCACCAATTGACAGACAAATTGAGAAAGGAAGTGGCCGTAAGTTGTTTTCTACCAAGAGAAATAAATTTGGATTTGCACGATTCTCTCATATTTTGTCAAAACAGCAGAAGAATAAGAAGAAGCCAACCCTGAATTTGAGGTGATCCATTGTTTGAACTATTTGCTCAATCTAGCAGTGCCAAAAGCTAGTCTATAGTTGTATCTTTTATCAGTGCTTGTCTGATTCTGTTGTTATGGTTGCTTTTGAATAGGATCTTGTATTTTAACAGTGTTTTTTTAAGGTTGCAATCCT
Source organism: Vigna mungo (assembly GCA_036885675.1). NCBI lineage: Eukaryota > Viridiplantae > Streptophyta > Magnoliopsida > Fabales > Fabaceae > Vigna > Vigna mungo. Next base: position 1,968,182 of record CP144695.1, read on the forward strand.
GTTTGTATAATGTATATTGACTTATTATGCTAGTTGTAGAGATGATTCATATATGAATTCATAACCTCTTCTATCGTGGTGTTGTAATTTTTCATTTGCCTGCTATAATTTGTACACACAGTTCTATGAGAAGCTAGAGTAAGAATAATATGAAGCATTTGATTGAAAACGAAATGAGATCAAAGATTGTGAAATGCATGATGAAAAACTAATGTATACGTGAGTCTTAATTAAAACTTTTTTATAAATTTAGGAACTTTTTCCTTATTAAATTTTTGATGGACTTTTCTGGTCGGAGCTGCAAATTGGAAGTGGAAATTGGGCTCTTACAGAACTGAATTTCCGAACTGCACAGTAAACAAACCCATTTAAAGAATTATTTTGCCACCGGACCCATTTTTATTTATTTTTTGAAAATGTATTATTTGGGAAAATTTTCCCATATATTATTGTAAAGCCTTGAAAAAAAAAATAATACACTTTGTAGAAACATACAACTTCCCTCCTCCTCCTTCTTCTTCTTCTTCTTCATTCCTTTACCTTCTATCTACCATAACTCAGATTCTAACCGTTGGATTCTCAAATTGAAGCTACCTAAGCATTCAAGACACCAAGAGTTACGTTTCTATCGATTGATTTTCCGTTTCATCCAACTGGTAAGAAAGCTCTCTTTCCCCTTTGCCCTAGGGTTTCTAGCATGTGAATTTTTGTTGCATGCAACCCATCTCGTTATCTTTCTTAATTTAACTTCAATCTAGTCCTAAAATTCGTTTTCCATCATCAATTGATGATTTTAGGTGATTCTCACACCTTGGGGTCAAAGTACTTGGTCTAGGATCATCCCTTGAGTTGACCGTGCACCCTAGAGGTAAGGGGAGCTAGATTTCTTTTCTTTTGTGATGAATCTTTGGTTGCATGATTTGTAAGTTTTGTTTGAAGAGTGTAATTCGAAGTGATTTGGATGAAATATTGCTATTTTGAATTGAAGTTTGATAAAATGCATGTATGAGTAAATTGTTATGTGATATTCAAATGTTGATTCTGTGGTTGTTAGCTAATAAAGTAGATTGGATGAGAGACAAAGAGAATTATAGAGTGTTAAAAGGAAGTAGAATTCTGTTGTGAAAGATCTTAAAGGAAAAGCTAGGTAAATCAAGGTGTTTTAGGCTATATTAAGGGAACTAAGGTAGTCAAATTTGGAAGTTGGAGTCATAAAGAGTATTGACCAGTTTAGACCACATAGATAAGTCAAATATGACTTGTTAGAAGTGCCAAAATGAACAAAAACAGTCCTTAAGTGATAAATTTAGAATTGAGCCCTTAAGTTGAGGAAAAACTAGTGTTTTGAGTGAGTTTAGAGGAAGTGAGAGGGTGTTTTTGAGTAATTGAAATCTAGGGTGTAAGTGGACAGTGGGGACAATTTGATTGAGTCAATTGTGACTTATTAGAAGCCTTAAAAGTGGTAAAAACAGTATCTAACTAGTAGAATTAGATTTGGGTAGATAAGTTGAGAGAATGGAGGTTCTTGAGTGTAAATCTATGCATAGATGTTAGGAATTGAGGTTAGGAATGTTTATACACCTTTAGACAAGTTTAAATACACCTAAATTTCGAGTTATAATGATTAGAAATTCATAAAAAGGTCTAAAACGGAACTTAGGGGTGTGAGTTGTGCAAAATCTGCATAAAACCTGCAGAATCCACGCTGGGTGCCATTTGGTTCTGTTTCCTGGCGCTGGGCGCCATTTGGTTCTGTTTCCTGGCGCTAGGCGCCACCGCGCCATTCAGCATCCTGTTTCTGCTGTTGTTTTTGTTTTTGACGTTTCGGGAGTTTCGGAGGTCCGTTTTGGACGTTCTCTAGGTCGTTCTGGGGGTTTTTGACCCTTCCGGGTCCATTGGTGAGGGTCTCATGGCTGTTTGAATTACTTAAGTATTAATAACTAAAAGTCCTAAAGAAATTTGTGTTAATAAGTGTTGGTTTTGTGAAAGTATGTAATGTATGAGTTATTTTATGACATGGTTGATGTTGTATGATGGTATATGGGTTTGGTATGAGACAATTTAGTAAGAATGCACTTGAATTACTATGAAATTGTATGTTTGATGAATCAAAGAGGTATATCATTTGATTAAAGTGGTTGGATTTGGTTATGAAATTATGATCTCTCGGTGAGATCTATTATTGTATTGATTGAATGGTGAGAGGCTTCCATATGGGGGGTTATCCCTAACGCTCCAACGGTCTTTCATTCTCACTTAGAGAGGATTGACGCGTGTGGTGGGAGTAGTGGGAGGTCCTAGGGTAGGCGCTTTCACTGTAGGCCTATACCGCGGTAACGGACTAGCCTTGTGTATGGTCGGGTGGAACCCCTCGGCAATGGCTTTGCAAAGCAGTAGGGGACATCACAAGTGCACAACCCGTCCCAGCTCTACATTCATTCTATGTCCGGACGTGTCTAGGAGTCTTTGCATGTTAAGATGATTGATTTTGGTTAAGTGATGAAATATGTGCTTATGATTATGATGACTTGTACGCTTGAATGTAAATCTACACTTTCGGTAATGTTAGATAACTTTGCTTTGATGTGTATGTTTGTTTGAAACCTAGCTCACCCTTGCATTTGTATGTTGTGTGTGTTTGCCTTCCTCCCTTGCGATGATCATCCAATCCTTTGGATGTGAGCAGTAGGTGATGATGTACCTCTGGAGCAGGCGTTAGAGACCGAGGAAGATCTAGCACCTAGTGCTTAGGCGTTCATGTTGTTTTTATTTCTTTTTAGCTTATCATATTTTGAAAGACCTTTGTACTTTCCTTATTATTCGTTTTAATTTCCCTCTATTTTGGACGACTGTAATTTATACATATACAATTATCTACTACTCTCACTGCTTTCTTTAATTATGACTGTTACATCCTATATCTATATACATTGCTATATATTTTGGGATATTACAATTATTATCCTTTACTATTAAAATTGTTTGTCATTTTTATTTTAATTATGTTACATTGTTCAACCTACTTATCATATTTTAGTTGAAGTGCTTTGGTGAGGACTAGAGCTATAATGGTAAAAATAGTTAAACATTTGTGAACTGTGATATTTTTTTTTTTCAGAATTATTTGTCATATTGTCACTTATTTTAATTATTTTTCTTTATTAAGTTTGTTTGTTTGCTTTTTTTTTTTTTGTGATGAACTTGCTTTTTTTCATTTACTTTGAGGGTAAATTATAATAGTTATTTAAATTAGACTTTATATTCAATAGACGTTAATACGACATAAAAGTTAAAAAAATACATATCTTTTTAGAAGAATATGTAGCAAAACCAATAAATTGTAAAGGAAGTTCAATAAGTTTTGACCAATAAATATATATATATATATATATATATATATATATATATATATATATATATATATATATATATAATAATTAAAAATATATTTTAAAAATTGTGCATACTAAATCATGCCACAATCACTGTTACAATATATATAGCAGGGGAAAAATAATACATTAATGATTTTAAAATTTTTTCATTCATTTATTGATCATCATCAAGTCATTTAGTATTTTATCAATGAAAATATCACATATAAAAGTTAAATAAAATTATTCTATTTTCACTTCTTTTTAATTTTGAAAATAATTGAAGTCTAAATAAAAAAAATGATTAAAAATATTTTTATAATTGAAAGTACTTTAAATTCATTCGTCCATTTTTTATAATTGTGAATTTATTTTTAAGCTATAATATTCAATAAATAATATATTTTTAAATTAAAAATAATTAAAATAAAAAATAGTAGCTAAATGTAATAAGAAAATAATTTCTGTATATAAGAGAAACTTCACATTTTTACTTTTAATTACTTATTTTTACTTGATATTGGTTGAATATATTTTTTTATTATCTAATGAATATTAAACAAGTTTTTTTGTATATAATATTTTTAATGTAAATTTTTTAATAAAATTTTATGTGATGACAAATTATTATGGATTTAGAGTCTTCAGACGTGAAAGTTTATGATAATTTAGTATGAATATATTTGAAACTAATACTTTATTTCAACAATTAACTAATTTATTTTGAAATTAGATTGATAATCATATAATGGATAGTGGATAAATCTTCATCACTATATAACTAATGCATTTTGTTTATAATATTAAATTAATTTACACTCGTGCATAATTGAGAATTTTATAAAAGAAATCTCTTAAAAAAATGTGATAGGTTGTAATACTTAAAATAACATAATTATTGCAATTGATTGGACCAAAAATATGACAAACAAATATCTTTGAAAAAATAAAGTTTGCATCCTCTGAGTGGGGTTAGAAACGAGAACCTCTGGTGTGAGACTAAAAATTTGATTTAAATTAGAAGTTGAACCAATTTATAGATACTATATTTGCATTATGTCATCAAACCATACTCTTATTAAATACAAAATTTTCATTACATAAATAATAATGTAAACTTTTTAAACATAGATTAAGTTTTTTTATATATAAAAATATAGATTAAGTTTATAAAAATTGATGGAAAATTAAAATTCTTCACTATCCCAAACTTAAATTTCGTCATCAAATTTTAAAAATAAAAAATTTAATCTTCCTAACTCAGTTATTAAAAAGTTTATTGACATGTCAAACAATGTTTAAAATAATATTTAAACCGTTTAAATCATTTTTTACATATTTCAATTCAAATATCAGCTTAAATATAATTTAATATATAAAATAAAACTTATCATAATTAAATTAAAAAATTATATTTATTTTTATTTTTAAATTTTCAAAACCAAAATATATCAAAATTTTACATCAAAATTCTAATTTCTAATTTCGCATACCAATATATTTAATCTTTTACCAAACAACCTAAAAGATAGAGAATTAGAGTAGATCAATGTATTAAAATAATGAGACGAACATTTTTATTTTTAAAATAATATTATAGTATAAATGGAAATTTTTAAAGCTCGGTTCATTATCTAAATACTCTATATCTCTCTAAAACATTGTTCTCTACTCTTTCTCCCGCTTCTCTCTAGATTATCATGTCATGTATTCGACGATCAGGAGGTGCCTAAACGATCTTTACGTCAAGGACAACAATCTATACCGATCAATTTCTTGATTTGAGCTGGTAAGTCGTTTATCCTCTTTCCCGTTTATCTTTGATTTTGATCATGTAATTGTTGCTTATTGCATGTGTTTAGTAAATTCTCTCTTCAATTTATAGCTCAATCTAGGTTTTAAGAGTTGTTTTCTATCACCAATCGGTGATTTGTAGGTGTTTCTAGAAATTCCTTACGGTGCAAGCAAGTGGTTGGGTTTCGGTAGAGGTGTTTAGATTTATTCAAGGTAAGGGGAGCTAAATCTTTTCTTTAAAATATTAGTATGATGTGTGTGTATGAATGAATTATGTGTTTTGTGCTATGTGAGTTGAATTTCTAAGTTTTGATTAAATTATATTGTTTTACTAAAATGATAAGCTGTAAAACTATGAAATGGTGCTTGTGAATTGTTTGGAATGAGATGTACTAGTACTGCAATTGAACATGTTGGATATGTGTAATTGTTACCAATGAGGAACATTGGTAAAATTGAAGATATTGATTTTGATGACGCCCCAAGAAGATAGACTTGAAGAAAATATTATAACTTGTCTTTAAAAGCACTTTGTAGAATATAAATGTAGTAGGAATGTTTTTAATATGTAAAATCTCGTATTTTTGGTTGAGTTACGTATTTAATCGATTATGAGAAGTTATAATCGATTATCCTGAGCCTTTCTAAAAAACCATGTTGCTCTGGAATAATCGATTATTACTCCAAATAATCGATTATCACTGGTCCAAATTAGAACTACCTAAGTTTCTGGAATAATCGATTATCCCTCAGAATAATTGATTATCATTTTTTTGAAAACACTGTAACGGACTTGAATAATCGATTATCACTGGCAGTTGTAACATGACCTTTCATTTTTGGACCAGTTGCTTATAAATAGGTGCTCTTAGAACTTCAGAAACAACTTTGAGCTTTTTAAGAATACAGTTTGTCTGAGGAAGTTCTAAACAGCTAGTTCAAGTGCTTTGCCTAGTCTCGTGAATAGGAGAAGTTCGCGTTTCGTGTGTCGATAGTCGGAGCGGTTCTCTTCGAGTTGACAAAGTGGTCATCTTCCGGTTCGTTTGTCGAAGGAAGATTTTAATCTGTACTATTCCGGTTCATTTGTCGAAGGAAAGTGTAGATTACTCGCTTCCGGTTCGTTGGTCCAAGGAAGCACCCTTCCGGTTCGTTCTTTGAAGGAAGGTTTTATCATTCTTTTTATTCTCTCTTGTTGTAATTTGTGAAACTGATTTTTAGTGAAACAGTTAATCACTTTTTATAGTGATTAACAACTGGACGTAGATTCTTTTGAATCGAACTAGTATAAAAATCAAGTGTGTCATTTTTCTACTTCCTACACTCTTTACTATTTTATGCACATCAACTGTTTGATAAATTTTCTGTAAGAAAATTTACTTTTAAAACTGACAATTTTAATTTAACTTGTGACCGAACACGCTTTCCGCTTTATAAATTTTATTCCGCTGCGCGACTCTATAATAGATACTGATTGTATTTCCAACAGTAGTATGTTATAATAGTTATTAGGTAGAAAGTTAAGTGAATTGGAAGTGTTTTGAGTCATTTTTGGAGGAAATGAGGTAGTGAAAATGAGAAATAGAGGTTGAGCGAAATGTCTGTGTCTAGTTTGTTCTTTTTGCTCTTTGTCTTGACTTGAATTATGTGAAGTGTGGATTGAAATGTGAAGTATGATGGAGTGTGTATCAATGTATATGAATGAGTATGTTGACAAGTAAAAGTATCTGATTCAAAGTGGTGAATGTAAGTTTCAAATTAGAATCTCTCGGTGAGATTCAAGTTTGTTTAGAATGAATGCAGGAGCTCAGTCTTGGGGGTTATCTGGAAACTCCAATGGACTTTCACTCTTATGTAGAGATGATTGATCCATGTCGTGAGGAGTAGCAAGGGGTCTTAGTCTTGGGGGCTTCCAATATGTCTCAAGGCTTGGAACAGACTAACCTTGTGTGTGTGGTAGGATGAAACCCATTGGTAATGACTTTGCAAAACAGTAGAGGCCACCACGAGTGCATAACCCGTCATAGCTCGGCAATCATTCTAAGTCTGAACGAGTCAAGTCTAGAACATAATATGTTAGGATGTGTGACTTAGTTTACTTTGCTTGATTTGATATGTGTTATTAAATTACACGGTTTCTTGTATATCTAGCTCACTCTTCTGCTTGTGTTTATATTTTTGTATGTGTGGTGTTTTCTTTTGTAATGATCATCTATTGGATGTGAGCAATGTAGATGAGATGTCCTTGGAGTAAGCTTTAGAGGGTGATGATGTGACAATATAGTTTAGTTAGGTTATTGTTTTGGGATGTATAGTTTTGCTTACTCCATTGTACATAAAATTTTAAATTTTATAGCCATTTTAGATGATATAAAATTAACACTTTATCTATAAATTAATAACTATTTTATCATATTATAATGATACTACTTTTTTATATAGTTTATCCTATATATTTTGGGACGTTACGCATGTGATATCTTATTAGATTATAAAATTGGAATTTATTACGAAGTGAATAAACAATTAAGAATATATTTAATGCTTTTTATATAAAACAGGCCCTTGATTTCAGCCAATTTAATGAATTTAACTAATTTTTTTACTTTACTGAAAATGTCTATTAACAAATAATTTAACTCACAAATATAATTTTTTTTTAACATCTCACGTTCTTTGTCTTATATTTAATATAGATGTTACGCATTATATAAAAAATGTAGTTATTTATGTACAGTTGCGAACCTTAGCGATCCCCGCTGTAAACATTTTTATGTGATTTTAAACAATTATGAGATTGGATCAACCGGAAAGGGAGTAAGGAGTAAATTACACTACACCAAACCCTTTCATTTAAATATAAGAATTAAAACATTTCAAATTTTGAATTAAAACATATAAGAATTTAAATTTTAAAGGGTTTGTAGTGAATTCACTAGATGAAGTAATGACCTGTTTGGATTTTTTATATACTAGATCTTAGTATGAAAATTTTAATTTTATTAATTTTATTTGAACTCAGTTAAGTTAATTAAATATATATTTAACTTTTAATAACTATCAAGTATATTTATAAAAAAAGTTAGTGTTAATATATTGATGTTAATTTTTTCTTTAATAGGCACACTTAACAATTGTTAAAAAAATTCAAATACTTGAAATATTAATAAATTTTAAATAAAATTAATGAAACTAAAATATTTATATTAATACTATATTTTTTATTATATTAAAAATAAAATATATCAAAATTTATTAAATTAACCTATCATTTATCCAATCCTAATTATTGTTTGTAAAATTTTATTTTATTTTTTTCTATTTGATGAAATAAAAAACACACTTTTCTATTTCTCTATTGTTTTACCCTCATGTCCAAACATTGACAATTAGGTGGAACCAACATTCAAATGTTAAAAATTAACAACAAAATTCAGCTATTTGTAATGGGTAACTGAGAAGGGTGTTTGTACATAAAAAATGACCAAGTTTGGTAGATTTCTCATGTTTCATCCTTTTGTCCGATCTCACGATGTTTCCTTTCATTGCTTGAACAATAATTTAATATTTTCATAGCATATTTTAACAAAGAGTACTAAATATTTTTTAGAATTTAATTAAAATATATTAATGGTGGAGATTTTTTTTTTCACTAATGTTGAATCATATACTATCAGTAATATTAATTTCGCGCATCTTAAAAGTTATATTAGAATAACTTTAACCATTCAAAGTGTACAACTCAATACAGATAATACATAAAAATATATATAAAAAAAAACTAAGTTTTATTGTTTATAAATGTTACCACATTAAATAAATTGATTCTTATAAAATATTTAAATAATTAAAAGAATATTTTTTACTCTTTCAGTGAAAACATAATTAATTTCTTTTTTTTTCCTTGGCCCCAGTACGTATACATTTCAATGCATGGCCAAGAAGTACAACAATTTGTTCTTTCTTCACATATAAAGAAAAATCTTGCCTTTTAATCTTTGATCTATGCTATATTAATTCAATCCAAAGTGTTTTAACACATTACCTTTGCTTTTGTCCATCCACATTGGATTCTAATAAACAATTGCAGGGACAAACTTTCTATTATTGAAAAAAGTAAAGTGTATTTTCAAGTATAGAAAATATCAAAGTAGAAGGAAACCCCACTACAAGTGATTGCGTAGGAATTAAGATTAATGATGTTTTTTTCTTTTTCACCTTTCGGTTATCTGGTAACAGTTTTAGACAGATTTTTATTTTTGCACATGAACATAGCAGATCATGTCCCTTCATTTTTTTCATCACAGCTAGATTCCCTCCTTGATTATAGCAAATAAGGATTAAGTGAAGCACACATTCTTCTCCTTGAGGCTCCCCACACTGGAGTTTTTTTGTCGATTTTCAAGAAACTCATGCTAAATTAATATTGCTACCTACCAAGTGAAGATAGCAAACTAATCAACCATTCATTCTGCACCAACCAACACGACACTCCAAGTTCCTTCAAGGAATCACTACCATTTTATTTCCATTCACTTGTTTTCAAATATAAGGTAACCTCTCTTCTCTTCAATCCTTGCTTGCTCTTTGCTTCTAAGGAAACCACTCAGAAAAGTAGTAATCTTTTTCCCTTTAGTTACCACCCATAATGACTATTCCTCAAAAATTTTCATTTCCCCCGTTAGTATTTTCTTTTCTATATCATATGATGCATTAACTATTGTCAGTTGTCAAGTTAATTGCTCCTGCTTCAGTTTTCTATAACTGTGTTGGATGACAACATGATGCAGCCAGAATGTTTGTTTTTTTGTTCTTTTTAAGATTTGATCATTGGTTTTATATATGGCTTATCATTGCCGTCAAAGTATTCTCAACTGGGATATTTCTTTTATGGGGGGAGGATGAACTGAATTGCATGTTTTGTTGGTTTGATTATACCGACTTAATTAAGAATTGTGTTGTCTATGTAACTTCTGAAGTACATTCGGTGATTTAAGAGTTTCACACAGAGAAGGGTTTTGGTCTGAACTCTTGATGTGCCTTTTTCTGTTTCTGGGTGTGTAACTTTGTGCTAAACACAATATGATATGTATTTTTGCAAGTGTTAATGGCATTATATTTTGATATGCCCTTCAATCAGTTCTTATTTCATTTCATAAATATTTGAAATATCTTACCTTTGTGATTTAAAAAATAATTCTTTTGCTATAGGAATAATGGAAGGGAGGATGGGACTCTTGTTTCTTGTTGTATTGGGTGCTGCTTGGGCTTGTGATGCAAGAGAAGTGGCCAACCTTGATCAAATGAAAATTTATACTGCAAATACTGGTACTTCTGGTTTACTGATTTCATTCTTGGCTTTCTTACTCTGAGCTGGACTGATGAGCTTCAATTTCATCAAAAGCCTTTTCCATTAGAAGCATTATTTTCAAACCTTTGGAACTTTGTTTTGAATAATTTTCTGTTAATATTGCTTTTACATGCAAGTGTGGCATAAATGATCTTGTTGACCTAAACTCAAATTGCAGAACCAAAAGCAAAACTGGATATGTGTTCACTTTGTGAGGAATATACTACCAAGGCACTTGAATATATAAAGCAAAACAAGACCGATCAAGAGATCATTGATACCCTGCACAACACATGCAGCCAGCTTCACTCTTTCAAGCAGAAGGTTGACCATCTTTTCAATCAGAGTAGTTGTTCTCAATTGCTGGGAAAATCAACTTTAGTTTCTCTCTGTGCTCTCTATGAACTTATTTGTTTCTTCTGTATTGCACAGTGTATTGATTTGGTGGACTATTATACTCCAATTTTCCTCTCGGAAGTAGCTTCACTCAAGCCTAGAGAATTCTGCCACGAGATCAATATCTGCCAGCTCGTTGAACATGTTTCCTTGAAAGTTCAAGAAGATGCCTGTGAGTTTTGCGAAGAAACTGTTTCAACTCTGTTGGATAAGTTGAAAGATAGTGACACTAAGGTAAGTAATTTCATCTTCCTGCTATGAAGTGTGGCACTGTGGTGTGGAATTTTAGTTCCTCTGTCCTGGTATGGGCAAAATTTTTCTATAGTTTCAAGTTTTTACAAGCCTTTCATCTATGTAGATTTCTAAGAAACATGTAATATGTAGATTTCTACCGTCTTTGTTCATTTCAGAGTCCTTTGCTATCTTTGACCACTCCAATGTGGTGATCCTTGCACTACCCCTGCTTGGTTTAGATTATGATTTGTTGAATAAATTGCTAACCTTTTATTTCAAAATGTCAGCTTGAGATAATTGAGACATTACTGAAGTTGTGCAATTCAGTGGAGAAGTATGCAAATACGGTGAGCAAAATCTGACAAATTCCTCCATTTGTATTCAATCATATTGAGTTTCAATTTCCAACTTTTATCCTATTGGCCAAATTAGAAACTATCATGCATGTAAACCCAGTAATTTCCTTGCTATAATAATAATAATATTTTCATGGACTTGACAACTTCCTTACCACCATCAATAATTGATTATAATATCTGGAACTAGGAATAATGCCATTGTACATCATGAACTAGGCCAATGTGCATTCTAAGAATTTGCTGTGTTTTTGTATATAAAGTGTGCACTAGAGCATACTTTTCCTAATCCCATTTTGAATGTGATTATTCATTTGTCTTTCCAAATTGTTTGCAGTGCAAGAAATTGGTTTTTGATTATGGACCCTTGGTTTTTGACAATGCTGAGAAATTCCTGGAGAATGTAGATTTCTGCACTGTAATACATGCCTGCAAATCTTCAGCAGTAGCTAACGAGCAAGCTTTTCTTTCAGACTCTTAATTATAGAAACAAAGCTCTACCAGGTTTATGGTTCCCTTTAAGATTTCCATATACAATGTAATAAGGAAGAGGGAGAGTACAATTTCGAAGCATTGTCAGTGTAAAGTTTTTAATACTAGTTTATCCTGTGTCAGCACATTATTAGAAAAAGTTGAAACTTACTGTGTAGTGGTTGTGGTACTCAGGCTTCGTTATTATTTGGAAAAATGTAATCTTATATTTGCACGCAGTTCTTCAAAAGAAAATCTTTATATATATTACGGTAAGTATGCTAAAATTCTTAATGTGACAGTGTAACAGATCAGAAAATTGATCTTTTATTCAGCAGTAGACACTTGTCAACAAATAATCTATCTGCTTTCATCCTGTTCCAAGTTCAGATCAATCAAATTTATCCAAAGTGAAGTTTGACATCGATCAAAATCTTCCTAGTCACAAAGCTTGACTAATCACAGCAGTTGCAGCAACATATTCTGCTTTTGCAGTGGGCTGAACACTAATTTTGTTTCTCGAGCTCCATCAAAAAACACTAGAACCAATTATGAAATGGAGGTACGAAATATTTTTCATTTCATCAACCAAAACCTCCATTCTACTCTTTACGTGGCAGAACTGTATATCATTAAATATTTTATCTTATATTTAAAATATGGGTTACATGTATATTTTTAGTTTATATAATTTAATGTGAAATTAAAATTCGTTTATGTTATAATTATTTATATAATTTAGTTTCCAAGTGTTAATTTTTTTTATGTCTCAAATAAGATTGTGTTTGAGTTGTTAACAATATTTGACATGTTCGAGTTGAATTCTTTGTTTGAAATGTTATTTAACATAAAAAAAAATTAAGAACATGAGTTAAGAAGATTATATTCATATATTTTTTAAGTTTGGATATCAAAAAAATATCAAAGTTTAAGGACATGAATAAATTCTAATTTCGCATCCAAAATTTAAGGAAGTTGTAACTATATTTTTATTTTATTGCGAATGTTGTAATTTTGTATTTATTTATTTGTGTACATGTTTTTTATATTTATGAAACTTGTGCATTTGTATATTAACGACATACATACACAAATATTTATCTATGTATATGTGTATCTGATTTTGTGTGTATGTTTATTGATGAGTAGATTTGTTGAACATAGTTGTTAATTGACATTGTTTATAAATTGTTTCTTTATTTTTCCATGTCATTGGATGATAAAAGATTGAAACTCTATGCAATATATGATCCATGCGTTTGATTGAGAGTTTACATTTAGATTGTACTTTAATTGTGTGATGTTTGTAGAATGCCATTCATATTGAATTTTATGTTGCACCATGGTAGAAGGTTCATGAAGAATGAGCTTGGTCTACTGAAGTACACTAAGATAGGTGAGAGAGTTTCTGTGTGAGAAAATTTGGATGGAACTACATTCATAGATAACTATTGAAGGACTTGTTTTGGTTCTTGTAAAAAGTATCATGAATTTAGAGACATGTACTTTGTCATAACAAGGAAGAATATGGAAGGTGAGTTACACTCTATTATAGATAATATTGATATTATTGTGCTCTTATATAATTATCTAGAAAATTTAAGAAGAGATCATAAACCTGATCCAACATTAGAATTTTATGGAGCTAGTGATGGTGAATCTCATTTTTCAAATATATTATTAGAAATAAGTGAAGAAGAACAAAATGGTCCACAACCTACTTAGAAGCAAGAAAAAGAGGGTCATTAGGAAGAAAATGTTGTAGAACAATTTATTGAAGAACCTGATCAATAAGACTTACTTGAGGAAGGATTGGATGGTGATGAGAAACATAGTAATGTTAAGTAATCAAATTCTTTTGACTTTGTTAAACATAGTTTATGCAAGTCACTATTTAGGAGTTACGAAGAAGACAATGATGATTAAATTGATAATAGTTTTGATGCCAGTGATGTTGATGATGATTTTGATACTTATGCAAATAAGGGATATGATCTTGAATTATTGAGAACAACTGAAAGTTTTAATGGTCAAGGAATCAATAATGGAAAAAGTTTCTTTGCAAAATTTAGTATGACTTTGATGAAATTCTATTAAAAGTTTATATGAAGTTTTCAAACTTGGTTGATTTAAAAAATATACTTTTAGATTACATAATTTTGGGGGAGAGGGAAATTAAATTAATGAAGAATGACTTGGGTAATTAGAATAATGAAAAAAAAAATGCAAGATACCTAGCTGTTCATTATTGGCTTATTGGCCAAGAATGATATGTAACAATTTCTTTTCAAATCAATAACTTTATTAAATAACATGATTATTATATGGTGTATAGAATCAAATAGATAATTAAGAAGTAGGTTTTTGATAAAATTGAGGATAACCTAAATAATCATTTTACTCTAACTATTATTTATATTTTTAAAAGAAAATTTGGAATAATTGTGGAAGAATAAAAAATATTCAGAGTCATAAGAGATAAAATAGAAGGTAGTTAGTTAGAAGGAGTAGTATAGACATATACATTATTATAGACATATACATGATTATGCTTATGAAGTTCTAAGAAAAAAATCCTAATTCAACAAGTAAAATAAATTACATCATTAGACCACTATTTATGCTCCTATTTGAAAGTTTGTTTAAAAAAATAAATTCAAGGTAGGTTATAGACTTTTTATTAAGTTAATGGATATTTTTGGAAGGGATATTACATATATGTGGGCATATGCCATTCTTGATATAGATAATAAAGATAACTAAAAGGGGTTCTTAACATTGCTTAAGAAAGATCTAATTAATAATATGAACTACACTTTGAATTTTACCAATAACATACATAAGGTATTTACTTTTTTCTTTTCTTCTAAGGGTCTTATTGTGGGCTTGACCCAAAGTGGATAATATCTTACTAATGTGGAGATATGTGTGTATGGTGAACCTCTCTGCACTTACTACATTTATACTATAAAAATCAAGAACTTGGTTGACACAATTATTAAACAACTACACTTTGAATTTTGTTAATAACATGCCCAAGGTACTTGTAGTCATGAACAATTTACTTTTTTTTCTTTTCTAGTAAGGACCTTACTACATTTATACTATAAATATTAAAGTTACCACAATTATTGGCTTGCTTAAGGACTCACTTGCATTAGTTAATCAATTTTGTATGTTTGATATGTGGAAGGATTAATTATCATGAAAAAATTCATAAGAATACACCTTATAGATTTTGTGCAATGCATTTATGGAAAAACGTCAATAAAACAATAGAAAGACTTCAAAACTAAGAGTCTATTTGGAAAGGCAACAAAAGTAACAACAGTTTCTAAATTTGAACAACTTATAAACACTATAAAATAGAACAATTAAGTTGCATTTGCTTATCTAAGGAAGTGAGATTTGAGTTTTGGTCAAAGACCAATTTTAAATACGAGTGTAAGGTTTAATTCATATAATTAGTAACAATAGTGAATTTTTCAATGTAAAGATTGTCATATAAAGGTTCAGGTCAATCTAACTTACTTAAAAGAAATAAAATATTATATATTGAATATATATATATATATATATATATATATATATAGGATATAGGGGTTTGTTAACACGCGTACGCCTGTTTTTCAATACTCACCTCCTTGCTCTCAACTCTTTCTCTTTCATCTCTCTCACTCCAACATTTTCTTTGTAATCGCTATTGTTGCCCCAATTGAAAAAAATCAGAAACATTGTTTTGAGAATGATGGAAATTAAAGAAATAGGTATAGAAGAGCTCCCTAGGAATACAATTCTTTCAATTCTAGGTTGTAATCTTACATCATGTATACCATACCATAAGAGAAAGGAAAATGAAACACTTTGTGTAAAGGGAAAATGACAATAGAGGAAAATATCTTGTTCATTAAAAATATAATGAAATGTAGTGTAGATGTGTAAATGATGTATAAAAATTTAATTGATTTATGAAGGTTTTATTTACATTATTTAATTTAAAAATGAAATTTAATAATAATAAGAAGGGAAAATATATAACACATCCTCTAAATGAACGAACAGAGCAAGAAGAACAAATTACGATGTTGCAGGTTGTTGTGTGTGGCTGAGGGAGAGTATGGAGACGAGAGAGAAACAAATTGGATAAGTGAAGAAGGTGGATTAGGGATAAACAAGGGTTTTTTTATCTTTTTTTTTTCAATAGGGGCAACAGTAAGATGACAGAGAAAATGTTGAGAGAGATGAAAGAGAAATGGTTGAAAGGAATGAGAGAGGTGACTAAGGGTTTGGGGTTTTTTTTTTTTTTAGTTTTGAGAATGAAAATTATTTAAATATCCTTGACGTTAAAACTTAAAATCCATGATAAATGAGAATATTTTTGTCTACTATAATCCGGTACACATTGTTAAAATGTACTAACTGAAAAACAGCCGTACGCGTGTTAACAAACCATATATATATATATATATATATATATATATATATATTAAGAGACCTCTTTACGTAACTCTAATGCAACAAAGTATATTTGAGAAAGTAAAAAGAAGAAAAAAATATTTTTGTACGGAGATTTAGATGGATAAAGACGTGGTTGAAAATTATAATCAAAATTTGAATATTAATCTTAATATTCACATTCGCACACAAGAGGTTCTAACAATTAACATGTACAAGATATTGTTATAATTTTAATTTAAGTATTTTTGTTGT
This sequence comes from Vigna mungo, assembly GCA_036885675.1. Classification (NCBI taxonomy): domain Eukaryota; kingdom Viridiplantae; phylum Streptophyta; class Magnoliopsida; order Fabales; family Fabaceae; genus Vigna; species Vigna mungo. The sequence goes on from CP144695.1 coordinate 1,984,864, forward strand.
TCATTGTTATCTTATCTTTCTAAAAGGTATACCATATGAACATGCATGTGCTCCTATTTGCTACAAAATATGAAAATAAGATTTTTGTGATGTTTTGGCTAACAATGGAAGCATATAACCAAACTATGAATTCTTTATTTAACTTAGACACAATAAAAAAATAATGAGAAAGGACAAAGTATTTGAATCAATGTAAACTGTCATATTTGAAAGATAATACCCCAAAATCAATTACGATAGAGTCTAATTTTGTATATGTGACGTACAATTGCGGAAATGAATTTCTATTAAGAATCTCATTCAAGTAAAAGCATATAAACAAGTGATTCAATGATCAATTTACAAGAAAATTTTATTCCAAAACCCATCAATTAACACCTTCCTCTTTCATGAAACAATTCAAATATTTACTTAAATTTTATTTTTCTTCTTTTTCATCTTTACTTATTTGCACCAAACATGACATTAATGGGGATAGGGTGTTAGCGTACAAAAGGTTCTTATATTATTAATCAACTAAAAATTATTTTAAAATGTTAGAATATTTTTTACTTTAAATATAAGTCGTTTCTTGATATCATGATATATTTATTACTTCATTTAGTTTTTAATACAAAAGTAAAGTGAATGATGAAATGAATATGAAGGCATGTGGTTAGTAACAAGAGGAAGCAAGGCATAGAGATCCTAAGCATAGTATAAAACACACTAAAAAGTAATACATTTCGCTAAAGTGTTTGGTAGATTCTTGTTCATGAAAGCTAGACCCCCTCTTTGATTCTGAACCATTCCTTGCACCAACCACAAGGCAGTGCCAAGTTCCAGCAAGGAATCATTACTACCACCTTCTTTCCATTATTCTGTTCATCCTTTCTTTTCACAGAAAAAGTAATCTCTCTTCTCTCCATTCCTGGTTTAATTTGCTTCTTATGAAAACCACTCCGAAACATAGTCCCACATCGTTCTGGTCAGTGGTTTATCAATTCTTGAAAACAACTTTTTTATAGGAACCATGGAGGGGAGAATGGCACTCTTGTTTCTTTTTGTATTGGCTGCTGTCTGGGTTTGTGATGCAAGAGAACTGGCTAAACGTGATCAATTGAGCAGTAATACAACAAACTCTGGCACTTCTGAGAACTTTTTCACTAATTTCTTCATTCATTTTCTTTGCTTTTTACTATTCTTCTTAGGAAATCAATAGAGTGGATGCATGTATTATAGATGAAATTTTCAATCCCCCATTTCTAGTCTCTTGCTTTGGTTATTGGAAGTCCTAAATGGATTAGAGATAAGGCCAAATTATAATATATAAACGGGTGCAAACCTCACCTTATAAGCCGTTTTTGTAGGGTTGAGTTAGGCATAAAATCTATTTTCTAATATAGTATCAGAATCATGATTGGAATCTATCCTAACGAGATTTATGTGAACATTGGTGAAGGTGAAAAATTTCAATGTAGGTTGATTGAGCATCATGTGCTCATCTAAGAAACTGCTTTAAATAATTTTCTTTCAAGCGCAAATGTGGATAAATAATCTTGTTGAGTTGTTTTCAAATTGCAGAACTAAGCATAAAACCAGATGTGTGTGCACTTTGTGAGGAATACACTGTCAAGGCACTTGATTATCTAAATGAAAACAAGACTCAGCAAGAGATCATTGATATTCTGCACAACACTTGCCACCAGCTTCCCCCTTTTAATCAGAAGGTTGGTTATTTTCTGGATCTCTTGTGTTTTTGTTTTAGATGTTGTAGCTGTTCTCAGTTGATGAAAAAATCAACTCTAATATCCACTGTGCAATCACAATTTATCGTATGTTATATGAATTCCTCTGTTTCTTCTGTGTTGCATAGTGCATTACTTTGGTGGACTATTATGCTCCTCTTTTCTTCTTAGAAATAGCTTCAATTCAGCCTGAAGAGTTCTGTCACAAGATCCATATCTGTCATGTCATTTCATATATTTCCTCTCAAGTTCAAGAAGATAGCTGCGGTTTTTTCAAAGATGCTGTTTCAACTCTATTGACTAAGTTGAAAGATAGTGATACCAAGGTATGTAATTTCCTCTTTCTGCTACTAAAATAAAGTTTGGCACTGTAGTGTGGAATTTTACTCCATCTGTGTCCTGATATGAGCAAACTTTTTTCCATAGTTTCTAGTTGTACACGGCTTTCATCTACCACAAAACTTTGATGGATGTTAAACGATTGTATGGAGATTTCATTGCAAATTATACTTTCTTTTGACTTAAAAAATCCATAGTTGCAGCCATATCACAAGAATTTTGATTATAATGTTGGGTGCATCAGCATATGAATGTAGGGGTGGAAAAAAAGGAAAGAAATATAAAAATTATCTTTTGAATTTAGGATCAATAGTTTATATATTTAGAAATAAGTACAGAGATAGATATCAAAGGAGGAAGATTTGAGTTGAATGAGAGATAAGTATTTTGTACTAATTATTAAATGAAATTAAATTTCAGATCAAAACTAAGTAATATATTTGAAAAATAAATGCTTTATATATAAGATTCTAGAACAATCATCCAATAATTATTTTAAAAAATGTTTATGTAAAATACTTTCTTTTTAACAAACTGGATAAGATTTACAGATAAATTAAATTTTCTATAGTTTGGGTTCTCTCAAAGGTCTAATATCTTTGCTTTCACCCATTACAGCTCCTGTTTAAATTTTCTTAACTAATGGTATCATTCTGCTTCATTTAGATGAAGTTTGAATAAACTGATTGTTAGAAGTGGGTTTTAGGCCTAACTCAACCCTACAAAACCGGTTTATAAGGTGAGGTATGCACCCCACGCGGGTGGAACAATATGTCCAACAAATATCGCTAGGATAGGCTCTAACCATAGGTCTGATACTATGTTAGAAGTGGGTTTTAGACCTAACTCGACCCCACAAAACCGGCTTATAAGGTGAGGTCTGCACCCCACTTATATATTATAAATTGGCTTTATCTCTAGTCGATGTGACACTTCCAACACTGATAAACATTTAATTTAAAATGTCAGCTAGATATAATTGAGACAGCACTGAAGCTGTGCAACTCAATGGAGAAGTATGCAAATAAGGTGAGCAAAATCTGACTTATTCCTCCATTTTCTTTGATTTGTATTCAGTCATATGAAGTTTCAATTTCCAACTTTAATACTATTGACCAAATTAGATATTATGATGCTTGAACACTGGTAGTGATTATAATATCTGGAATTACCAAGTTATAGTGTAACCTATGAACTAGGCCAATGTATGTATATGCACAACTAAGAATTTTGCAGTGTTGTGTAGAAAGTGCACAATAACATAACTTTCCTAATTGTTTGCAGTGCACAAGAATGGTTTTGGAGTATGGACCCTTGGTTTTTGACAATGCAGAGAAATTCCTGGAAAACACAGATATGTGCACTGCAATCTATGCCCTTCAAATCTTTAACGATGGCTGGCCAACAAGCCTTTCTTCTTTAAGACTCTTATGGAAACAACGTTCTAACAGATTTGTGGTGTACTCGTTGCAGAAGATTGCCAAATACATAACACCACATTGAGGAGAGATACATTGTCAGTGTAAAATTTTTAATACAGCATATCAAGTTATGTGTCTGCATAGATCATTGAAAAATTCAAGACTTTCTATCTATGCCTGTTTAATTATTTGACAATACATTTACAAGCAGTGAGGAAACACTCATATAAAATACTGGCATTAAAAGTATAACATTAAATGTTTAGGAGTATATATATGCATCACAATTGCTATAACAAGTGAATGTGAATGTGGATACATGTATTTTTTCAAAATACAAGTACAAAGAGAGTTATTATAACATCCTATGCTGACCCTGTCTACTTCATAAAATCTAGTTAAAAAATGTTTTTGTGGTGGTGACATTGTCATACTTCTAGGAGTTGGACAATGTCATAAAACCAGGATCTAGGTTTGATGTAATGTTCCTTCCCTAGAGAACCACTAGTTTCTATTTGGAAGCAACACACTGTGTTTTCTGGTTCTGCTTGCATAGGGTCCACAAGGGTGTGATTTTCATGTTCTAGTAAAGATGATAATTATATGGAATTTTATTTGGTGTATACTGTTTCTGTGAATTTGAATCTTTAAATTAAGTGAAATGGTATAAAAAAAAAAGATAAAAATGAAAGAATATGTGAGAAAAAAAAATATCATATTCTGTCATCCAAATATATATTATTATGAAAGTTTGCTGTCTTTTGCCATGAATAATATGAAAGTCATACCAATACTGATTTATAATTAGATTAGAGTGTAAAGCATTTGATATTGTTTAGTACTGTAATAAAAAAGAAAAAGAAAAAAAAAAATATATATATATATATATAAGAGTAAACTATTGTTTTAATTTGCGAAATTGTAAAATGTCTCTTAAAAATTAGAAAAGTGTCAATTTATAAATTTTAAATTAAGGAGAATGTCCTGAATAATTAATGTTTGAATTTGGTTGTATGGAGTAGAGACATCCACTTCATCATCAAAGGCAAGCTTCATATGGGGCTCTGGCTAATAGCATGAGACTGTCATTATTTCAATCCTTTGGTCTAGCTCAATGGTTATTACATATATGGCTCTTTCGGCTTGTGAATCCATAAATATTTTTAAAAGAGAAAAAAAAAAGTTTTTTTTTAATTAAAATTATTTTTTTATGAATTAAAAGTTATATTGTGGAGAAGTTAAAACAAAATAACTTTTATAAGTTAATTTAAAATTAAAATCATATTTTCATAAGTTATCATTTTACATGGATACTATATGGAATAGACAATCAACCAACATGACTATAAACCCTTATTAGTGTAAAAATATATATTTCTTTTTATATCTTAGAGTTATTGAGAAGAAACGTGTTGACATTTTATAAATGTTGAACCTTCATTATATATTAAATACCAGTTATTCTTTTAAAATGATAAAGAAAATAAATACTATATCTAATGAATAAATAATTAACGTCTCAAGGGCATTTCCTTAGTATGGGGAGGTCTAAGAACATACGAAGGGCACAACATAACATATAAAGACGAAACATGAATTACCTATAACAATAATTCACTTACAATATCAATTTATACAAAATAACTTACATTATATTTCTATCAACTCACTTTTCTAACATATTTTAAAATATCAATTATAAATTAAAATTATTTAATATTTTTTATTGAATTATTATAATAACTTAATTGGTAATATATTTTAATAGCTTAATATTTTATTTATTTTCAAAATGATATGAAGCATTATAAATTTTAAATTATTATTATTTTTTGTTATATTAATAACTATTCTCCAAAAACTGACATGTGTTTAAGTGATGAATTATTAGTTAAATAATCATATTAATAATTGAATAAAACTGACATGTGTTTCTTTTTAAATTTATTTTGTTTGAAGAAAAAATTCAATACATGAATTATGTTTTTTAAAATTTATTATTTAATAGTAAAATTCAAATAAATGAAGAAGTTTAAAAAAACTTGTGTCAATCTTTATTCTCTTTCCATCTTATTAATGCTTTTTCTTTAAGAGAATTATAGAATGCATATGTTAATTTTACACGGTTGTTGATTGAGTCCTTTAATTTATAAATCTCGATAAACGACTAAAGATCAAAATAGAAATAAAAAATTTACAGAAAAATCAAGTAAAAATATATATTATAAAAAGAAATATCTTTCAATACTTAATGGATTATTTAATAAATGCAAGTGAGTGATAGAGAATAAAAATGTAATAATGTTTTTAATAAAGAACTAGATTATAAGAGAGAGAAATATATAAAACACGTAAATTTATGAATGGACGAAAAAAATTATTTATGCAAAAAAATTAACATAAAATAGGTGTACCTGATCATATATGACCTTATTTATATAAAATAAACCATATCATGCGATAGAAAAATATTATATGTAAATTAGATGAGAAAAAAAATAAATTGTTTAAGAAAAAACATTGCTAAAAACTATATTTTATAAAACACAACTTAAAGTAAGTGGTTCTAATCTTCCTCAGATTCATTAGCTATTTAAAATAGTCACAACACAATTGCCACTTTTCTTTTCTTTCTTTCTTTTTTTTTTTTCAAAGCCATCAAACTTTGAATTCAAAGGGATAAACCCAAAGCCACTATCGTAGCATTTTTTTTAATTATCACTGCTCTTTAAAAAGAAAATTAGAGTAAGCTCAAATAACTTTCGTAAAGCAATGAATAATTTACAACAAATAAATAATTAGCTATATGCGATTGAATAAAGAATTTAACGCTATATTCTTTTAATAAAAAAATTCACATGAATTAAAGTGTACAAGTTATAGCTAAATTTACTACAAATTTTAAAAATTACTTATTTTAAACATGAGAAATCAGCTTCATTACTTTAAAGTTGACACTTTTGTTTCTCTGTCTATGGATAAAGATGACTACGAAGCCTATAGTGATCGTCACTAATAGATATTTTCCAAAGTTAACCATTTTTTTATTCATTCCTTCATACAACATGTGATTGAATTTTACTTAAATAATTCATAAATATACTTCTATTGAAGTCAACGATTATTCATACTCAGAACATGCCATTGTGTTTGTCGATAAGATTGAATGTTCTTTTGATATGACAGGGATAATTACAATATTTAAATCCAATTGGTGGTACATAAAGAAAATCACAATATCTTATTTGTGATTATCCATTATCCACCTCGTTTGATTTGTTAGCTTCTGTTTATGGATAGTTATCAGTTGCCATTTACACTAACTCAACAATATATTTGTAACTTATAATATATTTACACTCATTATGTTAGAAAATAAATTTAAGCTTAATTTACTTTTATAAAATTAGTTTATAAAATTATCATTCTCTCATTTATATATTATAAATTATAAATTATTATATTTTTTAGTTTTTTCTACTAGGATATATATCTTAGTAGAATTAAATATATATGTTCAATTCTAGTAGGTCAAGATAAAATCATTGGATCAATCATTGTATTTGTTGGTATTGTTCTGTTGAGATTTAAAAGGAAGGTTTAAAAGTCTCTTTTATTTTCATTTTCGTTGCCTAATCTTAGTTCTGTTTCCATTTTTAAAAGTGTGTGAAATATGTCCACAATTACTAAAATTTGTTTCTAATTTGTCCCTTCCCTTAAGTATCACCAAATGGAGTTAATGTATTAATGATATGACACCAGTTATGTGTAACGTATCACTATACTGATTTGTGAATGATGACGTGTAAGTGACTAACAGATAATATAATTTTTTTTATTAAGTTAGAGTTTTATAATTTAAGAAAAATCTGATTTAGGACATAAATAGAACGAATTAGTGTCTTCTTCTCACACAAAAAGCGAATTAGAAGAGCACGAGTACCTACCTTCATCTTCTCTTCACTGAGTTTGTACTTCGTTTTAATAGATATACTGATAATTTAAAGTACCATACACAGATGTAAGTAAATGTGCTTTAATATAATTTTTTTTTGACTGAATTGAATTAAAATTTAACTGAATTGGGTTTAATTATTTCTTCATTTAACATCCAATTCGATATAGTATTCATTATAATTAATTTGAGTAATTTACTAACACCTTAAAGTAACATTATAAAAATACTTTAAAGTAAGTATTTTCAATAATTTGTTAATATTCATAAGATAACAACATGAATTGTAACACGTGCATAGCTAATATTTATAGGATAAAAATTATTTTTTTACATGAAGTTATGAAATTATATATATGTTAATTTTTCAGCAGCAAAGAGTATACATAACATTTTCATCAATAAACACTCAAATTCATAATAAAAATAAATAATATGTTATCTACGAAGTAAGAAGGAATATGTTTTTTTTCTGGAAAGAATCATAACGAAGCAATATTTTGTATGTATTGAAAATTAATAAATAAATACGAGATCACGAAAATAATTACAATACATATAGTTTATTATTTAAAACATTAACTGAAAATGTCTTTTTCTAATTAATTCGAATATTAATTTTGAAAGATACGCGTGGGTCACACTTCAACAGACAGCGACTCACGTCTGAACCACGTGGCACTGTTACATGTAACGTGTATGTTAGCATCACAACAACGTAATCCCAGTAACGTAACGTTTGCGCCACGTGGCGCCTCGTGACCGGTCACATCCGTGAATCACGATTCTGCGAAGCTTCATTGTTGATTTCATTTTCATAAATGAAAGTATTATACCAAACCCTTCTAAAATATTTAAATTTCTTTTCAAAATAAAAAAATTAAAAATGTATTCTCTTTTTTACGTTAACTATGAATGATGGATAGAGCTGGATATGGTGGGCCACGCACTTAGGTTGCTATTCAAAATAAATTCGAATTATAAAAAATCTAATTACATAGTTTGCATCTTAAACCCATTTTAACTTTTATACATACATCTGTACATGAACTGTTTCACACTAGACAAAAAATATATTTAAGAAATGGACACATAATATGTAATTTACATCGATTAAGTCTATAATCAATTAAAAAAAGTTCAAATTAAAAATAAAAGTAACAAATTACATAACAAGATTTGAAATTATTTCAGGAGAAAATATCATTAAATTTGTAACACAGATTATAAGTAATTTTTAAAATTGTGGGTTAATCCCGTTTGATTAACGAGTAATGAAAATTAAATGTAAATAAACATATTTAAAAATTTACTTAAAAATATAAGTCTACTTCCCTATGAGTAATGAATTGTTGAATTAAGTCAAATACTTTTATCTAAATACCTAGCTTAACGAATCTTACATCGTATATGAACCTAACAAAAAAGTATAGATGATTGTTGTTTTGTTAGCATTGCTTCTAAGAATAACACAATAATATACTTTGGTGGCATTTTATGGTAGTTGTAGTGTTCCACTTTTCAACAATTTTATATGGTTTGTAGAAAAATATCGTTGCCACTACATAATACCTCGAAATACTTTAAAACCCAATTAGGCAACAACATTGTTGTTTAATCTATCCATAAAGATGATTTGAAATAATTAACCTTCATCTTTTTCAAGGTTGCTTTACTTTTATAAAGTTGAGGATAATTAATTTTAAATTGTTGAATATAATTAAGATATGCGTCTATATTGGATCTACTATTAAATTTTGTTTTAAAATGTTTATACAAGAAAGGATAGTAATGTAGGGACCACATAAGTAACTAATTTCATGTGGATGTTTTTCCGTAAGTGAGTACGAAATATATGTGATGTGCTTAGGAAAATAAAATAGTTATCTATTAGTGGTATACTTTTGTATCATGTTTGTGGTAGTATTGATGAATTTGCCAATGTTGTTTTCGTTTGTAGTAGGTTTAATACCTATTTTGGTCCCTCGTTTGGGAGGGTTTGTTCAAAGTGGTCCTTCCTTTTTTCAAAAGTTCACTTAAGTCTTATCTTTTGCAAAAACTGTTCAAAGTGATCCCTCCTTTTTTCAAAAGTTCACTTAAGTCCTACCTTTTGCAAACACTGTTCAAAGTGGTCCTTTTTGCTAACGGCGTTAACTTTCTTAACGGCACACTTTCAACCGTTTGAACAGTTTCCTACCTTTTTGCTAACAGCCAAAACGTTACACCTCAGCAAACTGTTCAAACTGTTCAAAGTGTGCCGTTAAGAAAGTTAGCGTCGTTAGCAAAAAGGACCACTTTGAACAGTTTTTGCAAAAGGTAGGACTTAAGTGAACTTTTGAAAAAAGGAGGGACCACTTTGAACAGTTTTTGCAAAAGGTAGGACTTAAGTGAACTTTTGAAAAAAGGAGGGACCACTTTGAACAAACCCTCCCAAAGGAGGGACCAAAATAGGTATTAAACCTTTGTAGTAAAACATATTTAGTTTGGAAGGTGGGTTACAGGTAGATAAAAATAGCAATTGTGCAATCACAAGTCAAGGGAAATCATAATGGTTATTTTCGGCTATAGATTGCGATTCCTCAACCGAGATATATAGACGAAGCAAAAAGTCTACTCCTTTTGACATCGGTTGTGAACCGGGGCAAAAAACGGTATGATTTCGCCTAATCGAGATAGTAACTCAAACTCTACTGCTTTGGTTGATACCTGAATTGAGGTAGTAGAGTGATTTTATCTTTGTCACTTCAAACAATCTGAGACTCTCACAAATTCCAACTTTGGGCCTGTGTAGAACCAACTAGCTCAATCTGCCCGGCCCAAGAGTCCATTGCCATCCAGTCTGAACTTGTTCGTCGTCACAGGCTACTGGCTACCTCGAAGGTGGACATCCTCACTGTCAAACCCAACGCATACGCAACCAAGCTCTCAAAGAAACCCAAACGTAAATCAAACAAAAATCTCAGACCTAAATTCAAAAATCGGAAAATCTCTCATTCTTATTAACTTTTAGGGGTAAAAGCGGAAACATACAAGCCAATAGCTTCTGATATTAAAACTGAGAAACCACGTGGTAAGATAGAGAAACCACAATTTCAGAAAAAAAGGTTCTTCTAGAGAGAAGTTGGAGAAATGTGATTCTGGGCAAGACTCTCACACGCACACTCGAGGCTCAGATCTATGAGGAAGATGATGATACGCAGAGAAGGAAAGACACGCGAGAGCACAAAAAGATATTGAATAACATCTATATCTCTTATTTTGAAAATGAACACATTAGAGCACTTTTATATGAACAAACTGACCAAAAACGGTTTCTGTTTTGTTTATATTTAACAATTCTCAAATTGCAAAAATATAACAACACCAGAACTCTAATTTCATTCTTTTGCAATTTCGGATGCATAAGAACATTTCTAATTAAGAACGCAAGAACAGGACCCCAAAGTCCCAAATCGAAACCCTAGAACGCAATGCACCGCCGCTCAACTCAGACTAAGACATTCTCCGCCGCAGAGACACCAGCGAACAAATCCACGTGTCGCAGAGATGGGTCTCCATAATTTTGAATTCGCATTCCCTCCTTGCAAGAAAGAACCAGAAACGAGAACGATTTGGGAAAGAAGGGAGGCTCTTGCAAGGCCAAACCAAAACAGAGAGAAGAAAAAATGAAGGTTGATGCCTCCCCTTCTTGTGAAGTCGGGACAGAGAAGAGAGAAGAAAGAAGCTAGAGTTTGAACCCTCGTAGAAATGCCACCGCTGTAGGATGCCCTTGTCGCGACCTCGCCACCAACATTGAGTTTGTCAAGGTGAAGAAAAAGAGCAGAAGCTTTAAGCTTCTAGATTTCACATGATGAAGAGAAAAAAAAATGGAGGATACTCAAGGCTCGCGAGAAAGGATACCTAAGGCCAAGGGTTTTCAAAATGAAATCTGATTAGGATAAATTACTCCTTTTGGACATAACATTTATGTCTAGGTTGGTCAGAGAACTGAGACACTAGGACAATTTCAAAAAGTTATCAATTGAATAGCCAATTTTAGGTGAGAAATGGCAGAACATTACGCTTTGGTTTGACTTTTAACCGAGGTAATTTGACTTTTATGTTTCGGTTTCCCTGCAACCAATAGCATATAAGTTCGTTGAAATTGCTAAAATGCCATCATTTTTACATATGTTTCGATTTTATAAAAACCAAGAAGTATGACCCGAGTTCTTAACCCCGTATTATAATAAAGTTGAATATATAATAAAAGTAATATTTTGAAAATTCTTCCAAATTATAGTTGTCCTAAATGTTAATAACTACATGTTCTCAACATCGATGAGTAAATCAAATCGAATAAATAAAGAAACAAATTGACATGTAAATTATATATTAAGATATAGGAAAAAAAATCAGGCAGAGAGCATTACTAAAAGATATTATAAAAAGCTTGTTCAGGGCAAATAAACATAACAAAGACAAAAATTGAAGTTAAGTTGGAAAAAACAATTATATGTAATATTTATTACAGAACATAGAATAAAAAAAGAGCATATGATAATGTGATAGTTTAAAACAGTTACTTAAAATTAAATAAATAGTTCAAATGTAAACAAGGGCTAACAAATTATGAATACAATAATTTCAAATAATTTGATAATATCTCAAATAGAGAAAATAACTAATTAGTGTTGGATAGGAATTTGGAGAATCACCTCCCTTGATTTACTTACTAGTTCTATCTTACTTTATTACAATTTGTATTCATGTAAGACCTTCATCTCTACTTTTTTTCTTTATTTATCATTTTTTCATTTTATCTTTTTGATTCATCCACTATTTCATAATAAGCGACCATTATTTTCGTACACCTCCTCCATTTTAACTTGACTTTTTTGTGTGTTGTTCTTAAGGTTATAACTTTATTATATACTATAAGAACTTTAGGTATGTGGAATGAAGATCATAATTTCACCATCTCAAAACTAAAAATATATATTGACGGCATTGAATAATTTTTATATGTGGCCAATAATTGAGACACGGTTATTAATACGATTCTTTATAACTTTTATCTCTGGCTTTTAGTTTGACTAAGAATTCTAGATTTAATTTCATCGATTACCAAGATTTATAGAACCATAATATTAGAATATGACTTTCAAGTCTGATTTAAAATATTATCATAAAAGTTATTTTTTTTTACACAAACACACTCAACTAAAGTTGATGTCACAATCATTGATAAATTACTATGTGTGTAAGTTTGATGGAGTTTAGGGTTTAATGTTTATATAGGTATTAACCTAAAACAATTTATAATAGAAGTAGTTTTAATTTAGAAAATAGTAACAATTTATAACAGAAGTAGTTTTAATTTAGAAAATTGTTGTTTAGTGTAGAATATAAAGATTTGCAAGTTTATTATAGTCACACAATAGTTTTATAGTTACAATTGTTCGGCCATTAAATATTTATCCAACCACCACAAAGGTGTAAGTAAACTATAGCATTCAACATGCAAATCCTAATTTATAAATGTCAATTGTTAATTTTGATTATCAAAATCCTCGTAATAGTGGTTGTTATTGTTGTAACTAATCCAAGTAATTATATTCCTAATTTGTTTGTAATTAGGTATTTGTAAATAGATTTTATAAATGTAAGTATTTTTTAAAATAATTGACATATACTTATAGTAATTCCTAATATCAAAATAAAAATAGACACAAATACCTAAAGAATTTCATATATCTCTTTAAAAAATTATAGTCTAAAAAAATGTAAATCTTGTATTTTTGTTAAATCAATTATCATTTCAACTATCAACTCCTCCCATGATAATATCTATGGTACCTAATGTTGCCATAATATCAACTAATTCCATTCTTTTAACTAAGGAAGAATTTATAAATTTATAAAATTAGGCTGATGAATTTTCCATCTCCAAGGAAAACCATTTTGATCCCACTGGTAGAAAAATCTTTAATTCTTCCTTGAGGGCTTCAATTCTTATATAAAGTTCTTGTTTTAGCCATTCAAAACTCATTCCATTCTAATTCTTTTTCTCCATCAAAGTAGTAGATTTCTTCGTCGGGAAATCCTTTCTATCAATTATAATAATTAGTTTTAAATTGTAATAATTAGTCTTTATTAACTAATTTTTATATATTTACTTTTCCTTTATTTAGTTTAATTGCTAGTAATAAATATCAATTATTATAATTGATATTAAATTGGTGGAGTTTATTCCCTTTTAACTCTTTCCAATTAGGTTATCAATTTGTATATTTATACCATTGTAACCCAATGATCAAATAAATTCATCCAAAATACTTTTTTTAATATAGTATCAGAGCAGGTTTTCTGATCCTTCTCTACTATGTCTTTGTTGCCGCCGGTAGCCTATGGCCGCCGCCACCGACGACCCCCTAAATGACGTCGCTCCTTCCTTTCTTTTGCCTCCCATGGCCAATGACAACTCTTCATCTATTAACAACCCTCATGAGTCATCAAAACCATTCACTTGCATCACCCTTAGCAGTGTCACCAAGCTTCTGCCCTCAAATTAGTTGAAGCTCTTCTTGATGGCTATGATCTTCTCAAATATCCAGATGAATCCTTTCCTGCACCGCTGATGGCGATCTCCACCACCGTACCTCCAACTCTGAATCCTGCTTATCAAACCTGCCAACCTGCGTCGAGAGGACCGTCTTATACCTCAAGCAGTTAAAGGAGCGTCTCCACACAGTGTCCAAAGATGTTGATTGGGCGTTCTTCAACTGAAGCAGAACACAAAGCCTCTTTGCTTCATCCTTGGTTTGACTCATTACTGTCCAAGTTGCATCTCTCTTCCAGATCGCCCAACTTGTGGGAGGGTATCAATTATAATAATTAGTTTTAAATTGTAATAATTAGTCCTTATTAGCTAATTTTTGTATATTTACTTTCCCTTTATTTAGTTTAATTACTAGTAATAAATATCAATTATTATAATTGATATTATAATAATTGATATTATGATGGAATCCCTCTTGACATAGTCCTCTTTCATGTATTTATAGTGACCCATGCTCCTTGCAAGCTACACTACACATACAATGAAAATGTAAAAATACATGAAAGAGGATTATGTCAAGAGGGATTCCATCAATTTGTATATTTATACCATTGAAATCTAATGATCAAATAAACTCATCCAAAATACTTTTTTTAATACTTTCAAAGTTTGTTATGGATTCTATCATTTCACTAATTCGAACTAAATAACAAGCTAATGAATCTCCTTTTTTCCATTTAACTTCCCAATGAAATTCTCCATAACATTTATAGTAATCCACTTTTCATAAATATTGTATTCCGAAGGCCCGAAGCATCGGTGTCGATAAACCCCAAATAATAACTTCTTTTATATCAACTACACCAACGCCCTTAACCCATTCTAAAAAAAATAAGATTTCGCGTAATAAGTTTTTTATATTCAACAATACTTATTAAAAAATAATCATGGAAATCAGAATATTTATCTATCCAACCATAAGGTAGATCAATCATTATCCCTGTAATAAGAAAAAAAGTATGCATCATTCTCATACCTAGCTTCAAATTGGTTATATATGAATTCTCTTTCTCTGAAAATATACAAAAAAAGAAGGTGTTTGTAACCAATATCTGCCATAAAAGGTCCTAGCCATAAAGGTGAGAAGTTATTCGGCTTAACTTTAACATTATTACTCAAATATAACTGGCTCTTTTAGGTATTTGAATATTTACCAACTGTTCCAATCCTTTTACAGTTATTGCTTCTGTGAACATAGTAGCTAAATAGTCCCAACATGTTGCATAAGGCATATATTGTATAATTTATTCGATTTTCTACTATTTTTTCCATTCCTATGTGTAAATAACCCAATATCCGTTCACAATCAATAATATACTCACCATTTAAAGTAACAATTAGTCTAAGAACACCATGTATTGATTGATGGGTGTTAATACCCCATATTAACTATCATGAAGTTCTTTCTTTTAATTGAGATATTTATAGGTTTTTATTGCTCGATTTATTATTTTAAGAATTACTTAAAAATAATTCATCAAAATTATCATTACTTTTCAATTTAATGAATTTGTAATTGTCAAATATTAAAATGATTAATCAATTTTTTATACCATATTCTATTTCTCTTTCGCAAATAAGACTATTTTTTGTCGTTTTTCTAAAATTTAACTTAAACTTGTTTAGGATGAATAGTTTTTTTGGAACAATTCAAAATGTGAAGTAAGTATTTGTATTTTATTGATAAATTTGAATATTTCAAATTCAACCAATTCCGGATTTTTTTTCCTTTTTTATCTTGTGAAGTAACATATATAAATAACTTTTTTGTCATAAAAATAATTTTTTTTCCTTCTCCTCAATTTTTATAGATAATTTTATTTATTAGTAATTATAATGACACTAGTTTTTAATTTTTTGATATAAATCAAAAATAAATATAATATAAAGAAGACTAGTTTGACACATTAAAAAAATTGTATCCACTACATTAGATGAAAAAAGATAACTTTGTTAATGTTTTCTTTAATGTTTTTTTAATGTATACCAAAATGCGTGATGGTATTATTGGGAATGGAATTCGTTGAAGACAATAAAGGAATGATATATATTGCATAAAAATAAATAAGCTACTCAAATATTGAAGAAATTTAGTTTGGAGGAAAGTAACTTTGCAATTATTCCAACGAAGATGAAGTTCAAGATTGATGAATACAGTGATGAGGAACAGAATGTGGCCAACACTTTATACAAATAAATGGTAGGCTCTTTGAGATATCTTTACAATAGTATATCTCATTTGTTGTTGGATTGATTTGCATAAGCATGAATGTTTCAAGGAAGACACATTTCCTTGCTGCAAAAAGGTTGCTAAGATACATTAAAGGAACTTTGAGTCATGGAATTTTGCTTCCTAAATACAATCAAATGTAAGGTGATTTACTAGACTACTTTGATTCTTACTGGTTTGGAGAGATTGCTAGATAGAAGGAGTACAATAAGTACATTTTCAAGTTTTTGGGAGCACCAATTTTTTGGTACTTAAAGAAGCAACCAGTTGTAACTCTATTTAGTTGTGAGGCTGAGTACATTATTGATGTATAATGCAACATGCGAAGGTGCTTGGAAGAACTCAATTATACTAGAAATGATAGTTAAAATTGAGATAAAGACATTCAAACTCCTTATTTCTTCAACAAAGTGTGCATTTTGATATGTCACACGTATTAAAACTAGTTTTTCATGTAAATTTCTTAGTATTGATTGTCATAGGCATCTTCTTAAAGATTTTTGTCATGAGAAAAAGAAACACATAGGAAATTGATCTTACTTAGAGACTAACTATCTATGAATGCGAAAAGATCATATTAAAGCGTTAACACTAGTTTGTTAGGAAATATGATACATAAGTTCATATAATATGTGAAGAATATTAGACGGTCTGATGGATGAAGTACAATATGTAAGGAAACATGAAAGACACATTGTAATAAGAAAGAATGATATATTCTATAAATAATTTCTTGATAAAAGCATACAACAACAAAATATAATATCTACAAGGAGTTTACATAATATACATAGACTTAAATAGGAAAGAAAAAATTATAATGAAAAATTAATACAAAATATACAAGCATGTAGCAATTCAACTCATTGTTTAATTAGATAGGTTTGATTATATCTACATATGTAAGTAACTATATAACAAAATAATAGAAAATCTAACTAAACCATCTAGTTACGAGTAGACACTTTGAGCATATACATTTCATCAAATAATGTATGTTAGTGTTATAAAAGACAAATAACCTTCGCCGGACGATATCTATCAAACAAACCAACCATGTTCACATTGTCTTTAGTCGATCTCAACATGTGAAGAAAATATAAAACATAAATTAACATCTAAATTTTATATAATAGATGATATTCAAGATTTTAAAGTTATTGTTTTTGTTAACTTGAATAGGGAGACTTTTCATGACAATGAAAGTAATTAAACTAGTATTAACTTTGTCCTTGCAGCTGAAGTTTTGATAGTTATGCTTTACAAAATATACAAATATATTTGGTTGGAGTAATATTTATGTTGAATGTGATTCATAAAGTTATCAAAGCTTTCATTGAAATACATTTGTGGCTACATGCGACATGGAAAAATGTATAGCACTTAGTTCTTCTATTACTTTTTATTCTTCACATATATATTTTTCAAGAGAGAAACTTCTATGTTGATAAATTACTTTCGTACTAGACTTAACTTTGTTTGGTAGTATAATATTCTTAGCTTATTTTTATTTGTTTAGGAATATATGTGGTTCCTTCCTTTCAAGTTTGTTTAATTTCTTCGTGAGTTTTGACTTATTCCCTTCATAACTTTAGTTTTTTTTTTATGTGCTCCACATAATAAGGGAAACTTGAGGTGTGAAGATTGTTAAGATGTTTTAGTTAAATAATTATGCTTTTCACGTCAATATTTTAAAAGAGTATATAAGTCCTACTTTTTTTTTTTTTCTTAAAGCAAGTGTATAAAATGAAATATATATTTCATTAAATCATATAGTGTTATTCTTTATAAACATGTCAAAGTATGTCTTCGAGCATTATCAATGTTAATTTTTATTTTGAATGATTGGTTTATAACAAATTTAACAAATTATCAGTTAGATAAATTTAGATAATTTAACTTTTTTTAATGATTTTGCTCAACCTACTCGTGCTAATATTGTTTTTGTGTACTTAAACTTATATTAGTTTTTTTAACTAAAAAATCTCCAATTCCATACGAGTGAAAGATAAATATCACCAAATACACAATACAGTACAAGTCATACTTAGCAATTACTATCTGTAAGTATTCTAATAACAGTTATCACGATAAAAACAGCATAACAACATTAAAGATAAAATTATTAAAAAAATGTAAACGTACATAAATAAAAATTTAGTGGAAATAGAGAAAAAATATATTTTTCTTATTTCAAAGTATAACCTCTTTCAAAATATTTGTGTTAAATAATATCTTCCTTATTTTTCAGTTATCTTTTAATTTTTAAAATTATGTAACAAATTAAAATTAACGAATTCAAAGGTAGCAACAAATCAGGTCAAGTGAGTTTATTATATAAGAAGCTGCGCCCACGGACTACAACATTTGCCACAAACGTTAAAACGACAGCAAATTCTGTGTTTCTCTTCTTTCCCATCTCTCGGTAATTGCTCAGTTCTCTGTTTCACTCCGATTGCAGAGCCACCTGCAGAAAAACGGTAATTCTCAAACCCCTCACAGGTAACACCCTTCTCAGCTCTTTTCTTTTTCTTCTGCATCATTTTGAAATAAATAAATACGTGCTCTTTTGCTCTGCATGAAAGCTTTAAGCTTTTTACATACTAGGCTTCAGGTTTGAGATCATTTCCATTTTTAACGACATTTTTTTTTTTAATTAATTCTCACTGTTTTGTTCAACATCTTGCAAAGTCAAAAGCTTTTTCACTCTCTCGTTGTACCCCAATCAGTATTCCTATCCGGGGTGATATACAGAGTGTGTTGTTTTCATTTATTTTTCTTTTTTTTGGTTGGGGTGACGCCTCTGGTGGATCGTTTACTTGTTATCACTGATTTTTTTTTTCTCTTATTCGTTTGAAGCAATTTTGTTGTTTTAGTATATTTCTTGTGTAGAGACTGTTTTTTCTCTGTTTTGTGTTTTAGTGTGGGATGGTGCAGAGGCTGTTTTTTTTTTTTTTGCTGATGGTATGCTTGTTATTCAGATTGGCAGTTTCTTAGTTTCTTCCTTGTAAAACTTTTTTTTTTGTACTTTGTCTCTTCTTCGATTAAATTGCTGCATATGGTGGAGGTTTTTGCCAATCGTAAAGCATAGATAAAAATTGTGCTTGTTTGGATTCAAGTTCATCTAAAATCATGTTGAAATTCCATATAATATATTTTTTGGTAAATGTTTATATAAAAGAAATTGATTTTGAATCTATTTTGAGTTGAAACATCTCCAAATAATTTCTGTGCTCTATCGATTTTGTAAATTGAATCTACTTAATTTTTTGTGTTAAACAACTACAAATGTTTTTCCCTTCAAAATATGATGCGACAAAGACAATTGACAAGTGAAACAAACAAGGAATTAGGTAGACATAATGGAAGAATTATGAAAGTTAGGTCATGATCTGATAGGAAGTAGAAACAAATGCATATGAAAGCTTGTAGTGCCTAATTTCACCATCCGAAATTTCCTACCCTTCTGAGTTTCACCTAATTCGGACGTTTTAAGAAAATCCCATGGATATGTGAATGCTATTTTACTTGTTTGCCTAGCTTGCTTTGGTATGAAATCACTGTTGATCACATTTAAAATATGGTCTCAGGTTAGAATAGTCATTGTTCAAGTGTCAAGCCCATGACTATGTTGGTATTGGCAAATATGTTTACTTATTTAACCAGCTAAATGATTATTTGATTAAATTTCGGCGAAGCATACTCACCTCTTTAGATGGATCTAATAATTTTTAATTTGACATCATTAGGCATGTACTTCTGTCATTGTTAAAACGCGTTTTTTGTATGTTTTGAATCACTTATTCCTAATATCTATAGAACAAACTAGTTAACTAGAATGTTAGGGGAAACTGTAATTAATCAATTGGCTAATTTGTTCTCCAGGAGTCGAGTCCTGTAAATCTTATGATTAAAAGTCACCTGTTGCTGTTTTGTTAGGGGATTTGATTTTCGCTCCTTTTCTTAGTTTGTTTTTATGCATCCAGATTGTTAAAACACTAGCATCAGAGAGAAGTCATAAATACTGAAAAGGTTGAAGTTTACGTGTCACAAGAGATTTAAATAATTATTTTCTAAATTTATTAGCTGGATTGGATGTTTAAGGTTGCCTACTAAATTTGCTGCCTTATTTTTTTTCAGATGTGCCTTAAATGTTTTGATTTTGGGTGGTTGAAAGCTAAGCGAGTGTTGCTTTAAGGAGTTCGTCTTCGGTATTATCTAGTGTCCTTTACCAAAACCAGGGAATGCTGAAAGATGTGGTTGAAAGTTAAGAGTTCCCTCTCCAGTGTTAATGAAGTTGTAGCACCATGTGTGCTAGCCTTATTAATCCTTGATGAGATTGGATATATAGACCACTGTGAATATCTATTTTATTCTCATTTGCCTGAGGAAGCTGGAAATCTGAGCAATTGTGTGAAGTCAAAACGTGATGTTTGCGAAGATGGCTGAGCTTTGAGCATCATTGGAATAGTTTACTACTTTCTGATAACGTAAGCACCCGGACTCAGTATATATTATAGAAAGTAGCATTGATCTTATGCAAAAAGAGCTGCAGAAAATGGAACAGAAGGGAGGTGTGCTTCTGCAAAAATATGAACTTGGTAGGTTATTAGGCCAAGGGACATTCGCAAAGGTGTACCATGGTAGGAATCTGATAACTGGCATGAATGTGGCCATTAAGGTAATTGATAAGGAAAAAATTTTGAAAGTTGGATTGGTTGATCAGATTAAGCGTGAAGTTGCAGTGATGAGATTAATCAGACATCGACATGTGGTTGAGCTTTATGAGGTAATGGCCACCAAAACCAAAATTTTCTTTGTCATGGAGCATGCAAAAGGTGGTGAGCTCTTCAACAAGGTAATCAAAGGAAGGCTGAAGGTGGATACTGCTAGGAAATATTTTCAGCAATTGATTAGCGCTGTTGACTACTGCCATAGCAGGGGTGTGTGTCATCGAGACTTAAAGCCTGAAAATCTACTTTTGGATGAAAATGATAATTTAATGGTTTCAGACTTTGGATTGAGTGCCCTTACTGAATCCAAACGCCAAGATGGGTTGCTCCATACTACATGTGGAACCCCTGCGTATGTTGCTCCAGAAGTGATAAGCAGAAAGGGTTACGATGGGATGAAAGCAGATATATGGTCATGTGGGGTAATCTTGTTTGTTCTGTTGGCTGGTCATCTTCCATTCCATGATTCAAATCTGATGGAGATGTACAGGAAAATCAGTAAAGGGGTATTCAAATTTCCTAAATGGTTTGCACCAGATGTTCGCCGGTTATTATCCAGAGTATTGGATACAAACCCAAAGACCAGGATATCAATTGCCGGAATTATGAAATGTTCTTGGTTTAAAGTGAGGTTGGAGAATCCTGCTATTACTGCAACCGAAAACCAAGAACCAGCTCCCCTGAATGCTGATGGAATACTTGAAGCGTGTGAGTGCGAGAATGACGGTCCAGCTATTGCAGAGTCAAAGCTTGAACTGACCAAGCCTTGTAACTTGAATGCTTTTGCTATTATCTCCTTCTCAACTGGTTTTGATTTATCTGGTATGTTTGAGGACAGTGTTCCAATGAAAGAGATGCGGTTCATGTCAAATAAGCCTGCTTCGAGTATAATCTCTAAGTTGGAAGAAATTTGTAAGAAGCTTTGCTTGAAAGTAAGGAAGAAAGATGGAGGGTTGTTGAAGTTGGAAGGTTGTAAAGAAGGCAGAAAAGGGAGTTTAGGTGTTGATGCTGAGATTTTTGAGATTACTCCTCAGCTCCACATGGTGGAACTTCGAAAGTCCAATGGTGATACCATGGAGTATCAGAAGCTTTTTACACAGGATATCAGACCAGCACTTGAAGACATTGTTTGGACATGGCAAGGAGAACAACCACAGCAAGAGCAACAAACATCATGAAGTAGTTCAGGAACAACACCAACCTTCTCATACCGCTTAGTTTCCTCATTTGCTTGTTCATTTTCACAGAATAACATGGCTAGCTAGTTCAGTCTTATTTGATGGATTCTTGAATAATTTCTCTACAAAAATTGCAAAGTTCACCATCTTAATAAGATTTTTTTATACTTAGTTGCTTAATATTGCTTCATGTTTTGAACTAGCAATTTGGGTTTTCATGGTTGGGTTTGTAGTAACTGCTATATGATATCATATGCTACTTCAGAACCCCACCACAATTTTCCTTCCTCATGTTCTTTTATTCTTTTTGTTTCCAATACTAATTTATTTGGACATGATATGATTAATTATGCATTTTATTTTATT
Organism: Vigna mungo; assembly: GCA_036885675.1. Classification (NCBI taxonomy): domain Eukaryota; kingdom Viridiplantae; phylum Streptophyta; class Magnoliopsida; order Fabales; family Fabaceae; genus Vigna; species Vigna mungo. Next base: position 2,007,414 of record CP144695.1, read on the forward strand.
TAAAGGCTGACTCTGAAATTCGATTGGGTGAAAATAATTTTTTCCTATCTTTCCTCGAATTAATCTCAAGAGATTATAAACAGTGGTTTGAAAGGAAGAATGTTTAAAATCAAAATTAACTGTTTTTGGAGAATAAAAATAATTTTCAACTTTTAAATATTAGAAATAAAATAAAACAAATTATAATTTATTTTTCTTGGATAAAATCAAATCATTGTCTAATTTGTTTGCTTTTGAAAATATGACAAAGGATGTGAAGTACACAACCTTTGTCAAATTTAACATACCATGCTTTTGAGTATTAGAAATAAATTATAAGAAAAGTCCTACTATTATTAATCTTATCTTTATGCATCACAATTTGTTTATGCCCAATTGTGGATACAATATATTTTTAGATCATTTATTTTAAAATTTGGCATCTTATCTTAGAATTTGAAAATCTTATCACATTTCAAAATTTCATTTATAATCAAGTTGTAGTAGGTATATTAACATTGATACTAACAAATTAGTACTATTGTTATTATTATTTTTTTATCACTTATTATTATTTTTATTGTATCGTTATTATTATTCAATATTAAATGTGGTTAGTCATTGTTATTATTAAAATAGATTTTGGTATTGTTATTATTAAAGTGAATTGCAACTGAATTTCAGTTTTTAGTAAATTAGACCTGGTATAATAGACACCGTACGTATTTTAACAATAAAATAAAACTAGATCAATTAATAAGGATCAGTTGAAACTGAGTATAACAAAAAAAATTACTTTAAAATTCTATATAATTGATTTTTCTTGTGATGAAAAACTTTTGAATTTTGAATTGGTTTGACTTTATTATTTTTAATTTTTAATGTTTTAAAAATCAATTTAAATTTCTTGAATGTCAGAGTTGTAGCTTCAATGTAGTATTTTTTTTTTAAAACATCCAAGCTTAATTTCTATTGCGTAAAAAAAGTTCAATGTATTTGATTTGATAAGTTAAAAATTAAATCAATATTTCCTAACTAAAATACAAAAAAAAAACAGAAAAATAATAAAAAATATTAAAATTGTATGAAATCAATACTACATTATATTTGGTATTATAAATTGTCCGACGATAAACATCAATAATTCTTACAGTGTGTATCCTACTAAGACTTTCACGAATTCTTCAAACACTTCTAACTTTCTATATATGATTATGATTAGGCTATAATTAACGTAACAATTATGCTATCATTTATTTTCATTTTAATAATAAATAATTGTTCAAATATTCTCTCCTTAATTTAATAAGAATTTGCACGCATTAGATTTAGCACTACTTGGCTATTTTTGTGAAAAATAATTACCAAAATAAGTAAAGTTATCGAAATATTTGTGTAGATTCATATAAATATATAATAATATTGGTTTACAATAAAAGTACTCTAATATTTAATATACTTTTCTCCGAATTAATAATTAAAAGATAGTTTTTCATCTGATAATTATAAAAGATAAAATAGAGATTTCGTGTTGAATAATCTATAAAACAAACAAACGCAAATTTAATAAATTTTCTACACAAATTTATAGTTCATATTTATTTTTCCTCAATTTCTTCTAAAGCAATAACGATGGAATTAGTTTTGATCATATCAAATCAACACGCTGATAATAAATTGGTATCCAAAAGAAGAAAAGTTAAAATATTTATAATCTAAGGATAAAATTAAAGAAACGGAAATCTTGGTCGCAAAATTCCCGAAATTAAAAATTTAATAATTAAGGTGTGTGTATTATTGAATTCGCCACAAATCAAAATATTGGATTTCTGAAAAAAAAAAGGTGTATATAATTTTAAAACGCAGATGATAGAATCTATTATAATAAAAATAATTACTAAACAATAAAATTTTAATGATGAAAATATAAAATTAAGTCTATTTTATAATGTGGCAGTTTATATTTAATATCCGATAGATCGAAATTTCGTCAGGTGGAAAACATGTTATAAGGTGTTTTTCTAAGGTATTATAATAGAACCTTCATTGTCTATCGGAACTCCGACCTTAGCTCAGTTGGTAGAGCGGAGGACTGTAGTTGGGGAAACCAAATAGCCATCCTTAGGTCGCTGGTTCGAATCCGGCAGGTCGGAAATTTTTTAATTTTTTAATTTTTTTTTTGGATGCAAATGTGCCATATGTAAACCATAGTTTTTCCCATACGAAAAGCCAAACTATTTGCTTTACCTAGTACACTCTGCTCTGCTCTCTCTGCAAAAGATTCAACATCTTCCATTCGACAGAAAAATAAATTGTCAGTTTTAATTATTTATGTTTCAACGGCTAGTTATGCATGAATAACAAGAAAAATTAATTCTCATAAATAAATCAAAATGTTTAATTTAGGCTTCTTTAGGTCACACTCCAAACTACATTTGCAGCAGACATTCGAGCTAGAAAATTTTACTCCAAGGACAATTATACGCACACCCAATAAAAATCGCCTCACTCTATCATTTCAGAACGGATATTACAGACCATTTTACATTCGCGAATGAGAAGATGTGGGGTGTAAAAAGCAGCAATCGGTAACTTGATTTGAACCCTATTTAACGTTGATTTTTCGTTAATTCTTGAACGCATTGATCAAAGGATTTAAAACCTCTCATCGTGAGGAAATAAGAGTGAAGAAAAATAAAAATAAAACAGCGGATGAGTTAGGTAGAATCACACCACAATGCGGTCAAAGATGCAGCTGGATTCATAATAATGAGGGCCACGTACAGAAACACATTGGCTGCCGGTCATGTTAGTATGAGTTAATTTGTGATTAAGAATGTGAAGCACCATTCTCCAAAGAAATGAAGGCACCAGAACCTCTCTTGTTACCTTGCTCAGAGTGCATCCAATCCAACATGTATTCCTATTCATGCTGCTAACGTTATGTAAACATCAATCTTCCTTTAAATAGAAGAAAGGAAGATACAATGGGTTCAGTATTCTAAACTCTTCCCCCAAAAGAGGCTATTTGCCTCAAGAGAACAGTTGTGTTTGTTTATCAAGTCCCTCCCTCATAACCTGTCACTATCATCTTTTTAATCAAATGACCAGAACGACTGTACATCCGAGGTTGGCTGTTGACCTCCACTATATAGCCTTGAAACAGTTGACTTCCCTATGCTTTCCACAGAACCATTTACAGCCCATTCCTTTCTGCAAAGCAAACAAAAATCAAAGCGTCTAAAAAAGTCAGAACTTCATTTAGATGCTGAAAATAAAAATCATATCTTACGCAAAAGCATAAGTTCCAAACAACAGTTTTCAACCGTCTATACTAACTAAAAATTGTATTAGGGAGGGAGGAAGGACCCAAGTTGCATAATCAAGCAGGAAAAATAAATCCGACACAATGTCGGTACATGCGTCATGTCATCATAAGCAGGGAAAAGGGTAATAGTCCAAGTATTCAGGCATCTAGACTTCGCCATAATTCTACTTTAGGGGCAAGAGAATCCTTTTACTGTCAACTTCCATTATGAGGTCCTCTTTTTAATTTTTTTTTTTTTTTGGTTCAACTAGTTTTTATTTCATTATTTTCTAGGTTCAACAAGTCCGCAGTTTGAAATTTTAGCTGATAGTATATTCACAAACAATTATTTTGAAAGGACAAACAAATTGATGACAGCCAGAGCTAATCAATGAACACAATCACACATTTCATGACTCAATAAATATACTGTCGAACATACCGCATTCATTTCATGAATAAATAAATCACAATACATATCACACAGATGAATCCTCAGTACACAGATCTCACACAAGAATCCAAAATATCATTTGACAAGTAACAATTCCACTTTTAGTAAAACTAAAGAACATAAAAAGGGTAATTTTGGTGCTAAATACATTTTATTCTGTTATATATCAGACATCCAAAGATGTCCAAAGTCACGGGAATAATCAAACACTTAAATTACCTTTTATATACATGAGTGGTATGTGGACAGCAGAAAAGACAAAATCATGAAAATTTGACAAAAAGCTGTGATGCTATATATATTTTTTTTCATATTTATATTTCATTTTCTACACCTCGCTCTTCTCTGATGAAGCATGGTTAGAGATGGAAATACTGTTTTGGGTATATACCTCCAGTCAAACAGTCAAACCATTAACAATAAGCTTAAAAAGTAATTCATCCTTGTTTGAAACATTAACATATTTCTTCTTTATAAGCCAGTTTTCTGTACGGAAGAATTGCAATTCTATTCAATCAATCCGTTAAAATAAAAACCTAACAACAAGCACTACTCTAAATTAGTAATAGATATATTTAGATTCATTGAATCAAAGTATAATCAATAAGCAACCCACACAATTCAACAAAGAGACTACAGAGGAAAACTAAGATCAACACAGCACATACATACTTAAACACATGCTGTTGTATTCAAACGTTCCATCACTTGTTAAGTACAATAAAATTAATTTCACCACAGAAACCAATGGTTTTCCCAACAAATCATCACCTAGATAACATGACCGAGACTCTTGAAACAAAAGAAGCAAAATATTTAGCATTCCCATCAATGTTTACAGATCTGCAGTTCATTTTGAAAAATAAGAATTGTTTTTTCTCATTTTTTTTAAATTAGTTTCATCAAATAAATACGCTCAACAATATAAATGATAAATGTATAGCAGAAATTCCAAATCAGCTATCCATTATAGGCTAGGCAAAAAGTTCATACATACTTGGACCAACAGTTAGCCGGAGAACCATCAAGCCCATGGCTACTAGCAGATTCACTAGGGCTACCATATATTATATCATTTTGATTCGCTGCCTCCTGAGCTATAAGACCACCTGACAATGGTGGGAAGAGAGCACTTTGTGACCAAGGATCATATCCAGATGAACCAGTAACGGGGCTAAAGTTCTCACCACTATGGCCATTAGGAAGAAAAACATTTTGTGGAGACTGGGTGCTGGATATTATGTTATCTTCTTTGTTTAAAAACGAAGCCATAGCATTCTGAGAAGATGAAACCACAAAATCATCCTTGTTTGGTGTGTTCCTTTGTGAGGATAACAGCCAGCTCCCCGGGCCTCCTACTAAACCTAAACCATCTTGAACAAGGGGAGACGAACTCCACATCTGCCATGTTCCCTTCTCATTTGCAGCTGCATCATCCAGGGGAAAACCACGTCTGTCTTGGCCATTGGGGGTACTGGGAAACCAATTAGAACAGCTATGTTTTTCCCGGGATGATGGTGACTCAATCGGAGATGGCTTATTAACATCAGAACTTGCAGATATGCTATTCAAAGAGTGTGGTTTTGTTACTGCATTCTCCGTCCCAAAGCCAATTCCCAAGTCCAACTGAAAATTATCGAGTGACTCAGAAACAGGCCCAAGCAAGGACACCGGATCAGGAACATAGCAGGGGTCTTCAAAAAGCTCTGGCTCATCTTGTCGAAAGACATGCGATGTATTTCCAACTGGAGAAAACAATGGTTCAATTGCAGGAGAGAAACCTAGACTACTACTAGTTGGTACATTTGCATGGGTAGAAATATTAAATGGTGATGGAAGACCAAATTGAATGGGATTGGTAAATGTTTGTGTAACTGGTGACTGGGCAGGCAACTGAGGGCTTTTGGGTTCTGCTAGAGTTTTGGAATTTGGTCTGCATATTACATTGGAGTTTGAAGATTGAGAAACAGATGAAGATCGAGTAAATAATTGCTGCCATGATTTTTTAGGTGCTGTACTCCATGGCTGTGATTCCGGGAGTATCTGCAAGGAACAATTATCATGATAATACAGTTTCATTAGTACGTATTTTACAGTGCACCCAATATAATCATATAGAATTGTAATAAGCAATTAATATAAATTTATGGCAAGCAATTATAAACTAGAGCATCGTAAGGTAATAGCAAGCAATAAAAATTAATCAGAACATCACAAAACTATGTTATGCTCAAAAATCTCAAAGACTAAAAGTTTAGAATGTCAACAAACAAAATGGAAGTTAGTGACAATAGACATGCTTGAAGTAAAAATAACAGCAAAAGCCTTCTCCAGACATTTGACACTAATATTTATCTGTAAACCACATGTTTTTTTATATGGAAAAAAAGCAACTAGCACTCCATCACTGATCAACACTCAAGATAACATGCTAGAAAAGTATTGTAAAAGCGCAAAGATTGGGTATAGGAAGTAAGAAAACTTACAGAATGAGTGATATTCCTATCATCACAATTTAAATTCAATTTTGCAGCAGGACGCTCGGGAGGACATATTTCTCTCCGGCTGAGAGCAGTATGAAAATGATCTACAGAACTATTAAACTTGTTTTCTTTCACCACAGTACTTGGAATATTATTGCCCCTACTGAAACCAAATGCTTTTGAAGAAGACAAAAAAGTGCCCCGCATGCGGTCAAGATACCTTGCTCCAGTGCCTCCTCGGTTATAATTGTTAGCAGGGACATTTTTATTAGGTGCATTGTCCATACTCTGTCCCTTACCACTCTCTAACCCAGATTTCTGTTGCTCTCGGCGATCCATTTCACTCTTTTTGTCAAAGTCCCGCTTCCGATCACTTTCCTTGCCAGCTCTTCTCTCCAATTCTTCGGCATCAGAGTTGCTCTTACTGGATCCCTTGTCTTTCTCTTTTCTTTTTTCCTGACGCCTCCTTTCAGCTTCCTTCCTGCGCTCTTTATCCTTACCGGGATTTGATGATCGTCTGTGATCTTTCTCTGCTTCCACTTTCTCATCTCTCAGTTTCCTACGCTCCTCCACTAACCTTGCAACCTCCTCCCTTTGTTTTCTCTCTTCTTCCTCCAAAAGCTCTTTCTCTAGCCTAGCCTGTCTTTTCTCCTCAGCTTTCCTACGTGCTTTTTCCCCTCTACTTTCACTGAGGCCCACCCCATTTTCACCCCTCTTTGCCATGAATGCTCTATGTTCAGCATCGGATGAACATTCTTCTCTTGAACTAACTCTAAAAGCCTTTCTCCAGAGCCATCTAATGCTCTTGAAAAACGAAGTCAAAAGCTTGCAAACCAAAAATAAAAGACCACAATATGACCTCTCAGTTGAACAATGCTCCGCTCCTCCAAAAAGACCAGTACTCTCACTCGTCCTCCAGTTGCTAGGATTACCTGGAATAGACCCACCAACCCAATTGCCATTCTCCAGCCATTCCTGACCGCACATCCATCCATTTTCAGACCATACCTTGCTATTTAATATCTTGCCACCTTTTCCAACCAAATCCTTAACTATACTGGAATTGGAAATCCCTAACCCCGGAGGCACAGGCAAGTCTAGAACCGGTCTCTTAGAAACATGACCACAGTTAAAACACATAAACCGACCCCCACCAGGGTTCTGATCCCTATAAGGACTCAAGCAGTTGCGGCACCGCCTAGTAGCTGTCTTCCTCAACTTCTGCATTTCTATGGCCTCAAACCTCTTCCTCTCCCTAATCCGTGCATTCCTCCGCACGCGCCAAGCCGACAACCAAGGCATCAAAATCTCATACCAGAAGAGAGTAACCAACAACACAAAAACACAAGCCAGTCGAGGAGAAGTAATCTCGAAGCGAAAAGCAGGCGGCAGAAGCTGAGAAAGTGCCCACAAACCAATTAAGGGAATAACCAACCAAGGTAGCATAGTTGCAACCCGGCGAGACCACTTCTGAATCACACACAGTATACACATTATCCTCTAAACCTAACCCTCTTCCTAGTCCCAAATATACCCTCTTTACTTTCCCAACAAAAACAACGCTTCCGAGGAAACCCTAATTCCGGGTTCCTTTCCCCCTCCTCCCAATATATATCCCCCAGGTTTAGACGCAGAAACTTCAGAACCCTAAAATCCCAAACCTAAAAAGAAAACATAAAAAATTCAGAATATTTAGAAAAAGACATTGGAATTCAAAATTACCCTATTGTAGCAACAAAGGTCGCAATACAGTTCAAAAAATAAAAGCAACAGACAAATGAAAGAGGAAAAATTGAAAGCTTGGTCCAACGTGATTGTGTAATGAATCGAAAGGGAAAGGAATGGGAATTTAGGACTCACAGATTCGGCGTCAATGGTGAAAACGAGAAGATGAAAATCGGTGGAAATGGGAGTGAAATGAGATTGGGTCCGGAGCACATGAAAGTGTTCGGAGCTGGAGTTGAGTCGTTCGATTCGGCTAGGAGCCTCCGTCGCGGGTTGTTCGGTGAGTGTTAAGAGAGAGAGAGAGAAACAATGCGAGAAGAAGAGAGAGAAACAAGATAAGAAAAAAAAGAGAGAGAGAATGCACTGAAGAAGGAAATGAAAAACAAAATCGGAACAAGCGATGTCACTGAACCGTCGCGATGTGGATAGACTGGACCGGAGTCGGTGAACCGGGCCGGCTGTTATTATTCTCTTTTCTTATTTTGTGTATGTTTTCTCTCTCCTACATTCTTTTCTTCTGCCAATTTTTGTTCTTTCGCAGGGAACAATTTTGGTGTTTGGTCACTTGTTTAATTTCATTAATAATTTTGGATTTCATTTAATTATATATATAATTGTATGAAATAAATGAATATTTTAAATGACAGTACAGTGATTTTTTCTGTGATTAATTAATTGCATTATTTGGGGTTCGTGCAGAAAGCCCATCCCACACAGTTAAATATTTAAAAAAATATCTATTTTGGAGGAAATATTATGTTTTTATTTTATTGGATGAATAAAAATTTGAGTCGTGCTGTATCAGAAAAAAATACATCACTTTCAATATCTTTAATTATAAATGGAATCTCAGTAATTTTAAAAGAAGTTTTTAATTTATCAAAAATAAATTATATTACTTTGTATTTTATTAAAAAATGATACAGTTCATTCACTCTTTTATTAAAACATTTAAATTGTTGTAATTTTTTCCCTTCTTTCACTGTACATTTCACATTATACAACAACTAGTTCAAGAACTTCTTCTCTTACCTATTTCACACTACTTCTAAACTTAATAAATCATCTTTTATTTGTATCTTTAAATTAAATTCCATTATCTTTAAAGAAATCATCTAAATCAATAAAAATAAATAAAAATTGATTAATACAATCCAAGTTGATATATGGATTTTTTTAAATTTATTAAAAGTCACTCTAATATATCCATCACGAACGATAGATTAAATGAATTAATTTATCAAAAATTGAATTTAATTAATTTTATTTATAATAAATTTATGGTTAAATATGTTTTTAGTCCCTATATTTTGGGACGATTTTGGTTTTAAAAGTAAGGTACAATTTAGTCCTTCAACCTTAGAAAACTCTAGTTTTAGTCTTTTTTTACTAAATTTTTTTAACTTTATTTTCTGTTTCAAGCGCGTTTCATTATAGCATTTGGATTGTTTGCATTATTTGACACATTTTTGTTTCAATGTTAACTTAGAAACGCATTTGAAACAGTAAATAAAGTTTAAAAAATTTAGTAAAAATGACTAAAACCAGAGTTTTCTAAAGTTGAAGGACTAAATTATACCTTAATTTGAAAATGAACTAAAACCAAAATCGCTCCAAAGTATAAGGACTAAAAACATATTTAACCCTAAATTTATTGAATAATTTATTTTGTAATCCAATTCGATCATAAGTGATGGATAAAGATGATCCATAAGTCAAAATATAGTTTTGTCAGTTATATATGGTGCTTGAAAATTCTAAAAAAGAAAGAAAGCGCTTATCTAGTACATTTGGTAGTATCCAATAAAATAATACTAATCTAGAGTTATAAAAACACAAACACAAAAAAAAAAAAAACAAAAATCAAATATGAAAAGTCGTCTTAAACTTTTAACATCACAATGTGCTATATACAAAGACACTCTTCTTACTTTAATATTGGTGTCAAAATATTGAAATTAATATTTTATTCAAAAACCATATGTACAAAATTGTAATATTTTATTCTTTTAATGAGGGAACAATATCGTATTGAATGTTTATAGCTTGTATGAATATGTGTTCATCATACATAAGAAAGAAAAATTATGTTAAAATAAGAAGCATGATCATCATTAATTATGATATTATTAATGATATTTTCAAAAATGATTTTAAAACATTATAATTGATTATTATGTCATATAAACCATTATTTTAAGTAGCTTAAAAATCGATTATTTACCGTAATAATTGGTAACTAAGCTTAAAGTGATTTCACAATGTTGTTGTACAAATACTTTAATCTTTAACATTGCCAATTACGAAATTGTTATAGTATCGTATTGTTTACAAAAATATCATAGAATAATACAATCGATTGGCTTCACACATAAATTATTAAGCTCTAGCTGAAATGCTTTCTATAAATATATTTCGAAATTCACTTGAAACATAGAAATTGCTTTGAATAATTCATGAAACACTTCAATAAGCTTATATAATAATCTAAGTTTGAATCTTTTGTTTAAATCATCAATCAAGGCTTTGTGCGGTGAATTTGATACTTTACACGTTGATTTAAATCCTTGAATACTCACTGTCGACTTTCGTTATTTGTGAATGTATTACATCTTTTAAAGTGTTTTATGGTGCAGTAAGTTTTTGCATTTAGTTAGTGTCTATTAAAGATTGTTCAAGAGGTTTTTTTGTTCTTATATTATATAATTACATAGTTTGCATGTGTAGCATGGTTGTAATTTGATACTTGGAAAATATTGAAAAGAATATCTAAGGTTTAGTAGATTCATATTAAACATATAATTGGTTTTGAATTAATCTAAATCTCTTTTTTGCACATTTCTCTTTATCTTATAACTTGTTATTTCTTATATTTAATTGTGTTATACTAAACTCTCATTTTGTTTTTACTTGATAACTTCAAAGAAGACTAACTCAAAATTGAAATTTTTTTGAACATTTTGTTATAACATATTTTGTTTTCTCTTTGTTAAGTTAATAAAAAAAATAGAAGGAAAAAAAAAAGGAAAAAGAGATGAGGAATAAGGGATGGGGACGAAGGAGAAAAATCAAATTGTAATGTTTATTAGTAAATTTTATTAAAGGATTTATAATTGATAGACATTTGTCGATTTACATAATAATATTTTTAAGTAAACTTAAGATGAATATTATTTGTTGATGTTATAAAATTTGTGCGTGTGTGTGTATATATATATATATATATATTATAGGAGAGAAGCATAGAATCGGTGGAGATTGTTCATAGGGGAGCAATATGAATATTTAACCCAACTCTTTATGTGATTTTTCTTTATGTGGGTTTTGATGATGATAACACATGTTTTGTTTTTTTGTAATGACAATACATATGTTTCTATGACTATAACATACATTGATTAAATTGGTTGATCTGCATACTTGTTATGGTCATACATGTTTTTACATTTATTGTATGCATTTTCATATTTTTAATATGTGAAAACCACTTGCACAATGCACTATCTGTATGAAGTAATCGATTATAGTGGTTATATAATCATTTAGGTTCATCAGGTAGCTAATGCTTAAACTGTGGCAAACTATAAGTTTTAACCGATGTATAATCGATTAATACTTGTACCCTTACAAAACACCTTTCTGAAATGTGTTGTGATGAGTTTTGTGAAGAAAATGTTTTCAAAATTATCTAAGTTTTGTACTTAACCGATTACACAGTTTATGTAATCAATTAAGTTTGTTAAACATTGAAAACTATTTTGATGATAAGTCTTAACTAACGGTCATATTTTCATATGTTTTGACTCACATGTTTTGTGCAATCGACTACATTATATGTTTAATCAGTTAAGTCGGTTTGAATGTAATTATGATATAATATTGTTAGAAGTGTAACCGATTACATTATTTTCATAATCGATTAAAACACGTCTAACATGAAAAAATTATATAATGTCACATTGCACTCTGCATTAATAACTTTTTGATCATTTGAACTTTGAAATCTGATATTAGTGAATCAAGAAGAGAATTGTCGATGTGCTGAAATGCCTCCAATAATCAAGATACAAAGAGATTGATATTCTTGAAGGATAGAATTCAAGGTTTATTGGTTAATCAACTACTGCACAATTAAGGTGCATCTTACTTGAGCAGACTTTGTCTTTTGCAATCTTGGACTGTGGTATTCCCTATGTGTGGCCAGGAAGAAGAACTTAGTGTTCTTGTGACTTTGAGAAGGGTCTCAAAGGGTTACTGCAGAGAAGAGGATTGTTCTTTCTACAAGGTTTGGTTGTTGTTTATATTAGATTGGTGAGTTAGAGAGGTGGTTACATTTGAGAGGTGTTCTCTGTAAAGCCTTGTCGTAAAAACTCAAATCTTTATACTGCATATGCTTTCAATCTAAGGGTCATTGGAAGGACACTGGATGTAGGTATTGAGGTCGAACCAGTATAAAAACCTATTTTGTTTTGCTATCCTTATCTCTTTTACTTTCATTGTTTTTCTTTTATTGCTTACGGTTCAATATAGATTAAAAATCATTCAAGTTTCCAAAAAGATAGAAAAAGAAATTGTCTTTCATTCATTACCAATTCACCCCCCTTGGTAAGGGAAACATGCCTACTTTTTCTTACAGAAACAGTTTAGTATGAGTTTTGGTAGACCGAATTGGCTTTTGGGAGTACGTTTTCAAGGAGTAGAAATAATGTTGAGGAGATGAAATGAGAAAGTTATCGTGGAAGAGAGGAGTTGTAACACCCCTAAATAGAGGGTTACAGAAATTCTCAATTTTTTTTTAAACTTCACATTTAAAACCACAACATTTATTTATATTTCACAATAATACCATCACAAATTTTCAAAAGTAATAATTACAATAGAGACTGAATCTAAAAAGTTGTTCAGAATTACAAGCCAATTATTTCACAACTTAAAATTACATATTTGAAAATCCCATAGATATTTTTTTTTTCAATGCATCCTCTCTCTCTACACTTCTCCAGTATTACCTGAAACATTATCTACTCCTGTATAACAACATGAGTTATATGATCATCGTAGTCATACAAGTAGGGTGAGCTAATCAAGTACAAGGAAGAAACAAGATACTTTAAATTTACTTATACCATTCATGCATTCATTAATAAAACTTTTTATCTATCAACTTGTATCACCTCAACGTAATCAAAACAAATGAATTTGATTCCCTCTTTATTTTCATTCCCTCGCATTTAGATATTAGGTTTATCACAGTTTATGGGTTTGTCTCGGTTATATTCTTCTTATACATCCAAAACTGGTCCCTCATATGGACTACGGATAAGAGTCGTCTTCCACACGCAGCTTCAGACACATCTCCCTCATTTCTTCCAGGTCTTATGAGTAAAACACTGGTGAGTAACATCCATTTACTAATCACCTTACTCCACACTAGACCGAAACCTTAGGCGAGATGTCTGTATACTCTGGAGAGAGGAAACTAACAGGACTCGAATCCACCAATCGCCTTACAAAGGCAAAAGAAATTATCTTTTTAACTACCGAGACACAGCATAAATCTTCTTCATGATAAAACCAGAGTATCATCAAGATAATTTTATCAATTCTCTCATTGCTCCAAAAATCACATTCAAAACAATTTGCAATCAATTTTTGACCTTTGCTTAGTGGTTTCCTCATAACTCTTCCTAGAGAACTCCGAATGAGTTGATTCTTGTTTTATTGAATTCTGGACTGAAAAATCTTTAATTTAAAACTAATTTCATAATTTTTAAATTATAAGGTTAGTTACAGTAAAAATATTAAGATAAGTATTTTGATCACGTTTTTTGCCTATCCAACTATGACCTTTGATGATTAATTTACTAATACTTCTCTCTACATAACTCCAAATGATGTGGTTCTTATTTTGTTGAAATCTACACTCAACTATCTTTCTTTTAACACTAGATTTGTAATTTTCATACCACTATAATAACTGCAGTAAAATTGTAAAAGTAGTGATCAACAAAAGTTTCGGTTACTTAATATCGTTAGAATACTACAAGTGTATTCATTCAACTCCTGACTCTTAATTGAAAATCCGACCGGTCAATATAACCCAATATTTTCCTAAAACATGTAATAAAATTTTCAGTGTGATCTAACGGTTGGTTAAGAAAATTATAAATTTTTCCTTAGATGGTTTTGGAACAGAATTAAGCTGAAAAATCATATACTTTAAAATGTAAAACTTATATCTCTACATATATATATATATATATATATATATATTATGATAATCTGAACGGTCAAATTCAACATTTATATCTTAAGAAACATTTATCAAAATTTTGAATTAATCTAACGGTTAACTTGTCCATAATTTACGTTTTTTCGAGGGGACTTAATAATAGGAAATAAAGTTATCATCAACTTATTCTAACTTGTGAGATTTAATTCTCTACGTATAAACCACACAATATTAATCCGAACGGTCAAAAAATAGTAATATGTCTTATATATCATATATCAAAAATTGGACTGCATCTAACGGTACACAAAGTAAAAATTGACAATTTACTAAGATAATCTGAAAAATAGAATTCAATAAATCACATATAGGTAAATTAAATCTCAACATTGACATAAGATAAATAAAATAAAAGCATTGGGGAAATAAGAAGTTGCATCGGCAGAGCCAGTCAGACAACTTCTCATCCTTCCAAAATTGCAAAGTAAATAAATAAATGTAAATAAATAAAAGCGTAAAGAAATAATAACGTATTGGGAAAATAAGAAGTTGAATTCGGCAAAGTCCGTTAGACAACTTCTCATCCTTCCAAATTTGCAAGGTAAATAAATAAAGGTAAGAAAAATTGTAAAGAAGTAATAATGATTTGGGGAAATAAGAAGTTGAATTCGGCAGAGCCCGTTAGACAACTTCTCATCCTTCCAAAATTGTAAGAAAATAAATGAAAGTACAATAAATAAAATAAACATAACAGATATAATATATCACACTAAATTCATAAAGAGAAATAAAATTCCAAACATATCCAAGAATTCAGATCATACAAAAACAAAAGACTCAAAATTAACTCCCCTACCTCTATTCCAGACTGCTCAGTCGTTCCTCAAAACTTTCAGAATTTCCCCTCTCGCAACTAGAATATCTTTCAAACTCTCTCTTCTCTCAAAAATTTCTACTTCTTGGTGCAAAACATTTCTTCCTCCCTCCTTGGCTATTTATAGCCAAAAATTTTACTATTCATTTTCTACTATTCATTTTTACTAATCATTTTTACTATTCAAAAATATTATTTTAATAAAAGTATGACTCAACATTACGTGTCTTTTTATCCTTTCCTTTTTTTTTTACTATTTATTTTTACTATTCATTTTTTACTATTCATTAATTTTTTTTTATTATTATTATTTTTTTTTAACTACTATAAAATTTTCTCCAATACTCATACCATGTTCATAATCGTATCTAACTTAATAAAATACAATCAGATAGTCGTATATATTACAAAATAATAAAAATGGAAACATTTAATCATTTTTTTTCTAGATCTTATAGGAGTTCTCAAAGTATTACAAGATCATAGAAGTTTTGAAGAAGGTTCTTAAGGGTGATTATTTTCAGGTTACAGTTGACATGAAGAGAGAGTTCTTTTCAATATGATGATGAATAAGGAAGTATGGGAATCAGAGTAGCGCAGTGGGTGATGGTGGATATGTTTTTATCAATACAAGGTGTGCGTGAAGAGCTTTTAAGATCATGTGTTGGTGGTTTGTGAGGATGAGCTTCTTTAAAACGATAGTGGTGTTGTTATCTGAGAATGAGTTGAGAGTGCTTGGTGATCTTCAAAAGTAGAAAGTGAGGTTATGTATAGAGGAAATGGGTAAAAGATAAAGAAGACAAAGTGAGTCTGCAGTTTCAAGCTGTAGTGTCAATCTTGAGGTAAGGAAGTGTTAACAAATGGTTAAAACAAAAGAAGATTTAAGTTCTTAGTTTGATAAGGATTGAGTAAGAGTTGGTTGAAGAGTATGAAGATCGAGGTCTGATGTCAAGTTCTATAAAATTTTTCATTAGTATAGTGAAAATACTATAACTAGTGGGTTTTTCAAAATGATTAATGTTAAACTGAGATTGGTCGCACAAAATCAGAACAAACTAAGTTTTCCCCACTAATGAAATATAGGGATAACCTAGGTATCAATCCTTGGACTCGACTAGAATTAAGCTTAAAATGTAGAGTTAAGTCTTTTATTTATTTATTTATTTACTACCTATTAACTAATACAAGGTGGGAAAATAAAAATGAAAGAATGAAAACAAAGAAATTTGAAAAGAAAAGAAAAATAAGGGAAAAAAATTAACAAATAAAACCTAAGCTAACTAAAGAATTTATATATACAAATCTAAACAGTAACTAAACTAAACTATAAATGCTATGAAACAATGACAAAAGAAGACTAGAGATAAACTGGATATGAAATCAAATGATGTATGAAATCAATTCAGTGAAAATGAAAGATATACACACATAACAGAGCCAAAAGAAAGATTAGAAAATCTCATTATCTTATGCTAATGTATCTAATCACTATGCATAGGAAACTAAAAATAAAAGAAACAAAGCAAGAACACTAGTTAGAACAGAAATTAGAATCAAATCCATGTGGATCAGTGCAAAGAATGTGTGATCACTTTTCAGGAAGACATCCTGGGAAGTTAAGCCCATCACAGGGTCTTAAAGTTCATTTAATGAACTCAAATTATGCGAGCTTCCAATCAATTTACCGAAGCACAGTAATTCAACTCTAACTCTTATTTCTAACCAAAATCAGAGTAAAAGCACAACCTAAACTACTAAACAGAACAAAATAGTTGGATAAAAATCACAAAGCTGAACTAAATTTGCTTGAAATGGTGTATCAATTGAATTATTATTATACAAGAAGACATCCCGTTCATAAATTGCCCACCTCGGGGCTCAAGTTCTAATATAGAACTTTAAATGAATAACAATCAATTGATTTACCAAATAAAACAGATTCAATTCCAAATCCACAAACACAATTCACAAACAGAAACTAAAACAATATGAATTGAAATATTTTTTATTGATTGATTGAACTCTTCTCTGGCTCAGGAAGACATCCCGTTCATTTACGCTCACTGTGGATTCGTTTAATTCCAAAAGGAATTATAGAGATGCAGAGAATCAAGAGTCTAATTCCTTTTCTAAACAATAACAGAAATCAAAAGCAAGAA
Source organism: Vigna mungo (assembly GCA_036885675.1). Classification (NCBI taxonomy): domain Eukaryota; kingdom Viridiplantae; phylum Streptophyta; class Magnoliopsida; order Fabales; family Fabaceae; genus Vigna; species Vigna mungo. Next base: position 2,024,627 of record CP144695.1, read on the forward strand.
CAGATTCGACACAAGCAAAGATACAATCATGAACACAGAACGAAACTTTATTATCAAGAAAAGAGAATTACACGTTACCGTATTCACCAATTCACTCGCGGTCTGTAACTCTCACAAGCCTATCGACGAAACCAAACAGCTAAGAACTCTATGCTACGAAAGCGTAAAAACCCTAATCTAAAGAATGTAAAATTTGCAGAGTAAAGAGAAGTGCGTGTAAGAGTCTCTGTGTCAGTCTATTTACATGGCAGCATCACCCTTTATATAGGGTTGAGAAAGAAGAAGAAAAAATTGAAAGGGGGAAAAAGGAAAAAAAAGAAAACTTGCATACTTCGAGCTTCACCTCATCAGATGGTCCTCTTTATTCTTCCTCCTTGCTCTATTCTAGACGTTTGATCCTCCACGTGGCAGCAACGGTCAGCTCCGGTCATCTTCTCCGGGCACGAACCATCCGGTCTCTCCTTTCTTCATCTCGCATTCACACCAAGCCCTAACCCAAGGGCTAGCTTTTCTCCTTTTTAAGTGAGCTTTCCTCTCTCGGTGGATGAAGGAGTTTTTCTCCAATTGAAGTCTCGAGAACAAGACTCCTCAAGATTGTAGCTGCTGCCATTCCTTACCAAAACGACATCGTTCCACTTAGTTGGAACCAGCCCAAGTCCAGCACTTACATCAGCGTTGAAGCAGCGTTTTTATTAAACTTTGGCCCAAAGCTTTTCTTTATTAATTCCAATGGTGGCAGCAGAAATCTAGGGCCTTTTCTTCCAGCGGCGGCCCATTCCAGTGCAATCAATCAGCCCAACGCTTCCAATTAGCTCAAGGCAGCAACTTCTCAATCTTCACTCGCAGCACCTCGTTTCATCGTTTGTAGCGGCCCAAATCAAATCTTCATTTCACGGCTTGTAACAGCAGCAACCAAGCTTAGCCCAATTTACCTCTGTAGCCCAAATGTAATCCAATCAGCCAAAAATATAACCCAATCAGGAATATTAATTCAATTATGCACATGGACTAATCATCAATTAGAGAAAAAGAGGACAATTCAAAAATTAAAGAAGATAAAAACCTATTTAAGCTAAAACAAAGAAAAGAATTTTTTTTATTCAAATATTTTCAGAAAAAAAATCCCAATTTCCTATTTATTAACAAAACACTAAAAATTGCTCCTAAAAACCTATTTTTAACTACAATTTTAAAGAAAATTTCTAAAACTATCCTAATTCTACACAATTAAAGACTAAATATACTAACAAAAGCTTCTAAACAAAGAAGTAAATGCAAATATAGAGAGGTATCACACCCCCACACTTAGACAACTGCCCTCCTAGGCAGGGACAAACTATAAAGCAAAAGTAAAAACAAAAGACTCAATCTACAAAGACAAGACTCAAAAGAACACAAGGTACACAAGTCTCTGTCACAATTAACTCAACACTGCAAATTTACACAACAACTAGCTAGTTTCTCTAATCAGAAGTGCACAATCAGAATCATTTACTCCAAACCCAAGTTTCAGCAACTCTAGCAAGCAAAGAACAATCGTATTCAATCAAAACAAGCAGAAGAAAACATTTCAGAGAAGTAGCAGCCCAAATTTCAACCTCACAGGATAAAGTGTTTCTCTCAATGCACTCAAGTGTTTAAGGTCAGCCTGTTTCACTCCATATGTCATGATGAACCACAATTCTTAACTTTGGAAAAACTCTAATTGACACTACTTGAATCATGGTAACTCTAGCTCACTAGGAATTGCATGGCTTGTAATGTAATGGAGAATGGAAAGGCTAGATGGATGGGAAATAAATCTGGAACGAGTTAGAGAATTGTGAAATAGAAGCTGGAATGGATTAGAGAATGTTCCAGAAGGAAGGGAGAATTTGAAACTCAGTACAGGTATATCATTTTTGCTTGGCCAGAATCTATATATTTTTTTTTCTTTTGATTTTCCCTCTTCTGATACTTTCTTTTTCCAGGTCTTGTTCTCAATCAATTTTCTCTTTTTCTCTTTTCCAGACCTTTTTTCTTCTCTTTTCAAGTCAGATTTTTTTTTAGAGCTTTTTTTTTTCTCAACATCACCTCTGGCCTCACTCTTTTTCTGCTTTCTGAGTTCTAATTTATCCCTACTTCTGACAAATCTCTCAAGGTTGTTTATAGATGGGGGAAATGGTTTATAATGGATGGAAAGCAAAGAAAAGGCTACGGCTCAAATGAAGGTGCAATGGAAAAAATTGTGAATGGGAAGAAGAAAAAAAGGCCTAGATCATCTCTAAAGTTTTACCAAGATCAAGCACACTCAAAGAGAATTAATGCAAAGTCAAAACTATAGCTATACATGCATGCAATCACACTAGAAAGCAAAAATTTGGCCCAAAACTCTCCAGGGTTAAAAAATATGTCAAAAAATGCAACTGCTACTCTCTATCATGCAAAAACTGCTTATATGGACTGAACTAATTGCAAAAACTAGTGCTAGAGCTACATCTACTCAAATCTAGAGCTAAAGACCTATTGGCAATCTATCTTGGAGAAACACAACTATAAAGTTAAGTAAATAAGCAAAGAGTCAAATAAATTGTGAAACAGAACCTAGAAAGAACCTAACAACTATTTACAATCTATACAAGCTAAAACTAAACAGTATGTGACAAAAAGGAACCTAAACCAAACTAGAACAGACTCAATTTCAAGGTAAATGAAGGAAAAAAAAAACAAGAGAGTAATGAAAAAGATTCCAAGAAACATTCCTAAACTAGATCTAGCTTACACACAATAAGAATGATCTAAACATACAAAGAAAACTTATGCTAGACTAAAACAGACTCATTTACAAGAAAGGAAGCATAAGAAAATCCTAACAGTAGCAATAAATGGAAAAGAACCTATAATAAAAGCTAAAATATGGAAATGAAATCAGAGAAATCTATAATTATTTCTAATAACCTATACCTATCAAAACAGAAACGTAAGAAAGAAAAAGAAACTTGAAATAGTATTTAAGATGAAAAGAACCTAATAAGGAATGCTAACTAAAGTCTCAACCAGAATCTAATATATGAAAATTAAAGCAAGGAACGAAGCTCAGAAAAGAAACCAATTGACAAAATAAGAACATGAAATAGGAAAACAGAAATGAAAGAGATCTAAAAAAAACTTACAAATCAGTCTTAAACTACCTTGATATTAACAAAGGATAAACCTAAACTATTCCTATAGGCTATCTAAGCAAGGACAAATTAATCAAAGAATTGAAAAAGGAAAGGCTAAACAAATTCGGACAGTAGCAAAAAGAAAATAAAACCTATTTATGAACAAAAATCCCAATTGCAAACTTAAAGCAAAGCATGAAAACTAAAATAAGAACAAGTAACTGATCAAACTCTCACCACATAACAAGAAATGAACATAAAGAAGAGAAAATAGGAAAAGAAAGGGACTTAAGCTAAAACACATTGAACATGAAAATAAAAGAACTTTTAAAGACCTAAGAAATATTATTCACAAAGCCAAAAACTAAACTAAAACAGATCAGTACAAAAATAAGTATTTACAAACTAAAGCAAAACAAACCAGACCTAGACCAAGGGAAGAACAGTTCAGAAAAAAAAAATTTACCCCTATTCTACTACAAAACAGATCAAACATCAAACACCAAAGGGAAAAAAAACAAAAATTTTAAACTATACCCTCTCACCCCCACACTTAAGAGGCACATTGCCCTCAATGTGAGTGAGGAAGGTTTTCTAACATCAGCAGACAACAACAGATATATACAAGACAAAATTATGCTAAACAGAATTGACAAAGAATTAAAATTGAGCAAGAAAATGAATATAACAAAAGCAAGAAAATTATACTCAAAAGAACACAACATATACAAGAACAGAGCTAGAAAAAGAAAACTAAAACTATAAGCTACACTAAGAAGAAAATTTATTCAAATAGGCCACAAGTCAAAATTGATTTTTTTTTATTTTTATATAGAACAACATATTTTCTATCCTATGATTTATGATACTATTTAAAACTATGCACATTACTAACAAATACCTATAACTACTATTTAAGAGTAAGGGAAAGAATTAGCTTATTGTTTTTGGTGTTTCTCCATGTGCTCTCTGCCTTAGCATCATCAGCTCTCCATCAAAGGTTAACAGCTGCTTCTGTACTTTCCAAGCACCTTACTGCATCAACCAGCGCTCCTCATGCCTTTGCTGTTGATTCTGCAATTTCCAGGCTCTTTGAGCATCATTTATACCTTCTCTTGTATCCATCACCACTTCTTTTCTGTCTGCAGCTTCCTTTGGATGAGTTACAATATTGGTCATGTCAGCTGCAACAACAAAATCAAGGTCAATGTTCATATATGAATCATCAAACATTTCAGCCTTCTTAAAAGTGAAATCAAGATCATTTTCATGAAGAATCAATGCATCACAGGTGGGACAAATATTATCAGTGCAAACAATAGGGGTATGGATACGTTCAATCCCAAATGGTGCTTTGAGAACCTTAGAATCAATAAATACAACAGTGTCATCAAAACGCTCTATAGGATCTATGCACAGACAATCAAATGCATTAAATTGTACAGTGAACTCAGATAAAGCAACTGGAATTTCAAGGTTAGAACACACCTGTGTTGACTCATTTAAAATGTCCTTACTAACAACAACAGAATCAATTGAGTCAGTGCATGGCATAATGTTATCATCAAAACTGTGATCAAGCTCAATGCACACATCATAAACAACATCAGGTATATCAATGTGTTTTACAACAAATATTTCATCCACAATCTCAGAATAACCAGGTATGATAGCAAGACTATTAGGCAAGGGTTTCTCAGATTAACATGCATAAAATTATTAAAGTTATTCTGCACCTCACCCAAACCATTAGGAAGCTCAAGTTTAGAATTAACCTGTATTGGCTCCTCAAAAATAACCTCACCAGTCTCCACCAAGTCAGCAGCAGAATCAACACCTACTGTGAAGCTATCATCAACTGAAATGACGTCATACTCAGTGCAAAACTCTGAAACAAAAATAGATTCATCAAGATGCTCAATTTCAAATGCTGAATCAAGAATATGAGAATGTACAGTCATCAAATTATCAGTGTTCAATCTTTAGCATATCAAGAGCAACAAAACCAGTTTGATTTTCAGGCAAATTAGTAAGAATGTTAAGTTCAGAGAAAACCTCTAGTGTTGTAACTTAGAACCTGTGTTCTCAGCAGATTCAATAGCTTCATCATGAAACCCACTCAACTTGGCTATCAAAGTCCTGGCTTCAGAAACTGTCTTATCCATCATGGATCCTCCAGCTGCAGCATCCACATAAAATCTGTTTTGCATGCTTAATCCATCCAGAAAGTGCAGGATAAGCAGGTGCTCACTGATTTGATGATCTGGACAGGAGGCACAGAGCTGATTGAATTTGTCCCAGTACTCCCTCAATTTCTCTCCTTGCAGCTGCATAATGCAGCTGATTTCCCTCTGTTTGGAGACTGTAGTTGAGACTGGGAAGAACTTCTCCAAGAAACTCCTCTGCATGTCAGCCCAAGCAGTGAATGGCTCTGAATCAGTTTTGTCGTAGAACCAGTCCTTGGCTGCATCCCCCAAAGAGAAAGGAAATGTCCTCAACTTGGCCCATTCTTCAGGGACATCTGCTGGCTTAAACATGAGGCATACCACTTGAAACTCCTTCAGGTGCATGTAAGGATCTTCTCCAGCCATTCCATGGTACTTAGGCAGCCTTTTGATAAGCTTGTACAACCAATCCTGAGAGTTTACCATCTGCTCAACTCTGATACAGAACCTGTCTAAACCTGGAATTTACTTCAAGCAAAGGTTATACCAAGAAACAAGAATAGCATGGAGAACTACCACTATTTACAGATTTTAATGTTTTCAGAAACTGAAGCTTGAGACACAGAAACTAATACCAAAAACAGAAAAAGATAAAGCTAATAAGACTAACCTAACACTCTAAAACATAACTCACCGAGTCCCCAACAACGGCGCCATTTGTTAAACTGAGATTGGTCGCACAAAATCAGAACAAACTAAGTTTTCCCCACTAATGAAGTATAGGGATAACCTAGGTATCAATCCTTTGACTCGACTAGAATTAAGCTTAAAATGTAGAGTTAAGTCTTTTATTTATTTATTTATTTACTACCTATTAACTAATACAAGGTGGGAAAATAAAAATGAAAGAATGAAAACAAAGAAATTTGAAAAGAAAAGAAAAATAAGGGAAAAAAATTAATAAAACCTAAGCTAACTAAAGAATTAATATATACAAATCTAAACAGTAACTAAACTAAACTATAAATGCTATGCCAATGACAAAAGAAGACTAGAGATAAACTGGATATGAAATCAAATGATGTATGAAATCAATTCAGTGAAAATGAAAGATATACACACATAACAGAGCCAAAAGAAAGATTAGAAAATCTCATTATCTTATGCTAATGTATCTAATCACTATGCATAGGAAACTAAAAATAAAAGAAACAAAGCAAGAACACTAGTTAGAACAGAAATTAGAATCAAATCCATGTGGATCAGTGCAAAGAATGTGTGATCACTTTTCAGGAAGACATCCTGGGAAGTTAAGCCCATCACAGGGTCTTAAAGTTCATTTAATGAACTCAAATTATGCGAGCTTCCAATCAATTTACACAGTAATTCAACTCTAACTCTTATTTCTAACCAAAATCAGAGTAAAAGCACAACCTAAACTACTAAACAGAACAAAGTAGTTGGATAAAAATCACAAAGCTGAACTAAATTTGCTTGAAATGGTGTATCAATTGAATTATTATTATACAGGAAGACATCCCGTTCATAAATTGCCCACCTCGGGGCTCAAGTTCTAATATAGAACTTTAAATGAATAACAATCAATTGATTTACCAAATAAAACAGATTCAATTCCAAATCCACAAACACAATTCACAAACAGAAACTAAAACAATATGAATTGAAATATTTTTTATTGATTGATTGAACTCTTCTCTGGCTCAGGAAGACATCCCGTTCATTTACGCTCACTGTGGATTCGTTTAATTCCAAAAGGAATTATAGAGATGCAGAGAATCAAGAGTCCAATTCCTTTTCTAAACAATAACAGAAATCAAAAGCAAGAACAGATTCGACACAAGCAAAGATACAATCATGAACACAGAACGAAACTTTATTATCAAGAAAAGAGAATTACACGTTACCGTATTCACCAATTCACTCGCGGTCTGTAACTCTCACAAGCCTATCGACGAAACCCAACAGCTAAGAACTCTATGCTACGAAAGCGTAAAAACCCTAATCTAAAGAATGTAAAATTTGCAGAGTAAAGAGAAGTGTGTGTAAGAGTCTCTGTGTCAGTCTATTTACATGGCAGCATCACCCTTTATATAGGGTTGAGAAAGAAGAAGAAAAAATTGAAAGGGGGAAAAAGGAAAAAAAAGAAAACTTGCATACTTCGAGCTTCACCTCATCAGATGGTCCTCTTTATTCTTCCTCCTTGCTCTATTCTAGACGTTTGATCCTCCACGTGGCAGCAACGGTCAGCTCCGGTCATCTTCTCCGGGCACGAACCATCCGGTCTCTCCTTTCTTCATCTCGCATTCACACCAAGCCCTAACCCAAGGGCTAGCTTTTCTCCTTTTTAAGTGAGCTTTCCTCTCTCGGTGGATGAAGGAGTTTTTCTCCAATTGAAGTCTCGAGAACAAGACTCCTCAAGATTGTAGCTGCTCCCATTCCTTACCAAAACGATACCGTTCCACTTAGTTGGAACCAGCCCAAGTCCAGCACTTACATCAGCGTTGAAGCAGCATTTTTATTAAACTTTGGCCCAAAGCTTTTCTTTATTAATTCCAATTGTAGCAGCAGAATTCTAGGGCCTTTTCTTCCAGCGGCGGCCCATTCCAGTGCAATCAATCAGCCCAACGCTTCCAATTAGCTCAAGGCAGCAACTTCTCAATCTTCACTCGCAGCACCTCGTTTCATCGTTTGTAGCGGTCCAAATCAAATCTTCATTTCACGGCTTGTAACAGCAGCAACCAAGCTTAGCCCAATTTACCTCTGTAGCCCAAATGTAATCCAATCAGCCAAAAATATAACCCAATCAGGAATATTAATTCAATTATGCACATGGACTAATCATCAATTAGAGAAAAAGAGGACAATTCAAAAATTAAAGAAGATAAAAACCTATTTAAGATAAAACAAAGAAAAGAATTTTTTATTCAAATATTTTCAGAAAAAAAATCCCAATTTCCTATTTATTAACAAAACACTAAAAATTGCTCCTAAAAACCTATTTTTAACTACAATTTTATAAAACTACAATTTTAAAGAAAAATTCTAAAACTATCCTAATTCTACACAATTAAAGACTAAAATATACTAACAAAAGCTTCTAAACAAAGAAATAAATGCAAATATAGAGAGTTATCAATTAAGAAATGGTAGTTTGGACAATCCTAGTTTAAGATGTATCATAAGATGGTTAGGTATTGATCAAGCTAGTGATTTCAAGATTGTGAAAATGCATATCCTTGCGTGATCACAGGCTAGTGGATCAAGAAATGCATATGGTTCAGATTTATGAGTCAAAGAAGTAGTGAAAAGAGAGTGATCAACCTTGGTTTTATGGCTATAGTGGATAAGAGTTATACTTTGGTAACGAAGTAGCATAATTACAAACTATGTTCCTGAAGAGTGAAGATCAATCAAGGAAGGCGAAGATGTCATCAAAATGATTGTGTTTAAAGGTGATCAAGAGTGTCCATACTTGGTAGTAAACCAGAAGTTGTGAATGATTAAGTCAATTGTATGATGTTTCATAGAGCAAGCCAAGGAAGGTGAATTGATATCAGTCAGTGTTGATCTGAAGTCAAGAATAACTAAAGTGTTGGAAGGAATTTACAAGAGGTAATGGAATACAGATGAGAGGTGAGTTTGGTTTGTCAGATGAATATTGGTTGGTCAAGCGAAATAAAGATCCCTAAAAGTTGAGGTTTAAAGGTTGAGAGGTTATGCTGAGATTAATGGCCAGACCAATCTACACTATTGAACACTAGAGCATTTAAACACAGAGGCAAAGTTTTCAGTCAGTTATGGTGTTGAGAGTAATATCTTGGTCTAGTTAAGTGGTTGTGATAGGAAAGTGAGGAAAGCAAGTTTATATTCCTATATGATTAGTAAATTTTCGAGGACGAAAATATTTCTTGTTGGGGAGAATGTAAATCCTAGAAAATGGTATTTTAGAAGTGGTGGTAGTCTAAAAATAGTGAGACTCAGTTATTTTAAAATAGTGAGACTCGGTTATTTTAATATTAAATGGTTTTATTATAAAAGAGTTTCATTATTTTAAAATGTATCATCTCTCTAGAAATCGCTTTTCTAGAATTCTTTGTCTTCTCTCTAAGAGTTCTTGAATCCTGATCATATCTTTGACAATCAGGAAGTTCTTATGAAATCACAACTGAGTAATTTCTACATTTATCCGATCAATTTCTAGTATAGAGCAAGTAAATTTTGACTATTTTTTCTCTTTCGTTCCTAATTTGAAATCACGCGAAGCGATTCTTCGTCGCTTGTTTCTTATTGTTTCCCTTCTTAATTCTCTTGAAATTTGAGATTCTAAGGACCTATTCCATTTTAAATTGAGTGTTTTGTAGGCGTTTCTAGAGTCCCCTAAACTCTAAGCAATGGGTCGGTGTTTTTAGAGCTCTGTTGTTCGGTGTAAGGTAAGGGAAACTAGATCTTGTTCTTGGTAAATTTTTATAAAGGATGAATTGATATTGATTAGGATGTGAAGTTGTAGATATTGGATGTTTATGATTAGAATGCTAATAATGTGAATTGTTGAATAAGTAAAATTCTTCATATGATGATTGTTGATGTTAAATGATTATGTATGAAACTCTAATGGTATGATAAATTGTGTTGCTGAGGTGTTTTGGTGTGTTTAATTTGGTTGCATGTATAAAGGAATTGAACTAGGTTGAGTTGTAATTATTATTGGTTAATTTTGCATCTTGGTATGTAAGTTCTTGAGGTAAGGACTAGAAATAAGAGATGAAGTCTTAGAATCTGTTTAAGTGTAAATTGAGAATTGTTAGAGTTGTGAAGTAGTTGAAATCTGTTTTAGAAGAGAGGTTTGATGATGATTTAATTGGTTTTAAGAGTATTTTTGGGGGTTTGGACTAGTGAGATTTTGAATCAATGGTTCAGTGTCCAAATAAAAGGTTTTGGGTGTGTTAGTAATTATTTTTGAGTTGTTAGAGTTCTTAAGTTACTTAAAAATGAGCTAGGGTGAGCCGAATCAGAAGCTTAGGGAGCTTGTTGTTTTGGCTCTAGCTAGGCGACCAAAATCTGTTAGCTGGGCAAGTGGGTCTGTTTTCTTAAGTTCTTTTGAATCCTTTTACCTATGTGTATTATTTTAAAAGACATATTAGTTTATTTTTTGATCTATGGAAATGTGTAGAACTTATGTTTAAATGGAAATAAGGTTATGTCTATGATTATATGTATGATTATGTGTACGATTATGTATATAATTAAGGTATGACTAAAAAGGGATTCCAAGGAGGAAATTCCTATTGGTGGTTTCATATGTTGTTGTAACGAATGTAAGAAACTTAGCTCTAATGGATTATCTTGACACTCTAATGACCACCCATACTCAAGTAGAGACTGATGAGAGTAGTAGGAGGTCTTAGTCTAGGTACTTCTAGTATGGCCTAAGACGCGGTTGTCAGTTGTTTCATCACACAAGTGCATAACCCACTATGGCATGTTAAAGGACTAACCTTTTATTATAGCTTTAATGGTTATCAATTGTTCCACCACACAAAGGGCAGAACATGTTATAACTCGAAGTTCATTGTATATCCGGATGGTCAAGTCTAAGTATGTTGCATGTTTAAGATGGATGGTTATATTGTGTGAAGTGTAAAATATGTTGTAATGTTGTTTTATTATGATAATTTGTTTTACCACTAGTTTACCCTTGCTTTTGTGTTGTTTGTCTATGTGTTACTTTCTCTTTTGCGATGATGACCTGTGAGCTTAGGAAAACGTTCTTTTCAGTCATGCTAGCAAGAGGTGAAGGTGAAGTAGACACGTTGTTAGATGGATCTAGAGAGGTAGATCTCATGTATTCTTAAAGGATTTTTTCATATATGATATATGTAATATTTTATTTTAATAGTTTTATATTATTAAAATGGGATGTTACATTAAACGATAAAGAAAAATAGATTTTTCATATATAGAACTTAATTATAACATTAAGAAGAATAATTATAACTAGAGTTTTTAAGAAAAAAAATTTCAAATTCTAATGATCTTAAAAATTCTGAGCTAAAATAGCAAAGCTTTAATTTTAATTTATTTTAGTAAAAAACTGAAAGAGATTTATTTGATTTAGGATTTCAGTTTTATTTATTTAAAATGTTATGTTCATTTGATCCCTAATTAAGTCATATTTCTTATAAATGTTGACTTAAATGCCTTGATACTCATATTAATAAATTAGAATCGATAAGAACTTCATAATTAAACTGTATCTTTTGTACAAGTTTAATTGTTTATTTTTTAACATGAATTTAATTTGACCATAATATTTTTATATCTATTTTATTTTTTTTATATATTTTTCAATGTGATGGAATGTAATTATTGAATGTTGGAGTCTTTGTCTATTTAGAATACTAATGTTCATAAAATATTTAAACAAAGATTTTAAAAACATATGTTTATCTAACTTTAAAAAACCAATACTAAAGAATATGATAGTAATGTTGTGTTTGTTTGTGAGGAATTCACTATTCCCATTAATTTGCGTAGACGAATTCTAAATTAAATTTATGTTCTTTTGCATAGATTGTCGAGGAAGGAAAAATGAGTAATTGTGGGATTCATTCCTTTTTGAATCATCGCTGAAGTGCTACGATTTGCAATGATTTGTGATTAATTGTCATATTTGTCCTCATTTTATTTCATCAAGGCGTGCGTGAAAGAGGTTGAAGACGAATATGCAAAGTATCTTATTCCAATCTATTTGCCTCCATATCAAACATATTCCAAGAACTTGTATCCAGTTCCAGTGCAGTGTATTCAGATCCACAAAGTTACGTATCTCAATCCACTTCACGTGTAAAACTAGCATATTCGTGTATCCTATTTCAATATGAACCGTATCCTTAAAACATTAAATTTTATCCATAATTATTTCACTTTATTTAAATATAAATGTATTTTTTTTTCATAATTAGTTTTTATTTTCTTTTCATCTTATAATAATTTTTATAAATATTTATATTCTTAAAACATTAAATTTTATCAATAATTATTTCATTTTATTTAAATAAAAATTTATTTTAGTTTTATAACTAATTTTGATTTTTTTCCTCTTATAGTATTTTTTACAAATATTTATATTATTAATAAATATTATTTTTACCACTAAAAACATTTTTGTAATTTTCATTTTCTATTAAAACAATTATTTATATGTTATATTAGTCAAATTTTACACAAACTTTCATACACTTTATTTTTAAATTCACTTTCAATAACTTCTAAAATTCTTTCAAATCAATCAATTTTCTCTTTTTCAAATTCATCTCTCCAAATAAATACACTCTAAATGAAAAAAAAAAAAGACTTTATATATATAAATATTATAATATTTAATAGTTTTATATCATTTAAAAATCTAATATAGTTTAAATATTATTTATTTCTTATAATCTTCAAATATTTTTTAAGATAAAATCTTAATATAATATAAACTTTAAAACAAACAATATTTTACATAAAAGGTAGTTAATCCTAATGACTTATTCCCTAAAGATGAAACCGATAAGTAGATTATAAGGCATTCGTTGATCTTAAGATCAAAATATACTTTGGGATTGGAATATCGCTTGCATATTTTTGTAACCTAGATTTGCAATTGGTTTATATAAACATGGAACAACTTCATTTTCTCACCAACCAAATTTGTATATTAGAATCTGAAGACATTGTAAAAAATTAAGACTACATTTAACAAATCATAAAAATTTTTCAAATCCGACCTTAGCTCAGTTGGTAGAGCGGAGGACTGTAGTTGGGAAAACCAAATAGCCATCCTTAGGTCGCTGGTTCGAATCCGGCAGGTCGGAAATCTTTTAATTTTAAATTTATTATTACTTGTAAGATTTTTCTTTAATTTTTTTTTCAGCATAAATGATTCTTATAATGTCTTCTCATTTTTTAAATAATCTTTTTTATTTTAAACTTAGTATGTTAACATTGTATTTAGTAATATAGTTTATTTATTATCTTTATTGATAAAATGTTAACATTGTATTTAATAATATAGTTTATTTATTATCTTTATTGATAAAGAGTTCACGTAAGTTAGAAATAATATATAAAATAAAAGTAAATCTCATTTTATATAAGTTGATATTCTTACAACTAATTAATCTTAATTCACTTTCTTATTATAATCTTTTAGAATAAATCCTCACAAGTTGTGGTTTCCAATAATATTTTATCATTTAAATTTTTTTATTTAAATTTTCTTCAATATACGAGCACGTGTATGAACTAAAATTTACAGATGTTAGTTGCAATTTGATTCTCTTTATCATTTAGATGCACATGCGACAAAGGATCAAGTGTATAAGTTAACCTTAGTTCTTTTGCATAATTCTATATGAAAAGCTAAACTCTCCACAAATGATTCAACTACTTGCATTCTAGAAAAAGTAAATACTTTTAATTATTTATGTTCAGCACTGTTTTATGCATAAATAACAAGAATCCCTCAGGACACATTGTCTCTGCCACCAACATTATTAGGTTACATACCATTTATTACAACTTTCATCAATACCTAATTTATATCTATCAATCTTTATCTTTTTTAACTTCATTAAAAAAAGTTATATTTTTCAATTGAGTCTTTATCATTTTAATTTTTTGTTAAATAAATAATATATATAACTATTATATATTATGTTATCTAGTTGTCATGTTATTTTGTGTGTTGACATTAAAAGACAGTTTCAATAATAGGTCATTTTTGTTATTGAATAAGAATAAACGAAAAAAAAAGAAACATAAATATGGTATTGGTATTGGAAGAATGTGGAACATAGAATAAAATTGAAAAAGAAATAAAAACAAAAACAAAAGAAAGAAAGATTGAAGAGCAAGGGTAGGGTTGAATATTTCGTTTTTGTCTTTCATCTTAAAAGATCAACGTTTTTATTTTCACTTACTTTTCAATCTCACATGCTTATTTAATGCCACACTTTCTCTTTAATATCCCAACATCATATTTATCTTTTCATTTTGTTTTCACCTTCATTTTTCATTATCCTCGTTCAACAATAAGTTATATTAATACAAAATATCACGTAAAAATAATTAAAGAGGGTGACAGATAATAATCACATTACCCAATTAACAAAAAACAGTAAAAAGAAAAATATAAGTTCTTTCAATAGTCCATAGACAAAATAAATAAATAAATAAAAATTCAATTAAAAATATTCAATTTTATCATGAACTTAAAATTTATTAAGTCTAAAATAAATTATATTGACAAAATAATAATTAATAATAAAATGTGTATCCTAAAAATGGCTTCAACATAATAATAAAGAATATCCTAGAGTTATAGATACATGCGACAGTTCCCTTTTGCATCATATTCCAAATAGAAAAAAAAAAGGTTGGGAAATTTTCATGGAATGGAGACAATAGCAAGCAGTACAGTTTTTCACCCCCTTTTTTCCATAAATTTTTTAACATGTTGATTAAAAGCAAAAGGGGTGTAAAAAGATATACATAGGATGAGTTGGATATAAAACGAGTGAAGTAAAAGAACAATCAAAGATGATGCAGCTGGATTCACAAACACATTGGTAGAGAGTCATGTTAGTATCCGTTCATTTCAATAATATTTGAAGATGATGATGACACAAGTGGGAATGTGAAGAACCATTCTCCAAAGGGCAAAATGGGGGCACCAGAACCTCTTTGTTACTTGCTCAGTATGCATCCAATCCAACATGTATTCCTATTCATACTGCTAATGTTACGTAATAAACATCAATCTTCCTTTAAAAAGAAGAAAGGAAGATACAATGGGTTCAGTATTCTAAACTCTTCCCCCAAAAGAAGCTATTTGCCTCAAGAGAACAGTTGTGTGTTTTTTTTATCAAGTCCCTCCTTCCTCATAACCTGTCACTATCATCTTTTTAATCAAACGACCAAAACGACTGTACATCTGAGGTTGGCTGTAGACCTCCACTATAAGGCCTTGAAACAGCTGACTTCCCTATGCTTTCCACAGAACCATGTACAGGCCATTCCTTCCTGCAAACCAAACAAAAACCACAACTGTTAAATCTACCCTTGAACACCAGGTATTTCATTTACAAGCACAATTCACAATTAACCAAGTCCACTTTAATTAAATGAAACAGCACAAAAATGGTACATTTAAAGCTAAATACTTTTTGATTTGGCTATATAACATGCATCCAAAGAAGTCATACCGCATAGGATTCCGTTTCAATCAAACATTTAAATTACCTTCCATATACGACACTATGTTTGTTTATGGACAACAGAGAAGACAAAAATATGGAAATCTGACAAGCAGTGACGCTATATTCCCACACAGAAGGCTTCTATGTCAATTTATTATATATATATATATATATATATATATATATATATATATATATATATATATATATATAGTATTTTCATATTTTATTTATTTTCTATTTCTCATTCTTCCTCAGTGAAACATTGTTGGAAATACAACACTTTTAAAGCATATGCCTCCAGTCAAATTATTACCAATGAGCATTAAAAGCAATTCACCCTCTTTTGAAACGTGTACCTATTACCATAGTAAGAACTAGTTTTCTGTAAGGAAGAATGGTAATTAAATTCAATCAATCTTTCCAAATTTAAAATGCTCAACCAATAAGTACTACTTTGAACTAGTAATAAATATATTTTTATTCAGAAAATCAAAGTATCATCAATAAGCCACCCTAAATTCAAGAAACAGACTAAAGAGGAAAATTAAGATAAACCGCACATAAATACTTCGACACATGCCATCGTATTGGAATGTTTTCCTAATTGGTTCATATATAAAGCAAATATCACATGTAGGGTAAAATATTAAATCCATTGTTTGTGGATAGAGACCAAGCGCTCTTGCATAACAGTTACATCAATGGCTAATAAGTACATTATATAAATTTTCACCACTGATAAAAAATTCCCTGCACAAAGTATCATTATTAATATGACTAAGTCTCCACAAATAGAAAGATGCAAAACATCTATATTCCCACAACAATCACGTTACCAATCCATGTTTCCCTAAGTTAAAAAAAACAAAATACTACAGGGGGAAATTAAGATAAACAGCACATAATACTTCGACACATGCCATTGTATTGGAATGCTTTCTTAATTGGGTCAGACTGAAAACAAATATCACATATAGGGTAAAATATTAAATGCATTATTTGTGGATAGAGAGACCAAGTGTCTACAAATAGAAAGATGAACCAAGTCTGACCCAAATTAAGCAAAACAAAGCATCATTAACATGAACCAAGTCTCTACAAATAGAAAGATGCAAAACATTTAATATTCTTACATCAATCACATTACCGATTGATGTTTATAGATCTACAAATTCATTTCAATATATAAGACGAGTGAATAGTTTCTCATCTTTTTGCCAAATAAGTTTCATCAGATTAAAATGCAGAACAATAAATATGAGACATGAAAAACAAAAATTCCAAAAATTAGCCATCCATTACAAGGCAAACAGTTCACACTTACTTGGACCAACAGTTAGCCGGAGAACCATCAAGCCCATGGCTACTAACAGATTCACTTGGGCTACCATATATTATTTCATTTTGAGTGGCTCCCTCCTGAGCTTTATGGCCTCCTGACAATGGTGGGAAGAGAGCACTTTGTAACCAAGGATCATAACCAGTTGAACCTGTAACAGGGCTGAAGTTCTCGCCACTTTGGCCATTAGGAAGAAAAACATTTTGTGGAGAATGGGTACTGGAAATTATGTTATCTTCTTGGTTAAAAAGAGAAGTCATAGTCTTCTGAGATGATGAAAGTATAAATTCATCCTTGTTTGGTAGGTTCCTTTGTGAGGATAACAGCCAGCTTTCTGTGCCACCAACTAAACCCAAACCTTCTTGAACAAGTGGGGAAGAACTCCACATTTGCCATGTTCCCTTCTCATTTGCAGCTGCATCATCAAGAGGAAAACCATGTCTGTCTTGGCCCTTTGGGGTACTAGGAAACCAATTTGAACCGCAATGTTTATCTCGGGAAGATGGAGACTCAATTGGAGAAAGCTTATTAACATCAGAACCAGTAGCTACGCTTTGCATAGTGTGAGATTTTGTTACTTCATTGTCTGTGCCAAAGCCAGTTCCCAAGTCCAACTGAAAATTATCGAGTGACTCAGAAACAGGCCCAAGTAAGGAAATCGGATCTGGAACATAACAGGGGTCTTCAAAAAGCTCTTGCTCATCTTGTCTAAAGTCATGCGATATATTTCCAACTGGAGATAAAAATGGTTCAATAGCAGGAGAAAAACCTAGACTACTACTGGTTAGCACACTTGCATGGGTGGAAATATTAAATGGTGATGGAAGACCAAACTGAATAGGATTAGTAAATGTTTGTGTAACTGGTGACTGGGCAGAGAACTGAGAGCTTTTGGTGTCTGCTTGAATTTTGGAATTCGGTCTGCATATTACATTTGAATTCGAGGATTGAGGAACAGATGATGATCGAGTAAATAATTGCTGCCAAGACTTTTTAGGTGCTGCAGTCCATGGCTGTGGTTCAGGGGGAACCTGCAGGGAACAATTACCATGGTAATACCATTTCATGAGTACATTTCTTTTTCAGCGCACTTAAGATTATCATAGCAAGCAATTAATATTAACCAGAGCATCAAAATCATATACAGTTATAGGCCCAATTAATATTAACTAGACTATCACACAATTATGTTATGTTCAAAAATCTTAAAGACTGAAAGTTTAGAATGTCAAAAGAACAAAAGGGAAGTTAGTGACAAGACCGATATTTGAATATATAACAACAGAAAAAGCCTTGTCCAGACATTTGAAAGTAATATTCATCTGTAAAATCCAACAGGTTCTTTTATATGAAAAAGAATAGTAGCTAACATTTCATCACTAATCAACACTCAACATAACATGATAGAACATTATAGAAAGCAAGACAACTTACAGAGTGAGTGATATTCCTATCGTCTCCATTTAAATTGGATTTTGCAGCTGGATGCTCAGGAGGACATATTTCTCTCCTGCTGGGAGCAGTATGAACATGATCTACAGAACTATTAACCTTGTTTTCTTTCACCACATTGCTGGAAATATTATTGCCCCTACTGAAACCAAACGCTTTTGAAGAAGACAAAATAGTGCCCCGCATACGATCAAGATACCTTGCTCCAGTACCTCCTCGATTATAATTGTTTGCAGGGACATTTTTATGTGCATTGTCCGTACTCTGTCCCCTGCCACTCTCTACCCCATATTTCGTTTGCTCTCGGCGATCCATTTCACTCTTTTTGTCAAAGTCCCGCTTCCGCTCACTTTCCTTGCTAGCTCTTCTCTCCAATTCTTCAGCGTCAGAGTTGCTCACACTGGACGCTTTGTCTTTCTCTTTTCTTTTTTCCTGACGCTTCCTTTCAGCTTCCTTCCTGCGCTCTTTATCCTTACTAGGATTTGATGATCTGCTGTGATCTTTTTCTGCTTCCACTTTTTCATCTCTCAGTTTCCTACGCTCCTCCACTAACCTTGCAACCTCCTCCCTTTGTTTTCTCTCTTCTTCCTCCAAAAGTTCTTTCTCTAGCCTAGCCTGTCTTTTCTCCTCAGCTTTCCTACGTGCTTTTTCCCCTCTACTTTCGCTAAGGCTTCCCCCATTTTCACCCCTCTTTGCCAAGAATGCTCTATGTTCAGCATCGGATGAACATTCTTCACTTGTACTAACTCTAAAAGCCTTCCTCCAGAGCCATCTAATGCTCTTGAAAAACGAAGTCAAAAGCTTGCAAACCAAAAACAAAAGACCACAATATGACCTCTCAGTCGAACAATGCTCGGCTCCTCCAAAAAGACCAGTACTCTCACTCGTCCTCCAGTTGCTAGGATTACCTGGAATAGACCCACCAACCCAATTGCCATTCTCCAGCCATTCCTGACCGCACATCCATCCATTTTCAGACCATACCTTGCTATTTAATATCTTGCCACCTTTTCCAACCAAATCCTTAACTATACTGGAATTGGAAATCCCTAACCCCGGAGGCACAGGCAAGTCTAGAACCGGTCTCTTAGAAACATGACCACAGTTAAAACACATAAACCGACCCCCACCAGGGTTCTGATCCCTATAAGGACTCAAGCAGTTGCGGCACCGCCTAGTAGCTGTCTTCCTCAACTTCTGCATTTCTATGGCCTCAAACCTCTTCCTCTCCCTAATCCGTGCATTCCTCCGCACGCGCCAAGCCGACAACCAAGGCATCAAAATCTCATACCAGAAGAGAGTAACCAACAACACAAAAACACAAGCCAGTCGAGGCGAAGTAATCTCGAAGCGAAAAGCAGGCGGCAGAAGCTGAGAAAGTGCCCACAAACCAATTAAGGGAATAACCAACCAAGGTAGCATAGTTGCAACCCGGCGAGACCACTTCTGAATCACACACAGTATACACATTATCCTCTAAACCTAACCCTCTTCCTAGTCCCAAATATACCCTCTTTATTTTCCCAACAAAAACAACGCTTCCGAGGAAACCCTAATTCCGGGTTCCTTTCCCCCTCCTCCCAATATATATCCCCCAGGGTTAGACGCAGAAACTTCAGAACCCTAAAATCTCAACCCTAAAAGGAAAAGAGAAAGAATTCAGAATATTTAGAAATTGACATTTAAATTGATATTACCCTATTGTAGCAACAAAGGTCGCAATACAGTTCGAAAAATAAAAGTAACGGAAAAATGAAAGAGAGAAGAATTGGGAATTAGGTCCAACGCGATTGTGGCATGCACCGAAAGGGAGAGGGGAAAGGAGAATTTAGGACTCACAGATTCGGCGTCAATGGTGAAAACGAGAAGACTAAAATCGATGAAAATGGGAGCGAAATGAGATTGGGGCCGGAGCACATGAAAGTGTTCGGAGCTGGAGCTGAGTCGCCCGATTCGGGTCGGAGCCTCCGTCGCGGGTTTTTCGGTGTGTATTAAGAGAGAGAGAGAGAGAGAGAGAGAGAGAAACAATGCGAGAAGAAGAGAGAGAAACAAGATAAGAAGAAAGAGAGAGAAGGCACTGAAGAAGAAAAGGAAAAACAAAATCGGAACAAGCGATGTCACCGAACCGTCGCGATGTGGATAGACTGGACCGGAGTCGGTGAACCGGACCGGCTTTATTATTCTCTTTCTTTCATGCGTGTTTTTTTCTTCTTCTCTCCTACATTCTTTTCTTCTGTCAACCAATTTTTGGTGTTTGAGCACTTGTTCGATTTAATCCATAATTTTGGATTTCATTTAATTATCTATATACTTATAATTATATGAAATTATTACAAAAACTCTCTTTAAAAAAAGTATATTTTAAAATTATCTTTTATATTTATATATTAAATTTGAAGAACAAATCTTATAATTATATATCCTAAACAATTTTCGGTGGTCCATTGATGCATCTGATTCGCTTCTCTTATATTATGTATGTAGATGGGTTAAGTTTATCAAGGAGTTTCACAAGAGGTATATAATATCAATTAAATTTGAATTTAATTACACAAACGATTAACATCATTCTTAATAAAAAAACCTTAAACAATAAATTAATTAGTATTAAAACTTAATTTCTAAGGTGGAACTTAAATTTACACTTAAAATTCTAATACTATATGTGTATATTGGAAAAGAGGGGAAAAATGTTAAACAATAATATTCATGAATTAAGATGGTTTAGACGAGTTTATTTCTAAACTTTCCTAAGCTGAAAATATCGAGAAAAAAACTATATAAAATAAAAGTATTTTTTCATATTGATCTTTATTTTTTAACTTACAAGAGAAGTTAATCTAGAAAAGTTTATAAACAGACCCTTGAAATGTATAAAAGGACAAGTTGACAATTTGGTATCTTGAAACGTTTCTCGTTGATAAAAAGTTAACAAATAGTATTTAGTTTTCAAGTAAACTATAATTAAGTCAATGCAAAAAATAGTAATAAAAATAATTGGTTTAATATATTTGAATATGAAAATAAAAATTATAAAAGAAAAATATCATTAAAGAGAAAAGTAAATCAGACTCGTGTTTTGTCAAAAGTGCTATTATAGTCCTATTAAAACCAATGGAAATGAAAATACAATCTTTACATGAAGAAAGAAAAAGAGTTTACTAAACAATAAAGAACATAAAAGAATGATAAATAGGAAAAAAAAAGTTATAAGTGAAATGATATATATATATATATATATATATATATATATATTAAAATATTTCAGTGAAGAGTGAATGTAAATAAATATAAGAAAATAGTGAATAAGAGAGTTGAAAAAGTCAATTGTAAAAGGTTAGAATTGTGGAGATCTTGTAGGCTATAAGTAAATGATGTGTGTGAAATGATAAGAGACGTTAATCTTGTAAAAATTGCCAACAAAGCATTTCACATGTAAAGGTAAAAGAATAATTAAATTAAATTTTGTTGTAATCGATAATGTATGTTGTGAGGGAGGGTTTCAATTTTCTTGTTGTAAACTCCATCAAATATTTTTTTTTTTATTTTAATGCATTGAGTAACTTTCTTTATCTATTTTTTTTATCAAATAAACATTTCTTTTAAGTGATTAATAAATTCAAATTTGTATAAGTCCTAATTCGATATTTTTTAAACTTATCGTCTTAAATGCTTGAATACTGAGAACTATAATTTTTTGTTTGAGAGAGGTTCTCAGTCTTTAAATAAATATAAAAGATTGATAATATTTAGAATTAAATTTATGTAAGTTATTAATATAAGTATTTTAATATAAAAATTAATATGAATTTATCTTATATTGTTACATTGCATTAATGAATAAGATGATAAGGATTTAATGAGCATTAAAAATATCATGACTGTGAATCTATTCATCACCATGAATTTTGGAACTAAGCTTCTTTAACATAACGAGATCACAACCGAGTAAAAAAAGTAATACAACTTAAAAATTAATGACAAAAGAATCATGGATTTTAAACTCAAAATGATTTGAAAAACTAAAGTCGAAATGCTTTGCTGAAAAACATATGAAATGGTTAAAATTAGTAGAAGAAACCAATGGACAAATTTCACATTCCATTTATTTGGATCAAGTATAACAAGTTCAAATTAATTTGTAAAAACTAAATTTTTAATTTTTAATTGAAAAACAATATCATTTTATATAATCCTATTAGGTTTATTTACCTTCTGCTTATAATTAAAAATAAAAATTATTTAATGTTCTTTCAACTTAAATGTGATAATATATTTTATTTTTCTTAAAATTCACGTGTTATTAAGATGCAAGCATGCCAAAAGTAATATGTAATATGTATAAAAAAAAAGAGAAATATGAAGAAATTAACTTATGAGAAAATATTTAAATAATACAAGGTTAGGAAAAATAATAGTTAAATAAATCTTTTTAATAGAAGTCAAAAAATTAAGTAACTTGTATTAAGAACAATTAATTTTCTAATTAGACTAATAATAACTAAATTATTAATATAATTATTTCCTTGTAGAGGGTGGCAATGTGAAGCACGCCACATAGGCTAGTTCACATGCATGTAGTGAAAAGAGCTGAGTGGGTTGAGATTCTAAGCTTGTTAGTCCATAGAAGCCCAACGGGTGTTGCTCCCTCCACATCTCCAAGTTGGTTCTGCATCTCCTCACTATTTTAATTTATTTCAAAAATATTTTACACTTTTCCATTATTATTTTTTATTCCAAAAATACTCTACACCTCTCCACTATCCTTAACAATTTTTCTCTTTCTCTCTCTACATTAATGGAGTATTTACATTGAATTTGTGATATATTACCAAATATAAAGTTCAGAGGAAACTTCAATATTAATACTTTTACTATTTTCATTTTATAAAATTAAAAGTTAGATGCAAATATAAAATAATAAACATAATAATATTAATAGTAAATAATGATATATTATTATTATTATTATATACTAACTTTATAATGACAAAAGAACTAAATAAATTCTAAATCTTTAACAAATAATTGTTTTTTTATATTTTAAGTATTTAATAATATTTTTATATTATTTATCTAATAAATTAAATATTTTATTCAAGTTATTTGAGTCAAACATGTCGGTGAGTTAAAACATAATATAATCTTAAAAATTATAGATATTATATGTAAAAAACACACACACACATATATATATATATATATATATATATATATAAACATTTTTCTAGAAATTTAGAACAAAATTTTAGTATTTATTAAGTAATTTGAAAAGAAAAAAATATATTTAAAAACGAAAATAAGATTGAATCAAACTTATTTAAGAAAACATGTCAGAAGTTGAAATTTGAGTCATGTAAATGCTCTATTAATGAGCCATATAAATGCTCCATTAATATAGAGAGAAAAAGAAAGATTGTTAAGGATAGTAAAGAGATGTATGGTAGTTTTGGAATAAAAGAAAATAGTGGAGAGAGGTAAAATATTTTTGAAATAAATTAAAATATTAAAGAGGTGGAGGGAGGTACACCCAAGCACGACTCACATAATCCACATCCTGCACAAGCCTATGTTGGGCAGGGAGGCCTGACCTTGTAGGCCTACAATTCTTCTCTAATTCATCAAAACCTAAGTTTTGAAACACGTAACATTCTCTCTCTTTAATCGAGTCAACATTCTTTCTTTTCTCTTTTCGTGTTGTCTTTCTTGCATGGATTTGGATGGGTCACTGTTAAAGATGGAGGTGTCTCTCTCGTGTGTTTGGCTTTCTTCTTAGTTTGATTGGGATGCTTGTAAGGTGGTTGATGTTGCTCTATTAATGAGACAACAGTGGAGAAAGGCACTGCTTGTCATGCAAATAGTGCATAAACAAAGTATAACAACGAAAACGAAGGACGAGTGATGACAAATAAGGAGAAATATTATGAGTTTAAAGGATCAAACCCAATAAACTAAGGACAGTGAGTACCAAGGAAAAAGTTTTCATGCAATTCACAGGGGAACCAGGATGTTTCATTACAGCTAAGAAGTGATGATGATTTTCTGTTTCATGGCTAATAATGAAGAAGAAAATAGACCACTAGAGGACTACAGGAACACTCACATGTTTTTCATTTGATGCAAAAGTGTAAGTTCATTTTGGACTGCCTACAGTAGTCTGGTTAGGTTGGTCACAGTGCTTCAAAATTAAACAACTGGAAAACTGGTGTGTTTCTTTCATTAGTTACCCGTTAGTTGATACTTAGTAAGTCCATTGGTTAGGTTACTGAGCTGAAATAGTTTGAACAAGGCATCTTGTTTATAAATAAAAGGGGTGGTTGAGAGATGGATCATCTTGTCATTTGCGAGAGGAAATTAGGTCCTTTTAGCATTGAGTGGTTCAGACCCTCAAAATTCTGTGTCATGTGTTCAGAACTTCTAGATCTTTTATTATTATCACCCTTGTTAATTAAAGAAATTTGTTGTCCATATGTAACCCTTTTGGAATTTCCTGATCATTTAATCTGATAGGTATTGCAGACTAATAAGAATGAACTTGGCTAAACAGTAAAATATTATATAGCATTCACTAAATTTCCTCTAAAGAGAGGACCCAACCAACATATTAGAGAGAACCAAACTCTCTCTCCCTAACCTTCACAAGTTACAAAAATAAAGATAGGTACCGAGATTTATTTAAAATTGTAAAGATTCTTGGATGTTTACCCAAAAAACTAGACAACTTTATAATAATCTAAACTGTTACATTAACCCTGATCTTTAGACAACTTTATAGTAATCTAAACTGTTACACTAACCCTGATCTTTAGAGAGGATAGACTCTCCTTAGCCTTCTCTTTACAAAACTTCCTAAAAGACTGCTAAAAACAACTGTGTACACAGATTTTGTAAAAGTATGAGACAACAAAACCTACCCACAAGTTATAATTGTTTATAATTGTTTGTTACTTTTATTTCTCCTAATATAAACATTTCTCTTGAACCTATCATAATCCCACAATTCCATTGTATTAGTCTTAGTATGAGCTACAATTTACATAACCAGGCTTGCTTCACCAAATATCAGGTATCCATACCTGGTAGGAGTAGTAACCTATGCTATTTCACTAGCCCATTTATCTGCAGGAAAATGCTGTCCATATTTTGATGATATACAAGTAGTACCTTTGTCAAAGTCTATTTATATAATAGGAAGGAACCTCATATTTTAACAATACCTTTTAACAACTTTTTAATAATAGGATACGTGTTACTATTTCAGTTTGTTTAATTTTATTTTAAAAAAATATTTGAAACGAACCAATCATTAATTATTATGTTGTCAAAAAATTATAAAAAAAAAAATTGTTAAAAGAAACTTTTTCTTATTAGCAAAGCTCAAAATTGTTCCTATTTGCCTAAGCATGTCTGTGTTTTTACACAAAAGTGCAGGTCTTTACTTTTCAGTTTCCTATTGTATTCAGGCTTTCTACAATTGGGCTATAGCAATTTCTGATTGGGCAAAGATGCGAGGCCGCACAAAGGAAGCTGAAGAGCTATGGAAGCAGGTAAGTAAAAGTAAATGCTTCCTTTTATTAATGATTTTCATGCATATTTTGGATTATTCTGGACAAAGAACTGAATTTCATACTGAACTTCAATGGAAGAACTATTCACATTTTGGTTATAGCTGTCAAGGTTTGGTTGATTGAGAGAGACCTATCATAACTTATCTATTTTGTTTTAATATTTTTCCCAGGCAACAAGGAATTATGAAAAAGCAGTTCAACTTAACTGGAACAGTCCCCAAGTTCTTCTCAATTTATTTTTAAGAGTTTGTCTTACAATTTCTTATAATATCCAAACATGATTTTGAGACAGTCTTTCTTGTTTCCTTTGTTGTATTTGCTTTATATCTCCAAAAATTGTACTTTATTATTATAAAACTCATAATTTTCTTTATTGGAAATTTTCAGTTAATTTGTTTGAATTGTCTTGGCTTAAAAAAATGATTTTCAATTTAGGAACTCAGTGCCACTGTTCCAGCCCGAGAAAAGCAAAAGATTATGAGAACTGCAATCAGCATGGTAACAATTTTTTGGAGGGTATTAGATGGAAGTGACAAAAAATTGTTTTACATCAGCCATGTCCTCTGAATATAGCACATTTCCTCTTCCACTTTTGACTTTTCCATATTCTTTGATGCAGTTTCGTGCAGCCATACAGTTGCAATTTGATTTCCATCGGGCAACTTACACAAAACCCTAGAGAGAAGCACCTCACCACCGAGAATCGGTCGACGGAATTTCCACCGTCAATTGCGAAAAGTGTGCAGTTAAACGGTTATCGGAGGACATTTTGCTACTGTCCCGCCGATTGGAACTCGCGTGAAGTAATCCTTGAAGCTCGCGTGGAATCCCAGTGCGTCGCCGTTTGTCGATCAACGGACCACATCTCGACGCAGGTCCACCGTTTGAAACTGCCGAGACACCGTTTGGAAAACCGTTGTTCCATGATCGGTTTCAAGGAAGGATATAAAATCCCAAGTTGGTGAGAATAATGTTAGATCTTCTGGATAGTTAATATGGACAAGAAAATGGAAACTCATAGATGATAAATGCTCTGTTTAAAAAGGTAGAATGGATAATAGGCTTAAACAGAAGATGTTTGTTAACGTCGAGAATGAGTTGAATCGAATCACTGTTAAATTAATACTAAAGTTTCAGTAAATATGTCCTGCTTTATATTGTTTGTTTCATATTGCAAAACAGGTTTGAAGGTTACCTTGAAATGCTCTACTCTTTTAATTACTTGTGAAATTTCCACATCCATTTATAAAAATGTATACTAGTTAGAGATTAATGACTGATCTTGTTAATTGTTTAATGCTTATGTGTTTCAGTCAAGAGTTGAATTTTGCTATTTGTTTTTTTTTTGGAGTGGGACATTCAACACATGTTTCTCTGAAAACGCATAGTTTTTATCATATTTTTACTTGTTACTCCAATCCTTGGCATTTCATATAAGGTAGACAAATAAGTTAGATGTCTGGAATCTTTTTGGAATTTTCTTTGGGGGTGGTTTTCTACTCATTAAGATTTGTATTTGTATGTCAATACCTAGTAGCGGTAGTGTTACATTTTAGTTTACTATGGCTATTAGGTTGGTATATGCTGTACAAGATTTTATGGAGTCTGCTAAACTGTTAATTGATGATGAAACTGAATGCTCTTGCTTATGTTGAACAGGTTAAAAAACAAGCTCTTTCAGCTTAGTTACATATCAGGAGAGGTTGAAAATTTTGCAACAAAGATACTGCTTTCTGTTGTTGAACATGAAGTTTCAGATACGGGTCTTTTGCAACCTGGACCTGGACCTACTGAACATAGAGCCGAGGCAGAGGTGCATTGCTACTTTTCTTATGACCCTTTAGTGTATCTTCTTTGTGATGAAACTGACCATGCTTCGTAGAATTCTGTAATATATCTGTTTGTATATTAATTCTAATTTTGTTATATATTCTGTCTTGGATTTGTCAGATTCATTCTTATGCATAAAACAATTCAAAATGATTCTGAATGCCTTATATTCTCTAAGTGTCTTTCCTCTATATTTGGTGGTGATGGAGAACAGTTGTTTTCTCATGAGATTTCTCGTTTCTTATTCATGCAGGCGTCATTGAAGACCGAGAGGGAGAAAGAAAGAGACGCCATGGACGCTACCCAAGTTTTAAATATTCAATGTTTCCATAGCGTCCAGTTTTTAAGTTATGCAGTTACAGTTCTTCCGCACTTGAAATTATGTTTTATTAGCTTTACCTCATTTGAGTGCCTGAACAGGGATCAGATACTTATTCAATTGAATCAGTAGTATCAATTAGAGGCTTAGTAATGTTAATGATATCGTATTGTTATTTATTTGCCTATTATAAATCGAGAGTGGTTTAAGGCGTAATTAATTTTGTAATACTGCCTTTCCTTTAAATGAAAATCGGATTTCACTACTACATTTTAAAGACACAATCAACTGTAATATTGCCGTTACTTTATTATCATATAATAATACTCATTTCATAATTTTATTTTCATTAAATTAGTCTAACCATTTTAAATTTTAAATAATTTTAACTATCAACAAAATATTTAATCTTCACTTAATTTTTTTTTAAATTCACTCTAAACAATGCATGTATATCTATACACACCTATATATAAAAATAATATTTTGTACACATTTTTTATTCTTATTTTACACTTTATAAATTGGTAACTGATTTTTTTTAAGACATAATTATTAACTTATTTTTGCCTATATCGATAATTTATACTTCAAATTTGTCTAGTTTCGTACAGAAACTGAACTTGATGCAAAACTCGCTTTTCTCCTCAATCTTCCATTTCACTTTCTCTAAAACCTTAACATCTCGAAATGTCGAACCGGAGTTGCTAAACTGTCACGAGCCAGTGTCGGCAGAAAGAACAGAAGCACAATTGGTACCAGAATCGGGATCGGCACCCGGACACGTACCGAGTCCGCAACCAACGGAGGCAAAGTTGAAGAACACCACAGAGGTGGATCAACCTCGCGTTCCTCAACACTTCCGTTGTTCTCTATTCGGTGCAATGGCCACTGAGGTGGAGCTGACAGAGGCGGAGTTGAAGAACACCACGGAGGTGGATTAACCCATCGTTCCTCAACATTCCTGCTGTTATCTAATGACCGACCCCGTTATATTGATCAGTGAACAAATTTTTCTTTCCTTTTTCTTTTTTTTTTGAGAACTTTAGCTAAAGAATGTTAAACAACCTCTTTAATCTTTAAAGAACCTGTTTAAAGAAATGATTTGTTATAGGATGAGGTGTTGAATAAAAGTGTGTATTTGTAATCTGTAATGGTTGAATTTTTGCATAGCTTTGATTGTCCGATCATCCAAGGATGGTGGGATGATAACGAAAAGAGGTATCCTGAAACCTATGACATTTTTAATTACTGTGTATTAGTCCTATATTTTTTATCCAAAACCAGATTTCAGAATGGTGGAAGTTAAATGACATTGACCTGCCAACGCCTCAAAATGAAGAACTAACAAAGGAAAATAGAAATAATATCATATCTCTTTTAATGAAGTTGACATTGTCAACCTCTGAACAAAAAAAAGCTGTAAATAGGCCATGTCAATTAGCTAAAAGAATGTGGGTCATTCGAGCCCTCTTTGGTAACACAAATGATTGAGAACTTTGATGGATTTTTGTACGAAACTAGGCAAATTTGAAAAATAAATTATCGATCTAGGCAAAAAAATTTTGAATTACGAAAATAGGCAAGTCATGAGGGGCCATACGACTTCAAATGAAGAAGTTGTGCCCCATGCACGACTTTACCCTGACACAGAGGTCATAGGTGAAATCGTACACTTCAAAAACGATTTTAGGGCATGGTAATCGACTAAAAAGCTTTTAATCGATTACCATACACTTTTTCATAAAAAAAAATTGAAGTTGTAGGAGTTGATGACTTTACCTCAAGTTGTGCACCCATACATTTTTACTTTTTTTTTAATTTTTTAATTTTTTTATTAATTAAATTCAATTATAATTTGTAAATAATGTTTTAAAATGTATTTAAAATATTTAAAATTATATCTAATTAAAGTTTTTTGATATTATTAAATAAATAAATTTCATGATTTTATCTATTTTTATAATTAAATTGAATTTTTTATAAAATAATTTCAATTAAATAATTTATAAGTATAATTAATATAATTATGTAATTAAAAATTTAGAAAAAATTATATTTCATTATAATTTTTTTTAATTTTTATTATTACATTATACTTTTCTACAAATTATAAGTAATTAATAACAATTTTATTTTCATTATAAACCATTTAAATTAATAAAAATATTAAATATAAACTATTGAAATCCATAAAAATATAAAATAATTAAAATTGTAGGGGTTAACAACTTCTTCGTGCACCCATACACTTCCACTTTCTTTTAATTTTTTATTATTTTAAATGATTTATAATTTTTAAATAATATATTTAAATATATTTAAAATAATTAAAATTATATCTAATTAAATATTAAAGTTTTTTAATATTATTAAATAAATTAAAATCATTTTATAAAAAATATTTAAATTAATTAACAAAATAATTAAAATATGAAGTTTATTTATTTAATGATATTAAAAACTTTAATTATTAATTAGATATAATTTCAATTATTTTAAATACATTTAAAAACATTATTTATAAATTATAAATGATTTTAATTAATAAAAAAAATTAAAAATAAAATAAAAAAGTAAAAATGTGTGGGGGTGTACGACTTCTATAGGAGAAGTCGTCAATCCCTGCAACTTCAAATTTTTTATAATTATTTTTATGAAAAAAAGGCGTGGTAACCGATTACAAGGCATGATAATCAATTATCATGACCTAAAATTGTTTTTGAGTATACGACTTTACCTCTGACCATTGTGTCAAGGTGAAATCGTGTAGGGGGCACGACTTCTTTATTTGAAGTCGTCTGACCCCCACGACTTGCGTATTTTTGTAATTCGAAATATTTTTGCCTAGATCGGTAATTTATACTTCAAATTTGTCTAGTTTCGTACAAAAACTAAACTTAGATGCAAAACTTGTTTTTCTCCTCAATCTTCCATTTCACTCTCTCTAAAACCGTAGCATCTCAAAATGCCCAAACTGGAGTTGCTAAACTGTCACAAGCTAGTGCCGACAGAAAGAACAGAAGCACAATTGGTACTGGAATCCGGATCGGCACCCGGACCCGTATCGAATCCGCAGCCAATGGAGGCGGAGCTGAAGAACACCATGGAGGTGGATCAACCCCGCATTCCTCAACACTTCTGCTGTTCTCTATCCGGTGCGATGGCCATTAAGGCGGAGCTAACAGAGGCAGAGTTGAAGAACACCACAGAGGTGGATCAACCCGTTGTTCCTCAACATTTCCGCTATTCTCTATCCGGTCATCTAATGACCGACCCCGTTATATTGATCAGTGAACATATTTTTTTTTCTTTTCTTATTCTTGAGAACTTTCGTTAAAGAACCTCTTTAATCTTTAAAGAACTTGTTTAAAGAAATGGTTTGTGTTAGGATATTTATTATGATTATATTGTGTCTAGGGTTATTCTAATTATCATGATTATATTGTGTCTAGGTTTACTCTAATTATCATGATTATATTGTGTCTAAAGTTACTCTAATTGTCATGATTATATTGTGTCTAGGGTTACCCTAATTATCATGTATTCTTGTATCAATTTATTCTTATAAATAGAAGATTATGAGGGATCAATTAAGCCTTATAGAATTATTTTATAGTTTAATTCTCAAATGTTTGTTATACGATAGGGTGTTGAATTTGTAATTGTAATAGTTGAATTCTTATAGAAGTTTGATCGTCCGGCATCCAAGGATGGTGGGATGATATCCAAAAGAGGTATCTTGAAACCTATGACGTTTTTAATCACTGTGTATTAGTCCCAGATTTTTTGCTAAATGGCATTGACCTATCAATGCCTCATATTGAAGAAGAACTAACAAAGGAAAATAAAAACAGTATAAGATCTCTTCTAATGGAATTGTCATTGTTAACCTCAGAACAAAAAAGAACTGTAAAAAACTATATGTCAATTAGGTAAAAGAATGTCAGATGTTGGAACCCTCTTTGATAACACAGACAAAATGATTTAATACTGTTCTAACCTTTATCTGTACTCAGGAACAAGATGCTTTTGGGGAAAACGAAAAGATAATGGTTTTCTTAATTGTTTGGTTGAAATCATCCAAGGCTTAAATTCGATATAAGTCCAAACATGTAAAAGGAACTTAATGCCAACATCAATGATGTAATGATTGATACATTTACATTTTCATTTTATCCTTAGCATAGATCGAATGCAATTACTATCATCTACCTATTTGATTTGGAATCTTACTTTTTTTTTTTCTAGTTTCTTGCTTCTCAATAAAATTTGTTTTAATTGAAAAGCTTAACCATTCACTTTGAAGTCTTATCTAAGCCCTTTGCATGCTCCTTCATCCTTGGAGGACTGCTTAAGTGATGCTTTTCAGTTAAAAGAATGATTAAATTTTAAAAAAATGTTAAATTGAAAAAAAAAAATCACATTTTAAAAATTGATAAAATAATTATTTTAATTTAAAAAACAGAATAAGTTTAAAAAATAATTGTGAACACTAAAAAAATTACTTTATATATAAATATAAATATTAATCTAATTCACGTTAATTATAGTTTAATGAATCGGTTTCAAATTAAATTTAATTAATTAGATTTAGATGACATCTTTTAAAGCTTTATAAAATAAAAAAAATACTGTTCATTATAAATAAATAAATGCTTGATTAAAATGATTTGTAGTTAATTTTAATTGAGACAGTTTTAGTCTATTTGTAAAGTGTTTATAAGTGGTTCAAATTATAGTTAAGGCATTATTGAATTTGAAATTATTAGATATAACATGTTTGGAACTTCAGTTCGATACATCGGTTAATTAAACGAAAATTTTAATTTTTCCTAATGATCCAAAAACAAAATTAAGGTAGTGTTGAGTTTGTTAAGAAACAGGAAACTAATTTCTCTAAATATAGATATCCAATTAAAAATCTGAGTGGTCAAAGTGAATCAATATTTCTTAGAAATTACATATCCAAATTTCAGGTAAATCTAACGGTTAATTAGATCAAAATTGAGGTTTTATTGAGACAACTTAAGGACATGATTTAAGTGGTTTTCAGCTCCATCCATAATGTGAAATTAATTTCTCTAAGTATAGACTTATAAAATTAATAAGTTGAGAAGTCAAGATGAATTTATATGCTTTATGAACCATATGTCAAAATTTTAGGTCTAACCACCGTTCAGAGAAAAGTTAGGGTTCGTGATTTTCCCTTTTCCTTCGTTTCTTTCGTTCGGAATCATAATCATCGTCGTCGGCATATCATCATGTCATCGGCGAGGAAGATCAGCCTGAAGAGTTCCGACAGGGAGGCGCTCGAGGTGGTGGCGTTGGAGTCGCAAACTATAAACTTGGTCTTGTGAGGTTGAGTTAGGTTTAAAACCCACTTAATTTAGAATATATACGTGGTTCATTTACATTATATATGCATGTGCACACCTAAAAGATGGTTTTGTTGGTGGCTCTCAAACAATTACCTCTTTATCCACTGGTGGCATTCCTCAAGGGTGATTTGTAAGAAGAGATTTACATGGAGCAACTTCCCAAATTTGTTGCTCAGGGTGAGTCTTTTGGATTGGTATTTCGTCTTCCATATCGTCTTGCAAATCATTAGCAATTTGGTGTCACTCGAGTGCATAACCAAATATTTTCACTAAGTCTTGATGGATTATATTAGTAACAAGCTTGGTACATATGTATGTACTAGCTTGAGGGGGAGTGTTAGATATATTATCTTTATTTTATATTTATTTTTTATCTTTATCTTTTATCTTTAGTTAATTTGTTATTATTCTTATTTGTAATTTGGGCTTAGCCCATATTTCTTCTATTATAAATAAAGAACCCTGTGTGTGTATTTAACACAAAGGGAGATTAATCCCAAATATAGTTTTTCACTATATTTAACTTGGTAAAATATAGTGAAAAACAAGAAATGGTTGGGCATGATATATAAGTGGATGCAAACCTCACCTTACAAGCCGGTTTTGTGGGGGTTGAGTTAGGCTTAAAAACTCACTTTTAACATGGTATCAGAGCCATGGTTGGAGCCTATCCTAGTGAGTTCTAAGTGGACATTTCTGTTTCCACCCATTGTTGGACCGCTATCGGACCACCTCATTAATTTCTACTATCACGCTCAAGATATCTATACCTTGGCGTGAATGGGTTGTGTTGGAAGTCCCACATCGACTAGAGATAAGGTCAATTCATAGTATATAAGTGGATGCAAACCTCACCTTACAAGCCGGTTTTGTGGGATTGAGTAGGCTTAAAAATCCACTTTCTAATAAAGCATATATGGACGGGTCAAACGCAATGGTGACAAAAGAAAGGTCAGAAGAAACAACAATGGAGAAGCCATAGATAAACCTGACGAATGTAGTGGTAGAAGCACTATAAACTTTTTGCTCAAAAGAACATGGCTCTAAATACCAAATTAAATATAGTGAAAAAGTTATAAGTGAAATGATATATATATATATATATATATAAATATTTCATAGTGAATCTAAATAAATATAAGAAAATAGTGAATAAGAGAGTTGAAAAAGTCAATGGTAAAAAGGTTAGAATTGTGCAAAACTTATAGGCTATAAGTATAATTGCCAACAAAGCATTTCACATGTAAAGGTAAAAGAATAATTAAATCCGATTATGTTGTAATCGATAATGTATGTTGGGAGGGAGGGTTTCAATTTTCTTGTTGTAAACTCCATCAAATAATACTTTTTTATTTTATTTTAATGCATTTTTAGGTAGAGTAATTTTCTTTATCTATATTTTTTATCAAATAAACATTTCTTTTAAGTGATTAATAAATTCAAACTTGTATAAGTCCTAATTCGATAATTTTTAAACTTATCGTCTTAAATGCTTGAATACTGAGAACTATAATTTTTTGTTTGAGAGAGGTTCATAAATATGTATATATGTAAATATATCAATATTTTAAAGAAAAGGGTAAATTAAAGAGAGGAGTTTTTCCTTATTTTATTAAACGTATAAGCAAAGTAACTTTATTAAAAATTTCTGATAATTTCTTCTAAAAACTCATTCCCTCTCTAGAAAGTTTCTCCTCCTTGTTTCTCTACCTTCTCTCTACCATATCTTCTCATTCCACCGTTACATTGTTGATTAGGTAGTGTTCCTGTATTCTCGGAATCAAGGGCTCTATAACCATCCGATTGATTTCTGGTTTTAGCAAGTAAGCTGTTCTTGCCCTTTTGTCACTGTTCTTAAACCTAGACATGCAACCTCTGCTGGTTGCATGTGTTTGGTGGTTTCCCTTTTCTGTTCTATGCTCAAACTTAGTTCTAAAAGCAGCTTCTATCACCAATTTGGTGATCTGTAAGACCTTGTGAGTTTCGTTGTGAGAGGTACTGTTAGGGCATCATCAATCTGTTGTTTTGTTCAAACTCTAAGGTAAGGGAAGTTGGAATTTTGTTTCTGTTATGTGAATTTCTTGGATGCATGTGTAAATTGCATGTCAGACTTTAATGATAGTTAAACTGAAGTTGATTATTCTACCTAGTAGAACCTGTACTACTGATTGGCTTTATTTTGTTTGTGAATGGGTGCTTATGAACTTGATTGATGGTGAATGATATGTTCAATTGTATGTTGAATTAGTCTCTATTGATGATTTTGAATGTATAAAAATATGTTTTTAACAGTAAGGCTGCTAGTTTAATTGGACCATACTGGTTTTAAGGAGTAATTGAGGGGAAGTGAAGTAGTCAAACTGGGCAAACTGGGTTGTAAGCTATTTTGGACAATTGAGTTAGGATAGATAGGTCAATTAGAATGTATTTGAGTCATTACAAGAGTCCAAAACTGAGAAAAATAGTAGAATTGAATTTATGTTCTTTGGAGAAGGAAATTGAGTTTATAGATTTGGAATCAATGTCAAAACACTATAGAATGATGTTAGGAAGGGTTATAATCATCTAGATAAGTTTAATTCAGTACGTATTTCGAATTAGGAGTGTTAGAAGTTCACCAAATTAGCTAGAATAGGTATGGGATGTTAGAGTCGCTAGATGGTGCAGATTTGGAGTTCTGCAGATTCTACAGACTCGTTGTGAGAGCAAATTCGCACAGCGAGTTACAGGGCATTCGCATAGCGACTTTGGTGCGCTATGCGAATTGTTTCAGAGGGTTCCCCTCTGTTTGGTGAGTAGCTTGCGAAAATGTTCGCTTTGCCACTGGTATGGGTCTAGGAAATATCCCAATTAATTAGCATAGCGTTGGAGGTGCGCCTTGCGAGAGTGTGAGGCCTGAAGCCTTTGTGGTTTAAGTCGCAATGCGATATAATTTGCTATGCGAATTTTAGCTGAAAGGCTCCCTTGTCAAGAAAATTCGCTCAGCGCACCAAGGGTGGTGCGCTGTGCGAACTTTTGCTGTCTTGCTTTTTTAACTTGTGCGCTGAGCGACTTGCTTCACCTTGTTCACTCTTTTCTTTTTCTTTCTTGATTGGTTGATGATGTATGATACATATATGGTTTAATATAGTATTCAATGTAGTTATAAATAGAGAAATGGTATGTTGATGATTTAAAAGCATAGATGTTGTGTTGAAAGTAAAGAAATGGAGTATGAAAGTAAGATCTCTTAGTGAGATCATTATAGTGTTTAGAATGAATATATGAGTCTTCTTCATGGGGGTTATCCAAACACTCTAATGGTCTTTAATTCTTAGTTAGAGAGGATTGATGCATGTGGTAAGAGTAGTAGGAGGTCCTAGTGTAGGCTCTACTTGGAGGCCTATTGCGCGGTAACGGGCTAACCTTGTGTGTGGTAGGGTGAAACCCATTGGGAATGGCTTTGCAAAGCAGTAGAGGCCACCGCAAGTGCACAACCCGCCCTAGATCGATATTCATTCAAAGTCCGGCCGAGTCTAGTTTGAGTTATAACATGATAAGATGCTTTGGTTGTTACTTGTATGAATGTGCTTTTAATTTCAAATGCGATAAGATAACATGTATGTTTTTCAACCTAGCTTACCCTTGCTTTTCTGTTGTCTGTTTTTGTATGTTTTCTCTTTTGCGATGATCACCTGATTGGTGTGAGCTTAGGGATACATTTGTTTTTGTTGCTTCCGCGATAAGTGATGGAAGAGATTCAGTAGAGAAGCCGTACAAATTTATATGTGTAGATATTGTCTTTCTTAGGTTTGTTCCTTATAATAGTTAATTTATCATATATGTGATATTCGTTTTAGTAGTATTTTACTATTAAAAATGGGATGTTACATTCCCAGTCTTTAAATAAATATAAAAGATTGATAATGTTTAGAATTAAATTTATGTAAGTTATTAATATAAATATTTTAATATAAAAATTAATATGAATTTATCTTATATTGTTATATTGCATTAATGAATAGCATGATAAGGATTTAATGAGCATTAAAAATATCATGACTGTGAATCTATTATTCATCACTGTGAATTTTGGAGCTAAGCTTCGATGTTACAACCGAGTAAAAAAAGTAATACACCTTAAAAATTAATGACAAAAAGAATTATGGATTTTAAACTCAAAATGATTTGAAAAACTAAACTCGAAATGCTTTGATGAAAAACATAAGAAATGGTTAAAATTAGTAGATGAAACCAATGGACAAATTTCACATTCCATTTATTTGGATCAAGAATAACAAGTTCAAATTAATTTGTAAAACCTAAATTTTTAATTTTTAATGTTCAAAATAATATCATTTTATATAATCCTATTAGGTTTATTGTAACATCCCAATATATATAACCAAAGCCATAATTTATTTTAGGAGTTAACAAAAATAATAATTGAGAACAGTAATGAATAAGGAAAACCGAACGATAATACTGAGAATTAAAAACGAACGATTAAATATATACAAGGTGTTTACAAAATAGACCGAACGGTCTAGAATACAAACATTGACCGAAGGGCCAAAATTACAAGGTTCGAGTGCTAAATGTCTACAAAATTACAACGGAAAAGAAATGCCTAAACTAAGGACCGGACGGTCCTGCATAACTCTCCGGCACAGCCTCCACTGGTTCCTCGGTCTGAATGGCGTTCTCCAGAGTTTCTTCCAACGAAGCTTCCAAGGTATCCTCTGCTCACATCCAAAAGGATGATCATTGCAATGAAAAGAATAGCCGAACGGTCGGATACCGAATGACAACATATACAAGGCAAAAAACAGATAAGGGTAAGCTTATGTAAATTTAATTTATCAATTCAATACACAAGTAAACATACAAGACAAACAATTCAATCATACAACATGTCATTCATAAACTCAAGACCGACCATAAGACACCGTCCGGACTGTATGAACATGTAGCTCGGTCGTCCCTAGCACCCGGGTGGTGTAGTAACTGTTTCCCAGCTGCCACCCGAGGTTAGCCCTCAAACAGTTATTTACTCTTATAACCGCGGACCTCTTGCCATTCCCACGCATGAGCGACCTCCCTCTACCTGAAGAAGCGTCCTCACGGAATATCAGGATCTAGGACAACGCCGGAGTCATTCCCACATTCATACTTTACCAATCATTTCCAAGTTCATGAGACATTCCGCCCATGGAATTCTCTTACTTAATCAAATTCATCATTCGTTATCACTTCCAATTTATTAAGATGTTAAGAAGAATACCCGATACTCCATACCGAATAGTTTCTGACTAAACGTTTCATAAAACCGAGCACTAGATCTATGACCGAGTGCTTTACAATAGCGGACGTCCTCAGGATGAATAATATTAACAGTGAAACCGAATACTTCATAAGCCGAGTGTTAGTCTAATACTGAACACTTGAATGACCGAACGTACAGTTTATGACCGAATGTTCTTAAAATTTGTGTACTGATATAATACTTAGCACTTTGAATAAACCTCATTGATATAAACCGAACGCTCAGTGTATGACTGATCGTTCTATACAATTTATATGAGACTGAATACTTAGTGTATGACTAAGCAACTCCAAGTCGAACGTTCAGTATAAGACCGGACGTTACGTACAATAAAGGTAATTAATATGAAACCAAGTCCTCAGTTTATGACTAAGTACTTTCAAAAAAACATTATCAATATAAAAACGAACGTTCAAAGGGAACAAACGCTACTATAATAAACATATTCAATATGATGCTAGGTAATCGGTCTATGACCGAATACGTTAAAGCCGAACACTCAGTATAAAACCGAGCGTTCTGTAATTGGATAGATTACTACGACTAAATAAGCAAGTCATTAAGGTTTTGATACAATAGTATAAAATGGTCGTTTTAGGGGAAAACCGAACGGTCCTAATGACCTTCGGTCTCAGATTCACATTTTCTCTAAGTTTATACTCATCATACAACTCATACCACATCATACCATATTACATTCATGAAATTCAACCAACATACTTTACATATCAAACATGCAATAAATCAAACATACATTTAAACATACAGAAAATCAAAATTAAACTTTATAAGCTTCCCTTACCTCTATTCCAGCTAAACTTTTAAAGTTCCACTTAAAGCTTGATCGAACGTCCAAAGTGCTCCGATTGAAAAGCTGATCGGTGAAGATGAAAGATCTTGACACCAGGAGTATTTAATCTGAAATGAGGTTGATGATCGGAGATGAAAGGGTGGTCGGAATTCTAGAGAGAAAATTGGAAGTTTAGAGAGAAGGAGGAGAAACCAGGTTTCAGAAATTTAGGTTTGAAGAAGAAGAAGAAGATTACATGCAGAAAGTGTTAGGAATTTGGAATTTCTACCTTAATTATGGCCTCCAAACCGGACGGTCGGCCATTCTCTGACTGCCACATGTTTTCCACTAAAACGTCCGTCTACTCCTAGCGCGCCACCTGGCTTCCACTAACCGAAGATCTTCCTTCTTCTTTTTGCCGCCGGACGCTTCCCGAGATTGGGGAATTTAATGCAAATCAGAGTTTGTCTTCCATTACAACTCACCGGACGCTGCAAGAGTGACACGCGGACGTCACTTAAGAATGTATTTAATGGGACGTGACATTTATTTACCTTCTGCTTATAATTAAAAATAAAAATTATTTAATGTTTTGATTATTTGTGATTATTCTGAAGTTTTGAATATTTGTTACATGATGACAAGTGTTAGGATTGTTTCAATAAGCTAATACTTTCAACTTACATATTTAATGTGAGACAGACCAGTCTTTTGTAGATAAACACATCGGTTAACATTTCAATTATTTACTTTTCGACTTTGAAGATAGAATGTTATAGTTATTGAAGGTTTGAATATTAGAAAAAAAAATCACATTTAATCCAAATTTTAAATCAATTTTGATAAGTTTGATTTGTGACAAAAGTGACAAACATGATACCAAGATAAACAATATATAACTGAAACTAATGATCAAAACCCTAAACTAATAACTAAAGGAATCTATCATGTGTCCTCTCTTTAATTGTAAAATACATTTTACATAATTAGTAAACTAGAATAACCCATTTGTTAGGGATAGAATGATAATAAATTAGGTTGATACATATTATATTTATCTACTATTTGATTCATCAGTTTCGTTTTGTTAGATATTTATAAGAAAAATATTTCTAAATTTTTCTATATTTACAAATACCTATAGATATCAACAAATATTTTTATATTTTATATTTTGTAAAATTTTAAATAAAATCATTTAAAAATAATTTTTTTAAAATTTAAATTAAAAATTAAATGCGATTCAAATCAAATTATTAATAAAATAGTAATATAAATAAATTTAGTTTTTCTAACAAATAATTTTAAATAAATTACGTCAAAATATAAATTTTAAAAATTTATTCTTTTACAAAAACAACTTCAATATTATAAGTTTAAATAATAAAAAAAAATATGAAATAAATTTTTAAATAATTCCTCCATGATTAATATTTCTTTCAAATGATAATTTTATTTTGATTTTTAAAATTAAAAAATAATATTTATATACTTAAATAAAATTAACTCATAAACAGTTAATTAAATATACATACGTATCTATTATCTATAAATATTTTAAGAAAAATATTCATGTAGTATCTATTATTGAAAGATATGAGTTTTTTTTATCATCTTAAAATAAGAATAATGTGATGAGATGTATTAATAGGATATTTACACTAAAAATTTAAAAAGATAACACATGTGTACAATTAGATGCTCTGAAAACATACTTATTGTATGAATCACGCATACAATTAAAGACTTGTAAAACGAAACATCAAAAATTCATTAATAATAATTTTTTTTGACAGACTATCAATGTTTAAAAATTATTAGTAATATTTATCAACAAATATCGTGGATACAGGTAGAGCCGTCAAAATGGGTCATAACCCGCGAGTCA
The DNA here is from genome assembly GCA_036885675.1 of Vigna mungo. Classification (NCBI taxonomy): domain Eukaryota; kingdom Viridiplantae; phylum Streptophyta; class Magnoliopsida; order Fabales; family Fabaceae; genus Vigna; species Vigna mungo. The sequence continues at coordinate 2,066,072 of CP144695.1, forward strand.
ATCCGGCCCGTCACGGGTTCGGGGCGGGTTGGGTTTGAAACATACAACCCATTTATATGCGGGTCAGATTTCAACCCGGCTCATGCGGGTTGAACCCGTGGTGAGTCGGGTTGGGCCACCAACCCACCTACCTAATTTTATTTTTTTAATTTATTATTTTATTTATGAAACTCTAAAAAATAAAATACTTTCTTCACTCACTGTGTATACAAAAAAGTAACATCTGCTCTCACAAATCACTCTCATGGTACTTGCTCTCATTTGACGATGCTCTCACCCTCACTTCACTAAAATTCTTCAAGGAGCAGGTAAAACACCCTTCCTTTTTTCTTCTCTTTTCTCCACATTTTTGTTTTCTCACTTCTCTTTCTTTTTTTTTTCAAAAACCCTATAATGACAAAAATAGGGGTTTGTGAATTTGTTTTTTGTTTTGGGAGATTTGAAGACATGGAATGATTTTTTTCATGTTCTGACATGCTTGTATCAGATTTTGTTCATTTTATTTAAACAATTTGAGTATATATTATTTGAACAAGCTCTTTTTGATATCTTTGAATTTGGGAAATTATGTTACAAATTAAACTATTAATTTTTTTGTTGATGTTATTGAGTATTGGTTCTCTTTTTTTTTTTACTAATATTTTTTGTTGATGTTATTGAGTATTGGTTCTCTTTTTTGGTTCTGATATTAGAAAAATCTTTATTAGTGAATTTAGAGACAACAAGAACAAGGGTCAAGGGTTACAAGAATTGATATGATAGACTACATTCAGTTAGGTTAGACATCCAGGATGATTCAAGAGAGCATAATATTGTGGATTTATCTATTCAAGATTCTAATATCGTAAATGGATAAGGAACAAAAAATGATGAATATAAGAAACTTATTTGTATGTTTTTTGTGTTTGTTTTTTTTGGATGACATTTGGATTATATTGTACTTTTTATTATTATTTTCAATTGTCTTTAACATAATTTTTTGAGAGTAAAATTTGTTTAAATTTAAATTACAGAAAGTTTGTATTTTTTATTTAAAAAAAATAATTAAATGGGCTAGTGAGCCAACCCGTTTACCCACCAACCCGTGGTGGGTCGGGCCGGGTTCAAGTTTTTCTGGCTCGCTAATAAATGAGCCGGGTTGGGTTGGCTCACTAAATGACCAACCCGTGGTGGGCTGGGCCGGGTCGAGCCGGGTTACCCATTTTGACAGCTCTAGATACAGGTAATTATTGAGGAAGATATCTATTAATAATTATCGAAGGATATATTTATCAAAAATCGATACATATCGACATTGATAATTACTGAAAGATATATTTGTTGGTAAGTTCTATGACCCAATATGGGATATTACTGATAGATAGATCTATTGGTAAATTTTATCGCTAAATGGGTGATGAATTCAAGTGCAGTTGACTATACTTGTTATCACACAATGAATCCTAAGTATAAAACTAAATAGACAATCAAATCCAATATCACATTACTATCCAAACAATCATGTTTATAATGTAATTCAGATAAACATAGAAATTTTTATAGAAGTTGCTTCTCTAGTTTCCCTATTTTTCCTTCTTCTACTTTTGTTCCCTCGAGCTGTTCTTTCAATTTCAAGATGAAAGAGTAGATTGTCAGTTTTCTCGCTTCTTCTCATGCAAAACAAGAAACTAGAAAAGACAAGTTGAGTAGGTAATAGTGACTATAAACACAATTCAATTGTACAAGAATAACATTAAAGAATGAATTAATGAATGAATGAAATAGGCCTAAGCCGGTAAATAACACACAATTTGCCTAAACAACAAACAAATTTTTGACAACGACACCAAAAACTTGTTAACTCTTTGGTAAGTGTACCAAATTGTTAAATAATATAGATTGTAAATCCAAATATCGTTTTCCAAGGGATTTGGATTTGTTTAGATAATTATGCTTACTTACTAGTTCAGGCAATGAATATGAACAATGATTGATTCAAGTAAGTTGCCAAAAAATAAAGCTATTGAATATAAAGACTGTAAAGTGATATAGGTAAAGACTCATCGGGGTTGGACTTCATGACCCAAACTCCATGCATTCATCCACACAATATATCTCTAACATATTCAAGCATTCATATCACAAGTAAACAAGCTCTAATTCCTTAGAGACAAGTTCTAAATCTTTATGTGAAAATACTAATCCCTTCGATATTCAAACACAAGATTTGCATTGAGAAAATATGTCTAGAATGACCAAAAGTCTTAGTTTATTTCTAGAGCAAAGCCTCTTGGTTGTTCTCTCCATGTTTAGGTTCCAAAGCATTTTTCAATTATCAGATACCACCATAATAGCATATATATTCCATCATTGAAGTGAATAAAAAGGATAGAACAAAAGAAATATGAAAGATATTCTATTGCATAGAAATAACTACAAAGAGTTTAGGCACATTACATCCAACTCAATGAAAGGGAGTTTAGTTACTCTTATATATCTAGAACACAATGATGGATTAAAGGGGTGAAGGAAGATAGAGTTTTGAGTCCTAGAAATGCCTTAACCTATGTCTTGAGTATCTACTTCATTTTCACGTCCCAAAAACTATTTTTTCTTCAACTCTCGACATTTTAAAAGGTTTACCAAAAAACTTTTTCTCACTAGGCCATCAAATCCTCTCGTTAGGTGAGAGATAACTTTTCTAACACGTGACTTCTTCAGCTTGTTGGGCTAGAGCTGCCAAGGTCTTGTTGGGCAAGTGAAGATGACTCGTTGGGCATGTGGCTTCTAGCAACATCTCTTTAATGTTCTCCAATCTTCCAATTTCCTACAAAGTAACCCCAAAATAAATAATTATATATATCTATAACAAGTATATGTAAGTCTTGCCTTTTTTAATGGAATTCAACATAATAAATGGTAAAAAGACAATTAAGGGGTTCTAATAAGTGTGAATAATAGGTAATTATCATACTTATCACTAAGCTACCAAAAACCAATTGATTATGAAAGATGGATATATTTTGGAGATGGAAAATCGGTGGAGGTGGAAGGTATATGACATTTTAGTTGTTATTGTGTAATAGTTTTCATTTTGATTTGAAAGACACTTTTGTTGTATTATCATTTAGGTGGAATTTGGTTTCAGTTTCTTATTTGGACAAATTAAGATATTTGTACTCATTTGCAAAGAATGAATTCATATTGTTTTTAAATTCAAATATTATTGGAACTGGTTCACTTTTGGCTCATGATAATCTAAATATGGAATTGCATGATACTAAGCGTAAAAATGGAAATACTAATTCCATAGCATTATGTCAAATGGGATCTTGGATTCCATTGACTTCACAAACTTTGATGTTTGGATTTAATGCATCAAAGGTAAACATACCAAAACAACAAGATTAGGTGCATATAGAGCTACAAATGTCATAGAAATGATACATACAAACATTTGTGGACCATTTATATATGATTGTTCTAGATATGAATGCCTATATCTTTATACATGGAAATCTCAATCTTTGTAGGATTCCAAGATAGTTTGGGATCCACTTTAGGTTACATTTTCATGTTAGTTAATGGCACAATTTCTTGGCACAATGCCAAACAAATCCTTATGGCTTCATCTACTATGATTGTAGAATTTGTAACATGCTATGAGGCATAAAATCATGAAATATGGCTAAAAAATTTTGTCATAGGGTTGTGCATTGTGAAAGGAATTGAAAGACCACTTAAGGTATATTGTGACAACAAATCAGTTATATTGTATACTAACAAAAATAAAAGCTCGAGCAAGTTAAAGAACATTAACATCAAGTTCCTGATTGTTAAAGAAAGGATATAAAGTGGACAGATTTTCATAAAACACTTAGGGACAAACTCCATAATAGTAAATCCTCTTACTAAGAGACTTCCACCCAAGGTCTTTCATAAGCATCTTGCTCATATTGGTGTTTTATAGTTTGAAGAATCTTTGACTTAATGCTAATTAGTTACTTTTATATATTTTATGTTTTATGTTTGATTTTATGTATATATACATTATTCTTTGGACATATTTGATTTTATAAATATATATTACACTTTGTATATTAAGGTTATTATATTAATCTCATTGAGATAAAGTAAGGATTAATTAAAAATAGACGTGTACAAGTTATCTTCACGTAATTTTCATGTTACACATTTTATGATGAGTCTATGTCATTTGGTTCTGTCAGCATTAATAACCACTGACAAGTTCAGTTGTGATTAATATGATGAAAACGATTTTTGTTATATACAAGAATGTAATCAATAGAGAATATATTGAATATGTTCAAAAAATATAATGAAAATTTTAAGTTCACAAAGTCTAATACATTTATAAAGATTATATATATATATATATATATATATATATATATATATATATATATATATATATATATATATTTAAATGTGTTAGAGTTATTATTTTATTAAATAAAATATTAAAGTGATCTAATTAAGATAAATCTATTGCTAATGACATATATTTTATGAAAATTTAACATTTAACTATATAGATACAATAAATAATATTTCAATTTGATAAGAGACTAAATTAGAAATATTAATTTTCACATAAATAACTAACAAAAGTTATTCAAAAGAGTTATAATTTACATATCTCAGCATAGGTATTCTTGTTTCCTTTATCTTCATCCTATAAAAAAAGAAAATCAAGAAAAAATAAAGAAAAATATAAGATACTTAATTTGAAAAATTAAATACCTTTTTTATCTACGCTGGTTTCAATGACTAATCAAAATATATTTTCGCATTTCGCTTTACGAAGTAATGATAATTATTAATTAATAATATATAATAAAATATTGTTCGAAGGTATATGATGTTATAATACCTATAAGAATACCTATAGTATTATCTTATAGTAAATTAATATATTATACAACAATGAAGTATTCAAATAAATAAATAGTATTATCTTATAGTAAATTAACATATTATTATACAACAATGAAGTATTTTATAATATAATAAATATGAGAGATATGTCTTTAAAATAGTATTATGTTATAGTAAATTCATATATTATACAAAAATGAAGTATTAACAATAAATATGAGATACTGTCTTTAAAATAGTATTATCTTATAGTAATTAAATTAATATATTATATAACAATAAAGTATTAATAATATAATAAATATCAGATACTGTCTTCAAAATAGTATTATCTTATAGTAAATTAATATATTATACAACAATAAAGTATTAACAATATAATAAATATGAGATACTGTCTTTAAAATAGTATTATCTTACAGTAAATTAATATATTATACAGCAATGAAGTATTAAAAAATATAATAAATATGAGATACTGTCCTTAAATTATACAACAATGAAGTATTAACAATATAATAAATAGGTTAAAACTGTAATTATACTTTTTAAATTATGAAGTTTTCACTCCACACAAATTATATTTTATTATAATGCATTTATTAAAAATAATAGTTACTTAAACATTTATTTTTTTCACTTAATATATTCTAAAATATATATTTCAAAATATATTTTTGAAATACATGTCAGATTGCATAAACATTTTTCTAAATTTAGAAATACATTCCGAACTATATTTTGTATAAAGCAATCTTTGGTCACTTTTTAAGTTGTTTTTTTGTTTTGTTTTTGTTTTAATTTGGTCTCTTAATTTCAAAACATTTCATTTTCATCTTTTAAAAGTTTTACTAGTTAGTCAAATTAATTATTCAATTTTTTTTACGTTAATATTAATTTTGCTTGATACACACGATTAAATTGACTAAGTTAATATAATAAATTAGTGAATTATAAATCTAGTTTGTCGAAGATACTTTACTATGTCAAAGTAAATATTTTTAAGCAACTTTTTTTTTTAATTTGACTAAATTAACATTTAAATGAGAGGGGAGTTCTTTTTATTTATTTTTTAAATATTTATTTTATCTTTACTTATTTTGACGGAAAGGTATTTTTTCTTTGTACAACGGTTTGTGACAATATCAAACAATCAGAAATGCACTATATTTTTTTTACTCATCAAATTTCTTTTTCATGTCATCAATTCAGCAACTTATTACACCAATTTAGATTAAATATATTTTTACTCTTTGTCTTTAACTTTATATGAAAATTAGAATTAATTATTTCTTAAAATTTGATTCAGTTTAATTTCTCAAAATATATTGATTTAGTCATTTTAATTAAATTTTCTCAAATTTATTTAACGTTTCGAATACGTTTTTCAATTAACATTAAAATGAAAATGTGACAAATGGTGTAAACAACTCCAATACTACCATAGAACGTGTTTAAAATATCAAATAAACTTAATAAATTTTGGTTAAAAAAATTAAATTCATACATTTATAAAATTGAAAGATTAAATTAGACCAAAATTTTGAAAAAAACTATTTCCTATTTTAACTACAAGTTAAGAAACAAAACATATTTAACATTATCAATTATGTAAATATCTTTTCGGAAGATACTACTCATCCTATCCTATTCAGAATCAAAACTTCTAAAGCTTGATAGGGTGCAAGAAGAAAAACTCTCAGAATTGTGATAACCATGAGCTGACTGGGCCGTGTTGGCCCATCATGTTTGTTTTGGACCTCGATATTCTAATAAGACTAAAGTAGTTTTAATTTAACATATACATTAGAATTATCGTCATATATAAATAAGTTTCATAGAAGACACTTAATAATTTATATTTAATCCTTTTTTTAAATTTAACTATACTAATTGGCACAGTTTTTTAAATTGCTATCATCCCAAAAGATGGTTTTCGACATCCATATTTTCTGCCAGTATATATTTTAAAGGCAAATAAGTGGAAATTCGTTTTCCTCAACGTTTCAAAGGATAATTTTGATTGAGATCGATTTATTTTTTCATGTTTTTAATGTTGATTTTTTCGTCTAATATATTTCTACAACTTTTTATACAAATATGAAATAATAAAACCCACAAAAATAAGGTCATGTTTTTAAAATCATTTGTACAAATAGAAAATACAAAGGGTTAAATATGTTTTCGGTCTCTTAAATTTTCAGTGAAAATTGAAATTAGTCCCTCTTCAAAACTTTGACCTAATTTAGTCCCACAACTTTAGAAATGTATGAATTTAGTCTTTTTAACCAAATTTTGTTAACTTTATTTGATGTTTCAAATAAGTTTCTCAGTTGACATTGAAGCAAATATGTGTCAAACAGTGTAAACAATCCAAATACTATTATGAAACATGTTTGAAACATCAAATAAACCTAACAAAATTTAGTTAAAATGACTAAATTCATACATTTTTTAAGTTGGGGAACTAAATTAGGCCAAACATTGAAGCAAATATGTGTCAAACAGTGTAAACAACCCAAATACTATTATGAAACATGTTTGAAACATCAAATAAACCTAACAAAATTTAGTTAAAATGACTAAATTCATACATTTTTTAAGTTGGGAAACTAAATTAGGCCAAAGTTTTGAAGATGGACTAATTATAATTTTGACTGAAAGTCAAGAGACCAACAACATATTTAACCCAAATACAAATAAAAACAATTATTTTAATTATTTTTTTCATTTTCACGAGGATTTCTTAAAGTTGATTGTTGTCTCACTCCAATCTTTCAATAAAAATGTGCAATTAAAGAAAATATATAAATATTACTTTTTATTTATAAATTCAGGTTAATACAACTAATCTTACACCTTAGAAATATTCTTTTTAGAGGATGAGAAGGTCTAGACACACAACAGCACAAGAGAAGAATGATGAAGTTTTGCATCAATTAAATGAAATAACTTGGCAAATGGTTGATAGAACACAATGAACCCAAGAAGAACTACGCAGAGAATGAAACAAGATAATGCATTACACTCTAAAAGCACATCAAAACTTGTAGTAGAAGAATGAAAAGTTACAACAAACTTTTGAGAAAACACATAATAGTTAGTTTTTTTTTTCTTTTATCTTCATAAAATATTACTGTATAAAAGATTCATGAAATAAAAGAAACACGAAGTTAATATTTTAGTATTAAGTTAGACAAAAAAATTACTTTTTTTTTTATCTTTAGAATGGAATAAAACATATTAGAAATAATGATTGACAAAAAAATCCGTACATGTGAGTATATGTGGAAACAGATAGTTGGTATCTACGGGTTGCGAGTAGTAGATATTTTAATATCAACGGATCATGGGGTATTATACTATCTGTATCCGTGGATATTCGCTACCCGCACAAAATAAAAGTAAAAGTTTAATTTATATTTTATCAAGTTGAATTTAATTAAAATTAAAATTAATTTATATTTTATAAGGTTAAATTTAATTAAAATTAACTTTTAATTTATATTATATTATATTTTATATATTTTTCGTAATTTTATTTAAATTTTATTTTAATAATTTATAAAAATAATTTTTTTTAAATATTTGCTGGTATTCACGATCTTTAAAATATCCACGAGTATTTTTTAAACAGATATCCGTGCGGGTAGCGAATAGGTAGCGAGTGAATTTTTTTTTTGGATTGGGTTATGGGTAGACATTATCCGTGTTTGACTTAACTCGTGAAATGACAATAAAAATAAGGGTGTTGTTCCCTACACCTCCCCAAATGGGACTTGTACCTCCCCATTAATTTAAATTATTTCAAAAACATTTTACACCTCCCCACTATTTTCTTTTATTCCAAAAATACCCTACACCCATCCATTATCCTTAACCATCTTTCTCTTTCTCTCTCTACATTAATGGAGCATTTACATGGCTCATTAATGGAGCATTTAGATGACTTAAATTTGAATATATTTTCTTAAATAAGTTTGATTCAATTTTATTTTCGTTGTTGAATATATTTTTTTCTTTTCAAATTATTTAATAAATGGTAAAATTTTGTTCTAAATTTCTAGAAAAATGTTTATATACATGTATCTTTTTTTTTACATATAATATCTATAATTTTTAACATTATTTTATGTTTTAACTCACCGACATGTTTGACTCAAATAACTTGAATAAAATATTTAATTTATTAGATAAATAATATAAAAATATTATTAAATACTTAAAATATTTAAAAAAAGTTATTGGTTAAAGATTTATAATTTATTTAGTTCTTTCGTCATTATAAAATTAGTATATAATAATAATAATATATCATTATTTACTATTAATATTAGGTTTAATAGTCAATTTAGTCCTCGCTTTGGTTGAAAAATCTCAATTTAGTCCCTCGTTATAAAAGTGTTTTAAATTAATCAAAATAGTGGATCAGATTAGTCCCTTTTATTAAATATAAGTTAACGAAATTAATGGATGATGATGTGGCACAAAGTTGTGCCACATCATCATCCATTAATTTCGTTAACTTATATTTAATAAAAGGGACTAATCTGACCCACTATTTTAAAAGTTAAGATTAATTTAAAACACTTTTATAACGAGGGACTAAATTGAGATTTTTCAACCAAAGCGAGGACTAAATTGACTATTAAACCTTAATATTATTATGTTTATTATTTTGTATTTGCATTTAACTTTTAATTTTATAAAATGGAAATGGTAGAAGTACTAATATTGAAGTTTTATCTGAATTTTATATTCTGTAGTATGTTACAAATTCAAATCTGAACCATGTGAATGTTCCATTAATGTAGAGAGAGAAAGAGAAAGATTGTTAAGGATAATGGGGAGGTGTAGGGTATTTTTGGAATAAAGAAAATAGTGGGAAAGTGTAAAATATTTTTGAAATAAATTAAATTAATGGGGAGGTACATGTCCCATTTGGGGAGGTGTAGGAAGCAACACCTTAAAAATAATGGGTTTGTGTGTAATTTTTTCCTGAAAAATAAAACGTAAAAGATTAACATAATCAAAAAGAGAAAAGAGAGAAAAATATAAAAACATTTTAATAAATTGTTTATTCTTTATAATTTACTTTCATGTTTTACTATTTATTATAATAAAAATATAAATATACCTAATTTAAGTCTCAAATTCTTACAGAATTTTAAAAGTTTTGTACTCCAATAAGATCGATATAGAACCAAATATTGTACATGATATCCTCCAATCTGTTTACTGTAACCATGATTGTATAACAACATAAGTCAGAAGTAATTCCTTAAAAATGAGATTTCATTAGAATAATTATATAAAAAAATAGAAACATTGTGACCAAAATGCAAAGAAAATTATAACGAACTCTGAAATGTAAAGAAGAAAAGTTAACACATAAATGTTTCATCGTTAAAAAGGAAGGATTGAAAAAGAAAATGTATTACCCATTAGACTTTGATTGCAACAATAATAAAATATTGATTTAAGGAGTTATGGGTAAGTATAAATGAATGGTGTTTGAAGATTGCTAGAGATCGTAAATCCCACTAAAAAGTTGCGTGTGACATTGAGAGAGTATGAGTTTTGACATTATGAAATTACAAGTCAAAGTTGATGTATATGAAGAGAGATTCATTATGGTACTATGAATCATATAACCAATACTACTAGTTCATTTAACCAGGTGAAATCATCACATCCAATGAAATAGCAAACAAATTTCAACTGCTCATAGCACTAAAGAGGAAAAATGTATCATCCAACAAATCGAGTAAGACTTCTATTATCATGATGAGTGTAACTTCAATTCAATTGTAAAGAACAAACTAAAAAAGTTAGGAGAAAAAGAAAAAAAAAATAGTTGTTAGAAGTCGACTTTAAGCCTAACTCAACCTCACAAAACCAGTTTATAAGATGAGGTTTACACCTATTTATATACTATGAATTGACCTTATATTAAGTCGATGTAAGACTTCTAACATAGATGTTGATTTTTAAGTCTTATTTATCAAAATCACACATTTATTTATATGAATAAAGAAAAAAAAAGTAGAAAATAATTATAAAGATAAAAAGTTGATTTAAACTATTTGAAGAATTTGGATAATTGTATATATATGTTTGTGATTTTTGTCAAAAAAATTGTAATTTTGTAAAAAGAAATTACATATTAAATAATAATATTTTTAATATTAATAGACATAAATCTTACGATGTCGATATATATTAAATTAGTTTTTTAATTATGTAACTTCTCACCATAAAGATATCGTTTTTTATTGATTTGTCTTAGCTCGATATTAAATTCAACTTTTAACTACCAAGATTTTCCTCACACAAATTTGCATAGAATTCCCAATTTATCATAACAAGTAGTTTCTAACAAATAAAAATATTTTAAAACTCTCCTATGTTAACAATATTTCAACTACTGTTAATTATTTTTTAAAACTTCTTGATCCTTTTTTAACACAGAAATTATAAGATGCATGATATATATTTTTTTCTATATGGTGTAGTATATTAAAAGATGATAAATCTTTTGAGGAAATCACATTTATCAGTCTATGAGAGTGGTTTCAATTAGAAATCTGCTTCCAAGTTTTAATCCTAATAATAATAAAGTTTAATTAATAACTTGATCTATATATTTAAGTTTTTGTTTTGCTTTTATTTCTATATTTTTTTTACTTACTTAAGTTTTTATTTTTTTAAATCAATTTATTTTTTTATTTTAGTAAAAAAATAATAATATAGTTTTTTGTATTAAATTGACATTAACGTTATTATATGTGAAAATATAAATTTGTCATTTGTCAAAATTTAAGCTATATATTTGAAGATGTCAATGTTAAAATTAGAAGGTTCCAAAGTAAAAATAATTCAGATTTTGACATATATTAAACTTAAATTTTGATATATAATATTTTCAGAAATAGTATTTAAATCAATTTAACGGAAAAAAATATTGATTATTTTTAGAAAAATAAAAATTCAATTAAAATAAAGAAATATAAGAAGAAAAATAAATTAAAAATCTAAATATAAAAACTCAATTACTAATTAAACCTAATAATAATATTTATATTTTAATTATGTATAAAATTTGAATATACAATATTCTCTCTACAAAAGAATTAATACGCGAACAAAGATCCTTCCCTAGACCGTGTTTCAGCCTATTTTGAGCGTGGTGGTTGCATGAATCGTGTTGGTGTCTTCCACTAATCAATTTGAGTTAAAAATAGATAATTAAATACTTAAATAAAAAGTTTTACATCCTAACACGAATGCACTGAGAAAATAGTTGTAACTTTTAAAAAATAATTATTTAGCTTTATGCAGTTGTGTTAAAGGTAAAAGTTTTGTATTATGTAGGTACATCCTTTCTTGTGTCATTTTCATATATACTTCTAACTTTTACTCGATAAAATAAGGTTTAAATATAACTTTGATTTATGTTTTTGGTCAGTTTTTTCAATTGGGCCTCTTTTTTTTTTTTTTTTCTTCAATCAATTCTTTATTTATTTTCGTTAATTTTGTTTGATTTTATTTTTACCTAATAATATTTAAATAGTTAATAAAATATGAATAATATATATTATGTGTGACTTTTTCTTTAATTTTTAATTTTTTTATTTTAAAAAAAGTTATATACGTATGTTAAGTGAGAGTGTTAGATGAAACATGTTTTATATTTAATCCAATTTCTGCATTTGGTATTTTTGTTGAATTTAGTCTCACTATAAGCATCTCTCTTTTCAAATTGAAATCAAATTTAATTTTTATATAAATATTATATTTAATATTTTTATGAAAATTCATTTTTATTAAACATTTTTTAAATTATTTTTAAACCAATTCTAACCATATTATACAATAAGGTTAGGGTTAGTTTAAAATTAGAAGAAATTATTTTCATTATTTTATATTTTAATGCCATTTTTAACGTGTATAAAAAATTAAATCATATTTTTTAAAGAATAGAGTTAATTTTAAAATTTGAAGGAATTTTTTTATTTATTTTATATTCTATCCTATTTTTAACATGTATAAAAAATTAAATCCTATTCTTTTAACTAAATCTAACCCTATTTTTAACCAACTCTAACTTTATGTTTTTCAAGTATTAAAAGTGAAACATAAATCTAAAAATTATATTCTAATAATCTTTTAATAATTGAATCAAAATAATAAATATAACTAAGAACTAAATTAAATATAAGAAACTAATAAGTAATAGTATTATTACAACATGTTACGATACTAACTTAATATATAAACACTTATTTTTATCAAATAAAATAAATAAATAAATAATTATGAAGTGACACATGATTAAATATTCAAATTCTATTAATTATTTACATACAATTAGGAAAAAAAAGACCAAATTAAATAAAATTAAAAAAAAATGAGACTTGATTGAAAAAAAAACTTAGACCTTGTTGAAAAAGTTAAATAAAAACAAGATCAAAATAATATTTAATCCTTGAAATAAAATAAAACAAGTTAAACATTCAAAAATATCATTATCATATTAATTATCATATAAATAGAAAATTCACCTAACATACATGCCAAAGTTATAAACATATATAATGAAATTAAAATGTGAAAAGTATTGGGAAACATTTAAAGAAAAGAGAAGACAATCCATACCAAATACATTGATTCTTAGAAACCTTAAGCATTGTCTTATTGGAGAACACATTTCACAAAGTGTCGGCCATAACCTTTACAAGTTACATTTCTATCGTTTTCTCATTCTTTTTCTAACATAGGTTTCCACTAATACATCAAACGCGTAGATAAAAGTTCACCCAAAAGTTTGGCTTTGTTACTATAGAATAATATTATTGTTTTTTTTAATTTAATTAATTTGGTGATCTAGTAATTTAAAATATTAAAAAAAACTTACCAAAACCTCTATTTACCATGTTATGTTGTCCCCCACATACACGTTAATTAACGTGTTTTATGATAATATTAAATTAGATATGTAACCTATGAAACATTCATTAATGACCTATATTTGTTAAACTAATTGAATACGATTTGTATGTTTAAAGTGATTAAAGTGGTGTTATTATTGTAATTATTGGATAATTTGGAGAATGAGAAATTATGATAGATTTTATGGTCCAATTGAATTTTTTTCTTCTATTGTTCAAATGAAGGAATTAATGCCTATGACAGAAAATAAATCTAAGAAGCATATAGTTAATGTTGTCTCTGATTTTTTATACTGAAAAATTTTAAAATTTAAACTAGAAATGATTTGATAATTTCATGGATGTAATATGACAAGTTTCATATACCAATTAGCTTAAGGTAAATAATAATGACGCAGCTAACTTGTTTTAGTTTAGGTTCATGTGCAGATACTTTTATGAATATGTAGATAATTTTCAACTTTTTTAGAGATACAAACTTCTATTTAGGCTAATATAGGAACCATTTATGTTTCATAACAAGCTTAGGGAGAGTTTTTAGAGACTTTGGTTATAAAGTGTTTTTTCTTTAGTTTGTCATGTTTTTTGATTAACAAATAGTTTTTTGGAGTTTCAGATGACGTCAATGCTTATATTTTTATACACAATCCAAAGTTTCTCATGTTTTTGTGAAAGAAATCATTGTGATGATAATAGATAATTTAACTTTCATTCATAGAAAATAATATAAGTGATTTAATGTTTGATGAGCTTTAAACTGTTAACTTATCTAAAATGTTAAAGTTTAAAATAATTTCTAACAAGACTTTATTTAAAAGTAGTTAAGGACTCTTCAAAGAGAAAAATCTTAAATTAAGTTCGTGTAAAACAAAAAAGAAGTTTAAAAAGTGATTTCCACTTCAATAAAGAGATAATTTCGGTACAGTACCTTTATCGGAATCAAGTAAAATTGTTTCCAATTTAAATATATGTGGTTTTCAGAATTCGTGTTAAAATAAAATTAGATTAAAAAATGGGTCAACAATATTCGACAAATTTAATAAAAATCTTAAAAGTTGATAATAATAATAAAAAAAACTATCTCAAAACGTATAAATGCATGAAACATGTTTAGTTTACTTGTTTATTTCTTTAAGGATGAAACAAGATAATCTAAATTATTTATAAACTATTTATTTTCAACAAATATTTTCATTAATACCATTTTATTAGTGTGCATTTTTTAAGGTTAGATGTACATATTATGATACATTCTTAGTTTTTAGCATTATAAAGTTATAATATTATGTTTTTATGATATGTAATATTGTAGGTGTCATTTAGTTATTATTCTGATTATTTATTATTATTATTATTATTACTATTATATTACTACTTATTTGCTTTAATTAGATTAAAATATTAACTTTAAATTAGCGTTAATGTTTCAGAAAAAAGATAAAGATTGTAAATGGAAAAGGTAAAATAGAATTTATAAAAAAAAAGTTACTGAAAGAATTTTTATATTGTACATAGATAAAATATAATTTAGTGTGTACCAATTAAGTGTTTGAAATTATCTTCATCTTTTTCCAAGAGACAAATCCCACCAGAAAGGTGGTAGTCACATTCATAGTAAGTGAAAACCAACCAAACAACCATAAAAAATGGGATTGTTCTTGAAAGTCAAAGTTCATAAGCAAATTTCGGTACATATAAAGAAGTTGTTGTGATAATGTAATTAATACTACTCAATTCTCATGGTCGGTTTTCAACTTTAAATAGTTTATACATATGCACATCATATTCAATAAAATTTTAATTATATTGCATTCACCTGTGATCCATTAACAATGTTGAAGGGACCAACTGGTAATTAATTAGATACAACTTTTCAAGAAATCAAAATTAATTGGATTTATTTATCATGTATCTCGTCCATAGATTGAGGGGATACAAAAATACTTTTATCTTGAATATTCGAAGTTGAATAGATATGTATTAGAAATCACTTTCATTTTTAGCATGATTATTCTTAAAATAAGCATACTTATCATATATGAGAATTTGTAATAGGATAATAACGTAATGAAATTTAAGTGTGGATTTCTAGATTGATTTTTATTGTCCAGTATATTTATTTGGTCAATTATTAATTGATAGTCAATCCTGTGAATTAAATCGGACACTCTAAAGACTGTGAATACGATCATTCTAGTTGAAATTGATTAATTCTAAAATCATCTTATTTAAAGGTTAAATTCATTAATCATATTTGGATAGTAATTAGATCCATCTTAATCAAAGTTCATCACAAAGTCTATAAATAATGGTTTTAGAATTAATTATGCATTTATTGTTCTTATCATCAGAACTAAATTGACTTTGACATCCAAAGACCTTTCCCAAATATTCACCAGCCTGTGTTTAATGAACTAGTTTTTGGAACGACCAGCTTAATATGAAGACTTAATTTCGAAGTACTTACATATATTTATTATGAGGTTTGTTAACGCGTGTACGTCTGTTTTTCAGTTGGTACAGTTTAACAATGTGTACCAGGTTTTAGTAGACAAAAAATATCCTCATATATTATGGATTCTAAGTTTTAAAGTCAAGGGTATTTGAATAATTTTCATTCTCAAAACTAAAAAAAAAACAGAAACCCCCAAAACTAAAAAATGAATTGATGCGTATTTTCATTTCATTTTTCAATTCATTTTTCTTGTTGAAGATGAAATTACATGAGTATCTAGTTGCATGGGTTCAAAGGATAAGTTTTGTGAAGGTGATCATGTTTTTGTTATTTGTGAATATATGGGAGGATGATGTGTTCTAGTTTTGGTCAAGGAGACTATCCTATGAGGTTGATATGTTTCATTTTTGACCGAAGGTTGCCATATGAGGTTGATATGTTACTTTTGGCCGAAGAGGCTATCATATAAGGGTTACATGATTCACTTTTAGTTGAAGAAACTGCCATGTAAAGGTGATATGTTTCATTTTAGCCGAGGAGGCTACCCTTTAAGGACATTATGTGAAAAAAATTATTTATTTTTTTATATTTGTTTTATTCCTTTACTAAAATAAAAGAAAGAACTATTGAAAAAAAGTTTTATTTTTTTAAAGAAAATGTTTTAGTTTTACATTAGCTCATCCTTTTACTTTATGATTTTCACTTACAGGGATCTCTTTTAAAAAAACAAATAATAATACATGTGTTAGAAGATGCATAACCATAAAAAAGATCAATATAAAAAAACATTTGAAGTAGTGTTTTAGTCTTAAATTTTTTCTTATGTTGTAATTAAGACTTTTAATAAAATAAGAATAAAATTTTATTTTAAATTATGTAATTTTATGTTAATTATAAACTTTCGGAATCGAAAAATTGAGATGTTAATTAAAAGTACTAGTAATGTATGTTGAATTACACGAGTTGAAAAGTTGCAGCATATAACCTAATTAATCCAATCCACTTGCTTTGATGAGTTAAAGGCATATATATATATATATATATATATATATATATATATATATATATATATATATATATATATATATATATATATATATATATTAAAAGCCTTTCTGTTATCCATTTTCTTCATTGACGATGTAGTCTCAGTGGTTTATCAAAACAAAACACGTTGAATGAATTATGAAATCGTGTAAATGCTAAATGTAAGTAAAAATCAATAAAAGTAAATTAAAAAATTAAAAAAGCATGTACCAAATAAGTGTTGGTGTTTTTTAAAGTAAATAAGTGTTGTCCAATTAAGCAAACTCCTTCTAAAAAAAGTGTCTAACTAAAATCTACATTAGATAACGTTGATACTAAAATGGTGTTTTTTTAATTGGATTATTAGACAACACAAATTTTGTTTATCTGTTATTTTTTTTATTAGTAGTTAGCGATAATATTCCTGGCACTCTAAAGTATTTAATGGAATTGCATATTTATGGCTAAAACTTCAGACTGTTAGTTAAGTTGAAAACAATTTCTTCTCAATTGATCTCTGTGATAGATGATAACTCTATTATTAATATATATTGATTCACACAACATTTGTTTAATAGAAAACTTGTAATTTTACGCAGCATTATAAATATTTTAAACGATGTTCAATTATATTAAATAAGAAAACTTATAGAAAAGAGAATTTTAAATTACGAAAGAAATTATTTTTAAAAAGTTAGTATACATGATTTAATAAAGATAAATAATTCTTAAAAGTACAATTATTAAAGAGTAAATGCTTAATTTCTTTATCGTATTAATATTAATAGGTACACAATATTTGTATCACCCTTATTCAAACGAAAATGTCAGCTAACAAACAAAAATCCAAAATAAGTTAATAATGCAAATATACAAATTAAATCATGAAAATTCTCCTACTTATTTATCAACTATAAATCAATGCATAAATATTTATATAGTAAAAGGATATTAAAAAGAAATATCTACATATTAGCACTTATCTTATCTAAACTTATACATCTTAAACTTTATAGGTGAGAGTAAGTTTAATACATTCAATATTTAAATATTTATATGTTTTAGATGTGTAATAAATTCTCTTTCATATATATATATATATATATATATATATATATATATATATATATATATATATATATATATATATATATATATATATATTAGACATTTGGATCTATAAATATGTTCATATATTTTTTTAGATCTCATATCTCAATTATAATCGCAATTTCTCACAATAAGTGAAAATTTTCAAAATTAATTTGCTAATATCATTTATAGACCCATTAGACTATCTATCACTATACTATAGACTATATATGAGCTTGTTTAAATTTCAATTGCACAAATAACAAGTTTGAATGTTCAAAAGGCTTTATACAAAACATCATATCATCAAACTCAACTCATAAATGATCTATCATATTATCTAATGAAATTCAGAAGTTCAATAGACTAAATTATCAAATTAGACTCTAACAATCTATTATTGAAAATAGTCTATTTAAAACGTCTAATATCTGCCAATATTTTAAAATTTAATTTTAATTAATAATCTTGGTTAAAACTCAACTAACCTTTACAGGACAATCTAGATAAAAGAGTAAATATAAACTCAATTATAAACCTAAAAACAGTGAATTTAACTAAAATTTTTAAAACAACTTTGCCCATTTTCTATCTAGTTACCAACTTATATTTTGAATATTTAATAGTTCATTAATATTGTTAACTTGTTAATATATACACTTGAAGAAAATCATTATACACACACGTGAAGAAAATCATAGAAATTGGTTGATTTATTTTTATTTTTGAAAAGGATAAATTTTAGTCAATGCAAGAAAAATAGTGTGCCCCCACCACATACCTAAAAGAAGTTCTGACCTAAGAGAGAAAGAGAAAAAGGAAGAAGAAAGGAAGAGAGGGTGGTGATGGTGGTGGAATTGAGTGGTATACAGAGAATTTATTAATTACCACTACTTCTTGGATGGAATCATAGAATCTGGAAAGCAACATATGAGTGAGTTCATCATCACTTCTCAGAGATCCAGTGCAGCTATATAGCTACAAACACAATATTCATGGCTCTACAAATTCCATAAAAATAATAACCCTAATTATTTCGTGTTCTTCTTCTCAATCAATTACTTCTTATTCTTTCCACCTAAGTAACATTGCTTCAACAATTTTATGTGGTTATCAATCAATGCTGGAGAAGATTC
The DNA here is from genome assembly GCA_036885675.1 of Vigna mungo. Taxonomy (NCBI): domain Eukaryota; kingdom Viridiplantae; phylum Streptophyta; class Magnoliopsida; order Fabales; family Fabaceae; genus Vigna; species Vigna mungo. The sequence continues at coordinate 2,085,610 of CP144695.1, forward strand.
TGTAGTTAATGGAATCTACGTTGCTTTGTGCTTCTCTGTAAAAGCTTTCGTATATAAAATTATGTCATTGTCATGTACTAAAAAAAATTATTTAGTGGAAGTTTTTTTTTTCTTTTCAATTTGTGGGAGTTTTTATCTTTTCTAAAGTAATTTCTGGAAAATTTTCAAATTGTCGCAGTTTGAGTCGTCACAACTTATTTATTGGAATTTTTTGGAATTTCTGGTATCACATTCAATTTACGGAGATTTTCTGGAATTTCTAGTATCACATTTAATGTAAAAACATTTTTATAGATGAAAATTGAGGAAAGGAATGGTATTCTTCTTTGAGGTGTAGGAAATTCTTTCGGCTAAAAGAAAATACCCACGTAAGACTTTCAATTAATAAAAAGGAGATGAATAATTGAGAATAAGATACATAAGATTCTGTCTTACTCGATCAATATGACCTAAGGTAAAGCATCTAAAAAATATTTTTAATCATTATGTAAAAAATATATTTGATTGATATTTAGTAATATATAACGTGAATTAAATACGATTTTAGACACCAGTCATCCCAGTTATTGTAACTTTAAGGGTTTCATTATTCTCTCATCCTCTCCACTTATCAACATCATTCTTTGTTTCCTTTATTGGTGCTTTCATTTGAATGGATAAAAGGTTGCACTGATTAAAAGAATGTTTATAGAGACCACAGGTATCATAACCCTTAAACTTAAAACCACACTGTATAGTAAGATATATTTGAAAAGAAAAAAGTAGGACAAGGAACCTTATTACCTATGAAAATGAGTTTTGTTCATTTTTGGAGGGAATAGGGTTGTCTGATAGACAACATGATTGTGGTCACTCGTAGGAGGGAACCTTCGGTTGCTATTCTAGTTTATAATGCCTTCCACGTACAATTGCTTTCCCAGCACACGTTCACACTGTCTCAACCTCATCTTATTTTTTTCTAATCCATTTTAGAATAATTAAACATGTTGGAAATCTTTTACCATTATAGTTTGGAGAAATCGATCACTAATAAAATATGAATTGTTCATATAAAAATTTAATATTTGTAAGTTATTATTTCTTTACTAAAAATATGAGACTTTTACTATCGTAAATCACATATAACTACACATGATATTTTCAAATACAATGATATTTTCAAAATTATTGGCAACATATAGGTTACCGTTTGGATAAAATCATAATTTATATTATAAGTGTTTCAGTATAGGTTACAGTTCATCTGAGAAGGTGTAACTTATACTCTTATAATCGTAATATATATATATATATATATATATATATATATATATATATATATATATATATGTTTTCTTGAAAGATTTTTAATATATTTTTCTGAATTATTTTATGCCACGGTTATTCACATGAATCGTAGCCTATATTTATGCTATTTTTTTTAAAAGATCTTTTTTAATGATGTTATGCTTCATATCTCTTTTTAAAAATTACTATAGGATACTATTAGCTTCATAAATCATAGCCTATTATCTATTATAGACTACGTACGATTTTGAACCGTAATCTTAAAATTTTATTTTTACTATGATTTAATATATTATTATTCAGTAATCATAGTTTAACAACGAAAATAACTATAATAATTTTCCTTTACTAAACCTTAACCACTATTTAATCTTATTACAAAATTAGTATTATGAGTCTTTTTTTTCTCTTTTTTGTCATTTAATTTTCTTATATTTTGATTCAAAATGAACAAATATAATATAGTCTAGAGTAGTCATATCTTGGCATTAAAATATTATTATAATTAATAACCAAGAACTTTTATTATTGTTTTAACGTAAATTTTCACAATAATATAATTAATGTAAAAATTTAGAAAATAGAATATTAGAATTGGTAGGTGTTTTAAAATAATGAGATTGAATATTATAAAATTAAAATAAGTTGATTAAATAAACAGAATTTGTTAAACTTGTCTCATTATCTTAAACACTCATCTTCTCTCTAAAAACTTTTTCTTTTGAGTTGTCTACATTTCTCTCTAACTTCTCTAACTCACGAACCATCTCTTTGAGGATTAGGAGGTTTCTAAACGATCACGACAATGAGATCTATGTGTCTACCCGATCAGTTTATGCTTTAGAGCAAGTAAGTTTTGGCTCCTTTTTGCTTTTCGCTCATTAGTCAAGTTCATACATAGGGTTTTCTGTCATGTGAGTTTTTGTAAATTCTTCTAGTTTCTTGTTGATCAAAGGTCCTAAGGACTATCTCTTATCCCCTTTATGTGATTTGTAGGTATTTGTAGAGTTCATTGAGCTCTAAGCAAGGTTTGGGAGCGATGTTAACCCGTGATAGCTCTCTTAGAGATAAGGGAAGCTAGAATTTTTTTTTAGAATTCGGTGTTTGAGTATGAAAGGATGTTTAATTTTTTATGAAATGAATGTGTGTTGTTGAATTGTTTTGTTAGAATGGTTGTTATGAGTGTTGAAGTGTTTTGGAATGTCAATTCTTGATTGGATGATGTTTGTATGATTTGTTGGTTTAATTTGGAACTGAATCTGGTTTGGAATATTGTTGTTGAGATGTTGAATGATGTCAATTTTGTTATAGTATTGAGGAGAAATGGTTGGGAAAATTTTTATGTCATTTTTAAGCATAAAATTGAGCGTTAATAGGTGAAAATTTGATGTACATGTTGTATGAGTGAAACTGAGCTTTTGGTGTTGTTTTAAGGTCATTTTAGACAGGTTGAGATCTTGAAATTGGAGAAATATGATGTAGAACTGGTTGGTAGTTGATAGGATGAATTTTGTATGGTTTTTTATTCTTTTTTTGGGGTTTTAACTAGTGAAATTCTATAGTATAAGGTTTGTGATGAAAACGAGTATTTGAGATCTGTTATTGGGTTCATTGTGACTTGTTCAGACCCTTAGTTTACAAAATTCTGTATTAGGAAGTGTGAATTTGAGTTTAGGCACTTTTGAGTTGTTGCGTTGATATAGTACATCTAATTCCTAACCAAATGAGCAATGTAGTACTCTATTTTCATATACAAACATGTTTTCGTATCAATATTAGTGTTACATATTCTAAATTGATCATTTGGATATGTCTAAGATGCACAAAAACCTGAAAAATCAAGTTGTTGTTAAAAACTGACAAAAATAATCGATTATCTTACTTGATAATCGATTATTCCAGTTAGAAGTCATCTTTTTTTCAAAGCTCTCAGGAATAATCGATTATCACATCTGATAATCGATTATTGCAGTCCGAAAATAATTTTGGCATGATTTCTCTCAAGAATAATCGATTATCATGTGTGATAATTGATTATCTCTTAAAAAAACTTAAAATTTAGTTTATGGTTAGGGCGTCTTGTATGCAGATTGATGTCTTTTGTTTTATACTTTATTTGTTTTCTTATGGATAAAAAATAAAATGGTAATGTAATGCTTGTTTAGTAATATCAATGAAAATTTTTATATGATTTTATACATAAAGTTATGTATGTTTCCAAGTATGGTTTGAAAAGAGTTTCTAGGGTGAAACTCTTCATGGTTGCTTCAAGTATTGTAAAGTATGAATATAGGAAGCTTAGTGTTGGGGTTCATCTTGACACTCTAATGGTCATCCATTCTCAAGTAGAGAGGGGTGAGACATATGGTAAGATTAGTAGGAGATCCTAGTTTAGAGGCTTTATCTTGGCCTAATGCGAGTGATAACGAACTAACCTTGTGTGGTAGCTTGGGGTGGGCCAACTGTTTCACCACTACAAGTGCATGAATTACCATAACTCGATATTCATACTAATCCAGATAGTCCAGTCTAAGTCTTAACATGTTTAAAGAGTCTTTGGTTGGTTTGGTGAAATGTTTAAGTATATTATGAAATGTTTTGTATCTCTAACTTACCATTTTGTTTATGATTTGTTTGTATGTTTTTGTGCTTCTTTCTTGGCTATGATCATCCAGTGGGTGTGAGCAGAGGGTGATGATGTGACTGTAGAGCAAGCTTTGGAGGGAGGGTCTGCAGACGTGTAATTTCTATAGACTAGTTTTATGTATATAATTTTATTTCTTTTGGCCTGTATAAAGTTACATTTTATAGTTATGTTTTGTATAACTATTATGAAACTTTTACTCCTTGTCCTCTCAGTTGCTTTATTTTATTAAACATGTGATAGTTCCTTTATAGTTTAATACTATATTTTCGGAATGTTACAATTAATGATGATATCAATAGACAATATCGCTTACCTCATTATTTTGTAAGAAATTAGTCATTCAACTTCAGATAACACGTCATCTATCATAATTTCAAATAAGGTCATGTTAGACATCATTATGAACTTTAACATCTCAATTATGTAGACACTCAAAAACCAATAAATAAGTTGTCATCACATGAAAATTTATTAAAAGGAAAAAATCAAAATAAAATAGTAAAAAGCATTAAAGACTACACAAAACCTATGATAAAATTGCACTTATATTATGAAAAAAATAACCTAAATAAATAAATATGATTAAAACATTAAATTACTTATATTATTTTTTATGAATCAAAAATAAATTAATTAACTTTTCGACATAATAATTTTCTTCTTATAAAACATGAGAAACTTTGGATAATACATCATAAATCAAAATAAAATAAGTTTGTTGATTTACATAATGCTATCTTATAAATTAAAAATGATACTTACTTTTAATTAAATGATGGAGTAAAATACATTGAAAAGAATCATAAAGAAATTAGTTTAAGATTTATATTATTTAAAATTTATTTTCATTACTAGAAAAGTATTTTTCTTTTTTTTATATAAAAAAAAGAAAAGAAAAGCACCCTTGTAAAACTAGCCTTGTTTAGTAGAAATAATGCATGTAAGGGAAACTCAGTTAAAACGAAATAATTTGGTGCTCTAAAATTTGGACTATAGATAATTTTTGTTAATGGCACGTAATATATGGATGTGTTCTTAGCTAAATGAATTCATATTCTAAAAGAAGGCTCGTGTGAGTTTGTTAGAAGAGACTGAATTTAATCGTATAGAATCACTTAATGATGTACATTATTTGAATTTTTTTTATATTATTTTTTAGGTTTAATAGATTAGGTGGTCTCTATATTTGGGGTTTTGTTTCAATTGGGTCCTTTAATTTTGGAAGTGATCAATTAGGTTCCTAATTTTGTCAATTTGAATCAATAAAAGTCTTTCCGTTAATTGCAGTTAACGCCGTCAAGTTTTTGAACATGTGGCACGCTGACGCTTCCAGGTGACACCGTTTCAAGTGCATAGGTGGATTATAAAAGTGTGAAATCCCTAAATTAAAAGATGTAAGGTGAAATCCCTAAATTAAAAGATATTTCACCCTTTTATAATCCACCTATACACTTGAAATGATGCCACTTGGAAGCGTCAATGTGTCACATGCTCAAAATCTTCACGGCTTTAACTGCATTTAATGGAAAGGCTTTTATTGATTCAAATTGACAAAATTAGGGACCTAATTGATCACTTCCAAACTTGGAGGACCCAATTGAAACAAACCCCCAAATATAGGGACCTCCGAACCTATTAAACCTATTTTCTAAGAAAAATGAAAGACTTACGCATTACATGTCACAAGGGGGACAATCCCAATTTAAAGAGAAAATCAATAGTGACATCAAAATAAGTTTGACTTTGATCACACCACAGAATTAACTACTGTTTGACTACTAAATATGGCTTTAATAATCTAACTAACACTATAAATTAGCCTAATAAACTGTATAAACAATGTGTTTAGGAACGATCATCTTGATATTTGTACGGTAGTAAATCTCCAATGGTCGGTTACACCGAACGGTCTCATTGGGTTAACGGTCCATCGCTTGGATCAATCATTATTGGGCTCACGGTCCATTACATCAGGAATATATCAAACAGATATATCGAAACATATCCAAACAGAGATATGTCAATCAAAACAGAGGTATATCAAACAGATATATCAAATTTATCAAATAATATCCAAACAGAGATATTGTAACGTTTCCAAACAGAATCAAGTAAGTTTGTTTATATTTTATCCTGTTAATCTTATATCAACCCAAAAGCCTATAAATAAAGGCCAGAGGGTTCCAAACAAGGTACGTTCTCACTCATATAAAATATTTAGCACACTCTCTGCTATAATCACACTGTTAATTCTCTCCCATAGAGAATCATTGAAATTCTCTCCTACTGAGAATCTGTCATTCACGCCTAACTTGAGCGTCAGAGTGCCTTTTCAGGTACCTCCCCCCCTCGGTCAAGACTTGAAGATCATCGGACGGTTGAGACCAATACAGAACGTGTGGTCAAGATCTAAAAGAGACAGACAGAAGGCAAGAAGACAACATCATCAAGGTCAGTCCTTTCGGTCCCCAAAATATTCACCGAAACATTTTGGCGCCCACTGTGGGGTCGAAAGTGAAGACTCCCTTTGGTGACCACCAGAAGTATGGACGGCGTCGACCCTAGAGAGCAACTAAGACAACTCCAGACTCAACTGATGGAGCAAAACCAACTCATTCGTCAGCAACAAGAAGCATATCAGAAGCTAGCTGAAGAAATTATCCAACTCAAAGAGAAACGACTAGAAACAACTGATGACAATAGTCGTAATGATGATGGCCACAACAATAGCAACCAAAACGACCCCTTCACTCGCCTGAGCTGGTTCCCTTCACGGAGGCTGTCATGCAAGCACCTATGCCCGACCGGCCTCCCCCACAAATTGAGAGATTCGACGGAACATCCAACCCAGAGCACCATCTCCGAAATTTCATTGACTCCATGGCCTTCTACTCCAGCAGCGATCCGGTTAAGTGTCGAGCGTTCTCTCTATCCCTAAAGGGCGAGGCTCTGGAATGGTACTATACCCTTCCTCCAAACTCCGTTGACATCTTTCATACTGTCACCATCTGTTCAAAAAGCAATATGCGGCCAATCGGAAAGAGACAATAACTACCGCTGAGCTCGTTAATCTCAGGCAGGGGAGAGACGAACCGCTGAGAACATTCATGCGCAGGTACACTGAGGCGGCGAGGAGGGTAAAAGGGGTCAACCACGAATTTGTCATCAGCAATTTACCCAATTGCCTAAAACCGGGGTACGTCTCGGAAAGTCTGTATGCCGAGTTACCCAAAACAATGGAAGAGTTGCAGGAGAAGATGAACAAGTTCATCAAAATGGAGGATCAACGACACTTCCGCCAAAAAGTGGATACCCCTGCAATTGAGGCCAAACGGGAAGGTCGAGGACCGCGAGACAGAGGTCGTAACCAAAAACCTCCACGAAGGGACCCTCCGGCTCCCTACAATCCCTGGTACAACTGATATCCCCCTCTCACTGCTCGGAGGGAGAAAATATTCGAAAGGGCCCTGCAGGCTAATCTGATCACCGTCCGCAAACGCCACACACTGAGGGATGCGGATGAAACTAAGGCCTGTCGGTATCATGACAACCAAGGACACACCACAGAGGGCTGTCAAGTCCTCAAAGACGAGATTGAAAGGCTGATTCGTGCCGGACACCTGCGCGAATTTGTCCAAACAAGAACAAATCAATGGGGGCGATCACCTAGAAGGACGCGAAGAAGCCCCGAACCTTTGGGCAGAAATACCGAACGCTCTCGTGAGTGCTCTCGAAGCCGACCTCGGAAACGACACACAACCCCGAGAGGCAGGATTGACACAATCTCAGGTGGCTTTGCAGGCGGTGGGGCCTCATCCTCGGCCCGCAAAAGACATTTGAGAAGTTTATGAAGCGTCCATTCAGTAACCAGCAACCCTTTATCAATGCCGGACATCACCTTTACTGACAAGGATTTTCATGCCCCCGATCCCGAACAGGATGATCCAATGGTTATCACCGCCCGAATAGCGCAGTACGATGTAAGCAAAGTCCTAGTCGACCAGGGTAGCTCGGTCAACATCCTGTATTGGACAACTTTCCAGAAAATGGAATTGCCGAAGGACACAATAACACCCTTCAACGAGTAGATCGTTGGATTCGCAGGGGAACGAGTGGACACTCGGGGATACCTCGACCTCAGGACCCGACTGGGCACAGGTGACGAGGCCAAAGAGCTCCATATGCACTTCCTGCTGGTGGCAGCAAACACCTCATATAACCCCCTTCTAGGACGACCATGCCTAAATGCCTTCGGCGCAATTGTTTCAACCCCTCACTTGGCGATGAAGTTCCCTTCGGATAAAGAGACTATATGTACCGTCCGTGCAGATCAGAAAACCGCCCGACAGTGTTACGCTGCCGCTTTAAAAGCCACACCCTACCACAAAGGAAAATGACCCGAGGCGATACTTGTCGACCTGGACCCTAGAACCAACACGAACGACCGAATCCAACCCCAGGGGAAAGTCAAACCGTTCGTCCTCGACAGGAACGCCGAACAGACCACTACCATTGGGGCCGATCTGACCCCAGAACAGGAAAACGACCTAACTACACTGTTGAGGTCCAACAACAAACTTTTTGCGTGGACCGCCTCCAACATGCCTGGGATTCATCCTAGTATAACCACTCACAAGCTATCGATATTTCGGGAAGCCCGTCCGGTAGCTCAGAAAAAACGAAGATTCGGTACCGAAAAGAGAGAAGCCGTATGGAACGAGGTGGACAAACTGGTCAAGGCCGAATTCGTCCGAGAGATCAGGTACACCACCTGGATAGCAAACGTTGTGATGGTAAAGAAAGCGAACGGTCAGTGGCGAATGTGTGTCGACTTTACCGATCTCAACAAGGCCTGTCCCAAAGACAACAATTATCTTCCCAGCATCGACCGGCTGGTAGACGACGCTACTGGACACACTGTCTTGAGCTTTCTCGACGCATATTCGGGATATAACCAAATCCCGATGCACGTTCCGGACCAAGAAAAGACAACCTTCATAACCGAACACGCCAACTACTGCTACGAAGTAATGTCGTTCGGCCTGAAAAACGCAGGTGCCACTTATCAACTACTCATGGATAAAGTCTTCTGCGATCAAATCGGGCGGTGCATGGAGGTTTATGTCGATGATATGGTGGTAAAAAGTTCCTCCCACCAACAACACCTGAAAGACTTGGCTGAAGTTTTCCAACAACTGAAACGGTACGATTTACAGTTGAATCTGTTAAAATGTACATTTGGCGTACAGGCTGGTAAATTCTTAGGCTTCATGTTGACAAACCGGGGAATAGAGGCCAACCTGGACAAATGCAGGGCAATTCTGGACATGCGGAGCCCAACCAAGCTAAAAGAAGTCCAATGCTTGGTCAGCCGTCTCACCGCCCTATCACGGTTTATTCCGAAACTCTCAGATCATATCAAACCGATACTGAAGAACATGAAACAAAACGTACCCCGGCACTGGGATGATCAATGCGAGGTCGCCTTCTCCACAGTAAAACACATATTAACATCTCCGCCTATCATGGCGCGGCCAACTGAGGGGTTTGATCTACAATTGTACTTAGCGGCTTCCAACCACTCGGTAAGCGCGGCTCTCATTCAAGAATCCCCAGTGTTTAAGCTAATATACTTTGTTAGCAGAACTATGCAAGGAGCCGAAGAACGGTATTCTCAGATGGAGAAAGTGGCTCTAGCCCAGCTTACTGCAGCGCGAAGACTTTGATCATACTTCCAGAGCCACCAAGTTGTCATCCGGACGAATCACCCGATCACCAAAATGCTCAGGAAACCCGACCTCGCAGGCCGCATGGTCGCTTGATCCATCGAATTGTCAGAATTCGGTCTACGTTTTGAACCACAAGGCTCCATCAAAGGCCAACATCTGGCCGACTTTGCGGCCGAACTCCCCCCAACAGTAACATCTCCCACGTGGAATTTAAACGTGGACAGATTCTCAGACAAAAGAGGAGGTGGAGCCGACAAGGTTCTGGAAGGACCGAACGGTCTCCTGGTCGAACAGGCCGTATCCTTCAACTTCCAACTCAGCAATAACCAGGCAGAATACGAGGCCCTGATTAGCGGATTACTCTTAGCCGCGAAACTGGAAATTGAGCACTTGGAATGCCGGATGGACTCTCAGTTGGTCGTCGGACACGTTAACGGGACTTTCCAAGTCAAAGACAACCACCTGTTGCGATATTATCATAAGGTTAGCGATTTGGTCAAATCATTTTCCAGTTTCAATATTACACATGTACCCAGGGCGCAAAACTCCCGAGCGGATTTACTGTCTAAACTGACGCACGCCCGGGAAAAGTCTCACTTGACTTTAGTGATCAAAACCACGCTGGAGAAACCTATACTAGAAACATGTTCCATCGACCTTATCTCTTCAAAGGCCGACTGGCGACACGACATAATTCAGCTGATGATCCAGCAGGAACAGGGCGGCCTAGTAAATGTAGCCGATTCTAAGCGAATCGCCTGCTACACATTTGTCGGAGATGACCTGTATCGACGTGGATATACCACCCCGTTACTAAAATGCTTATCAGGAGATGAAGCAACATATATCATCAAGGAACTACACCACGGAATCTGTGGCACACACTCGGGCAAAAGGATGCTTCGGGCCAAAATCTTACGAGCAGGTTTCTATTGGCCCACCATTGAAAAGGATTGTGCAGAGTTCGTACAAAAGTGCATCTCCTGTCAATCTCAGGGACACGACACTCGGGTTCCTCCCTCGGAACTATTGGGGATCGTCTCCCCATGGCCTTTCGCCCAGTGAGGAATGGACACAGCCGACCCCTTGCTGGTCGGGAGAAGGCAATGCAAATACCTCCTTGTGGCGATCGATTACTTCACCAAGTGGATCGAAGCGGAAGCCCTCGCAACAATAAGCGCCCGAAAAGTACAAAGCTTCATCTGGCACTTGGTATGTAGATTTGGCATCCCACAAAAAGTCATCACTGATAACGGTTGATAATTCAGCGACCGAATGTTGGAAGATTTCCTTCAAGGACTGGGCATCAAACACGTCACTAGCTCAGTCGAACACCTGCAAACGAACGGTCAGGCGAAAGCGGCAAACAAAGCCATAATCACCGAATTGAAAAAGCGCCTGGGACAAGCCAAGGGCTTGTGGGTTGAAGAATTACCCGAAGTACTTTGGGCCTATCGCTGTACACCACATGGATCTACCGGCGAAACTCCTTTCAACCTTACGTACGGGACCGACGCCATGTTACCGGTCGAAGTGGGAGAACCATCCCTCCGACGAAGCATACAAGACATGAACCTCAATGACGAGCAATCAAGAGTGAACTTAGACACTTTGCCCGAACGGCGTGAGACGACCCTGATAAAAAATGAAGCTCAGAAACGACTCATTACTCGGCGATATAACAAGAAAGTTAAGCCCCGCAATTTCACTGAAGGAGATCTGGTTTGGCACAAACGGGGAGACGCCCGAAAAAATAGAACGCACGACAAACTGACCAATAACTAGGAAGGACCCTTTCGCATTGGGGAAGATTTGAAGAATGGGGCATACCGCTTGGAACATTTGGATAGGAAGATCATTCCCAACACATGGAACGCCACCCACCTCAAGTTCTACTACAGTTAGATTTCATTTACTGTTTCATATATTGTTTTTGCAAACATTTCATGTTTCCAGTATAATTTCAATGAAGTATTCCAGTTCAACACACGAGTGTAATTTTCATATGCAATTTACGAATACAATAGGGCCCAGAACGAACGAGTCCGGACTCCCGGCGACCAACGCGTCCGCCGTAACGACACGACCTCTAGACCAACGAGTCTGGAAATCCTAGGGGCCAACGCGCCCTCTAGACCAACGAGTCTAGAAATCCTAAGGGCCAACCCGTCCTCTAGACCAACGAGTCTAGAAATTCTAAGGGCCAACGCGTCCTCTAGACCAACGAGTCTAGAAATTCTAAGGGCCAACGCCCTCTAGACCAACGAGTCTAGAAATTCTAAAGGCCAACGTGCCCTCTAGACCAATGAGTCTAGAAATTCTAAGGGCCAACGTGCCCCCAAAACAAAGAGTCTAGAAATTCGCCGGACCAACATGTCCACTCAATCGGTATGTTACGACCTAGCGTATCTATCTGACTACTAGAATCCAAATGTGCTAACTAGCCGTTGAACGCTCAGATAAACATTCCACCCCGAGCCAAATACACTCACAGAACGGTTAGGCAATCAATATATCAGAAACCATTCATCCATCAAACCAATTCAAGCAAAACAAAAGAGACAAGTTCAAGAAACACAGTGCAAAATGTTACAAAGTTGGGGCAAAATGATCAAATTTTCTAAGTTCAGGCCTCTACGTTGGCCTCTTTCTCTTGTCCTTCTTCAACAATGGCCTCCTTCACTGGCTCGGCCAGATCCCCTTCCTCGATAAACGTACCATCGGGGATATCATCGATCGACATCAGTTGCCCCTGGCAGACGTCTTGATACACATCAAATCCAAGGTCTTCCGGGGACACCATGGCTAAGCAAGCCATCTGCCTCAACGCCTTCTTGAAGCCCTTGGTATGTTCTTGGCGAATAGCCGCATACATCTCTGCCTCAGTACTCTTCAACTCTTCTGAGGCCTGCTTCAGCTCATCCCTCTCCTTCCGAATGACGTCCAGTTGAGAGATGGTCTTCCTGGCCGATTCCATATCTTTTATAAGGCCATCCCGCTCGTTCTGCCGTTCCACACTTAACTTCTTCAGCCTTTCGGTCATAGCGCGACCTTCCGCTATCACTTTAGCAACTTCTTCAGCATTTCTCGCGCAGCTGGCATGGGCGGCGTAGGCTTCTCCCAATTCCTTTTTAAGACGTTCCACCTCATTCCGAACGTCCCCACAGTTCGACGCATAAGCTATCTTGTAAGCCGCGACACCACATCGCAGTATGTGGTCAAGCAGAAACTCCGCCATTTGCTGTTCGGACATCGCCGCCATCACATTCTCCTCGGCAGCATCAAAATTAAACTCGATCTTATGCCTAAGATCGAATCCCGAAATGCCTAGCGGTAAAGACCGCTCTTCAACCGATTCCTCAGGATCAACCGCCATCTTCTTTCCTTTCGACGCCCCACCGGCCTATTCACCTTCCTTTTGCGAGTCAGAGCTTGAACCGGAGAAGATGGGGTGTCATCTACATGCACGATCGTTGTAGGGTTCGACAAAGCGCCACTGGAACGGACGGTTTGGGAACCGGTCGCTTGGTTGGTTACTCGGGACTCCTTGAACCAATCTCGACCACCTTTTTTCGCCATAACTTCTGCAATATGGTATAAACACACGAATTAGAATTTACACAACATAACGAGGAGACATTTGGTAAAGAAACCTACCAGACACCCTCGACTTGAGGTCGTTGTATTTCAGGCAATTTACCATCTTCCTTGAGGAATATGGACGAGGTAACTTGACCAACCTATCCAAATTCCTCCGCTCAACATCGGTCATATCCTCTACCGACCAGGAAGTTAATGTGCGGGGATTTCTGGTCCAATACAAGGGAAATCTAGGGCTCCCGGTATCGTTCAAAAACAGAAATATTTTAGGGCGGTAACTTGACCAATCTATGGAAGTCAAAGACACCCAACTCCTCTTGGCATTAGGGCGGGTCTTAAAGAAAAACAGAAATATTTTAGCCGACGGTTCTATATCCAAAGCCTGACATAATACAGAGAACGCTTGAATGTAGCCCCAACCGTTCGGATGCAGCTGAGAAGGGGCTACGTTCAAGCATCGCAAAACATCCATCTGAAACCTAGTCAAGGGCAGTCTAACATACATATCATACAGAGTATACAGGTAAAAATAGAAACAATTCCCCCTAGCCATGTCTTCCCCATGAAAGACTCTTTCATCTTTTCTACAGGCTATCAACCTAAAGGCACGATTATAACCTAAGGTTCTGAGAACGCAGTTGTCCTCCACCCAACCTAGCAAGATTTCCCTAGTAATAAACATACTACTCTGTTCCCCAACCTCACGGGAGGCCCATAAATATTCTGCCGGGGAAGAGGAACAACCCTCTTCAGGGCCATCAACATCAACTCCCTCACTGACAAAAACCCTATCTCCACTAAGCAGAGACTCGATACAACGCGTAACTACCGGTTGGGCAACCAGTGAGTCACTACGCTCCCCTCGTCACTATCAGAAAAATCATAAATGACAGAGGAGGAAGCCATGGTTACCTGAGATTGGGTGCGCGAAACAGGGAAGAAAGGTCGAAACTTGGACAGGGATGAAGAAATGCCAGAGACAAAGACGAAGATAGAAAATGCAATGTGACGGTTCATTTCAATTCCACTAAGTTATTAAAGGCGTGGAGGTTACGAAACCGCCTACGTTGTCTGCATCGTTGGATGCGACTGAATCCAATGGCTCTCATTTGACGACTCTGCCACTACCCTCAGTGCGGGAAAAGGCAATTGTGTTTTTAAGCTTAAACGACGAGCCAACTATGTCGTTTTCAAGTCATTTCCAGAACCAAACAGGTCTGTCTGACTATCCGGCTTACTCACATACGAACCGAACTACTTTCACACCGAACGGTAACTACACTACTAAAAAGTCCTTCAATCAAACAAAGTCTAACACCTTCCTTTCCCTCGGACTTGGGGGGATGATGTACGGTAGTAAATCTCCAATGGTCGGTTACACCGAACGGCCTCATTGGGCTAACGACCCATCGCTTGGATCAATCATTATTGGGCTCACGGTCCATTACATCAGGAATATATCAAACAGATATATCAAAAGATATCCAAACAGAGATATGTCAATCAAAACAGAGGTATATCAAACAGATATATCAAATGTATCAAATAATATCCAAACAGAGATATTGTAACGTTTCCAAACAGAATCAAGTAAGTTTGTTTATATTTTATCTTGTTAATCTTATATCAACCCAAAAGCCTATAAATAAAGGCTGGAGTGTTCCAAACAAGGTACGTTCTCACTCATAAAATATTTAGCACACTCTATCCTATAATCACACTGTTAATTCTCTCCCATAGAGAATCATTGAAATTCTCTCATACTGAGAATCTGTCATTCAAGGTCAGTCCTTTCAATCTCCAAAATATTCACCGAAAAAATATTTATTTTTCAAAATACCCCAATTTGAGTTAAAAGAAAATTCTTGAAAAGATAGAAAAAAGAAAGACAAAAAGTGTATCCAATAGAAGCGAGGTCCAGTAAACCATAGAGCATGAACAAGGAATATAAACAGGATAGCAACATAAATATATAATAAGAAAATTAATTTCTAAAAACGGAATAATAGAAAACTTAAAAATATCCCCAAAATCAGAGATGACCAAAATTATTACTTTTGTATCTCTGTACGCAAAAGCAAAGAGACAATTGTAGTAAGAAAATGGCACCATATTGAATTTTTATATGATACAAAATGTTTTCATTTATAGTATATAAAATAATTGAAAAGAGAAGAATTTAAAAAAGAAATAATGAAGGCAATGAAGAGGTGGTCCAATTGCACTGAGAAGGAATATAAATACGATAGGTACATAATAGGATGAAAATAGATCCCAATTTGTAACCTCATCAACCTTCTTTGATTCCCAGCCAACTCTTTTTCTTTTTCTTTTTCTTTTTTTCACTTCATTTTCATCAACCTTCCCATACATACCCTCTCACACTCACATTTCTTCATATGGCACAACTTCAACCGTCACTTCCGATTCAAACTCGGACTCGTCAACTCACCTCTCGCTTAAATTTAACGGTGGCTGAAAGCTTCGTCGGCAAGCGTTTTAAGCTTCAAGAACGCGGTTCTACTTTTACAACCGAGTTACGTGCCGGTACAGCCACGTTTCTAACCATGGCCTACATTCTTGCCGTCAACGCCACCATCATAGCTGACTCCGGTGGAACTTGCTCTGTTTCCGATTGCACCCCTCACTGCTCTCACCCCAAAATTCCCCTGGCCCAATGCCCCACCAACCTTCTTATCCAACCCGACTCCTCATGCAAGTACCCGCCCGTCAACCCTGGTTACGCAGCGTGTGTTGAACGCACGCGCCGTGATCTCATCGTGGCCACTGTCATATCCTCTCTCGTAGGGTCCACCATAATGGGCGTGTTCGCGAACCTTCCATTGGCGCTCGCGCCAGGCATGGGCGCCAACGCATACTTCGCCTACTCCGTCGTCGGATATCACGGGTCGGGTTCAATACCCTACCGAACCGCATTAACCGCTATCTTCTTAGAAGGCTTAATTTTTCTTCTAATATCGGCCGTTGGATTCCGCGCGAAACTGGCTAAACTCGTTCCCAAACCCGTCCGAGTTTCCTCCTCTGCCGGAATCGGTCTCTTCCTGGCTTTCATTGGGCTTCAGAGCAACGAAGGCATTGGACTCGTCGGGTTCAGCCCATCAACACTCATCACACTCGGAGCCTGCCCGAAAGACAAACTAACAGCGTTAGCTCCCGTCACAACAATCAACGGAACCGTTAGTTTAATCCCTGGCGGCGCCGTCTCCGACAAGATACTATGTTCGGGGAGCCGCATGGAGAGTCCCACTCTATGGCTGGGTCTTGTTGGGTTCGTCATCATAGCTTATTGCCTGATGAAGAACACAAAGGGCGCTATGATATACGGCATCGTTTTCGTGACCGTGATCTCGTGGTTCAGGAACACGCCAGTTACGGTGTTCCCCAACACTGAGTTCGGCGACGAGGGTTACAATTACTTCAAAAAGGTTGTTGACGTGCACGTGATTAAGTCCACGGCGGGGGCGCTTAGTTTTGCTCACATGGGGAAAGGTGCATTCTGGGAGGCACTGTTCACGTTCCTGTACGTTGATATATTGGACACGACAGGGACTTTATATTCGATGGCTAGATTCGCGGGGTTTCTCGACATGAACGGTGATTTCGAGGGTCAGTATTTCGCGTTCATGTCCGACGCTTCGTCTATCGTGGTGGGGTCGTTGCTGGGCACGTCACCAGTGACGGCGTTCATCGAATCCTCGACGGGGATACGCGAGGGGGGACGGACGGGGCTGACGGCGATAACGGTGGCGGGGTATTTTTTTTTGGCGTTCTTTTTCACACCGTTGCTGGCTTCCATTCCGGCGTGGGCGGTGGGGCCGCCGCTGATCTTGGTGGGGGTGATGATGATGAAATGTGTGACGGAGATTGATTGGGAGGATATGAGGGAAGCGATACCGGCGTTTGTGACGATTCTGATGATGCCGTTAACCTACTCTATAGCTTATGGGTTGATCGGAGGCATTGGAACGTATGTTGTGTTGCATGCGTGGGAGTGGGGAGAGAAATTGATGAGGAAATGTGTGAGCAAGGGGAAGAAGAAGAACTTTAAGGATGTTTCATCCAATCTCAATGTAAATGCAAACACAAACACAAACACAAACGCTCGTGTTGTTGATCACCATGAACTAGAACATGATAAAGCTATTCAAGTATAAGATTATGTATATCTTTTATATTAGGAAACAACGCTATTTAATCCAACAAATAATGTTATTACCTGCTTTATCATTATTATCTTTCTGCTCAATCTTTACACCATCTTACTTATACAAAAATTATGAGTTTCCCTCTTAATCAGATTTTTTATGATTTTATAAATTTTAATAAAAATAACTAATAATTCAAAAGTTTTTATTGGAATTATTTTACATACTTAATGTGTTAAAAAAAATGAGAAGATTTGTGTAAAAAAATTGATTTTTTTTATTATATTACTATGTTGATTGTTGTAAGATTGGTTGTATAAATTTTCCTAGTGTAAATTTTAAATTATCTACCCTCAAGAGCATGTGGTTATGTATGTAGAAGGTGTTGTTAGGGTTGGTTTGTTGAATGAAAAGGACATTCAATTATTAGGTTTCTTGATCTGAAGGAACATAGATAGGAGTAGGGTCCAAAATATATCATCTAATAACAATGAGTTTGCGTATGAAAAATATTTGTAAACAGCAACAATGTTTACAAGTTCATTTTTATTTTATGATATATTTGTTGAGATATAGAAAATATTAATAAAAAGTGTTTCAGTGAATATTTTGGGGACCGAAAGAACTGACCTTGATGATGTCGTCTTCTATCTTTCTGTCTGCTTCTTCTATCTTTCTGTCTGCTTCTTCTGAATCTCAATCGTTCTTTGTTAAGCGTACCTTGTTTGGAGCCCTTAGCCTTTTATTTATAGGCTTTGGATTGATATAAGATTAAAATATAAACAGAATTAAAATATAAACAAACTTATTTGACATATCTCTGTTTGGATATGTTTTAATATATTTATGTTTGGATATTATTTGATACGTTTTAATATATCTGTTTCATATATCTCTAACATAATGGACCGTGAGCCCAAGGGTTGATTCAAGTGATGGGCCGTTAGACCAATAAAGTCGTTTGGTGTAACCGACCACTAAAGATTTACTACCGTACAAAAAGAAAATAGAAATAATAAAATATTAGATGTCAGCTTCAAGAAAATGGAATCCCTAATTAATTAGAATGGTTCTAAATATAATTTTTAAAGTAATTATCACAAAAAATGATATTTTTATCGACATTTTATAGTTGAAGATATAGTAAAGAGATTTTGACATCGTTAATACATTTTAATTTCACTATAACTTATTTTTGTTTTATATTGAATATATATTAAAAATTATATATGAAATTAATTTTTTTCTTATATATATATATATATATATATATATATATATATATATATATATATATATATATATATATATATATATATATATATATATATATATATATATATATATATATATAAAATAGAAAAAATATCCACAAAACTCAAATTATAAATAATAATAACATATCTAATAATTTTAATAAGACTTTTGGCATAAAGACATCAATCAAAGATAAGAATACATTCACCAATTTTTTCTGTTAAAAATAATACAATTCTTATAAAAACAAAAGATAATTATCTCTCACAACAAAGCAATGATTTATTATAAAATTGTTTGGCTGATTGGTTTTGTTTGGACTAAAGGGAAAAAGTAAAGAAAAATAAGGAAAATGAGTGAGAAATGTTGAGTGATTTGTTTTGTTTTAATAAAATATATACATATATATATATATACATATATATATATATATATATACATATATATATATATATATATATGTATATATATATATGTATATATATATATATATATATATATATATATATATATATATGTATATATATATATATATATATATATATATATATGTATATATATATATATATGTATATATATATATATATATGTATTTATATATATATATGTATATATATATATGTTCATTTTTTATTTATATTTATGAAATCAAGATTTAAATATTATAAATTTTTGGTATTTTTTTCAAATTCCATATATTTCCAAAACTTAAAATCTCTAGAGAAAATCATGCTATTTTAATTATAAAAATAAAGTAGAAAATAAGTTAAATTAAAGTTGTTTGGACGTGAAAAACACAATAAAAAGGTAGGGAAAAGTTTGAAGCATTGATGTAATATAAAAATTTATGCATATTTAAAAAATAATTTTAAAAGTATAAATTATTGTTAAAATAAATTTCAAATTAAAATAAGAATTTTATTTATTTAATAATATTTTTATTTTATTATAATTTACTATTTTATTAATATTTACATTAATAATCCATTATGAAAAAAATGATTAATTATATGCTTAATTAACACAAATTCACTCGTTCAATCACGGAAAATTTTTCATCAAAAAAATGTACTAGTATACTAAAGGAAAATGACATCGATTCTTTTTGCTTATAAGCACCGGTTCTACAATCGAAACATATTCAAACGAAGTAAAAAAGATAAGTTTTATGTCTCGGGTTCTGAACCGAGTTAAAAGGGTTCGAATTATGTCTCAGTTCACAAACAACCGAGGCAGTAGAGTGTTTTTAATTTTTTTTTTAATCTCAACCGATAGGAATTCATCAATGTTAAAGATTACCACTGCGGAATGCCTTCAAGCTTCGATTTTTACGTCTAAGGGTGTTGGACCTTAGGGAAAGCTTCAATTTTTATCTTTAGGGAAAGATCTCATATATTCATCCTGGTTCAGAATCTCACAGCCACAGCTTCCAAGGAGCAACATATAGGGTCAAAGTTATTTACTTCTTCTCTCAATCGCATATTCTCAGCCCTCAGTTGTTGCTCGTCAAAGGACATTTCTCCACTGAGGCCTCCACAATTAGGGCAAGAAGCATGACTTACCATGATGGACAGCGGGGGCGACGACAACAGCAGGGGCAACGACGACAGTGGGGGCGACGACGACAACGGGGTCGACGACGGCAATGGGGTGACGATAGCAAAGGGGGCGACGACGATGACAATTACAGGGACAAAGGCGGCACCCAAAAAGTGAACGAATTGATGCAGACTGGCAGCAACGAAGACGACGCCCACAAAGTGAAGGAATCCCGACGACGACGGTGGTGGAGGCAGCGCTTGGGGAGAACAACTATGGTGGCAGCAGCCCTTAGAGAGAATAACGACGGTGGCAATGAAGTAATGAAGAGAAATGAAGCAATGAACAGAAATGGTGCAAAGGTGCAAGGCAACAGCGTGAAGAGGTACAATGAAAAGAGAGAAAACGGAAGCAACGCTTATAGTGGAAGCAGAAAGACAAAAAAATTAAAAAAACTAAAGCTTATATGCTTCGGTTATCAAAAGACCCGAGGCCTAAAAGCCTTTTGACACCAATTTTAGGTACATCCAAGGTCGTTTCTCTTGGCCAAAACTTGACTGAGTTGACGTGTTGCAGCGTGTTGTAGGCGGTCAGGTACAACAGGCCTTTATGCCTCGATTCTGAATGCACTAGAGGCAATATCACCATTTCAGAAGCTTTTTAGACCATGTCAGGCCATGTTTAGGCACCAGTTCCCTCTGCAACTGAGGTGGTAGTGCTCTTATGCACTGGTTCTCTCATAACCGAGACCTATAAGGTCTCCTTAATTACAGAAGTGCCACCGTGTTTAGATAGACTGTGGTCTAGTGTAAACAGAGGTCTATTGTGAGAATTTAAAAGCACATTTTGCACTAGTGATTATCTCATATTTCTTTTATGGTCATTAAAAAATCCTCTCTCTATAAATAGTAATTCTTTATAAACAAAGACATGGTTTTTAAGCTACCATTGATTAATCAAAAGTACATAACTTGAAGTAGGACAGAAGAAGCTTAATAAAAGTGTATTAGAAGTACCTTCGAAATATTTATTAAGTTTACAACTTAATTTTAATCATAATTATCATTATCTCGTAATAATTTAATAAACTTAAGGGTTTTCATCCCTACAGATATCTAAATCTTCCTTCAACGTTTGTATGATCTTCTCCTTCTCATATATTACTTCTAAGAGCCTAATATTTTCTTGTCTGAGAGCTTCAAACTGGGAAATTATTCCTGCAATTTGAGCTTGAATGGCTTCATCACTGAGCTCAAAGACACTCTCTACCATTCTAATGAAACGCCACAAACTGACGACAACCAAAAAACCACCCCCTCTTCCCACCACAAACCCTTCCAAAATTATAGCTCCTATCACCACAACTCCATCAACAACATACCCGACATGCTGGAAAAACGAACAACCTAACCCCACCAGTAAACCCATTGTCTTCGCCACAAGAAAACTCAGAATACCAATTCCAATCCAATGGAAACATTCTTCTGCTACGCTGCTTATGCGTCTCTCACACCAAACCAGAGATGAAGATAGCTCAAGGGTTGTGATAACGAGGTCTGCAATAAGCAGTAAGATTGTGAAGACGTGAAGCCATGTTGAATCAAGGAAATTGGCCAAATGGGTGCGCCATGCTGCTCTGCTATTCAAACCTTGTTGGCTAGATGTGTTGAACAGAAGCAACCATCTTTGCCTTCTCTTCCATGATTTCACTAAGCTTTGGACTGATGAATCTAGTATTTGCATGGAAAATTGTGTTTGCTTGGTTTTCATGGATGAGAAGTGCAGAATTTGGTGATAAATTCATGATTTTAATATACAGCTAGAAAATGATGATTAACTTTGACGAATTTGATGTGGCATGTTGGTGGAGTGCAAGTAAAGTCTGAAATGTTTTGCAAAATTTAGCTTTGGGGTCACGTTATTAGACTGCCACATTATTTGCATTAGGTTTTATTATTGTTGTTTTTTAATATTATATATTCTATTCGTTTTTTCATGACAGAACTGAGGTAGGAAAATGCTGCGTAGGACAAATTCGAATTTGTTTGAACCATTTATTATTGGATTCTTATTCTCTTTGGTTAATGAGAAAGGGTGAAAAGATGAAGGCCTGCGGTATATTTATTATGGAAAGTGTGTAATCATTTATTAGGGCAACAAGCTGTCATCTTTAATAACATAATTTCATTCAAATGGGGAAAAATGAACATTTAACAAACAATTGAGGGTGTGGAAGGAACACAGAGTTGCAGAATGTAATTGTCTTGTTGGCAAGAGAAAACGCAACCCATTAATAGTCCAAGTGTTAAAAGTTCATTCAATAGTGGGCTTTTAATTTCTGCACCTTCACAATTTCTTTGCGCAATTAATTTTTCAAAAACCGTTTTACCTTTTGTATAAGTGATTTTCCGATTACACGTTCTAACAACTATATAGGACAATGATATGCAAAATAAAATATCAGCATGTTACTGCATAATTCCAAATAACTCAACAATTTCTATTCTCTTTCAAAACCTGCACTAATATTTTTATTTAGGTTTAAACTTTCGAATTGTTCTTGTATTTGTAGGATAATCTCAAGAAGGTCTTGAAAACGGTCTTAATTAGGTCTTCACTTTTGAAAAATTAAGTCAATTAAGTTATTTCTGTTAAATGTTCTCAAACGATGTTAGCATATGTTAAGAGAACGTGTCATTGTGTTTTACAATCTTCAATTCAACGTGGAGGCTGCAATTATTATGATTGTCCTAACATTTAAAGAGGTACGGGAAACTCAATAAATACTCAAGAAGAAGCTTGAAGCAAGTTTCTCAGTTTCACTAATCTTCTTAAAGCAAACAAAATAAATTTTTATTCCCTATTCTGACTGGAACCAACCCAACCACCACATCCATTATGCCCAACCACCATCCAACTACCCTATCGCCGTGTTGTGATGGAGGAGGAGCCTCCTATCTACCGTCTCCTGCACGACACGCTCCATCGAATCTTCTCCTCCCTCCTCCTTCGCGTCCTCCCCCATCTCGGCTCCGCTTGGTCCCGCCATGGTGTCATCCTCGTCAACGCCGACCACTGCGTCATGGTCCTAACCGAACTCGCGGCCCTCTACTACCACCACACGCCGAAATGGCTCAAATTCTCCTCAAACGTCCCTTCCAAACCCCGCTTTCCTCTACTCATCAACCACTCCGCTTTCATTCTCTGCAACGTCGATTCCCCCTGGCGCAATCTTCGTCATCTTCCAGTTGTTAATCACTATAAAATGAGTGATTAACTTTTC
The DNA here is from genome assembly GCA_036885675.1 of Vigna mungo. Classification (NCBI taxonomy): domain Eukaryota; kingdom Viridiplantae; phylum Streptophyta; class Magnoliopsida; order Fabales; family Fabaceae; genus Vigna; species Vigna mungo. Next base: position 2,109,118 of record CP144695.1, read on the forward strand.
ACTAAATTTTATTTGAGGTTACAAGATGAATGAACAAATAAATAGTAATAATACATTTTCCTTCGACACACGAGAGGATGATCACCAACTTGAACAACTTGGTAGAGAACCGTTTGCACCATAGACACACTAACAACAAGTTTCTCCTTCTTTAAGACTTTGATCAAGCTATCACTTAAACACAAGAGCTTCCTTAGAACCAGTTTTGTATTCTCAATAGTTTAGGTTACCTTTAAAAGGTTTATGAGATTTCTATTTATAGCCCAAAGGACAGAATATAGAAAGACAACTGCCAACTACTAGATATAATTGATTACCAAAAGTAATAATCGATTATTTTAGGCCGTTATGGGTTTTAGAAAAAGTGATAATCGATTATTATTGAACCCTAGACAATTATAACTTTCGGTGATAATCGATTATCCCCCATGATAATTGATTATTGTCGAGAGAAAGTTATACTTAAGAGAAGTTACATGACATCTAAATGCTTATAATTGAAAAGTTAAAGCCTAATACATTTTTTTCTATAAAGAATGTTTTTAATAATTGTTAGCAGAATGGCAAGTGTACCATATCGTATCAAGTAATAAAAATGGTATAACCCATTATCGTTCTTCCCATGAGACTCGAAAGGCCTTATCGTTCGCGTGAATCAAAATCGTAAGACTTGCGGAGAAAAATTCAATAATTGTGGTGGATGCAAAGACAGAAAATAAACATGCAGTGTGTGATTCAATTGACAAGATTTAGGCAATGGATGAATGGAGTTGTTGGGGGTTTACAATTTCATCTAATTCGCTCTCTCTTATTTACTCCTCTTGTTTAAATAGCATTATTATCTAATTGCATGCAAACTTTCTTGGCCTCCCCTTAACCCGATCCCTTGGCGAAAAGGGCCTATTACTAATTACCGACTTGCTATCCCTAGCCTCCCCTAGCAACTAGCAACGCATTACAAACAGAAGCAAATACAATTGGTCGTCCTACTCCCCTATCCCTAGGTGGTATTGCTTAACCAAGGAAATTCTCACCATTTCGTGTCATTACTGTACGTGCCCGTATCAATAAAGGCAAATATCAATTACCGAATGAGTTAAGCGATAAAGGCATTAAGCACGGTATGAGAATCCAAGAATTGATAATAAACGCATATGAAAATCATATAATTCAAACAAGAGTTTCAATAAAAGAGAGTATCAAAAGATTACATTGTTCCCCCAACAACAAAAAGGGTTTAGTTCACCATAGTCATGGTGAACCAAGATGAAAATAATGGAAGATATGGAAAGCAAACCCTAGAAAAGATGAAAAGGAGCCTAAGCATCCAAGAGATCCTCTCCAAAGAGTGCAAAGTAGGTCTGGCCGCCCTCCTCTGTCAAAAGAATGTGTTGGAATTCGTAACAGGGCTATTTATAGGTGAGGAGCGCAACAGAAAAATAGACCCAAGCCCAGCTGACCACCGCCCGACGTCACACTTTGCCGCCCGACGGTGTGCCCTAAATCGCGCTACCGCCCGACGGTAGGGGTCTACCGCCCAACGGTTTCCCTTGTGCTACAAAACCGCCCGGCATCAGGGGTCTGCCGCCTGGTGTCCACTGCTGGTGTCTTCTTCTCCCGTCTGACCGCCCGGAGCCAGGGGTCTACCGCCGGGCGGTCCCTAGACTCTTCTTTTCTTCAATTTTCTTCCTTTTTCTTGAGTCTATGACCTTCATCTTCATTCCCAATCTTCACTTCTATCAAATTTGCTGCAAAACAATACAAAACAAGCATAATATCGCTAAAAATAGCTTTTGACTCTCGACTGACTCATTTATTAAGTTTTACTTGACTTCAAGCTCATTCTAAGCAGTAAATGATGTAATTTGGTCCAAAATAACATATGAAAATAACGGTTTTTCAATCGTTATCACAACCCCAAACTTAGAAATTTGCTTGTCCTCAAGCAAAACAAAAACAAAACAATAAAACAAAACAAAACTTGGCTTTCTACCCTTTCATCCAATGATTCAACATTTCTAAAGTACATGACAAGACTTACTCAATTTCAGATAATCAGTGAACTCAAATCAAGATGCATGCTTGTTCTCAACTTAATTTAGCTCATGTTTTCCTCAACAGATGCTACACAGTATGAATGATCAGTCCACTAAACAAAAATGCAATCATGAACTTTAGATGTTCTCAACAAGCAAGTGTTTCACTCAATCACTTAAGTCTTTATTGCTCACAAGTCACATGAAATAAAATTGCCATTCATCTTAAACAATCAACATCTTTCCATGCAAATGCCATCAAAAGGACTTTTCCAAGGCTTGTAATGAGGTCGGGCTATCAAGAAAAATTGGTTTTTCTGGATCACAAAATTCTTGAGTCAGCAGAACTATTTCATCAATGAAAAGGTTCAAGTTTAAACTCTCTCTTTGTCACCAATTTCACTCATTTCCAGCTTCTTCCCTTTTTCTTTTTCATTGAGCTCACCTTCATGCTTTTTTTCTTTTCTTTTCTTTTTCTCTACTCATGTATTTTGCTTTTCAACATTTGAGCTCAATGCTTTTCTTTTGCCTTTCCATTTTTTCCATGCAACCCCAAACTTGAACCTTTTCATTCCATACAATTATTTTCAACCCAACTCAAGATAAGTAATTTCAAATCAAAGGGTTTCATCCTGTTTCAGGCTTAGGTTCAAAAAGGATATAATCTGTAAAGCATTTTGGGTGAAAATTTGGCTAGAAAAGGGTTTTCAAACATGGCCTTGATAATTTGACATTCACATAAAAATCAATCAATCATCAAGATTAAGGCAATAAAATTTACACTTCACTATGAACAATACATACAACAATAAAAACTCTGGGGCTCAATACCTCACACAGCATGCTTTCTCACGCACAGTCATTCATACATCCTGCTTAGCATCATGACCACAATCATACTTCATCACACATCTGTTTCACAGGATGTTAACATGCAACACAACTCAATAATCATTCACATCAGATCATCATCAAATAGGTTCATCATGCAATTTATTCAGTCTAACATTTTCATAAAAGTACTCAAGCCAAGCATACACACTGAAAATAAAATTCAACCTATTCTAAGAATTTAAAATGCAAAAGCGAAAGAGAGAATCTAGGTTGCCTCCTAGTAGCGCTTGTTTAACATCACGAGCCTGACCCAAACCTGTTTAGCACTTGTCAGTAAGCGCAAATCTTTCCAACACCCTTCAGTAGGTATACTTCCCTGCATCCTTCAGTAGATACCAAAATCCTCTAGCATCCCTCAATAGATGTTATCCCAGTAGCATTCATCAGTAAATGTTGTCAGTGACATCCATTAGTAAATGTCTAACCATATAGCATCCATCAGTAGATGTTAATCTTTCTTATCTTCATTGGCATCCATCAGTAGACACCAAATCACCTAACATCCATCAGTAGATGTTATCATTACTGCCATGAGAAGCAGTGCATAACACAAAAATAAAAATCGAATAAAATAAAATCAAATCAAATCAAATCAAATCAAATTAAATTAAATCAAATCAAATAAAAAAAATCAAAACGAAATAAAAGATAAAAAAAATTCAAAAACTGGGTTGCCTCCCAGCAAGCGCTCTTTTAACGTCATTAGCTTGACCCGGTAGAGTTCAAGCACCCATCAGTAGGTGTTGATACTCCTCTTTCTTGATATTCTTTTCTTTTTCTTCTTCCTGCTGAATTTCTTCATAAAGTTGAGAATACCAAGCACATGCTTCCATGTTTCAACCATAGGAACTTTAATCTCCAATTTCTTGAAGATTGCCAGCTTGAACTTTTTTCCCTTCCTATGATTTTTCTTTTTATGAGGAAGAGGTTTTTCATGTGATCTTTTCTTCTATCCTCTCTTCTTCTTTTTCTCAACCTTCTCCTTCTTCCACTTTCTTTTTTTCTTTTTTCTTTTTTTCTTTCTTTTTTCTTTTTTCTCAATCACCACTTGTTTTTTCTCCTCATTTTTCTCTCCCTCACTCAACTTATCATTTTCAAAGATAGTTACTTGATATTTCTCTTTAGGGTCAACTTCAGTGTTACCCCGAATAATACCTAGAGATATCAATGCCTTTGTTATCTCATCTTCTTCTATATTATCTTCATCAATATCCTCTTCTTCAGGAATATCCTCCTTTTTAGGGTCAACTTCAGTGTTACCCCTAATAATACCCAAAGATATTAATGTTTTTGTTATCTCATCTTCTTATATCTTTTCTTCATAATTGACTTTATCATTCGCAAAGATAGTAGATTGACATTCTTCTCTGGGGTCTACCTCAGTATTAACCCCAATAATGCCCAGAGACCTTAATGCACAAGAGATTTGTTCATCCAATAAACGTTGTTCAGTTTCCCCCAACGTTTCTTTTCTTAAAGAGGATTGTTTCTTTTTATCATTTTGATCAAGGTGTGAGTGAGGTTCCCACCAGTGATTGAAATTATTTTGGTAGGATTGAGTGCCCATATAATCAACTTCTTGTCCAAACTGCATCCTGTAAATCTTAGGCACAAAACTCTAGGGAACATTTATTAGAACCAAAATAAAAACAAACATGAAAAATTAAATAATTACAAACAAGTCAAATTCAGTTAATTCACACTACTAAATAAGTCAAACCTCGAGTCCCCGGCAACGGCGCCAAAAACTTGTTAGCGGAATGACAAGTGTACCATATCATATCAAGTAATAAAAATGGTATAACCCATTATCGTTCTTCCCACGAGACTCGAAAGGCTCGTTCGCGTGAATCAAAATCGTAAGACTTGCGGAGAAAAATTCAATAATTGTGGTGGATGCAAAGACAGAAAATAAACATGCAGTGTGTGATTCAATTGACAAGATTTAGGCAATGGATGAATGGAGTTGTTGGGGGTTTACAATTTCATCTAATCCGCTCTCTCTTATTTACTCCTCTTGTTTAAATAGCATTATTATCTAATTGCATGCAAACTTTATTGGCCTCCCCTTAACCCGATCCCTCGGCGAAAAGGGCCTATTACTAATTATCGGCTTGTTATCCCTAGCCTCCCCTAGCAACTAGCAACGCATTACAAACAGAAGCAAATACAATTGGTCGTCCTACTCCCCTATCCCTAGGTGGTATTGTTTAATCAAGGAAATTCTCACCATTTCGTGTCATTACTGTACGTCCCCGTATCAATAAAGGCAAATATCAATTACCGAATGAGTTAAACGATAAAGGCATTAAGCACAGTATGAGAATCCAACAATTGATAATAAACGCATATGAAAATCATATAATTCAAACAAGAATTTCAATAAAAGAGAGTATCAAAAGATTACATTGTTCCCCCAACAGCAAAAAGGGTTTAATTCACCATAGTCATGGTGAACCAAGATGAAAATAATGGAAGATATGGAAAGCAAACCCTAGAAGAGATGAAAAGGAGCCTAAGCATCCAAGAGATCCTCTCCAAAGAGTGCAAAGTAGGTCTGGCTGCCCTCCTCTGTCAAAAGAATGTGTTGGAATTCGTAACAGGGCTATTTATAGGTGAGGAGCATAACAGAAAAATAGGTCCAAGCCCAGCTGACCACCGCCCAGCGTCACACTTTGCCGCCCGGCAGTGTGCCCTAAATCGCACTACCGCCCGGCGGTTTCCCTTGTGCCGGAAAACCGCCCGGCGTCAGGGGTCTGCCGCCCGGCGTCCACTACTAGTGTCTTCTCCTCCCGTCTGACTGCCTGGCGCCAGGGGTCTACCGCCGGGCAGTCCCTAGACTCTTCTTTTCTTCAATTTTCTTCCTTTTTCTTGAGTCTAGTACCTTCATCTTCATTCCCAATCTTCACTTCTATCAAATTTGCTGTAAAACAATGCAAAACAAGCATAATATCGCTAAAAACTGCTTTTGACTATCGACTGACTCATTTATTGAGTTTTACTTGATTTCAAGTTCATTCTAAGCAGTAAAGGGTGTAATTTGGTCCAAAATAGCATATGAAAATAATGGTTTTTTAACCGTTATCAATAATGTATGTAGATTTTTCTTCAAGTCTTCAAGTGCATCATCATCAAAATCTCTTCAAAGCATCAATGCTTCTCATGGGTAACAATCTCCCTTTTTTATATGATGATCAAAAATCATATTTGTTAAAAGCACTTATGTTTATCCTTTTGGGGTTTCCCTCTCCTCCTTGTGTTTCCTCCTTCGTCCATGGTGGTTCTCCCCCAATTGGGGTTGAAGAGGAATATGGGTTGTGGATTGGAGATGGAAATGTGAAAGGAAGATGTAATTGGAGCATGAAACGGTTGCCAAGATCCTTGTGAGAGGACTTGCATCTTCTTTTTGGTTTTCATTTTCTCCCTATCTTTTCAATTTGTTGAACCTTAACCTCTCCACCATGGTGGGCTAACCCTATTTGTTGAGATTAATTTTAAAACATGAAACTCTTGTGTAATTTTATGCTATTAATGATATATGTCTTTCCAATTCATGTTAACATTCAATTTTCATGCTTAATGCTTGATTTGGATTGTTCTCATGCATGATTTGTGGTTCTTGATGTATTGGGAAATATAACTTGAACCTAAAATTGAAATTGAATGTCTAATGGATGCTTGTATCTAGGAATAAAACTTGGTTCATTAATAATCTTAAATTCTTAAACTTAATGCATGGTTACTTGTTAAGGATTCAAAGTATTGAAACTTGATACGTTATCACAGACTCAAAGTCATCAGGGATAAGATTTGAATATGCTTGTGAGTTGATTTTGACTTGATTATGGAATTGAGATATTTGTAAATGCATGAGAGTGAAGTAGATGAACTCTAGTATTAACAAATTGAAAATATTCTGTTACATTTCTTTGCACACCAACTGTGATGAAAATACCAAAAAGAGTTTCTTGTGTTGTTTTAAACTTTATTGTCTAATTGTGTTAGAATGTTATAGTTGTCGAGTGTTGTATAAATCATTTGGGAGAAAACGATATTTATCACTTATTACATTATGACCAATACACTTATCGTTACTTTTACAGCCAACAATTGGTCTGTCCCAAGAAAATTTACTAAAAACTTTAACTCTTGTAAGAACCGTAAAAAAGTTAAGAAGTTTTATAAAATGACAAGTGGATGGCAGGAGGCAAGTGTGAGATTTCGGAGAAGGCAAGTGGCTTTCGGTAGTCGTATATAAATGGTAAATTTTTCAAATCCTCGTGTTATTCTCTGCATCCATCCATTCTTCCCAAAATTATGAAGCTTCCTTTCTCCTTCATCTCTCTACAACTCTCTCTTTTCTCTCTTTACAAATTCTCTCTTTTTCTTCTTCTTCTACTTCTAATCTACAATTAGATCATGTGCAAGCCATTCTAGTGTCAAAAGCTTCAATTCCCACCGACCAAGGTCTTGCTTAAAACTGGTAAGTCTCTTATTCTTGGGTTCTTGTGATATTTCAAAACTCTTTGACACATGCAAGCCAAGTCCTTGGATACATGTGTTCATCAGTTTTATCTTTCCATCTCTGATTATGTTTCTGGTCCTTTGGTTGGCTCTTTCTCACCAATAGGTGAGCTTTAGGTGTTCATAGAATTTCTGGAGTTTGGGCACAAATTTCTGGAGGGTAAAAGTTGTTCGGTTTGTTTGTGGCAAGGGAAGCTAGATAATTTAATTAATTGCTTTTGATGCATGAATATGTTGTTTGATGATGTTGCATGTTGAAATGTTGAAATGTTTTCTGCATGATTTTGGTTCATGGCCGAGAGAAATGTAAGGAAATGAAATGGTAACAATGGGGAATGTGGGGTTTGAGGTGGTTTTGATATGTAGGGGGAATACGAACAAGTGGTGTATAAGTGATTAGAGCCTTTGAGTCACTCCAAAATGTATCAAACTAAGAAAATCTGACTCTCAGTCATTGAGTCCATGATTATGCAGAATTGTCTTTCAAATATGAGATGAAACTCTTTAATTAATGTAAGGACTATTTAGAGGATCTTAGGGAAGTGTATAAGATTATGTGTAATAAGTTTGGAGGATTAGAAGTTGGAAGAATGTAGTAAAATTGGTAAGGTTTGGTGTTGATCATAATTATGCAATCATTATGCAGAATTATGCAGTTCGCTGAAGGTCTTTCATTGACCGTTCGGCCTGCTTAAAGTGCTCGGTCATGGACTGGCACTCGGTCTTAGAAGTGGTCAGTCATGAACCAGCACTCGGTATCAGTAGTTCTCAGTCTTGTACTAGCACTCGGTCCCTTCGTAATAATTAGACTTGTAATTGTATTCGGTTCTAATGGAGTTCGGCCTAAGATAAGAGTGTTCGACCTAAGCCAATAGTGTTCGGTTTAAGCTAATAGTGTTCGGCTAAGCCAATAGTGTTCGGCCTAAACCAATAGTGTTCGGCCAAGCCCATGGAGTTCGACCTAAGTCAAAAAGTGTTCGGTCTAAGGTTTAAGTTCTCGGCTCATGCATGAGTCTTACTTTTCAAATTACCATTCGGTCATATTCATATATAGGGAATGTTCTTTCGTTCGATCGTGTTCATAAGTTATGTTGATCAATTACTTTCGGTCTTGTCCAAGGGTGGGATTTGCATTAATGTTCGGATTGATTTGTATGGATGATGAATGATAATTATGATGTAATTATGAAAGTATGATATGATATTTGCAATATGGATGTGGAAGAGAATTTCAAGGCGGAATGTCTCGATAGTATGAATAGGGTCAACTTAGTATTGGCGTTCATCCTGACATTCCAATAGTCACCAAGTCTCAAGTAGAGAATGGTGGCGCATATGGTGGGAATAGTAGGAGGCCTAGTCGCGTTAGCTTGGGGTTCCAGCTAACGGACTAAACTCATGTGTAGTTTGTGGTTTTCCAGCTACAATGAGGGATGAAGGGCTAACCCCGTGTGACAGCTTGCAGTTTTCCAGCCTATGGTATTTGCATGGTGTTCCGGTTTACCTTTTCACGGGTGCAAGAACGACCATAACTCGTATTCATACTAGTCCGGACAGTTAATGAAAAATGGTCGGTTATAATATGTTTGTATGATTTCTGTATATGTATGATTGTATTATGTGTGTATCTGAATTGTATGTTAACATAGTTAATTAAATTACACTAGCTTACCCTTATTTTCTTGTCTTGTCATGTTGTCCGTTCGGTCGTCCTTGTCTTTGCAATGTTCACCCTGTGCGTGTGAGCAGAAGGTGTAAAAGCTTCTTTGGAGCAAGCGTTGGAAAAAGAAGGTAGTTTAAGTTAAAAGTAAGACCGTTCAGTCTTGTACTCCTTTTGTATTAGTTTAGGACCGTTCAGTATATACTTTACCTGTATGACCATTCGGTTTATACTTGTAACACTATCTGTATGGTTTTCTTTAAAGTTTTAAGTTATGGTTATTTTAGGATAACTGTAAATTAACTTTATTTTCTATGTAACTGTTCTATTTTATTATAAATGTAAGAACTCTTAAGTATAGTTTAAGACTATATTTTTGGAATGTTACAACTCTTCTCGTGAAAGAGTGGATTGATAGATTAGGACTAGCCCACCAATTGTTTTTTAATTTTTAACTTTTTTAATTATATATAAACATATATATTAAAAATAGATTGTGAGTATTTTTTTATGTTTTAATTAATTAATTAACACCTTTGGAATAAATTAAAATAATAATTATTTTTATAGTTTAAATTATTAAATTGTAATTTATAATTAAAACTTAAATTAGAAGGATTAAGAATTTAAATTATAATATTATTGTTTATTTACTTGGAATAATATAATATACAAAAATGAATTTTCAAATTTTTATTTAAATAAACGGTTGAAGGACCGACCCACCTCGTGTTTAGTTTGCTAAATTGACTAGTAACAAGTCAATGAATTGAAAATTTGAATCCAATCTATTAAATTTTGATGGACGGGTAGAATAGTGTGTTAAACCAAACCTATTTTGTCATCTATTTAAAAGAGTCTAATCTATTTGTATTCTAGAAAAACAGCCTATGTTTATATTACATCCTATATTAAGTAAAGATAATTTAGATTAAATATAGTCATATTTTATACATAATAAATAAATATTTAATAGAATCTTAGACATGAATAATTTGAAACGAAAACTGAAGTATGGGTCTATGAAATGTCTTATTATGAGAGGTCCCCGTGGACACAACTGCAGAAATCTTGGATGTGAAATTAATTAAGGGGCTGTGAGAAGCTATGTTGCTTCACTTCACGTCCTTTGCTTCTCCACTATCATTAAGAGGAAGAATGCCATTATTGGTGTTATACGTAACCAATCATATTTTATCTCACATAAATTATTTTATATTTATTTAATATTATTTTATTTTTTCTATAAAAATACAAAAATTTAATCTTTTGTAATTATTATATTTTTATAATATATATCAAAATGAATATAAATATATATCATCATTTTATCTTTAGTCATATATATATAATTAGAAAGAGAAAATTAGACATTTTCCAAAATCTTTGTATTCTAACATGATAAAAGATTTCACAAACATCTAGCTTAATAGTAATAACAACAATTTTATTGTAATTAGCCAATACTCAAGAACTTACTTTTCAAATTAGGAGGAAACTTTACATTAGAGATTGTCCCCACAAAATCCCTTTTAGTTTTTGTTTTGACATCCTTTAACTCTCACTTTTGCGAAAGAAAAAAACACTAAAACTAAGAAATGAGTGAAAATCTTCATCTAGATAAGAGAAAATCTCATGCCCTATTACATAATTGTTGTAGTGATGATTAAAAGAAAAAAGAAAAAGAGTAATTACTATATAGTTTGTATCTATATGCATAAGTCATCTTTATGCTTGGATTGAGACAAAAATAGATCTTGTTCAACTCTTGTGTTTGGACAAACGTCTGTCTTTCTTTATGTTCTCGGTGAACGGTTTGAAAGGAGTTACCTTGAAATTAAACTTCTATTTATAGAGTTTAGTTGAATTTAATCAATTAATTTACTTTTTAATGATCATTAATGTTAACCTTAATCATTCATCAATAACAATTAACGTATTAATTGCACTTTAACTCTCTTCAACTGCTGTCATAACTGATCGACTACAAAATTCAACTATCCATTCGACTCAACACACAGTTATACCCGATTGGTCGGCTCTTATCCTATAATAACAAGTCATTTTTTTTTTCCTGAACGAAAGCATCAAGTGTTTGCAGCACAGCCTCCATGGATCCAGAAAGTGGAAACTTAAGATCTTTGGCTGAATGGCTTCCAACACTAAACAGTGAGGCACTGATATGACTGCATATAATTGGGGCTGAAATTGCAGGATGCCATTGTTAATGTTTCCTTTCTGATCATCACATCTTTGGATTCACGCTTAAACAATAACAAGTGCTGTCAACATCATTGTTTCTATTTGGGATTACATTACGTCTAATCTAAATCCAACCGTTCATTTCTACAAAATCTTTTCTAAACACAATGCAATAAATTCCGATTCTTTATTCATAAATCTAATAAGCAATCATTTTATTGTTTAAATTAATAGTTGATCATCAATTTAGCCTCTGAAATTAATGCTTTTTAAATTTCAATTGAGTTCAGTTAAAATAACGATATAGATGGTTAAGTTCAGATAATTAAGTGATAGTTGGTAATTGAATTTAGAGATTAAAATAATAATAGGAGGTAAATTCTAATGAATCAAAAATCTACATACAAACCCAGATGAGAAAAATTGTACCATGTATGATGTTAATGACAGGATTAAAGTGATAACTAAATTATGCATTCAGAAAATTATTTTGAATTTTAATACTTTCAATTAGTTAAATGACTGACGATTATACTTTCGCGTGTGTCTGTACATATATCGCCACTTTAATAATTGCGTAGTCAAAATGTGCCACTTTATACATTTTATATTAATGACAAATTTTTTATTAATGGTGATTAAGTCGTTCAACAAAATTAGATGGATCTTAGGTAGACGATGTAGTAAAATGACTTTGGGAAATAACTTGACACCTACAAATCATGATTATCGTAATTTATAAGATCGTGAATATTAAAAGTTCTTTCCTAAATTATTTGCAAGTTCTGGTAATCATTTTTTAAGCACTAATTAAATATTTAATAAAAGCAGTATTCACTGACCGTATAAAATAATTCTATAAATTTAATTAAAGCAGTATTCACTGACCGTATAAAATAATTCTATAAATCGCTATTTGTTATAAGTTTATTAATTTTGATAATAATTACTCTTTCGGTGGATATTTTTGGGACCGAGACACTGACCTGAATGATGTCGCTTTCCCGCTTTCTGAAGCTTGGACTGGTCAGATTGCTCGCTTTTTCTGGACCTTGACCGCTTGCTTTCCTTCACCTTTGACCGTTCGGTGATCTTCAAGCTTTGACCGGAGGGGGGAGGTACCTGCAATGGCACTCCGACACTCAAGTTAGGCGTCTGTAGTAGGATGGAAGAACCTCGTTCTTATTAGAATGATTCTCAGTAGGAGAGAATTGACAACGGGATTTCTCAGTGATTAAGTAGCGTGATTAGAACGTACCTGGCTGGTGTATCTGGCTCTCTTATTTATAGACCTTGAACTTTTAAATTGATGGACTACAAGCCCAATGATAAGAGATGGCCCACTTGTGGCCCTGCATAGTCATAACCGATCGGTTATTTTTCGTAACCACTCATCCCAAATATCGTACCGTACAATTACTTTGAAGAAGATGCATTATTAAATGATGATCCAAGATTTTTTATCACGCGTATGATTGTTAAAATATTAAAAAATATAAATATTATGAATACATCTGTGGCGTGAATTTGATATATTTGAATGTATAATACATAGATAGTTACTTGTAAGGGTGTTGGTATGATTTATTTTGCAGTGGATGAAAGAAGAAGTTGAGGTTATGAGGTCCACTCAAGTACTACAAATAATGAAATTGAAGTATGATGATGATTCATGAGAGTGTGAAAACTATGGGTATATATGAGACGTGAAATATGGTGGGAGTGGGCCCTTTCCTTTACGGCAACCATGCAACCATGTTTGTGAATAATAATGATTCATGTCTCTTCATTCTCTTCAATGTAAAGCTTATCCAATCTATCATCTTCGCTTTACCATCACCTAACCTCGATTATATATATGTTAACTCTGGACCACTAACTCTTGTCTGGCTTACAATTTTTAAGAATCTTTCACAAACACCTTCTATGCAACCTACACTAATCCTTAATTACAACCCTCGTGACAACGTTAGTGTTTATAGGTTCTGGAGTTTCCTTTTCGATAATATATAGCTGGGGTTTTCGAGTAGTTAGAGATTCAAGTGTGGATTTTAAGTCGAGAGAGTAGAGATTAATAGATAGTTTGATAACGGGTGAAACAATATGTGCAACAAACAAGAAGTATCGATAGGATAAACTCTAATGATAGTTTTGATACCATGTTAAGAAGTTGACTTTAAGTTTAACTCAATCTTACAAAACCGGTTTTGTAAGATGAGGTTTAAACTCTACTTATATATTATAAATTGACCTTATCTATAATTGACGTGAGACTTTCAACATAAAAAAGAATTCATGCACACTAGATTTGCCACGTAAATGCACTTCAGGTTGATTCTCTTGCACTTCAAATTCGTAAAAGGGTATTTCTTACCTCACTTAAACTTATAACAGTGTATCTTAAACTCGTTCATAGATTTTTCTTTTTATTAGATTCATTAAGTGATAAAGTGATTTAATATACAATAAATACTTTTTACTATATTATTGTTCCACCCCAAGAAAAAAGGAATTTATTGAAGGTTAAAATTTTTAGACAATTATGAAGTTTATTGATAAATTAAAATGATTAATAGCTTATTAGTAGTTAAAATTTTGTCTACTTGTTAATAAATTTTATCAATGAATATAATTTTTTTTTATAATTATCATTAATTAAAGTTTGTCGACAAATATCAATAAATTTTGTATGATGAGATTTTTTTGGTTAGTAAAACATTTCTATTAGTGTTATTTTTTTTAATATTCCAAGCATTTGATATGATGCAAAAGATCATCAAATATTTACTATCATAAGTACTAGCAAAAGTCAAATGTTCAAAGACATTTGAAACAGTGACTTACTACTTCTCCTTAGTCCATATTTGCCGAAAAATATGGAAGTGATTATGTGAATTCCACCTACATGACATGGAGAATTGGTTCACATTATATTAAGGAAAATTAAAATATTAATAAAAAATTACTACTTAGGAATATATATTAATAAGCTCGAGAAACTTGCATGATGTACTTACTTTAAAGACACTCGAAAGTAAATCATAGTTAGTTTTATTACAAATAATCTATTTTATTTTATTACACAATCATTTGTTGTGAAACTAAATTTAAAGAAGTATCATACTTACCAATTGAATATTACTCCAAAGTTAATCCAATATAAATATGTACTTAAGAAAGTTCATTAGAATTTCGAATAAGAGTCATTGCTTCATAAGATTAAAGTTAATTAAATTTAAGTGTGACCTATTAAGACTTTAGGAAATTAACCAAGTAAACTAAGTACTAGGTGTGTGTGGTCCTCACTCCAATCAACTACTTTGAACATAAACCACTAATATACATTAAGACCAAAACGTGATTCTTCAATAGGAGTTCAACCAGTATAAGAAAATCTATAGGAATTAATCAAGTTTATTATTAGTTGTGGTAGTCATTCCAATAATAAGAGGTAGACGGCTTAAGACGCATAAGAAGGAACTCATTAAATAACAATTAGTTTAGCAACAAAACTAAATTAAGTCATTAAATTAATTAAATTAAACCTTATTTTATAAATTAAAAATTATTGATGTTTAAAATAATCTAGATTATTAAAAAAAATTATAATTAATTTATGAATTAAAGTTTAAATTGATCTCTAACATTATATACTATTATTCTATTGTTAATTAAATACTATTTGTATTAGTTAAGTTAGGTCTTTACTTGAATAGAAAAATCTTAAATTATTTAAATAATTGAGTACACCATTACTTAAATTATTTAAATCTATATGTATATGATGAAGCAAATAAGGATAATTGTCATTCCATTATATAAATATTTGAGTACTGGATAATTGTGAAATACATATATGAAAAGGATGATAAGGTTAGGTTTCTCGTAAACTTTCTTACAGCCAAACTCTTGTCTATATATAACCTTCGAAAAATAAACATCTCCAAGGTTAACCTTTTGAGGATAATGTTTAAGATTTTCTTGTGTTTGGCTTGAGGTTTATTTCTATTTTCACGCGCGCCTTTTACAAACTTAATCTAAGGCAATCTTTTTGGAAAAGTTGACAAAATTTCTTACATCATATTCAATTTTGGACTCACATATTTTAGTACTCAAAAGGTGACCTAATAGGAGAAGAGTCTCTTTTTTTTTTTTCCTTTCTGGGTCAAATTCAAGGTAATATTACAATTTACATGTACAAGACCGGTGTTTGGTCATGTAGATTTGGCTAGAGTGGTTAAAATGGGTTACAATCCGCAGGTCAATCCGACCAGTCACGGGTTCGGGTCGGGTTGGGTTTGAAAAATACAACCTATTTATATGCGGGTTATATTTCAACCCGGCTCATGCGAGTGGAACCCGTAGTGAGCCAGGTTGACCTACCAATCCACCTACCTAATTTTATATTTTTAATTTTATTTTATTTATGAAACCCTAAAAAATAAAATACTCTCTTTACTCACTGTGTATACCAAAAAAATAACCTTTGCTCTCACAAATCACTCTCAAGGTACTTGCTCTCATTTGGAATAGGTAAAACACCCTTCCTTTTTTTTTTCTCTTTTCTCCACATTTTTGTTTTCTCACATCTCTTTCTTTTTGTTTTCAAAAACCCTATAATGACAAAAATAGGATTTCAAA
This sequence comes from Vigna mungo, assembly GCA_036885675.1. NCBI lineage: Eukaryota > Viridiplantae > Streptophyta > Magnoliopsida > Fabales > Fabaceae > Vigna > Vigna mungo. The sequence goes on from CP144695.1 coordinate 2,125,075, forward strand.
TTTGTTTTTTGTTGTGGGAGATTTGAAGACATGGAATGATTTTTTTTCCTGTTCTGACATGCTTGTATCAGAGTTTGTTCATTTTATTTAAACAATTAGAATTTACATTATCTGATGATATCTTTGAATTTGAGAAATTGTGTTAGAAATTAAACTATTAATTTTTTTTTATGTTGTTGAGTATTGGTTCTTTTTTATATCTTTGAATTTGAATTATATTGTACTTTTTATTATTATTTTGAATTGTCTTTAACATAATTTTTTGGGAGTGAAATTTGTTTAAATTTAAATTACAGAAAGTTTGTATTTTTTTTATTTACAAAAAACATAATTAAATGAGCTAGTGAGCCAACCCGTTTACCCACCAACCTATGGTGGGTCGGGCCGGGTTCAAGTTTTTCTAGCTCGATAATAAATTAGCCGGGTTGGGTTGGCTCACTAAGTGACCAACCCATGGTGGGCCAGGCCGGGTCGGGCCGGGTTACCCGTTTTGACAGCTCTAGATTTGGCATAACACGCTTAAATGTTTTGGATTAGTGTTATCAAAATAGGTTAGAACTCGCAGATCAATCAGATCCATCACGAGTTCAGGTCAGATTGGATTTAAAAAAATGAAATTTTTTTATACGGGCCAATTTTCAACCTGACTCACCCGAGTTGAACTCGTGGTGAGCCAAGGCTCACCAACTCACCTAATTTAATTTAATTATTTATTATTTTGTGTTTCAATATTATTAATTACCATTTTTTATTGTATTGTAGATGGAAATAAAGAAAAAGATGTTTCAAGAAAACAAAATATAATAAATTTATCCAAACTTATAAATGGGTAAATGACACAAAATTTATTAATATTATAAACTTATTTATTCGCTTTTTGGGTTTGTTTTTATATTACATTTGAGTTGTATATTAATTTGTTTATTTTGAATTGTGTTTGGAGTTTAACATCATTTATAGTGAAATTATTTAAATTTGAATTACAAAAAATTTGTAAACTTTTTTGGATTTAAAACAAACTTGTAATCAGTGAATCAACTCATTTAATCCACCAACCTGTGGTGGGTCGAGAGTCAGATTTGAATTTTTTCGACTCGTTAATAAATAAGTCGGGTTGGATTGACTCACTAAGTAGTCAACTTGTAGTGGGTTAGATCGAATTGAGTCGGATAATCCGTTTTGATAACACTACTTTAAATAGACAACCTTATATTAACATTTTCAATATAATTGTCAATATATCATCAACCATTTACTTTTAATTGTCAATACAATTAAGTATATATATGTGTTATTTTTATTATCATATCATTTTGAAAGAAAGGTCAAATACATGTTACCTATTACCTATTTATGTTTGAAAGACATAGAAGTCTATACGTACCACAATGTTTGAGGCTATAAAAGTGTATATCCTTTTAAAAACCTAACCTACTAACTAAACTTCTTTAGTACAAGTATCATCAAGTTTTATAGTAGTGACCATTTAGATGTCACAAAGTTATTTTTATAGTTATTTTTGTGGGTGGATATTCTTCGCATTACTAAGGTAGAGTTCCCTACAAATTTATTCATGACATAGAGGACCACCCCTTTTCAATACTCTATGTTCATGATGTCTAATTTAGAGCATTTATATTTTTAATTCACCTATTTTTGACTGTATATAATTTAACAAAACTAAATTTCTCTCTTATAAATAATCCTATCTCCCCCTAATAACTATTAAAAAATTAAATTAAATTATTATTATTACGTCGAAAGAATTAAAAAGAATATTTTATTCCATTAATAAATGTCAAATAGTCTATTTAAGTATGCTATTATAATTCAAGAACTCATGAGAAACTAATTACCTAAGTATAATTGATTCAGCTTTCGATTAATTCCGTGGACATTTTTTTATTGCAGTTATATAAAAAACTTATAAAAGTGTATTAAAGTATTCTAAAATTCCATTAAACATCTTTATTACGTACTTCATTTTATAAATTCTGCAAAACATAAACCCAATCCATAAAAACCATGGATCCTGATTGGTACCCAGACCAAAAAACATAGATACCAAGCTATATGTTACAAAAGTCACCGGAAACCGGCGTTTCCCGTTCACCTGCCAATTCAATAAGCAGGGGGCGTAGTTTATCTTTCCAAAACTTCGCGCCAGATTCCCCTCCCTTCTCACTTCTCTTCATTTCAACCACTACAAGCTCTTCCGTTAACCGGTAAACTACTACGAGACCTATCAAATTACCGTCCTGCCCTTCCAACTTCGCTTCACCACCGTTTCTCTCCCTCTTTACCACCACCTTCCCCTCCTCCGCTGTCGCCTCCACTCTCTCTATAATATTCTCCGGTTCCACGGAGGAAACAACCCGTTCCACCGAATCCGACCCGTTCGGATCCTCGAAAAGACCCGACATGTCCAAACCTGTCGAAAAAGAAATTAAGTCGAACGCGTTCAGCGACTTGAACCCGGTTCGGCTCTCCCCGCAGACGCATTCACTCTCCTTGACCCGAAGCGGTTCGTACTGGTCCTCACCCGCATTGAACCACGTGTCTTGGTAGATCTCATCAATAGTAATCCTGGTTTCGGGATTTGTGTCAAGCAAGCGTGATAAGAGGTACCTCAGATCACTGGACATCCACCTAGGGAACCGGAATTGACCGCGGTAAATCTTTCTGAATAAAACGGTGACGTTGCAATCATTGAATGGTAAATAACCTGCAGTGAGCGCAAACAAAACGACGCCGCACGACCACAGATCCACTTTCGCACCATCATAGCCTCTCTTCAACAGAATCTCGGGTGCCACATAGGTAGGGGTTCCACAAATAGTGTGTAACAATCCGTCGGGTCGGATCTGACCCGTGACCGCACTCAACCCAAAATCGGAGACTTTCAAATTCCCGTTCTCGTCGAGCAGCAGATTATCGAGCTTGAGGTCGCGGTGGAACACGCCGAGCGAGTGACAGTGTTTCAAGGCGGAGATGAGTTGCCGGAAGTAAAACCTGGCGGCGTCCTCCTCGAGGCGCCCCTTTCTGGCTACCGCGTGGAAGAGTTCGCCGCCGGCGGCAAACTCCATGACGAAGTAGATTTTGGTCTTGGTTGCGAGTACTTCGAAGAGTTCAATGATGTTGGAGTGGTGGAGGCGGCGCATGATAGAGATCTCGCGTTCGACGTTGGCAGCAAAACCTCCGTTTAAGACCTTGCTTTTGCTGACGGCCTTCACCGCCACGCTCTGGCGCGTGCCGGCGGTGGTGGCGTGGTACACCTTACCAAACGCGCCGACTCCCAGTAACCTCTTCAACTCGTACTTCCCGAACAAAACGACGCCAGATGGGACGTCGTGGTTGGTGGTTGTTAGTTGGGTGGCCAGGGTGTCGTTCTGCGGTTCTCTCATGGTTGGAGTAACTAAGAAACGAAGTCAGTGAAGCTGAGAGAATTTAAAGCGTTGTTGTTTGGGTTTGCGGTTGCCACAATGGTAATAGGATATTCGGGATTTGCATAAATCTTATCGAACAAGGAACTTGAAGAGGAACTAAAGGGAATGAGTGGAGTTGAAGTGTGTTCGGGACAAAGGAAAAGAGGAACAATCCATGTGTTGTTGAGAGGCTGCATAAGAGGATGGCTATTTAAAGATGGTCACACTTTCCGTCAACTAAGACAACTACTTTTCCTGTCTTATTTTTTATTTCTTAAATTTATGTTTTATTAATGGTTCCTAACTAATAATGAGTGTGATGATTCGTATAAATAAAGTAGGGATAAGAAAGTGCGTTATGAGGAAGAATGATCCTAGAGTTTGAAAAAATAAATCAGTGCTTATGTTAGCCAAACAAGGTTTAATGAGTGCGAGACAGGGCGTGATGACTCCAGAAAATTATGAAACCTCAATTGACGCATAAGCGATTAGTATAGACAAGACAGGTATGTAATTTGGTTTTTGTGGCCGTTTCAATTTTGTTTGTCTGTTTGTGTTTTTGAAATACACATAAATTAATTTTTATGTTATAAAATATATATATATTTTTTTAAAAAAGATAAATACATTAAAATGAGTATATTTTCAAGATGAAAACACAAAAAAACATAAAAATTAATGAAAATATCTATACTCGTAGGTATCCTACGGTAGTACCACGCTATCACTTCCATGTGCACGGAGATCTTACGATAGTCGACAATGGCAAAAATGTAGACTATGAACACGTTTTTATTTCTGTTACTGTAACACTCTCATGCATATCTGATTTTATTGAGTGGCCGAGGTGATATTCGGATGGATTATGTGTACGATGTGAATGTCGAGTTTTCTCAGTGTTTATCTTCTTTTCTTCAACACTTGTTTCAGATCTGAGTAAAAGTATTTACAGTGTGATGCTAGGTTTTAACTTTTGAGTATGTAAAACCTATATCATACTAAAAGAAGTAATGATAACTGAGAAACTCATTTAAACATATAATTACATTACACCTTTATTTAATCCATGTTCTGTATTACTACATTATTATAATATATTTTTAAATTATTTTTTTATTGTCAAAATATTATTTTCTATTGTTAAAAGAATAATTTGATACTTACAATTCGTTATAATAATGTAATAACATATATTAGTATTTCAAAGTAACAAATGTGATTAAAATCATTTTGTTCCTACTGAAATGAGATGAGATAACCGTATAAAGAGTTCATGTCTTTATCGAACGTTCTCCTTATTTCTTACTTCACATTCCGTCCCTCAAGTCAGAATTTTTTTGTCAGTAGACCTTTTGTAATTCAATAGTAAGTCAAAAGTAAGTTTATTGTAATTCAATAGTAAGTCAAAAGTAAGTTTACTTCGACATTACCTCTTATTTATAGAGTTTATAAGAATATGACCAATTAATTTACCTCTTAATGATTATTAATACAAACCTTAATCGCTTAACAGTAACCGTTATGATATTAATTATGTCTTAGTTCTGTTCAACAGTTGTTAGAACCGAACGATCCAAATATGCTTCCTGACATATCCCTTGCTCGGTCCCTATTAGTCAGACCTAAATTCATTTTGTCATTGTCCCTATTAGTCAGACCTAAATCCATAGTAACACATTTATTAATTTTTTTTACTTATGGTATAAAAATCTAGTTTGTGTCCAAAATGAAACGATGTGTTAATAATGTAATGTATGGGTTAACCGACAATAGGTGGACAAGCTATAGAATCAGGATACTAATCTTTCGTTCTTCAACAGGGAAGCCTCCGTTTCAAAGAGAAGAAAATAAATAGAAATATAATCAAGAAAAAAAAAGATGTTTGTAAAATGAAGCATATTATTTGAATGAAAAGAAATAGATTATAAAAATAAGAGAAATAGAGATAATTTGATTAAAATATAAAAAAAAATACAAATAAAAGTGGTTATTATTGAAAAAAAAACTAAAAAATCATCATTGATTATGTCATAATTGAGTTGATAATGGTGATGTTAGGTATAATGCTGATTGGGTTAATAATAAGTTCAATATCGATTTGTTCAATAATTGATTTTGATCTAAGAATTTTTAGTCTTATACTTTACAAAACTAAGGTTAAAAATACTGCGTGGTGTTAAGTTCAATGTCAATTGGATTAATAAGTTTAATGTTGATTATGTCAATACTTGATTTTGATATAAGAACTTTTAGTTTTACGTTCTACATACCAAGACTAAAAAAACTCTAGCGTTAGATCCAAAATATCTATTGAGTTAATAAATAAAAATCATGATAGAAAAAATGTCAACTTGATTGATAATTATAAAGATAGTTTCACATAGAAGTTGGAGATCAACAATAAAGGAGAAACATTAAAATATATTTTACAATAATAAATGGATGATTTTTTTGAAATGCTAAATAAAATAAGAATATGAAAGATATGAAAAATGAATTCTAGAAAATAGGAAGAAGAGAAATCACAACTCTAAATACTTTTGAGTGATCGATCTTAATATCTTTTGGCCATAACAATAATATTTTGGGAAAATATTACATTCACCCCATCATTTAGTATGTTATATGTCCGCAAAACTTTCAGCCATTTTTGTTAAAGTGAAACAATTTCCACAGCAATCAAAACAAATTATTTTACCGTTTTCTCATCCTCTAAAAATAACAATTTCAAAATGAAGAAAATTGATATACAATACCATAGTTATACTAGTAAGTGTTACTATCCAATTATATTTCGAGTTTCACCTTGATAATGATTCTTTCTGTTAAAAACAGTTAAATATTTTTTAATGGAATAATCACTTATTATTATTATTATTATTATTATTATTATTATTATTATTATTATTATTAACATATTTTGGTAAATATGTTTTAAAAAAATAAAAAAAGAGAAAAGCATTTTATTTTTTAGAAATAAAATAAAAATAATGTGAAGATGGTTTGTTTTTTTAACTTTTGTTGAATAAAATTATTCTCAAAATTTCTTAGACTTCCTTTTCTTGTCTCTATTTCAATTTGTTCTATTTTAAGAAAAAAAGTGTGGAACAAAAATAAATATGTTTGACAATTACCTTTTTAGCACAAAAGAAAGAAGATACCTATAGGCATAACATATATGCTGTAAAGCAAAATGATACAATAATGTATTTTCTTAACCAAATTTTCTCTATAATATATTTCTAACTAGAGATGACAAAAAGATTTGCATATGCAAGTGTCTGCGTGCAGATAAAATTTACAACGAATAGTTGATATTAGTAAGTATTTGTTATTCACGAATTGTGGGTAATAAATATTTTAATACCCATTTATAAAAGGTCGGATGCAGATATTACTATCCGTATTCGCAAATATTCATTATCCGTAAAAATTAAAAAAAATAATTTATATTTTATTAAGGTAAATTTAATTAAAATTAAAATTAATTTATATTTTATTAGATTAAATTAATTAAAATTAATTTTAATTTATATTATATTATATTTTATATATTTTTTTGTAAATTTATTTAAATTTTATTTTAAAAAATTATAAAAATGTATTTTGTTTTAAATATTTATAATTTGAAAGTATCTACTAGTTTTAAATTAGGTTTAAATCCTTTTTTGTCCCTAATTTAAGTTCTGATGTTCAGTTTAGTACTCGCTTTAAAAATGTCAACCTTTAGTCCCTGTGATATGAAAAATATATCAAATCAGTCCTATCCGTTAACAAATCACAAGTTTTTCATTAAGTGATTTGTTGTTCATAACACCTTCCGTTAACAAATCACAAAATATTGGATACCTAAGTATGAAAACTTGTGATTTATTGTTCATTAAGTGCTGTCATGAGGACTGATTTGATACATTTTTCATATCATAGGGACTAAAGGTTGACATTTTTAAAAACGAAGACTAAACTGAACATAAGAACTTAACTTACGAACCAAAAAAGGGTTTAAACCTTTAAATTATTTGTGAGTATTTGTAAATTTTAAAATATTCACAAATATTTTTTTAATTGAATACTTATACAAATAATAGGCATGTAATAAATAAATTTTATTTTACTAATCGAATAACAAATAGATATTGTCTATAGTCGAGCCACCTTAGTGCATGATATACAGGGGAATGTAATATTTTATTGGGACTAATATATTGAGCTCCATAAACTCACGTAAAGTCCTAAACTGCTGATGCATTATACAGAACAAAATTTTCACGTAACATTTACTTCCAATCATTTTTTATAACACACTCTTCTTCTTTTCTTTCTTTCTCTCTCCATATATCTTTATATAATTAATAATTAATTTTAGTCAAACTAACATTTACATTGCAATTCTTTCTTCTAGATTTTATTCTTTCAGTTCTCAACGATTAAAATGGTATAATTATATGCATATCCTATAGTCTTATTAAAGCTGGATAAAAATAACTTATCTATCATATACTACAGTTAATTTAATTGTATTATATTATACTAAAAAAATAGTTTAAATATATTAAATTTAACAAGTTTTCATGTAATTGCTTATGTTAAACAAGATGAATTTATGTGGTGACGTCTATATACATAAAATGATTTTGTGTCACTTATTTGTTAGATGAGAGTGGTCCTTTGGTCCCATTGTCAGAGCAAGCTCCTCACATGAAATTTCCAGGAACAAAACAAGCGGAGCTTCACGTGCTTTCAGACCTCAAGTCATTGTAAAGCATAAATCCAAACAGAGTCGATGTTCATTTTTCCTACACCACATTCATTACTCAATAAATATTTTTATTTTTTTATTTTGATATTTATTTTGTAATGTACGTTAACTTTACGTACATAAATTTTCACCAAAAAAAAAAATACTTTTCAAAAACCTTTGACTGAATTAATAATGTTTTTCAAACGGGAGATGTCACATCGGGAATCTGTAATTATAATGAGGTAAAAATTGAGGAAACAAACTTTAACCTGGTTTAGATAAATAATCATTAAGGAATTTAGTAAAACATTTATTTTCCTAAAGAAAGATTTTAATAATTAAGGTAAAAGAAAAGGATAAATAACAAAAACAACAAATTTTATTTTTAAAATGAAGACTCTTTTGCATGGTCGATTTCTTACACTACTGAAAACAACGTGTTTTCTTTCCATCTTTTTAGGTATCCTGTGGCCCTGCTAATTTGAAACGGACAAATCTATGTTAGCGTTTCTGATGACGAAAACGACAATAATAATAATTATAATAATAATAATAATAATTATATTATTATTACATTTCACATGCAATTTCTGTACTTTTTCAGGTTATATAGTTAAAGGTTTGAGATATAATCGTTACAGCTACAGCAACAACATTTTTTCTCTCATAATTTTCATAAAAGTTTGAACTATGCAGGAAATTATTTTTTATATGTACTATAAAGCCTTGATATATATATATATATATATATATATATATATATATATATATAAAATCAATTAATCTATTTGCAATTTTCTTAACGTGGATATCCGATAAACTTGAGTTTGTTTTTTGTTTTTGAGTTTGTGTGTGGCTATTATTTTCTCATGCAACGTTAGCTCGTAGCAGATTTAATGAAATAGTCATCACAAGTTTTTAAGAGGTTTATTCTATTAAAGTTCATCATTTACCTAATATTCTTCATGATAGAGTTACCAAAACGGGTAACCTAGTTCGATCCGACACGATTCACTACAGGTTGGTCACTTAGTGAGTTAATCCAACCCGGTTCGCTTATTAACGAGCTGAAAAAATTTGAATCCAGTTCGACCCATCTCGGGTTGGTAGATTAAATGGGTTGACTCACTAGCTCACTTAATTATAAGTTTTTTAAAATTAAAAAAAATTATAATTTTTTAAATTTAAATCTAAATAAATTTCACTCTAAAATGATGTTAAACACCAAAGACAATCCAAACGTAAACCAAAAACAAGCACAAAAGACAAACAAATAAGTTTTTAATATTGATAATTTTTATATCACTTGTCCATTTATAATATTAGAGTCTTTGAGTAAATAAATCTATAATATTTTTCTTTTTTGAAACATCTTTTTTTTTTATCTCCATGCTAACTAATAATATTAAAACATAAAATAATAAATAGTTAAATTAAATTACAAGTTCAATCCTGATGAACTGGGTTCTAAGTGAGCCAGATTGAAAACTAATCTGCATAAAAATATTACATTATTTTTAAACCAACCCGACTCAATCCCGTGGTGGACCAAATTGACTCACCAATTAACCCATTTTGACTACTTCATGATAAACATATAAAATGTAACATTAAACTTATTTTTCACAGACAAGAACGTGTTAAATTTTGTCGACGAACAGTGTCTCATATAATATTGCCCTCATAATCAAATATTAAATAATTCAGGGATGTGTAAACGTTTTGACTAAAAATATAATTTTACTTGCATTCATGTTAATATAAAATTACGCAATAAATTAAATTTTAATTAGGTTACTGTCTCACTGAACCTTAGTGGTGTTAATACGTCAGCCACCCAATGTACAAAACATCTTTTCTTAATGATTTTATTTTTGTTTTTCACTTTGGCTAAGTGTTTGTCATGCAGCACAACAAATGTAGTGAGATTAGCATTAATATTTGGATAATAAGTTAAAATGGAAGTTTAAAGGAAGTTTTAATTTTGACTTAGAAGATGTCCCAATCTACTAATGAAGAGCCTCTTTATCAAAAGGGTCATTTTGTTAGAGCATACGTCACAGATTGAATCTTAGATCCCAAATACTTACTACTATTGATATTTAACATTTTACCAAATCAATTATAAGAATAAGACATTTCTTTTTTCATAAAAACATTAACAAATAAAATTAATATTCACATAAACTAAAATGATTTTATGCATAAACTAATAGATAGAAATAGTTTCATATTAGATTTTTGAAATTTTGATATTAAATAATGTAATTATTAATTCTATCTTGAAAAAATGATTTTCTTTTTTACGTTAAATAGTCTTCTTAATTAGTTCTATTACTATGGTTGCTTTTAAATTTAATTTATTTATTTCGACAAATAAACTGAGAAACGCGTTTCAAACAACAAATAAAGTTAAAAAAATTCGGTAAAAAATAATTAAAACCAGAGTTTTCTAAAATTGAAAGACTAAATTGTATCTTAGTTTGAAAGAGAGACTAAAACCAAAATCACCCCAAAATATAGGAAATAAAAACATATTTAACCCCATAAAAAATTGTATAATATGATATTTGAAGACAAAAATACTTACATATGGGTTTTTTAAGCAAGCTATTCACAAATATTTTTAAGATAAAAAAGTAACAAAACAATATAAATTAAACTTTTTAAACAAAAATTAATTTATACATTGATTAATTTGTAATAATTTTTCGCATACTTTCTTTTAAATTTTATACAAAGTAATTTTAGTATATAACACATTTATTTTTTCTTGTTTTTCTAACTTAAAAATTTTTTTTATGAAGAAGTTTCTCAACGTATATGTATATTTATCAAGTAATTTTAGTATTATTTAAATCTGTAGTATTCTGATTAATAAAATGCATATTAACTGAACAACAACGACATATTTAATAATATCATCACTATACGTAAACTGAGAATAAATAACAAAAAAAAAAAAGAGAATTATTAATGAGTAGTTATCTTGTAGAATATTCCAAGTGAAGGGATTGCAATAATTAGCATAGATTCCTTTTGCTTTCATTATCTTCATTAATTCATAGTTGAAAGAAGAAAGGAAAGAAAGAAGTGCACGAAAATGAAGAAACGATCCATCTCCATTCCACGTAGCAGAACAGAACCCCTTCTCTTCCCTTTATGGCCAATGTCCAAGAGAAGCTGAAAACCGTTCAAAAACAAGTTTTCTATTTTCATAGTATTATATTATTAATTTTCCAGAATCCATGTATCTGCTGACATTAATGTTTATCTTTGTCTTATGCACACTACATCACTACACTACGACATGACTAGTACATTCAATAACATTAATTTATATCTCATAATTATGCTGGACAATTGTAAACCCTCACAAAATAATGCATATAATAATAACCCTTAGTATTATTTAGACTTCTCAAAATGGATAATATGGCTCGACAAAGTTGGTAAGGGTTAGTTATTTAGTGAATTAATTCAACTCGGTTTATTTATAGGTGAGTTGAAAATTTTTGAATCCAACTCGATCCATTACAGATTGGTGGGTTAAATGAGTTGATTCATTGACTCATTTAATTTTAAGCTTTTCTAAACAAAAAATTACAATTTTTTTAATTCAAATCTAAATAAACCTCACACTAAAATGATGTTAAACTCAAAAGACATTTCAAAATAAATAAAAAGAAGTATTATACAATCCAAGCATAATCTAAAAACATGTACAAAAAACGAACAAATAAATTTTTAATATTGATAATTTTTGTATCACTTGTCCATTTATAATATTAGAGTCTTGAATAGATAAATTTATAATATTTTTCTCTCTTAAAGCATTTTCTTCTTTATCATCATCTACAATATAATCAAAAAAATGCTAACTAATAATATTGAAACATAAAATAATAAATAATTAAATTAAATTAGGTGGATTGACGAGCTAACCTAGCTCACCAAGAGTTCGTGAGGTGAGTTCTAAGTGAGCTGGGTTAAAAACGAGCTCGCATAAAAAAGTTACATTTTTTTTTAAATCCACCCAGTTCAAACTCGTGGTGAGTCGAGTTGACCTGCATGTTACAACCCATTTTGACAGCACTAGTATTATTACCTCATGTGTGGGTTGGAAAATTTATTTATTCTATATAAGTATTATATCTCGTAACAAAACCTCCTCTTTTCTTTTTTCTTTTTAATTGTATTTGTTTAAAAATCCAATTTTACTTAAAAGATAATAGTCTATGCTATTCGGACTAACCACACATAAACCTTATCAATAATTATAAATTTAGATTCAAAATAAAATTACTCATTTATTATTATTATTATAATATATATATATATATATATATATGTAATATATATATATATATATATATATTATAAGTTATCTTAAATTACCTTAAACACTAAACTCGAGGCTAATCCATGAAGACTCCTTCTCAAATAAGTTATCTTGGGAGATGGAGCATTAAAGCATGAAGCTTAAGCCACAAGAGTAAACCCAACTAGGGAAAACACCTTTGTAGCTTAAGCCACAAGTGCATTCCTGAGTACTATCCTGGACAATTTATAAAAACAAAGTTGCACCCCTATTTTGAGACAATTTTTGTAGAGGTTCTTTTGAGAGGTTTTGAGAAAGCTTCTTTATTGAACATTATTATTTAATGATATTGTATTGTTCTCATCAATTATGAACATTATAAGAGAGGTTCTTTTTATTTAATGAACATTATTAAAGTTTATAAGAGAGGATGGTTCTTTAAGATATTGTATTGTTCTCATCAATTATGAAGAGTTAAATCTCTCTATGTGTTGAAACAAAGATGTAACCTTTTGGGACTCTCTTTTATTGGTACTGTTTTATTCATTGAAGTATGTTTTTATTACATATTTTTGAATTAGTATATATATATATATATATATGTATGTATGTATGTATGTATATGTATGTATGTATGTATGTATATGTATGTATGTATATATTATTGGATGAATTGATCACTCATCCTATTGTTACCAATGAGGAGCATTAGTGTCTTGAAGCTACTATTGAAGTTTTGATGATGTTAATACTGAAGAATTGAAGACTCTTGTTGTATCAATGTTAAAAACATTTTTTTTGTAGAAACAATTGTATAAGATTCATTTTGCATTTGTAAAAGCACTTAGAAGTTTTCATTTCTAGTGATTCTTTACAGCAATAATCGATTATCATAGTGGAAAATCGATTATCGTAAGCTAAATTAGAAAAGAGTTGCTAGCAACAATAATCAATTATCACTGCTTGATTCAATATTATCTAGGATTCAACAATAATCGATTATCACTTGTGATAATCCATTATCATATTTTCGAAAACCCCCATAACGACCTCAAATAATCGATTATCACTTATAATAATCGATTATTACTTATGATAATTGATTATCACTAGTAGTTGGGAGCAAGTTTTTCAGTTCTGACCCCCTGGGCTATATATACACCTTCCTAAACCGTTAAGAAATTAACTAAGCCATTTGAGAATACAGAATAGTTCTGAGGAAGTTCTCAAGTCTTAGTGTTCAATCAAGTCTTGTAAAAAGGAGAAACTTGCGTTTAGTGTGTCTAAAGTCAAAGCGGTTCTCTTCAAGTTGATTGAGCTAGGTTCTTCCATCGTGTGTCAAAGGAAGGTGTTTTCTGTTTCTTAATCCTTGTATAATATGTTTGTAATTTGAAACAATATTTTATGAAAAAGGTTAATCACTCTTTATAGTGATTAACGAATGGACGTAGAATCTTTTGATTCGAACCAGGATAAAATCATTTACGTTGATTTTCTTTGACTCTATAACTTTAACACTTAAACTGTTTGACGAAAGTTCTAAAAGAAAATCATATTTTTTTAAAAGAACCAATTCACCCCTCCCCTCTTGACTGATATCATGCTCTTTAAACATTTTGTTGCGCGATACCAATCTCAACAATTTGTATTAGAGCTTGCTTTGATAATTTTTTAAATATTTCAAAAATGGCCGGTCATAACCAAGTTTATGTTGAGGGTGCTTCCATCAACAAACCACCACTTTTTACTGGTGATAATTATGCCTTCAGGAAAGTCATAATGGAAATCTTTATGGGGTCTGTTGACAGAGGCATCTAGGAAGCGGTTGAAAATGGTCCTTGCATTCCAATGAGAATTGTTGATGGTATTAAATAAGAAAAACCATATTTAAATTCAACTACTGAAGAAAATAAAAGATTTCAATTTGATATTAAAGCTCGCAATATTATATCTTCTATTGTTGTGCTTGATAAATTCTATAAATTTTCAGTGTGTAAGACAACTCAGGAAATGTGGGAAGTCCTTAGAGTCACTCATGCAGGTACTGATGATGTGAAACACGCAAGGAAGAATACATTAATCCAGGAGTACGAGATGTTCAGAATGGAACTTGGAGAAACAATAACAAATGTTCAAAAACGTTTCACTCACATCGTTAACCATCTCACGGGTTTGGGTAAGACATTTGATGTTGATGAATTAAATGTTAAAATTTTGAAGTATTTGGACAAGTCTTGGGAACCCAAGGTAACCTCCATCTCAGAATCTCAAAATCTATCCCAAATGTCAATGGCGATTCTATTTGGGAAGTTCTACGCACATGAGCTTGAGCTAAAGAGAGTCAGAGGAAGAACAAGGTAAGAAAAAGACCATAGCCTTCAAAACTGAAGTCTCCAAAGGGAAAAACTCAAGAAGAGAAAATGATGATGATTCTAATGATGAGGAGCATATGAGTCTCATGATAAAGAGATTCACTAAGTTTAAGAGAGCAAAGGGTAAAGACAAGTTCAGAGGTGAAAAGAAGGACAATCAAGGATCCTCATCTAACATCAAGTGTTATAGATGTGGGGAAACAAAGAAAAGAAGTTTCCAAAGAAGAAGAAAGCTTATATTGCTTGGGAAGAGAATGATTATAGCTCATCAAGTTCAAGCGACTCAGATGAGAAAGCAAATCTATTTTTAATGACTGACTTTGATGACACTGAAAGCCAAGTAAGTGATTCTAGTTTTGGATCTAGTGAAATAGATTTATTGAAAGCATTCCTTGAATTATTAAATGAATCTGAAAAATTGGATGCTACACATAATAAATTGAAAAGTGAATTTCATGATTTACAACTTAAATATGAAAAGGCATTGAATGAAGAAGTAATTTCTAAGAAATAAAATTAGTAATCTATAACTGAAAGAGTATGAATGTAATGTTGTTGTAAATCCTGTTGAATGCTTGTCTTGTAAGAGTCGTATGTTTGACATAGACATTCTTGAAAACTTACTTGCTAAAACAACTAAATATGCTTCCTATGTAAAAAATAAAGTTAGGAAGAACACTTTTAAGAACAAGAATGTGCATCAACATAAGAAAAACTAAACTAAAAGAACACATAGAGTTTGGGTTGAAAAAGGTAAAATTGTAAAAAACAAACTGCATAGTGTTTGTTGTTTTTATTGCATGAAACATGGTCATAGATTTAACAAATGTAACATTAAGCATTTTGGTGTGCCAAATGGAAAATATACTTGGGTTGAAATTGTGAAATGATGCTTCTTTGCTTATATTAACCCCAAGGACCCATAATGAGATTGGGGATTGTTAACACCCTGACAAGTGTACCAGATCCTATCAAGTAATAAATAAACGGTAAGACCGAGTATCGTCTCCCAAAGGACTCTTAGGCCTAAACGTTCATGTGATTAATGGAAAGCATAATACTTGAATAAACGATAAGTTGAGTTTTAAATGCGAAACAAGAAATAAACATGTATGCAAGATTTTGATCAATTGGCAAGAAAAAGATATGGATAAATGGTGTTGTTGGGGTTTACGGTTTCATCCTAATCCACTCTCAATTATCGATAATTCTTATTAAATTCAACTTGGTTATCAATGTTTATGTCACTTTCTATTTTACTCTAAACCCGATCTCTCGGTGAAAAGAGCCTAATCACAATTACTAGTTTACCATCTCTAGTCTCCCTAGTAATTTTTCATGCATTATACACAGAAGCTTAAGGCAATTGATATTCCTATTCCTATCTCTAGGCAATATTCATTATCAAGAGAAATTTTTCATGTTTAGACCTAACTATAAGTCTCCATATAGAAAGAATCAAAGATTATGTATTTGAATAACGTCTTACACAAAGCATTAGGAAGAACGGAAGAAAAACTCAAACTATTGATAAACACAAGTATATGAATAAAATAAGAAATTCGATATAAGAGAGTTTCAAAGAATTACATCGTTCCCCAACAACCAAAGGCTTAGTTCACCATAACCATGGTGAAACTAGATAAATCGAATGGAAAGAAGATAAAAGATAACCCTAGATTTGCAATATTGGAGCTCTCGCATCCAAAATTCGCCTCCAAGGTGTGAAAACTGTGTTTCTGCGTCCTCTCTACTAAAAGATACATTCTCTAAGACGTTCTGGTCTTTATATAGGGTAGAAAAATAACAGAAAATGGGTCCACGCCCAAACCAGATCATAAAAATAACAGAAAACTGGCCCAGGTCCAACAGTGCACCACCTGGTGGTGGTTAACACCGCCCAGCGGTGGGTGCGGCACCCAGAATGACCCTTCAATGCTGTCCAGGCGAAAAACTGGTCCTAGTCCACTGCCCGGCGGTGGTTAACACCGCCCGACGCTTCCTACGACACAAAACTGCACTCTGGTTAACTTTTCAGCATTCTGGTCAACTGGTTGACTTTTTTGTTGACTTTTCTGGTTGACTAGTTGACTTTTCTGCACTGCAACTCCTTGATCATTCAACCCTTCTTTCAAATCATTCAATAAACCTACAAAATCAAGGGAAAACCAAGCATAAAACCAAGAAAACCAACTTTAACTCTCATTCTCTAACTTAAGAAAAATGCATGATTTGAAGTTAATTCTAAGTCATAAATGGTGTGATTTAATATCAAAATTAAGTATAAAAATAACGATTTTTCAACCGTTATCAGGGACCTAAAATTTCTTGCTAAACTTGTTTTGTAGGAATCTTTAAAGTAAAAAAAGTCATTATGGTACCTTGATAGTAGATGTTCAAGACACATGACGGGTGATGAGTCGATATTTTATTGATTTCACTTAGTTTATTGTGCTAAAATTAATCAGGGAATTGTGCTTAATTGTCCGGTATTTTTCTGTTTTTCCTAATTATGCTTAATTTGACCGAAAATTCTAATTTTAATTAATTTGAATTTTCTGAGCTAATTATTTGCATTATTATTTTCAGGGAAAATTTTGGAAACACAATTTAGGACATTTGGAGGACACCAAATAAATTCAAGACTCTCCATTTAGACATTTTAAATTTTAGTTGTATTGTAATTTTAATAGTTTAAAATTTTTAGATAGCTTTTGTGCATTGGGCCAATGTTGGCAAATTTTATGTTGAGCCCAATAGTAAAATATGAACACTTGGCACATGACCTAGGATTGGGTGGACCCCATCCTAATTTTGGAGACACTTGGCCCTAGGGAAAGAAGTTGTCCAGCCGTCACCTTGAAGGCATTCATTCTCTCGGTATTCTTAAGAAAGGGAGCAGCCACACATTCAATTGGGACTCTCTCGGCTGCTGCAGTATTTTTGAAAGGAAAAAAAAAGCTTTGAACAATGGCTTGGCATTTGGATTTTGGATGAATGATAAATGAGTACATCTTTTCTTTCCTTGAGTGTAATGCTGTTTTCTGCTAGGATTACTTTTTGGCATTGCTCATCCATTTCCTTTTGATTCTAACGGGATTCATTGCTTTAATTTAACATGTCCAGTTCGGTTATTTCATTCAGCTTGGTGGGCACATATTTCTTTTCAGCTACTGTTGCATTTATTGTTATTTCAATCCATGAGAATATGCTAGTTGCTTGTTCCCGTAAGTGAGCTGCTACTTTAGTTTGCTTTAAAAAAAAGAAGGCTAGTAGATTAGGTGATGGGATGTGACGCTGCTGCTGGAAGAAAGAGAAGCTCTCTTTAATTCTCTCATCATTTGATTTAATTGGGTGACACAATTTCTTTTAAAAGAGAAGGAGGAGGTGTTACGGTATTAGGTGCAGACCTTGATTTAGTTTTGAAGAGAAATGAGAATTAAATTTGACAAGTACATGCGGTGATTTTCATAGAGTTTAGGTGATGGAACGGGTTGCTGCTGGAAGGAGTTCAACATTTCTTTTGTTTCTTTTAAAATGAAGATGGGATTAGATGGAAGTAGGTGAACATGTACGATGCTTGATTTTGACATAAAAATTTCATTCATTGCATTGATGGAGGTGTCACGGCCTAGAAAGGATTGTTGCACCCATTGATTCACGTTGCTGCACATTTTATCCATTCTCATTCATTTCCTTGCCTTTAAAAAAAATGTGGTGCACGACTTCTCATCCTTTTGTCTTTATCATGCATTTAATTTGCTGCATGGCACTTGCAATTTCATGCTTCCAATTTTCACATTCACGGCCAAGCATTTTTTTTAACAAGTTAAAGAAATTAATTTTCTTTATATAAGCACATGTGACACGTGGTAGAAGAAGCTATTTACTTTTTTTTAATTGTTTTGCTTTAGAATAGTTTAGATTAAGTATTGAGTAGTGTTAATCTTCTTAATTTAGTATTGCATTTAAATAATTTTAATTGTGGTAGATATTTGTTTGCTCTTGTATTGGGTTTAGTATTTTCATTCTCTTTAATGTTTTCTATGATGTTCGAAAGTGTTTAATTTTTATTTTTAATTTCGCCAGTTGCATTCACAAAAACACTTGCAAACCCCCCCACTTTGTGTCTGATCTAATTCTCGAACCACATTTGGTCCTTGAGAGACGACCTAGGAGTCACTTCCTAGTTATACTGCATTTCTTACGTGCATTTAAATTTGTGTGAGTTGCGACAACCCATCAACGGGTGACAAGAAAAAGGTTCATAAACTTCGAAAAGAAGAAGCAAGGATTTGTTACATATGGGGATAACAATAAAGGAAGAATCATAGGAACCTGAGACATTGAAGGAGGAAATACCTAGACAATCAAGTATGTGTTGTACGTTGAAGGACTAAAGCACAACCTCCTAAGCATAAGTCAACTGTACGATAAAGGTCTCAAGGTACCTTTGAAAGTGATAAATGCACTGTGTACTTTAAATATTCATCTGATATTGCATTACAAGGTGTTAGGCATAACAATATATATTTAATTGACTTTGAAAATGCATCTAGTCATAGTATAACATGTTTAGTTGAAAAGGAAGAAAATACTTGGCTATGACATAAAAGATATGCACACATACATATGCAACACTTAAATAAACTAAGTTCAAAAGATCTTGTTATTGGTTTGCCTAAACTGAAATTTGAAAAAGACAAACTTTGTGCAGCTTGTCAAAAAGGAAAACAAATTAAATCTTCTTTTTCATCCAAAAGTTTGATTTCTACATCAAAACCTTTAGAATTACTTCATATGGACTTGTTCGGTCCTTCTAGAATTAAGAGTTTTTGTGGAAACTACTATGCACTTGTAATTGTGGATGATTGCACAACATTTACTTTGGACCTTCTTTCTAACTTTGAAAAGTAAAGCTTTTAAAGCTTTCAAAACTTTTGCAAAAAGGGTTCAATATGAAAAAGATTTGAAAATCAAAATTTTGAGAAGTGATCATGGTGGAGAATTTCAAAATGAGTCTTTTGAAAAGTTTTGTGATGAAAATGGTGTAACTCGTAAGTTTTTTGCTCCTAGAACTTCCTAACAAAATGGGAGTGTTGAGAGGAGAAACAGATCCTTAGAAAAGTTAGCTAGAACTTTACTGAATGAATTTAATGTACCAAAATATTTTTGGGCTGATGCAGTTAGTATTGCTTGCTATGTTTTGAATAGAATGCTCATTAGACCAATTTTTAAACTAACTCCCTATGAATTGTTTAAAGGTGGAAAACCAAATGAATCTCATTTAAAAATATTTAGTTGTAAATGCTTTGTATTGAATAATGACAAAGATAACTTAGGAAAATTTTGATGCTAAATCTGATGAGGCAATTTTCTTAGTATACTCACTAACTAGCAAAACATATAGGGTTTTCAATTGAAGATCTTTGATTATTGAAGAGTCCATGTATGTTTTTTTTTTTTTTACGAAATAGTAGACTTTGAGGAGAACCCTTTTGAGTCAAATTTTCCCATTGCAGGTGATGAAGATTACCTAAGAGAAGCTCTTGAATAAATGTATTTGAATGAAAATACTCCCTCAAAAGCTCCAAGTGTGCATCAAGAAGTTGAACATAGAAGGTATCAATAACCGAGAGGCCTCTCTATGGACAACATCATTGGAGATATCTCAAAAGGGGTAACCACTACACATAATTTGAATAATTTTTGCTTAATTGTTGCCTTTGTGTCTCAAATAGAACCCAAGAACATAGGTGAAGCTCTTCAAGATGATAAATGGTGTATTGTTATGCAAGAAGAGCTAAACCAATTTGAAAGGAATGAAGTCTGGGTACTCATTCCTAAAAAAGAGCATTACCAAGTGATTGATACAAAATGAGTATTCAGAAACAAGTTGGATGAAGAAGGAAATATCACAAAGAACAAAGCAAACTTAGTCGCTAAAGGCTGTTATCAAGAAGAAGGTATAAACTATGATGAAACTTATGCACCAGTAGCCAGGTTAGAAGCAATTAGTTTATTACTAGCTTATGCATCTTTAATGAAATTCAAATTGTATCAAATGGATGTAAATAGTGTTTTTCTAAATGGTGTTATTAAGGAGGAAGTGCATGTTGATCAACCCCTGGGTTTGAAGATTTTAAATTTCCTAATCATGTTTATAATTAAAGAAAGCCGTGTATGGCCTTAAACAAGAACATAGGTCTTGGTATGAGAGACTTAGTACCTTTCTGATTGAAAATGACTTTTCTAGAGGAAAGGTTGATTCAACCTTGTTCATTAAGAAAGTAGAAAGTCATATTTTGCTTGTACAAGTGTATGTAAATGATATAATATTTGGGTCAACAAATAACTCTTTATGTGAGGGATTTGCAAGTATAATGCAAGGGGAATTTGAAATGTCTATGATGGGTATGATGGGGGAGTTAACATTTTTCTTAGGCTTACAAATAAAACAAATGAATGGTTCCCAAACCAAATATTGTAGGGAAGTCCTTAAGAAATTTGGAATGAACACTTCTAAAGAAGCGAACACCCATATGGCAACTTCATGTTATTTAGACAAAGATGAATCTGGGGTAGAAGTAAACCAAACCATGTTTAGAGGTATGATAGGATCTTTGCTCTATCTTATAGCTAATAGACATGATATAATGCTGTCAACACCCAATTTCGTCTGGGTGACTAAATACTATACGAATTTGCTTGTTTTATTTTATTTTTTGTTTTTCTATCATTTTCATCTACCCTTTTACTATTATTTCTTTCTTATTTGTTTTTATTCTTATTTACATTTATATTTTTATTTTACTTTACTTTTTCTATTATAATTTTCCTTTTTTACCTTTTGATTTTATCCCTTATTTCTTTCTTATTTGTTTTTATTGTTAGTTTTATTACTTTTTTTTTATTTTTTTTATGGCTTTTTATTTATTTTATTTTATTATTATGAATCTTTCTACTTTTCTTCTTTTTAATTTTCTCCTTTTTAATTTTAATTTTCTTGTTTTCTTAGTTTTAAAATTAAAATAAAAAATAGGTATGATTTTCGTTTTTGTAAACAAAACAAAAACTAAGAAAAATGAAAATTTTTGGAAAGCCACGTGTGCAACGCGACAAAGAGGCACAACAGAGACACAACAGCGTTTCGGCGTTGCAATTTGGCAGGTGCAGAGCAAAACCAATTTTGGAGGGGCAGAGCAAAAACGGTTTTGGCAGGCACGTTCTGGATTGGCAGTGGAACTTGGTTTTCTTTGGCAACAACAAAGTTGTTTCGGCAAGGAGGCTGGGGGAATCAGACAATCAAGCAAAAAGACAGAGAGAGCTAGAGGAAGGGGATACAGTTACCTTCATTCCTCCTCCACCATCAGTGAAAGAAAAGCCAGAAAAGAGGGAGAGACCATCACCGAAAGCAAAAAAAAAACAATCACAACCAACGAAGCTCCAAGAGGTAAGTATCCCCTTGCTCATTAGTAGGTTTGTTCGATTGTGTACTTCATGTTATGTTTGTTGTTGCTCTGCTTGCGTATGGTTGTTGTGCTATTCTTCCCTTTCTCCATCACCACCTTCAACCATTAGTGACCAGTTTCTTTGCATATCCCAAACCTGTGAATTAATATCTTGCATCACGGTCCAAGTTCCAGTAACCCTCTGCAAATACATCATCGTACCAGCAAACCGAAATCCAAGTCTACTTCAATTCTTCTGATTCCTCCATTCTCTATCAACGCCGACAGCCCATGTTTACCCACCAACCACCAAAAAACCCATAAACCTTATTCTCATCATCAACCCTGATTCATACTATCGAAATTCCCAATGTTCTACAAGAAAAGGAATAAACCCAAGCACCCTGAATCAATTACAGCAATCACAAACAAGTCGGGTAGTGAAACCGAATTTCCTTGCCTCTTCACCTTAAGCCACCAACAAAGGAGATGACCCCCATTCTCAATGACCACCCTTACCCAACATCACCATCACCATCCTGTATCCACTCCCTGATTTCTCTTCGCCACCAAAATTGTTCTACTATTAAACATCTCCATTTTCGCCATTCTTGTCAAGCCTTGTTCATAGGTCCTGCATTTAAAAAGAAAGCAAACAGAAGAGACCAAATCAACAAAAACACCTTTTGCATACTAGTTCATTGTCCTCATCAATCTTCACTCATACCTTGAAAACCCCTATGGCCATCTTCCTGCGAGAGAGAAGTTTAATCCATTCACTGCAAATTCATCATCTTCCTATCCCAAATCCCCATTCAGCAGCACACCATACACATATTCATCTACCATCTTATCCAAATCTCTCCATTCCAATTCAAGTGTAACACCATCTCCCTCAACCCGCATTGCACACCACCACAGAAATAGGCACCAATCACCATGAACCAAAACTAATTTCCATCCTCAATCACCCAAACCTTACATTCCCAAGCTTTGTCGGTCCCTCTGTTACTCACACAGATCCAAACACACACACACATCAAGTCAATCCAAACCCCCCCCCTCGGCTAAGCCAAATTTGAACAAGCACCTGCAGTATTGGAAAGATTCAAGAATTGAAACTCATCACACTGAATCTCCAAGCATCGTCTTGATGTGCCTCTATGGCTGTTTTCTCCCTAAATTAAACGGTATGGGGAAATTTTTGAACCAATAATCGATTATCTTTAGTGATAATCGATTATTAGTCGACGCTGGTTTGAAAAATAGTGTTGTAACGGTCTAAAATGGCTATAAACGACCACAAACGGCCAGTTTTTAAATCTTCTCTATAAAAACCCATCCATAATTGATTAAGAACCCCCACTCGCACCCAAACTCTGCCAAAATTAGCTTTATCAAGCCTTTCTCATTTTCCCTCTATTCTCTCTACACTTTCTTCTTCCATTATCTTATTCCTCATGGTAGATTCAAGATGCAAAATGCCTACGCGCAAACGTGCTAGTGGTGTGTCTTCCTCCCGTCCTCGTGCTTATTGACTTGCAACACTTGAAGGATGGATCTTTGATTCTGAAAAACAAGTTGAGTTCTCTTAGCGAGTAAAGTGTCTCGCTTAATGAATGAGATTAGTTAACAGAGAAATAATTGAGTTTTCGCTCAGTGCATACATACCTGCTCACTCAACAAATTATGCAATTTTGGAAGTGGTTATTTAGTTGAGAAAGAAAGAAATGAAGGGAGTTTTGGTTAGAAAAAGACGAAGAAACTCAAGAAAATTGACAAAGACTACTTTGAGGGATCAAGACGTCGTTCTTCACCGAATTTCATCAAACTTATATGTTTTAAATGACTAGAAAAATATATAATATTATAATGAGAAATTGAGATTTGTTGAGAATGTATGTAGTATATATATATATATATATATATATATATATATATATATAATATGAGATATTTAATAGGACATTACAAAAGAAAATTATAAAATTGTCTCGTTAACAAACTAAAAGTATTCTTTATAAGTATTTTATTTAATATTACTAAGACAACCTTCTAAAGTGTTTGTACAAGAGTTTTATTGATATTATTAATACAACCTTATGTAATAGTTTTATAGTTTAAGCTTGTTGGTGAAAGTGAAAATGTGCTTAAATTTTTGTAAAATTATGAATTTGAGTTTTATGGATAAATTAAATTATTAGACAGAAATATCTTATTGAAGATGATTAATCAATATTTTTAATAACAAAGCAAATAAATATGGTCCTTGCACTTATAACACGGTTAGGAAGACATCAATTTTCACATGTCTTAGTTTTTTAAAAAATGAAATTGCATATGATGTTATATATTATAACATGGTTAGGAAAACATCAACTTTCATATATGTCTTTTAGTTTTGCTTATTTTAATATTAAAAATTAAAATTGCATATGATATCATATATTATCATTTTTATTGTTAGATATTATTTTCATTTCTTTTTTATTATACAACACGTAATTGATTTAAGACACTGTCGTTTTTAAATTTGGGAAGTTGAGAAGCACAAATTTATTATTTTAGATTGAAATCATATGAAATTGGAACCTCACATCACACCACGATTATAAAAAACAATTGGTTGTGTTTTTTGTGGTGAAGGTTTTGTTAATATAATATTATTAGTTTATTCATTGTTTTGTGAAAGCAACATTTTATCTTTCATGTTGTTGAGTATTTAGATTTGGGTCATCTCCTTCATAAATTTTAACCATTGGTCACTGTCTGATATGGATTCAATGGTGTAGAAAGAAATAGGAGGTGATAGATTCCTCTTAATAATTTTTAACCATTCAGTTTTCATTATGATAGAACTGAGTCACACTGTTCTAAACTTTCTGGGTTGTTCACATGTCACTATCCATTTATTTTTGTATCTATTCATTGCTCATTTTTATATTTTTTATTCTTTTAGATTTTTATTGCATTTTTAAGTAAACAGATATATTTATTACTCCACAGTACTATCGGTGACAAATTATCATGAAAAACAAACAATTCTTTAATTAACATGGTATAAAGAAAGGAACATTTTATTAATGTAAACATTTTTAAGATTACACTATTAATGCTATACATTTTCGTTAAAATATATTTATCAACTATAAATTAGAATAAGTTAAATTAGTTATTTTGTCTTAATTTTATTTGAAATACTTTAGGTAGATTTTTTTTCTTAATAAAGTCATATCTTTTTAGAAAATTCATCCAATTAGATAATTTATATTAGATCCGTATCTAATAACATTACAAGACATGACATTTTTGTTATCACGTTTCACTAATGCCATATAATATAATATTAACTTGACAAAAAGATAAAAAGATATGAGAAAAGTTTGAGTGAGAGAAAAGATTGTTGTTGTTAAAAGCAACTGCTTTAAAAAACAAAAGAGGATTATTTTGGAGACATAGAAATTGATTTGTAATTGAAAAAATACATTAGTTTTATTGATAGTTTCTAACTTTTATTGCAAATTAATTCATCTTATTTTGAATGGGTTGATGAAGATAAATCAGAAATTGAAGCTAATGTAAAAATAAAAACCGAAGAAGATGAAGTTTGTTTTGAAAAGGAAAAGTTATACTATACCTAATGAAGAAGAATGAGAAGTTGAAGAGGAAATTACAATAACAATGAAAAGTTAGAAAAAAAATGTCACTTTTGTTGTTGTATAGTAGACATTAACAATTTTTTTATGATTTTGTTAAAAATTAATTGTAATTAATATTATAATATTGTGTAGTGCAAAGTAATATAATACTTTTGGCTTGTATCAATGATGTTGTAAAATGTCGGTACTTTAGTTCTTTCTAATCTTTTCCACCTATCCAATACATGATGAATATTTCTACATGGTGGATCATCTACAATCCTTTCATTTTCCATCCCAAAGCCATCATCATCATTTGCAACCCTTTCTTCTTCACTCTCATCAATTTTATCTCTAGTTGAGCCTTCTTTTTCCTCTTCATCTTCAACAATCCCATATTCTTTAGGCACATTCACATCTTCTTCATTCAAATTGACTTCTTATTTAGGCCCATTCACCTCTTCTTCATAAGCATTTAGTTATTCTTCATGCACATTCACCTTTAATTTAGACCCATTCAACTCTTCTTCAAGCGCATTTAGCCCTTATTTCCTAACATCTTCATTCACCTCTTCCTCCATGACCTCTTTTTATCCTACCTCTTCACCCACCATGTCCTCCACTCCACCAACACCAATAAAATTAATTACTTCAGCCTGACTAGGAACATGTTGAACATATGTATCAACATCTTCTTTATTAGCCTCTGTGTTGTTAGCTAAGTGTATTTCTTTCCTATCATCACTCAATAGTCTCATATTGTTGTATAGTATTTGTTTTGAACCCTTCCACCAAAGTTTGACATCACCACTATATTTGAACTCTTTAACTATTCCTAATACTTCAAAGTATGACCATGAATAAGGATCGATTACTTTAATTACATGTATTTTCCCACCAACATATTTCACTCACCTTTTCTTTTCTAACTTGCCCATATGATGAAAAGCGACATCAAACTTCATTTGGAACCCTACATTGTAAATCATGACCCGAACTCAAACAATCATAACCTTAAACACACTTAACATTGCATGGAAATTAAAATCAGTTTACAAACTAACCTCACTTGGACAAATCAAAATTTCGTAAATCAAACCCTTCTGCTTGAATGCAAACTCCAAAAAACTCTTATATTTGAATATGAACTCTATAAATTATAAATTTTCCTCTTCGCCACTTTTGTTAATTTTTGAATACTAAATCTCTTTGATGAAAACAATAATGCAAATCTTCAAATAGTCTTTAACAATCTTTGTAAAAATTTTCAAATCCAATTAAAAAACCCTAATTTCATCAATTATATTATTATTTTACCTATTATTTTCCACGTGCCCGTTCTAATCATACACGTGTCTTAAATGAGATTGGGACATGACACACTATTTGTCATGTAAAAAAAAAGAGAGACAAAGTTTGAAAGAATAATTAAAATCAAAAACACTTAATAATAGTTTAGAGACCAAAAATATAATTAACCAAAAAATTTATTGTAATTAATGAAAATAATTATAAATACGATTTATAAATATTATTATATTTACTAAATAAATTTAAGTTTCATTTACAAAATAATTCTAAAAACATTTAATAAAATTGTCAATTTTAATAAAGATATCATTACAACATTTTAAAAAAAAAATTGAAGAGAGACGACATTGTTTAATTTAAAAGAAAATAGAATTGAATTGAATAAAAATATAAATATAAAAAGTGAAATGAATATAAAATAATGACACTTTATGTTGATACTAACATAACATGTCACATTTACATGTTAGAAGTCACTTCACATATAAACAAAACAGTTTACAAAGCAAATAAAATTATAAGAAACAAAAACAAAAAATTACACATACAATATTAACGAAAATAATCTAATTATATCAATTTTTCCAAAAAAAAAAACACTTACTCAAACTATTTTCATAAAAAATGAAAAAAAAAAAAAACTAATTTAATCTCGTGTGCGTCGTGGTTGCAAAAAGCACCCACCGCTATAACCATTGTTCGTGCCGTCAAGGTTAGCCTTCGTCGTCTTCTTCATCTCGTTTCTATATTTAAATGTGGTGGTTTTGATTTTTGTATGTTCTATTGTCTATGCTTCCAATTGTTTTTTGCGTAGGTCACTTGGTTTGGTTCTAGCGAGTATTGATGATAGAATGAATAATTTGTGTGTAATTTGTTTAACTGTTAATATTGGTTTGTAATGTTTTGATGAAATTGCATAATCTATGGGTTTGTTTCATGAATACATTCTTCTTTTTTTCTTACTATTGAATGAAGGCATTCCATTATCAATTATTGTAAAATGTTACCTTAATTTTTGTTGAAGGCCTGTGTACTCTTGTATGGAATATTCAAGAGAAACATTGGGTAATATAATTATTTAAGTTGTATATATTTATCTCTTTAAAGAATGTTTTTAGGTTCAGAATTTAATTACTTTAATTTTATATAATTATTCAAGAGAAACATTGGGTAATATAATTATTTAAGTTGTATATATTTTTATACAAAAAAATTTAATTACTTTAATTTTATAAAAATTGTAACGTCCCCACACATCACACACTTTCCAGAAGGTTACCCATAATTACTCCAAACTAAGCACGATTAACCATGAAGTCCTCGTCAATGCATTTCCCAGAAGGTCACCCATTCCATAATTACTCCAAACTAAGCACGCTTTCCTTTAAGTTATCCTTCAACTGTATAGGCTAGGCTCTGATATCACCACGAGACTTTCCAGTGTGCTTTGTCATCACTCGCACACTTTCTAGGAAAACTTTCCGGAAGGTCACCCATCCTATAATTACTCCAAGCTAAGCACGCTTAACCATGGAGTCCTTATGGGTTAGGCTACCGAAAAGCAAATGCATTTTTGGGGATATGAGTAGCCAAATCAATTCCTTTAAGCTATCCTTCAACTGTATAGTCTCATACCTATACAGTCTCCAGATTCCTCTCATTCCGGTGTATGTTCGATTCGTCCATGTGCCCCTTCCACTGGAAGCCTGCCAGGAGCCGCTCCTTGTTCGTGCCTCTTGCACCGGCGATCACTCCCCGCCTTCGTCAGTGCTCGGGTGTGACAAAAATAACTTAATTAAGAAAATAGAAAATAAAAAACTTACTTACAATGTTTTAATCAAAATTGAAAAAAAAATTAACCATTAAATATAAAATTCAAGATAAAATATTTTCAATTTTTTTATATTTCATAAATTATTCTAGTGAGTATAACAAAAATTTTCATTAAATCTGTGACGTCCCAATTACATGATAAAGACGTACATAATTAAGACGTCATCATGCATAATATAGGAAAGCGATTAGATATATAATAAATTATTTAGGATTACAGTCATCCTTAAAAATAACACTGGAATGGAGACTAGAATTTAAACACTTTGAGTATTAGAGTTCTCCTAAAAAGGGTAGGAATTTAAAACTTTAAACTTAACTAAGTTCTTCAAAATAACATAGAGCAAATGAAAGTCCTAGTAAGGCTAGGCTGCAGCGCTGTCATTCTCATCCAAGGCTGTCTCCAAAGTAACCTCCTCTCCATCTACTCACATCCAAGTGGATGATCATCGCAAAGAAAACATATACAACATAGCATAAACACAAATGCAATTGCAAGGGTGAGCTAATTATATAAAAAGCATGCAATTATAGCAACATATACATATCAGATTTAACTCAAGGAAAATACATTCAAGTAATGCAATATGTGAAACTGATTCTAGCATGTTATATTCTAGACTTGACTTGTCCGGACTTTAGAATGATAGTCGAGTTATGGTGGGCCATGCACCCATGGTGGCTTGTGATACTTGGGCTCCCCGCCCTAGGCTCCCTCGCCCTGCCACACTCACGAGGTTAGTCTGTTCCATGCCCTGGAGCATGATGGAAGCCTCCAAGACTAAGACCTCTTGCTACTCCTCACCACATGGTCCAATCCTCTCTATGTGAGAAGAAAGGCCATTGAAGCGTCAGGAAGACCCCAAGACTGAGCTCTTACTTTCATTCTAAAACACTAAGAATCTCACCAAGAGATTATACATAAACGGAACTTGGTTTAACACTTGGATCGTACTTTCATCACTTTGTAATCATATACTTTTTGCCACAATCAACATATACATAATCTCAATGCATTCCACCTTTAATGTCAATAATAAACGTTAACTCATCAATGCACTACACACATACTTTGCTCCCTTTCTTTTTTTCTCTCTTTTTTTTTACGTACTACATCCTCTTTCTATTCCATCTTCTTTATTTAAAACTGCACCTCAACCCCCCACTGCTACCATTTTTTTTTTCATCTTCTCCAAAAGCACTCCTTGCACCCTTTTACCATTTTCGTTCAATCCTCTCCTTCACCTAAACTATACTCATCTTACCCCCAAAATGGTTCCTATTTGGTAAACTACTTGTCTAATTATCATTACAGTAGAGATCTTACTTTTCCCCAATTGGTCACCGGAGAGAACCCAGATGTCTGAACTCATCAGACTCACCTTCGACGCCAACACATATGACTAGTCACAACTGACTGGACTAGGCTAGGGCTGCTCTATGATTAAGGATATGCCAACTCAGGTTTTTAAGGTTCCTTTATCCTACTAACAAAGAAAAGCTCTCAACAATTAACAATTAATTTATTTAAATTGTCTAAACTGTCCTAGTACATTCTAAGCCCAACTGCCCAAAGTTACTTCCCCACTTACTACATACATGACTTGATCACTACCCAAGCACCAGTTTCTCAAACTAGGACTGACTTCCACAAAATGTACATTGCAACCATCCCAAATCAAAGACCAATTCCAGCAAATCAATTCCAACAGAGACAACTTATATACATCAAATCCACATATATCAGTCAAATATTTAAACGCACAATATTGAAGCACAATTTCACAATCAATAAATTCATCATTTTCAAACTTCAGTTCATACCAAACAGATAAATATCAATTCAAATCAACGCACTAGTTCAAGAAATCAACATGCATATATTTATAAAATAAATTCAAACAAAACAATTAGCTCCCCTTACCTGGGTTTCTCAAAATAAGCTAATTGAAGACGCCCTAACAGTACCCTCCACTCCGAGCGGAGCTTGACAGAACCTACAGATCACCAAATTGGTGATGAAGACAACTTCTCAGAGCTAAAATAACATAAGGAACAAAAAGGGACAGCCACAAGGCACATGCCATTCGTAGGACAGCAAGCCCTAGATTTAAGGAAATGGAGAAACAGTAGAGAACCACTTACCGGGAAGGATAGGGAAAATGATCGGTTCAAAATGGAACCCTTGGTGAGGTGAACGCTAGAGCACCTTCAAATCAAAATTTAATTGGTTCAATGAGTTGGGATTTTAGAGAAAAGACAAAGCTAAGTTTAGGGAAACTGGAAAACCTAAGTTTTAGGGAGAGAAGATAAGCTCGGCAAATGAAATCTGACTTCTGAAAAGAAAAACCTCCCTTTAAAACTAAGGCACCCTTAGTTTATGGGTCTGACTGTCCCAAATTATAAGGCCCAATTGCTTTTTCTTTTAAAATTAAAATAGAATTATAAAGCCTTTATATAATCCTACTTTCTTAGTTGAACTTTTTTGTCTTATAACATAGTTAGTATGCTAACTTTTTCTTTGGAAATTTTAATTATATAATGTAAAACCCTAAACCCTAATTTAATTATAAATTATAAATATAAAACATATACCAATATATAATAATAACATTTTAATAAATTTTTTCATACGCTTAAAAGAAGTATATACACCTTAAACCCTATATCTCCAAAAAGATCAGAAGAAAGTAAGAACAGTTAAAACCCTAACCCCAATTCTATCTGACACTCACATGGTCGTTGAGCTTGGAGGCCATCGTTGCAGTTCTTCATCTTGTGTTTTTTAGGTACCTTCTGACTTCTGAATTGATTAAAGTCTTCAATTCTGTTATGGATAACAGTTTGGGTAATCAGCACTGCCAATTACAACCATATTTAATTTATTATTATTTATGGTTTTTTTTTTTTTTTTTTTTTTTTTGCAATTCTGCGTGCTCTGCTACGACTTGAACCAAATAGATTATGGGGATGTTTGAATTATCCTTCAAAATCAAATTTTAATTTTGAAATTTCACATTTTTTTCTTTTTCATTTCAATCCAGCTATGGGTGATACAACATTTATGGAGCACCCCATATCAGAGGATACACTTCAGTTACTCTTTCAAGCTTCCAATTCTTCTAACCTGGAAAATTCCCTAGAGATTCTCATTCAGAATGCCAAATCCGATTCTGGGCGTTTGGAACTAGCTTCTAGAAGGATTCTCCCTGCAGTACTTAACATAGTCCAGTCACTTTCTCTAACTTCATATCACCATCATCATCATCATCATAATCAAACCCTTTCTCTGTGTTTTAAGCTCCTCAGAAACTTGTGTGCTGGAGAAGCTGCAAACCAGGTCTCATTTATTGAGCTTAATGGCGTAGCAGTTGTTTGGAATGTTCTGAGATCAGAGGCCAGTTTCTCAGGCCCTGATCATGGATTGGTTCGATGGGGTCTGCAGGTCCTGGCAAATGTTTCTTTAGGGGGGAAGCAGCACCAACGTGCTATATGGGAAGAGCTGTATCCTATTGGGTTTGCATCACTTGCTAGAGTTGGCACTAAGGAGACTTGTGACCCATTGTGTATGGTGATCTATACATGTTGTGATGGAAATCCTGAATGGCTTAAACAGTTGTCCAGTGATGATGGATGGCCTGTAATGGCAGAAATAGTTAGAACTGCTTCTTCTGGTGAGTTAGTTGTATGCTGTCCTGTCATCTCTGATTGTTTTGTACCACTGATTTTGTTTAATTTATATGATCCTTTGTCAATTGATCATTCTTTTTGCTTGCAATTCTTTTCCTTGATTTTAATGGTCTTCCTGACAAAACAAAATGGCGTTTATAATCTGTTGTGTAGTTGAGGACTTCGCTTGTGTTGTGGCTGTAGGATGTTACTTGTACACTTTTTGGTTTTTTTATGATTGTGATGATTTTTAGTTGTAAACTGATCTTTTTTCTTTTCTTGGGCTTTTTCCTCTTCCATTGGTGGTTTCTCCTGAACCAGCTAGTTTTGGTGAGGATTGGTTGAAGTTGCTCTTTTCAAGAATCTTCCTTGAAGAATCTCAATTGCCTGTGTTGTTTTCCAAATTGCAATTTGTGGATGTTCCTGAGGGTGAAGTTATTGAGTCAAAAGATGATCAATTTTCATTTGAACAAGCATTTCTTCTGCAAATCCTATCAGAAATCTTGAAAGAGCGGCTTGGAGATGTGACTGTTTCAAAGGATGTTGCTTTGTTTGTTTTTGAAATATTCAAGAAGTCTATTGGGGTTCTTGAACATGCAATGAGAGGGAACTCTGGTCTTCCGAGTGGCTTTACTCGGGTTGATGTTCTTGGCTACTCTCTTACCATATTGAGGGACATTTGTGCTCAAGATGGTATAAGAGGTAATATGGTTGATGCAAATGATGTTGTTGATGTCCTATTGTCATATGGCCTCATAGAATTGCTTTTGTCTTTGCTTGGTGCTCTTGAACCTCCAGCAATAATCAGGAAAGGGCTCAAACAAATTGAGAATCAGGATAGTGCTAGTTGTTACTCAAAACCATGCCCTTACAAGGGCTTCAGACGAGACATAGTTGCACTAATTGGAAATTGTGTTTATAGAAGGAAGCATGCTCAAGATGAAATACGGGATAGGAATGGAATTCTACTGCTTTTGCAGCAGTGTGTGACCGACGAAGACAATCCTTTCCTGAGGGAATGGGGGATATGGTCTGTGAGGAATATGTTGGAGGGAAATGATGAAAACCAAAAGGTAGTTGCTGAATTGGAGATTCAAGGATCTGCTGATGTGCCTGAAATTAATGCACTCGGTCTACGAGTGGAAGTTGATCAGAGAACTAGACGTGCAAAGCTTGTTAACATCCCGTCCTCTGAAAAATCACTATAACTAAGTTTTATCTACAAATCGCGGTCTTTCTTGAATGATGATACCGTCTCGTGATTGATTGAATATATGTTGGGATTATTTTCCCTTTCAAATGGAATTTGCTGTTGCCATTGTCAATGGAAGCACAGCAGAAAAATCATTCTAATAGAAAATTATAGATCTGTGAGCAACTTTGCTGAACTCCCTTCTATACTCATGACAATTTGTATCAAGCAATGTCAAATGGGGAGGAAAACCATTTACACAGTAGAAGACGCATCATTACCAAAACAAAACCAAGTTTTGACGTTTTTAAATAGACTATCAGTGATATTGTTATATCGTAATTAGTGGCCTGAAAATTACTAAACAAATTGCGTTCCACATTGTGAATGAGGTTTCATGGTAGCTCAGGTTTTGTTGGTTAAATCAGTAGACTCGGTTGTTGATGTTCTCCTGTTTGTAAAGTAATCAAAACTATGGAGACTTACAAAGATGGATCAGGGGGAACAATATCCATATCAACTCCGTGGAATCTTTGAGCAGTGTAATTTTTTTTGTATACATATTATTAAGACTTAATTAGTGTTGCTTTTGTTTTAGCTATCCAATTGGATGATGATTTTGTTGTGCCTAATCCTGAGGTGCACAATGTAACAATTAAATTGTAACAAAAGGGTGTTGATTTATACTGTACCAAAAAATACAGAGTATGCGTGAGCGATATTGATTGAAGTGGTTAAAAAGGAGAAAATGAAGAGTACAAATATATGAAATAATAACTGTTTTGTTAATGAAATCTAGTTCAATTAGAGTACATGAGTTTTTGTAAATTTTTTACGTTGATGAATTTTTAGGATAAAAAATAGAAAATAATTATAACATTATTGTTTAGTGTTGTTACTTTTAACAAACCAAACCTATTTTTCAACGGCCACTGTGTATGATGTATATAAAACTTCGTCGTGCCAACCGATCACTGTATTAACAGTGAGGTCTGTCTCTCACAAATTACAAGAAAGCTGCAATGTTTTTAGGAATCGTAGTTTATAGTTTGCATTTTCAAAATTTATATGAACATATATATACAAGAAGATTAGTATAATGTATCGTACTTAAAATTCTGCTTCATTTTTCTCTTTATTCTATTTCCGTCCAACAACATAAGTATGTTGTAGAAATATTCAGGACATGAAACAATTGACTGAGAATAAAAAACCTTG
Organism: Vigna mungo; assembly: GCA_036885675.1. NCBI lineage: Eukaryota > Viridiplantae > Streptophyta > Magnoliopsida > Fabales > Fabaceae > Vigna > Vigna mungo. The sequence continues at coordinate 2,160,246 of CP144695.1, forward strand.
AATCAGAAGGTGAAGGGAAAATGTGATGGCCTACACGTTTCATGAGCAAAGCTACATCGTTACGAACTCTGAATCTATCAGAACAGTAGTCTAGTCCAAGTGTGTTTGATTGTGATATTGCTCTCTCATCAGGTTTCCCTTGTCAGGTCATGGCTACCACTGTGGTCCGGTTACCATAATGGATAAAAAATTGTAAGGAAACACAAAAAGTGTATTTTTTTTCAGTTGCCAATTTGTTCAGTTTTTTGGTATTCTAAAACTGGTTCAAGAGTTTGGAACAATTCAGGTTGAGTTTTGAACAACGTAATCATTTTAAGATTATGAGAGGTGTTCTTGTAAATACAACATGGCACAATATCATTAGTGTGTATATATCTATATATTGCCACTCTGAAGCTAAGATTTTAGAATGGCACAAACCCTAATGCAAACATGAAACAGTGTTAGGCACTAGCACACAACGTGCCTAACATTATAAAGTAGGAAAAGTAATGTCTAACTGCTATAAAAAAAAAAAAAAAAAACTACATTGATGCTGTTTTCTAGCCAAACACAGTTGTCAGAAGTTCAGAAGCTATAGATCCCATCAAACCAACCTATGATCAGGGCCTGAAGGACCAGCCTCTGACCTCTTCAGAGCACTGCAAATAACAAATACCTCATTAATGTGCCTACTTTGCATTTCAGCACACAGGTTTCTTGGGAGTTTAAAACTCATGCAACATATCTCAGTACCTAAAAGGAGAGTTTAGTCTTAAAATATTTACTGAAGAGATTGATTATTTAAAGAATGTTAATGTATAGAGAGATTGGTACTTTTGGAAACTAGTTCCAAACTACCAGAATCAAATTTGACATTCTGAATGAGAATCTTTGAGGACATTTCATAGCTAGAAGAGTTGAAAGCTTGGAGTAACTGAAGGGGACCTTCTGGTGTGAGTACTCCAAAAGTTATGCATCACCACCCCCTGCTTTATTGAAATATGTGAACTTTCAAAATTAAATATGATTTTGAAGAAGAATTCAAACACCCCCACACACTAGTTGATCAAGATTGTTGAATTTTGAAAAAGAAAAAAAATTAATGGAATGACTTCTATGCATTTTGAGATCTTTAGATAGCACTAAAAACAAATATAAGATTTTGTAATGTAAAGGTTAGAGGGGAATAGAATGACAATTTTCATTCACTTATCTTTTTAATTCTTCTCTCTAGTTTCTTTTTTTTTTTTACTTCTTTCTTCATTTTTGTTTTCTTCTTCAGGGCAGTTTAAATTATTTGAATTACCAGGTTCTGTTCTGTATATTCAAATTTTCATTAGTTAATTTTTTTCTAAGTAATAGCTTGTTCTTTTGATTTTCTTCATGATTCCTTTGCAACATTTTGAGTGTAAATAATGCTTAAGCTCACATATTTCTGGAGGATCTAAAATTCAATTTCTGCATGATTATTGCTTTGGTAGAATTTTGAGATATCAGATGTTGGTATAATTTAATTCTTTGAAATCAATGATATAACTAATACTGAATTTCCCTAATTTTGGTGGATTGATTCTTTCCTATTGAATTTCATTTTTTCAATTCTGTTTGTGCCAAAATACATCAACCACATGTAAAATTCTTAACTTGATTCATTTACTTGTGTTGATCCTAGAGAAATAAGCTTAGTTGCATCCATATTCAATAGTTAATAGAGTAATTTGGCATGCTAAACACCTATAACTCTTCCTTTAAGTGCTTGGTCTCCCTAACCTGTGAACCTAATCTACTTCTCTAACAATATTCCTTATAACTACTGCCCTGCCCTTGTAGTTTGATTTCATGAACCTGAGTTAGCAGAATCCCACTTGTTCATCTTTTTTAAATATAAATGGAATGAAAGAAATGACTTGAACTGAAAGACTGAGTAGCTTAGCATTTCTATTACTTTCTGCCATTGCCATTAATTTTATTGAAAGAAAAAACCATCAAACATAATATTTTGGCCTCTATTCTTCTTAATGAATCATTCTCCATGATTGATCGAATTATATATTCAGTCTACAACTTTTTTTTTCCTGTGTTTCTTTTACACTGTTGAATTGAATATTCAACATCATGTCAAGATGTCATATCTGGTATTTTATCCAAAACTTACAACATCATGGCTTTTACAAATAAACTACAAAAGAAAAATATTGGTGTATCTGGGAAACAGCTACATCATGTTCTGATGATCAAGAAAAAACGAAGTATAAACATTTGAAGGGGCCGAACATATAAGCTCTATGGAAAAGAAGCAGGGCGGTTCTATAAACCGTGACTTGTCACAGATTCTGTATATTGAATCCTCTCCTTAAACTCTATAAATGCGTTGTTCTGCAGAACCAGGCTCACTTGCTCAACTACAGTATCCAATCTACTTGCAACATTCCCCATGCACATAAAAACAACTTAGTACCTTCAATAACTTCATTATTGTCAGAAAGACAATGTCTTTTAATCCTTCCATAACAATAGGGTCAGTTCATGTATTATATTAACTGGGGATATTATGATGTTTCAATTTCTTGCACTTTCAACCTAAACTCTGAACGCACAAAGTTCCACCTCTCTCTAGTATGGTCCCAATGTCAAGTTGCAGCAGTATCTCTGATCAAAACTGGTTTATGAATTAAGGGCCTAAGTCAACTGATCTATTTAATTATCATTCATGTCCTGTTGTTTTCTCTTGCTGTGCATATCCTGATATTAGATCAGACCAAGTTAACTCTACTAACAAAAAGCTGTTTGGGGCCTACAGCTACAACTACAATGTGCAACTCATCACAGAGCAACAATGATAGCAAACTGGGCCAAAAGGAGGGAGAATCTACTCTTCCCCATTCTCTTCCAACTCCAAACTTTACAGATTCAATACTCACTACCTAAAACCTAAAACCAATAACAACAACATGCCATTCTTGTCAATCAAATCAAATGCCATTATTTATACAAGATAGCATGAACAGTCTGAATAACAAAACAAAAAAAGGGGTAGCAAAAAAGGAGTTAGACTAGCACCAGATACATGCTGTCCTTCATAAAAATACAAACATCCTTAATATATTTCTCTCACGGCAGAAACACTCTAGGGCCCCCCCAAAACCAAAAAAAAAACATTTCTTTATAGTCTGTGAAATTGGTTCTTGAATATTGCTTCCAGTTTAGACACGTGCTTAGAGCAAGACCGTTAGGGTGGCCACTGGTGTTGTACCTTCGCACGGATCCAGGAGGGGACCAGTTGACCACATTCAACATTACTCCCAAAGCCTAAGGCAAAGCAACAATGCCTCACCTTCTCTGCATATGCTTTTGGGAAGAAAGAAAGAATGGATGGATGTACCTCATCCATAACATGGTGGTGCCATTATATTTGATGCTGCTCAATGCTGCAATGATTGTACAAAATTATGTTCCCAATGCCCATTTACAAGATTAATATCCAACATTAATTTCTCTGGCATGATTTATGTACACCATGTACCACTATCATTCAAAGCTCCACGGATTTAAAGAATATGAATTTAAAATTCTGATCTTCGTGGTCACACCGCCTGATCCCACAATAAATCCATTTGAACTTATCCACCCTTTTTCTTTTATCATTTTATTATTATTGTCAATGATCAACATGGAAAAAACTCTCATATTTTGCTGAAACTTTTATTCGTGATTCTGGTTTAACTAGTAGATGATTCGAGTAACTGAGTTAAAAGGGCATGATTTGATTTACGTTTTAACCAGTAGTCACGATCAGAGGAACTACATCCAATGGCCGTATCTGGTTCAACTAAAACTGTTTTTTTATGAAGAATACATGTAAAATGTAATTTGATATCTAAAGAAAGATTTGATTCTTTTTCTTGCCTAAAGAGACATGGTACGTGAAGAGTTTGCCATGAAAATGATGGATAGAATTACTAAGAGTCTTGACTATATAACAAGACCCATGTTCTAGTTTCCCTAAGCTTACAGAAGCAATCATAAGAAAGAATATATTAAAAAAGCAGAGTAATCCAAAATTGCACAATCTATCCATTAGATGGGCCACTGGGATTTTTCTATATTGGATGCATGTATTCCTGACCCACGCAACAAAGTTCCAATTCCGAAAGCTTCTCTCTTTTCCCTGCCCCTCCAATTCTTTTCGGCACAGTTATCTCTTGTGTGTTCCTTTTCCCTTTCTCGTCAGAACAATTTTTTAACCAAAACCACATTGCTTGCTGGTTGCAATGAGCCAATGAACTTTCTGCAAAATAGCATCTCCTATTCCACTCACAAAAGTATAGGGCTTTTACTTTACATTGAGGACATAACAGATTGGTCTGGCTCATATTTTTCTCTATTAGTGTTAGAGCCTGCACTCAGGTCTAAAGAGTGGTGGGGAAAACACTCCAAATACTGCATGGGCCACCCCAAATTGTTGTTTTCCTATGAAGATATCTGTTAGCATGCAATCTACTTGGGAATCAATCACATACATTGAAGGGTATTTTAAATCACCTTTGTGATCCTTTTCAGTAGTAGTAAAAAGAAGAGAACATGTTGTTTTTTGTTTTTTTGGATTAGGTAACAGTCATTCACCAATTACCACATCAGCCCCCACTAATTTTCATTTTTGTCCACCTTTTTCCTCCCTTGTGGACCCCAGTTTTCCAAAAGTCTCATTTCTCTTGTATTTATCTCACATTACCACGAGTGCCAAGCCATAGACACAGATGGACTTACCAGAAGTGTTGTCATCCCTCATTCATCATACAGAGAACTAGAAACCACAGTTTCTTCAACACAACACAGAGAGGGAGAGAAAGAGAGAGCAAAACATAGACACAAAGAGGGATGGGTAACAACAGGTTCAAATTATCAGACATGATCCCCAATGCCTGGTTCTACAAACTCAAGGACATGGGAAAAGCAAGAAAGCAAAACCCCTTTCAGTCCAAGAAGAAAAAACAACCTTTACCAGCCTCAAGCGCACCATTATCAAAACCAAAACAACCCCACCAATTCAATCCCAGAAAGTCTTACTACTTCACAAGGCAGCTTAACCCAAATGATAGAATCTACACCTCACCAGCAAATAACCAAAATGCCAAATGCAACAATTCCCCTGAAGCCCCCAGAAAATCATCCAAACAAAGACTCAAGAGAAGAACTGCAAGGACTTCTTCACCTAAGCTTGCTGTTGCCGCTAACAATGACAACTCCTCATCACCACATGATAGCTCTGCCGAATCAGAGTATCCTGACCCAGAATTCAGAACAGACCGTGTTCTTGCCACTGAAGCATTAGATGAAACGGTTTCTTGGTCCAACTCTTTCGCCTGCAAGGTACACTCCGACGCCAAGGACATCATCATTGAAGTAGACAACAATTCCACAGAAAGAAAAGACGATAAGCTAGAAGGGTATGAATATGATTCCTTCTCGGACCTCGTGCTTCCACCAATTGTGACCAAGCCTGCAAAATTCGATGACTTGCTGAGTGATGCCAAGAAGAAAGAAACCAAAATGGATGGACCAGAAGAACCAAACCTGAAGGGACCGCTAAGAGTTAAAATTGTGAAGGAACATAAGAACACCCCTGGTAGGAGATTCTCTGTGAGCTCTTCTCCAGGGGTGAAGCTGCGGACGAACTCGCCCCGAATTGGCAGCCGGAAAACTCAGGCACATGGCCGGAGGAGTGTGTCGTCCGCCGCTGGCTCCGGCTCCCGGAGAAGCCTTTCGGATAGCTTTGCAATTGTGAAGTCATCACTGAATCCTCAAAGGGACTTCAGAGAATCAATGGTGGAGATGATTGTGCAGAACAACATAAGGACATCAAAGGATTTAGAGGATCTTCTTGCTTGCTATCTTTCTCTTAATTCAGATGAGTATCATGACCTCATTATCAAAGTGTTCAAGCAAATATGGTTTGATTTAACTGATAATTAGTAGAAGAACAAGTAACAAATTATTGAGATTTGAGACCATTCTAAACGAGTTTCTCACACAATGTATGTTCACATGTAAGTAATATTAATATCTTTGTTAAGTTTAATGTATAAATCACACTATCCAAGACGTTTGCATTTATGAAATGGGAAAACGAAATTCAATGCAGAAAAATAAATGCAATTTGAGGCCTTTTTGTTAACTAGGAAATAGTTCAATTAATTTATATATGACCAGCAGAGTTCAGTTGCATATGACTCCGCAATAGTGTGGAATTGGCATGCAAACGTGTAAAATGGTTTTTGAACACTAGCTTCATTTGGAATTTTGGACAATTTTCTGTGAGTTTAGACAGGCAAAAAAAGTTTGCCACAAACGGGTGATTGTATTGTTTATCTTTCTGTCATCTTCGTCAAGAAAAAACTTGGAGCATAAAATTTGCTTCTGAATTTTGGTACCTGCATGGACCCAAAGTTGTTTGAGAACAAGACATAACTGGCACAAAGTTGTATAAATTGTTCATAATGTAAGAGACAGAACCAGTTGCAAAAACTGACAACTTCTTCCGATAAAGTTTGTATTTTTTATTATTTCCTTTTTACTCTAAAGAAATTGCCCTTTTAAGTACACCTTCTTGATTTCACGTCTTTCATCCCAAAATTTAAAGGGTTTCTTTCCTAGCCAGAACATGCAGCTTTTAAGATCTTGTATGTTACTTCTCAACTCAACAACACAGTCACTGAAGAAAAAAATATATTTTCACTCAAGTTATTATTGCACATTACTTTCCACATATTTTTCTCATCAACTTGTTATAAAATTAAAGTATATGTTAACATAAAAACGTCTCATTAAAACAACTATAAATAGTATCTAGATATCAGTCTCCTCTCAGCAATATTTAAAGCTCAAAAGTCTAATGCAAATTACTGTAACAGTCTTTTTCACATATCTGCAATTTCGAATAAAAAAGTCAAAAAAAGAAACATTTTTCATGTCCATTCCATATGTTTTTTAAACAGAGATATTTCTCCCCTAATCATGATCTTGAGAATTCAAATTGCTATAGTCTCTCTCATTTGCGTTAAGCCCTATGAACTGTGGATCAGATGAGGTTAAAAAAAGGGTATTTTCCTGAAGTTTGTCTAAAGGTGAAAGTTTGATTTTCAAAAGTTAAAGCAAGCAACTTGGTTTAATAGAAAAGTTGTTTGAAGAGCTTAACTAGAGACATAGGCACATCTGGTGACTGATGAGGACCTTTTATGCCCTAGGCTTATATGAATAGTTTTAGTGTGTGCCCTATGCTTATAATATAAATAGTTTCTCACAGTGTGCTATAACATATATGGGTGTGGGGTCTGTACTAAAAATTATTGGGTAAGTTGAATATCCAACGTTTAACAGATGAAAACACAGAAAATGAATATACTTTTAATATAATTCAATGAATTTTCTTAACTCCTCCAATTATTTTTATTTTATGATATATAGTAACACGTGACTGAAATTACTAATAATACCATGCAAAGGATTCGTATTCATGAAGGATAAAATGAACTAAATTGAAAGCATAAAGTGGAGGAGTTTCTTTTCGTATTCCTCTCGGTTGAACATTTATGTAAGCTTTTGGCTTTAGCTATCCCTATATTCCAATATTTTATGTGGCAGATACAGTTGAAAGGAAAGCCTCCATTGATAATGTTGCCTCTTTTTACGACAAAGGAGGTTCTAGCTTGACAAAAAGACCAAAAGATAATAAAATATAATATATTTGAAATGGTTATTTATTTTTCTGAGGACTGTCTGTGATTTTAGCAGTACCAAGTTGCATCTGAGCTTTAAAATCTCACTTTGTCGTTGTAAAAAGTTATGGAACTTCGTTCTCATAAGCTACATATTTTATTTGTCATACTTATATTAAGTATTAGCTTTGACCCTTTGATCATGATATTCATTTAAAAAGTGTGGTTTTGATTGAGACATTGGCATGGCAGAGGAGCCATCACAAATATTTAAAGACTGTTTTTTATATACACTAGTTATTTTATTTTAAAAATAGTTACCTTACCCCACGATTAAACTAGAGTCTGCTAATTATTGTTAGAATCTGTATGTAAAAAAATATCATGTTGGTTTAGTCAACTGGTGAAATTTGTGTTCTTTTGTGGTTAACGTATCTCATTCTCACTGTATTTAGAATTTAAATAATTTAACTCTAGTAGTATGTTTAGTTTAGAGGATTGAGAATTGGTTTCATATAGTTTGTTTGGCAAAATGTAAGAATGGCGAAATATTTGAAGGGTGATATATCTCTTTTTTTCTTTCTTCTCCTTGGAGTTTAAACTTTCACTTTATTTTTATTTACTCTAATATAATTTATCAATTTGTTTTCTACTAAACATAGCATAAAATAATTATCCTCATTTTTCACTCTTAGTTGTTTTGTTAAGGTTACTTAATGAACAATTTAACACTATATAATTAAAATAATTGCTTCAATATTAACTCTAAAAAAATTATGTTTTATGTAAATTTCCTTTCCACCTCATCCACAATCCAACTTTTTTTTTTGTTATTATCACACACACATTCAAACATTATGTTTTATGTAAACATAATGTTGGAATGTTTACACTCACACACACCCACATACACACCTACACACACAAACACCCACACACACAAATTCAAACATTCAAACATAAATATTTCAAAAACTGATGACATTATGGAGTGGTCGAAGCATTAAGAATCAGTTTCTATTGATTAAAAGTTCAATCAGAGTTCTTTTATTGGAAACAACTGAAGTATTGTCAAGTTTGAATTTGGGCAAGATGTGTTGAAGTGAGGAGAGTTAACCTTCTTATGTTTATGCTTTTTTGTTTACTTTTATCTTTGTTTATGTTTATTATGTTGTGAAAGTGATAAACTTGAGATAGTAGCAGTTGTAAGGGAAGTTACAACTCTTCTTTTGCAAATTTTGTTGATTTTATAATTGAACTAAGTTGTATATATATGAGTCTAAGTTGAAATTGATATATGATTGTAATTTTGGTGTGTCTCTATCAAATTCTAGCTCAAGGAGTAAATTCTTGTTCAAGTGAGAATACAACTGTAACTTAACATAACTCCTGCAAATCCTTGCTAAAGTGAATAAATTCTCACTCAAGCGAGACAATTCTCACTTAAGCGACAATATGCTCTCTCAAGTGACACACTATTTTCAATCATGAGTTATCTTGTAAAAATTAGGATTGTTGGTCCATTAATTGTTAGATCAAGATGAAATTTTGATAACTAATTATAAATGCACGATTCTTTATTTTGACCATTCAGATCTTCAATTAGAGGTTTGTAGTGAGATTATTTGTTTGTGTAGGATTCATTTAGTGTAGGTTGTTGACAACTTTGACCTTAGTTGCTTGTTTGGTGCATAACATTTTCCATAGTTTCATAATTAAGTTGATTCTTTTTCATTGCATTCTTGATTCAATTATCTCTAATTTGAATGTAAGAATATAATTTTTTGAGTTTTGTAGTGAAAGAAATATTTTTTATCATTTTAATGCAATTATTAAAAAACAAATAAGGTATGAAAAATGTTTGTCCTGAATTAAATGATATGTGGTTACTTTGGATGTAAGGTAAGTATATTATATGGATTGTTGAATTGGTGAATGAGTACAATATGATCTTAAGTTTGTGATTTAGTTATAAACTTTGAAACTATATTTTTGCAAGGGAAAAACTGTTGTATGTAGAATCAAAGTATGGGGGTACAAATTACATTACAGGTGTGCTTAAGATCATCTTTAGTGAGTTGAGGGAGATTCATATCTAGAGGGTTGGTAACTACTACTCATAGAGGGATTCAAATTTATCCTACCATTTTAATGTGGATTGGGTGTGATCCATAAATATTTTGGTTATGGTTTTTGGGTGTAGAAGTAATTATTGTAATGTGGATTCGATGCAGTTTGTATATAATTTGGTTATGACTTCTAAGTGCAGAATAAATTTATAAATGATAGATGTACGATCTTTTGGTACTAGTTTATACACTGGTTCTTTAAAGGTTATTTTATTATTAATTGATATATGCATGAGTTTGTGTTTATGGTTGTGCTTATGATTACTTGCAATATGAATGAGTTTATGTCTATGATTATTTGGAAGATGAATGAATTTGCTTCTATGACCGTGTCTTTGATTATTTGAGATATGAATGAGTTTATGCCTAAGATTGTGTCTATGATTATTTTGGATATGAATGAAATTATGAGAAATCTTGAAGTTTAGATGTTTGATTATATGAATTGTGAAAATCATGTAACTATTTCATGAATTCCTAAATGACTAATTATTTTGTTTTATTAAGTTCATAGTTTGTGTGGTATAATGGCTTGTCATGACATATATTTTATGATCTTACGAAGAAGTAGTATAATATTGAATATGTTTTTGTTTGCTTACCCTTACATGTTGTAGATGTGATTTTCACCTCCTCTGATGATTATATATATATATATATATATATATATATATATATATATATATATATATATATATATAAATATAAAAGAGTAGATGTTGTTGTAAATGTTGATACAGATGTACCAAAGTGAAAAAGTCTTGGTTTACTTTGGAAAATAATTGTTTATTTAAATTTAATTAAAATAAAGTTTATTTTGAAGTTATATATACTTTGATTTATAGTTTTGGATAGCTTTCTTATTTTTAAGTTATTTAATTAAATAAATAAAAATTTTAGTTTTTGTTATTAGTAAATGATGAAATCAGAGTTGCAAAAATACATATATTTTAAAATCACAAATATTTCTGAAAAAAATTAATTGCACCCGGAAACGGGACATTACTTTTTATATCTTGTAATATAATTTTTGAAAATATCATTTCACAATATAACGTTAGATTAAAAACAATAAATTATCAAAATGAAAATTAAGACTTTAAAATTATTCTCCATTAAACTTTATTTATACCTTTAAAAAAATCACATGCCTCTTTGAGAGAGAAAATTACCCAATAGTAATGTATGTTCTTCTCAATTTTTCTCAATTTTACAAAAATTGGTATTTTTAAAAATAATTAGTCATATGAATAAGTCATATTTCTATTGAATATATTAAACTTGACTTGATTTGGGTGCAATGTTGTTTAATCAACATCCTCATCTAACATGTTCAAAACTAGTTTAGGTTGACAAAACTCAATTTAAACTAACTTGTCTTAATTTGTGTTTAACACAGACTTAACATGACTTAGATTATAATTCAACTTGACTTGAACTTAATTTATCTTGACTTGTAAATTTAATCTAATCTAATTTATCTCAACTAGCTTATTAAGATGATGTTGATTTAGTTAATTTGACCTTGCCCTTACTAAATTTGAATTTGAATTAAGTAAATGTTTTTTTAATGTGTATAAATTAGAGCTGTCAAAACGGGTAACCCAGCTCGACCCGGCCCGGCCCACCACGGGTTGATCATTTAATGAGTCAACCCAACCCGGCTCATTTATTAGCGAGTCAGAAAAACTTAAACCCGGCCCGACCCACCACAGGTTGGTGACTAAACGAGTTGGTTCACTAGCCCATTTAATTATATTTTTTTTAAAATAAAAAATACAAATAAATTTAAACAAATTTCACTCCCAAAAAATTATGTTAAAGACAATTCAAAATAATAATAAAAAGTACAATATAATCCAAATGTCATCCAAAAACAAACACAGAAAACATACAAATAAGTTTCTTATATTCATCATTTTTTGTTCCTTATCCATTTACGATATTAGAATCTTGAATAGATAAATCCACAATATTCTACTCTCTTGAATCATCCTGAATGTCAAACCTACCTGAATGTAGTCTATCACATCAATTGTTGTAACCCTTGACCCTTGTTCTTGTTGTCTCTAAATTCACTAATAAAGATTTTCCTAAGAACAATTCTGACAATCAATAAAAAAATATTAGTCAAAAAAAAGAGAACCAGTACTCAATAACATCAAAAAATTAATAGTTTAATCTATAACATAATTTTTCAAATTCAAATATATCAAAAAGAGCATGTTCAAATAATATATACTCAAATTGTTTAAATAAAATGAACAAAATCTGATACAAGCATGTCATAACATAAAAAAAATCATTCCATGTCTTCAAATCCCCTAAATCAAAAACCAAATTTGCAAACCCCTATTTTTTCCATTATAGGGTTTTTGAAAAAAAGAAAAGAAAGAGAAGTGAGAAAACAAAAATGTGGAGAAAAGAGAAGAAAAAAGGAAGGGTGTTTTACCTGCTCCTTGAAGAATTTCAGTGAAGTGAGGGTGAGAGCACCGTCAAATGAGAGCAAGTACCATGAAAGTGATTTGTGAGAGCAGATGTTACTTTTTTGGTATACACAGTGAGTGAAGAAAGTATTTTATTTTTTAGACTTTCATAAATAAAATAATAAATTAAAAAAATAAAATTGGTTAGGTGGGTTGGTGGGCCAACCCGGCTCACCACGGGTTCAACCCGCATGAGCCGGGTCTAAATGAGCCGGGTTGAAATCTGACCCGCATATAAGTGGGTTGTATTTTTGAAACCCAACCCGGCCCGAACTCGTGACGGACCGGGTTGGCTCGCGGGTTGTGACCCATTTTGACGGCTCTAGTATAAATCTTTTAAAGTAATTTTGTTTCTTTCATTATTAAATAAAAATTGTTATCTTAACAAATAGTGCATGGTCTTAGTTTATAAGACTTTTGTTAACAGTCGTATATGAACTTTTTCTCATTTAAATCTTTTGGTGCATGAAACCTTTTTCTTTTTTATCTGAGTTCAACCCTCATAGGTTAAATTACAAATCTAGATATATCCTATCTAGTTTTTGAATAAATATTAAATTAATTTTATTCTTTTAATAAATGATATTTACTTCTTATATTTGAATAAAATAAAATACGTTGGCCTCTTTAAAGTTCTTACTTTAATTAAAACTTAAATATAAAAAATTATGAAAATGGATAATTAAGGTTTTAAAATTAAAAATGAATAAATGGATTAATCATTTAATAAAAGGTTTAAATACCTTTTTAGTCCCCAAGTTGGCGTCTGAATTTTCGTTTTGTCCTCGGTTTCAAAAATGAAGCCTTTTGATTCCCATATTTTTAATTTTGAGTGAAATCGGTCCCTTCCGCTAAATAGGCGAGAACGGCGTTAACTGAAGCTTCCATAACTGCACTTTTCTTCTCTCTCATCTCTTCTTCCTGACATTTTTTTTCTCAGTTTTCTATTTCTCTCTCCTCTGCACTTCTACTCTTCCTCTCATCCACTTTTTTTCTATCTTCCACCATTACCATCCATTTTTCCCTTGAAAATCCAACCAACGTATCAACAATAATTTTATTTGGTTCTCTATTTCTTATGATCATAAGTGCCTCAATAGAAGGAAGGTCTGATTGTAACATAAGATGCGTTAAGGTTGAAAGTTGAAGTCCTAATGGCTGCATCTCTCCGGTTACGCTGCTACTATTCTTACTTTTCAAGCAGATTGCATGGCATAGACGAAATTCCCAACTGACTCTGTCTCAAACGGAATTGGAAAAAATAATAAATTTTCCTCTGAGGCATTGCATCAAACAATTTCACTACACTCTCGGTCCCAAAACCAGTACCATGCGCCTTTTGATTTCAAGTTCAACTTGGATGAGCCATCACTACCAGAGTTTCTGGAATTGCTAAAAAAAGTTGCCCATTTGTCGTCGCAAGCAGAGGGTCTCCGTTCATCAAGTTTCCAAGCAAACAGGGATTTGATGTGTTTCGCGATTTGGGCATTGAGGGAGGAATGGAAACCTGCATTGCTTGCCTTCAAATGGAATTGCCATCTTAACGACAAGAAAGTTTGCAACTTAATGGTATGGGTGTCGGCAACTCATGGAAAGTTTTCCATTGCTTGGTCCATCATTCGAGATATGCATCATTCGTCTCTCTCCATGCGTCAGGCTATGCTTATTATGATTGATAGGTATGCTACTTCAACATTCAATCTCCAAATAAATATTACTATAAATTCCCTTAGTTTTACAAATTTATCTTCATGCATTTGGAACAACTGAACTGTTGGAATGCAATGCATAGTTGATGGCAAATAAAGTGTAGAGCTTGTTCTCCTTCATTCTGGATAGTGTCATGTCAACTCTGTTAATAATAGATAATTTCCCTCCTTTTTACTTATGGTATTTTGTTTCGATGAGATATGCTTCTGCAAACAACACAACCAAGGCTATTCAAACATTCAACAAACAAATGGACAATCCCTCTCCTTCCAAACGTGTCGTTTCTCTTTCTCCCTCGAATCCACGCTTTCTCTTACTTCAATCGAAATAGCGTTTCAGCGTTTCACTGAGGAGCAAGAGCTGAGCGAAGGAATAGATATGCAGCAGAGACTCCCACCGACATGGCTCAACATCAGAATTTCCTCGACGGCGTCGCCGAGAAAAGCGTGGATCGGAACCGAGGCGAGAGCAATTCCCAGGATCGACACAAAAATCAAAAAATGAATAATAAGAATGACGATATGATGATGGTTTTAGAAGTTTGATTTTGGATGGATGGTGGTACAATGCATTATGTGATGAATCTGATTTGTCATGGAGTGACTCCCTTTGAGTGTTCTCATGCTGCTGCTTCCTACAATAACCTTTAGGAGTGCTTTATGGAATATTTTCTGTTAATGTTGTCATGATCTTCCCACTTCCCATTTTCTGCTTTTAGTTAAGGGAATCTTTTTTTTGTTAATGTTGTGATTCCGTGAGTAGGGGCTATCTTCCAGGAAAAGGACAGGGCAAGAGAGAAAACTCTATTCTACGATGCAGGTTGCAGAAGCCATGGGATGTGTGTTTTGATTAGATTGAGTTTGGAAATGTTAAAGATGTTGGAGATGATGGAGTTGAGAATGAGAGATAAGGGTATGGTTTATATATATATGGAAGTGCAGATAACGGAAGAGAGAAAAAAATATGGAGGTAATTAATGCTGAGATAAACAAGAGAGAGAGAAAAAATAATGTCAGAAAGAGCAAAGAGAGAGAAGAAAAGTGCAATAAAGTTAACATCGTTACTACTTATTTAACAGAATGAACCGATTTCACTCAAAATTAAAAACATGAGGATTAAAAGGCTTCATTTTTGAAACCGAGGACAAAACGAAAATTCAGACCCCAACTTAGGGACTAAAAAGATATTTAAACCTTAATAAAATGTCGTAAAAATTGTATTATCACTCACTACGTAAGAAAAATGAATATTATTATAAAAAATTAAAGGTAATATTATTATACTTAGTTTGATGCTCACATACTTTTGGAGTAAGAACATTTTCATTCCAATTTTTTAACTTTAGTTTTCATGAATTTTTTTGTCTTGTAAAAATAATTGTAGAAAATGCTTAAAAAGCAACTTTCTTACTTCAACAATGCTTTAATGGCTCACTTCAAATCTCAATAGCTTCGACAATGGCTTGCAACAGTGTCTAGGGATTTCAATTCTCCTTGCAACAATCACACACATAAAATTTAAAATACAAGAATTAAATAATAAAAAAAGTTAACGGGAAATCTTACCGCCAACCTGGCCGTTAACGTATCCAATAAAATTTTTTAACCCGTTTTACTATGCCGGTCAAGCCAAAAATATATGTACATGTCATTTAAAATTTCCTCACAAAATATTTGAGCAATTTCTCTATAATTAAGTTATTCATTTTTATTTAAAAATCATTGAATTTCAATATTTTAATATTTAAGATTTTAAATGTTTAAGTTTCTCGAATTTTTTACATATTTTAACCAATGTTTTTGTATTTTATTAAAAAAAGCACAACGAAACTGTGTAACCCTCCTTTTGTTCTAACCATAATAACTGAGATAATGTATCACATAAAATACAAAATTAATATATATATATATATATATATATATATATATTCTATAACAAAACCATTATAATTTCGTGTTCCCCACGAACTACGTATACAACTTATATACATCATCAAACTATTAGTAAAATAGAAGAAACATCTTTTTTTTCATTCTGACCAACTCCCTTACGTATATTCGACAATATGTTTTTTTTTTACGTATAATCATAGTAGTTTTATACTTATATACATGTATAAAAAAGTAAACTAATGATTTTAAAACCATAATACAACACACACATAAAGACTGATTTATAATCTAATAATACTAAGAAGTTAAAATAAAGTTAGAGATCGATTTAATTACTAATTATAAAACTTTACTAATAATAAAAAACTATTTTAGATATTAATAAGTTTTAATTTGTAAAATAATATCTAATGTAGTGAATGTAATGATTATTTATTTTTTGTTTCTAATATAATTATTTTTTAATGATTTTTGTATAGTAATAGTTTCAACCAAAATTTCATCAAATTTAAGGATGGACTTACAATATATATGTATTATCAAATTATCAGAAATAATTCCTCCTACTATCCAATCAAATAATTTAAGATTTGTACAAATGATTAATCTTTAATAATTTCCATTAAATTTTAAATAGAAACTAAGATTCAATCAATGTGTGTATGAATAGGATACTTAATTTGATTAAAATTAATACAATTAAAACAAATAATATCATTCAAACATTTTCAATACATCTTACAATTAAAATCAATCTAAACTACATTTTATAAATTTCTTAAAATGTAATCCCTATCATTTTAAACAAAATAGTGACAAAAATAATTAATTAGTCCCTATAATTTTTACCATTCTTAAATTCTAAATTATAATTTTAATCATTTTAGAAAATTATTCACTCGTAAAAAAATTAATTTTAATATTCAAGGTTAACAAACTAAATATCATAATCAAACAAAAATAATATTGGTAAACAATTTCAAAGAAAACATTCATGGACTATTGAGATCCTGAAAAATAACCATAGTTTCAATTCCAATAGTACCAATAAAATATAAAACATTTACTTCAATGATGAATCGACAAAATATTTCAATGTAATTTAAGAAAAATGCCCACTACAACAAAACACACAAAACAATTGATTTAAATAACAAAAAGGGCCTCTAAAATTGATTTACCTCTAATATTTATTTTCGGTATGTGAAATAAATGATTAGGAAGCAAACCTATTGAAGAAAAGCAAGTTGGACCGAAAGAAAGAATGATATAAAAATAAAAGATGAATTTGGAGTAAATATCCACATCAGGTCGAATGGCACCCAGCGCCATAAAGACTAAGAGCACACAATGTTACAAGGGAGCCCAACGTCGTGCAACGTCAATCGATACAAGGTAACACCGGGCAATGGTCAACGATGTGGGGGCAATGGTCTTATAGAGAACAATTAGTTGCGCTATATTTGGTAGTGCATGGTGGTATTGAGATCATGTTAAGCGGTTGCAAAATTAACAAGTCAAAATTTTGATATTAAATTATGCTTTCTCGTGAAGATTTGTGGCAACCCTCGTTTTTCATGATAGAGAAACATTTTTTGGGTGCTATGGAGAGCCTTTTGAAGGTTACTAGGGGTGTTAAGAAGCTTCTCCTCCATTCATGGTTGTTTTCTCCCTTTTGAGGTTAGAGAGGAAGTGGATTGCGATTTGAAGATGAAGACACGAATGAGAGGTGAAATTGAAGTATTGAGTGCCTACCAAGAACCTTGAAAAAAAAGGCTTGCATCTTCTCTTTTGTTTCCATTTATACCCTATCTCTTCTATTTTTAAACCATAGGTTCTTCATCATTGAGAACTAACATTGTTTGTTGAGATTAAATGTAATAAACTAAATGCTTGTGCAATTTGTATTGCTAATATATATTTGTTTACCTTCACCTCTTTACCTAGCACCTTTGAGGTGAGTCCTTCTTGTTGCAACTCTACATTGGCCTAAAGTTGCCTAACCAGTTCAGGCAGGACTAGAGTGTCCATTCGTAATATTTCATCAACCCACAATAGTCGATGTCAGTCAGAACATTGAGTTCACAGGAACGTATCTCACTCAAGCCTATCTAGTGCTCTAGGAATAACTTCATAGGCTTATCCACAGTTGAGTTAACCATGTTAACTCTCTTAGCAATATAGCATACACTTATGAGAGAGAGATGGCTACTTGTAAAATGTTAGCCATTGTTGTAAAGGAATGTTTCTGGTAAAGGTTAAGTGTTTGGGAGAGGAAGGTTTTCTAAGAGAGAGAGGTTACATGCTCAAGAATGATAACTTAGGAATCAAGTAAGGTTATTAAAGGGTGAATGATAGTTATATGTAATTGGCGGGATATAAAGCGACGTAAATTTTCATTTAATGTCCTTTATACAATTATATTGAGCTGTAAAAATTTGAGTCGCTATTTAAATTAGACGATCCTTATTGGGCCAGTTTGTTGGGCTCAATGTTGAGCACATGTCATGCATGTAAGATGAAGTATCTTTAGATGATTTGTCTTAGATTATATAATTGAGTATGACATTATTAGACTATATGTCTTAGATGCTTAGTCTTAAACAATATATAACAACATGATAAACACTTTAATCAAATAATTCACTCAACGAGTTCATGCCCAAAAGGTTCCTTGGACAAATTAGTCTTTCTTCAAATAAGGGTTTAATAAAAATATCAATTAGTTGATCTTCTATGTTTACATAATTTAAATCCATAGTACCTTTTAACACATGATCTCGAATAGAGTGGTGTTTGATTTCAATGTGTTTAGCACGATAATACAATATAGGTTTTTGTATAAACTAACTGCAACATTATTATCACACAAAAATAGGGATCTTACTCTTATAGACATCATAGTCTTTGAGTTAATTTTTGATTCATAGGAGTTGAGAGCAACAACTCGCAACTAAGATGTACTATACTTCAACTGTTGAAAGGGTTATTATCCCTTGTTTCTTGCTCTTCCAGGAAGCAAGGTTGCCTCAAATTAAGTGACATCCTCCACTAATGTTTTTTCCCTCAATCTTATCTCCAACATAATCTGCATCACAAAATCCTTGCAACCTAAAAGTTTCTTGAAATTTGAAACACATACCAAGATTGTAGGTTCTAATAAGATAACGGAAAATGCATTTAATTGCAATTAGATGAGTTTCCCTAGGGTCTAATTGAAATTGTGCACACATATAGACACTAAACATAATGTTTGGCCTAGATGTTATAAGGTACAGAAGTGAACTTATCAGTTGACGATAGATGATTTTGTCCACTTTTGTAGAGCTCTCGTCTAACCCTAAGCTTATTGTTGGATGCATTGGAGTTTTCATCTCCTTTGCTTCGTCCAACTTGAACTTCTTTAGTAGCTCTTTAACTTAATTTCTTTGATGAATAAAGATAATGTCTAGCTCTTGTTTAATTTGCAACCCTAGGAAGAACTTTAGTCCTTTAATCATGTTCATTTCAAACTCGTTCTACATTATCTTAGAAAACTCTTGACATAGAGAGTTGTTAATACCACCAAAAGTTATGTCGTCTACATAAACTTGAACAATGATGAAATCATTATTGAGGTTTTTTGTGGAATAGTGTAGTGTCTACCTTTCGAAAAACCATTTTGAGTTAAAAATCGAACTTAAGCGTTCATACCAAGCTTTGTGAGCTTGCTTTAAACCATATAATGTTTTGTTCTATTTGAAAACATGATTTAGGTTCGTAGAGCACTCAAATCCTGAAGGTTTTTCCACATAAACCTCTTATTTGATATCACCATTTAAAAATGCACTTTTGACATCCATTTGAAATAATTTAACCTTATTGTAAGCAACAAAATATAATAGAATTCAAATTGCTTCTAACCTAGCAATAGGAGCATAGGTTTTTGTATAGTCTATACCTTCCTATTGTGAGTAGCCTTTGGCCACGAGCCTTGTTTTCTTCCTAACTAATTTTCCATCTTCATCGAGCTTGTTTCTTAAGACCCACTTAACTGCAACGACTTGTTCCCTTTGAGGTAGCTCAACGAGCTTTCAAACATCATTCTTTAGAACTGGTCTAACTCTTCATGCATTGCTTTGACCCATGAGTCATCTTCCAACGCTTCATTGATGTTCGACGGCTCGATCTGGAGATAAGAGTTGTTGGTCTTTGCTTGTAAAATGTCTTGGTGTTAATATCTTCCTTAAGATCACCAATGATCTTCTCAAGAGGATGATTTTTTATCGCTAAACGATATGACCCATGAGGCTTTCTCTTTTCATCAGGACACTCATTTACTTGTCTCGACGCTTCTGGTGTAGATGGCCCGTTGGTTGGCTTCAACGCTTTCTCTCTTATCTACATATTTGCAAAAGCTTCGTCTAGCTTTAGCATTTTATATTCAGACTTACAACTGTTACTTTGACATATAAGGCCTTTATCAAACGTAACATTGTATCTGTTGTCATATTGACTATTTGTTAGCAGATCATGTTTTGGGCCTTTAAATGAAAAGGAATTATCAATAGATAGGATAGCGTTTATACTTGTTTTTGCAGTACCTACTTTCTTTTCTCTTTGTTTTCCTTTGAGGTTTATTATTTCTTCCTTTTTCCTCATCCGGTCTTAAGACATAGACCATTTTTTCATTATGATTTGTCAAAATCCATTGGCCTGGTGTTCTGATAGGAGCCTATTTTCAATCATCCAACAAATTTGTAAGAGAAATTATCTTATCTTTTGGTACCCATTTCGCGTTGGGTATAATCTTATTAGTTTTGCTTGTCTTTTTCTTTTCATAATTAGACTAAGCATTAGAAACTTCCTCTCCAGCTTTAACAAATTTATTAAACTTAGATGAAGTGTGTCATTTTCTTAAATGTGTCATGTCAAAGGGGTGTTTACTACTTTTTATTAAGACACCTAGACATTCATTTCCTTCAAATGTTCTAGTTAACACTTTAAACAAAATGTCAGTTTCGCGCTTAAGGATATCAACACGTTTAATCTCTCTAGTATTAGAATTTTTCTCTAATGTTTTATTTTCGAAATCAATTTTTCAATTTGTTGTTTCGGCTCACCTAGCTTCCTCTTCAGGTCTTTATATTGTTGTTTTAACAAGGTTGTGTCGTCTTTCAACACGTCTAGATCTTGTTTCAAAACCTCATTTTCTTTTGTACATTTTTTAAATTGTTTTCTCAAATTGTGAAAAGCCCCTAACAACTTTAAGGAATTAGACATAAACTCATTATATGTTTCAATAACAACATGAATATCATTAAAGTCTACCTCCTCGTTAGAGTCGTTTGACGTATGATTGATTGAGTCAGCCATTAGACATAGATTGACTTCTTTTTTATCTTCATATTCAGATGAATTTAAATCTTCCCAAGTACTTAAGAGTACATCCTTTTCAGTTTCGTTGGATTCTTCATATGTGACTATCAACTTATCCCATATATATCCTTTGCATTTTTACATGTTTGTACCTCTTTGTACTTATTTTCACATAGAGCACACATAAGTACATTTATAACTTTGGAATTTAGAAGGTAACTTAGTTTATGATATTCAAACAATGAGTTTCTTGCCATGGGTTCCCCTTCTTTATTCAAGGGTGTAAAGTTTCTCTTCTCAATAATATCCACATGTCGATCTGACATGATTCAAATAAAGCAATCATGTTATGCTTCCAATGATTGAACCTTTCCCTTTTGAATAGACAAGGACGTTTGATGGCATGACCTTCGTTTTCCATGCTTATTAAGATCTTTCCTCAAGTCCGGCTAAGAATAATCCCAGAGGTTAGCTTTGATACCAACTAAAACACAGGTAAACTCTAGAAATGAAAGTTTGAACAAAGTTTAAAACTTTTCACAATGGAGTGTTAGACGTTATTTGCAGGGGTTATACGGTCTGTAGATAATGTTGAACACTTAAAGATTTTGAGAAGCGTTTAGAAGGCTTTCAAAATCAATAACAAGAAGACTTATTTTATACTAGTTCACTTCAAATTAAGCTACATCCATTTCTCCCTTAATCACTCTTAAAGGGGTTCCACTAATCTTTAAAAAGATTACAACGAGTTTAACCACTCTTGGTTTTACAACGAATATAACCACTTCTTGTATCAAATAGTCCAACTGACTATATTGTTTAACTCCACTGAGTTAAACAAACAAGTATTTCAAATCACTTTTGATTCTACAAAAATAGCAAAGTGCTTTTATGAAAAACAAGTACAGATAATAACTCTCGTAGATAGGATAAATTTTCAATACAATAAATATTTGAAAGCTTGTAATAAAGATTTTATTTTCAAAGAAAGTGTAGAGGATGTAAGTGAGAGAGAATATTGACAGTGTAAGAGCAATAATAATTATTGTTGTCTTCTCTTTATGCAATCCTCTTTATATAGTCTTCTTCAAAAAAGATATGATACTTAGAAACATTGATTTTCTTGAGTGTAGTTAGCCTTTTAGTACGAAGTTCGATGCTATATGCTTTTGTAGAGATAGCTTGTACGAATGAGCAAAGTGTAAAGCACTTAAAGAAACATTTTCAAAATGTCCTTCTATCTCTTAATGTTTTTCTGATCCAATGCCAAACATTTAAAAAAACTTTGTACTTTTGAGATCTGCACAGATAAAGTGAACACAACACAACAAACAAAAGAGTATTATTTATACATGCATTAATACATAAAGTGTTTAACTTGAAACGTGTAATATAACGTTTAGCAAAGTTTGTTTTAGAGTAATGTTATGAGTTTATGATGTTTACACATGTATAGCGTTTAGTAACTTCGTCCTAGATGATTCACTTTTATCATACGCTATTTTGTTAAACATTGTTTATTAAATTTCAAAACAAAAGTTGTTAGATGGTCTTTTCTTATTAGACTATCTTTTCTTAATAAATTCCTCTTTTTACAAAAGTTGAAGTAATAAAATCTCTTCTATATATAGTTTTTCTTTTGTATTATGTTCTTTTTTTCATGTTGCATAGTTGATTGTATATGTTTTTGTCGTATCCAAACATTAAAAAATTCTTTTAGAAATTAATTTTCAGGATAAAAAAAAACTTAGAGACATAATTTGAGACATAATGTTATATCTCTTGATCATTCAACACTTATCATGTCTTGCAAAGTCTTGTATGAAAAAGGAAGAAGCTAAAGGCCTATTTTTTTCACATTTGATTTAAAAATTTTCTTTAAGAAATTAGAACTGGTGAATTTGTAGTGTAAATATATTGGAATTATGTTAAAAGATATATTGGCTATAAAAGAATTACATTGAGTTTAGTTATGTCAAACATAAAAGTATTTACATATCACTCAAATATTAGCACGTATAGGAAATCTTTTAATAACATACTTTTGAATTATTTTTAAGTAAAATAAAATTCTCATAGGTCACACAAAAATTGAAAAGAAAATTTATCATATTACTCTTATAACATTATTTTAACATGAAGATAAATTATATATTCAATATAAATGGTTTAATGTTTTATCTTCGTATATTTATTTATAGTTTTTTTATAATAGGTATAGTTTGTTTATATTTCATGAAATATAATTTTAATATAGGCATGATTTGGTCTCCAACTTTGTATCCTTTTTATTTTATTTTTTATTTTTAATAAATTTTTATGTGATAATAAATTACCGACAAACTTTGAAGTGTCAACCTAACTAAAATGTCAAAGAACGTAATAATATTTAAGATGACTTTATTTGAATAATAAATTAAAGATTTTTAACAAAAATGATATATTATTTTTTCATTTCTAAAAAACTTATTTTCAATAATATTTTTAACTAATCAAATATAGTTTAGTTACTTTTTTTTTCTTTGTAGGTATAAAGACAGATTTTTATTACAATCATTAAATTAAAAGAAAGTGAAAAAGAAAAAGAAAAGTCACTATGAGAAAATTACTTTGAAAATGACTAGATGTGTTTATATAAAGAAAAAATTACAGAATAACTGAATAAGTACTCTTTTATACACATATAAAAAGAGGTAGAGACAAGAAAAGACATTATCATTAATAACACTTCTCAAATTTACTATCATTATGATGGACTAATTCCATTTCAAAGCAGTGAATTGAAGTTTCAAGGTGTTTTGTGGTGTAGGGAAAGTGACCTATCATCAATCATCCTCGCTTCAACAACTTTCTACAATAATATACATTACTTTACCACTTTTTTATTTTCTCTCTTTTTTTTTTTTCAAAATAAGATTTCACATGATTGTTTAACAAAAGACAGATTTTGAAGCATAGGTATTCAAAAGTAGGTTTATAGGTTACTCACCCACTCACATTGTTTAACTTCCACTGTTTGTTATCTCTAGATATTAATAATAAATTTTATTTTCATAACATTATAATATATAAATGTTAATTCTAATTCCATTTTATAAAATTGGTATGTAAAATGATAGTTACGATATAAAATCATTTTATACAAGATATTAAGGTACTATGATTTTAAATAGATTAAATATATTTTAAGTTTTTTAATTTTTAATAAAAATTGAAATTAATATTTTCAATTGAATTTTGTTAAGATTATTTGATATTAAGAAAACAGAAAATATAGTTAGAAAAGATTTGAATAAACTTTTAACCATGGTTCTGATACCATTTTAAAAATAGACTTTAAATCTAACTTAACTTCATAAACTCGATTTGTAAATAAAATTTACATATCACTCATATATTATAATTTCGCTTTATATATAATGAATTTGAGACTTTTAACAATAATCAATAAATAACAATTAAGATAATAAATAAAGACAAAAGAGTTTCACCTACATTTGTATTTGTACGTACGGCTTCACATCATCTTTTCTTTCTTGTTCAATTTACTTATTTGTTTGGTGAATTTTATTTTTCATTTTTCATTCTACCATGCTTTTAAAAAGAATGTATGATTTACATTAGAACAATGATATTTTGATAACTTTCTTTTAATAACTTTTTAACAACAGGACATGTGTTATTATTTTATTGGTTTGTTTAAATTTATGTTTAAAAAAATATTTGAAACGGACCGATCATAAAATGTCACATATACATTGTCAAAATGTTATAAAAAAAAATTGTTAAAATTTTTTTTTCTTTTACATTATCCACTATAGAGGTTGACTTTTGAAGTAGTGAGGACGAGAGAAAAAGAAAATTAGAAAAAAAGAAAAGATGTGTGATAATGAAAGAAGAAAGGATTAATGTTTGAAAGAGCAGTGAGGTCAGGTGAATCTGTTAATTAATGTCAGAGGAAAAATAGTAATTTGGCAGACATATGATCCCCAAAAAATTTGATTTGTGAAAGGACAAGTAGAGTGAGATCCAACGTAAGTGTCATAAAAAATCTGCCAGAATGCTTAAATTTCGCTAAAGGGTATAATGTCTTGTCTCTCTTCTTCTGCTGTTTCAGAAATATGTTACTGTGATGGTGAAAATGGAACACACAACAAACAAAAATCATTAAAAGAAAAGGAAGAGACATATCCATGCATATATGTGGCTAGGGTATAGTCTCTTCCTACCTATATCTACTACCCTTTCAATTATTACACAACATGTCAAGAGCTCAACCCTAATTTTCAATTTCTTTTTCTTATTGTAAATTTAAATCATTTTTTTTATCAAAAACAATGTTTAATAAATTCTCACTTTTAATTCTTTTTCCTCTTTTCATTAGAAGTGTGGTTCCATCCCTCTGTCTGTGGGGCTGCTATACTTTTCATTGCACGAAGACAAAATTCAGATATTTCTTTTTCTCTATTTTCTTCTGATAAAAAAATAAATATAGATGAGAGTGATAGCAGAATTCCCTAAGATTGAAGTGATCATTCATGTTCTACAAACGTCTATGAAAACTTTTGGCCAACATTATCAATTCTTTTTTATATTTAAAGTAAGATAATGGCTCGATCCGTTTGGTTTAAATTCATAACTCATTATTTAAGTTGTGTTTGAAAAACAATTTTTTTTTCAAGATTAAATATATTTTTATTAGTTTCTAAATTCTTCAAGGAAGCAAAAATTTGTTTTTATTTTAAATTTTGATATAATTTAGTCCTTAGTATATAAAAATAAATAAATACAATTTTATGTTAAATCTTTTTATATTATAAACAACATTTTAGATTAATATTTAAGTTATTTATATTATTTTACACAATTTAACTTAAATATTAATTTAGAACATTATTTTAATACATAAAAAAAATAACATTATTGAAAAAAAAACTATATTCCTTAACTTTTAAAATTTGATATTAAAATTTTATACAAAAATAAATTTTATTTTTTATTTTCAAATTTAAAAACTACAAATATATTTAAATTTTTTATTATTATTAGTTTAAATGAATCTTATTCACCTATATAAAAGTTAAATGATTTTTAACAAAGTTGGTGGTGATTTAACCTCTAATCTATTTTTACATGTATTTTGAATTATATGTTTTTAATTTATCATGAAATAAATAAGATTGAATTCATATATATTTAACTTAATTTATATTTATATGCACTTTATTTATAATTTTCTTTATATTTTAATCTAACAATAAGCTCGTCTGTAATTAGACTAACGTTTGTTTATTTATGTTTTCTCTTTATTTTTACCGAAATAAATGTTAGTGTTTCCCTCTTTTGAAAATAATAGTTCTTTTATGATGTGTTCTTTTGTGAAGATTTGGAAGAGATGATTTGGGAGAGATGATTTGAATGGATTTGAGTGGATTTGAGAGTAAATTTTTTGTTGTTTTTTTTAGTGATTTGTGGGTAATTGAGAGTGAATTTGAGAGTAAAATTTATGAAAATAAGTGTAAGATTTGATTGATGTGATAGATATAAAAAATTAGTTTAATTAATAAAAATTGAAGATTACCAAAATACCCCTAATTATTTAAGTAATATAAATGTTATTTAATAATAATAATAATAATAATAATTATTATTATTATTATTATTATTAATTAATAATAATAATAATTATTATTATTATTAATAATAATAATTATTATTATTATTATTATTATTATTATTATTACTATAATAGCACTAATAGAAGGGTGATATTGTAAAATGTATTAATTCTCCGCAAATCTCTTCTATTTATAGAGATGTGAATAGTTACATTATCCCACAAATCCATCTGTTCAATCACCTGCATTTCATCTCAAAGGAACAAAAAAATTTTCAAATTCCATCCTCTCAAATCTTCTGCTACAGGGAAATACCCTCATGCGAACAGAGGCTTAGTTTCTCATTCTTGCTTTAAAATATATTGTTTTAAACTATTTTTCCAACTATATTCAGTAGTGCAGTAAAGAAAAATGACAATGATTATTTTCGTCTATAGACAATGGTTCCGCAACTGAGACATATACAAGCGAGACAAAAAGGAGTAAGCTTTCTGCCTCGGTTAAGAACTAAGGAGAAAAGGGGTTAGATTGTGCCTCGGTTCTTAGGTAACCGCGACAATAGGGTGTTTTTTTTTTCAGACTATAGGCTTCGATTCGTACTGAACTGAACGGTTCTTGCCATCGACGAACGGTTCTCACCCTCGCCGAACAATTTTCGCCTTCGCCGAACAGTTCTTGCCCTTGCTGAGCCCTAGCCACGTCATCGTCGTTTTTTTGTTGCCATCGCAGTGCCCTTTTCGTGCCCTCGCCTCACCATCACAGTGCCCTTGTCGCGCCCTCGCCTCACCATAGCCACCTCTCCCAGGTTGGTTGTCTACGAGAAAGGAAGCTTGAAGCAAGTTTGTTGAGAGAAGTCTTAAAAATGGCAAAGAAGAGATTAGGAGTAGAACCGCTCGAGATAAATGGCAGAGAGAAGAGATTGAGAATAGAACCACTGAATTGGGTTTGTTGAGAGAAACCAACAATAGGGAAAAAATTAGTGTTTCCCCTCTCTGTAATACAAACCTAGAACCAGTGAGAGAATCAAACACCATCACTTATGTAGAGAATCAATCAAACAAAAGACAACTTAATCGAAATCAGAAAAAGGGGGAGGGAAGGAAGTTTCCTCCTTCGTTGTGAATGAGAACGAAGAGAAGAAGAGGAACAAGAACCCTAGGTTGGAGAGAAGACACTCTTTAAAGGCGTGAAAGGGAAGAGGAAGAACATTGTGCGATAAAATGCGTTCGCATTTAGTGTTCTGAATTTGAACTTACGCAAGGGCTATTGCCTCGGTTAAGTAAAAGACCGAGGCCGAACGGTCCTACAGGCCTCGGTTCGCGCCTAAATTGAGGCATATTAATGCCTCGGAACATTCGGTTCTAGAGAAGGTCTCTTGTCTAGCAAGACTGACTGTTTCAGTTCATAACATAACAGAAGTCGAACGGTCCTATTGCCTTTATCCCCAGACAACCGAGACATATTAGTGGACAAAATGAACTTGGAACGTTCAGTTACTGCCTCTGTTCATAGCAAAACCGAAGCCAAACGGTCCTATTGCCTCTGTTCCCAAACAACCGAGACATATTAGTGGACAAAATGAACTTGCAACGTTTGGTTACTGCCTCTGTTCATAGCAGAACTGAAGTCAAACGGTCCTATTTCTTCTGTCCCCAGACAACCGAGACATATTAGTGGACAAAATGAACTTGGAATGTTCGATTACTGCCTCGATTCATAGCAGAACCGAAGTCGAATGGTCCTATTGCCTCTATTCCCAAGCAGCCGAGGCATATAAGTTCACCATAACTATGAAAATGCCACCGCATTTTTATATGTTTCGGTTTTTACAAAACCAAAATGTATGATAGAAGTTAAAAAACCTTTGTTTTACTAGAGATTCTTCCTTATGGTTAAGAATATTCAAGACAATCACATTAAAAGGAATAAAAACAATAGGTAAAATTGAGAACAATTTTGTCTAAACTTATATCAATTAAATATTTTTTTATTAGTATGTAGTAATCTTTAAAAACTAAGTGTTATTTAAGAATGAAGTCAGAAATTTTGTTAAATATGTTATTATGAAGAAATAAACCCAATTTATTTGAGTGATATATTATAGATAATAATACAAATGAAATAGTATCTTAAAATCCAAATTTTGAGGCATGAGAACATAATCTTTCAATGGCTTGAAGTTTAGGTCTTCAATAAATATAAAAATGCTGCTTACCAATTTTTGTGACATCCTAATAATATAACATATGTATGTATATGGACGTCAACATAGATAATATTGGAAAGCAGCTAAGACAAGAAATTATAGTATTACAGTCATCCTTGAAATGGAACTAGAATTTAAACGCTTGGAGTACTAGAGTTTCTCCCTGAAAAATACAAGGAATTAAAAACTTAGAACATGATAAGTTCTTCAAAATAAACGGCTAATCAAATGAAGCCTAGTGGACTAGGCTGCAGCACTGCCATCCTCATCCAAGGTTGTCTCCAAGGTAACCTCCCTGCCATCTGCTCCCATCCAAGTGGATGATCATCGCAAAGGAAAACACATACAACATAGTACAAACACAAATGCAAGGGTGAGCTAATTATATAAAAAGCATGCAATTATACCAACACGAACACACTGAATTCAACCCAAGTAAAGTATATACCGGCAAGGGAATATATACAACACAGATCTTAGCATGTTATCTTCTAGACTTGACTCGTCCGGACTTTAGAATGATAGTCGAGCTATGGCGGGTCATGCACCCGTGGTGGCTTGTGATACTTAGGCTCCCCCGCCTTGGGCTCCCCCGCCCTGGGCTCCCCCGCCCTGCCACACTCACGAGGCTAGTCTGTTTCGCGCCCTAGAGCATGATGGAAGCCTCCAAGACTAAGACCTCCTGCTACTCCTCACCACATGGTTCAGCCCTCTCTACGTGAGAAGAAAGACCATTGGAGCGTCAGGAAGACCCCCAAGACTGAGCTCCTACTTTCATTCGAATGGAAGCCTCCAAGACTAAGACCTCCTGCTACTCCTCACCACATGGTTCAGCCCTCTCTACGTGAGAAGAAAAACCATTGGAGCGTCAGGAAGACCCCCAAGACTGAGCTCCTACTTTCATTCGAAAACACTAAGGGCACCACCAAGAATCCTCGCCTTGAGGATCACGAAATTATGTCCATGAACCATGCTTGTTACACTTAACACCAATTCATAACCTTTATGATCACATACTTTCAAGTTAACAACATCACCTCAATCATAATTTACATTGCAATCATTCCACATACATTTCCAAACAATAACAGACCCAGAAGAACCACTA
The DNA here is from genome assembly GCA_036885675.1 of Vigna mungo. Classification (NCBI taxonomy): domain Eukaryota; kingdom Viridiplantae; phylum Streptophyta; class Magnoliopsida; order Fabales; family Fabaceae; genus Vigna; species Vigna mungo. The sequence goes on from CP144695.1 coordinate 2,190,450, forward strand.
AACAACACAAAACCCCATAAACTCATACTTAGACAAAGAAAACAACTTTGAAACCATCACTAATAGTTTCAGAAGGGTCCAAAACCTCTAAAATGACGTAAAGAACGTCCAAAAATGATACCCGGAACCCCGAAAACCACCCAAAACTGTCCTGGATGATTTTTCGACGACAATAATCGATTATCATATGCAATAATCGATTATTTACGAGAACTTTGAAGAAAATATGATGTTATGACTAGAATAATTGATTATCAAGTGAGATAATTGATTATTCTTATTAGTTTTTGACATCAACCTGATTTTTCTGGTTTTGGTGCATCTTAGACATATCCAATTGATCAATTTAAATTCTGTAACACTAATATTGATATGAAACATGTTTATAGATGAGAGTAAAGTATTGCATTGGTTATTTGGATAGGAATTAGATGTACTAAACTAACTCAAATTTTATTCCAAACATCAAACTAATAACTAGAGGACCTCAAACCCAATTCTAACACTTTGTCCCTATTTTGACCAATTTGGTGACTCAAACAAGTCACAATTCACTTGCTAAGACTGCCCCAACAGCCCAAGTGCACTCAAAACCCCATATGCTTAAAATCACCCTCTCACTTCCCTCCCATCCACCTATAATGTGTTCCTAATTATTAATCTGCTTCACTGAACATCATAGAGATCTACCCTTCTTCCCCAATCCCACTTACACCCCAATTGGTCACCGGAGAGGAAACAGACGCATCAGACTCACCTTCGGCACCAGCACATATGACTAGTCACAACTGACTGGACCAGGCCAGTGCTGCTCTATGATCAGGGATGTGTCAGCTCTAGTTTTTAGGTTTCCTTTATCCTACCAACAAAGAAAGGCTCTCAACAAGTTATAATTGCTTTATTTGAGTTACCTAGATTAGTTTGTTGTGCTCTAAACCTCAAATGCCCAATTTTTATATTTTACTCCCTCTCACAGTAACCTAAAACAGCCCCCAAGCACCCTATTAATACCCATAGCAATGCTAGTTAAAGTCTCACCCAAGACCTTCCCAAAACAAAGTCAAACACATTCCAAACAATTTATATCCATCAACAATACACAGGAAATCATTCACAGGCTCATCATTTATGCAATCCAGTTCATGCCAAACCAAATACTTAAAACAATAACAATACATTCTCAACAGTACATCATATTTTTAATTCAGCATGCATAAAACACTAAACAGATTCAACCAAGAAAATAATTAGCTCCCCTTACCTCCTTTGCTCTCACTGGACAGCTCACACAAAACCCCCAAAAATAGCACCCCAACGCAGAGGCGAGATCAACCGGGCCTATAATCACCATAAATGATGATGGAGTCAGCTCTCAGAGCTAAAATGGAGTAGAGAATGGAAAGAAAACACGCTAGGCACATACAGAGCAGTAGAGTTGTATGCCCTAGGTTCACAACAGTGAAAGAGAAGGGGAAAAAGGAACTTATCGGTCGGAATGAAGAAATCAATCGGTAGAATTAAAGCTCTCTACCGGTGAACGCTGGAACACCTTCAAAATCAAGTTTGAACGGTTAAATTTTCTGGAAATTCTGGAAATCTAGAGAGAAGGCAGAGCATTTGAGGAACTCAGGGTTTAGAGAGAGAAAGGTAAGTTGACTTATGAAATAAGATTTTTGATAATCCCTTCTAAGATCAGGGTCTTAACCTTTAGGACCTAGGTACCTTACACAAGGCCCAACATCCCTTAGTCCAAATTTTCAAGTCCTTACCATTTTAGTCATAATTATTGTTGGAAAAGTATATTCTTATCATTACTAGTAATTTCATTAAATATGTTTCTTAAAATACAAATAAACTTTTCTAATATTTTTATTTCTTTTATTAATAATTTTATCAGTTTAGCAAGAATAAACTCCTTATTCACTTAATTAACGTGACATAAAGCCTCTTTGGAAGAACTTTACAAATTCTTTCTAATAAATAAAACAATATTAATTAGTATAATCTAAAACTAACTTTGGTATAAATTAAAAAAAAAAATTAATAGATTTATTTTACAAATTAGCTAATGTATATATTGACTATAATGTGTATAAAAGATAATTTAATGTTTTTAATTTTATTTTTTTTGGAAAATCCGTGTTGTTATGCCGCTTGGATTATATTTACTAAGAATTTTGAAATTTAATGACTTCTGACTATTCCGATGAGACACAACTGTATACATACTTGAAAAGTCATAATTCCATGCATAATTGAAGCGCCTTCGCATCACGTGCAAGAAGGAATTGGATTATATCAGTATAAAAATGCACATTTATTATATTTTCAATATCTTTATACAAAATGACATTTTTAATTATTTCAATACTTTAACTATAATTCTATAATATTGTATACATTTATCATTCAAAAAAAATTAAATAACAATATAATCAAAATAATTATTATTGTATGCTCAAATGTTATATATATCATATATGATAATCTTTTAGTAAGAAATCTCAAAAGGAATTGATTGGTTGGAAATATCGAGTCTCAGTCTTTAAACAAAAAATATAATATATTTGAGTTTCGAATTTTAGCTTGAAATCTATTTAGAAAAAGAAATCCTAAACTTTTTTTCATCTTATTTCATAAGATTAAGGTTTAAACCTCTTTTTGGTCCCTAAGTTATAAGTGGATGTTCAGTTTAGTCTCCGCTTTTAAAAATGTAAACTTTTGGTTTTTAAGTTATAAAAAATGTATCAAATGAGTCCTTTTTTGATGTTCATGGTCAAACTACAAATAACAATCTAAAGTATTGTTATTATTAAGAAACAAATAAGAACAATCTAAAGATGTAACAGTTGTTAAGAACAGCCAAAAATAGTATTTCAAGTCAAAAAAAGACTCATTTGATACATTTTTTATAACTTAGGGATCAAAGATTTACATTTTTAAAAACGGGGACTAAACTCAACATCCACTTATAACTTAGGGACCAAAAAGAGGTTTAAACCTAAGATTAATTGTCCGAGTATCTCTAAATAATTAACATGATGGATATTAACTCCTTTTAGGGCTATAAATATACATATATTATAAAAAAAATAGCATACATTAGTATTTATAATTTATATTCTCTCGTCATTAAAAAATTGAGATAAAAATCAATTTAGATACATATTATTTTGTTACTTTTATTTTATGTCTTTAAAAGCAAAATCATAAGAATACTTTAAACTTTAAAAGGGAGAAGAAGAGCAAATGTAGAAAATATATTCTTTTTTTCCACTTTGGCACGTGTTTACTCTTCTTTCAACATCAAATTCATATTTTGCTCAAATCAGTAACCATGCTCACTGTCACTATCTTTGCCCTCTGTCTATGTCATCTCCAGCTCACAACATGCCTGCAATTTGTTTCCTCCACCTATATATCGTCTCTCATGTAATTTTCTATTATATAATATATTAAAAAAATAAACTTTAAATTTAATTCAATTTTATTATATAAATATTATTTTATAAATAATTTTATAAAGTTGAATTAAAATTAAAATTTATATTTTAATATATTATTAAAATTTTAAATTGAAGTTTATTTTAGTAAAATTTATTGTTTATTAAATTTTATTATTTATCTATTATTACACTATTTATTAATATCTAATTTTATGTTCAAAATATATATGTTTTAACACGAAGAAATATGTTAAAAGTCTTGACTAAAAATTTATCATAAATGAATATACATTAAAACAGGATAATTGGATATTTAGATAATATATATCAAATTATAATATATATATATATATATATATATATATATATATATATATATATATATATATATATATATATAAAACAAACCTAACTTTACTGATTATTTTTTAATATTTTTAAGTTTGAAAAGTTTTATCCATTAATTTACCATATAACACAAAATTCACATTGTGAATATAAAACCCGACAGAAGGGTGTTTTATTGTAATAAAGTACTTCAATAATTAAAATGAAACTTTATTAAATTTTGAAAAAAAAAATACATATATAGCTCTACTATGTACCAGCTTTGTTTTTGTTGATAAGTTTCGTTTTCTATTAATATGCATTAAAACACGCATGGCAATCAAGATGTTAGGTATCTCTTCTGAATTTTAAAAATTAGTTTCTAGTTTTTTTTTTTTTAAAAAAACGTTTAATAATATTAGTCTTACAATTAAAATAACCAAAACGTCTCTTAATTACTTCGATATTTTATTATTTATTTTTACATTATCTTGCATTCTTCATTTATTCATATTTTCTAAATATTAGATTTTAAAATTATGCCATAAAATATTCTGAAATAAAATAATAATCGAACAACATGTGTCCTTATAAAAGAAAAAAATTACTTTTCACACAAACCCTATTAACTAAACCCAAAATCAGGTGAACATGCAAGACATATACATATGTAGCTAATCTTAATTAGGGTTTGATTCTTTTGTTGTATCACACTCTCATGTGCATCTATATGAGGACACCCTAATAGTGAAATTAGATCATAATTTTGGAGTTTTTATTTCGACTATGACTCTTCAATCATTCAAATTCATTTTCATTGTCTTTTTCTGATGTGATGTTTTGCTGAAACATCATCATCAATTACATTTTCAGAGACGTTGCTACCATAATCTCATAGGACGATATGGTGTGATTTTCTTTATTTTTTCCGTAATATAAGGTGTTAAAAAAATTATTTATGCTTTTTAGCATAGATTCTCATGGGGCCTCCAACTACGACGTTGTAACCTCTGGAATTGTATCGTTCCCTCTCCATGATTAACCAAAATTTCTAAGTTAATTAAACAATTACTATGTATTTTTCAATAATAGTTTCCATAAAATTTATTACAAATTTTAGCAAATTATATTAGAAATGTAAAACCTCTTCCTTTTTCTTATTTCTTCTGATTATTTTTGTTCATTTTTATTTTTATTTTTTACATTATATTTACACTAGTGCAGAAACGTTGTTTAACGTGGGTTAATTTGGGCTTTTAACGTCACTTACACAACAGACGTCTATAAGGGTGATGTCCATGGGACGTCGGAAATCCTCTTAACCGACGTCAATATAAACGTCGATTAACGATATCCACCGACGTCCATATAGACGTCTACTTATACCCACATCGACGTCTAATTTCTCTATATAGACGTCCACCTATGCATAAAATCGACGTTTACATGAATATATAGAGGTTTAAAATGACACTAACCGACGTCTATGTTCCTTATAGACGTCGGACCTGACACTAGCCGACGTCTAACAGAGGCGTTGTGTTTTAGTGCAGTTTTGATCCAGACTTTCGGTAGCATTGTGCAACACTCTTCTCTCGCTAGTTTCCCCACAAAAAAAACTTGCGTCTTTTGAATCTTCTATGACATTTCAACCCAAAACCGAACCTAGGTCCATGACTACTTCCCAAGTTCCATTTTGGGTCGAGAAGCCATAGAAAACTCAAAAGTCGCCACTCTTCTTGTGAGGAAACTAGCAAAGGGAGAATGTTGTACTATGTTACCCAAAGAAAGGATCAAAACTGCACTAAAACACAACACAAAGAAAACAAATTTTAATCAGTTGAACGACAAGATAATCGATGAAAGACTAAACAAAGTTTAAACGATGAGCATAAAAAAAACCATGCACCTGGGATGCAAGAGAGAAAAAGGAGAGGATGAAGACGAGAAACAACAATAGAATGCCGAAAAGAGAGAAAAAGAAGAGGTGTGGCAAAAGAAAAAGGAGAAGAGGAAGACGATCGATATCAGAAACTGAATGCCACGAAGAGTAGCGGTGTATTTAAAATGGAATTGGGCGTTAGTTATTCTCAAGAAACCGACGTCTATAGACGTCGGTTATCCTACTAAAGTGACGTCCAAGTGAACATTTAAAACTGACTTTTTGAATACCCATTAGACGTCAGTTTCTGTCAGGGGGAACTGACATCTAAAGAGCTGAACCGATTGACGTTTGATATCCTGTCAGGGATGTTCACGACTGTTTGTATGGGGCTCCGACGTCTATAATAACATACACGTGGAGGCCCTAAATAGCCGACGTCTCAGACCCTCGAGTTTTGTAAACATAATTATTACAGGTGTAATAGACGTCGCGTAGCCCGAAAAGCCGACGTCAACATTGAAGATTTTTTGTCTTTCCCGCCTACCAAACATGCCTTAGACGTCGGATTTGGACTACAGGACGTCTAAGCGCCTGAGAATTAGGTGAAAATCATTAAGTGCAGCTCAGTAGACGTCGGGGTGCTGCAATGCTGACGTCTTGAAATTAATAGACGTCTATTTTTGGATAAAACCGACGTCTAGTTTACTAGGCTATTTACGATAATGTCACTGTCCGCTCCTATATGTCGGATTACACGCAAACTGACGTCTTATGGGTAACGTTAAACAGCGTTTTTGCACTAGTGTTATAAGTTTCAACTTTTGGATTACTTTAGTCTTCAACTTCTCTATGTTTGAATCGCTTGTATGTATCAACATAAGACACTTTAATGCCTAAATTAGTATTAATTTGAGTCAAATTATATTGAATATTATAATTATTGTAAACCAACCACCTTATATGAACCTTGTATTTATACTATTCATTCTGAGTTTTTCTTGGCCTAATTGCTACTCGATTATATCTTAATGCTATTAATTGGTTAATTCGTGGTTTACCTTTGTTAAACTATATTTAGTTTGATTAATCGTGTTAGATTCTCGAGTTAGTGTATCTGATCAATCATCTCCAGCACGGATGATGAAACTGACCAATCAACCTTGTGTTGATGAACTATCTGATGTTTGACCGAAAGATCCATGTTATACAATAATTATTTTACATTGTGTTTCATTCTTTTTCAAATAGATTTGACCAAATAGAAAGTGAGAGAGAGTGAAACTATGTTGAACTTATTATATATAATTTAGAGTAAGTTTATTTTTGTTTTAATATCTCTTTATTTTTAGTTGTGCAATTTTATTAGTTTATATCACACTTTTACTGATTCTCTATAACTAAAGAAATATTATTTTCTATATTAGTTTACACTGATTTTATAATTAAATATTATTAAGAACTGTTGTAAGGAGTGACATACAAGGCATAGTCACTTCTAATTTTTTAAAATGTATTTAAGTTACTATAAAAATAAGGTTAAAAGCTCTTTTTTGTCCCAGTTTTGGTTGGAAAAATTCGAAATGGTCCTTGGGTTTATTTAATGTTCAATTTCGTCCTAAAAAACGAATTTGGTGTTCAATTAAGTCCTTTTCAGTAACTCCGTTAAAATTCTTAATGGCAACATATCCAAACCCTAATTTAGAAGGGCAAAGTGGGAAAAAAAGAAAGACTTTCTTCTTCCTCTGAAACCCTAATTCCTCTACCATTACCCAAACCCCAACCGCCGACCACCGACCACCGTCCATCATCTTCTTGCTCGCACGCCGTCAACAACCATCGCACCTCGCACATCCATCACCGTCGCACCTTCATCACCATTGCACCTCCATCACCCTCACACCTCCATCACCATCACACCTCCATCACCGTCACGTCTCGCACCTGCAGAAAACAAACCCAAAAGCAGAAACGGGAACCACCGTGGCAGCCTCCAGCATTTTCCAATTCCACTTCGTGTGCCCTTTTCCCCAAATCTGAACCCTAATTTTAGGTGGAAAGGGATCTTCATCTTCTCCGCCGTGAACACATCTGCAACTCAGCTTCACGCATCCATGGCCGCTGCTACCACCAAGCTGCCACCTTGAAGCTTCTTCTTCGTATCTCGCACCTGCAAGCAAAACAAAATCACACAACCATCACGGTCTCGCCTCGACCATTCTCGTCGCATCGTCGTGCCTCGCAGGTTTGATCCTCTTCAACGCAAGCCACCCGACCTCCGTCACGCGCAACCTAGACATCACCATCGCACCTAAATAACCGTCGCATCTCGCACCTGCAGAAAACAAACCCAAAAGCAGAAACGGGAACCACCGTGGCAGCCTCTAGCATTTTCCGATTTGCGCAGGCACACCAGGGGCAAACCCCTTTTTCCCAAATATGAATCCTAATTTTGGGTGGAAAGGGAGTGGACACGTGGCGCGCTCTCACGGGGCAAACCCCTTTCTGCCCACTTTGACCCTCTAAAAACTAACACCTCACTCAGCAGTTGAACATCTGGACACGTTGCCGTTAAGAATTTTAAAGGAGTTACTGAAAAGGACTTAATTGAACACCAAATTCGTTCTTTGGGACGAAATTGAACACAAAATAAACCCAGGGACCATTTCGAATTTTCCCAACCAAAACTGGGACCAAAAAGAGCTTTTAACCTAAAAATAATTTCATTGTGCCCCTAAATACATAAATGTTACAAAACTATACATATATTCATGGTAAACCTAAGAAGATAAAGAAAGAAATGTATGTATCAAAGGTAAAAGATGCAACGAAATCATAAATACTGAAAAGTTAAGTTGATGAGTCAATTATATAAAAGTATTGGGTTAAATATGTTTTTGGTCCCTTAACTTCAAGTGAAAATTGAAATTAATCCCTCTTCAAAACTTTGGCTTAATTTAGTCCCTCAACTTTAGAAATGTATGAATTTAGTCATTTTAACCAAATTTTGTTAATTTTATTTGATGTTTCATATGCATTTCTCGGTTAACATTGAAGCAAAAACGTGTCATACAGTGTAAACAACCCAAATGCTATCATGAAACGTGCTTGAAACATCAAATAAACCTAACAAAATTTAGTTAAAAGGACTAAATTAATATCTTTCTAAAGTTGGGGGACTAAATTAGGCCAAAGCTTTGAAGAGGGACTAATTCCAATTTTTACTGAAAGTTTAAGGACAAAAAACATATTTAACCCAAAATTATTTTAGCAATCTAAATTTTTTAGGGTTAAATATGTTTTTAGTCCCTATACTTTGGGGCGATTTTGGTTTTAGTCCATTTTTAAACTAAGGTACAATTTAGTCCTTCAACTTTAGAAAACTCTGGTTTTAGTCCTTTTTACCAAAATTTTTTATCTTTATTTGCTGTTTCAAACATGTTTCATTATAGCATTTGGATTGTTTACACTGTTTGACACATTTTTGCTTTAATGTTAAATGAGAAATGCGTTTGAAATAACAAATAAAGTTTAAAAAATTTGGTAAAAAGGACTAAAACCAGAGTTTTCTAAAGTTGAAAGACTAAATTGTACCTTAGTTTGAAAATGGACTAAAACCAAAATCGCCCAAAAGTATAGGGACTAAAAACATATTTAACCCAATTTTTTAATATATTACTTTTGTACCATACATATATATATATATTTATATTTATATTTATTTTTGTAAAGGATAGTTAATATAGGAATATTTTACTATGTCAATAAAAAGGTTCAATTAGTTATTTTTTATGATGTTCAAATGTTATGAGTGGTGTTTGTTTAGATAAATCAACATTTGTTTTAGTGTGTGTTTTAGTATGTTTGTAAAGTTATAATATAAATCCTCTTAATCCATTATAATCAAATAATAATTGACTAGTCTTAATTTAGACAAACTTTTAATCAAATTCAAAATATAAATATAAAACCTGACTATTTTAATAGATTAAATCACTTACATAACTGATTAATCCAGTAAGTTTTAAAAAACAAATGTGGCTAAGACATATTAATCGATTAAGTTACTAGAAATCCTAAAATTAACAGAACTGTGTATGAGAGTTTGGAGCATTCCATATCTTTGCAGAAAACATTTTTATTCAAAATGATTAAAAGATTAAAGAAGTTTTCTCTGGAGTATAGGTTTTGATTGTAATATCTTTATACATATGATATCTTTCTTATATCTAACATTTTTATTCAAAATGATTAAAAGATTGAAGGAGTTTTCTCTTGACTATAGGTTTTGATTGTAATATCTTTATACATATGATATCTTTCTTATATCTTTGTTCTGTAATTTCATTTCTTATGTTATAATTCGTCTTTTGTGTACAAGTTTATGATGATTATGTGAAGCATAACCTATCATTTGTGGTTATTGCTTGAAATATCACCTAATCTTCTATTTCTTAAAAGGTTTCTTCAAGATTTTTTTAAATCTTTGTTTTAGAATTATATACAGGTACACTTGTAATATGAAACTTTTGATATTTAGCAGAATTTCTAGCTAAAGTTACTAGTAAAACGGAATGTAAATTCGTTACAATCCGTATAAAATTATTTATATTTTGTTCTTTTGTTTATTATAAACATCCTTTTTTTTTTCTTTGTAAATTTTTTTAATCTTACTAATGCATACTAATATTGTTAATTGGCAAAAATTTTTAAAACATAAAAAGGAAACCAGTTTCCGAAAGAAAGAAAAAAACAATTCAACCTCCTTTTTCTTGGTTGAAGATATTAGATGTACTTATTTTAATCTAATAAGCATGAAATATATAGATATTACTAAGTATGAATATGAGAACAAAAATTACTACTCGTGTAAATAGAATTATGGATACAATTAAAAAAAAAAAACAAATATAAAACCTCATCCTTGAGTTGTCAAGTTGGAATATATTGGAACACCTTCAAACAAAACGATTTCAGAAGAAAAGGAAAATCTTCACAAACATTTGTTAGCAATGGAAAAATATAATTTGAATAGAAAAATACACGGGGAAGATGTTTTCTCTTTCTTTCTATTTTTATGTTTTAGAATGTTATATGTTGTTCATAGTAAGTATTTTAAATATAAATTTAATGTTCTAATAATAATAATTTAATATCACAAATAAAACAATTATATGCGTGGCCAGTTAAAAAAATATAAATAAAAGGTGTTCTACAAAATAAAATAATTTTATAATATCATTGAATAAAAAAAAATCATCATATACAATAACTTTATTTACTTTTACAATAATTACCTTAAACGTTATATGAGCATTTTTCAATTGAATTACAATATATAATTATTTCACCAACAGAATACTATACACTTTTATAAAACATAGTAAATAGTATCTAAAACTTACAAAAAATATATTGTTATCAGTTGGTGCAATTGCCTTAAAAAGGGTTACACGCATATGTTTAAAAAAGTTATAAATTCATAAATAAATAATTTTGCATATGAAAACACATTTTTAATATTAATTTGTGTTTGGCTTAAAAGGGTTATACATAAGGAAAATGAAATGACACCCCAGTTTACTGTATATTGTAATGAGTTGAGAATTTTTTTTTTTTATATACGTTTTGAAAACGAAAATAATATATTTTTACAAAACTATAACTCTTTATGCATAATAATCATTATAATAATTGAAGTATGTTAGAATATAATACTAGAAATGTTGTTGCAGAGTGAGAATGTATTTTATAAATTTTCAAATGTTCAACCTTGAATATTTAAAGTATTTCTCTTTCTTTTAGATGTTTTTTAAGATAAAAATGATTGTATTTTAAAAGACATTCCATCACAATATTTAAATCAGTATATGATGTTACTAAACAATAAATGTGTAATTAATAAAAGTGTAATTAATATAACTTATGAAACACATCATTTAAATTTAGAGTTTATGAATTTTTTTACCTAGATGGACTTATGCCTGAATTGTCTTAGTTTATGTCAATTTAAGAGTCTAACATATACTTGTTCAAAGACTAGAACTATACTGATATGATAGAGAGATATTCAATCATATAATATAAAAAATAATTTAATATTATCATTACACACGATATAATATAAAAAAAAAATACAAATATATATTGTTATATTATTAAAACGAATAATTTTTAAGATTATTAAAATATTAATTTAATTAACAAATAAACTTAATTGAGAGTTTAAAAGGTAACGAGAGAAGTAAGACTAACTTAATAATAAAACAACTTAATTGAGAGTAAATTAAGCTTTAAAAGTAAAAAAAAAAAAAAAAAAAAAATCTTGCCCGATATTAAAAATATGTAAAAATAATAAAATCGTGTCTTATGAGTAGAGGGAGAAAAATAAATGCATCTATGTCTTCTATAGAAACGAGTAAAACATTTAATCGATATTCCGTGTACCTAAATATTTGGTAAATATTTTATTTTAAGTAATTAAACTTATAAATAAGATATCAAAAATGAAAAATATAAATTGGTTGTCAAGTTTATTTTTTTTAGCTTCAAAATACCTTTTAATACAAGTATTATTTAATAAAAATAATTTGATTTCATTTAAAAATCGAAAATTAGATAAAAAAATGTATAAGGATGAAAATTAGATAAAAAAAATCATATACAAAATTTCTAAGGATGCCTAACATGATTTTATTAAGAAATTAACTTGGTATCCATTTAAAAAGTGTATAATATTAAGCAAAGAAATTAAATATTAATAATCACAAATAATAAATGTTTGATTTATTATGTATTTTCGTTTGATAATATTTTACATAAATTTAAAAAAAAATCACGGCAATCAAACATTAAAAAAGTAAGTACAATAATAAATAAATAAACTTTTACATGTTAAAAAAAGTATAGTTACACATATAAAACTTAATAATAAAATATAGACATAGAAGAAAGTACAAGGCTGCAACAAAAGAATAAGAAGTATGCAAAGTGAAATGCAAAAGTAAAAAAGAAAAGTGTGCATAGACTCTTCTTCACTTTACCTTTTATAAATAATATTAACATTTTCTTTATGAAAGAGTTGCAATGCGTGAAGTCATTTATGTGTGTGATGAAGTACATGGTGTGAACCTAGGCATGAGCAGTAGACTTACAGGCTAGAGAGAAAGGAAAAATGAGAATGAAACTTTAAAGGAACTTGTATATTATTTCATATAACGTGTATTGATACAAAAAGAAAACACACCTTTATACAGAAAAGGAAGAAAACAAAAGGGAAACAAAATAACATAAAACAGAAAAAAAAAAAAAAGTTATGGAAGAAGATTAGAATTTATTGTGTTATGATAGTCCCTTCAAGCTTGATGTAGATGTTGACGGTGCGAAGCTTTACCAAGTTTGAAATTGATGTTGTGAAGGGTAGAATGAGGAAGATGATTGGTTAATGGTTAATATATTACCAAGTTGCAAAGTAGTATGTATGGTAAAGCTTGACATTGTCCTCTTGAGCTTTTTCGCCAATAAGATTGTTAGAATGTTAGGATCTATAGATCTTAACCGAGAGTGAATTGGTTTATAAATTGATTTTATCCTTCTTGAAATGTTTGGTGTATAAAATCTGTTTAAATTTAACTTTTTAATCTATCAAAGATTTTAACAAAAACAAGTAAAGATAGTAAAACAAGATACACATGATTTTATACTCGTTCAACTTTCGAAGAATTTACATCAGTCTTCTTCCAAACAACATGAGTTGGAAGTGAATTCACTGTAAGAATATAAATATTACAGTGTTACAAGATCACTTATGTAACTTTAACCTCTAATAAAACAACAATAATTCTTTATGGTGATACTACACACAATCACTCTAAAAACCTTGTCTACATAGCAAGTCTAAATCATTAATCAAATTTAGTGTAAAAGTAAGAAATGAAAACACCTCAGTGCAAATTTTACACAAAAAACCATAATCCTTTACTCCTTAGCCACATCCAACCATGCTTGAATGCTTGTAATATTGATTTAAACAAATTGATGTTATTTGTCCTCTAAGAATGCCCGGTTGTTGTTCTTTGCTCTCAAATTAATGTTCTGAATATGTGTTGTGTAAGTAGGAAATGAAATCAAACTTATTTATATACAAAAACACACTTATGGTAATTTTAATCGATTATGTAATTAACATAATCGATTAAAACAAAGAGTTAGGTTTTTCCTGACTTGTATATTAATAGAATTTACAATCAGTTAAGAACTTAGTTCTTCTATACATGCATTTTAATAGATTCAATAAGTGGTTAATTTCATCAGGAACATTTAAACAACAAAAAAAAAACAGTTTAAACACATTTGGAGCATCGCCAAAATTACTTTACTCAAAATTTCTCCTTTTATCAACAAAGATGACAATCGATTTCGATATACTTTATCCTTTCATGGAAGACTTGATTATTGTCGATTTTGATGGCAGACATGTTATCATAGTAGATGATGGCAGGTTGGGAGAAGGAAAGGTGCATGTCTTTCATAAGGTTGTTGAGCCACTGAATTTAACAGATGGTTTAGGCGAAGGAGTGATACTCTACCTTAGAGGAGCTTCGTGATACAGTGGTTTGCTTTTTAGATTTCCATGATATTGGTGAATCACCTAGATAGACAATGTAGCCAGTGGTGAATTTACAAGAGTTAGGGAAATCGACCCAGTCAAAGTCATTATAAGCTTTCAAAGTAACATTGTTAGTGGCTTTTCAAAAGATACCTTGACTGGGTGTTTGTTTGATATATTGCAGGTTTATGAAAGCGGCTTGATGGTGGAGCATGGTTGGAGAAGCAACATATTAGCTTAAATGATGAACAACATAGGTGATATTAGGATACATGTGGGTGAGATAGATAAACCTCCCTATCAGCCTTATGAATGTAGCATGGTCATCAACGAGATCTCTTTTAGAAGACACGTTGGGGGAGAAGTTCATAGGTGTGCTAACCGATGTTGTATCAAGCATCCCTGTTTTGATGAGAAGATCCAGAACATATTTGCGTTGAGACAAAAGAATACCTTCTCTACTTCTAGCAATCTCAAAACCCAAAAAGTAAGACATCATTCAGTACCTTCCGCCTCTGGCAGCCACAACTGCTCAACAATTTTTTCAACCGCAAAATAATGAACAACAAAATCAGCCACACAATGATATTCAACCACAAGATCAACCACAAAATGAAAATGATTATCGTGATTATTAGTCATGTTTACAACTTATTTTTATGATTCTATTACAATCTAGAACTTATTTATATTATTTAGAACTTATGTATTAATGACAATCATGTAAACAATATTTATGTATTAATGTATGTTTGTAGTTTAAGTGTTGTCTATGTAAAATGTGTAATTTTTGTTATAATGTTCAGGTTTATTATTGATGCCATTGATACAAGCAAACTTTTATTAGTATCTTGTTACGATATGAATTTCCATATGAAAAAATCCGTATGTAATATTATGTATGACCATTTTATATATTAAGTTTTTTCCCCATGTAATTTATATGTAATTCATATGAATTTTTAAACTTACATAAAATATGATTTTTCTTGTAGTGTTTGATAAACACAGTCATATACTAAATTGATAAATATTTCACACTATCCAGTACGTGATAATATACAATATGGAGTTAAAAATAATGTGATATTTGACACCACCTAAAATTTATCCGTGGATGCAAAATCAAGGCACAACCTAAAATTTATCCTTAAGTATTTCTTTTTTCGGTATATACATTTTATTTCTAACTATATTTTAAATATTTTTTAAATCAAAACAATTATTTTATTAAATGTTTTAGATATTTCTGTTTTTGCATTTATTGTTTTCTGTTTTAGATAACTGTTACTATAAACAGTAATATGAGTTCTAGGGTTTCTGTTTTGGGGGTTTTATATTTTCCTGTTAGACAGTTAGAAAGTTTACGTTTTTATGTTTATCGGAACCCTATATAAGGGATTCCAGTGTCTGTAATACAAGATACACACATTCAGAATAAACACAACATTTTTCTTTTCTCTCTTAAACACTAATCGGTCAGAATCTTACCTCTGTTGTGCACTGACCCACTCGGACTTCCTTTTTCCGACCGACCACCACCGCTGGTGACTTTGTCGGAGCAGCATGGAGATCGCCTTTTTCCTCCCGCTTTCGCAGCTGGCTCGCGAGTGTTTGATATCACCTAACTTCTGACGATCAGAAGTTTCTAGTGAGATTTTTGTCTCGCGTGTTTGGGCCGCAAGCTTTAGGCCTCTTTCTATAACACTGGGCCAACAGTTTTTCTATATGGTACCATAGCAAGTCCTGTACCTGTTCTGCCACTGATTCCGCTGCATATACTTCTTCTTCTTGACCTTATTCTTGTTTCTTTAAAGTTTTCTTGCTATCATGGAGAAAATGGAAAAAGTGGACCAAACCAACAACCCCGCCAGTCCCTACTACTTACATCCAGGGGAGAACCCAGGCACCTCCCTCATATCTCAAATTCTAAATGAATCCAACTACAGTTCTTGGAGTAGAAACATGAGAAGAGCCCTTCTCTCCAAGAACAAACTGAAATTCATAGATGGAGGAATCACAAAGCTTAAAAGAGATTACAACCTTTTCGACTCTTGGGAAAGAAGTAACATGATAGTACTATCTTGGATTACCAAGACCCTCTCACCCCAAATAGCAGAGAGTGTGATATATGTAGAGAATGCTCGAGAACTATGGGAAGAATTGAAAGAAAGATTTTCTAAAGGGGATCACTTCAAATTCTCATATTTACTCCAATAAATTCATTCCATCAAGCAAGGTGAAAGGAGTGTAAACCAATATTTTACTGATTTGAAGATTTTGTGGGAAGAATTGGAGTTTTTAAGACCCATCCCAAGCTGTAGTTGCAAAATCCCTTGCAGTTGTGATTTATCCAAAGCCTCACACAAATACAGAGACATGGAGCATGTCATATGCTTTTTAAAGGGCTTGAATGAATGTTATAAAACTGTTAAAACTCGGATATTGCTTATGGGGCCTTTACCCAACATTAATCACGTCTTTTCACTCATCATACAACAAGAAAGGCAAGGGAAATACTATTCTAATCAGAATGACAGCAAGATCCTTGCCAACACCATTGAGAAACAAAACCAGTGAAAGAATAATCACTGGAAGACTTATGGACGTGGAAATCCTCCCAGAAATCAAGGAAGAAGGAGAGGGAGAAACCCCAACTACGGGAAACAGTGTTCCCATTGTCATAAAATGAACCACACCATTGATGAATGTTATAGTCATGTTTACAACTTATTTTTATGATTATCGTGATTTTTAGTCATGTTTACAACTTATTTTTATGATTCTATTACAATCTAGAACTTATTTATATTATTTAGAACTTATGTATTAATGACAATCATGTAAACAATATTTATGTATTAATGTATGTTTGTAGTTTAAGTGTTGTCTATGTAAAATGTGTAATTTTTGTTATAATGTTCAGGTTTATTATTGATGCCATTGATACAAGCAAACTTTTATTAGTATCTTGTTACGATATGAATTTACATATGAAAAAATCCGTATGTAATATTATGTATGACCATTTTATATATTAAGTTTTGTCCCCATATAATTTATATGTAATACATATGAATTTTTAAACTTACATAAAATATGATTTTTCTTCTAGTGTTTGATAAACACAGTCATATACTAAATTGATAAATATTTCACACTATCCAGTACGTGATAATATACAATATGGAGTTAAAAATAATGTGATATTTGACACCACCTAAAATTTATCCGTGGATGCAAAATCAAGGCACAACCTAAAATTTTCCTTAAGTATTTCTTTTTTCGGTATATACATTTTATTTCTAACTATATTTTAAATATTTTTTAAATCAAAATAATTATTTTATTAAATGTTTTAGATGTTTCTGTTTTTGCATTTATTGTTTTATGTTTTAGACAACTGTTACTATAAACAGTAATAAGAGTTCTAGGGTTTCTGTTTTGGGGGTTTTATATTTTTCTATTAGACAATTAGAAAGTTTACGTTTTTATGTTTATCGGAACCCTATATAAGGGATTCCAATGTCCGTAATACAAGATACACACATTCAGAATAAACACAACATTTTTCTTTTCTCTCTTAAACACTAATCGGTCAGAATCTTACCTCTGTTGTGCACTGACCCACTCGGACTTCCTTTTTCCGACCGACCACCGCCGCTGGTGACTTTGTCGGAGCAGCATGGAGATCACCTTTTTCCTCCCGCTTTCGCAGCTGGCTCGCGAGTGTTTGATATCACCTAACTTCTGACGATCAGAAGTTTCTAGTGAGATTTTTGTCTCGCGTGTCTGGGCCGCAAGCTTTAGGCCTCTTTCTTTAACACTGGGCCAGCAGTTTTTCTATATGGTACCAGAGCAAGTCCTGTACCTGTTCTGCCACTGATTCTGCTGCATATACTTCTTCTTCTTGACCTTATTCTTGTTTCTTTAAAGTTTTCTTGCTATCATGGAGAAAATGGAAAAAGTGGACCAAACCAACAACCCCGCCAGTCCCTACTACTTACATCCAGGGGAGAACCCAGGCACCTCCCTTATATCTCAAGTTCTAAATGAATCCAACTACAGTTCTTGGAGCAGAAACATGAGAAGAGCCCTTCTCTCCAAGAACAAACTGAAATTCATAGATGGAGGAATCACAAAGTCTAAAAGAGATTACAACCTTTTCGACTCTTGGGAAAGAAGTAACATGATGGTACTATCTTGGATTACCAAGACCCTCTCACCCCAAATAGCAGAGAGTGTGATATATGTAGAGAATGCTCGAGAACTATGGGAAGAATTGAAAGAAAGATTTTCTAAAGGGGATCACTTCAAATTCTCATATTTACTCCAATAAATTCATTCCATCAAGCAAGGTAAAAGGAGTGTAAACCAATATTTTACTGATTTGAAGATTTTGTGGGAAGAATTGGAGTTTTTAAGACCCATCCCAAGCTGTAGTTGCAAAATCCCTTGCAGCTGTGATTTATACAAAGCCTCACACAAATACAGAGACATGGAGCATGTCATATGCTTTTTAAACGGCTTGAATGAATGTTATAACACTTTTAAAACTCGGATATTGCTTATGGGGCCTTTACCCAACATTAATCACGTTTTTTCACTCATCATACAACAAGAAAGGCAAGGGAAATACTATTCTAATCAGAATGACAGCAAGATCCTTGCCAACACCACTGAGAAACAAAACCAGTGAAAGAATAATCAAGGCTGGAAGACTTATGGACGTGGAAATCCTCCCAGAAATCAAGGAAGAGGGAGAGGGAGAAACCCCAACTATGGGAAACAGTGTTCCCACTGTCATAAAATGAACCACACCATTGATGAATGTTATTCTAAGCATGGATAGCCACCTTGGTACAATGAAAATGAGAACAATGGTGAAAATAACATCGGACAAAATGAATGGGGCTCAACTAATACTTGTTCAACATCTACTGGAATACAAACCAGCCAACAAAATGGTATTCAAAACTCTGTCACCCATGAACAGATGTAGAGATACTACAGATGCTAGAGAAAGCTGACAGCCCATCTCACAGCATCAGCCAAATTCAGAAAAACAGTACAGAGGACACACAAGGTATGTTCTCATGGATCATAGACACAGGTGCCACAGATCATGTGACCCATGATAAAAACCAGTTCATTATGTCCATTATGCAGGGACCATACATTTCTCTAAAGAATTTGTGATTTTTAACGTTTTGTATATACCTGAATTCACTTTTAATCTCATATTTGTTCAGAGTCTCACTAGAGGTATAAATTGTACACTAACTTTCTCTTCTAAGGTGTGTGAAATTCAGGACAATTCTACATTAAAGATGATTGGATATGCTAGTGTGTGCAAAGGCCTCTACCATTTACAATCTTTTGGAAGGAATTTAGCTCTTAGTTTTACTTTTTCTTATGAACATGACAATGTAAATCTATGCTATAGACTTGGCCATCCTGGATATAAAGTTCTTGAGAAAATATGTAAAGCTTTCCCTTATATTCAGACTGCTAATGATAATGCTTGTGATATTTGTCACTTTGCCAAACAACACAAATAACCTTTTCCTAAGAACAATTCTTTATCTGGTGAATGTTTTGGCATGATTCATTGTGATACTTGGGGTCCTATATCTACCCCCTTTGTGCATGGTCATAAATACTTCCTAACTGTTGTTGACGACTATAGTAGGCATACATGGGCCTTTCTCATGCATAATAAGGGTCAAACTAGGAAACTCTTACAGACTTTTATTGCTAAAATTAAAACCCAATATAATAAAACTATTAAAGTCATTAGGACAGATAATGGACCTGAATTTAATTGCTCTAATATCTATGATTCTTATGGAATTGAACACCAAAGAAGCTATGTTGAAACCCCACAACAAAATTTTGTTGTGGAAAGGAAACATCAACATATATTAAATATCACGCGCAACCTAATTTTTCAGTCTAGTATCCCTCATATATATTGGTCTTATGCTCTGTCACATGTTGTTTATTTGATCAACATATTGCATTCTCCTATCATTAAAGATAGAACCCCTTTTGAGCTCTTACATAATAATTCACCTACTTATCTTGACTTAAAGGTGTTTGGTTGTCTTTGTTTTGCCTCTACCTTGGAAAGCAATAAAAATAAACTTGATCCTAGGGCTAGAAAGGGTATATTCCTAGGATACAAAAGTGGGGTAAAAGGATATATAGTTCTGGACATCAACAGTAGAGAGATATTCATAAGTAGAAATGTTGTTTTCTATGAAGACATTTTTCCATATAAGGACAAACAAGAAGGGAGAAGTAATCATAATAATGATAAAGAAGACATATTTTTTCTTGATGATATTGCTTGCAGCCATGAAAAGGACTCTGCCGAGAATGAGAGAGGAAACTTAAATCCTATTCAGAACAACTCTACTGATGAGATACCTGCTGAGGAAAGCACTACTACGGGAGACATTAATCCTATAGAGCAGGAACAAGGAAACGTGCAAAGGAGATCTAGCAGAGTTAGAAAGACTCCAGAATACTTAAAAAGCTACATACAACAAAGTGATCAATCTCCATCTACCCAGTTGTGTGCCAAGAATGGTTTGACTACTCCTTATCCCATTAAAAATGTTTTGTCTTACAAATCTCTCTCAAACAAACATTTGAAATATACTCTTGTTGTAACTGCCAATAAAGAACCCAAGTCCTATGAAGAAGCTAAAAACAACCCTGAATGGATTGATGCCATGAAAAAGGAGATACGGGCTCTACAAATGAACAAGACCTGGTATTTGATTCAACTTCCTCCAGGAAAGAGATCTATTAGATGCAAGTGGGTCTATAAAATAAAACATAAGGCTGATGGCATAGTTGAGAGATATAAAGCTAGGTTGGTAGCCAAAGGCTACACTCAACAAGAGGGAATAAATTTTTTAGATACTTTTTCTCCTGTTGCTAAGCTCACTTCTGTTAGGTTGTTGTTTGCTCTTGTAGCCTCTAAAAATTGGTTCCTACATCAACTAGATGTGGACAATGCTTTTCTTCATGGAGATTTAAATGAGGATGTCTATATGGATCTTCCTCCAGGATTGAGTGTTGACACTGAAGGACTAGTTTGTGAACTAACTAAGTCTTTGTATGGGCTGAAACAAGCCAGTAGGTAGTGGTTTCACAAGCTCTCCACGTTTCTTATCTCTTTAGGATATACCCAATCTAAATCTGATCATTCTCTATTTGTTAAAAGAACCCCTTCTGATTTTATAGCTTTACTTGTGTATGTCGATGACATTGTTTTAACAGGAAATTCAACGAAATAAATCAACCTCATAAAGACTCTTTTGAACAATCAATTTCAGATTAAGGATCTAGGAGAACTCAAGTACTTTCTTGGATTTGAAGTTGCTACATCTAAGAAAGGAATACATTTGTGTCAAAGGAAATATGCCCTGGATATTCTAGAAGAAATGGGAATGCTAGGGAGTAAACCTAGCTCTACACCCTATTTGAGCAACACCAATTGTCTATACAAGACAGAGGATTATATGGATAATCCCAGTGATTATAGGAGATTAATAGGAAAATTGTTCTATCTTACTAACACCAGGCCTGATTTATGTTTTATTGTCAACCTTTTAAGTCAGTTCATGCAGGAACCAACTAAATACCACTATCAAGCCTTACAACACGTTCTTAGATATATCAAGTCAAGTCCTGCTGAAGGACTCTTCTTTGCTTCTGATTCTAATGCACAGATAAAGGGTTTTAGTGATTCGGATTGGGCCACATGCCCTAATACGAGAAGGTCAGCCACTGGCTATTGTATTTTCTTAGGTAACTCTCTTATCTCATGGAGGTCGAAGAAACAAAGTATGGCCTCGAGGTCTTCCACAGAGGTAGAATACAGAGCTCTTGCAGCTACAGTGTGTGAGATGCAGCGGTTACACTATCTTCTCCAAGATCTTCATGTTGAGCCAATAACTAATGTTGTCCTATATTGTGACAACAACTCAGCAAGGCACATTGCTCATAATCAAAGTTATCATGAGCGAACCAAGCATATAGAGTTGGATTGTCACGTTGTTCGTGAGAAAGTACAAGCTAAGCTTTTACATTTGCTTCTCATTCGGTCAGAAGGGCAGCTTGCAGACATATTCACTAAATTTCCTCACCGGACTCGATTCAAATCCATTATTCCCAAGCTTGGAATGGTGAATATCCATCATCCAGCTTGAGGGAAGGCTATTAAATGTTTTAGATGTTTCTGTTTTTACATTTATTGTTTTCTATTTTTGACAACAGTTATTATAAACAGTAATATGAGTTCCAGGGTTTCTGTTTTGGGGGTTTTATGTTTTTCTGTTAGACAGTTAGAAGGTTTACGTTTTTATGCTTACAGGAACCCTATATAAGAGATTCCAGTGTCTGTAATACAAGATACACACATTCAGAATAAACACAACATTTTTCTTTTCTCTCTTAAACACTAATTGATCATAATCTTACCTCTGTTGTGCACTGACCCACTCGGACTTCCTTTTTTCGACCACCGCCGCTGGTGACTTTGCCGGAGTAGCATGGAGATCGCCTTTTTCCTCCCGCTTTCGCAGCTGGCTCGCGAGTGTTTGATCTCACATAACTTCTGACGATCAGAAGTTGCTAGTGAGATTTTTTTTCTCATGTGTTTGGGCTGCAAGCTTTGGGCCTCTTTCTTTAACACTGGGCCAGTAGTTTTTCTATATTAATTTTATTATTTAAATGACCGTTTTTTATTTTAAATTCAATCATTTATTTTTTGACTGTTTTAATTTCTAAAATTTAACTATTTTTTAAACTAAAATAACTATTATAATAATAAAATTATTTAAAAATAAACAAATATATCAATAATAAAATTATAAAAATTATTTAAATTTAATTTCATAATTATAATTAGAGCCGTCAAAATGGGTCATAACCCGTGAGCTAACCCGGCCCACCACGGGTTCGGACTGGGTTGGGTTTGAAAAAATTGATTTTTTTTATGTGGGTCAGATTTGAACTCGGCTCATTTAAACCCAGCTCACGCGGGTTGAACCCGTGGTGGGTCGGGTTGACCCGCCAACCTGCCTACTTAATTTTATTTTTTTAATGTATTATTTTATTTATGAAACCCTAAAAAATAAAATACTCTTTTCACTCACTGTGTATACCAAAAAAGTAACCACTGCTCTCACAAATCACTCTCACGGAACTTGCTCTCATGTACGGTGTTGTCATTCAAGAGAAAATATTGTAGATTTATCTATTCAAGATTATGATATTGTAAATGGATAAGGAACACAAAAATGATGAATATAAGAAACTTATTTGTATGTTTTTTGTGTTTGTTTTTGGATGAAATTTGGATTATATTGTACTTTTTATTATTATTTTGAATTGTCTTCAGTTTAACATCATTTTTTGGGAATGAAATTTGTTTAAATTTGAATATAGAAAGTTTGTAAATTTTTTATTTAAAAAAGTTGTAATTAAATAGGCTAATAAGCCAACCCGTTTACCCACCAACCCGTGGTGGGTCGAACCGGGTTCAGATTTTTCTAACTCGCTAATAAATGAGTTGGGTTGGCTCACTAAGTGACCAACCCGTGATGGGGCAGACCGGGTCAAGCCGGATTACCCGTTTTGATAGCTCAAATTATAATAATAACAATTTTATTTTTTTTATCATTAAAAGAAGTGAACAGTTCGTACGTTAAAGACAACGAAAGAAATAGTAACATTTCTCTTACCTCCTATCCCACTGCCACTAATTTGATTGAAACAAAAAACCATCAAACATAATATTTCTCCTCTATCGTTTAGAAAGAATCATTCTCTATGTTTCTTATTTGTTAAAACAACAGAACACGAAGAATCAAAACATAAATAACATTATAAGAATGAATATACATGTTGTCCAACACTATAATAATAAAATTACTTCTAACAACTCACTAAACTCAAATGCACAGTGTTTTCATTGAGTTTAGTTTCTGAAACCTGAATTGGATCAACAAAAGCAGTCCACAGAACTCTTTCAGAGGCCTCCTTCTTGGGCCGTGTTTTCATTGAGTTTAGCTAAGTTCATTTGAATGGAAGATTTGTTTATCGTCATTTTATGAAACAATGTCATAAATAATATAAACCATGATTCGTCAAATTAAATAGTCAATCTACAAATTTTTGCATCCTGTGTTTTTACAATCTTGAATTGAATATTCATTTTCGCTACGTTCAATCCTCAAATCATTACAAGATGTCGTATCAGTTCTTTTATCCCAAACCCGTGATTTTTACAACCAAACTGTACATCAAAATGGCTTTTTATAAATAAATTACAGAACAAAAAGTTGATGTATCTGGGTAACAGCTACATCATGACCACGCAACAGGCATCCAAATAAATAAAAATGGTGCAACCGTGTTCTGGGGATCAGGAAAACACGAAGTATAAAAATTTGTATAAAAATATAAGACAAAATACAAAAAGAAGTTGATCAGCCAAGGATATTATTTTGTCACAGTCTTCAGAATTGTTTAAACCCTGACTTGGAACATTTGAAGGGGCTGAACATATAAGCTCTATGGAGAAAGAAGCAGAGCTACTCTGTAAACTCGGCATGAAGATCATTTCCCCAGGAACACTTTTGAATTCACCATCACTCCACTCCTACATGATGAAACCAAACTATACAAAATCTTAAAATGAACAAAAAAATCCATTCCGTTTTATAAATAAAAGATGCATTAACAATCAAAATAATTACAGTTATTGTTTTCATTCAGTATGCGTTGCATTTCCAGCCATCACAATAATCACAGCCGCACACTTAAAAACTATGCTTACTACAAGTTAGACAGTAATATGAAATCATTTTTGGATTCCAACCATTAGCAGATTATCCTTAAGTGAATAGTAGAAAATAGCCTTTGTAGGGTAGTACACTATCAATTGTATCATGTATGATCAAATCATAAAGAAAAAATACTGAGTTTTTAAAATGTCTTTAGTACATAATTATTTAGTAGTACAACAAACTTGACACTTACAAAGATGAAAAATTACCTGTAATTGTTTGCCAACTGTGACAACTATATTATGTGGACCTGCGTCAAATGATAGGGGACCTCTTTCAGTTTGGACGTAAAATATACATTGTTCCATTGGAAGGTAGAAACGCAAAGCATGATCACAATATCTGTCTTTTCTCTTAACCGAAGAGTCTTCATTTTGTTTGGTAACATTATCGTGTGGATACCTGCACAAGCAAATCACAGACTCTGTATCTTGAATCCGCTCCTGAAACTCTACAGATGTGTTGTCCTGTAGAACCAGACTCACTTGCTCAACTATACTATCCAATCTACTTGCAACATTCCCCATGTGAACCCTGCATGATATTCATCACATAAAACGACTTAGCACCTTCAACAACTTCATTACTGACACTAATATACCTCTATAAAATTTATTATAAATGTTTTGAGAAAAAAACCTCAAAATAATCTTTTTAACACTAATATACCTCTATAAAATTATGTTTAAGAAAAAAATTGTCTCAATTTTTTTTAATATTAATATACATATATTAAATTAATTATAATTTTATATTTAAAGTTTAATAAAATTAACAGTAGTTTTTAACTTTTATTGGTATTAAAAATTATATTTAATGAGTATGCATATATTTTGATAAGAAATTGAAATTTTTATTTGGATTGAATTACAAAACTATTAACAAGGTCATGGTTTAACTTTAGTTGAATAATGAAAATAAAATCCTAAATAATCTGCATATTTCCTCTGTTTCAAATTTCCATCCAATAGAATCTGCACAATAATTAGTTTAATATCCATTTTAGCATTAAATTCCACGAATAATACTACATCATTTTGATAAAAGGAGTGATGATAACTTACATTCGAAATACAATTTCATAAATAATAGTTTTATTATAATATTTTATTTACAATTATTATTATTAGTTTAATATAATATTTTTTTATCAGTATGAGATAAAGAATTCAGGCCTAAAGGTAACTAGAAGTTTGATATATTGAAGTTTTGGAACTGAATTCGAAACGAAAAAATACCAAATTTTCTCTATCTTATATTCCATAAGTCTACTCTTGCACTACTTCTAAATAATAAGATAAATATTAAATATATAAACAAACCTATACATAAATATACCTATGCTACGTCACTTTAAAGATACAATGAATGTTTCTCCAGCTGAGGGCTCTATTCAGCTTTTGTAGGAATAATTTTATCATTAAAAGTAGTTTTTAAGTGATCGTAGATGAAAATAAGTGGGTATCATGAAACAATTAGGCAATTAAAATTGATATCAAGCATTGTAAAAGTGGACAGTATAACAATAATACTGAAGTAGTTCTTTTGTATTATTCATGGTAAAAAAGAAAGTATAGTTTGCATGCAAAAAGGTGGCGGTAAATTTATACGGTAATACCAATACAACAGTACATGAAAAAAGTTGATCATAAACCAAACATCAAGAAACGAAACAATGGAGAATCAACCATAACTGCAAACTAAAGAAAGAAAAAGAAAGAGAGTGTAATGAATACCAAAAGTTCCGATCCGCTTGATCGCGGATAATATCGTTAACGGTAAATTCCATTGACCCTTTGCTAGAGCGAACGCAGGGAATAAGTTCTCCGTTAGTTCCGTTAAGCTCGACGGCGACGTTTCGCAATTTCTGGAAAACACTCTCGGCTTCGTCCGCCATAGTTTGGAGCTCGACGCCGGAGATCCCGTGGCACCGGATGCGGAACGCCCCGAACTCTCTGGCGGAGCGCATCATCAGATCGGCGGAGACCAGCGGCAGCGACCGGAAGTCGATCTCCGCTGGCGCCGGCGGGAGGTGCGTTACCGGTAAGGTCAGCTCCGGCGGATGCAGTGACTTCTCTAGGAACTGGCTGAAGGTCTCGCTCGCGGCGGATCGCATCCCTCTCCCAGTCGGGATCGGTGACGGAAGCGGCGCCGGAATCTGGCTGTTGCAGCGCCGCATTGCGACCACAACGGCGTCGCTCCGGAAACGTCACGTACCCGCTCGAATAAGATAAATTAGAATGAGATTCACCGATGATATTGTTTGAAAGATAATCAATGTCGTTTTTAGGCAGCCGTGAGTGGTCAATTAATCTCCAATGGGGATTTGATGAGCGATGATATAGCGATGACGGAGAACAATCAAGATAACGACGTTGTTTGTTTATTCTTGTAGATTTTTTTGGATGAATCATGAATCAGAAAACTGTAGATACGGAATTCAGGGAGAGAACGGAAAAGGAGACGACGTCGTTGGATGAATGAAACGATGAAGAGGAATGATGCTGTTGGGGTTAGAAAGGAGCTTTTCTCGAAGCCTGAATTTGGAATGCAAGGGACCCTTCGTGGCTGCACTCCATTTCGCGTGGGGAGCACGACTTTCTAGTTACATGCTTCCCTGCAACGCAGGTCTACGGTGTATCATCGCGTGCATGTGATATCGCGCCACGTGTATACAGTGACAATGGTTCCGTTGGTTATGAGGGCTGCATAGCGGGTTTTCAATGGAAGTGACTGTAGAAACGTAAAGTAAATAAATAAATAAATAAAATAAAAAGGCTGCAGATGCAGGGTTTGTGGCTGTTACGGGCTAATGGGCCTGGCTTTTTTCTTGATTTTGTGGGGTGTTACTCCCTCCATCACCACCTACCTTTTGCTCCCTTCATCTCTTCATTTCATTTTTATCCTTTCTTTCATCTCTTTATTTTTATTATATCCTTAAGTAAACAGTTTAAATTAATAAAAAAAAACTAAACAAAAATTAAAAAAAAACATTCTAATGTCCAATTAAATAAACCGTTTATATAATTGTTTCGGTATGGAATTACTGGGACCGAAAGCTCTGACCCTGTTAGGTGTTCTGCCGCTTTCTTCTGGTGCGATACCTTTGGTCTTCTCCTCTACTCGTCTTTCCGGCCGTCCGTTCTTTCGTCCGCTGATCCTTCCGTCCGTTCGGTGGCTCTTCCGTCCGTCCGTCTTTCTCCCAGGAGGGGGGTGGTACCTGTAATGGTACTCCGACGATCAAGTTAGACGTCGGTGTTGGAAACTCTCTGTTCCAGGCATATGGGTGCTCGGAACGGCGAGAGTGTGATATTTGGTTAAATCTGAGAGTGCAGGTGGGAAATCAATGTGTTTTAGGTTTAGATTATGCGTACCGCGTCTGGAGCTTTTCTCTTTTACTTATAGGCCTTGGATTCATCCAAAATCAATGTAACAGAAAAATTCAAATATTAACCAAACGAAATATAAACCACTTACCTGATATATCTCTGTTGAGATATTAACCGAATAATAACAGACCGTTATTTGTGTGACATACTACCGTACATGTGATATCGCGCCACGTGTATACAGTGACAATGGTTCTGTTGGTTATGAGGGCTGCATAGCGGGTTTTCAATGGAAGTGACTGTAGAAACGTAAAGTAAATAAATAAATAAATAAAATAAAAAGGCTGCAGATGCAGGGTTTGTGGCTGTTACGGGCTAATGGGCCTGGCTTTTTTCTTGATTTTGTGGGGTGTTACTCCCTCCATCACCACCTACCTTTTGCTCCCTTCATCTCTTCATTTCATTTTTATCCTTTCTTTCATCTCTTTATTCTTATTATATCCTTAAGTAAACAGTTTAAATTAATAAAAAAAAACTAAACAAAAATTAAAAAAAAACATTCTAATGTCCAATTAAATAAACCGTTTATATAATAATTCAATAACTAAATATAAAATATACTTATTAAAATAAAAAATAAAAAAAAACTAATAATAAAATAACACTAAAAAAAATTCAGGCCTGAACGGATGTTGCATATCCGTTTGCACCCTTGAGAGAGAATCTTGAGTGTAGAGATCTTTATGAGGTTAACTTGGCCAAGAATCTTGACATTTATAGATATTTTAGTATTAACTTTAACCATTTGCTAATTGTTCCTTTGTGCAGTAGAGTGAATCTAATTAAGTTGGAATGCATCCAAGATGACCAAAGGAGCAAGCTGTTAATACGATTATTTTGTTTTTTTAAGTGAGATGATACTTTGACATGACTTTTTTTTACTCTTACACTCAAATAACACAGTGAGTCCCAGCTTTTTCCATATTTATTTAAAGCAAAAGGTTAATTTTGGAAGAAAAAGTTAACAAATTCCATGTCATTTGAATGTATTTGCCACATAGGCATGTCAACGTATCAGAACTCTTCTTTTAAATTGGTTAATGCAATTTGTTTTCCACTTATTGGGTTAAGAGCATAGCCCAGCACCGTGACAAGCAGCAAGCAACCCTTTCAATCAAACTCATCCTGCAGCACGTGTATTTGATAGCAAGTTAGTGAACCGTGGAAAGCAATGAACCATTGGTTGCAGTAGGAAAACTGGGTGAACCAACCAACTGTGACTTCCAACATGGTCCAAGAAAAATCACAGCAGCTACATACCTTAGCAGACTTCCTATTTTGCTGGGAAACAGTCCCATGATTGCATCGAGAGAAAAGGGAGCATTCTTAATTAATGTGTAGTTTTATAATAGTATTGTTAGTTGTATACTGACTTTGGTGTATATCATTTGTGCCCTTTCGAAAAACAAAGAAGAATATTTTAAAGCTGCAGCAAGGGAACAAACCCGAGAAGGTTGAACCCAATAGATGTCGACATCCGTTTCAGGCTCAAACGAATATGCGACATCCGGTTGTGATTGTTATCTTCTTCCTTTTCCTCTGCATATACGCACACACAGAAAAATCACACAACTCACATACAAAAATCACAAAACACAGAGAAAACTCAACGACAGGAGTGGGATAAGGATCTTAAAAAGAATAGAAACGAATGTGAGAATAAGAATTGGAGGAGTTCTAGAAAGAGATAAAAGAAAAATTAGGGTTTCAGAAAGGGTAAATAAATAAAGTTAAAAAAATAAAAAAGATTAATTTTGTAATTAAAAAAAATTATAAAGAGTTAGGGAGGTGGAAGGAGCAAAGGTGGTGGTGGAAGAAGTAACACCCCGAACTAATTATCCACTTAAATAATTTGTATAACTCTCATCCAATTAATTAATTTTAAGTCTTTCTTATAGTTTAATATAGCTTTAATTAACTATCCCACATATATGACTAGGGATGGCAACGGGTCGGGTCGGGTACGGATAGTGCCTACCCGCAACCCGACCCGCCGGATAAAAATGTACCCGCCACCCAACCCACTACCCGCCGGGTATCCGTTTAGAAAAAACCAGTTGGGTATTTTAAAACCCGCGGATACCCTCAAAAAATAAAATAAAAATATATTTTATACATTTTAAAATAAAATTTAAATAAAATTACAAAAAAAAAATTATATAATATAGTATAAAATAAATTAAATAAAAATTAAAGTTTAATTTTAATTAAATTTTACCTGATAAAATATATTTTTATTTTATTTTTAATTAAATTTAATTAAAAAATATATAAATTAATTTTTTTTATTATTTTTTTCAGGTAACGGGTACCCGCGGGTCGGGTAGTATACTACCCGTACCCGACCCGTTTAGAAGCGGGTATTAAAATACCCGCTACCCGTTACCCGCGGGTAGTAAATATCCGCGGGTAATAACTACCCGTCGCGGGTTTTACCCGCGGATACCCGTGCCCGCGGATTATTTTGCCATCCCTATATATGACACGATCCCTAAATATTTTATTATCTAAGCTTTTAATTCTTAGGTTTAATGTCTCAATAGGTCCCTATTTTCGTTTAAAATCTCAAATAAGTCCTGGTCTTTTTTGACATCTCAATTAGGTCTTTATATTTGTTAAATTGATGCAAATAAATCCTTTTCGTCAAATTCATTTAATGGTGTTAATGGGTGTGTAATGTGGCATGGTGGCTATGTAATTTTAATAGACATCTCATTCAAAACGTGGACCAATTCTATTTTTTTAAATTTTAAATTAAAAAATTAAGTAGAAATATAATTAAAGAAAGGGCATAGTTGGAAAATCTCATTCATCTTTCTTCTGAAAGCCCCATCGACTCAAACAACAACACTTTTCTGAACGAGAGACGAATCCTAAAACTCCAATTCCCCCAATTCAATCTCTCTCAACCTTTTGCATTGTTATTTTCTTGCCATTTTCTTTAAATTTTCTTTAAATACTAACGGTAAACCCTAAACCCTCTTTCCGGCAGCCCCAATGGACTTCACTCCACCGTCGTTTGAGGATGGTTTCACCTTCGAGAAGCTCTTCTCGCAAGGCTTCTCCTACACTTACGATGACGTCATCTTCCTGCCCCATTACATTGACTTCGCCGCCGACGCCGTCGACCTCTCCATGTGCCTCTCGCGCCGGCTCCCCCTCGCCGTCCCCCTCATTGCGTCCCCCATGGACACAATATCCGAGTCCGCCATGGCCAGTAACATGGTCTCCCTCGTGCGGCATCGCCATCGTGCACTCAAACATTTTGGCAGCCGCCCAAGCCGCACTCCTAGGCGCGGCCAAGTCCCGCCGCTTCTCTGCCTTGGTTGTTTCTGGATCAAATTCAAGAAGATTAAGCCTGTCATTGATGGAGACCTAGTTCACATGATTTGGAAGGATCCAACCAGGGATATCCTATGGTGCTCGTTCAAATTCCCATGTGTAATGAGAAAGAGGTGACACGCTCCTTCTAATCCTACCCCATTAAAGTTTGGTGCTTTCAAGCAAAAACAAAAAAAAGTTATCGGTGCCAAAACAAATCAATCTGAAGTGTATGAAATATCGCTTTCAGCAGCGATCCAACTTGATTGGCCAAAAGATCGGTTGCTTATTCAATTTCTGATAACTCTGATGATGAGAGCATACATGAGAGCATACAGTGGTTAATCAAGGAAGAAGTCTCTAAGTGGAGCCAAAGAGGTGTGAATATAATCTACAGGAAGTTCAGAACTGGTTACAAAACCGGTAATCTCAAGGCTACAATGAGTTGTGATTACATCAAGGATTTTATTTAAAAAAAACGTGGGTGACACCGCTGTTGAACCAGTACACCATGAACCCTAATTTGATTTTGATTTCCCAAAATTGCAGAGAGGAGAAAAGAGCTTTCAGTATTTAATTTAATTTGATTTCCCAAATTTACCCTTACTTAAATTATATTTTCATTCTGTATTCTTAATTTTTTAATTCAAAATTTAAATTGGTCCACGTTTTTTATGACACGTGTATTAAAATTACATAATCACCATGCCACATGATACATCCATTAACACCGTTAAATGAATTTAACAGAAAGGATTTATTTGCATCAATTTAATAAAAATAAGGACCCAATTGAGACATCAAGAAAGATAGGGACTTATTTGAGATTCTAGACGAAAATAAAAACCTATTGAGACATTAAACCTAATTCTTATTATATATATATATATATATATATTTAAAAAATATTTATTGTAATTTACTCACAAATTCTTAATTTTTTAGTTTACTAATATTGTTCTTAATTAATTACTATTACCCTTTTTAAACTATTTTAATGAAAGAATATAATTTCGATGCAATTCTTGAAGTTATCAATTAATATACTAAGAAAAAAGCTAAAACTTCAATTTATGTAACTCTTGTGAATAAATAAAATTAGAATAAATAAAATTAGAAAAGATGACGCTACACTGTGTTTGAATTTTAGTTGATTCAAAATTTTAAACTATACCAATATGTTTGATTTTTTTTTTAGTTCAGAAAAAAATTCTTCCTAAAAATTTATTTAATTTCAAAAATATAATAATAAATTTAATTCAACTTAATTTTTAACTGAAATTAAAAAATAATAGCTTATTAGCGAACACCAACACTTAAAACTAAAGATAAAATAATTACAATCAGTGGCATGTTTTTTATTTTTAATTATTTAAAATATTGCTATCAATTAGTTAAATATTAATTATTAGTGATAAAAATCTTTAAGTAACTATAGGTCTGATATAATTTTTGTTTCAATAATCCAAAGTAAATAAAAACAAAATAAGGTGCAGTAATAGACAAATAAAAATGAAATCAAGCATATAATTATTATTATCTATAACAATTCCGGTACATAACTTATCTTTTTAATATATATTTATTTTCTTACAAATGAGTAATTTTAAATTTTCTTGAAAAAATTGATTTATATTTTGTAATCTTCATAATACGAATTTGTTTAGATAAATGTATTTTTTTATATTTTTTTTATCATACATAAATTTATTATGCCAATTCTCATATTTTTTTTATCAATATATATATATATATATATATATATATATATATATATATATATATATATATATATCACTTTAAAAAACTTCATAATATTTATAATTTTATTTATAAAATAATATCTATAATTATGTTATTAAATTATATTATGAATAATTAATAATTAAATGAATAACTTTAATAATAAAAAATTTGTCATGTAAATAATATGTTCATGTTATTTTTGTGTTTAAATTTAAAATTAAAATTGAATGACATTTTATCCCTCATGCAAGTAATATGATTATGATCTTTTTATGTTTAAATTCAAAATTAAAATTGAAAAGAAGAAATAAATTGAATGATAAAGATATGGCACCAAAGAATGAGAGCATGAAAGCAACGAGTGAAGAAGAAAGAGTGAATTATGTGAAGAATATGGCACATAGTCATCTGTTTCGTGCTTTGCAGTTGTTGGAAGAGATCGTTTTGACGAGTCCTTAAGGGAGTATAAAGAGGCCGGTAGATACTTGCTTATGCTTCAAAATAACCACTTCTGACGTTGTATCTAAACATGGCG
This sequence comes from Vigna mungo, assembly GCA_036885675.1. NCBI lineage: Eukaryota > Viridiplantae > Streptophyta > Magnoliopsida > Fabales > Fabaceae > Vigna > Vigna mungo. The sequence continues at coordinate 2,224,572 of CP144695.1, forward strand.
AAAAGGATGGTTAGGGGAGTTAGGTGGAGTTCCAATATTATTAAGTAGTTAATGGTTTCCTTTGTTAGTTATGTTTCAGTTGTATCTTTTAAGGTGATTTTTTTAAGGTGATTGTTGAGTGTTTTAGAGATTATTGAGTGTCTAATTATATTATGCAAGGGAATGTTTTCCTGTAGTTGTTTTCCTTATTTCCATTCAATAAAATTGTTTTCCAATTCATAAATCTGAATATTTAATATATCTAAGTTTTTTTAACACCAAACTAATAATTGCTTTTAGAAATGATCCCGACTCTTTTCGGAATCTAAAATAGACTTTAGTTCAGCCACATTCCTTCAAAAGAAGGAACATCACTACAAACCATAAAAAAGAAACATAGAATTAAAGATGTTTCGGTAGGAATTTACTGGGACCGAAAGCACTAACCTCGATAGCGTGATTCTGCTTCCTTCTGATGCGAAATCTCCAATTGTCTTCGCCGTCCGTTCTTCAGACCGTCCGTCGCACTCTGATCTTTGCCTTCGCCGTCCGTTCTTCAGACCGTCCATCGCACTCTGATCTTCACCCGGGAGGGGGTGGTACCTGTAAAGGTACTCTGACGATCAAGTTAGATGTCGGTATGGGAAGACCCTCTGTCCTCAGCAAGTGAATGCCTAGAACGGAGAGAGGGTGGAACTCAATCAAGTATGAGAGTGTCAGTGTAAGTTGAATTGTGCGTACCTTGTTTGGAGCCCTTTGGTCTTTATTTATAGGCTTTGGATCGATATAAAATCAACATAACAGAATAAAATATAAACCGAATGAAATATAAACAAACTCACCTGAAATATCTCTATTGAGATTTTATTTGATACGAGATATTATTTGACTGTTCGGTGTAACTGGTCGTGTGAGACATACTACCGTACATCATGCCCCCCAAGTCCAAAGGAGGGATGAGGCTTTAGCCTGTCGTGACTGCAGGACTTTAAAGAGTGTTGGGAAGGATAATGGCCGAACGGTGTGGAACAATTTTGTCTTTAATGTTGACGCTCGCTCTTTGAAACAATTAGGCTTGATCGGATGAATAACGGTCAGTTTGGTGTAAGTATAGTCCCTGTAGAACCAAGACTCGGTGGATCTTGATGTTTGTGTTGTATCGAGACTCGGAGGATCTCGATGTATTTATTGGACCGAGACTCGATGGGTCTCGATGTATTTGACGGACGGTGTAGTCCGTGTATGACCAAGACTCGGTGGGTCTTGATGTATTTTGTTGGACCGAGACTCGGTGGGTCTCGATGTATTTATTGGACCGAGACTCGGTGGGTCTCGATGTATTTGACGGACGGTGTAGTCCGTGTATGACCAAGACTCGGTGGGTCTTGATGTATTTTGTTGGACCGAGACTCGGTGGGTCTCGATGTATTTAACGGGCGTTATAGGCCGTTTAGAACCAAGACTCGGTGGGTCTTGATGTATTTGTTGGACCGAGACTCGGTGGGTATCGATGTATTTAACGGGCGTTATAGGCCGTTTAGAACCAAGACTCGGTGGGTCTTGATGTATTTGTTGGACCGAGACTCGGTGGGTCTCGATGTATTTGACGGACGTTATGGTCCTGTTTAACGTCCAGGTTTGTTGGACGACAGGAGTGACCATCCTGCAAGGTGTTTAACGTCGAGGATCGCTGGACGACGGGAGTGACCATCCCGCAAGGTGTTTAACGTCTAGGTTTGCTAGACGACAGGAGTGACCATCCTGCAAGGTGTTTCTTGATGTAACTGGATGAGCATGTAACTTCTTTAGAGATTTGTGACTGCTTTAGTAATGGCTTTAGTAACCGCTTCGGTAGGTTAAGATTGTAACTGCTTTAGCAATCTGTAAAATATATGATATTGAGGATATAATTGAAACTGGTCGGTTAAGATGTAACCGTTTTAGTAATCTACAAAATATATGATATTGAGGATATAATTGAAACTGGTCGGTTAAGATGTAACCGCTTTAGTAATCTGCAAAATATATGATATTGAGGATATAATTGAAACTGGTCGGTTAAGATGTAACCGCTCTAGTAATCGTTCGGTCTTTGATTTATGGTAAGCTCCAGATAAGCCAAATGATTTGTGTGCAAGATCCTATCATCTTCTACATCATGTTCAGTATTCTTGCGGCTATCTTGATTTATCCTCGTATTGCCCCTGAAGTTTTTTCTTTTTACCTTGATGATATAATAATGAAAAGTGGTATCTTGATACATGATTACCGAATCCTCTAAGATTCAGATTATACATTATATTATATTATAATAATATAAAACAAGTGCGTCATATAATATGTTATTATATTATTACTTATGTATATCTTTTATATAAAACAAATGCATCAGTATTTGTTCCGATCAAGTTAATTTTGAATATCATGATATGCATCATATGTCATGTATATGGGTTTCGTATATCATATATTTCGGTAGATATTTTATTGTTTCATATGAAATATTCATATTTTAGAAACACTTATCTTGTTGAAGATGTTCCATGTAGAGATGATAACTCATGCTGTGTAATCTTCGCTCTAGTGAAATTTCTTGATGTTGATATGGAGTAGTGATGTTGAGACCGAACGCTCGTCTTTGTTTATTATCATCTTTCTGGTGTTTTGTTGTTCCTCCATGCTCCTCGTGGTCGCCATTTGGGTTTGCCACTCGGCCCCACGGTGGGCGCCAAAATGTTTCGGTAGGAATTTACTGGGACCGAAAGCACTAACCTCGATGGCGTGATTCTGCTTCCTGATGCGAAATCTCCAATTGCCTTCGCCGTCCGTTCTTCAGACCGTCCGTCGCACTCTGATCTTTGCCTTCGCTGTCCGTTCTTCAGACCGTCCGTCGCACTCTGATCTTCGCTCAGGAGGGGGTGGTACCTGTAAAGGTACTCCGACGATCAAGTTAGATGTTGGTATGGGAAGACCCTCTGTCCTCAGCAAGTGGATGCCTAGAACGGAGAGAGGGTGGAACTCAATCAAGTATGAGAGTGTCAGTGTAAGTTGAATTGTGCGTACCTTGTTTGGAGCCCTTTGGTCTTTATTTATAGGCTTTGGATCGATATAAAATCAACATAACAGAATAAAATATAAATCGAATGAAATATAAACAAACTCACCTGAAATATCTCTGTTGAGATTTTATTTGATACGAGATATTATTTGACCGTTCGGTATATTTGACCGTTGTGTAACTGGTCGTGTGAGACATACTACCGTACAAAAGATAAGAAAAAAAATTTGCTAACTTCTTCGATTTTGTGAGCTTCTGAAGCATCACGATTGTTTTTTTCTATATCTCTTTTGATTTGAGAAAAACTGACAGTCTTTGATTTAATTGTTTCTGATATGTTTTCCATCTGCTTTTGAGCATCTCTGAAGAGATGCTGCCAATTAAATTAATAGTCTTTTATTAAACATCCAACAACAAGAAAACATGAAGGACTCTGCTCCCACAAATGTACCATAGTTCAAATTCAATATAAATAAATAAGTTTACCTTGCAAGCTGTGAAATTGAATTGGACTTCAATCAACATTCGAAGAGTTAGTATAGTGATTGAACACCAAAGTAGGTAGAGCATTCGGACTGTTTTCTACATTGCCCATTAGACAAATGTTGATCTTTAGTTTACTATGTAATAAACTTCTTTTATTTTTGTTTGGTTCTTCATCCCTTTTCATGTAGTTTCATTACCTCTTTCAAAATCAAACAAAGAACAATAACGGTTGTCCTTCACCTTTTAGCTAATCACAAAGACCCTTCAAAATTATATGGTCGCTGAAAATTGTAAGAAAATGATAGAGGCAAAGCCGTTAGAGAGTTTTCTTCTATAATCACCAATAAGTAATTACTGTAAAATATACAAATTTACTATGATTTCTCAAAAAATATATACGAATTATTAACACCATAATCTAATACTTAGAAGAGTTGTCCCGCAAAGCTACCTGGTAATCACAAAATCACTTTCCGGAACAGCCTTATGTGTTTCATCTTTCTGCAACCATTGATACTTTTAGTTTTTACTTTGGTTAAGAAAACATAGAAATAAGAAACGGCTATGGTAAGAAATTCAAATTCAAATTTAACACAATCTCAATAGCTCAAAACTAACTTATAAACATTTCACTAATAAAAGTAATAATAATAATAATTAACATATTTTTATAAACATCTCACTAATAAAATAATAATAATAAATAAGTAAATATAAGATTAAAAATGATAAAATAAAAATAATAATGATAAATAAATAAAAATAATATTATAAGCACTTTATCAATAAAATATTAATAATAAAGAAAGTAGATTATAAATACTTCATTGATAAAATAAAACTATTACAATAAATAAATAGAAAAGAGGTTATCAAAATCTCACAAATAAAAGAATAATAAATAAATAAAAATAAAATATTATTTAAATATTTATTATTTACATATTCATTATTTAAATAATAAAATCAACATTTATTATTTAAATATTTTAATATATAATAATAAATTCATCATTCAGTATTTAAATATTTTATTTGTAATAATAAAATTATCCTTCACTATTTAAATATTTTAATATTTATTCATCATATTTCACATTTTAAAATTATCGTCTTCCTAACAGAGAAAAGGCAACACTCCCAGTAGTGCCAGCAAACCAAACTTGCATTAGTAAATATACGATGCATGCATACTAAAGACTACAAAACGAAAAAGCACCTGGTAGACAATAAAAGAACGAAGATATGTACCATGCATCACCAATGAGAACCACTATCGTACCAACAAAACACTACCACACCACGACCAGGAAGAACAGACACAACACCGAACCACACCACCTCACTGCACCGCACCACCACGGAGAGTAAAGGTAGAGTTTAGAGAGTTTTGATGAGAAATCACCGAGAGAAAAGTCCAACGGAGGTGGGAGAAGAAAAACGGATCTCAAAAGTTTGGGGATTGGATCTCAAAAGCTTGGGGGTGGGGCTTTGAGCATAGTAAAAGTAAAGCAGGATTGAGGATTACTTCCTGATAAATAACATTAAAATTAAAAAAAAAAGTAAAAAGGTTACAAAAGTAAAAAAAAGAAGTTACTTTTGTAATTATAAAAAAATTCAAAGTATTAAAGGAGTGGAAGGAACAAACGGAGAGCTGGAGGGAACAACACCTTCTTTTGCGTTGGTTCCCTTCGTCTTGGGCCAGCGAAAGCAGTTATATGCAGTCAGAAAATGGAATAATAATGTGAACGAGAAAGATAAAAAAAGGTAGTCAATAATACGATTTCCTTTTTTTTTTGGAGGGAACTTAAAGATAAATAGAAATACAGTAAAGTAAAATATTCTCTGTGTGCCTCTTCATAAGAATTTTTACATAATATTGAATGTTGATTTTTATTAGAGACATGCTCTATTAACAATTGTACGGTAGTATCTCAAATGACCGGTTACACCGAGCGGTCAAGCTTACCAGTTAAAGGGGCTGAGTTATTAACCTGATCCAGCTTTATTGGGCTCAAGGCCTATAGCGTCACACATGAGAATAAAGAAACAGTATCATATAATATCATGTATAAAATAATATCTCAACAGAGATATTTCAGGTGAATTTGTTTATATTTCATTCGGTTTATATTTTATTATGTTATATTGATTTTATATAGATCCAAAGCCTATAAATAAAGACCAAAAGGCTCCAAACAAGGTATGCATAATTTAACCTACACTACACTGATTCTCACACCCACACTCTCATACTTGATTGAGTTTTACCCTCTCTCCGTTCTAGGCATCTACTTGCTGAGGACAGAGGGTCTTTTTATACGGCGAAGGCAATTGGGGATTTCGCATCAGAAGGAAGCATAATCGCGCCATCAAAGTTAGTGCTTTCGGTCCTTGAAATTCCCACCGAAACAACAATGTTAATAAAACCTTATTTTCTATCCCATTTACGTGGTTATGACTAATCTTGATAATTAAGTCCGCGATATTATCAAATATCCTAAATAATTAGGACTAATCTTTACATATGAGTAACTTTGGTGGAGTTATGTGAAGAAGAAAATTTGTTAGGAGTGGAAAAAAATATTATATTTTTAAAATTAAATATGTTAATAATATAATTAACATGTGTTTTAAGAGACTACACTCACACTATCATCCAAAACTTTATGAAAATCGGTGATCATTGTTCTTAGCTCAAACTCGAAGCTTTTGAAATCAAAACTTACAGTACATTAACTACATATATTTATAATTTTCAACAACATAAAAAAGCGCAACAAAGCTACAACCAGAACCATAATTTAAAACCTTGCATTAATGATCATGACATATAAATCAAAAGTACTCTGTTCAAATTTGGTAGCAGACAGAGTGGAAGATTAAGAGCATGCAGAACATCCTTAAAAACAAGCCACATGGTCTTTTCAAACACGCAGATTTATTAATTATACAAATATTTGATATTTTCACACATCAACAACACGAAGAAGAAGAAGAGCTTCTTAGCTCTGAATCTACACACGAGGAAAGCACACACCACCTCTTAGTGGATGCCGAAACCCGATGTTCTCAACGGCACCAATGGTGTTGAAGAAGCGTCTTTTGTACTTGTAAATCTCCTCCAACATCATCGACCGTTGGAGCTGCAGGCTCCGCCGCTCGTGCGGGCACGACCGGATCCGAGTCAGTCTCGGGCACCCGTGACCCGACCCAAACATGCACCCGCACGAACACTCCATCCTCGGCGGGTTCAAAACCGGGTTCGCCAAACGGGGTTCGCCTTCTTCGCCGCCACGGCACGTTAATGTGGTGCACTTGTTGCGTTCGGCTCCGTCGTGCTCGTCTTCGTGGCACGGGTCGCAGAATTGGAAGGTTGAACACTTGAAGGAGTTCATCGAGGCTAGAGAGCTTGCGTCGTCGTTGTTCATGAACACGTCATCTGCGACGAGTTCGTGTTACAAGTTAATTACGAGTCTTACAAGTAGCAAAATTTTTGTATAGTTCTGATTACATTCAAAATATTTAGTTAAGTGAAAAGGAGTAGGTACCTTGAGACCCTTCTTGAGCAAAAGGGTAATGGTGGCCGCGAACAAGGGTTTTGAAGGAGTTGGAAGCAGACATGTGGCCAGAACCACGAGGGGATGATGGAGAAGATGATAAGAAGAAGGGATGGTGGTTATTGACATCTTCATCTTCTTCGTAGTTAAAGCTGTGTTGTCGTTGGTGGTGACACTTAACCCTGTCCCTCCAACTTGGAACTAAAGCTGATACCTCATGATCTATCATTGCAGCAATCTCTAGTGGTTCCAAGTGGCTAATCTCAAGTTCTTGCACCATCTCCATCGCCACCTGAATAGCCGTGTCTTTTAATGTATCAAATGGGAAGAACACATGTCTCGTGTGCCCTAGTAAGAAAAAAAAAAAAATCTTTAGTAAGACTGTGTTTATCAATGCTTTGATTATGTATCGTATAAAAATTTAGTGAGACTGTGTTTATTCATTAAACGATTTCATACTATCAATTTTATGTAACACATAGTGTGATAGACCATGATTATTGACCGAGACTATCTAAATCGGGATGAAATTGTGCATACCTGTTATGTCAGAGATCCTCACTTTGAGGAAAACTGTGTTGTCCTGTTCGTTTATTGAACCAGTAATTGTCATTTCTGCACTCTTTGTTTGATCATGATGATGCTCAATGGGAACTAGTGGAGCGGAATTAAGCTGTAGAGTGTGATTTGGAAATAATGGTATGTTTGGTGGCAATGGTATTTCAAGTTGGTCCACAGCTAAAAAAGGGTCCAACAAGAGCTCCGTTGCTGATGGTCTATCTGAGACATTTGACAAACATCTTCCCACAAACTTCTGGGCTTCCAAATCTGGGATTCTGTAAAACGCATTAGGTAGCTTCCCCTGGTATGTCAAATTATTCAAAGTATTAGAAATCAATGAATAATGTTAAATGAAGGGAAAATTGGAACAAGTGTTCACTTAAGCTTACCGAAGTAACTTTCTTGTATATTTGAGCTGGGTTAGCGCATTCACTGTATGGGAACTCAAAAGTAAGCAACTCTATCATGCACATACCAAAGGAATATATGTCTACCAGCTCGTTATATTTCTCTTCATACAGTTCTGGTGCCATGAATTCTGGTGTGCCTGATGATTCACATAAAACAAAATTTCAGTTTATAACAACAAGGTCTAGACAGATTAACTACTGATAATGTACAATTCGGTCCTTGACAGTTAAAACTTGTGTTGCTCAGGTTCTTGGAAATCACTTCACCTCAAAATCAATTTTAAGCAAATTCCAAATCCTCACCTATGACACTGTGGGCATGTTGAGAACTACGAAGTATAGCTGCTAGGCCTAAGTCACCAATCTTGACCCTCCCCTGATGGCCATTGACAAAGATGTTGTCACACTTGAGATCTCTATGTATTACAGGAGGATTATGGCTGTGTAAATACTCCAAGCCACTAAGAATCTGGCGAGCCCAAATCTTAACTGCTCGGATATCTACTCGCTTATACTTTTGCCTGTACCTATAAACATAAAAAATATTATGTTAGCACAAATATAACATAACCTATGAAACATATAGATGGTTAATTTAATCAAGGTTCAGGGATTGATTGATTACTCTCTAAGTGTACCGGAGGTGAACAATTCAGTGATGAAGTTGAAGGTTCTGTTGTTGACATCGATCCAAGAACCATAGAAGATCATCATAGAGTCATGGTTGAGGTGCTTCAGCAGATGAACCTCTGAATAAAGGCGCTGAAGTTGTTCAGGTGAGTGAAAGACATCACCAAGCTTGACTTGGTTCCAAGCCACTTCAATCCCCAATAACTCATCAAATGCCCTATACACAGTCTTCATTGCTCCTTTGCCAAGAACATCCCTGAACTACAAGCACCAACAATCACCAGAATGCATGTGAATTAGTCAATTAGACTAACCAACATGAAAATAATACTGAGACAAGCATAAACCATACATCTGTTTTACATATTGTAAAATTGTTATCTTTAAATATGTAATCTCCATGAAAACCATCGACTTATACAAAGTCAAGTCCTTTTATTCCCAAGCCTTTAAATAAAACTAACTTCAATAAAAACAAACTATGGTTCTGTCATTAAATTGCTCCGTGGAGTAAAGTATAATAATCAAGTTAACTCTTGTGTAATTTAGAAATCAGTTTTAATTCTGAATTCAAATTGAACATCCATTAAGCCTTAATTGACCCAGAAATAGCAACTAATTCATTACCAATTCATATTTGCCAACAACTTCTTTATAAGCCTATTCTACATGGCAAATCAATAAGTAAGATGAGAAATGAGAATCAAAGAAAAACACTTACACGACCATATCGACCAGATGGATCAGTTTCAACATATCCCAGCTGAGACTTAACTCCACCACTAGTGCAGAATCTCCCCTTGTACATGGCTGTATTGACTGTATCAGGCAATTCCATCTCAACAACAGCTTCTCTGGCTTATTAAAGCCGTGCTGTGCTTTGCTTACTATGTATTGATAAGAATACTGATAATATAAAAACAAAACAATATAGTTATATATAATCTCAAGCTGAGTTTAAGAAGCAATTGAAAGAGGGTGTTAGATAATGAAAAGCTTCCACTCATGGCTCTGGTATAGGAGAGACCAAATAATAGCCACAAGGGCCTTTGAGTAGTCACAACTGGCATTAACCATGCATGCTATTTCAACAGCTCCACGTGAAAACCCATATATGGGCATGTTAACTATTGGTTGAACAGTGTCAAGAGGGAGAGAGCACAGAGACAGAGAGACAGGGAGAGATGACAGTCTTTATTATTTTCTTGGATGATGAGAGGACAAAGAAACCGTCGTGTGTAGATCAGACACAAATAATGAGTTAATAATGTGGCATGAGTTTCAACCCGGAATGAGACCAGACTAGAGAGTGTGGATTCTGAGCCAAAGGGTGTTGATTAGTTCATAGCTGGTGCCTTGGTGTTGAAGATAATGGAAGAAAAAGGGTGTTTGAAGAGAGGGTTGGAAAAGGAAAAGACCAAATAAGAGGAGACATGGCTGCTAAATTTGGAGAATAAATTGGCATGGTTTGACAGAAACATTTGTGGATAGGAGTGGTGGAATGTAAAAAATCGGATTAGAGAGAACGTGATCATAGAAGGGTTGAAGATTTGTGATGTTGGGTGGAGAAAGGAACAGAAGAGAAAGTCCCAAATTCAGATATGTGCATCACAGAGTTTGCGAGAGGGTTGTGATTGGTGTAATATTAGACTGTGTTTACTGTGTTTCGAAGACTACATGTGTTGTGTCTCTTTCGAGTGTTTTTCCTCAAGGGACAAGTGACGGCGTTCTTGTCCTGGTCCTGGTTGCAGAGGAATATTTAGTCAAGGAGATTCTTTAGATTATTTAAGTGCACAAAAAGGTTTCTAATTGGAACACGTGTCCTTTTGCAACACTTTCCACATAAATTTGTTTTTTTTTCTAATTTGATGGTATTAATTTGAAGTGCTAAAACTGGAAATCAATATCACTGGCTACAGTGACTTCCATGGACTAAATGTTACTTTCTACTAACAAAATGTTTTATATTTAATTTTAAGTTAAAAAAAATTATTTTTAATAAAATGGATTTTAAATTATTATCATATGTTTGGATCATTTTATTTTTGTACAAACCATGTTTATCATTTTGGAGAGAAAATGTTATCTAGGATAAAATTGTTATGGATTTGTTATGTTTTTACGACTACAAATAAGTTTCAACCACTATCTAAAAGTTAAATGTATAATGAAATTTGTGCTTAATATGAAATTTAATAAAATTAAATTGTGTACACAACAAATAAATTATTAAAAAACTTATACTTGAAGTGTATTTTTAATTGTCAAAGTGTTAGGTTTCTTGTGTAATGAACACAAGAAAACCAATAAATTGTTGAGGAAGAATTACTAATAATTAATGGTTACCTCTACAAATTGAAACAATACTGGTGTCAAATAAGATTTACATTAATAAAATTTATTTATAAAAACATACTATTGCAAATAAGGTGCTAAGTAGACTTATTTTTTTCTCTTTTCAAAGGCCTCTAATAGGTACTTTCGCATCTTTTCACCTTCATTCCTAATGAAATAGGGCAGGCCATGGACCTTTACAAGAAGAATGATTAAGAGGATGCAAGAAGAGCTAGGTGAGGAAGCACCATAGGACATCAAAGCCTTATACATCAAGCTAAATTGGAAGCTCTTGGATCGCTCAGCACAAAACACATAGGGCTTATGTTTTGACTTGTGGATCAAGTAACACCCAACGAAGATGGCATGCGCCCAGCGACCCACGAAAGCTTCTAGAGATGCACGTTTATTTTATGATTATATACGTGGCTAGACATTTGTAAAATGTGATGAGCATGTGGCTTATGATCCATGTGATATGGCTGATCATCAGCCAATGCTCATCCTCGTTCAAAGGTGTTTAATTGCATATAAATTCAGCATCTCACCCTTGTAAAAATCACAATGCCAGGTAATGTCATATTGTTGAGATCACTCCAGCCTTTGCTTGCATCGAGAGTCACCTTCTTTGAGCCCTCCTCACACTCTTATAGTCTCCTTCCTTCGTTGGGATAGCTGTTTAGGCTAGTAGCACCATGCACACACCACACTTCTTCCATTTTCACCATAAATCTCCAATTTTGTTGCATATTCTAATTAGATCTCGATTTCTATCTCATTGCACCATGGATAATGACACCTTAAGCACTAAGGAGAAAGTCATCATGTGGTATTCAAAGATACGGTTGGAGTTTTCGACAGTGAGATAAGTGTTCATTTCTGTTTTCATGTTATTCAAGTTCTTTTCCATAATTTTCCTTGATGTGTCCATTGTTTAAGAAACTAATATGTCATTCCTAAACAGTCCTACTAATTAGGACTCTACTAATGTCTATTTTTCTTCTGCCTAGAATTTATCTGGTAATTTCGATCCCCGTAAAATATCCACCACCTCTCGCATTGGATTCAAGGAAAAGAAAAGAGAAAAGCAAGATACATGAAGATTAAAATTGCCTATTTTTGGTTATAGTGAGTAGATTGGCAGCTTCCAAACAAAATGGTAAAACAAATTGGTGCCTCACTAGCAACCTCACTGTTTACACGGATCTAGATCCATTTATTTCTCTACCTCAATTTTTTTCTCATCAGTTCTAACATAGACACGTAAAGCTCTAAGAAATTGAGTACCTCATAATATCAAAATTTCCTCACAAGAAATGTAATGTAACAGTAAATACCATCAAACACAACATCCTCAACAGTAAATACAAGTTTAAAACTTACTTGTAATGACAACAAAACCCTAAACACCACGATCAACAAAACACCATGAGTAAGACAATCAGTGTTAGTGACCCACCATACCACGACAACTTCAAAAGGAGTGTGATCCATCACACCACGACACGCCTGCAATTAGCAAACACATAACACATCATAACCAACAACAAATACTGCAACACCAACAACCAAGAAAGCTTCAACGCTCAAGGAAGGAGCGAATGTAGTGACAACAATGCCAACAACGCCACCACAACACGACAAAGCCTGTGCAATGACAACATCAACCGAACATTGGAACCAACGACAACAACCAACACGAAAACGGGAACCATAAGCAAATAGGAACAACGTAACGATGAACAAAAGCAAGTGTAGAGAAGATAAGAGAGAACAATGCAGTAGACGAAAGTGAAGCGTGAAAGCAAGATGGAGAAGAATATTAAATATTATATACGAGTTATAATGACTAACTGATATAGAAAGTGTTCTTCAATATTACATTTTTTTCAACCCACCACTTTCTATATTGGTTTTAGGATTAATTTGTATAGAAAAATGATTTTCTATATCGGTTTTGAGTGCAATCGATATAGAAAATCTTTGTAATTTATTACAGTTATGTCACCGCGCCACTTTCAATACCGATTTTGGATGTAGTAAAAAAAACTTTATAATTTATTACAATTTTGTCATTGCATCACTTTCTATATCAAATCTAGATCCCATTGATATAAAAAAGGTTTTCACATTTATGATATTTCCAGCTTGACTCTTTTTATACTTAATAAATTTCAACAAGTATAAAATGTTGCTATAAAAAGTCTATTTTATACTAATTATTATTATTTATATTAATATTATTGTTATTGTTATTAAATCATATTATTATTATATATTATTATTTAAATTAATATTAGCATTAGAATTATTATTATTATTATTATTATAATTAATAATAATAATATTATTATTATTACGGTTGTTTTTATTTTTATAATAATAATATTATTATTACTATAAATTTCAACATCAATTTGGTATTGTTTTTATTTTGTAGAAGGAATCGGTCTACATTTCTACTTTGTACACCTTTGAATATATCTCTCTTTTGATTGACTAATCTAATTTTTGCTTATATTTACAAATTTTAATATTAACTTTATATTATTTTTATTCTGTACATCATTCACATTTCGTAATATACCTATATTTTAATTTTATTTTTTCACCTACATTTCACTTTTATTTGATCATATTTCTTGTCCTTTTTTTGTTAATTTATCTTTAAATCTTATTTTCAAATGCAATACAGTATAGGGGAGTACGTATTATCATTATTGTTATTAATAATATTGGTATTGATATTATTATTATTTTAATATATATTATCGTAAAATAATTTAATTTTTTTTTACATGATTCAACTTTTTATTTTTATAACACATCTATATGTTACTTATAATATTTAAATTTATATTTCTTAAATTTATTTAAATAAATATAATAACAACTATATTATTTTACTAAAAGAAATAAAAAAAAGGATATGTTCATATACACGGGGCACATACTAGTGTGATTAAGGATGATAACGGGTCGGGTTGGGCACGAATAGTGCTTACCAGTAACTCGATCTGACAAAAAATATATCCACCTGTTATCAAACCCGCTACTCGTATGGATACTTGCTTAAAAACTATTCGCAAGTATTTTAAAACCCGCAGATACACGTAGATATTCGATGATACTTGCAAATATTTAAAAAAATGTTTGATATCTATATATCCATGTCCATTTAATATTTGTATTCACCATCACGATGGACAAAAATTTTAACAACAAAAATTTTAACAACAAAAATTTTAACAATAAATTTTTAATTTTTAATATTCTCTAATAGACTTATATTAAGTATTATTGTGAACTTTGATATTTCACCTACTTAATTTTTAGTATTCAAGTTGTATTTTGATTTCTAAATCTTATTGGTAAAGTGTTTTTTATTTAAGAAGTGGATTTTAAGTCTAAATCAATTTTATAAAATAAGTTTGTAAGATGAGACATTAACTTATATACTTTAAATTGATTTTATATTAGTTAATGTTAGACTTTTAACACACGCCTCAAACGGAAGTATATACATTTGGAATATGAGACTAGACATTAATGTGTGATACGATAACGGTCTGATAACGTGTGGAACAATAAGTCTAAACAAACAATAAATCTTTCAATAGCGAGTCACACAATAGAAACAACAAATCTTAATAGAATAGACTCAAACTTCTAACTTTAATATCATGTTAAAGAGTGAACTTTAAGCCTAACTCAACCTCATAAAATTCACTTGTAAGGTGAGATTTACATTCACTTATATACTCTAAACTGACTTTATCACTAGTTAATATGAGACTTCTAACACACTTTCTCACACCGACGTATGTACATCTTGTGGTCCAATAACAACCTAATAACGGGTGAAAAAATAAGCTTAAACAAACAAAACATTTCTCGATAATGGATCACACAATAGACCTAAGAAACAATAAATCTTACTAAGATAGATTCAAACTTTTAACTTTGATACCATGTTAAGATGTTACTTTCAGTATAACTCAAACTCACAAAATCTTGTGATTTAAGATTTGCACCCATTTATATACTTTAAACTGATTTTATCACTAGTTAATATGAGACTTTCAACATTTTTCTTTTAATTGGTTTGTGTTCTTTCATAATTATGAACAATATTTTGTGTTTTAACATGATTTAATCTTTACCTTTCTTTCCCCTAAGTTCTATTAATGCGAGCACACCATTAGTACTCCCAACATACTTCAATTCCCTTCACGTCACAGCCTCGCAACCTTCGACGTTCAATGAGAGGGGAAAGACAAAAAAGATCGTTATGTACGGTACTTTTTGATACTAGCGGATGAAGAAACTTTTGGCTTCCAATAATAGGTCTAAGAAACCTATGCAATTGAAAAGTGCACTAGAAAACGTCGAAGACTTAGGGGTTTCGACGTTTTATTTTATTTCACAAAATTTTTTCAGCATTATATATATATATATATATATATATATATATATATATATATATACATATATATATATATATATTATTTTATTCTTCTTAGATAATGTTAGACTAAAGAAAAGTAAGGATTGGATTTAAGGATAAGCTACTATGTGTCTAAGGTGACTTCTTCCATGAAGTAACATTCGATTCTTGGAATGACGATGTGGTTCTTAGAAAAAAAAATGAGTTATGTAATTCCTAATTAGGGTTTTCCTTTAATATAAATTCTTATATCATGTTATAATTTGTGTAACATCTAAGAATGTGTGAAAGTTTACACGTGAATTCCTAGACTTTAAAAATAATCGATTTTTTTCGTTTTAACTTATCTGTTTAAATTTTTGGGCTCGATAAATAATATTTGAATTCTAAATCTTATTGGTAAAGGTTTTTTTTTTCAGAAGTGGATTTTAAGTCTAAATCAATGTTATAAAATTAGTGTTACCAATGAGGAGCATTGGTAAATCTTGAAGTAAATTGTTTTGATGATGCTACAAGAAGTTTAACGTGAAGAAGATATTAGAAATATTTTTAAAAGCACTTTGTAGAATATAAGTGTAGTAGGAATGTTCTTAAAATATGTAAAACTTGTATTTTAGACAATGTTCTGAAATAATCGATTATGAGAAGCAATAATCGATTATCATGAGTCTCTCTGGAATAATCGATTATCACGGGTCTGTTTTTGAAAACTGCCTAAGTTATTTCGAAAAACCTGTAACGAACTTGAATAATCGATTATCACTTACAATAATCGATTATTACTGGCAGTTGGGACTTGACCTTTCATATTCAAACTAGCTCGCTATATATTGGTCTTCTGAGAACTTCAAAAGTAACGTTGTTGAACATAAAGTTTTTGGAGAATACTATTTGTCAGAGGAAGCTCTCAAAAACTATAGTTCAGTTTCCTTGCTTGGTCTCGTGAATAGGAGAAGCTCGTGTTTCGTGTGTCGATAATCGGGGCGGTTCTCTTCGAGTTGGCAGAGTGTTTATCTTCCGGTTCGTTCGTCGAAGGAAGGTTCTATCATCATATTTTATTCACTATTGTTGTAATTTGTGAAACTTATTTTTAGTGAAACTGTTAATCACTTTTCATAGTGATTAACGACTGGACATAGATTCTTTTGAATCGAACCAGTATAAAAATTACTTGTGTGATTTTTCTACTCCCTACGCTCTTTACTTTTATTTGCACATCAACTGTTCGATAAATTTCCTTTAGAAAATTTAATTTTAAAAAACTGACCATTTTAATATACAAAAGTGACCGAACACGCTTTCCGCTTATTAACTTTATTCCGTTGTGTTATTCTCTGGCTGATACTAACCAAAAATTGATATCAGAGCTTGCTTTGATAGTTTTTCAAAATTTTCGAAAATGGCCGGTCATAATCAAAATCTTGTATATGCTGAGGGTGCTTCTATTAACAGACCACCACTTTTTACTAGTGATAATTATGCGTTCTGGAAAGTCAGAATGGAAAATTTTATGGGGTCTGCTGACAGAGGCATCTGGGAAGCATTACAAAATGGTCCTTTTATTCCTAAAGGCACAGTTGATGGTGTAGAGGTAGAAAAACCATATTTTAAGTGGACTGCTGAAGAAAATAGACGAGCTCAGTTGATATTAAAGCTCGTAATATTATTTCATCTGCTCTTGTACTTGATGAATTTTATAGAATTTCAGTGTGTAAGACAGCACAGGAAATGTGGGAAGTCCTTAGAGTCACACATGAGGGTACAGAGGATGTGAAACGTGTAAGGAAGAACACTCTCATCCAGGAGTATGAGATGTTCAGAATGCAACCTGGAGAAACTATATATGATGTTCAAAAGCGTTTCACTCACATAGTGAACCACTTGACTGGTTTGGGTAAGACTTTTGATGCTGATGAATTAAATGTCAAAATATTGAAATCATTGAATAGGTCTTGGCAACCAAAGGTGACTGCCATTTCGGAGTCACAAAACCTCTCTCAAATGACAATGCTGATTCTGTTTGGAACGCTTCGTGAGCATGAGCTTGAATTGAAAAGATTAATTGCTGAAGAGGGTCAAGGTAAAAGGAAGACACTTGCCTTCAAATCCGAGATCTCAAAAGGCAAGAATTCTAAAAAGTTTGAAGATGATGATTCCGATGATGAGGAGAACACGAGCCTCATGATAAAGAAATTTGCTAAGTTTATGAAAGCAAAAGGGAAGGACAAATTTCGTAAAGAAATGAGAGAAAATCAAGAATCTCCTTCAAGTGTTAAATGCTATGGATGTGGAGAAAGAGGACATATGAAAACTGAATGTCCAAAGAGCAAGAAAAGTGAAGAAAAGAAGGAAAGAAAGTTTCCAAAGAGAAAAAAGGCTTACATAGCTTGGGAAGACAATGCGTCTAGCTCAACAAGCTCAAGTGATTCAGATGAAGAAGCAAATATATGTCTAATGACTCAGAAGATACTGGAAGTCAAGTAAGTGATTCCAGCTTTGAATCTAGTGAATTAGACTTGAAAAAAGCTTTCTTTAAATTAATGAATGAATCTGAAAAACTTGATGCTGCACATAAAAAGCTTAAAAAGGAGCACAATGAATTGAAATTGAAACATGACAAATTGCTTGATGAAGAAGTTGTTTTAAGAAATAAAGTTAGCACTTTAGGAACAAAACTATCTGATTCAAATACATTTGTTGAACCTGTTGAGTGTTTATCGTGCAAAAGTTATATGTTTGATATTGACATACTTGAGAACTTACTTGTAAAGGCAACCAATACAAATTCACATGCTAAATCAAACCGTGTAGGAAATAGGAGCATGCATCAAAATAGAAAGTCTAAAACTAGAAGAACTCGTAGAGTTTAGGTTGAAAAAGGGACTTTTGTTAACAATAAAGTGAATAATGTATGTTGTTTTTACTGTATTAAACATGGACATACATCAAACAAATGCAACATTAAACATTTTGGTGTTCCGAATGGTAAATATGCATGGGTTAAAGTTGTAAAATAATATATGCTTGCATGAACTAACCCCAAGGACCCATAATGAGATTGGGGACCTAAAATTCTTGCTAATTTGTTTTGTAGGAACCTACTAAGTCAAAGAAGTCATTGTGGTATCTTGACAGTGGATGTTCAAGACACATGACTGGTGACAAGAAAAGGTTTATCTCTTTTAAGAAGAAAAAACAAGGATTCGTAACTTATGGGGATAACAACAAAGTTAGAATCATGGGAACCGGAGACATTGGAGGAGGAAACACCTTGACTAGAAGAGACGTCTTTTATGTTGAAGGCCTCAAGCATAGCCTTCTAAGCATAAGTCAATTATGTGACAAAGGTCTCAAGGTAACATTTGAAAGTGATAAATGCACTGTTTATTTTAAAGATTCTACTGATATTGCTTTGCAAGGTGTTAGGCATAACAATATTTATCTAATTGATATTGAAAGTGCATCTAGTCATAATATAACATGTTTAGTTGCTAAAGAGGAAAATCCTTGGTTGTGGCATAAAAGAGCTACACATATTCACATGCAATATTTGAATAAACTAATTTCAAAAGATCTTGTAATTGGTTTGCCTAAACTGAAATTTGAAAAAGACAAATTATGCACTGCATGTCAAAAAGGTAAACAAACCAAATCTTCATTTTCATCCAAAAGCATGATTTCTACTTCAAAACCTTTAGAACTGTTGCATATGGACTTATTTGGTCCGTCTAGAATTAAAAGTTTTGGTGGAAATTACTATGCTCTTGTAATTGTTGATGATTATACTAGATTTACTTGGACTTTCTTTTTAACTTTGACAAGTGAAGCCTTTAAAGCCTTTAAATCTTTTGAACTTTAACTTCGATACCATGTTAAGAAGTTACTTTAAGTATAACTCAAACTCACAAAATCTTGTGATTTAAGATTTGCACCCACTTATATACTTTAAACTGATTTTATCACTAGTTAATATGAGACTTTCAACATTTTTCTTTTAATTGGTTTGTGTTCTTTCATAATTATGAACAATATTTTGTGTTTTAACATGATTTAATCTTTACCTTTCTTTCCCCTAAGTTCTATTAATGCGAGCACACCATTAGTGCTCCCAACATACTTCAATTCTCTTCACGTCACAGCTTCGCAACCTTCGACGTTTAATGAGAGGGGATAGACAAAATAGATCCTAATATACGGTACTTTTTAATACTAGCGGATGAAGAAACTTTTGGCTTCGAATAGTAGGTCTAAGACACCTATGCAATTGAAAAGCACACTAGAAAACGTCGAAGACTTAGGGGTTTTGACGTTTTATTTTATTTCTCAAAATTTTTTCAGCATTAAATATATATATATATATATATATATATATATATATATATATATATATATATATATATATATATATTTATATATTGTTTGATTTTATTCTTCTTAGATAAGGTTAGACTAAAGAAAAGTAAGGATTGGATTTAAGGATAAGCTAGTATGTGTCTAAGGTGACTTCTTCCATAAAGTAACATTCGATTCTTGGAATGACGATTGGTTCTTAAAAAAAAATGAGTTATGTAATTCTTAATTAAAATTTTCCTTTAATATAAATTCTTATGTCATGTTATAATTTGTGTAACTTATAAGAATATGTGAAAGTTTACATGTGAATTTCTAGACTTTAAAAATAATGGATTTTTTTTTTTATTTTAACCTATCTGTTTAATTTTTTGGGCTCGATAAATAATATTTGAATTCTAATATAAAAAATTATGTAAATAACTTAAACATGATTCTAAATTTAACGAAATTTAAAACATTTGAATTAGAAAAATAATATATGTATTTATATTCAAAAAAATTTAAGAATTAAACTGAACCAAAATTCAAGAAAAAAAAATTCTAATTTTCCATGACTAAAACCATATTTATTTTTTCATTAATTCATTTTGATTGAATAGAACTTGCTTCAGCTTTTCTATTTTATCTGTTCAGTGGTGTCAATAATAGATCCAATAATGACAATGGCATGTATTGTAGGTGTGGATGGGTATCACAAAGAACAACGTTGAATTGCCTTTGCCTCTGTTGCTTGCAACAGCATCGACAACGGTACCTGCACAATGGAGATTGGAGTAGAAACCTAAACAGAGAGAGTAACACCAAACACTGCACCCTCTATGCGATGCAATTATTGCATACAGTCTCTTTCATTCATAATGCTTAAAGAAACAAACAATAATTCATATCAAATTTTACTTTGGTACGGTCTGGGTACATCAAATGTTTGTATATGGTTAAGAGATGGAGGTTCAAAAGGAAAAAGAAGTTACTATTTTTTTGGAAACTGGGCCGTAAGGAGCCCACAGGAGCATGGCTCGGTCCAATACGTAGAAATGGCAACACGGTGCTGCGACCTCCAAAACGGAGGGCGTAATGCTAATACGACAGCGTGAGTCGGAGTCAGAGACCTGAAACGCTGAATAGTTGTTACAGTTGGTAGTCATGGCTGCAGCTACCGTGAAACTGCTTCTACCACTGTCGGTTTTTCTTCTGATGCCGTCGTTTCTTCCGATTGCTATCGCTTACAGACCCGGCGACATCGTTCCCATGAGCCGCATGGGTCAATACCATTCCGTTCGTTCCCATTTACCTTTTTCACTCTCTGCAATTTTCTCTTCCTTTTGTACGGCTCTCTTTCATCTCTTACTCGTTTTCTTCTACTGTGATCGCAGTCGCGAACCGTGTGGCACGACCTCATTGGTCGCCACTGCCCCATCTTCGCTGTAAATCGCGAGGTACCGAGTTCGTTGAATTAGGGTTTTCTTAATTTAATTAATTAATTATTATAATTCGCTATTTTTTTCTTTCCGGGAGCTGGTTTTGTAGGTCTTGATGCCAATACCCAAACCCACGGGTTTCACTGGTGCTGATGCTTATAAATTGTGAGAAATTTAAATTCTCTACTTTTAATGTGTGCCTTTTGAGTTGACCTGATTTTTAGGTTGGCGTTTGAATTTACCTAAATTATAAGGAAAAAATGCCTCTATATAAACTTGATCTTGGTAAGAAGTAATCTGAAGGATTTGCTGTTTGTACTGCGACTCTCTTTGTGAAACGAGGATCTTAGAAAGATATTGTGTGCAGAGTGAATGGTGTGTGACTGATGCGTTTCTCTGTTCAGGGATATTTATGCTGGAATATTGGTAAAAGGAAAATTAGAAGGTAGTGTGGCTGAATTTAGGGCGATGGAATTTTAACCACATTTAAAATGAGCAATATGCTGGCAAGAGATGCTGATTTTCTATTTTTCTTGTAGTGCATGGGTGATAAAAGTGAACTTGGAATGCTAGTTACAGGAAATGAAATGAATAATGTATCATATTCTGAACGCAAATAAATGAAATTCTGTGCTATTTATTTACTGTACCATATATGTGGTGATTGCATTGTCGTGATCAGTTTCTAACCGGTTGACCTTGTGTCTTTAATTTCATTACTTCTTGAGAAAATACGGTTATAGTTTTCCTCATGTAAAATTTATCTGCAGATCATTTCAAGTTGGGAGGGAAAAGTTTTTAATCCCATGGCTTCTTGTGGTTAATCGTAAAAGTACAGAGGTTCCAATGATTGAAGTCAATCTGGTATTTTTGTGTTCAAGATAGGTCATCGATTGATCTTGTTCAGTTTATTCAACTTGTTTTGGTAGCACATCGATTGATTGGAATTTTAATGTGACGCAGAGGTATTCAGGAAGTGATTTGCATGGTGTCACAGCTAAAGTTGTGGATATGCCTCATCACTGTACGTTGTTCTTCTCTAATCACATTTTTTTAAACATTGAGTTCTTTACGTAGAGGCTGATATCTGGGTTATAACACGTCTAAGTCCACTACATTTTCAGAACTTTAGAAAGTGAAAGTATTATTCTTAACTTACACATGTGACCTTTTGTCAAGATTCGTCTGAAATGTGTTGGAATATGGAAATGTTAGGGACTGTTTTGTAAACTGTTTGTATAGATTCAAAAGATTTTTAATTTATCGTTCCTAAACTTTATTTGAAATTTTGTCAGCATTTAACTCTCTAATTCTTCAATTCCTTCTAATTTTATGTTTATCAGACTTTTCTTTTTATGACATGACCATTCTACATATAAATTTGATCTAGCGTGTATAATTTCAGTGACATTTATCATATTCTTATAGGTTTCTGATCAAGAAACTTAATCGTAACCCACACTAACACACAAGAATTGACACAACAACTCTGTATAACCTCCTCTTGTATTATTAGACAGAAAATAATGCAAGGAATGTGTCCAATCTGAGAGCCTAACCTCCCCCCAACAGGAATAAAGATCCTGTACAGTTTACACAAAGAGTCAAAAGTCCCTCCTACTAACAAAGATTAACTATTTATACAAACATATCCCGCCTTTCCTAACTGTCTAGACAGTTAGGCCAACTAACGCATCTTCCTCCTTACATACACTCTCAATATACTATCATATTCATGTATGAATGCTGCAGTCTCTGTTTGGTTGATTCTGCTCTAACTCCTCACGTTATTAGTGAAGACATTTTTCTTTTCTTTTCTTACCAATGTCTGAAGGAATACAATTCTCTGTTATTGTAAAATGTTGAGAAACTTGAAGGTTGTGACTTAGTGTCGTTAAACTTTTATTATCGATGATGAGACCTGATTCTGTGGAACTTGTGTATTCTGTAGACATTGCCTTTCATAAAGAATATAAGTAGGTTGATACCTTACACTTCGATGAATTCCTATCTGTCATTTGTCTGGTATATTGAAGAGAAACATTGGGCAATATGATTACTTAAGTTTTGGTTTTATAACTCATTTCTAGTGGCCTTGAGAACTTGGTTGTACTGACAGAATCTTTTTTTTTTTTTTTTAATTTTATTTTTATTTTTATAGATGTTGAAATTCACCCTGAGATTCGTAGACAATTCTGGGACCCTGAGCATTGGCCCAAGCATGTACTTGTCCGATATACATGGTTTGTGTCTTTTTAACTTCAGCTGTGTATGTAAACATTTTATATAGTTTGTCAATATTAATTATGAAGTTTGAACAAATTTATTGTTATGGACGCTCCTGATATAATTTGCTTGCATTCGAGGGATTGGGTTATGATGTTGGGATTCATTGTTTTGAAACCTTGTTTATGCTAGTAGCGCTATGTTGTAGGACTTTTACTAGTTTTACTATAGTATTTAACCTATAATATTAATCTAAAAAGGAGGCAAGTTAACGCTTTTGCACTCATTGATGATGATTTTGTTCTTTTTAAGTTTTTTATTTTCAGTTTCCCAAGATTCACAGGTATATGTTTGAATACACCCCTTTTATCATGATGATATAGCAAACAAGTAATTTAAATAAATTAATAGTAGTGTTTATTGCAACGGCTACTGTCACTACATGGTCCCTTATTTTGTTATTTCCTTTTGGTTTGCAGTTCCCAAACTTGACAATAAACATCATCAATAGATACATCTTTTTGATTTGCAGTTCACAGTTCACCAACTTGACAACAAGCATCATCTATTTATACACACGAAGTTTAGGCATTAAGTTCATCTAAATCACTAATCACCTTTTTCCTTCAAACATAATTTGTTTTCTTAACTCCTATGGTTGCAGTATTTATTAAAACACTTGAATGAACACAAGACATATGAACTTTCTGTGCTCCTTCTATATGTGTTAGTCATGTTCATCATTTTGAATATTAATAAATTTCATAGATTGGGGAAAGGAACACTTGATTAGTATGCTTTCTGAAATATTTCAGGAAGGAGCACTCAGAGATAGATGTGAATTCAGGATTTTTTGTTCTTTTTGGTTCAGGTAAATTAATGACTTTCTCCTGATTCTTTGCATATATGGCGCATCTTTAATGAGAATACTTGATGATTGTGAGAAATGAGTGAGAACATTCTGTAATCACCTTTAGATAAAATTTAAGGGCCAGGGAAAATTTCAAATAAAAGTGCTCACGTGACTCTCTCCTCTCCCTCCCCCATGTGCTGGTTCCACGTTTCATAGGTTTTTAGAATTGTTTTTTCCAAGTTCTGATACTTTTTGTAGTTTATCCTTTCATTAATTCTCCCTAAAACTGCTTCTAGTTCCAAACACCTGTAACAGCTTCTAGCTGAAATTCATTCTGCCCATGTAGCCAGGAAAGTTGTTCTGATTTTGGTTCCCATCGAATTTATTAATGAATTACAGTATGTCCCGTTTCATCAATGAATATTATATACTTTTGGCTCACATATTACTCAACTATCTGTTTAAACAGGAGCTATAAATACACAAGCAAGCTACATGTGACTCCTTCCATCAATGAATTTGTCATGACTATACTAGGCCATTTCTCTTGTAAAAAATATAATGGCACTTATTTGTAGGTTATTGACCTGATAATGAGCCATAAGCATATTATTTGCCCTTGAACAAAATATTTCCTTCCTCGCTGGTCCTGTATGTATTGAGAATTGTCATTTCTCTGAAATTTGGACGAGGGAAAGGTGGGATTGGGGTAAGGGATGGGGAGGGGAGTATCGTGTTCTTTTTACTTTTAAAGTAATCCTGTTGTTTAGTTTTGTTAAGACAAACACACATCTAATGTTTAATGTTAAGACACCCATCCACACATATAATAGAAAATCTCTTGTTAGCTTTCTTGTCAATGTGTCGTCCTTGAAATTTAACTCCCATTCTGTTGGAGTTACCGATTGACAAGAGACTAAATATTTTGGCACCCTTTATCTGTCATTTGCTGGACACAACATACGTGGTTACACCATAATTTTAATTTTACAAATAGTCGCAATATTACCGTTAGGATTTCAACAGTGTACGTTTGCTCAGGATTTAAATTTCTTGAAATATTCATTTTTTATGATCAAAACACTGAATTTGTAGATAGCGTTGTATTTTACTAAGCGCGTGTGCACTTTTGCTGTCTCTGTTTTTAAACATATCCAGGGCTCATGTTGTCATTCATCCTTTCAATCTACGTATTGCAATCATCACGTGACAAATTCGAAAGGTACTTCCTGGTTCAAACTTGTCAAAGAAAATTTCTTGTTTTGTTTATTCACGGCAGTATTTTTCATGCTGTTTGAATTCCCAGATTTGTAAGGGAAACGGTTGTAGAAAGCAACCTGGCTGGTGAAGTGGTAGCAAAGGTTGAATGATGCAATGTACACATTGTAATAGACAAGATCTGTTTTGAATGATTTTGTTGTTTCATCACACACAAGGTAAGAACCAGTTGTTTCTTTACTTGGTGACGGAGGCGAGAGTGCGAGTTGGAGTGTATTAATTTTATCAGGACGAGCTGTGCAGTGGGAAGCACCGAAAGTTGAGATATTGGATGTATTAATTCATGGGGAAAGGCTGAATTGTTACAACAATGCATTAGGTTAAATACTTAAAACGCTATACAAAAATAAAACAGAATGTAAGGTATTAGTTCAAAGTGATCGGAATCATTTTGACCTTGTCATTAAATTGGTCCTTTTCTTGTGATAGTTATTTATCTTCATTCCACCAACTTGACAAATCACTGACACTCCCAAGATATCCTTCCCTGTCTAGTATATGAAATTATTGTTTTTCTCCCGAAGACTCCTCATTTGTTTGTCTTGTAACAATAGAAGTGTTAGTAATGTTTTTGTAATACACTCTTTTACATTTTATTGTTTGCCATAATTTTAGAACTATGATAGGTTCATTATCGAAAGAACAATTCAAACAGTTAAATTCTATATGTATGTGTGTATAATAGATTAAATTGCTAGTTGGAAATGGGAAAATGTAGTTTGAATGTTATTTTGTTTATTTGTAAAATAAAACATAACTAAATTACCTCTTTCATAACGTTATTATATATTTTTCCTATTTAAGTAGGTAATTATTTTGTGTTCCAATCTAGTTTTGGTTAAATAGTGTTTCCAATATACTCGTGCTTATAAAATTTGTTATAAATTTGATTTTTTTTTAATTTTCTAATACTATTTTTTTTTCTATCGTTAATCCTGTCCAAATTCTTTTTAATATACTTGTATTGGATAAAATATGATATTAGATTCAATTCTACAGTGATTAAGAAAGAAAGTGATTAGATGACTTATATATAATATTGCAAGCAAATTTGATTACTCTGAAGACATATGGATACCAAGTGATAACTGTATATCCAAAAATTTAAAACGTGGTCGGTTAATTCCTTAAATGTATTTTTCTATATATAAAATTATTTATATATAACCTAATCATTAGAAGTTTTATTGCCTTTTTTTATTGAAGTGTTTACATATATAAGTTTATTGAATCCTAAATACGAATAACTTTCTCTCATATATAGTTATGAAAAAAATATGAACACGACTACGACATAGAGAGTGTTTCAATATGATATTATTAGATAAGAGTCTGTTTGTTTGGATGATATATTGTAACCGAGAAAAGAAAAGAAAATGCTTGTTTGGTGAGATTTCACATAAATTTCAAGATATTAGCATATTTGGATGACAAGTCACGTCATCCTATGTTTAATTACAAAAATAATTTTTTTTCTTCGTCCAAGTCATATCTTTACCGTTCCATTAATATAATTTTGTTAATTTTATTTTTTTTTATTTTAAATAATAACTCATGTATCTTAATAATAATATAGTAATATTTTTATTTAAACTAGTCACTCATCCACACTTTATTTAAATTTAAGTTCTATCAATAGCATTTTATTTCAATATAATTTTTATTTTAAATTATAACATTCCAATTTTCATAATATTTTACTATTGTAAGATTCATCACATCTTCAATAATATAAAACGGTTATATATATATATATATATATATATATATATATATCTTATAATAGCAAAATATATATAATATCATAGTTATTAAAAATATTAAACTAAATCAAAAGTGTAATAGTGTAATAGGGTCTTTAAAAAATTAATGAATTTGGAACCATATGTTCTACTCTATGCCTTAGCCTCATTTCCTCCTAGTACTAGCTCATTAGAGATGTCTTTCTCTACTTCCATCATTAAAGTGATCATTGCATATAAGAAGAAACAAAACAGACAAACAAACACAGAAGAAATAGTAAACTAACATACCAAAATATCCTTCATACAATAAAATACAAAAGTTAACATATATACAAGTTATATAAATTCATCCTAAGGCATACAACCATGTATTCTAATTACATCATCAATTCAACCCAAAACATAAACATATTCATAACACTTAGACTTGATCATCCAAATATGTGTAGTGATGTTAGACTATGACAAGTTTTTGCACTTGTAGTGGTGGAACAATTGGCTCATTGTTGGTTGGTTCGGCAAGTGCACCGAATCGTTCAAGTAATAAAACCGGTAAGACCAGGTATCGTTTTCCCAAGAGACTCGTAATACTAGAGAGTTGTGCGATTAACAACTCATATAGACTAGAGAGTTGTGCGATTAACATTCATTTACAATCATGTGCGAAAAGATAAATTAACACATAATTACATGGTTGGACTTTGGTGTTTGAAGGCACTTAGAAATGGACAAGACTAGAAACGGTGTGAAATGACATTGTTAAGGTTAGTTTTCACCAATTCACTCTTGTGTACACCCAATTTCATCTCCTCTCCATCAATTTACTAAAGTCAATCCACTAAAACACTCTAACCCTAATCCCTTAGGTCAAAGAGCCTAGGTTTTCTCATTAAATCCCAATCCCTTGGCAACCTAACAAGCAAACCCGCATTAATGAGCTAGGATCTTAAGATAACATGTGAATCATCTTCCATCCCTAGAATCAATGACCACAAGGACCCTTGTTTCAGTTCAAGATTTCATCTTACGTCCCCATAATCCATGAAACCCCAAAATCAAGTCATGAACATTCCTATTACATGCAAGCTTTAAGATCGGAAACAAGAATACTAGAAATTGATAGAAAAGGCATATATATAATCAAATCAATCATCCATTACACAAGAATTCATAGGCTACAACAATCCCTAACAAGATGGGTTTGGTTCTCCATTTCCATGGAGAACCCTAAAGCTTACAAACATGGAAGATGGAAGAAGAATGAGAGCCAAAGGAAGAGGAGGAGATGTTCCCACAAGCTCCTTGCATCCTCCATGAGCTCCAGCAGTGAAATCGCACCTCCAAAGAACCAAAGACCCCAACCCTTTCGCGTTTCTGAGTTAAATAGAGCAAATTTGCCATATCAGCAAAATGGCGCTCGAGCGCCCCCAAAAAGGGGCGCTCGGGCACGCGACAGTCAAATGGTGCACAAAACTAGCTTTCTGGCACTTGACACAGTTGCGCTCGAGCGCCCTCAAAAAGGGGCGCCCGAGCCTAACTCTGCTGGACAACATCTTTTTCTGGTTTTTCTGCAGATTTGCTTGCTTTTGTGGCTGGTTCAGTTCTCTACATTGTTGGAGATTCTTCCAAGCATATTATTAGCTGCAAAATAATGGGATTAATGATGAAGTTACATCAATGTAGCCTAAAACACACTTATTGAGAAAACAAAACAAAAGAAGAGGATTAAGCAAGTTACAAGCTATAAAGGAGTTGATTTTGCTACTAAAATGATGCTTAAATAATGGTAAGAATTAGCATTATCACTCATCCCAAACTACCACACAGGGCTAGACCGTCTACCACCTATGGTTAAAGAATCAAACCATAAAGTAACTCATGCTACTCCTCACAACATAACCCCCTTTCTCTATTTCAGATGGAATGATTATTGGAGCGCCAATATAACTTCCAAGACTGAGTCCCTCCCTACATCCATATATCACATTAATGAATGCCACCATAGAACTACTCATGAGTTTGAGGGATATACGCTAAACATATAACTACTGAACACCACCATGGAGTCTCACTACGAGGTCCACAAAATTACGCCAAACATTGATACTATGCATATATAATCAATAACATACTTGTCATCATCACCACATCATACATGAATAACCATCATATATATGCTTACAATCATATTATAAACCAATCATTGTTTTTAACATTCACATAATCACACATAAAACACATCATAAGAAATATATTAATCTTTTAAAAAATATTTGATATTTTTTCTCAGCCATAGATTGACTCACTTAGCTAGTAGTGTCTAACACACTCGCTCAATGACTAAATATGCTCGCTCAACGAGAAAACCACTAGAACTTACATACTTAAATTCTCCCAAACGTCGACCAACGAGTATATTCTTGTCCAATGATCGTCAAGTTAGTGAATTCTCTTATTTTGGTTTTGCCCAACGAGCACCAAGTCAGTAGCTCTCTACCTTTGACTTCGCTCAACAAGTCTACATAATTTTGTAGAACAAAATTTTACAGATTTATGTCATTCCAACCCTACAAAACAGTCTAACACTAGCTCTTGATGCCTAAAACAATCAACCATCAAATTAAAACGAATCAATGACTTAATCCATTAGATTAAGCTCACAAGCCACCATAGCCCAACTACCAACTTAACATGCTTATATCCCAAGCTTCAGCAAGATAATAAAATGACTACGTCCTAAATGCCACAAACCTCAATTCCTAACTCCAAACTGACTTAAGAACTCATTCCCTTAGAATTGCACCTATAAAGACCACCCTTATTAAGCCTCTTTTTATCCAATATCATGACCTTTTTCTTA
Source organism: Vigna mungo (assembly GCA_036885675.1). Lineage (NCBI taxonomy): Eukaryota > Viridiplantae > Streptophyta > Magnoliopsida > Fabales > Fabaceae > Vigna > Vigna mungo. Next base: position 2,254,770 of record CP144695.1, read on the forward strand.
TTCATATACCTAATAAGAGAACCATTAATTATTTACTCAATCTCATTAAGCCATACCAACAAAACTCTTTAAATTTAATAAACATGCAACATTTCAAACTACAACACATATTATAAACCTTAACATAAATTAAAAGTATTGGTTAGCTTTCATTACCTAACAGATGACTAAACCGCTCTAGAAAGCCTAAAGCAACTTCAACATACATGAATTCCTATATGCTATTATGAATCACAAAAATGTGATCAAGGTACACCGTTAGGACTGCTGATCAATAAAGAGTCTTATAGAAGACTCAAACTTCATATGTAAAACAAAGAAAGCTAGCATGCAAGGAAAACGAAACTGACCAAAAAAAGAAATATAAAACCAACTTACTATATTTGAGTAACTGAATAATTAGTCTTAAAGATCTCGCCGTGAGATCACTCATATGGTCTCTAGTCTTCAAACACACAAACAAGAAATTAGAACCCTTAGAAAGAAGTCATAGAACTCTAGACAAATGATTTCTAGAAAATAATGTATTTTTAAAATAATGAAACTTGTTCACAACGAAATTATTTATATTAAAATAATTTAATATTAAAATAATTGAGTCTCACTATTTTTAAACAACTATTACTTTTAAAATACTATTTTTTAAGATTTTACATTTATAATAACTTACATCTCATTTTAACATAATTTACACTTATTATATTTTATTTTAACTTACTTTTATAATCAAAGATAAAATAATAATTTTTTTATTTTAACAAATAAGATATTTTTTATTCTATCAAACAAATCACATCATTCACAAACTTTCATAAAAAAATTTCTTAAACTCCTTCACTTCTTATCATCTTTCCCATAATGCAAATAACATTACTTTTACTTTTCCCCTTTCTCAAATTTATTAAAATACACTCTTACAAAACTATCTTTCGAAACAAACATACCTTAAGGAAGCTCTTGAAAATATTATACATAATAATACAATATCAAAACATAAATAAAAATATAATACCAACATTCTTCTTTTATATTGAGATATAACAATTCATAAAACTAAATATTTATGAATTACAGAAAATGATGATGTGAACTTTTAAGTTTATCATTATGTTTATATCTACTTAATAATATAAATTTACCTCCTTCGTAATAAATATGAAATTCTCAACAATTGCATATTAATATTGTTTCGGTAGATAATTTGTGGGACCGAGAAACTAACCTGGCTGGTGCAACTTTGACTCTTTCTGATGCTTGGATTGACTGGATCATTCGCTTTTCCTAGATCTTGACCGCTCGCTTTCCTTCACCTTTGACCATTCGGTGATCTTCAAGCTTTGACCGGAGGGGGGAGGTACCTGCAATGGCACTCCGACGCCCAAGTCAGGCGTGTATTGAAGAGCCTCGGCTCTTGATTGAATATTTAGTGAAAGGTTTTCACTATTTGAGTATTTGAGAATATGAGTTGAATATGATTGGAAGGTGATTCGAAGTGTGATTGGAAGATACCTGGCTTGTGGCCCTGACTTTCTATTTATAATTTGTCTCATGGACCTTAAACTGATATAAGTCCAATAAAATATAAACAGAATATAAACAGACTTACCTGAAAATCTGGTTAGTTGCTAAATATATTTAATTAGATATTCTTGATTATTTTATATCTTTAATAAGATATATCGTAACCGATCGACCCTGATATCATACTGTACATTATGCCCCCCAAGTCCGAGTTAATCGTTCGGCTTTAGCCATGATTAACTATAGGACTTATGAGTTTGAGGAAGACTGCTTTTGTTGTACTAGGGAGCGTGCTTTTAGGCGTTGCTAATCTCTAAACCGAACGGCGAGAGAGATACCTGGGAGGCCGAATGGCGGAGATTCTGTTAAGCCGAATGGCTGAATGCCCGTGAGGTCGAATGGCTGAATGTCTGTGAAGCCGAATGACTGTATGACTGTGAGGCCAAATGGCCGAATACCTGTAAAGCCGAATGGCTGTATGATTGTGAGGCTGAATAGCCGAGCACCTGTAAAGCCGAATGACTGTATGATTGTGAGGCTGAATAGCCGAGCACCTGTGAGGCCGAGTGGCCGAGTACCTATAAAGCCGAATGGTTGTATGACCGTGAGGCCGAATGGCCAAAATGTAGATGATTAGGACTTAAGCATAGGAGTTCACGAGGGAATTTCCCGATGGCCGAGCTTGCTCGGACTTAAGCATAGGAGTTCACGAGGGAACTTCCCGATGGCCGAGCTTGCTCGGACTTAAGCATAGGAGTTCACGAGGGAACTTCCCGATGGCCGAGCTTGCTCGGACTTAAGCACAGGAGTTCACGAGGGAACTTCCCAATGGCCGAGCTCGCTCGGACTTAAACACAGGAGTTCACGAGGGAACTTCCCGATGGCCGAGCTCGCTCGGACTTAAACACAGGAGTTCACGAGGGAACTTCCCGATGGCCGAGCTCGCTCGGACTTAAGCATAGGAGTTCACGAGGGAACTTCCCGATGGCCGAGCTCGCTCGGACTTAAGCACAGGAGTTCACGAGGGAACTTCCCGATGACCGAGTTCGCTCGGACTTAAACACAGGAGTTCACGAGGGAACTTCCCGATGGCCGAGCTTGCTCAGACTTAAGCATAGGAGTTCACGAGGGAACTTCCCGATGGCCGAGCTTGCTCAGACTTAAGCATAGGAGTTCACGAGGGAACTTCCCGATGACCGAGTTCGCTCGGACTTAAACATAGGAGTTCACGAGGGAACTTCCCGATGGCCGAGCTCGCTCGGGCTTATGCATAGGAGTCCACAAGTGAATCTCCCGATGGCCGAGAGTGATGGGTTCACTTGCTCGGACTTTGTATTCTTCTTTTGTGTTTATGATCCTGTCATTTGCATTGTGAGATCAAATGGCGGAATAATTGAATACTTGAGGCCATAGAAGGCCAAGCAGTTGAGACTGAAGAGGTTGAACGCTTGTGGGGTGTTTCGACTGTCCGTTTTGAGGGTTATCTCTGTGTTGGATCTGATCCACGAAGATGAGCGATTTACAGATTGAAGGGAGGTTGTGCCAGTGGTTAATGTGCGCCGGAGAACAACCTCATTGCACTACTTAACTTTGTGCACAAGTTTAGTTGGTGCTTCAATTGTTAGTCTGAGTTGCCGCTTCAATTGTTCATCTGAGTGCGGTGATTATTTTGAATGTGGCGAACGAGACAGGTGTATAGATTAGGCATCGACCTTTGATAGACAGGCGAGACTGTACACTCATTTGAGATCTTTGGCAGCTTTTCGGCTCTAAGAGACCATCTTGACTGTGTAGCATATATATCTTCAGTAAGGGCCGCAGTTGGTACGAGGAATATTGGAACTACAGTTCAACAGGCTCTGAAGGCATAAAGAAAACAAGAGAAAACCTCTTCTGCTAAGATGAAAGAATTTAGCGTATAATAGTCAAGTGGTAAAAAATCCCTTACAAGGCATATGTTTTACTAACCCTCTTTCGGATAGTAGAATGGAAATATAAAATATAATAAAGTGAATGAAAACATATGCTACGTGAGCTTTGATCAGTGTTTCAATGAAAAAAATGATGTATGTTACTGCATGATTACGGAATCCTGAAATTGAGGTTATATTATACCATGACATTATAATAATATAACAATCTTGGTTGTTATAACGTGGAGATATTATTCTCTTTTTAGATTTTTATATTTATAATCCAACTTTAAATAAAAGTGAAATTAGTTGGAATATATATATACATCTATATATAAATATGTAAACAAGTAAAACTGGTTGTGATATGTAAATAAATCTCGTTGTTAAATAAGTAAATCTTGGTTAAATCATGCATTGATAGCAAAATAAATTTAGGATGGTACACGCATAATAACATATGTTTATTGGGTGCGTTTTTGGACTTTGATTCCGGATAAGTTATTTTTGAATATCACATAATTCAATTATGAAGCAATAAGTTAATAATGGTTCTGGGTAAAGTAAAGCAGAATGATATAATGAAAAAGTGATTGTAATGTTCTCAAGTGATTTAAAAAATACTTGTTGATGAAATTTCATGTAGAGATGATGATCCATGTTTTGTAGTTTTTAGCTTTGATGAAAATTCTTGTTGATCCGGAGTGGCAATGTCGAGACCAAACACTAGTCTTGATTCCTTGCGGTTTCAAAGGGATGCCCCCGGTCCCACGGTGGACGCCAAAATGTTTCGGTAGATAATTTGTGGGACCGAGAAACTAACCTGGCTGACGCGACTTTTACTCTTTCTGATGCTTGGATTGACTGGATCGTTCGCTTTTCCTAGATCTTGACCGTTCGCTTTTCCTAGATCTTGACCGCTCGCTTTCCTTCACCTTTGACCATTCGGTGATCTTCAAGCTTTGACCGGAGGGGGAGGTACCTGCAATGGCACTCCGACGCCCAAGTCAGACGTGTATTTAAGAGCATCGGCTCTTGATTGAATATTTAGTGAAGGGTTTTCACTATTTGAGTATTTGAGAATATGAGTTAAATATGATTGGAAGGTGATTCGAAGTGTGATTGGAAGATACCTAGCTTGTGGTCCTGGCTTTCTATTTATAATTTGTCTCATGGATCTTAAACTGATATAAATCCAATAAAATATAAACAGAATATAAATAAACTTACCTAATTAGTTGCTAAATATTTTTAATTAAATATTCTTGATTATTTTATATTTTTAATAAGATATATCGTAACCGATCGACCATGATATCATAATGTATAAATATTATCTCAGAAAATTAATCTGATGTAATTATATCAATTTATCAGCAATGATTTCTAAAATAAAACTGAGTATATTTACACACAGTTAATTGAAGTTTTAGGAGTGGAAAGAGGAAAAGTGAAGGAAATGAAGTGACCGTTAGTTTCAGTTGCCACCAAAATTTAGGCATTGACAGGTGTTGCTGTATTATCTGAGGCAAACATGCTTCCAACAACATTGTCATCATCATCACTTCATATTATATATTCTAACAAAACATCAAACTCTTCATCACCCACTTACCAGCATTCAAGGTTCCTCTGACAACAACACTCAATTTAACAATAAATTAAAATTAAAGTAATATTCTTTTAAATCATGTTTCTATTATACAATTTCATTTCTTTTTTCCAATGTCTATTACTTTTTGTTCCTTTTTCTTAGACTCATTCTCTTCTATAAAAAGTGGGAGAAACACATCATCATCAAGTAATACACAAGTGGGTTGCGGTCTTCGAGGAAGAAACAAAAAAATTAAATTAAATATTTAGTTCTAATAGAGTAAAGGGTCTCACTATTTTTTCAAGATTATACTTTTCTGTATTCTTCCTCAACTAAACAAATAAAATAATCTTGTGAAACAAATCATAAGGGTAGTTGGTATCCATTTTTATTCATGGGAGAAGTGAAACGATGAAATCATGGGTGACATGCATGTTTTATTGATGCAACAAATAAATAACACTAGACAAAATCATTAAACCTATAATTAAATATTACTTGCTGGAACCAATAATTATTAGATGATAATATTTTAACAACATTTTAATATTATCTACATGTCATTTTGTGATTGATCAATGTTAGTATTTATAGTTATTATTATTGATTGTGAAATAATTCTGGACCAATTACACAATGATACGTAGATGATGTTAAAATATTATAAAATAAAGTTATCAAAGTATCAATATCTTAATTATTAATTATTAATGCTCTGCCCCCAAATGTTATGTTTTTAAACGTATATTGTATTCTTTTAGTTGATTTTTTTTTTTCATGTATCATGAATATTATATAAGCAGTTAAATAGTAGAAAAAATCCTATTGGGTGGGTGTACTTTTTAAATTGCTATTATAAAATTAATTGTTTTATCTATATATTTAAATTACTAGTAATAATATTCACAGTAAAAGCTATTGCGTATAAATAAATACTTTTGTTACACTATTTTTTTTCTAAATTAATCAAAGATATTATATTTTGTGGTATACAAATTATTAAAATGAATTTTATTTCATAGAAACTCATAAAATGTATTTTTTATCCCACCATGTTCTTTTTCTTACTATTTTCTACCCAAAGTCACCGACTTTATTTCCAACATCCTCACACATTAAAAGTTTCGACTGATTATAATCTCTATAGTTAATTTGAGCTGTGGAAGATGCGTTGATTTTTCAATTGTTTAGGAAATCCAAATTTCTTTAACTTTTAAAATTGAACAAGTTTGATTCTCTTGTCATTTTTCTTTTACCTAAAACCATGAAAATATTTAAATAATTAAGGAATCACTATGAATATGAAATCATCTAACTTAGAAATAAATATTGGGCAAAAATGTATCAAAATTAAAAAAGAAAATAATCGATTAGGATGTGATACAGGGTTGCAAGAGTTTTTTTTTTTTTTTTTAAGATCGAATTTGATTTGGATAACAACTTAAAAAGATATTGAACAAAAGATGTTTTGTACTTTATAGTTATTTTAAAAATATCAATTTGTTTTCGAGAATTTTGATTTGATATGTATTTAAGTTATATTTTGGTAAACTAAATAATCTCAATTTGGATTCTTTGTAACAGGATTAGTAAATAATTACTTCCAATAACGCGCTTATTACCCGCGATGATTTATCGAGGGTCTAAAAGCCTTCAGTAATAAATTGGTGAATTAGAATACTGACGGCCGAAGAACCTTCGATAATGTCTTTGATTAATTTTTACCCAAATCAGATATTCACTCTTTGCAACATCAGTAAACACCAAATTTAATGTACATCCCTTCCTCAAGGTGAAAACAAAAACCCTAAACCCTTCTCCATTTCACGAAACACTTGCTTGAAAGACGTGGTTTTTGCATCAATCTTGGCCAGCAAACCGTTGGAGGAGTGCTTCACAGTGAGCTTTGTGAGGAGGAGGTGGGTATTTGCATTCTCATTTTCTGTCAATTCCTTGCACGAATCCCTTTCTTACTTTTTGTTTTTCCCCCAATCTGACCCATGGTTGGAATTCTTTGTGGTTTAATCGCGACATTGTGGGTAGGAGGCTCCATTAGAGTTGAATCGTGGTGGGACGAGAGTTTGGTGGTTGGTGAAGGCTTCATGGTTCGTCGACGTTGGCGTGAGGAGGCGACAGTGCTGAGGAAGGACTCATTGGTCCGTTCAACAAGGTGGAGATTTGGTACAGCTCTGGACTTGGACGAATAAGTCATCTCGTTGTCTGCAAATTGAACGAGGTTAGTTTTATTAAGGACGAAAACAATTTTTTTGCAATGGAATTTGAATCCTGCTGATATTTGATGTTAGTAAGTTGTGTGATTGGTAGTGGTAATTGAATGTTCAATGTTGTTAACTGTTTCTGCTTCATGATCATGTGGCACTTCTTTCACTTCCACTCCACTTCCTGCCATTATGCTTTCCAATGCCTCTTGTGTTTTTTTAATTTGGTTTTCTTCTCTATTTGGAGTTTTCTCTTTTTTCTTTTTGCTTCAGAAACTAAAACTTGTTTTTGTTCTTGGTTTAGAAGGCAAGGACAAGCCTTCGGTCTATATTTGAGCCTTTTAGAGTCTACAAAATAGACCTTACCAAGGCAATATAGATTGTAGAGTTGGACACTTTATTAGGTCTACAGCATAGCGCTCAATTGAGCTGTTTAGAGAAGCAAAATCTACGTACTTCACTGTAGCAGTAGTATTTATTGACTTAGTTAAATGTTCTTTTCATTCCTGTTTCCCTAGTAAATGCTAGTGACTAAAATGAGGTTTTCATGTCATGAAATTTAATTTGGTTACAAAAGCTAATTGGTTCACCAGTTAAAATAGATAATGTGCAAGTTCTGCAATATAAGAAGGAGGTTGTCTAGGTGTTTGGATTAATCACTCCATCTGAGATATTATCCTTTTTAGAGTTTGAAACTCCATCACAATTTTATCTTTAAAAAACATCTCAAAGAATTGAAGGAGAAAGATGTATTTAAATTGTATTCGATATGGGCTACTAAACTATATGAGATTACTGGTATTAGATGACTTTTTAAGTGGTAGAGAGTAAGTCCAGGAATCCTCATCAGTTTCAAAATTATTTTTGGTGTAGCTTCTGCAAAGCAAGAGGAATCAATATAAGCTTCAAAATTATAGATTTCTGATTCAAAAACTGTTCATCATTTTCATTGACTCACTGTATATGAGTTACGTATAATAAGGTTATGCTAAACAAAATTAAAGTTACCTTTGATGTTCCCAAATCATTGCAATGCCTAAAAATGGTGTATACAGAGCGCAACAAGTCGTGGTCATTATTAGTCAGAGAATGAATCACTTGTTTTGTGATGTCTTGGCTTATCAAGCAGTAAACATGAGTAAGAATAACCCCTGCGACGATCGACATCCTTGCATTTTCTATGAACTTATCGAATGGTGGAATAATTTTGTTGTGAAACCACTTTGCTTCTTGGAGGTATGCTTTGCAAAATCAGATAACTATGGAATAATCAAACAGACATTTTAGTTTTAGTTATACTGAATATACATAGGAAATAAATAAGAGTTATGTTGTGTTACATACAAATTTTGTGAGGTAAGGAAGACAATTTATGCCTCGTTCTTTAAAGATGTCAAAAGCCAACCCATTAACAGTATTATATATGGCTAGGAAACACAATACCATGTAGTCTGGAAGAGTGTTTATGGAATTCACATTCCATCTTTTGTCCATGCACATGCATTAAAATTTCAACGACTAAATGAGACTTATTTTAAACTTTTTCTAAGCATAAAGTAAAATGAATTTCATCTCAAGCTCAGATGAACAAACCTTTCAATGGCATATGTGAAGAGCTCCAGTTCACCCAAAGTACCGTAGATGTCATATATATCATGGATGTATAGGAGTAATATTGTTACCTTATTGATTGCATTGCGATATATAGCATATGTAGGTTCAGGAAAAATTGCTACCGTCCAAATAAATATTTCTACTAATCTGTCTCGAGCAAACTTTAGTTTCCTTGAGAGGCCAATGTCTGATCACCACCTAAGTAACAACACATTAAAAGACACAAATATAACCTTAGAGAATAATTGCATTTGAAAAGTGAAATGTTGTGATTCCACATTGTGTTGTTTAAATTCTATTTAACATTCATTATTGCAACTAAATTTTATTCTTTATAAAAACCATGCTTTAGTTACTCCTACTCATTTAAAATGGTTATTTCAGAAGAAAAGAAAAATCTAGTAAAAGTATAACTCTTTTTCTATTAGGTATGATTTTTTATGAACATAGTTTCTTTTAACAAGTGTATAATTTTTCTTTTTCCTTGTCTATTTCTCTTTACCTCGATAGTTCTTTTAACTCGTTTTGATATGATGAATGCTCCATGTTGAATTCCAGCTTTGCAAGTTCTAACAGTAAGAGATTATGCGGTTCTGTCTTATCATATGTGTTAATATAGTGTTGTGCCACTATTCTACAACAACTTTTATGATGGGGAAGCCCCTCCATGCCTAAATTTTTCTGCCATTTTCGCATCCATAGATCTTTCTTCCATTAAATTCATCAGATGTGATCTTGAAAATGCATTTGCCTCCCAAAGACTTTCTCCTTCCATGGTCAAGTATGATGCTTACTACAAACTTAACATTCCTTGTACTTGGTTGCTAATTTGAGCCTTGAATTTTCCTTCTTCATCCTTGAAACTCATAAAAATGTCTGCATGCACCAGCAAAAAATATATATACATAAAGATAACAAAGCCTTAAGTAGGTTTCAGCATTAATTTCAAATATGAATCTCATCTTCTTTATTTTAACATTATGTATGGTAACAACAAAAGGTGCAGTGGATACTTGAGCATGAAGTTCAGATTAAAAGAAACTTCCACAGTAAAGCATCTCATAGACTGTATGAGATGTTTAGAGAGGCAAGGATTGCAGGAGAACGCCCTCATTGTGTGGGGGAGGGCATTTGGCATTCATTGTTGGCACTTTGGAATACGCCAGCATATCGTGTTAAATGTGCTACTGCCCAGAAAAATAGGGCTTCAGAGAAAGGTGGCGTTCTCCACACCGGGGGCTCAATAATTATACACGAGCATGCCATTCGTATGGTACAAAATCTTCATTCATTTCTTATCAATTTTTCCTGAAATTGATATATATGTTTCCATATGTATATATGTGTGTGTGTGTGTGTGTGTGTGTTTTATAATTTTACAGGCAGCACAACTGGGACGTCTTGTTTTTGTTGATGAGGTGTTTACACAAACTCATCTTCGGAAGGGAACGAGCACATATGTTGATGAGCAATCACGCAAGACAATTGTAAGTAGTTTGCTGTAACAATATTCAATGTTATATTATTTATTTTAGTTTCACACTTTTAAATTAAAGTTACTGACGTTTTCTATCATATTTAACTAGAAGATTTTTCTACTGGCTCACACAGGCCAGAGAGGATGTGGGAGGTGCTCCTGATGCTGCCTCAAGAACAAATGCAAATGAGGACATCATCAATACCCAGTGCTAGGTTGATGTAGTAGGGGGGAAGAAGAAAGGAAGAATTTATGGGGCAAGACAACTTGCCTCTAATTATACTGCTGCAAGAGGAGGGGTATTGAAACATCAGCCATCTTCATCCAACACTATTGACCAACATAACATGGTCAGTAGAGAGGCTTATGATGAAATAAGAACCAGATTGCAAACTCTTGAAGATATGTTCAAGAAATACATTCCTCAGGCAGGAGGAGTATTGGACCCATCATCTTCCCACCAGGCACCTACACAGTCCATGCAGCCCACTAATGTGTAATCACCTAATCAACAACAGCCTCCTGTCCAGCAACAAGAAGAAGATGAAGAAGAAACTGATTCTGATGATTTTAATGGCTATTAGGATTTGATAAACTTTTAAAACTTAGTTGTTTAGTTTAATCATAGGTTAGGATTTGATACGTCCAGCAACAATAGACGTAGGTTTTGATGTTTAATATTGTTAACAACTACTTCTATGGTAATAGTCCATGAACTTTTTAAACTTAGTTGCTAAAACATTGGTGTTTGACGTTTGTTAATACTAGCAACTACGTCTATTGTATTAATCATATACATTTAATGTTTGATGTTTTGATGTTTCATATATTGATTGTTTTTTATGAAACAAATATTGTGTGCATTGATGTATGATGATATTGATTGGCAGGTGTATTGTGGTGGGAGCTAGTGTAGAAAAAGCAGTGCAACTTGCATTTTATGAAACAAATAGTGTGCTTGATATATGATGATATATTGATTGGCAGGTGTATCCTGGTGGTTAGGAAGTGCACACAGAGTGCTTGATATATGATGAAACAAATAGTTGGATGATGTTTCTATATTGATTGCATTTTATGAAACAAATATTGTGTATTGATGTATGATGTAATTGATTGGCAGGCAGGTGTACAAAAAAGGAATGTTTGATGTATTGATGATTGACAAGTGTATCATGGTAGTTCGGAACGGCAAAAAGAGGATTATGACTTGCACAGAACATTTTCGACGGCCATACCGATGACTATGGTCGTCGATAATAACCATCTTATCTCTAATTTATTGACAGACAGAATACATTACTGAAGGCAGCCAACCCTCAGTAATTACCGAAGGCCCAAAGTCCCCGGTAATCAGCGAAGGTCCAAAGCCCTTGGTAAACGTCGTCGCTAATTACGGAAGGCAAACGAGCCCACGGTAAACACCGTCGCTTATTACGGAAGGCCAACCAGCCGTCGGTAAAAGCTGTCGCTAACTACGGAAGGCCAAGCAGCTCTCGGGAAATGTCGTCGCTAATTAGCGAAGGCTCGAAGCCCTCGGTAAGTGTCGTCGGTAATTTTACCGATGGTCATAAGCCATCGTGAAGGTTTCTAACGAACTATTTGCCGTGAGCTTTAAGGTCGTCGATAAGTCGTCGGAAATCAGTATTTATCGATGGCTATTTTACATTATCGACGAGTAAAGGCCTTCGGTAATAAATTCAAAATCTATTGTGATAATTAATACAAAATTGACGTGTAAACCATTTATATTGTAAAGCAAATTTACAAATATGTTTAATTCACGGGATTATCTTTTTATTTGAATATTAATTAGAAATTGATGCATTTCAATAATTAGATCTTTTGTGTTTTTTAGATAGAAATAGAATGGTGTGAATGGAGATGGATTAATGGAAACTGAAATGGTGAAGATGAACGAGAATGGTAAAGATGGAGATTGATTAAAATAGAAGTGTTTAAGAAATTGAAAACTTTAAAAGAACAAGAAATGTAAATGCAGAAAAATAAATTATCAAGGATAGAAAAAAAACATGTAAAAGAAATATATGAGAGTGGTGACCCAAATTGCAACAAGTATCATCATCACTTGATTTATCATTCTCTTGTTCATAGTGTTATCTGAGTGTTTGTGTTGTAAATACAATTTGTCATTCTTTTTTGAATGTAAAAAACTTATTTATATTTTACCATCTTTTTTTTGTAGTTAAGCCATCACATAATTTACAATAACAGTTTAAAAACCGCTCAACTTGTATATGTTATATATGTTAAACCCATATTTACAACATTTACCATATGACTTGACGTCTCTTTTGATCTTTGTGTAATCCATTTTTCAATCTTTTCTTGTGAACATCTTTCTCAATGTATTATCGAGTTTTCAATCATTCTTTGTTTTTCACTCCTATGCTAACTTTATCTTTATTTTTTTATAACCATCTCTTTCTTTGCCTTGTCCTGAATTCTTTCATTTTGTTTCTCAATTTATTTATACTCAAGTTCTATTCGATGTCCCTCAATTTTGATATTATCAATACGAATGTTTGCTCCTTTGATCTCTCTCAATTTTGATATCCTCATCACAAATAAAATTATTTCTTTTTTTATATTTTTAACATATTTGTGCCAATATGAATGAATGTGTCAAGTTAAACTATGAAGGTGAAGGATTAATTAGCAATTGAAAAAGTCTTAGTCATAATAACTAAAGTTGGTTAGATCCAAGGATGGAGTCCTTCATGAATTATACAAAGTAGTTAAGGCAAAAAAAACTGTCACCAATTCACCTTTGGAGAAATTCACCTATTGGACAAGTTGAATGATTTTAAAATAGGTATAACTAAAACATTAAAAAAATATTCAATTATTGTTAAAGATCTCACATTAACTAGAGATAAAGTGATTTTATAGTACATAAAGAAATGCAAACTTTACCTTACAAGTAGGATTGAGCATATCATACTGAACCATACTATACCGCAATTAACTATATTTTTAATAAACTAAAAATAACTTAACTGTTTAATATCATATTTAAGCTATACTATTTAAAGTTCATTTTTTAGAAATTGAATTTATACTAGTTAACTAATAACTGAACTGAGATTTATAAGCATACTATGAGCTGCATAATTGTTTTCCCCCGGTTGGTTGTTATGCATTTGCATAATTGTTTTCCCACGGTTGGCTATTATGCATTTGATAAATTTACTGTAAGTATTCGAAGGTTATTAACTTAAATAATTGTTTAATATATTAACAATATTAATAAAGATCAAGACAGTACATTTTTAATTTGGATTTAAATTATAGGTTAATTCACCTAACAAATTCAGTTGGTGGTTAAATTAAAATGTTAAAAGTTCATTGTGCTTCATATTAATTTTTTTTATAATCTTAATTATTCACCAATTAAGACATTGGATAAATGGGACAAATAAACTAGATATTTTTCTTTAAATACTATTTATTTTATTATTTTAAATATAAAACAATATCTTTAAATATACCATTTTATTATTTTAAATATAAAATAAATAGTATTTTAAATAATTTTTTCTTCAATTCCACAATTTAAAGTTTGTAATTATATATTTTATTTATGGTTTTTTGAAAGTGACTATGCTTATGTTTGAATACTAGTATACTTATGTTTGAATGCAAAGTTTAGTTTAGATATATATTTAGCTACCGCTTTTTAAACATAGTATGCTTATGTTTGAATGGATAGTATAGTTCAATTATAAGTTAACTTATATATCAGTTTTTTAAAATTGAACTATAAAACAATACAGTTTGGATATTATATTAGTTAGTTCAATTTTTTTTTTAGTTTATTGTGGTGCAGCTAACTATAGTTTAGTATAATTTAGTTATTTTTGTCCACCCCTACTTACAAATCAATTTTGTAGGATTGAGTTAGGTTTAATGTTCACTTTTTAATATAATATCAGAGTCATGAGTTAAAGCTCATCCTAACGAGATTTGTTGTTTGTTCAGCATATTGAGTAACCCGTTATTAGGAGATTTGTTGTTTGTTGGACCTACGTCACTTTCTATTGGACTATCCATTAATGTATAGTTTCATACTCGATATGTATATACCTCAGCGTGAGAAGGTGTATTGAAAATCTCACATCAATTAAAGATAAGAAAATTTCATAGTATATACATTGGTATAAATCTACTTTACAAATCAATTTTATAAGATTGAGTTAAACTTAAAATTCACTTCTTAACAATTTTCTTAATATAAAAATGAACTACCTATAACCTAATATAATTGATTTCTCTTATTACGTGATTTTCGTAGTTGTTTTATAATATATGGTTAAGACTTTCTATTGGAAAAGTATGAAAACATTCTTATAAATAAACAAGCATGAGAAAAAAGATCAAACATTCACCTAACCAATATACCCTAAAACCTAGTTCTTTAATTTAACCCAACCCTAAACCATAAAAATATTAAATACTATAGTTTTATTTAATTGTTTATTTTGTACAACTTTCATGAGATCACTTCTTTATAGAATGCTTTAGGAAAACCTAATCATGTCATAATGCTCATACATGTGGACATGCAAGGATTTGGAGACAAGGAACTGGTCGGACATAGTTTATAGTTTTTAGGTTCCCCAAGTGGTTATAATTAAAATAAAGTATCCTATATTATAATAGCATATCCTTCTCAGCATTGTGTAAGACTAGCATGAAAGAGTTAAATAATTATTCTTTTGTAATAAATTTCTACTTTTGAACGTGTATTCCACCTTTTGAAAGAACGAACCTATAGGCCATTAAGTTTTATTTACTTTGCTTTTAATGAGTTGTATGTAGCTAGCATAGAAGGATCAAGATCAGAGTTACATAATGGACGTGAAACTGGGTGTGGTTTGACAAAAGTGTAGAGATCAGAATATACTTCTCCTTACCTAACTAAAATCTCATTTGGTTATAATCTCTAAAAGTCTTCTTCTAATACTTGTCACTTTGTTTCGGTAAGATATTTCAAAAGGATATTTCATGTTCTTAGAAAATTTGAAATATTTTATAGTAAAATAGGTTGTTGGGTAATAAATTTTGAAATAAATTGAAATTATAGAATTTTATAAGATTAAATAGTTCTAAATTCCACTTGAAAGTAAGAATTTAAAATGTATATTCTCAAATTTATATTTTGGAATTTATAGTTCGAGTTGACTTATGATTGAGTCAATTCGGCTTGATTTGAATCTGAGAAAACTTGACTTGACCTCACTTAGGATTGATTCAATTTAGTTTGACATGGTTTTGGCTTAATGTCTCGGTCCAACACAGACTCAACTTAGACTTGAGCAAACTTGACCCACCTAACTCAATCTGGATCCGAACAAACTTGAATCGATATGGGTCTAGCTTAACTCCGTTGAATATGATCCTACCATGAATCATCTTGACTTGGACTTAAGTTAAGTCAACCAGATCAGATTGGCTCGACTCAACCAAATCCATTTTGGCTCAACTCGGCTTAAGCTCAAGTAGACTTGACTTGATTGGGTCTTGATTGGATTAGGCCAAACTTTCCCTTAAGCAAACTAAAACCCACATTTAGCCAAACTCAGCTGAATACCCAATTCAAATGAAGATGGACCCGTCCTGACTTGACTAAATGTAGGATTTCACAACTTCGCTCAACGTGAGCTCAAACCAACTTAGTTTGACTTGGACCCAAACCAACTTAGCCTAGGCCTAAACCAACTCAACTTGACTAGACTCAGGCCAACTCAACTCAAATTTAGCTTGTGTCAACTCAACTCAACCTAAGATAGGACCAATTATGGTTAATTGGGATAATAGACCTATTTGGTTCAAGTTGGGCCCAAACTAACTCGACTTAACTCAAACTATGTTGACTTTGCTTGACTCTGAATTGGCAAATCTTATGAGTTTGGCCCAATATTATATTTATGATATGATCTAATATTTCAAAACTCGAAAATAATCGTATTTAACATAAATATAGAAAAAAAAATATAAACTAAAAATATATTAAACACTTTAATAAAAAGAAATAACTGACTAATTATAAAAGATTATCAATATATATTATTTTAACAATTATTTAATATTTAAATAATTTTTTGAATTTTGGGATAATTGAAATATTTTATTAAAACAAAAAATTGAAATTCATTAAATTTAAATTGTCTTTTCTAAACAAAATATTGAAATTCATTAATTTAAATTCAATTTATTTGAATTACAAATCTTGATATTTTGTATCCCAAGAGGTTGAGACTAATCAAATAGTCACGATTTAATAAAATTGTTTTCTATAGTATGAAAATTTTAGGTGAATATATCTGTTAACAATTTCAATATGTCATTACAAGACTGAAAAATGACAGTAATTTTTTTTAAAATGAATATATTTTAACAATTTCCTTAGTTTCTCTTTGTTGTACTAATTTTGTCGTACAAACAAATAAACTACCAAAACCAGGGGTTTGAATTTTGCTTTGCTCTTAGCTGTTGATCTTTTTATTTGCTTTCAAGAATATTCACAAAGAGTGCAAGACAAAAATCAATCTTTGTGAAAAAGCAGTTGCATATGATAATCTTAATCTATCAAGACACACTCTGTCATATATATATATATATATATATATATATATATATATATATATATATATATATATATATATATATATATATATATATATATATATATATATATATATACACACACTAGTATAGTTAAACGAATTGGCACCGGTTATTTTTAGCCATAGACCTCGGTTTGGGAACCGAGGCATATGTGGACGAGGTTAAAAGTCCTTACGATTCGCCTCGATTTTTTTAACAGAAGCAATATCTAGGTTTCAAACTCGGTTCAAAGAACCGAGGCAATATCAGTTCTTCCAAAATCTGATTCCTTATGGGAGCCTTTAGATTGGGTATCCTTTCTGATTTAGGTATCTTTGTGAATGTCATCCTCCGAACCAGAACATTATTCACATTCACAGGTTTCAAAATTTGGTCTTTCCCATTTTTTTTGTCATCCAAATAGTCTAGAAAAATCTGCATAATACCAACATAGTCTCCTCTAGAAAAATCTGCAATCTGTAGAATACCGAAACCAAAACCAATCAAACATCTAATCTTTAATTTTATAACACTTTCTCATACCAATTCTTCTTTCCCCCTTCAAGCTCTTTCACTACAAAATACAAAAATCCGAACATAAGTCAGAAGAACACACATTTATCATACCTATTTATCTTCACTCCGAACATAAGTCACTGAAAATTCTTCTTCAAAGAGGAAGAAATGACAAAGCACAGTGGAATCATCATACCCATTTATCAAATTGGGCAAATTCACAAGAAAGATGAAGGGAGCATATAAACAGAGGTAGGAATGGAAAAGCTTCAAGCATCAATAATAAGATCCACAAAAGTAACAAACTTTAACACGTACAAAATCATTTATGCACTCTCGAGAAGCTTGAACACATCGGACCACCACCCATCACAAATCTTCAACAACCATTCTCACATCGGACCACCACCCAACAACCGTGCCACCTTTATCGGACCACCACAGGCCACCACTACCGGCAGCCTACAAAGGACTCCGCTGCTAGCCACTGAAACCCCCATGGCTACTCCATTGGCGCAACCGTCAACAACCCTCACCGGATCCCTCAAAACCCTAACTTTCTCAATCGTTGTGTCCCGCCTCCAGCGCACTTTCGTCGTGCTCTCGTCGCCTCCGCCACTGAGACGCCTACTCCGTCGATTTCGCATCCTCCTCCCTACAACCAGAATAGAACCAGAAAGAGAAAGGGAAGAAGAAGAACGTCCAATCGTGCCATGAGCCACCACGAACGTCACCTGTAGTGCCATCTCCACACCGACGCCATGAGGTTGTTGCCTTCGCTCAAGACGCAGATCATCCTTGGTCCAACGTTGGGTCATCTGCGTTGAAGAGAAATGGCAGAAGCTTTAAGCTTCTTGCTTGTGTGGGATGAGGGATGAAGAGAAATGGCAGAAGCGAGAAGGAGAGGGATAAAGAGAGAAAAGTATTTTCTTGAACTTTTCTAGGTTGAATGTGCGAGAAGGAGAAGAACTCTCCCTTGGGGGCGCGACCCATATGGGCTGGTCCGTGAAGAAAAGCCCATTAGGCATCGGTTAGAAATTTAACCGAGGACATAGGGTGTATATGCCTCGGGTCTCCAGTGAACCGAGTCAGTAGATTTGTATATGCTTCGGTTCTTCATTAACCGAGGTAGAAAAGTTCAACTAAATTACGAAGATGCCACTGTGTGCTGATAAGTTTTGGTTGCTCTTCAACCGAAGCATATTGTGCAATTTTAAATCTTCTTTTTTTTTACTAGTGATATATATATATATATAAAGTTTAAGTTTCTAGAAATGAGAAATTAGAATAACATATAAAGATGAAGACTTATTAACTAATTGTCTTAAGGTTTTAGATAAAGAGTAAGTCAATCTTTTATGTGTTAGGTTCACATTTTATTGGTGTTGTATTTTTCCAGTAAACTTCATCCTCTATAAACCCAACAAGTGGTATCAGAGTCAGTTAGATTCACATGAATACAATGATCGTGTATTGCAAGTTTTTATGACAAAGGGTTTCAGGTAAGCGTGTTACGTTAAGATAAACTACGGTACTAAAAAAAATACTCATGATTGGGAATGCTTCTCTTAGAAGGGGAGGTACTAATATGGAAGAGACTCAACGTTAAAAGAAAAAATTGTTAGAATTTTAAATGAGTTTAAGTTTCACATTAGATAAATATGAAAAAATAGAGATGAAAACTCATTAACTCATTGTCTTAAAGTTTTAGGTAGAGAATATTATCAATCCTTGAACTTAAATTTTATTGATATTATATCTCTTGAGTGTCGTCTTTAATAAACCTACACGTATGGATGTATATGGTGAAGCACTGATTTGTGTTTGAGTTCGCACAGAGACCTTGATGGTGCCCATTATCTGGTCCCAACAAAATGCTATAAAAATTGATCTTTTGTGTACCCACCAAACATGTTGCAGGAAAGTTCCACACATTATTTGGAGATATTTGCTGATACAAGTAATGAGATAAGTTTGTTTAGAGTTTGGTGGTGGTTTGACGTGAAATTCTAAGCAGAAAGAATGATCTAAGCATGGCATATGGGGTTACATAAACTAGATTTACCAATAATTACGCCACCTTCTTTCTCATAGCTTCTCACAAACTTATAATCTTGTCCTCTCATATGTTCGTAATATTTTTCTACAAAGCACCACACACTAGGACGAGTTTCAATAAAGTATAATCGAATTACAGCTTTTAAAATATATTTGAACTAAAATAAACAGATATTAATATTTAATTAAAAAGGATATTGTACCGAGTTGAATTGTGTAAAAAAAGTGAATTATTTTAAAAAAAGATCTACATCAAGAAAATATAATATATACATTATTTATGAAGTTGATGACATGAGTCTATGGATGTAAAACATGCCGGGAAACATATATAATTGAGGCTATAAAAAGTGCACGAGTGGATGTAGTTTACACAATAATTGACTATTGGAGCATAAGTGAAAAAAGAATACACATCTTATATCCCTATATGTTTCCTATGCAGAGTCTTCATTCTAGATTTTTTGAGTTTGTCTCACATGCCAACTATAAAGTCACTTTGGGATTTAATCATTCAATAAATGAAGTCTTAGTAGGTCATTATTATAATGAATAAAAAAAACATTATACATATGCTTTATGGTGATAAATTATGTGCGCTACAGTGGCTATCAATAAATATTTTTTTGTGACATAAATAAAATACTTAAAAATAATCTATTTAATTAATACTGTAGATGCAATAATATTTTAGTTGTGTAGTTCTCTATTTCTTACAAAAATTAAAGACTTGTCGTGTTAGATTTACTTGTGTTTCAGAAAAATATATTTCGCATTAAAAGAACATTTTGATTAATCATCAAATGCTTTCAAAATTTTATAAAAGTTATAGGCGTAGTGAGGTTTGTTATATAAAAAAGTATCTTCATATCAGTTTTTATTATTCAATTTCTTTTTTAATAAAAGTTGTTACTCCAAATTTTTAAAGCTACTAATATTTAATCAATTGACATTTTATTGTACACTAGTGCAGAAAGGGTTTTAAACGTATGTTATTATGTCTTTTAACGTCATATCCTGATCCGACATCTTTATGGGTAACATTAATGGGACGTCGGACTTATAGAATCCGACGTCTATAAAGACGTCGGACATGGCACTAACCGACGTCTAAGGGCACTATAGACATCGGACATGGCATTAACCGATGTTTACTAAGTTTTCGTTGTGTTTTAGTGCAATTTTGCTCATGTCTTTGGATAGCTTAGTAACACATTCTCCCTTTGTTTCAATCCTTTATCGTGCATTGAAGGTGTTATTCGTTTTGGAATCCAGAGCTCCATCACGGGAGGATTGAAGGAGGAAGGGGTATTAAAACTTTCCTTGGCCTCGATTCCTAAGTAATGTGAGACTATTAAAACCAGAACATAAGCCTTCCAATCGAGGCTTAAGGGGGTACGAGGGTTCATCCCTAATTGAGGGGCTAAGGGAAATTGCTTTTGTTCCCCTTAGACAAGGTCAATATTATGATTCCAAGTTCGTCAAATAATATTGTTAGAATCGATCATTGTGTATCTAATGTATTGTTCGCTTTGGAGTTTGGACCTCAGTCACAGATTTGTCCTTAAAATTCATCTCAGAGAGTTGAAGGAGAAGGAGATATTTAAACTACCCTTGACCTCGACTCCTAAGTGATGTGGGACTATTGAGCATACCGAAATATATCAGAGAAAAACATCTAACACTAGTTAACAAAGAAGTAAATAACTCTCCTCAAGGTTGGTTTCATCAAAAAGATCACCTACACCATGTTGCTTGCCAACGTCGTTTTGGTGAAAAAAGTTAGTGACAAGTGGCGTACGTGTGTCGACTACAAATATCTCAATGATAATTTTCATTATCATTGTTTTTTATTTATCTTTTATTTGTATTTTTATTATTATTTTTTATATAATTAAGATTTTTATTTAACAAATAGGGAAGTAGAAATATTTGAATGTTATTTTTGAAAATATTGTACAGATAAGTGAAATTCATTGAAGATGGAATAATATCTCAACAAAATTAGTTATCAACCGATTAGGCTACTTCAATTACAAAAATTAAATAAATGGAAATCATTAAAGATTGAGTAATATCTCAACAAAATCACTGCTCAACAAATTTGGTTACTTCAATTACAAAAATCAAGTATAAATTTTAGGCATAGTCCAAGTCGAGCAAATTTGCCTAGATCCTATGAATAGGAGACTTGACAGAGTTAGAAAATACACCCTTGGAGCACACAAAGCTAATTCTAAGAGAGATACTTTAAAGTAACTAACTCCCTAATTCATGGAGGTTGTGGTTGTATTTTTGTTATTAACTACATGATTATTGTTTGCATATTTGGCAGTACTTGTTGATTGAAATATAGTTTGGGAAACCTAATTAGGATAAGAACAACTAATATATTTCACATGCTAGACATAAATGCAAAACAATTAGTCATTCATAACATCATAATACTGAACTTAATGTGAACTTATAATAAAAATTTCTAAGATATTACAGTTTTTATTATTATAATTTAGACTTGTCATTAAGATATTAGGACTTGTTACATGTGGTGTGAATGTTAGAGTAGGAATTAAAAGTATATTGTTATTCATATTGATTGTATACATGAAATCTAACCCTAGTAAAGTCTTTACCATATAGTCATTTTATAAATTTTATTATTTTCTCAGGTTTCGATTTATTTCACACACATAAAAAAATTTCATTCTTTTAAATTTCTTCACCTTAATTAATGAATAAACATAACCTTTTTTTTAACAATGCAAGTCTCTATGGGAAACGATATCTAGACCGAGTTTACCCACTTATGGTTACAAGTATTTTAGTTCTCTCCAAAACTTACAATAGATCCATTGTGGGATACACTACAAGGTACAAATGTTTAACTCTCATAGAGAGGATAAGTTTATATTTGCAATCTGACACTTGTATAGTTATAGACTTGAGTAACTCTCTAAGAGATGATAAGTGTAATGATGTACAATCTTGTAACTTGGAGATTGCTTGAGCAACAACATTGATCTTCAATCTTCATGCTTATGCTTGCTCTTTTTCTCTTCTTTTTGTAAGGTTGTTCCTTTGATTGAAGAAGCATCAAATTATGTAAGTGTGAGTAGTAAGACAAATACTTGCTATTTTTATCTTCTCCTTCCTTCTTCAATGAAGTTGTTTCCTTTGATTGAAGAGTTGTATACGATGTAGGTTCAACAACATTGTTGATCATTCAGCTGATTTTGATTTGTATGCTCCTTTTCTTCTCTATTCCTTCTGGATGAAAGAGCTTTAGACAATGTGTACAAGCTTAGTGAGCAACAAAGTGAATGTTCAATGCATTCTCTCTTTCTTTTCTTCTCTTCTTTTAACTATGCTCACAACTTCATTCTTCTTTTCATCATTTCATTTCAACCTCATTTCTTTACTTGTTTTCTTTTCTTCATCCCATCTTGGGCATAATACTTTATCACTTTCCTTTTCTTTTCTTCTTAAAGTCTTCATGTTTTCATCATATTTTTTATTTTAAGAGCATCAGACCATATATGTATTGAGGTGAAGTAGAGTAAATTATTCTTGAATGTATTTCTTCATTTTCTCTATCTTTTTCATTTTTTCTCTCTTCATATTTTCAACTGCTCCTTTATATCTTTCTAATAGCAGCAACTTTCTTCTCTTTAGTTGATCTTCTTTATATAGGCCCTTTTGAAAGATTATTGTTGGATGTTGAGTTGATGTTTTAGAAGAGCATGAAGCCTTTAAGTGGGAGGTCATACTTTTGTCTTTTCATCAAAGGTACAATGCTTTATCAGAGTTTTCATTGAAGAGTGACTTGTACGGCTCTGTCAGAGTAGAGGTCTTCAAGAGATTTATTCCAGAATGTTCTTTGCCTCTCTAAATGTCTTTATCCATCATGCGCGGATGTTCTTGTTGATAGTGGGAGCTTAGCTTCTTTACATCTTAATTTTTAATGATGAATAGGTTAATTGTTTAAAAGGTTTCTTGCACATCAAAATGGCAAAACAAATGTTTCTATCTTTAACATGTTAGTGCTAGATGTTTGAATCCTTTAATAATGAGTGAATCAAGCCTTAAACAGATTAGAAATCTAGTTTCTGGTATAAATAATCGGTTATATAAGTTGTATAATCTGTTAGATTTAGTCAGAACACTTAGAAAGCTAAATAAGAGCAAATCACTCTATTATAGTCGATATATAAGTTACATAACCGATTAAAATAAAGAACAAGCCATAATCTATTATATAAGTGATATAATTTGTTAAGCAAAGAAAATGGATGACTAATCTGGCTAAGTGTCAATATAATCGATTACATAAGTTTAATAATCGATTAAAACAGAGGGCATAGTTTAATCCATTACATAGTAAGCCTAATCTGTTAAGACTATTAGAAGAAACAATTATAGGCATAAATATTCAGATAATCAATTATACACTTGAGATAATCTGTTAAACCAGAGGCAAAAACATGATAGATTATGCAAATAATATAATCGATTAAATTGCGTCAAGATTTGTTTTTCTATACAAACCTGACTTGAGACTTGATTCTATAACGTTCTAATTTTCATATACTAATAGATTTTCTGAGTTTTTAGTACAAGTGCTCTTAAAGACTCATTCTTGAAGGAATCAAAGCTTTATTGGTGATTACATTAAAAGATTTCATTCAACACCTTTTGGACTTCATAGTTTCTGATACTACTGCACTGTGAGAGTGTAATTTGATTAGGATCTTCATCAATCTAAGATGTTAGATACATGTGCGAGGATAGCCAGGGGTGAGAAATGGTATTGCTCTTGTGTTTTGTAGGAGATTGGGTGTTTTCATCTCTTGTATTTGCTATTTTGATTCGAGTGGTGTGAGGAATGCATTTGAGGGTGTTCATTGTATTCTTGTAAACTCAAATCATTATTAGTGGATTCCCTTCAACTAAGGTTGTTGAAGGAGGATTGGATATAGGTTTGTGATAGTCGAACCAGTATAGATTGTTGTGTCTTTATCTTTCTTTTCTCCTTCTCTACTTAGTTGATTCATATATCTTTGATTATTGATTTCAAGATCAAAGAAGTTATAAAGGTTTGAAAAAGATTTTGAAAAAGGGTAAAATCCAATTCACCCCCCTCCTCCCTTTTGGATTGAGATA
Source organism: Vigna mungo (assembly GCA_036885675.1). Taxonomy (NCBI): domain Eukaryota; kingdom Viridiplantae; phylum Streptophyta; class Magnoliopsida; order Fabales; family Fabaceae; genus Vigna; species Vigna mungo. Next base: position 2,279,472 of record CP144695.1, read on the forward strand.
TAAGGCCTCTCAATTCTAACAGTTCTGATTAATCCTTTGTATTCCTGTTCTGCACAAACGACAAGGACAAGGTATGAAAGCAAAATAATACTTTACGATACATGCATTAAATGTTTTGAATGTTTATTTGTTTTAATTTGTGTTGCTTGTTCAAAACATCTTGTCATACGACTTGTCAGTAATTAATGCATCATTCAAGTATATCATTCAAGAAGGATTGAACGATGTATAACACTTTTGGTAACAGACAACATATGGCACTAGACTCTTATGTAAAGCTATTTTAGATGTATATTTTAACATGTTTTTCATTAAACGATACTTTCCTTTACAACATTGTTTTTTATGTAAGACATTTTAGCTTCAATGTTATTACTATTATCAAGAAAAGATATTTCAATTTGAGAGCTTGAGAGCATATCCTATTGTTTTGCACATATTCCTAGAATAATTCCCTGATGAGACATTTTTCTTTTCGTTTCTACATGAGTACAAATTCTTAGGTATATTATCTTTAAAGCTTTCATGTAGACTTTTCTTATTGACCAGACACTTCTTGTAAACAATGTGTTAGATGATATAGACTTCAGAGAAACGTTGTTGTGTTATGTTCTTATCTTGAGAAGACTGTGGATTAACATTTGGAAAATTTACGTATTTTCTCAAGCCTTAGGTTTTCATTTAACTTGAGCAAGTACTTAGACGTTATAGGTCAAGTAGGCACTTCTCTTTGTGAAAAGATATTTCATTTAATGCTTATTGTTAAACTTCAGAACTTGGATTGGTATCTTGTCTTAACATGTTTTGTTTCAGCACTTCCACTATTTGCCTGCGAATCATTTGTGCTAATGTCGACCTTCATAACCTGGGATGGCTTAGTTCCCAAGGAGCAGTTTTTGCATTGGTTCATCGAATGAAGGTCGATCATCATCTAGGAACTAGAACATGGGATCAAGTTCAAGAGCGTTGTTGTTTGAGTCTGCTTCCTTGCCAGTGATCTGTAAATAGTAGCCAACGTGATTACATTGTTTGCTACATTGTGGCTTTACTTGTAGCGAGACGAGTTGCTCCATTATTGCTGCCTAGGGTGAAAGCATATCAAGTTCTTACCTATTTCAAGTCCACTTTGAAGTATTCAAGTGTTTTTCTATTTATTCAATTTTTATTGTTAATAAAAAGAATAAATTTATTAAAGCAAAATTAACATCTACATATTGACATTAGTTGCCGTTTTATAAATATACATTATAGTTATTAGAGATTAAACATATATTCAATTCCTTTAATCATTATCAAAATTCAAATAAAGTTATCCAAATTAATTAACATTACGATTTTTTTGTTATACTAATGATACGGCAAGCCTTGGTGTGGATCTGCTGAACCGAGAGAGAAGTCTCGTGAAGCTGAAGAAATTGAGTGAAACCGAGAATCCACCGTCAATCAGCAAGCTGTGTGCTCGGTGTGATTCCAGCGAAGGTGCAATAAGCGTAAGCAAATGGTAATGGCAGCGGAAAAAGATGCATATAGTGGCTGTTTGGAGTGGAGGATGTGCTTAAAGGAGGTGGCTACAACTCAGGCAGCCTTCCATACAAGGAAGGAAGTTGTAAGGAAGAGATAAACAAAGAATGACTTTCGGTTGCAGAGAAAGCTGGCTCAATAGCTTCAGCAAATTCTATAATCATCCAAAAGTGAAGATACAATTATGCCAAGAGGTTTTATAGAGCAACCTCTCGTTCAAGCATGGAAAAGGCCTATAGCCATGTCAGCATACATGTGCTAAATGTGTGGTTTTCTAGAAGCTCTTATTTCTACACGTGAATCTAAACAAGAAATGAAATCTGCACATGTGGAGGGAGATCTCTTGATGCAGCCCCTATGTGATGTTCACACCCCTCCTTATGTGGCAATGACCATTTTATCCTTCTTCATGCTTTTGGGTTATTCTTTATTTGGTGGGCTTGGGCCCCGCGTATCATCCCCTCCCTCTTGGAAAGGATTTGTCCTCAAATCTGATGGTTCGCCTGAGGACTTATTTTTGTAAACTCCATAGAAGTTCCTCCTGGAGCAAATATTAATCTGCAATAAGCATCAAACATATCTCTAATTAGTTTTATTTGACCCAATAAGATATATAAAGGAATATGTCTAGAAGAAGGTTTCCTAATTTTGAAATTTTCAAGTTTATGACTAAAAAGAAACCTTACTTCATTTGAAAATTTATTTTTGTCTTGAGTTAGTGATAACTTGGAAGATATCTCTAACTCAAGTCTTTGATTGCCATGTGTTAAAGAGTGCAACTTTTGAAAAGGTTTGATGGAAATTCCTTGGAAAGAAAAAATAGAATTAGAACATTCAATAACAAATGGTAAGTGAAAAGATAGAAAACCTCTCCTTAAAAATTTGTGTTCTATTGTGTGAGAATAGGGGATGTTGCCAGTTCTTTCTTCTTTTCTTCCATGTCTTTCTTTTCAAGTTCTTCCTTCTCTTCCTCTTCCTTTCTTTCTTTCTCTCTTATTTTCTCTTCTTCTCTTCTCACTAGTTCTCTTCTCACTCTTTCTTCCTCTTTGTTTCTATCTTGTTCTCTCTTCCTCTCTCTTTGTCTTTCTTCTTCTCGTTTTCTCTCTTTTCTTCTCTCTTGTCTCTCTATTCTTTCTTGCAATTGCCTATGTTCTCTCTCAAATCTCCTTTTACTTCCCTCATTCAAGAACTTCATGAGTTTTTCTTTAAACTCTATTTCCTGACGATTGAATCCACTTAAATTTTGAATGAATGACTTGCCTTCTCTAATAAGCTCTCTCATATGTTCTAAGTTACTTGGAATATTTGGAGGCACAAACTTTCTTCTCATGCATGATCTCAATTCATACCAATTTTCAATGGTGGATTTTCTACCTTTATGAACCCAATATTGCCTTTCATCCCACCACTCTAATGCATGTTTTTCTAATCTAGAGAGATATAAACTAAGAACTCGAGATTCACACTCTCTAGAAAGAACAATTGTACTATAAGACTCAAGTTCACTTTGCTTAAGAAGATCAGGATGCATTTGATTAATTTCTTTTTCCCAAACTAGGTATGTTAAAACATTTGTATATTTACCAAATAAGGGAATTTTTCTAGCTTTAGTACACAAATCATCCTTAATGTATGAACTAGACATCCTAGATGAATAAAAAGACATTTCTAAAAATGGTTTTGTGTTGCAACTACTTAGATTTCACCCAAAAACAATTTCCAGGTAAGGGAGGTGAATCACTAGGATTACTTAAGTACCAAGCCTTGTCCTTGCCAAAATTGTTCTAGGCTACTTACTTAGTTGTTGTTACTTGCAAGATTACTTTCAAAATCACAAAAGAAGACTCAAAAGCAAATCAAAAACAAAGGAAAACAACAAATTGGGACTCTAAAGCCGGACTCTAATGTAACTCCTAAACGGGTAACACAAATTTAAACACACAAGAAAAGTTTTGCCAAGAGTTGAAAGAAAGAGCACCAAGAACTCTTCCCACACCACTTGGACTTTGAATGGTCGTTTACAAAGAAGAAATCAAAGAAATCCTATTACAAATCAAAAAATGAACAAACTGTTACTAGACAAAGGCTGCTGTCACGATTTTGTTTTTATCCAAATTCTTGCAATTCTGCTGCGTTGATTTTTCCAAGGCTAATAAATCCAATTCTGCACAGATTCCAGATTGAACAAGTCATATAATCCAAGAAATGGCAACTCATATCAGACACAGTTAAACAAATACTCCCTTGGTGCATTCATGGGCTGTTTTCTAAGCAAATTAAGAAGTCTGCACTTTTGTACATCTACTGTGACAGTGTTTGGAATTGGTACAGATTCTTCAAATCCTCTCTCATTCTTAGCTTCAGTAATCTTGCTGATATGATGGTCACAAATCTGGTTTACACTTCTTTCCAAGTCCAACCTGCATAATTCTAATCAAGCCAAAACAGCAAATACTTCCATGCACTAATACTTGCAATTGTAATGGTTAAGTGACAAAAGAAATCAGAATTTGGAAACGGTAACAGTAACCACAAGCAAGTTTTTGAATCAAGCAATACTGGACAGAATATGTATTAAATTGATTAAAATCAATGGTTCAATCTGCCAAGGAATTGCCTGATGAAATGGGTGTTGGATGTTGTGTGCAGCTTTGGTTTCTCACAAGGAAGGGTGAATTTAACCAATTCATACTAATCTCATAGCTGCAAAGTAAGGAAATGTCTATGATGTGTCCGCAAGCAAGCAGAAAAGTCTGCTGCAAACTGCACTTAGAATTAACTGTTGCGGCAGTGCCAATTCTACCAATCCGTCAGCCTATTCTCTTTGCTTGTGTACTCAATCTCCTCACTTCCTTTGATGCGTCCTTGCATGTATGGAGTCTGATTTATAGCACACCTACACAGCAAGCCAATTAACCACAGAAAATACCACCACATTTGCTAGAAAAGTCGCAACCAAAAGACAGCAACACCAGGATTTACATCAAACAGTTGGTGTGCAGAGTGTTCAAAAAACTCGAAATCAAGCAATTAAGAGGGATTCAAACACGGAGGCACTTCAAATGGAGCCTAAGAATAGCTCTAGATCAGATTTAAAACACAAGAAAAGACCAGAAACCAGAATCAAGCACGAAATAGCTATGCAATGAAAGTGTACCAAACTGTTTGATGAATTGTCTCAATGAACTTGCATAAATTTGACAGCAAAGCTTAATGTGCAGCACTGGTTTTCGAAACTTAAGATGTACTGGTTCTTTTTGCCTTTTAATGTTTTAATCACTCTTTTTAAATTGATCTTTTGATATTTTATGGACCAAAGGCTTTTGATACATCCACTATGATTGAATTCAAACAGCAAAGCATTGAAAATTTGGACTCAAAAAGTTGCTGCATAGCTCTCGGCAGCCAGCAAATTCTACTCAGAAAATGACCAAATGCACAGTACAGTTTATATGCTCATTCCAATGACTCAAACATGTTTAAATGATGAATTAGGACTTGCATAAACAGATAGGATGAGCTAAATCACTGTGTAACATAATTGGAATACTGCAGTGGTCATTTTCAACTCAAATTCACAACCACAAAGGTCAAAATGTATATTGGCTTTGATTCTGGATTAAAAACAGCAAAAAGAGTTTGAAATTGGTATTTGAAAGTTGCTCAAAGTAGCATAATCAACTTAAGAATGATTGGCAATGATCTAGTACCAATCCAACTCAAATTATGCAGAATTTTTAACTCAAAGACACCTTGCAGATCGGCTACTGCATTTTGATGCTTGCAACATTACAAAACACTTGGAATCAAATCATTTCATGTTCCAAATGATTCAGACATTAACTCATTCAACTGTTGTTCAATAAAACAGTGCACAATGTACCATATGAACGGTAAAATTCGTTGCAGCAGAGAAAAATTTTCTGGAAAACAGAATCTGAATTCAAAGCAGATCTGGATTTTGATTGGCAAATTAAACACCTGAGCTCAATTATGGATTGTTCATTGCTCTTAATTGGTGTAGCCTCATCCAAACAATTTAGGTTTTGGTAAAACTTGGTTGAAAAACCAGATGCAATGACAGAAAAACAATCAAACTGACATGACTTCAACAAAACTGGAATGATGCTTAAATCATAAAAAATGACTCAAAATCAACAAGGAAAACCGAATGAAAATGATAAAGACTCAAGCAAACACAGCTGGTATCAATAAAACTCAAAACATAGAAGCCTAAACACATCATAGATGCTGAAACAGAAACAGAATTCAGAAGAACCACAAGACATAACAGGAATTGAATAACAGTTTGGAAATGAAAGATGAAACCACTTATCTCACGGTTCATGTTAGAACCTATGCTCTGAATACCAAATGATACGGCAAGCCTTGGTGTGGATCTGCTGAACCGAGAGAGAAGTCTCGTGAAGCTGAAGAAATTGAGTGAAACCGAGAATCCACCGTCAATCAGCAAGCTGTGTGCTCGGTGTGATTCCAGCGAAGGTGCAATAAGCGTAAACAAATGGTAATGGCAGCGGAAGAAGATGCATATGGTGGCTGTTTGGAGTGGAGGATGTGCTTAAAGGAGGTGGCTACAACTCAGGCAGCCTTCCATACAAGGAAGGAAGTTGTAGGGAAGAGATAAGCAAAGAATGACTTTCAGTTGCAGAGAAAGTTGGCTCAATAGCTTCAGCAAATTCTATAATCATCCAAAAGTGAAGATACAATTATGGCAAGAGGTTTTATAGAGCAACCTCTCGTTCAAGCATGGAAAAGGCCTATAGCCATGTCAGCATACATGTGCTAAATGTGTGGTTTTCTAGAAGCTCTTATTTCTACGCGTGAATCTAAACAAGAAATGAAATCTGCACATGTGGAGGGAGATCTCTTGATACAGCCCCTATGTGATGTTCACACCCCTCCTTATGTGGCAATGACCATTTTGTCCTTCTTCATGCTTTTGGATTATTCTTTATTTGGTGGGCTTGGGCTCCGCGTATCAACTAACAACAAAATTTTTTATTTATACTAAACCAACTACGTACTCAAATACATTTTATATAATTTTAATATGAATATGCTTTAGATATTATAAAAATGATTTTTATTATCGAAATAATAGATATAAGACATCTCTACTGGCATGCAGTACTAGGAAAAATAACGACAATGGGAGAGAATCATTTAGTTATGTGGCAGCACATAATATGTTTGATTCAAGCTTGATTGACTTGAGTTTGTTAATATCTTTTATTACAAACATGTAGTAGCAGACAACAATTTACAACATATTTTACTGTACCATAATATTCGTTTTTTCGTAAAGCTAACCAGTGAAAGGAAAAACCATTGGCACATGGATACATTATGATTTGTGAACAAGAGTTAATTAATAAATAAGATAGATCGACCTAATTAATTGAGGAGTTTGAAGCCTTCACGTGCCTTACTTTGCAACATATATATGATAACATTTCTTCTACATCACCTGTTAATGACTTAATTCTTAATCATGCTACTCATCTTCCAACACTTTCTTCATTCAATTTACCTACTTTCTTCAGAACTCATAGTTGCTACGTACGACACTGTTGCAACTTGATCTTAATTAAATCAAAAAATTTATGAGGAAAAACTTAAGACAAAATATTAACTATGATAAATAACATCATCAAGAAAAGAAAAAAAAAATCTTTTCCTATCTGTAACAGTTTCTATTATACTGGCATGTTCAAAGGATTAAGACATAATGATGCTGTTTTACAGATATGTTGTGGAAGTGAAACTTAGTTGAAAAGGAAATGGATGTAATATATCTCAGTATCTAAAGCGAACTTAATTAACCTAACAAAGGACGAAGAGAAAGATAAAAGTATAAAAAAAAAAGGCATATTATTAGCACTTCTTGGACATGATATTATTGTTTTATGCAAAATATGAAAGGCAACAATAAAAAGTGAGTGGTAGCAGCTACAAATTGCTATTATTTTAAGAAATTGCAATATTGAAGACGAGTATAAATCAAAACTAAGGTTATTAGAGATGTAGTAGTACTGGTCAAGTTGAAAAGTGTTTTGCTTCCAAACACCTTTCTGCAGTTTCATCTTCTCTTAGTGATTTTGGATATGAAGGTTTGGCTCTTCTTCTCCATTTTTTTTTTTCTTTTATATGTTGATGTATGATATGATCGATTCAGACATTTTTTTTAAACATCACTTTTAAGACTCTTGTTCTTTTTACTCTTTTCCGTCTCTTAGGGCTTGGGAAAGATCGATATGCTTTAATTTTCTTCCTTTACCCAGTTTCTTTAAATTAATTCTCAAGAGTTAGTCTATATTATTATCGTACCGATTTTTCTCTGTAAAATATTTATTAATTACAGAAATTAATATTTCAAACACACGAAATGGTTACTGAATTCTCTTTCACTCAAGCACTTTGATTGGCAACATTCTACATATTTTTTAACAAACATGCATATTTTAGTTAGAAAACATTGTATGCAAGTAATGCACAACAATATTCCAATAATTAGTGCTTTTTATCTGTGTCCTATTTAGCAAAAACTGAGATGAACATGTGCACTGGTGCTGAATCTGGAGGAACTGTAGAAGGTAACCCCGTGAGGAAGTCAAAGGTTGGCCATGAGAAGCAGTGAAGAAAGCAGGGAAGGAACAAGAAACTGTGGTTGTGGCAGGTTTTTTCATGACCTTCCTCAACAGTTACACAACCTTCTCAAGGAACTTTTCCCTACCCTTTCTCTCTCTGAGGTTCGTAACTCTCTCTCTCTCTCTCTCTCTGCTGGTTTTTCTTCTGCCATGATTCCTCTTCTCAAAGACTGTTTTATTTCTTTTCTGTTGGGTCAAAAACTGAAAATATCGTAATTTGTAGGGATTAAAAAACAATTCATCCTGTCCCTGACGTACGGAAAGAAACCATAATAAAAATAACCTATTTAGCATTGCAAAAGATTTTATTTTTTTATTACGTTATTCCTGCCCCTGCCATGGTTGTTGAGACCATGGTTTAAGGTTTCATTAATATTTTCTTGATGATAATATAAACATATATATATTTATATTTATTGAGGAAAGTTGATAGAATCACACAAGTACCGCAATTTAAGGTTTAGTATTTGTTGTTCCTCTACACTTAATGTGTGTCGTTTGGGCAATCAATAATGATATTGGCATATTAGTACTATTTTACTTATAGATTATTTTTTTTCACGTACTTTAAGGTAAACTCGTTTGAATTAATTAAAAAAAAGAAAAGTATTTTTGTAAGCATTAATATGAGACAACAAAACTTTGTCCTCAAACCCCAAAAACAATGTGTTATTTTTAAATATATACAGAAAACATTAAAAAACTACAACCTGGTATTATTTAATGACTTGCATCAAAATCCATGAAAAGTTTGTGACGATAAAAATTACATGCAATTATTATCAATGAGTTAGTCGATTTATGAACTAACAATATGGTAAGTTGATTTGCATTTATGAGTCGAGACTACCAAAAAAAAATGCATTTAACATAAATTGATTTAAATAAACAAATATTTATAAATAGGTTTAGAAAGTGAAAAAAAAAATAGTTTTCAAATTATATATGTTTGTTGTCATTAAATAGGTTTTTGAATTAGTCATTAAATAAGTATAGTAATTAATATCCAGAATTTTTATCGAAAAAGTAGTAGAAAGAAGATTTTGCTGAGTGATCTGAGATGCACAGGTGAAAGAAGAGTTTAAATCACTGGCGAACATTGCATGTCCAATAATGGTGACGAACGTGCTTCTGTACTCACGATCTGCCATTTCGATGCTTTTCTTGGGTCGGCAAGGGAAAGTTGAGCTAGCTGGAGGAGCACTTGCAATAGGGTTTGCCAACATCACTGCAAATTCATTCCTCAAGGGTCTTACTATGGGAATGGATCCAATTTGTTGCCAAGCATATGGAGCAAAAAGATGGTCAGTTTTAAGCCAAACCTTCTTCAAAACCTTGTGTCTTCTCTTCCTTGTTGCCATCCCCATTTCACTACTATGGCTAAACATGGCCCCCCTCCTACACTGGCTAGGCCAAGACCCTGAAGTCACACGGGTTGCACAAGTTTACATGCTCTTCTCTATCCCTGAACTGCTTGCTCAAGTTCATCTCAATCCATTGAGGTCCTTCTTGAGAACACAAGGCTTGACAGCTCCACTAACTGTAGCTGCATCTTTTGCTGCCATTTTACACCTTCCAATAAATTACTTCTTTGCTACATATTTGAAATTAGGAGTGAAAGGCATTGCACTAGCCACAGGTTTGAACTCCATAAACATGATCCTAGGCTTAGTGCTTTATCTTCTCGTCTCAGAGAAACCTCTAAAACCTTGGGAAGGTGCCACTATTCTCTCTTCTTTTCGTGATTGGAGACCTTTGCTTACTCTAGCATTGCCAAGTTGCATCTCAGTGTGCTTGGAGTGGTGGTGTTATGAGATAATGCTCTTCCTATGTGGTTTGTTGAGTAATCCACAAACCACTGTTGCTACCATGGGTGTCCTCATTCAAACAACTGGGTTCCTATATGTATTCCCATTTTCATTGAGTGCTGCCTTGACAACACAAATCGGTCACTCACTAGGTGCAGGGCAACCCTTACGTGCACAAAGTACAGCCACAATAGGACTTTTCATAGCATTTGCATCAGGGGTCTCAGCCTTTGTTTTCTTGATGTTTGTGAGGAAAGTGTGGGGGAAACTATTCACAGCTGAGACACAAATTGTTGATATGGTCACAACCATACTTCCAATTTTGGGGTTGTGTGAGATTGGTAACTGGCCTCAAACTGCTGCATGTGGGATCTTATCAGGGACTGCACGCCCTTATGTGGGTGCAAGAATAAACCTGTTTGCATTTTACTTAATAGGGTTGCCAGTTGCAACTGCTTTCATGCACAGATACCAGCTGAGGGGTTTGTGGTTTGGCATGTTGGCTGCCCAAATTTCGTGTTTTTGTATGATGGTTTACACATTGATTCAAACAGATTGGGGGCATCAAAGTAAAAGAGCTGAGCAACTAGCTCGAAGAACACATGATGAGGAAAATGTAAATGATGATGGGGAATGTGGACTCCTTAATTCTGATTTATGAGACATTTAAATCAATTTTGCATAGTGATAGTCACTACTAGTACATGACCACCTTCACAAAAACCTTGAGATATTGAGATTTTCTAATCATTCTTCACGAGTCACTACAACATGATTTCTTCTCTAAGTTAGATGAACATCAACAAAAGCTTAGTTAGTCAACTTATTCATGCTTGTTAACAACCTTTTTTTAGCTAATTTTTGACAATAGGATAAGTGTGGTTATATGAATTTATTTTTAAAAAAAATATTTAAAACGGAGTAATAACAGATCATCAAATCATCACTTTCTGTAAAAAAAAAGTTGTAAAAGAAAGTGATCAAAACTTTTTTTCCTATTTGGTGGGTACAAGTGCCTCTGAGTTCATGATCTACCATTAATTTTTTATACCCCAATACATGTTTTGAGTGCATGCATTGAATAATATGATTTAATGATGAGTATAAAAATCACTTATCATCTAAATACTTAAAAAACTAAAATATTAAGACTAGTATTTGTAAAAATTAAAATGAATAATTTTTAAGTATAAAGATTAATTTTTTTATATAAAACTATAAATATTAATAAATAAGTAAACCTTACATTTAATTAGAACTTTTTTTTTTCTTCTTCTAAATTTGTAGAAATGTCATGCATACAAAATAAACTCGGCCTCAACAAATGGTATTTTATGCCCAATAACTTCATTCATTCCAACATACATTAGCAAAATCAGCCTTACACTCAGATTCTGTTAGGCTCGTTCATTGTTAAACACACGTTCTGTTTTGCTATTGGCACTACCCTATTATATTGTTTTATTTTGAAAAAGAAAAAAAAAACACCTCTATCATGGATGCATTTCTATGAATTTCTACTGCACATAAATATGTGTGTGTTTTATGTATTGGGTGTACTTTAAAAAACCACATTTTCGTTTTATATCATGCCACCTTACAAAAGAAAATGTTGATTAATTTTCGTGAATTCTTAACATGTGATAGTTGGAGAAAATGACTTAGGTTAGCATAATAAAAGGAGGACACTGATGTGAAAGAGATCAAAATCTATTCCTATAAAAACTCTCCATTTTCGGACTTTGGAAAAATGAAAAAAAAAAAAAAAATATATATATATATATATATATATATATATATATATATATATATATATATATATATATATATATATATATATATAAGTGGTTATAATGTTAGTGTCTGAAATAACATTGTTTCATTATCTTTGATGGTAGTGATTATAGTGATGTATAATTAAATGTTGGGTTTTAATCTTGTTGGAAATTTATAAATATTAGAGATTAGAGAAGAGATTAAATTATGATATACAAGTTGTTTGTATCTCATTTTATAAGTAGTGGTGTGAGATTGAGTGGAAGAGTGAAAAGAAAATATTAAAAAAGAAAGAGTAAAAAGTGTATTTTTTTTAATGAAAAAAATAGTTAAAAATAAATAAATAAACTATAGTTGATTTGATTGCTTTAACAAAAAAGAAAGTACTTCGTTTTTAAAAATAATGTGATGTAAAAATAATTTTAAAAATATAAATTAGAGTTAAAATAAATTTTAAATAAAAATAAAAAATATTGTAACATTTAACAAATAAAAAAATATAATTTCCTTTAAAGAGAATGTTTTTAAAATAAATTTCATTTTATAAAAATCTTTATCGCTCTAAAACTTTTTTTTTTTAAACTTATTTTATCTTCTCTTTAATCTCTTTGAAAATCCAAATTAATCTTTAAGCTCGTAACGTTAAAAGCAACAAGTTTGTCTGATCAAATTTGTTTATAGAATAAGTTCTTTATTTATTTATTTTATTGAGTTCATTCTACTTTTGTTTGTGTCTTATGAGTTGCATTACGCCATTTTAAACAATTCTATGTGATTTTATAGTTTTTATTTTAGTAATGAGAGTGTGTTTTGATTTTTAATCCAAGTTTTTTATACGTAATTATGATAAAAATTTCTGATCTTTGTGAAGTATAATGAAGACTTTTTTTTTTTAATTAAGGCAAGGGAAACTTTTGTATTTATTAATATCTGAATTTGATTGTATATATTTGAGCTAATTTGATGTTTATGTGATGGATTTTTGTTAAAAAGTGAATTTGTTGATGTAGGTATGTATTGATTATTTATAATTATTTTGTTTTGAATATGTCTAATTGACTTGTGTTGAATATTTGAAATTGACGTGAGAGATCTTACATAGATATCATACCCCTCATTTGATATGTTAAATAACATGTTCTGTATATTGGTTGATGTCTCTTAAATTAAGTACTTTATAATATTGATTTTAAATGAGCTTTTAATTTAAAAATTATTCACAAATAAAAACTAATTTAGAATTAATAGCAAGTAATTAAAAATTTGGTTGTTAATACTAAAAATTAACTTTGACTCTATTTCACAAATTAATTATAATATATTATTAATAATAAAGATTACCTTAAATATCAATAATTTTTAGTTTATAAAATAATGTTTAATTTAATCTCTAAATTTTATTGTTATTTAAAGATTTTTTTTTTAATGTAAAATCTCATAAACATTAAAAACATCAAAACAAAACAAAAAAAACGGAAAATGATAAGACAAAAAAAACAATGATATAAACAAAGAAAAGAATTTTTTTTTTTTTTGTGTTGATTATAAATAAAATCAATTTTCAATATATATAAATAGCGACCATTTTTATTATAAATTGTTTTTTTATGAAACTCACACTTATTTTCTAATAAAAAAAATTAGCAAATATTAATATATGTCTTATATAAATTATTTATATTGATTTCGAATCACATTAACTAATATGAAATACTGCTAAAATTTTGTAAAATGTAAAAATGACTAAAATTTATATACTGAGGTATTGTAACATCCCAATAAATATTACTCTAAAAGCATTGATTTATTTTAGGAGTTACAATATAATATAGAAGAACAGTAAGGAAAACAACTAAATTGGAAATAGATACGCTAGAATTTATCATTAATCCGAACCATATCCATCAACGCAGCATAAGACTGAGTTATCAATTTGGTTTACAATAAAAGCATAGACCGGTTGGTCAAAATAAAGATAAGTCCTATACATAACCGTCTATAAAACAAAATACCAGAAATATCTATCTCTAGGGACCGGACGGTCCAGTACTATACTCGGAAATTTCTTCTAAATTTTCTTCAGTCAGCGCGGCGTCCGTCAGGGGCTCTTCTAAGGCAGCTTCCAAAGTTTCTTCTGCTCACATTCATAAGAATGATCATAGCAAATGAGAAGAAGAGTCGACCGGTCGGATACCGAACGACAACATACAAAACAATACAAATAAGGGTAAGCTTATGTACATTTAACTTATCCATTAATTATACAAATAAACATACTTCACAAATAATAAATCAGTACAACATATCATTCTCATACACACAATCAACCGTTAAGACACTGTCCGGACGGTATGAACGTGTAGCTCGGTCGTCCCTAGCACCCGGGCGGTGTAGTAACTGTTCCCTCAGCTGCCGCCCGAGGTTAGTCCTCAAACGGTTATATGCGCGTATAATCGCGGACCTCCTGCCATTCCCACACATGACCGACCTCTCTCTACTTGAGAAAACGTCCTCACGGAATATCAGGATCAAGGACGACACCGGAGTCATTCCCACATTCATACTTTACCAAATCAATTTTACAATTCATGAGATATTCCACCCGAGGAATTCTCTTACTTAATCAAATTTCTCATTTATTATCACTTTCATAAACAAAGGTGTCAGGACAATGACCGTATTATCAACGATAGAACATAAGATAAAATGGGACCGAAGTATAACTGAAAGATCTGATAAGACGACAAATGACGTTTATGAATTCTGACAGGCCATTCCGGCAACGATTAACAACTAATCATCAAAGACTCAACAACAATAATAACCGGGCGGTAAAATCAAAGATGAGATTGGGGAAGAGGAGAGTATTTTGTTGAATAATAATCCGACAATGAATAAAGTCGTAACCAAAAGATTAACCATAACTATTAGTCACCCGGCCGGTTTGGTAAGGAATAACGCAAGTAATAATCATATTCGAAGAATGGTCTATGACCGAACACTTCTCAAAAAGAATAATTTAGTCAAACAAACCGGTCGTTCCAATGAATAAACTTTACTAGACCATGCAGTCACTAAGTGACCGGGCGGCTATTCACAAAGAAGGGTATCAGATTTATAAGTTTTACGTAGTTTTAAGTGTCAGCCTAAGGCCGAACACTTTCAAGACTAAATGCTTAGTTTATGACTAGCTTTTATTAAGTACTTTGCAATGAAATTATTAATGGAACAATTTAAGTTTAACAACATACTAGGCCGAACAGTCCGATTAGACCGAACGGAAAAATAAGGGAAGACTGAATGATCCTAATGATCTTCAATCTCAAGCTCACATTCTCTAAGTTTTTCATACTTATCCATTTCTTGCAACTCATATAACACATTCCACATTCAGTTCATACAATCCAACCCACATACTTTACATATTAACATACATTTAATCAATCACATTTAAATCATACAGAACATCAAAATTAAATACTCATAAGCTTCCCTTACCTCTAATCCAGCTAATCTTCCAAAACCCTATTATGAGATAGACCGAACGTCCAAGAACTCTGATCGTAAAATTGATCGGTGCAAATGAAAGGTCTTCGCACCAGTAGTACAATTTCTGAAAGGAGTTTGATGATCGGAATAGTGTTTGGGTTAGAATTCTAGAGAGAAGGTTTGAGCTTTTAGAAAGAAGGAAGAGAATTTGAGAGTTCAGAAAGTTGGTTTTGAGGAAGAAGATGAAGATTGCATGCAGAAAAGAGTTTTAAGAATTCGAAGCTTCTACCTTAATTACTCTTCCAGAACCGGACAGCTGGCTAGCTCTCCAGGTGCCACATGGGTTCCACTATCCAAAAATCCCTCATTCCTCTTGCAGTCGGACGCATCCCGAGGTTGGGAATTAATTGTTGCTGCAGAGTTTGTCTGCCACTTATTGAGTTTCTTCTTGTGATGTCACCACTGCACGGATTTCGAGAAAATGAATATTAAATGCTTGCAGATTACCAAAGGAGACCGGCCGGTCGCCACTTGGTCGGCCTGAACATACCCATTTTCTGGGTCGTGACATTCCCCCCAACAAATAAAAATTTTCGTCCTCGAAAATTAGTACATACCTTCGAACAAGTGCGGATAAGCTTCCTTCATGACTTTTTCGCGCTCCCAAGTGACATCGCCCGTTCGGTCATCCCAGATAACTTTAACCAAAGTAGTGCGTTTACCGAACGGTCGCTTGGTTGCGTTCTTCTCAACTCTTACGGGTTGTACTTCAACTAAGCAATCTTCTTTAAGTTGAATGTGGTCGGCTTCAAGTACATGTGAAGGATCAGCGATATATTTTCTAAGTTGTGAGACGTGAAATACCGGATGAAGGTTAGACAAGGGAGGAGGTAAAGCTAGTTCATAGGCGACTGGCCCAATGCGTCTAAGAATCTGATACGGACCAAGGAATCGTGGTGATAGTTTCTTTGGTTTAATGACTCGCCCAACACCGGTCGTTCGATTCAGCTTTAAGAACACATGCTCTCCGGCAGCAAATTCTAAAGGCTTTCTCCTCTTATCTGCATAAGACTTCTGTCGGCTTTGAGTTGCCTTAAGTCTTTCTTGGATCAGTTTCACCTTTTCTGTTGTTTGTTGAATAATTTCTGGTCCAGTCAATACTGCTTCACCTTCCTGGAACCAGCAAAGGGGTGTTCGGCATTTCCGTCCATAAAGAGCTTCATAAGGTGCCATTCCAATACTTGCATGGAAGCTATTGTTGTAAGTAAACTCAGCTAGCGGTAAAACTTCATCCCAAACTCCTAAGTGATCCAAAACGCTGGTTCTCAATAAATCTTCAAGAGTTTGAATCGTTCTTTCCGATTGACCGTCCGTCTGAGGATGGTAGGCAGAACTCATTTGAAGTTTGCTTCCCATTTCTTGATGAAGCGCTTGCCAAAACCGGGAGGTGAATCTTGGGTCCCGGTCGGACACTATTCCGGACGGTATTCCATGTAGCCTGACAATCTCCTTAATATATAGCTGAGCTAACTTGGACATAGGCATTTTTAAGTTGATAGGAAGGAAGTGTGCACTCTTAGTTAATCTATCAACTATTACCCAAATTGCGTCATGATGTCTGACCGTTCGGGGAAGATGGGTTACGAAATCCATGGCAATACTGTCCCACTTCCATTCGGGTATTTCTAGCGGCTGTAAGAGACCGCTCGGTTTCTGATACTCTATCTTGGCTCTTTGACAAGTTAAACATGACTCCACAAACCGAGCAATATCTTGTTTCATTCCTGGCCACCAGAAACTCATTCGAAGATCCTTATACATTTTAGTTATACCTGGGTGAATACTCAGACGACTTTGATGAGCTTCTTCCAAAATTATCCTTTTCAACTCACCATCATTTGGAACACAAGTTCTTCCCTTATACCTTAGCAATCCGTCTGTTCCATCATTGAAATCTTGGTGGGGTGGCACACCGAACGGTTTGGTAATTCTCTGCAACTCTTTGTCAAACTTTTGCTTTTCTCTGATCCGGTCGAATATATTACTTGACAATCGCATAAGACTACAACTAATACCGGTCGGCTCAAATTCACAGTGCAGCTTTAAATCTCTGAAACTCTCAACTAATTTCATTTCTTGGACCATCATTGCCGCCATATGTATGGTTTTTCTGCTCAAGGCATCAGCAACTACATTTGCTTTTCCCGGATGGTACTGTAAATCAAACTCATAATCTTTAAGGAATTCCATCCATCTTCTTTGCCTCATATTTAACTCTTTCTGGTCGAACAGATACTTGAGACTTTTATGATCACTGAACACCTGAAACTTAGCACCATATAAGTAGTGTCTCCAAATTCTAAGAGCAAACACTACCGCCGCCAACTCCAAATCATGGGTTGGATAATTCCTCTCATGAATCTTCAGTTGTCTAGAAGCATATGCAACGACCTTCTCTTCTTGCATCAGTACGCAACCCAAACCATTATATGAAGCATCACAGAACACAACAAATGGATGGTTAACGTTGGGAATTACCAAGACCGGAGCATTCGTCAATCGTTGCTTTAATTCCTGAAAACTGGACTCACACCGGTCGGTCCAGACGAACGGTTGGTCCTTTCTGGTCAATTGAGTCAATGGCGCCACTATCTTAGAAAACCTTCAATGAATCTTCTGTAGTAGCCGGCCAAACTAACAAAGCTTCTAACTTCAGTAACTGAGCGAGGCGTTTCCCACTCCAGAACTGCTTGCACCTTAGACGGATCCACAGCAATTCCGCCGGCCGAAATTACATGTCCAAGGAATTGTACTTGATTCATCCAAAACTCACACTTGGACAACTTAGCATATAATTGTTTCTCCCTTAGCACCCCAAGAACCATTCTCAAATGATCTTCATGTTCTGCTTGACTTTTGGAGTAAATGAGAATGTCGTCAATGAATACAACTACAAATTTATCCAAGAACGGCCGGAAGATCCGGTTCATGTAGTCCATAAATATTGCCGGAGCATTGGTAACACCGAACGGCATTACTACATATTCAAAATGCTCATATCTAGATCGAAACGCAGTCTTCGGAATGTCTTCTTCTTTTACTAATATCTGATGGTATCCGGATCTCAAATCAATCTTGGAGAAAACTGAGGCTCCATGAAGTTGATCAAGTAAATCGTCGATTCTCGGTAGTGGATATTTATTCTTGATGGTTAACTTGTTTAATTGCCGGTAGTCTATGCAAAGCCTGGAACTACCATCTTTCTTCTTAACCAAAAGAACGGGCGCTCCCCAGGGTGACGCACTTGGCCGAATAAATCTCTTTTCCAACAAGTCTTCAATTTGCTTTTTCAATTCCGCCAACTCTGCCGGAGCCATTCTATACGGCGCAATTGATATCGGACCAGCTCCCGAGATCAAGTCAATGGAGAACTCGACCTCTCGGTGTGGAGGGAGACTTGGAACTTCTTCTGGAAATACGTCCATAAACTCTTCCACTACCGGACGGTTCAAATCCGGTCGGTCAGTTCTGCTTACATCCATATACGTAAAAATGATAAAACTCATAGCGCCTTCAATCAAGTCTTCCCGAATCTGGCCGAGTGTAATCGTAAGCTTCTCTTCTTCACTTGGGAAAATCAACTTCTTCTTCCCACAATCAATAAGAATGCGATTGGTGGTCAACCAATCCATTCCTAATATAACTTCAAGGTCTTGAAGAGGTAAACATATAAGATTTACCTTGAATTTGTACCCCTCTACCTCAATAGGACACTTCACACATACAGTGGACGTCCTAATCTCCCCAGCTGCCGGTGTTGACACCACCAAGTCAAGCTGCATTTCACTCTCAGCTATTCCCAGTTTATCAACACATGCCTTCGAGATGAAGGAGTGTGTTGTCCCCGAATCAAAAAGTACACAGCATGACATTCCATATAATAGGCAAGTGCTGATGATGAGATTACCTGAACCAGCAACTTCAGTTTCCGAGAGAGCATAAACTCTACCAATTGCTTGAGCTCTACCACCGCTCGGAGATGACCTTCCAGCATTCGGTGGCCTGGAGAATGTTCGTCCACCCATGTTGCAATCTCTTTCCAAGTGCCCATTCCTTCTACACTTGACACAAAACTTTGCATTCCCCTGCCTGGGACAATCCCGCATATAGTGAGGGCCTCCACATGTAAAACAACTTACGTTTCCTGGTTGACCGGTCGGTCTAGCATAGTTCACTGGTCGAACGGCCAAAGCAGAAGAACCCGGTGAAGATGACGGCCGGGAATATGGAGTCGCTCTGGGACTTGAAGAGTTTCTTGTAACAATCGATCCTCTAGTACTGGATGACTGCTGTTTCTTACACTTCTCAGCTTCCATCAAATTTTTCTCCAATACCTTAGCTCTCTCCACTAATGCCGGGAATTTCTGAATACAATGACTTGCAATGACCGGTTTCAAATCTTCCCTCAGCCCATTCTCAAATTTCCGACACTGCCATTCTTCACTCATCCGCATCGTATAAAATCTCATTAACTGCTTAAACCGATTGGCATATTCCGACACCGTCATTCCGCCTTGTACTAGTTGAAGAAATTCAACTTCCTTCGCAAACCGGACGCGATTAGGAAAGTATTCTTCATAGAACTTATTTTTGAATACTTCCCATGTGATAGGAATACGATCATCTTCCAGCAGCATCTTCGAACTACTCCACCAATGTCCAGCCTCTCCATTCAATAAATACTCCGTGAAAGCTAAGCGATTTTCATCACTACACCTCTTAGCATCATAAATCCGCTCCATATCGCGAAGCCAGTGATCGGCCTCATCTGCACTACAATTGCCACTAAACTTGGCCGGACGATGCTGGAGAAAACTCTCCAGACTCCATTCGGGTTGAGTGTTTGAAGAAGAACCGGACGGTCTGGCAGTTGATACCCCACTCGATAGTATATCCATTATCTGCCTTTGTGTTGATTCTGCTGCAGCTCTAGCGGCCTCTGTATTCTGTAATGCCAATGCGTTCTGTTGAGCTAAGTTAGCATTTTGCTGAATAAGATTGGCATTCTGTTGCTGAGGTGCTGCCAACACTGACTCCAGCATATTATTTTCGCCGGACGGATCCCTAGCGACCGGTTGAGGAGGTGGTCTAGGAGCCATCTTCTGTTTTTAATCAGAAAGAAGAACCCGTTAGTCCACAAGAAATCAGAAAATTCTGATCGAACTTTTAGAGTACGTAGCAATAAGCATAGTATACTCATAACCTACAGGTAGTCTAAGAAAGAAACTGCTCTGATACCATTAATGTAACATCCCAATAAATATTACTCTAAAAGCATTGATTTATTTTAGGAGTTACAATATAATATAGAAGAACAGTAAGGAAAACAACTAAATTGGAAATAGATACGCTAGAATTTATCATTAATCCGAACCATATCCATCAACGCAGCATAAGACTGAGTTATCAATTTGGTTTACAATAAAAGCATAGACCGGTTGGTCAAAATAAAGATAAGTCCTATACATAACCGTCTATAAAACAAAATACCAGAAATATCTATCTCTAGGGACCGGACGGTCCAGTACTATACTCGGAAATTTCTTCTAAATTTTCTTCAGTCAGCGCGGCGTCCGTCAGGGGCTCTTCTAAGGCAGCTTCCAAAGTTTCTTCTGCTCACATTCATAAGAATGATCATAGCAAATAAGAAGAAGAGTCGACCGGTCGGATACCGAACGACAACATACAAAACAATACAAATAAGGGTAAGCTTATGTACATTTAACTTATCCATTAATTATACAAATAAAAATACTTCACAAATAATAAATCAGTACAACATATCATTCTCATACACACAATCAACCGTTAAGACACTGTCCGGACGGTATGAACGTGTAGCTCGGTCGTCCCTAGCACCCGGGCGGTGTAGTAACTGTTCCCTCAGCTGCCGCCCGAGGTTAGTCCTCAAACGGTTATATGCGCGTATAACCGCGGACCTCCTGCCATTCCCACACATGACCGACCTCTCTCTACTTGAGAAAACGTCCTCACGGAATATCAGGATCAAGGACGACACCGGAGTCATTCCCACATTCATACTTTACCAAATCAATTTTACAATTCATGAGATATTCCACCCGAGGAATTCTCTTACTTAATCAAATTTCTCATTTATTATCACTTTCATAAACAAAGGTGTCAGGACAATGACCGTATTATCAACGATAGAACATAAGATAAAATGGGACCGAAGTATAACTGAAAGATCTGATAAGACGACAAATGACGTTTATGAATTCTGACAGGCCATTCCGGCAACGATTAACAACTAATCATCAAAGACTCAACAACAATAATAACCGGGCGGTAAAATCAAAGATGAGATTGGGGAAGAGGAGAGTATTTTGTTGAATAATAATCCGACAATGAATAAAGTCGTAACCAAAAGATTAACCATAACTATTAGTCACCCGGCCGGTTTGGTAAGGAATAACGCAAGTAGTAATCATATTCGAAGAATGGTCTATGACCGAACACTTCTCAAAAAGAATAATTTAGTCAAACAAACCGGTCGTTCCAATGAATAAACTTTACTAGACCATGCAGTCACTAAGTGACCGGGCGGCTATTCACAAAGAAGGGTATCAGATTTATAAGTTTTACGTAGTTTTAAGTGTCAGCCTAAGGCCGAACACTTTCAAGACTAAATGCTTAGTTTATGACTAGCTTTTATTAAGTACTTTGCAATGAAATTATTAATGGAACAATTTAAGTTTAACAACATACTAGGCCGAACAGTCCGATTAGACCGAACGGAAAAATAAGGGAAGACTGAATGATCCTAATGATCTTCAATCTCAAGCTCACATTCTCTAAGTTTTTCATACTTATCCATTTCTTGCAACTCATATAACACATTCCACATTCAGTTCATACAATTCAACCCACATACTTTACATATTAACATACATTTAATCAATCACATTTAAATCATACAGAACATCAAAATTAAATACTCATAAGCTTCCCTTACCTCTAATCCAGCTAATCTTCCAAAACCCTATTATGAGATAGACCGAACGTCCAAGAACTCTGATCGTAAAACTGATCAGTGCAAATGAAAGGTCTTCGCACCAGTAGTACAATTTCTGAAAGGAGTTTGATGATCGGAATAGTGTTTGGGTTAGAATTCTAGAGAGAAGGTTTGAGCTTTTAGAGAGAAGGAAGAGAATTTGAGAGTTCAGAAAGTTGGTTTTGAGGAAGAAGATGAAGATTGCATGCAGAAAAGAGTTTTAAGAATTCGAAGCTTCTACCTTAATTACTCTTCCAGAACCGGACAGCTGGCTAGCTCTCCAGGTGCCACATGGGTTCCACTATCCAAAAATCCCTCATTCCTCTTGCAGTCGGACACATCCCGAGGTTGGGAATTAATTGTTGCTGCAGAGTTTGTCTGCCACTTATTGAGTTTCTTCTTGTGATGTCACCACTGCACGGATTTCGAGAAAATGAATATTAAATGCTTGCAGATTACTAAAGGAGACCGGCCGGTTGTCAGTTGGCCGGCCTGAACATACCCATTTTCTGGGTCGTGACAAGTATAACATTCATATTTTTAAAATAATTATATTTTATCTTTACCTTAGATATCAATGTTAGAAACACTTATGTTTATATTGGTTAAAACTTTTGGTGTTTTATCAAATTAAGTTTGCACTAAAAATAATAAAATTAAGATTTAATGAATAATTTCATCATTAAAAAATTATAGAAAAAAATATTATATATAATGATTATTTAAAATAATTAAAAGAATATTTTTATGTCACATTAAAAATGTCCGAAAATATGATAGAACAAAAGAAAACTTAAATGTATATGATTAGTGGACTGAGAGAAATTATTGGGAAGCTAAACAAAAAGAAAGAAAAATAGAGAGGAAGGAATTATAAAAGATTTGAATCTTAAGTAGTTTAGCTATAGAATTCTAATGTCACTAGTAAACACACTGAACTTAAATATTTTTTATATTAATTTATGGCTTTATCTATTTTTATATATTTCTATTTAATTCATTTTCAATTATGTATCTTATTTATTAATATTTATATTATTTCTAATTATGCAGTTGTCCAATTTATCAGTTTATAATTATGTTATTTAATTTATTTCCATATGTATTTATTTATACTTATGTCATTTAACTTACTTGTAGTTATACAGTATATTTTTGTTATTTAATTTACCTCAAATTATGCTTTTGGTCATATTTATTAATTTATAATCATATTATTTAATTTATCTCTAACGATGCACATGTTATTTTTATTAAATTAATATTTATACACACATTTTATCTTTATTAAATTAATATTTATGTCATTTAATTTATATGTCGTTATGCATTTACTCTCTTTACTATTTTCTTATAATCATGAATGGTGTCATTTAATTTATTTATATCATATATGGATCCTTTTTATTAAATTTATGATTGTGTTATTTAATTTATCTCTAAGTATACACATGTACTTTATATTAATTTATAATCTCGTTATTATATCTCCTTGTGATATGATGATGCATATTTAATTATTATTTAAAGTTATATCCTTGATTATTATTTTTATTTTCTATTATAATTATATATATATATATATATATATATATATATATAACAATAATAAAATAAATATTTTTTATTCAATGAATTTGAATAACAAAAGTTGTTGATATGTTTTATTATAATTTTTATATTTGTTATACGTATAATTATATATATAACTATATATATAGTTATATATGTTTTAATGATGTGTATGGATTATTGGTCAAGACAATGGTAACATATCTTAATAAATATGATCTTTAAAAATGTCAAAAAAATATGTTAGTTTAAATAAAGTTATAAATTTTGTTGCAACAAGGTAATGTATTATGAATGTATGTTTTTAGGATGTTACAATTTGATATACTTTGAGAAGATAAATACATGGATAGTTCAAAAAAATACATTCAATTAGGATATTCATATATCAAACTTAAGATTGCTTAATACCTAATCAATATTTTCTTAATATCTAATCAACGTCATTGAGGTTAGATAATGAGTATATATATATATATATATATATATATATATATATATATATATATATATATATATATATATATATATATATATATATATATATATATATATATACCTTTTTGAACTAGTAAATAATTATGATCATACTAATGTTTTAAATGAAAAATACTCAATTATTTAATCAATTCCTAAGTAACTTTTGATGTTTATAGTGATCATCAAAAGTTGAATATGAATTCATATGATTGATAAAATGAGATTAAGTCTTATGGTTGTAAATCAAATTCTAGTGTTTTCTTGTGTATTTCATGTAAGACATTGGTTAGAATTCTTTGGGAAAGAGAATATCTTGAAAATTAAATTTAGAATTTGCTCAATCATATATTTGGACATGACACAAGGCACACTATTAGGAGTCTTTTTAGGAGGACAATAGTATCTTCAAAATATTGACGGTTTGCTTACAACATTCAATATATCTTCAGCCCTTATTCAAGAAAGCATGATTTTGTTCTTTCAAATGTTACCTTAACTATAGTAAAAATTGGCAAGGAACGTGTTCCTTTTAGAACATAGTTCATACATACTAACAGATTCATTGTCATGTGATCATATTTTTTAACCCCATCATACGGTTGAGTCTATTTTTTTAATGACATCTTGTCAATCCAAGAAAACACCTACTGAAATTAAGCTCTCATAATGAATAATTTTTCTTGACAATTGTTTGCTTCATCTCATAAGTTGTGATGATATAACAAAATAATAAGAATGACTTAAATAAAGTTAATCATTTGATAAAAGAATAAGGAATTTTGATAACCATACTTATTAATTGTCTCTTTGCATTTTTTTTTAATTTTTTGTTGAATTTTTTGCTTGATGACGTATACAATACATTGATATGAGACCTTATTCATCCCATCCAACTTCTTCTACTTGTAATGCTAACAATATGCCCATGCCTTTATCCATTATCATGCACACATTCAACTAGGGTGTAACGTGCTCTCATAGTAACATGATCTAGAGGATATGCTGAGTTTTAAAGTCTTGCACAATAAAACAAATATTCATTCAACTAGAAATCAAGAATTGTACAATAAGCACAAAAATAGTGGAGTAGAGGAGTAAGGGAATGAAATCCAACCTCACCATGCTTCCATCATTATAATTTCTCAAACTTGAATTTAACTAAATCTTATAATCAATGATTCATTTACAAACACAATTTTATTAAATATAGAGATAAACATTTGATGATCTTAACAAATCTCTATGGATAGGACACTTGTTGATATCATTACACACTAGTGTACTTGTTGAAATTGGTTTTTAAGAAAACCTCATCACTCAACATAAAAGAACTTGGTTGAAACATTTTAACTGAATTTGGAACTCAATTGAAACAAAAATATAAGTAGGGACCAACTTGAAACTTTCCGACCAAATTTGAGACCAAATGAATAGTTAAGTCTAATTACAATTTCTATATGCATGTTAAAATAATGTTTTGAAATTTATACATACTTTTAATTTAAATTAAAAAACACTTATTTTAAACTTATAATATTTTTAAAATATTAAAAATGTATATATGACACCGGTAATTTTTTAATTTTAATATTTGAAACAGTTAAAAAAAAAAGCTTTTCTCCTTTATTAGCTTACTTATAAATTTAATGTGACAAATCCTTTAACATCTTTCAACCTAATATATTTTACATATTTGTTAGCTTATTTATAAATTTATCGTGACAATTATAAAAATTTTAAAAATACAAATTCAACTTTATATTTATACTTTTAATATTTTAAAAATTATAAATTTAAAATAGGAATTTTTTTAATGAAATTAAAAATAAAATTAATTTGAATATTTAGATAGAATGATTTAATATATAAATTCTAAAAATTATTTAACATGTATATATAAATGTAATTAGACTTAATTACTAATTTGATTTTTTTAGAAAAATAATAATTTTCTATTGTAGAATAAAATTGAGACTTGATTCAAAATTTCAAATTTATAAACTAAGTTAAATACAATACACTATTATATGAAATTGATATTAAAACATGATACCTATCACATAACACGATAATAACATATTATATGTATGAATATGAATCCAACAAAACATATTAATTGAATTATTTTAATTAAAAAAAATAAAACAACCAAATTGAATAATTAAGAAGAAGTAAAAAGAATTTTATCCTAATATAATATGTTAGGGAAAAGTAGAAACTCATTGTATTTTTGATTTTATTATTGTTTTATATTTTATCTATTTATTATTATTTATAGATATTTTTATTTTTTCTTAATCAATCAATTTTAAGTTCCATTTTATTTTTTTTATATGTTTTATTTTTAGTAAACGTATTTTAA
This sequence comes from Vigna mungo, assembly GCA_036885675.1. NCBI lineage: Eukaryota > Viridiplantae > Streptophyta > Magnoliopsida > Fabales > Fabaceae > Vigna > Vigna mungo. The sequence continues at coordinate 2,306,223 of CP144695.1, forward strand.
TTCAATTATTTCCTTCTTTGTAAAAAAAACATTACAAAAATACTTAAAAGAGAATTAAAGTTTTCTCATGTATATTAAATGATAATTGCATCTTTTATGTTTTTAATTTAATAACATTAATAATTTTTAAAATTTTAAAATAAACATTTACGTTACTGTTACTTATATATATAGCATGCATGTCTAAAACATCATCCACCAACGACAATGTCCTAACATCTGAACTGCCACATCCGCCAAAATTTTCCAATTTTCCTCCATGTCCTCCACGTGTCTCTCTTGCATTGGTTGCTCTTTTCTTTTCTTTTATTTTTTCTTTATTTCCTCTCTCTTCACGCACACTACCACACATACTTTCTCTCTCCTTCCACTTTTCAGTCTTCTCTCTCGTCGGAACAGATACGCTGAATATCTTCTCCTTCTTCCACTCTCTCTAATCTTTCTTTTTGTCTCAGCAGCACACCCCATTTCTAGAGAGAGAAAATTCACCCATGTCTTTTCCAAAAGCATCAACTTGAGAAGTGTGAGAGTCAGAGTGGGTGGTTTTCACTTTTCATTGGTTTCAACTTTCAACTCTCTCTTGCCTCTCCCACTTTTCTATGGTGTTATTTTTCTAGGAAATATTATTATTTTAAGCCCATCTTCTGGTAAGTTGCTTTTCCTTCTTTTCTTCTCTTTTTTTTTTTGTTCTGTTTCTTCTTCTTCTTCTTCTTCTTATCTTGTTTCTCTTTTACCTTTTTATGTTCTTTGGCCGAACTGCACCTACAGGTCAGCTTCTAACTGAAGAGTAAACAAGGGATATGATATACTTTTTGGGGTGGGAGAAGGAAGAAGATAGTTATTGATTTTTTTCAGGGTCACGTGAGAGGAAAAATTGTGTTTTTATTTTTCTTGTTTTGGAGTTTTGGAGGTTGTTGATGAGGTGGGTTTAAAGTTTGAAGAGGCTGTGCGGGGAAGGGAATATTAGCACCCAGTGGAATTGGGGTTGATTTTTACCATGGAGACATGTTTGTTTAGAAAGGAAGATTCTGGTACTGTTGGTTCTGTTCTGTACTTCTTGGATTAAAAGAGTTGTTTCTTTTATGAGTTTTGATAAAAAATAAAATTCCTGGGGATAACGATTAAAATGAGGAATTCGGGTATAGTTTAAGGTCCCATCATGAGTTTCCGAGAGGGAAAGTTAGGAGGAGAAGAGAAGGAATGTGAAGAATCGGTGTTGGGGAGCACTGAATCCAAATCAGTGAGGGAAAATGGATCATTGGCAGCCACACAGTTTACAATTGATGAGAATTTATTGGTTGATCCTAAACTACTCTTTATAGGGTCCAAGATTGGTGAAGGAGCTCATGGGAAAGTATATGAAGGAAGGTCAGTGGCTAAACCTTCGATGTGAATATCGTGTTTTGTAATTTGTATATCATGCCTTAATTTCGTTATTTTCTTTAAAAATTGTCTGAGAAGCCATGTCAGATCATACAGTGTTGGGATATTTATCTATGCTTTAGTTTTCATAATTATGTATATTTTTGTCCCATTAGCTGGCGGAATTATTGTTTTTGCTTTTCTGTTGTGCTTAAGTGCTAAGGAAGAAGTCAAATGTTTGCTGTGTGGTGTTTCAGCTAAATAACTTTTTTTTACTTTTGTCGTTGAGTAAATAAGAACCGAGCCTTTGTTGGTTCAAGCAGTAAATAACTACCTGTCACAAATTTCACCTACAAAGTTGCGTTTATCCCTTCTACTGATTTGACATGAGGTTCCACAACACCAAGAAGCACATCATTGGGTTGGTACTGATTTGATTTTTCTTAAGAACAATTCATTTCTTGCTCTTGTTACAGAGTGTTGGATTATTCTTTGTTGTGATGGTTTAACCGTTGCTGGTTATTAGAGTACTTGTTCAACACTATGGTTGTGTTTGGGCAACAAGTGATTTGCTGGAAGTTGGAGTTATGGTTTATGTGGGTTTAGATTAATACTTTTCCAGGTATGGAGATCAAATTGTGGCAATCAAAGTTCTGCATCGTGGGAGCACTTCTGAAGAAAGAGTTTCCCTTGAAAATCGTTTTGCTCGAGAAGTTAATATGATGTCTCGTGTCCACCACGACAATCTTGTTAAGGTCAGTTCCATTGTAGCAAAATTATCTTTAGTATTTCTGGGTAGTTCTGTTTTTTTGAAGCCTTTGCAATTATGTTAAGTATTGCAGTTTATTTTCCTTCATGTACTAGTAGAATTTATGGTTTCCTCTTATGTAAGATAACAATGTAAGTGTGTTTTGTTCCCTCGTTATTATTCTTTTTGCAGTTTATTGGAGCATGTAAGGATCCGCTTATGGTAATAGTCACAGAGCTATTACCAGGGATGTCATTGCGTAAATATTTGATGAGTATCCGTCCTAAACTATTAGACCTTCATTTGGCTATCAACTTTGCTCTTGATATTGCTCGAGCCTTGGATTGGCTACATGCTAATGGGATCATACACAGAGATCTGAAACCTGGTATCAACTTAGGCACTTTTTTATTTTCTTCTCCTATAAGTGTTTCTGAAGAAGATTATCCTAGTAGGGCCTTACTTTCGTCAAAATTATCTATGCTACATCCTCTTCAATTAATGCCATATTTACCTTAGCCAGTAATTCTTTATTGGAACTTTACTCTTACAGAAAATGGTGGTAGCTTTTGACATGGATGTCATAGTTTGAGATCTGAGTATATATTGATGACTCTAGTATTAAAACGTGTATCCTACTCAACTAAATTTTTGAAATTGTCACAATGCAGACAATCTGTTGCTTACAGCGGACCAGAAGTCTGTTAAACTTGCAGATTTTGGCCTCGCAAGAGAAGAAACTGTGACGGAAATGATGACTGCAGAAACAGGAACTTACCGTTGGATGGCACCAGAGGTATGTTATTATCTTGGATTATGATGATATTGTTTATTCTCCCGATTCAAGATGCCACCATTAACATAAAATGACTATTGTTGCACTGACATGATATAAGATTAATGGGAGACTCAATCGAAACCATCAAGTTGCACTAGAAACTGAATTTAAAACTAAACCATCACAATGGTGGACAAATTATTTCTTCAGCATCAAACTGATTAATATTATGCCCTTCTTGCTTGTTTTCGTGTAGTCCCTGCATTTCTTATATGTGACATTTACTGTGGCATAGTGTTTCTTCTTAGATTGATTGAGTGCACTTCCAATATTATCATCCCAGAAGTATTATATATATATGTGTGTGTGTGTTTGTGTGTGAGTATATACATACATACATATATATATATATATACACACACACACTTTTCTAAATTTCTACTTATGTAAAGACATAGTTTACACATATCATCAAGTGGACTTTCATTGTTTTTCTGAGCAGGTAAAACCCATTAACAAATTCCATTTTTCTGAATAGCCAAAAGCCATGTAGTAAATTCTACCAGTCTCCTGTAATTTGTTTAGTACAGTAATGCACAAATGTAGGACCCTCTAAGGCACCAAAATTTGCCCATTAAGAATGTATTGCTATAATTTTCTGACAATATAAGCTTTGTATAAATGAAGCTTGTTTTGACAACTTACAAAAATTTTGCAGCTGTATAGTACTGTGACTTTGCGTCAGGGAGAGAAAAAGCACTACAACAACAAGGTTGATGTATATAGCTTTGGAGTTGTCCTATGGGAGCTACTAACAAACCGCATGCCATTTGAAGGGATGTCCAATTTACAGGCTGCTTATGCTGCTGCATTTAAGGTATTAAATTTGATATCACTCTGTTTTTATTATCATCAAATATCATTTGTTCAAAGTCAGAAATAATTGATACAGTTTTCTCTATGATCTGTGGATATATCATGCATACTTAAGGTTGATAGATTAATTTGTTAGCTTCCAAAAGCTACCTTTTTTTTTGGGGGGGGGAATAATTTGATATGTTACTATTTGCTAATCATGAAATGGTATGCATTTGAGATTGCAGCAAGAGAGGCCGAGCATACCAGATGATATATCCCCTGAACTTGCTTTTGTGATACAATCATGCTGGGTTGAAGATCCTAACTTGAGACCGAGTTTTAGTCAGATCATTCGCATGCTCAATGCATTTCTCTTCACTCTCTCACCACCATCACCTCCTTTGGCAGTACCTAACAATGAACCTGAGGTGGCTACAACCAGCAATGGCACCATTACTGAGTTTTCTGCTCGAAACAAAGGAAGGTTTGGGTTTCTTCGCCAATTGTTTTCTTCAAAGAGGTCCAAAAACTAACTTTTTAAGTGCTAAATTTTTTAAAATCCCCTTTTGTTGTAGATGAAAAGAGTTGCCATTCCATGGTATACAATTTTAGTAAATTTATGAGTAACCCTCTAAGGTGACCCAAAGGATGTAACATGTTCTACAAAAGAAAGAATGTTGTTTATATACTTGTGAAAGATTAAGGAAAAGAAAATAGGATTTGTTTACATTATCTGCTGTAAAGGAACTGATTAGTTTAGACATTTTACTGTTCTGAGAAAGGTCATTAATTGCTGTGTAATAGTGATTCATTGTAAAATGATTGTTTCCAAAGGATGGTTTTGTGTTAATTTGACGAACTATGCTGCTTGAGGGGAGATACCAGACTAACCTTTATAAGAGATTTTAAGAGGCACCTATTTCTTGATTTAATTAATGTATTTTTATTTTTTAAATAAAATTTAATTAGTGAATTGTCACGTGATTGATTAGAAAATAACGAGACCCTATAAATATCTTGCACACTGGTTTCCAATGAGAAAGAGCCGAAACATGCACAGTAAGTATTGTTTGGATTCGAACAGCCGTTTCTGACAATTTTCATTTATTGCGCATCATTACTTTACAGAGAATCTGCTTTGGCAAATCTTATTTTAGCTTTTCAGACTTATCTTTTCTTTCATTCTCACAAACATATAATTATAGATTTTAATTGTTTTAGCTTTTAAATATTTTGAATATATAATTAATTTTAATTGCATCTATCAAATATACCAGATTTTACAATCATGTCACCTTTTGCATTAAAATTCTAAGACCTTTTTAAAAGGTGCTTTGTAATTTGTAATTAATGCAAATGCGTGGCTCCATCTAATTTTGATGTGTGGTTTCAAACCTCTCACATCTTCATACTCCGTCGTGTCGTTATGTGCTTCTCTACTCACCAGGACTTCATCTTCTCTAACGTATTTTGGTAAGGATTCTGACTTATATATTTACTATTTTTTTCCTTTTGCCTATAGGATTTAGTTTCATTACTTTGCTAAGCAATCGGCTCTATCTATATGCATCTTTTCTGTTTTTTTTTTTTTAAATAATTTTGGATATGAATAAATATTAGTATTCAGTTAAAAGTTATGGTAAAGAGAACTTTTTGGATACATATTTTATGAATGAATTATGTTATTCCAAGTTTTTTATCAACAATATTGTTTGTGTTATAAATTTTAAGTTAAATATGGATAATTTGCTTGTCTAAATCAATGATACAAAAAATATTTTTTTTTCTAGTACTTAAAATTTATAATTTGTTTAAGGATATAATAGTTGACTTCAAGATTAGAATCACAATTATAACTGTACTAGAACTCAAAATAGTATTAGTACTTTATATGATTATTATATTTTGATATGATTTAGTTACTTACGTGCACAATAGTTATTTTTTAAATTAATTTATAAATTGTACTATATCCTAGTGATCGGCCGGTGAAGGAGAGATCTGTATCTAAAATAGACAATCGACCGTCCGACAAGCACAAACCAAGAAAGGTAGATATCATTATATCATTAATGACCAATTAATACATTTAATGGTCATATTAAGGACGAATATACAGTATTTATGAGTGATTGACAGATTATATTGCCCAAATATATACTGTACTGATGATTAATCAATGGACTTATCTGCCACAAACCCTATAAATATACAAAAAATACAATTGGTATGTAGGTACAAATTTTCTATCCTAATGAAATAGACCTCTTTATGAAACATATCTGATTTGAACGTCAAAGTGTTTTCTGTAGGTCAACAATCCATCGGAAGAGATTGCGTGCTCAGAGAGGATTGAACGATCGAAAGAGAGCAAAACAAGGAAGGACGACCCACCCTCAAACAAATTCAACTGAAACATAAATTATCTATAAAATACTTAATATGCCAATTTAAAAATTTAGTTATATATTGTTGTCAAGTATGGTGAACACAGTTCAATTAGTGTCATGTGATAATCTTGAGAGTCATTTTTAGGTTAAACTATTATTTGATTTGTTACAATGTTAATTAGATATTTATGATAATTCATCGACTTATTAATTACAATTTTTTAAATGACTCATATTTGTGAAAAATGTTATGGTAGATGTTGCTTCTTTTTAAGTATTAGAATTTTAACACTTCATGTTTTGTTAATTTTTAATGTTTTGACTATTTTGAAATTCTATCTGTATGTTGATTCTTTTGCTATCATTATTGTGCTTCTTGTTATTCTTCCTTATTTTTTATTTGGTTTCACTTTTTTTATCATATCAAAAGGGAAGAAAAAGTATTGTCAGGTGTATGATTGATCATCATGAAAAAGAGAAGATATGATAGTAAAAGAAGTTGTTTGTTATTTATGATGTCCAAAATACTGTCTTTCATCTAAATTGTAAAACCTTTTATTAAAAAATCTTCTCTCAATAATATTTTTATAAATCAATTAAAGGTGCAAGTAAAAGCATTGCAATACCCTACTTTTGAAATAGTTAATTACACTTTCAGACAATCATTGTGAAAAACTAAAGAACATGATGTATTTCACAATTAATTAATTAAGTTAAAATTTACTGAAAAAAAAAACACTATTACCTACTATAAAAATTTGTAAGTAATGTTGTTATTTAAATATTATCTATAGACAAAAATCGGTAAATAAAATGATTGTAGGCAACGTTATAGATTCATTAGTAGGTAATTATTTATGAAAAAATGCGTAAGTAATTACCTATAGAAAAGTTAATAAGTAATTTCATGTGAAAGATAGGTTTACTCACATAGTATATTATCTTCTTGGTCTTGTAAAATTATTTGATAGAGAAAAACTGAATATCAAATCTTGAAGAACTTGAATAGATCATGACAACCTTGAGTGATATAACTATATCAAAATCAAGAAATCTTATGATAATAAATATGGAAACCTTATTTGGAAAACCAGAAAAGTATAAGTTGGAGCTAGAAAGATTGAAAAGAAGAAGAAAAAAAAAGAAAGACAATATAGCTCTCAAATGTCAAAAAGGCTTACGTGTGCATGGAAGAAAGGAGATGGAGAATGGTGAAGAAATTTTCAAAATTTCTAAAATACAAGAACAAGTCTATCTTGCCAAAGGACCAACCAACAGTACATGTTATGAATGTTGTAAGATAATTTTAAATCTAATTATCCTTTATTAAAATTGAAACAGAAATTTGAGGACAAAAAAGGAAGCAAAAGAGAACAAGAAAAACATATTATCTTACATGAGAAGATAATGTTTCCAGCACATCTAGTAACTCAAGTGAGAGTGGGGAAGAAGAAGCCAATGTTTGTTTACTGACCGATATGTAGAAATTTCAAGCAAAAGTGGTGGAAGTAGTTCTAAATTTCAAACTATAAAGAGAATTATTATCAACTTTTAAAGAGTTACATGAGGGAGCAAAGCATTATCCTATTTAAAATAGACTTAAAGAAGAGAATAGATGCCTTCAGAATAAATTAAAACTATTGCAATATGATTTGAAAACTGATATGAATACTTTAGAAATGATTTATGAAATTTTTCATGCAATTTTGTAATTTAGTGTTGTCAAAATGGGTTAGAATCTGCATGCCAACTCGACTCATCATGGGTTCGGGTCGGGTTGGACTTGAAAAAAATAATTTTTTTTTATACGGGTCAATTTTCAACCCGACTCACTTAGAACCCGACTCATCAGGGTTGAACCCGTAGTGAGCCGGATTGACTCACCAACCCACCTGGTCTAATTTAATTATTATTTGGTGTTTCAATATTATTAGTTAACATTTTTTTCATTGTAAATGAGAATAAAGAGAAAGGTGTTTTAATGGAGCAAAATACTATAAATTTATCTATTCAAGATTCTAATCTTATAAATGGATATGTGACACAAAAATTATCAATATTATAAACTTACTTATTTGCTTTTTGAGTTTATTTTTTTATTACATTTGAGTTGTATGTTAATTTTTTTAATTTTAAATTATCTTTGGAGTTTAACATCATTTTAGAGTGAAATTATTATTTAAATTTTAATTACAAAAGAATTATATTTTTTTATTTAAAAAAAAAACTTTAATTAAATGAGCCAACCCGTTTAACTCACTAACCGTGGGCTAGACTGATGAATTTTTCAACTTACTGTTGCTCCCTACACCTCCCCAAGTGGGACCTGTACCTCCCCATTAATTTAATTTATTTCAAAAATATTCTACACCTCCCCACTATTTTCTTTATTCCAAAAATACCCTACACCTCCCCACTATCCTTAACAAATTTTCTCTTTCTCTCTTTACATTAATGGAGCATTTACATGGCTCATTAATGGAGCATTTACATGACTTAAATTTGAAATCAGATATATTTTCTTAAATAAGTTTGATTCAATCTTATTTTCGTTGTTCAATATATTTTTTTCTTTTCAAATTACTTAATAAATGGTAAAATTTTGTTCTAAATTTCTAGAAAAATGTTTATATACATGTATCTTTTTTTTTACATATAATATCTATAATTTTTAACATTATATTATGTTTTAACTCACCGACATGTTTGACTCAAATAACTTGAATAAAATATTTAATTTATTAGATAAATAATATAAAAATATTATTAAATACTTAAAATATAAAAAAAATATTTGTTAAAGATTTAGAATTTATTTAGTTCTTTCGTCATTATAAAGTTAGTATATAATAATAATAATATATCATTATTTACTATTAATATTATTATGTTTATTATTTTGTATTTGCATCTAACTTTTAATTTTATAAAATGGAAATGGTAGAAGTACTAATATTGAAGTTTCCTTTTATATTTTGTAGTATGTTACAAATTCAAATCTGAACCACATGAATGCTCCATTAATGTAGAGAGAGAAAGAGAAAGATTGTTAATGATAGTGGAGAGATGTAGGGTATTTTTGGAATAAAGAAAATAGTGAGGAGGTATAGAATATTTTTGAAATAAATTAAATTAATGGGGAGGTAGAGGTCCCACTTGGGGAGGTGTAGGGAGCAACACCCACTAATAAATGAGTCAAGTTAGGTTGGCTCACTAAATGATCAATCCGTAGTGGATTGGGCCGAGTTAGGCCGGATGACCCGTTTTTACAATAGGAAACTCATGAGTATGAGGATTGTAAGAAGCATTAGAGATTTGCTTGTTATTAATTCAAGATGAGTAATTGGAAGTGCTATATTGATGGGATTGAGAGATGATTCCCATATATCAAGGCAACGTCATAACCTTATAAGACTTAAACTTATATTCGAATAATATATTTTTTTTCAAGTATGAGTTCCTTCACATTAACACTTCTTTTTTACGAGGTATTTTTAAACTATGATGACTCCTTATTTATATTGTCATTTATCATAATGAGACACACTGTTGTTTATCATAACGAGACACACTTATTTAACCTTTGATTAAAAAGAATTTTATACTCAAACCCATTTAAGTCGGTCACTAAAACTAATTATCGACTCTAATATTATTAATAAATTTTTTAAAAAAAAATTAACGAAAAAGAATGACATGAATCTAATTTGCATAATAGATATTCATACTATTTTAACCCAAAACTTTACATTAAATTTATACTTTACAATAAGATTATGATTTTTTATATTTTTTAGAACATGTTTAACTTTTTCATGAACCAATAAACTTGTTTTAATGTTTGAGTTAAAAGTGAGATGATACTTTATATGAATTTGTTCACAAACCCATAAACTTGTTGTTTTAATGTTTGAGTTAAAAGTGAGATGATATATGAATTTGTTCACTACTGTTATCAAAATTTTGTATATTTCTTGGAAAAGACAGTATTAAATTTATGAATATTTTTTATACGATTTTGAGTTGGAGATAATAAGAACTTTCCAACATGGAAATTAATGAAAGATTATTAGGCTTCTAAGTAAATTTTTTAATTAAGAAAGGGTGTGATTAGCTTTTTAAGGTTATCCGACTAGTGTTGATAAAAATTTCATATCTTTGATAATATAGGAAGTGATTTTGATTGTATAACCAATTTCTTAATGAAATTTGTGACTTTTCTAAATTATCGCAAAAGGGGGAAATGTCTATAATTAATTTTACGAAACCAAAATCGATTTCTAGATTGTGTTACTTAGCACAATTTTTTTTAATCTATACTATTTTAAACTTGTACCACTTTTGTAATAAAATCCAAGAATAACTCCATAAGCATATTATCTATGTTTTATCTTTTGATATATTCAATTAAAGCAATTTTGAATATAGATAATATGTGGACTATTATTAATCTGAAATTGATTTTTAGATTTCCACTTTTAATTTGTTGCAGTATAGGGTAAGCAGCAGACAGCTTGAGGGTTTACTCATACGAAAAGCCATGCATTCATAGAGATGTCAAATGGATTATAATATGAGAGTAAATCTATAGACATGTGTATATTTGTAGTTTTTTCCTTAGGCCTCCGCCGACGAAAAAATATATCAAATAACACCTAAAATTCTATAGACATGTGTATAAATTATAAATAACAGTATCTCATGGTAGTTGTTTACAAATAAATAGCCAACTAGTTTTTAAGAAAACCCATTTTGTTTTGTTTTGTTTTCAAATGCAAATAAAATACTATACAGTTAGAAGAAATGTAATAAATTTAACGTTTGTATCTACTACTTTACAATGGCCGACAGACGAATTCCAAATGTCCAAAAAAAAGTTTAAGATAAGGTGATATACTAACCTCTTTCCTATACTTTATTGTGACAAAGATATTAGTAACAATTTTCAAACGAAAAATCTAAAAAATAATGTTAGACAAACAAAATCTAGTTGTAAATATTGTTCATATAATATCTTTGATGTGGTATCACCAATAGATTGATTTTGTGACATGATTTACTTGTTCCTATACCACATATATACTATGATCATTGAGATATGTTAATGGAGAATTTTTTACTATAGAAGAAGTATATATTAACCAATCATTGAATATGGAATTCAATAACCAATAATAATGTTGAATGATGTTTAGAGAGCTAATATGGCTAAAATGATAAAGGACCTAAAAGTAAAAAAATTATCTTCCAAACTATTAAATGTTTACTTTTGGAACCTATTCTTTGCAAAGAAAGTTCTTGGGATATTTAAAACTTTATAAAGAAAAACTATTTAGGTTATAACAGAGTGAAGTTTGGTCAACTTCAAGCCTTAAAGAAGATATTTTTCAATGAAGGAGATACAATAACCAATTATCTTGCAAGTATATTTTTCAACGTGTGTCTATTGTAGAAAAAATTCCATGTTCTTTACACCAAAGTTTAATTATGTTGTGTACGCAATTGAAGAATTTGAAGATAAAGTCTCCCTTGATTAATTACAAAAATATTTGGCGGTGTATGAAAAAAAATAAAAAAAAACTATAAGAAAAATTAATATTATTGGTTGTCAAAATTTATCGATAATATATAAAATCTATCAATAAATTAAAATTACTGAATGTAAAATATTGGTAAAACTATTATCGATAAATTTTATCGATTGAATTTTTGTTTTGTTAGTAATTACTAACGGATTTCTCCGTTAGTAAATCCGTGATAATCTAATTCAATCCTTCATTGTAAACTTTGATCAACTTTTGTGAAAACAATTATTAAGGTTAATGCCAAATAGTAGAGGTTATGTCATCGATCATAAGTGCGGTGAAAACTGTTGGCTTTGGTTGGACTTAAAGCGGACAACAACTATGTTACACGGTGGTGGCAATGCTTAGATGCATCATTGCGTGAAAGAGGAAGAAAAGAGGGGTTGTCCTTCCCTGTGTGTTTTAGAGAAGAAGAAGATGGAGTGGAAGACCTCAAACGCAATGACGTCGATGGAGACTTGGGATGAGAAAATTCGTGACTGATAGTTATTACCCGCGCATATTTATTACTCGTAGGCAACGGGTAACGAATGTTTTAACACTTGCTTCTAAACGGGTCGGGTGCGAGTATTATACTATCTAACTCGAGGATACTCATTACCCGCAAAAAATAATAATAATTTAATTTATATTTTTTAAAAATAAATTTTCTTTTTATTACTCTTAAATAAAAGGAAAGCTTTTCAATTAAAATTACTTAACCCTAATTAAAAAAAAGAAGGAACGTTTCACTATGACTTCGCAGCACAGGGGTTCGATTCTCACGTTTGGCTCACGATTTTGGAATTGAGTTTTCTTTGTTTTTCCTCTACAAGTGGTGGCGAAATGTTAGGGGTTCTCATTCGGGATTGAGAGTTTTGAAATTAGGAATTTAGGGTTGTTGTTTCTCGCGATTTAGGGTTAGGGTTCCTACGATTGGGGTTTTTCCCAATCTTGTAGCGAGTTTGGAGGTTTTGATCTTCTTTTCTGCTTTGGAAATTTTTGGGATTCTTAGTTTTGTAGTGTTTTGGGGTTTTCTCTACCTTTCTGATCTTGGAGTTTTATGCTTGCAATTTTGTTCTTGCAAATTACGGGTTAGGTTAATTTTAATTAAGAAATTAAATTTTAATTTATATTTAATTTAGCATATATTATATATATATATATATATATATATATATATATATTTGTGATTTTATTTAAGATTTTTATTTTAAAAATGTATAAAATATATAATTTTTTAAAATTTTTGCAGGTATATGTTGATACCCACAGATTTTAAAATATTCGCGAGTAAGTTTTAAACACATACCCGCACAGGTAGCAGGCAGGTTGCGAGTTGAATTTTTGTTTTACATGTCGGGTTGCGGGTAGGCATTATCTGTGTTTGACCCGACCCGTTGTCATCCCTAACAGAGGCGGACGATGGCCTAGCTGACTGGAGATAGAGGCACATCAAAGGAGTTCGTAGATACGATGGTCTGAGTTAAGATGGAGAAGTGAAGGAATTAAGAGGCTGCATCCCCCAACAAAAATAAAGACCTGGAAGAGAGAGCGCATAATAACTAATGTCTCTAGCAAACAGAGGAAAAAAATGGGCGAAAAGTTTTTGCTCTATTTTTCGTCGGTAATGTATTTTTCATTTATCGACGAATTTAGCAACAAATGTTTTTGTCAAGAAATGAAATGTTCATTATCGACGAATTCTTTTCGTCGATAAGTGAAATATGTATTGCCAACGGATTTTACCACCAGAAAAAATTTTGGATAAGAGAAAAAATGGGCGGGAAAATTCCCGTTCTTTTCACTTAATTTTTTTTCGTGAGTAATGCATATTTCATTTATCGATGAATTTTTATATCTGTAAGAAAAATATGGATTACCGACTAATTTCACTTACAAATTTTTTCATAAGTAATTGAGATACGCATTATCAACAAATTTTACCTACAAATTTTTTTCGTCTATAATGAATCCGTCAGTAAAATTTATCAGTAAAAGAAATTCAAAATATGTTGATTAAATCCATCGATAATTCAAATTTTCTGACGAATTTCTTTTCATCGATATGTTAGTAATTTCAAGAACTTTTGTAATGATATAATGGAAGGCAAAACATTGAAAACTTCGACCAATACTAATTTTAGATGCTTAAGAGGAGTGAGTGGGTGTATAGGTTGAGGAAATATAAATTTTAACTAGAAATACAAAAACAATAATGACTAGTTTCAAAGTAAAGGCAAAGGAATCGAGAATGATAAATCCAAGGTAGATTATTTTACTAAAAAAGAATGAAAAACTTTATTCATGGTTGTTCAAGATGCAAATAATATATTGAATCAAATATGGTATGTGGGTATAGGTTCACTACAAAAAAAAAATCATTATTACCTACTATAAAAATTCGTGGTTAAGTCACATAATTTGTAGGTAAAGTACTTTTTATCTACGAATAAAAATCCGTAAGTAAATCAATCGTAACTAATATTACTTACAAATTTTTTCATAGATAATTTTATCTAGAGATTTATCTGTAGGTCATTATCTAAAGATTCATTCGTATGTAATTATCTATAGACAAATTCATAGAGAATGTGTTTCTTAGCTTTGATACCAATGATTATTTTCTGCAACACTTACGCAATCTTGAAATTCCCAACTAAGATTTATCGGTTGGGAAATTTGCTAAATTTGTTCTAGACTGTAGTGGGAAAGGAAATTTGAAAGGTGATGATGGTGTGGCTTAGGTAACAAATACAATAGAACTTAAAGTGAGAGCCATGGAATTACTAGACTTAGGGAATTCGGTGTCAAAACTTGAAAATTGAAATGGATATATATGTAGTTAATCAAAACTATAGTTAATCAAAACTTGTTCTGAAAATGGATATGGATCACCACCAAAGTGTCAATTCATTCACATCTGTAAAGCTATAAGCTGAATTCACAAATTGAAATACACTTAGGAAGTTCCACAAACAAATTGAAACATATATACATATGAGAAGTAACCCTAACACTTTTTTGAGAGATGATTGAACTTTAAAAAAAAAAGAACCACCAAAACAAATAAGTTAAGGTCGAATAAACAACACTATTATATGTGAAAAAGTGACATGACAACAATAGCAGCATAAATCCTTTTCTTAATGCATATCCAACAAGAGTTAGGGAAAGGATTCAATTAAGTGTTTTCTTAATTAAAATACCATTAAGACAATTATGACTAAGTGTTAGGTTAAGGTCGTCGATGGAAAGAATAAAGGAAAATTCTATGGGACAGGATAACTTGCTACAAATAGAGGAGGAAGCGATAATTTAAAGCACTAACCATCTTTTCCCACTTCCAGTGTCGAGGACTTTACATGACTAAAATAAAGATTAGAATATCTGTCAATAATTGCCGACATATATATCTTTCAATACGTATATGTTTTGTTTGACGGATATAATATGTCTGTAACATTTACTGAATGACTAAATACTGATGAATTTTTTCCCATTTGAATTATGACAAAAACATGTTATTCACTAGTACAAAAATAGCCTATAACGTCGAATATTTTTGGCCTTTTACGTCGAATTTGAGAACGACGTCATAGAAGGAGACGTTAAATTGACGTCGAATTTAAAAAGTTCGACGTTAATTTAACGTCGAATTTTGTCAATATGCGACGTTATTTAACGTCGAATTTTTTCAATATACGACATTAAATAACGTCGAATTTTGTCAATATACGACGTTAATCATTTTTTTATTTTTTTTAAATAATTGTGATCCTTTTTTACAGTTCTGCGAGACCTGAAAAGCAAAAAAAACTACAATTTTCAGTTTTTGGTATTTTATAAAGCATGAACTATGAACAATAATATAGGATCAATTAAAGAACAATAACAAACAACAAAGAAGTTCAATCAAACATCAAACAATAACAACAAACAAGTTCAACCAAACAACAACAACATCAAACAAGTTCAACAAAAAGAATAACAAACAAGTTATCAACAAAATAAGTTCTTCAAAACGAAAACAAAAACTAACGTGGGTTCATCGGAATAAAGTGTTGCCACCAATGAGAGAGAAAGCAGAATGCACCTATGAAGGACAAAACACGAAAATAATCGGTGAAAACAAACGAAAATCATACCTAAAGTAGTTAATTAACATGCATTTGTATAAAATGAAAGAAAGATTATATGTGATAGTCGTCAAACTTCGTTCGAAATAAGTTTAAGAAGAGAAAAGGGTCTTGCGCGCTAAGATAAAGTGAATGAATTTTCAATCTTCCGCTTAATTTTTTTTTTAATTCACTAACCTATTAATGTCTAACGTTGAGTCATTCGATGTTTTATATTCTTTTACGTCGAATTACAATTCTAAACGACATTTAATAACTGCATTTATTTACAAAAATGCCACCGGTCATTTATATTTATATTTATATGACATTCACAGTTCTTAATTACTTGATTTTGTAACTCATAATATATTCTCGGTCTAACTCGTGATATAAATTCGTTCTACCTTTTGTTTTCTAACAATTTATTATATTATTAATTCAATATTTAGTCATCAATAATAAATATTATGTATATTTAGAATCTTAAGTATAGAAGAGTGCTCTTGCTATTAATTTTTAATTAAACAAAAGATTAAAAATAAAAGAAGAGCGAGAGATGATGTTATATGAAAATATAAATATATATCAGTGATAGAAAATCCAATATCTCATTGGAGAAACAACAACATTAATTATAACATTGATGGAGATGGAGTTCATCACCCATTTCATATAAAGTAGTCCCTAGTGGGGGATTCAGACGATGGAGAACTTAAACAATCTTTATTCCCTCTCTGTTGCTTATTATTGTGGTATAAGTATATATCGTCACCAAGGGTAAAACCCTTGTGCAAGCTGCTTATGGTATCCTACAATAACCAAAATTTGATGTTAGTATGTGTATAAATATATGCATGAACATTTTTCATATATGTGAGTGAAAAGTAACGGCTGAAAGATGTTACAGTATGATGTTGATGTGAGTGATCTTACGTGTGGCAATTAATGGAAGGGGTGATCTTGTAGGGCAAGTGAACCCCACAATTGCTAGCGAGGGCTGAAAGGCGTGGAACATTGATTCCAGGTACCCTCAAAACACTGTTTTTGAGGCATGTGCAGACGGATCGTCGATCTGGGGTGGACTTGGCTTGGTCATTGATGCGCTTCACACCGTTGCAGCATGCTGCAGGGATGGGTCTACCAGCAGGACCCGTTAGGTAGGCTATGCATGGTGCCACAGTCAGTTGCAACGAGCCACATGGAATATCTGCTTCTGCCAAGGGAATAATCTGTCCAAAACCAACAATCAGCACCACAACCACGCAGGTAACCTGAGAAAGCAGAGGGCTAGCCATGATAGAGGAGAAAGTTGCAGTTGAAGGAATGATGTTGTTGAGGTTCTGAATATTTGAAGGGGTTTTTATAGAGATGAGATAGTTAGATTATGGAATGGTAGGTATTCACTTGCTGGTTTTCATTTAATGCTAGAATTGAATGACAGATAACCGGTATCTGTAATAATGCAATACAATGGTAATATCCATATCACCCTTTTCTGCTTGCCCTAAATTGAGTTCAGGACCACTTTCCATATAGCTAAAAATATTCATACAACTTCACGTTTGTACCCACTTATTTGTCTGTTACCCTCCAATTTCTCCTCGACTATTGGCTAAAACTTTTCATGGATTTGTGAATATTCAGGAAGAAACCATTCTTGCTGAAACCAGAGGATTTGAGGAGAAAGAAAACTAATTTACAAAATAATGTTTATTAATATTATTGCTATTGTGCTTAGTTGAATGTGGAAATGATATATTAAATATTTAAAAGAACAAACTTAAAAGTGCAATATTTGAAAGATTAAGGGTAAAAAGAATTACGAAGTAAATTAAAAACATCCTATAAAATACTACGATTGGACAACTAAAACGAATAAGTAAATCATTTAACAATAAAGAGTATTATTTGACCATTTCTAGAATGTACCAAAAAAAAAAATCACTACATTCTAAATATGTGAATTACATATGATAATATCGTAGATAATGATAGTTACTATTATAAAATACATGCGGAAGACAACAAAAATAAACAAGTAGATACTGATATTATTTTTTTCTTATAAATAGAATAAACGATAAAACCTTGAATGACTTTTGATTATCATCGAAGGAAAGTTTGTCAGAAATCAATGTATGACTCTAAATTTCATATTAAATAAAAATAATAAAGTTTAAACTGGATTAAATGTATTGTTGATTCCTTATGTAACTCCTTTAAATGACTCATTCCATTTATTTTCATAATATAATCTCATAAAATTGTATCTTATTATCAATTCCTAACCATTTTCATAATATATATGATTTTCATGATATTTTCTTTGTTTTGAAAGACTTTCAACACTTTCTATCATGTTTTTTTCTGTTAGTTTTTATAAAACTCATATATCAATAATTGATAAGTATCAAACCCCATAATCAAAGTAGTTCCCGATATTCTTTATTTAGAATATAGTAAAGTCGAAATATACTTGAAGAATTAGATATTGAAAATAATTAATAAACAACTTCAATTGGTCTTTGTTATCTATAGAGCACCTTTAGTTTTCTCTTTATTTTTTCTTCTGATAGGGATAAAGAAAAAGAAATTGGAATGACAAGTGTGCTCATAGATAAATGAGGACCATAACTCTTTATGTAACATCTATCATTACTCTAATTTCATTCTTTCAACAAATTAAAATTAAAATTATTGTTAGTCTCTACAGAATAAACCTTTCATGATATATATGCCTTTAGCCATATTTACTTAATTAAATCACTTTATAATTGACTAATAAAATATAATGGCCCTAATACACTTAATAATTTGTTACATATATATATATACATATACATATATATATATATATATACATATACATATATATATATATATATATATATATATATACACATACATATATATACATATATATATATATGTATATATATATATATATACATATATATATATATATATATATATATACATATACATATATATATATATATACATATATATATATACACATACATATATACATATATATATATATATATATATATATATATATATATATATATATATATATATATATATATATATATATATATATATATATATATATATATATATATGCCATAACCCAAAATTGCTAACATTCTTTTTATATAAACTTTTTTTATGTAACTAATTTTAGATTAATGACCAAATCAAATCAATCATAAATGAGCAATTAAACCTTCTAACTAATCTAATGTTAAAAGAATCAATCATAATCATACAGAACATTAGGTACAAATCAAATAATAAATTAGGAACAAATAAAAGAATGATATATGAACTATAGAGCATTTCATGTTTGCTCTTGATTTTTTCTTCTGATGGAAATGAAGAGAAAAAGATAAAAATATCTGTAAGTGTTTACATATATGGACTATAATCATTTATGTAACTTTTATAACTTACTTCTTAATTTTGTGTATTTTTGATTTGGCTCTTCATTAAATTAAAATATTATTTATGGTCTCTGCATCAATAATTTTTCATGAGATACATGTCATTAACCATAAATTATATTTAAAATTTAAATATACTTTTAATTTATGTTATTTCATAAATGTTATTAAT
Organism: Vigna mungo; assembly: GCA_036885675.1. Classification (NCBI taxonomy): domain Eukaryota; kingdom Viridiplantae; phylum Streptophyta; class Magnoliopsida; order Fabales; family Fabaceae; genus Vigna; species Vigna mungo. The sequence continues at coordinate 2,325,662 of CP144695.1, forward strand.
AAAAATATAAATATTATTTTCAATTATATTAATTAATTATTTCATAATTCTTCACTTTTTTAATTTTAATTTCTTTTTATTTTTATTAAAATATTATAAAAAATATTTGTATAACTTATTGTAATATTAAATTAATCTTTTCATATCATAGCACTTATAAAATTCTTTTTTTTTTCTCTTTACTTTTCCATTTAAATAATCTATTTTTATATTTCTAATATTCTTCTTTTTTTCACTCATTAAAATCATCCTACTATACAATCGGGCTGGACAAAAAATTGTAAAACCGATCGAATCTAAGAAAATGTGAACATTGAATAATATTCAATAAATAAAATAGAATAAAATAAGAAGTGCGATTCAACTTAAATTTATATTTTAATATTTATTTTAATTCGTAATTGTACTTTAAATTTTAATTTTTTTTAATATGATATTATTTCGTTAAAATCTAGTAATAAGTTATGTAAAATTATAATCAATTCGTTATTAAAATCATTAGATTTACCATATTTATGTTATTTATTTAATTAAAAAAATATTAAAAGTATTTAATTTAATATAAATTTACAATTAAAAAAATTTGATCGAATGAATCCACAATCCAATAATCTAAATCCAATTAAATCAATAAATCAAATAATAAAAAATAAAATTTAAAATATTAAACTTGAATTATACTAAATTGATCTTGAATCTGAATCTGAACCAAAACTCAAGCCTAACTACAAGAGAATCAATACTAACTGTTTTTTCTCTAAATGGATGGTCACTTTCCGTTGAACACTCCATGTTATATTAAATTCCTTTCAATAATATAATTTTGGTACCTTGTTATTAATAATAGTCAACTACCCCACCTTCTAAAATAAATATATATTGTCTTCTATGAATTTGTTTATTTATTATTTTAATTATTTAGTTTTCATTACAATAAAACAATAAAGGCATAATCATATAACTGATTATTTTATAAATATTATACGAATTATGTAACTTTATATTTTTATTTTTGTACTTTCTAATTTTTTTTATTATAAGTTTTTGCCTGTTATATTTTCACGTTTGGAAACAAACATGGCTTTACGTTCTTCAAGAGCAAAAAATATCTTCATGCACGATAAAGAGATCCATAGTTGTTGTTTGTCGTTTTCAATGTGCTAAAATAAGTTCATATGTTATGGCCCTCACAATTAGGATAGCCAAAAAGTCCTAACTTGTCTTTATCACCTTTATTAAATTATATATATATATATACATATTACATTTTATTATATAAATAATTTTAAGTTTTTAATTAATTAATATCCAAAATAAAATAAATTAAAATAATTATTATTTTTATATTTTAAATTTTTCCAGAATTATTAGTAAACATTTATAATTTAATTTATAATAGTATTATATTTTTTAATACTTAATAATATAATATAAGAATTATAGTTCTTTATATTTGTAACACTCTAAATTAATAAGAATTATCTATTAATTCAAAATATTTCATATGTGATATTAAACCAAACTACGCTAAATAGATTCAAATTATTACAATAAATCATCTACATATTGCTAAGTAAGTCTTTCAAAAACAATTCCAAATACTATATAACAAAAATTAATTATTTATAATATAAAATCCATTTATCTTAAAACAAAACGTATGTCGTGTTCACTTGAGGGAGTTTGGAGGAGATGATTTGAGGGAGAGTGATTGAATGGATTTGAGGGTAAATTTTGTTGTGTTTATTTGTGTGGATTTAGAGGTAATTGAGAGTGAATTTAGAGGTAAAGTGTGTGAGAATTAATGTAAGATTTGATTGATGTGACAATTTTAAAATAATTGTTTAATTGGTAAAAATTAAAGATTACCAAAATGTTCCTAATTAAAGTAATATAAAATTATAATTGTTAATGTTATATTTAATTGTAAAAATGTTTATAAAGAGTAAAAATTAAAATAATTATTAAAATTAATTTTTACAAATAATTAATAAAATTAAAAATGTTTATAAGATTAAGGAGGTGTACAAACAATTAGGTATCGGTAATAAACATAAAAGGACCCAACCAATATGGAGGTGCAAAACATTAGTTGGGATGTGTAAAAATCAAATATGGCCCAGGCCTAAATGCACCAAGCTCATTTTTCATCTAGGCGTGAGAGAGAACCACCCCCTCTCTTCTCCATTTATTGGTTTCCACACATCTCCATCTCTCTGGTAGCCGCTTACCACTTCTTCTAAGCATCTCCTCCACCTGGCCATTGCCACTCTATTGATGGAAGCTCCCCATGCTGTCACAAGAGGCATCACGCACCTCCACTTCCATCTCTTTTGGCCTCACGAAACCCCAACACCAGCTTCCAGGGGCAATCATCGTGCCTTACCCAGTTCGCTATAGAGCCATCAGCGGCGACACCAGTCACCTCCGGAAAACCTTGTCGGCGTTGTCGCCGCACCTCTTCCTTCTTTAAGATCTGGAAATCGTGAAAACATGGCTCTGCATCTCCATTGCTTCATTCAGATCTTCGACGATTGCTTCAACCGGCATGGGATGCGCACTGCATCCTTCACAACCACGGAGAGCTTCGTTCTCCCCAAACGCATGCCTTTACAACCACCACCTTCATCGCATGGGTACTGCAACGTCCACCTTCTTCAACCATGAAGGTGTCATAACGAGTTGCAAGGAAGAAGCAAATACGCACAAGTTGCAGGGAACCGAATACGCCTTCTAGAAACGGATCTGCGTTGCAACGTCCCCAACACAGCAGCTCTTAACCGAATACACCCGCTGCTGCCCGAATACACCTCTGGCGAACCAAATACGCTGGACGGGGATCGAATAAGGTTTCGCATGCTTTTCTTCAAAAGTCTGTAACCGGATACGCCGTCTTCGAGCCGAATACGATTTCAGTGTTCTTCGTCTTCTCTAGCTTCACAAAGTCCTCTTCTTCATCAACCACTTTCTTCTTCATCTCTTCCAGTCATCCACCTTATCTTCTTCATCTACCACCAACCTCGCAACGTAAAAAAAAAACAAATACGATCTAAACAACTACAATCATACATGACCTTAGCTTTGTCTCTTTGTCCGCAATAAAACACACTTGTAGCTCCTTCATTGCACAAGACAACTACACATGCTTATGAGGTAGAATCAAATATATTAAACATGCAAAACTAGAAGTGGAATTACGAAATTGTAGAGGGGGATATCAGACTTTTACACTATGACCCCTTCAAATCGCCTCTATTTAGCAAGTGACGAAAAAGCAGTGAATCCCGTAATTCAATTGCATTCCTTCCTCACAATTCCCTTCAAACGAACACGAGTTTCTCTTGTATTCTTCGCTCGGTGTTATGTGTAAACAGTAAATCAACCCTAAGTGAACACATCAGTAGTCTTCTCTCTTTAGTCTATTTTCAAACACTTTTGTTATTAGGTATTCCAGCTGTGATATTCAAAACTAAAACTGTATAACTCCAGAATCAATCTAGTCAAATAAGATTAACATTTTTTGTTTACAAATTTATTCAATTCACCAATTAACCAAGCCACGATCATAACATTTCTTAAATAACAATTATTAACTTCAGAGAAGCTAGCGAACAACATCTGTCTCAAATACATGAACTGAGTTTCTATAAAATAATATATAGGAGAAATTCCCATGGTACAAAGGGAGTGAAATGACAAATGAACGGTTTCCTAAAATAGAAAAAATATATTTAAAACAATATCATTTAAGTTTAGGATACAATTTATAACTCCAACAAAAGAGATACAAATGTTTACCAACTATTGACCTGAACACAGTCCTTAAGTTTCTACACCTTCTTAAGAAATACATAAACAAATGCGCAAATGCAAAGAAACATGGATCATAATACAATTCCAACCACTCTAGAACAAATTCCATAAAAAAATTACTCAAATCAGCAATCCAATTTGATCACAACAAGAAGTTTCACTAATATGTGCTCGAAATTCAAAAAATTAAAAAAAAACACTAGAAAAGGATGTTTGAATAGTATTTTAAAAAAAATTGCAAATAGTGTTTAATATTACTTTGTTGGAGTTAGACGGTCTGCAACATTAGTTAAATGTTTAGGTTTAAGAAAAACATTGAATGGAAAATTTGTTTAAACACAAAGGTAGAAAATCACACTTTGATTTTATACCGACTCACTCAAACTCAGCTACGTTAAGTTCTTCCTTAAAAAAAATTTAAGAGGCTCCACTAAAAAAAAGTTTAACAACTTCTAGTTTACAAAATAACCAAAATAGTTAGACGAGTTTCACCACTCCTAGTATCAACACTAGACCAACTGTTTAGAACGTTTAACTCTATTAAGTTAAATTTTACAAGTGTTTGAATTCACTTATGAATATAAAATAAAAAAGTTTTTTGAAACCTTACAAGACAAAAGATAACTCTCTTAGAGAGGATATATAATCAATACAATGAACTTCTAATAACTTGTAAAAAGATCTTCTCAAATATAAGACTAAAAAGCTTAGAAAGAGACCAAAGAGCGTAGCAATATTCTTGATAGCAAAAGTTTCTCTCTTCTCTTCATGCAAACTTTGTTATATAAAATTCTTCAAAAAAGATATGTTACTAAGATCTTTTGAGTTTCTTCTAGGGATGTAGACTTTAAGGTTGAGTTAGAAGCTATGTTGCGTTCTAGCATAACAACTATTTTGAATGTACGAAAAGAGTAAGCATAAAGCATATAAGAGACATTCCTTGAATATACTTCTATCTTTTACTGTCACTCTAATTCTAAGCAGATTATTTGAAAAAGTTGATTATTTGCACACAAATAAAAAAGCAGAACATAACAGACAAATGAGTACTTTGAACGTACATGAATTAAAAAGTTAGACAACCTAAGCATTTAGGCATGAAACTAGTACTAGCATTTAGCGCTCATGTTTTGAGTAACTTTTAAAGCATTTAGGAAATAGCATTTAGCAAAGTTATATGTATCCTAGACGGTCTAACTTTCTTTTAAACACTTTTGCAATTAGATGTTCTGTTATGAACTCTATAGCATTTACTGCTTATAAGGCATGTGTTAGACACTCTTAGATATTAGACGATCTAGCTCTTTTAGGCCCTTTAAAGAATAAGATTTATCGCTTCTAACATATTCTAGAGGATTAAGCACTATTTCGTTTTAGACGTTACGTTAAACTTCAAAATAAGGTTTTCTTGGACAATCTTATCTTAATAATGCTAAATTTGACCTGCTGCAAAGCTTAAGAGGAAGAGGACTATGCAATGGAGAAAATGAAAAGGCCTGCTCTAAGGCACAACCTAATTGTTCATAATCTTATCAGAACCCTTAAGTGAACTTAACTAAAGATAGAGTAATTAATTATACATCAGTGAAAAGTATAGCCAATGGTCACTTTTTCATTGACATCATAAGAATGCACGACAGGTCAACTTTATGATTCAAAACCACACATCACTAAGAAAAAGGTATAATACAAAAATGTGATTTCATTCTTCATATTAGTCTATTAATGAACACTATCATACCATGCCACAAACAATGTTATGCTTCATTAAAATTTTTAGAAGTTCCAAACAGAAAGAACAACAGGATTTGAAGCAGAACTTTTATTATGCGTGCATAACTCTACAATGAATGAAAATGAGGTGGGACCAAAATTAAAGGTTCATAAGCAAATGAGAAATCCTATACATGTGGCACATGATCCTTAAGAGACTAAGTGCATGAGAAGCACGCATGTGAAGTTTGCTAGCTCAAAAATGCTTGGGTTTGAGTGTTGACAGAAAAGGTACAAATATTTTGTTAGCGGAAAGAGAAAATGGGAAGAAAAGGAGATGGTTACTCTTCTCTTTGGGAACATTCCTCTCTGTGAAAACTATCTTTCAATATTTGCAATACCTTTTCAATGTATCATTGAAGAGTGCATATTTATACTCACATTTTAGGTTTTATTTTATTTTTTCCAATGGGATAATTGTGTTTAATGGTATGTCCTTCTGAAGTAAGTATTGAAGAGAGGATTAACTATCTTGTTAAAGTCCTGTATAAACCTCCTCTAAAACCCTGCATGTCTAAGAAAAGATCAAACCTCTTGCACATAAAAGGGGTGAGGTAATTGTGAAATAATATCAATTTTAGCAAGGTCTACAAATATACCATTCCTGGAAACAATGTAACCCAAAACTATACCTTGTTCCACCATGAAATGACACTTTTCAAAATTCAAAACAAGGTTAGTTTCCTCACATCTTTTCAAAACTCATGCAAGATTAGCTAAACAATTATCAAAATATGAACCATGCACACTAAAATCCCCCATAAAAACCTCAATACAATGCTCTAATAAGTCTGTAAAAGTACTCAGCATACATCCTGAAATGTACTAGGAGCATTGCAAAGGCCAAATGACATTTTTCGATAAGAATATGTACCAAAAAGACAAGTAGAAGTTATCTTATGTTGGTCCTACGGGGCTATAAAAATTTGAAAATACCCGGAGAATCCATCTAGAAAGAAATATTGTGACTTACCTGCTAAACCATCTAGCATCTGATTTATAAATGACAAAGGAAAATGGTCCTTCCGAGTGACCTAGTTTAATCTTTTATGGTCAATAGAAACTCTCCAATTATTTTGAATACCAGTAGGAATCAACTCGTCCTTCTCGTTCTTTACCATTATGATTCTAGATTTCTTAGGAACCACATGTACAAGGCTCACCCAAGTGTTGTTAGAAATGTGGTATATAATACCTGCTTGTAGCAACTTGGTGACCAATTTCTTGACTACCTCTATCAATTGAGGATTCAGTCTTCTTTAAGGTTGTCTTACTAGTATAACATCCTCTTTTAAAAGTATTATGTGCATACAAAAAGAATGACTAATACCAGAAATATTTGACAATGTCCACCCTATTGCTTTTTTGTGATCTCTGATAACCTGCAATAGTTATTTTTCCTGCTCATCAGTAAGTAATGCAAATATAATAACAGTGAGTTTCTTATCTCTCTCAAGATAAGCATATTTCAAATGAGATGATAAGGGTTTCAATAAAGTAGTCAAAATGGGTCACAACCCACGGGCCAACCCGGCCCACTACAGGTTCAGGCCGGGTTGGGTTTGAAAAAATTGTATTTTTTTATGCGGGTCAGATTTAAACCCGGCTCATTTAAACCTGGCTCATATGGATTGAACCCGTGGTGGGCCAGGTTGGTCCACCAACCCACCTACCTAATTTTATTTTATCAAAATTTAATTTTAATTTTATAAAAAACTATTTATTATTTTTTTTTTTGCATCAAAAAATATTTAAGTTCCCTAGTTTCAAAATTATTTAAACACCCATGTTGGGAGAAATTTGTTTAGATTTGAATTATATAAAGTTTTGTAATTTTTTTATTTAAAAAAAATTGTAATTAAGTGTGAGCTAGTGAGCCAACCCGTTTACCTACCAACCCGTGGTGGATCGGGCCGAGTTCGAATTTTTCTGCCTCACTAATAAATGAGTCGGGTTGGGTAGCTCACTAAGTGACCAACCCGTGGTGGGCCGGGCTGGGTGGCCCGTTTTGACATAGGTTTCAAATCCAAAATGGGTGGTTGTACCACAGATGACAACATTTTACTGCCTAAGGTAATCTCAGCCACCTTAACATGACACTCGAACTCCACAAAGGTATTATCTATTGACATTGTGTCCTTAATATCACCTGCGTTATAATTTTCTTCGTCGTCCAAAGTTAGACACGACATATTTGAAAAAGAAAAATCCAAAGATGGAGAATAAGTTGAAAACACGTCTAAGAAATTAAAAGAAAAATTATTCATAACATCACTTAACAAATCAATACAAAATAAATAGTTATCTTCAAATGGGTGTTTCATGGTTCCAATACGTTAAAATGCACATTCTCGTCTCCTATCTCCATGGTTAGTGTTCCTGCATGCACATTTATATTTGTTCATGTTGTCATCATGAAAGGTTTTCACAAGATAATAGTTGATGAATTGATTCCTTCATCCTTCATATCCAAGATATAGAAATCTGCAGGAAAAATTAACTTGTCTACTCGGACAAACACGTCCTCAAGCACACCTACAGGGTTAACTGTTCCACAGTTGGCCAGTTGAATGAAAACACCGGTAGTTTTAAGAGGTCCCAAAGATAGAGAAGTAAACACTAATATAGAAGCTCTTAAATCTAGCATGGCATTGTCAAACCTTGAACTTCCAATAACATCAGAAAAAAAGAATACATGGATCCTTGCATTTTTTTAGTATCTCAGTGATACGCGGGGCCCAAGCCCAATAAATAAAATCTATCCAAAATAAGAAGAAGGATAAAATGGTCTTTGTCACATAAGGAGGGGTGCTCTTATCAAGATAGGGGGTTGCATTAGAGAACTTCTTCTACACATTCAGATTTAGCATTTCAGCTTTACTTTCATATGTTAGAATAAGCCTTCTAGAAGGGCATCACATTTAGCACATGGATGTACACTTGGAAGTAGATCCACATTTCTTAGAGTCACATTTTCTCCTTGCATTGCCGAGAGGTTAGTCTATAAAACCTCTAAGGCAGCCATTGTAATACACTTTGGGATATATGAGAAATTTCTTCAATCTGAAATTCATCTCTGCCAAGCAAATGCTTACCAAAGTCACTCTTTCCATCAACTCTCTCCCACCTCTTAGCTTTCTTCCAATAATGGAGGCTGCCTAAAGCTAGGACCACCTCATTCCTTCTCTGTCGCAACCAACCTTCACTCAGATTCCATCAACTTTCCGCTGCCACCTACTGGAACTCTGCCATCTCGGGTTCTATCTTCAACCGAGCAATGGAGAGGCTTATCACTCAGTATGTTTCTTAACCAAGCTAGATACATTTCTTCCCAAATTCACAACCTTGGTATCCCTAATACGACTTTTATTTATGAAAAGCTCTTTAAAATACTTGACGTATTTAGGGATTTGTTTAACGACATCTACTAAAGGAATGTTGATCTCCACCTTTTTGAAAGCATTTAAGATCTCTTGGTCTAATTCCTCATTTTATTGTTTCTCGGCTTCAACCGATTTGGATATGGAGGAGATAGAGAATAAGATGAAGAAGACTTTTTATAAGAAGAGTTAAAGGATACTAACCTGGATATACCAGTTGGTAGTCTCAGGTGATGGTTCATTTGGATATGTGTGTCTTCTTTTTCCTTATCTTCATCCTCTTGGGCTTCCTCAAAGCCTTGTAATTGTTTACCCGTTCTTAAAGTAATAACATTTACATTTCGTGGGTTGGTCACTGCTTGTGCAAGCAGGTTATTTGAGTCCTTAACTTCTAACTTATCCACCATGTGAGTCAATTCTGTAATTGATTTCTTAATTTCTGAATGTTTCTCAAATATTGTCTTCATAAAATCTTGTAGTGACATTTCAGGTTGATATTGCTACCTTTTTGAGGTGGAACATAAGGTTGCTTGTTTTCTTGATACCTATTGGAGGATGAATCATGATTATTCTGATATGGTCTATTTCCTCCAAACATGTTTGTAGTAAAAGTTTGAGATGGACTCTCCATAGTAGTTTCTACCAAGCTAGGACATTCATTAGTATAATGGTCTGTTGAAATGCAAATTCCACATTAATTGGCTATTTGTGGTGTTGAAGTTTTAAACAAGCTTGCAATCTCATCGAGTTTGCTCTCTAGCTTATTCAATCTTTCATCTATCCTTTTTCCATCAACTGCACCATTTTCAATTTCATGTACTTTCTTCAACAAGGTCACTAAATTTTCTCTTGTTCCAAATTATTGGTTGTCTACTGCTTTTTGTTCTATTAGATCTATAGCATCTATCGATGATCTGTCTAAGAGGATCCTCCGCTTCCAGCATCTGTCCACGACTTATCAGTTGGACTTAAGCCTTCTTAAAAGCTTAGAATGAAACCTTCTATTTGAAGTTGAGGGCAAAAAACATAAAGTTTCTTGAATCTCTCCCAATACTCACTAAGAGTTTCTCTATCTCTTTGGCTTATATCTTATATCTTTCTACGGATGGCAGATAATCTAGATGTAGGAAAATACTTTTCAAGAAAGAGTCTTTCTATAGTTGCCCAATTAGTAATTCGTGCAGAGAGATAATACCACAAATCTTGAGTTGCTCCTTGAAGAGTAAAAGAAAAAGCTCTCATTTTAAGGCTCTCTATTGTGATATTGGGAGATATAAAACTTTCACATAACATATGGAACTGTCTTAAGTGTTTGTGTGGATTCTCCCTTGATAACTCATTGAATTTTGGTAAGGCACTTATTAGGTCAAGTCTTAACTCCCACTCCTCATTAGGATATTTAATGTTACTGAGGATGACTATATTGTGGGAGATGGCTAACTATATGATAGTTCTTTGTGTCATTTTGTTTGGGTGAGGATCAGGTAAAGGATGAGAGGATATATTTGTGACTAGAGATAATGAAGATGATATGGCTTCAGTAGTAGCTTCAAATGTAGGAAGTGTTCCCTCAGTCGAACACCCAATTTCAAACTTTTCCCTAATTTACACAAATTCCTTTCAACTTCCAGGTAATTTGATAAAGTTCTCCCGGGTTAGCTCGTGTCATGCATTACGTAGTCTGCGTGAAGTTATTTCTTTGTTCTTGACTTCTTTTTCTTTCTTTTGTTCTTTTGTTCTTGCTTTAGAGAAAGATTTCAAATAAGGAATAAGTAAGACTTTGTTTGGATACACTCCCAGGAAAGAGAGGTGTGTCACAATGGACAACTAAATACCAAGTCTTTTCTAGCCAAAGTATTTTCAAACTAGCCTCAAATACTTCTCAAGAGAAATTCTTAATTAAAACAAGAACAAATATTTTGTTAACAATAAGAATAACTAAAGACTAAAAGCTCAAACTAAATGAAATGTATATGTGTTAGGAGAAAATAAAAAAATAAATGAAAATCAAAATCAAAATATTCAAAATATTAACTGTATTCCTCGGTGACAGTGACAACTTTGATACGCTGTCATTGAAGCTATCAAATTAATACTACTTTACAAGGCAACTTCAGTATTGCCAAGTTAGTAGTCAAGAAAATAGATAGGGTTAAAGTAACCCTAAGTCATCTCCATAAGAATCAAGTATTAACAAGTAATTTCGTATTTGTTAGGAAACAACTCAGGGTTAGTTTAACCTTATCTATTCGCTAGGTTCGACCATGAAGCGCCTCCGTTTCAAGAGGTAGTTCCATGGTATCAAATGATGTCTCGAACTAAGCCCTTGGCGTCATGGACTAGCTTTACTAGAGCTCTCGGCTTGAGTTTGGCATTTCACCGTATGAATGTCCTAGGTCTAATTTGTTTAAGTTGATGAAAAGTGGGTTCGTTCAGGATTATTATGTCCAGTTTACTACTTTAGCTAATCGAGTACAATGTGTTACATCAGAGGCTTTGCCTTATTGTTTTATCGAGAGCTTAAAACCTAAAATTTATTAAGATGTTATGGCCCAAAGTCCTACTACATTAATGAGATTTGTGTCATTAGCAAAGTTGGATGAAGAAAGAAGTAGTCCAATTACTTCTAAAATACACACCACCATTATATGCCCTCCTTTGTCGCAAACAGTGAAGTTTAGAAGTCTTTCCCAAATCCTTCCAACACCAACACATATGACCTTCAAACCAACCAACGTGAAGAAATTGTCACCAATTAAGATTTAACTCTGTAGGGAGAATGAACTATGTTTTACTTATGATTAGAAATACTCACTTGCTCGTAAATGTTTTAAAAGAGTCTTTTGGTATGGACACAACGAAAATTAAAGATCTATCAATGGTATGATTGTACAAATGATAGAAAAACCGTAATGGTAGTGTTAATTGTTCAAAGAAAAATACTTCTACGAATGAAAATTTTCTTAGTTTAAAGTCCAGAGAATAATTTATAATCAAATTGTCAAACTAAAATAAACAAACTTTTATTCGAACATGTGAAAATAGGAAAAAGAAGTATTTCACATTTTCAAATTCCGCACAATAGCTCTCACAGCATACGAAGAAAAACACAACAAAAAGTAAATATTTTTCATCCAAATCCAATCTACTCGAATTCAAAATCAAACACAAAAACACATTTAAATTTTAAAAAACACCACAAAAGAACCTATCTTCTCTATTTAAACAACAAACATAGAATCCCAATAATCTAAACTGTCAAAAACTGATCAAAAGAAAACCCAAATAAAAGAACATATGTATGGATGACAAGTGTTAATGAAAGATATAACGACAATAATGTGAGGGAAAGATATTAATTTGGATAAGGAAATGGGTGTGTGAAAATTTGTGATCTTTTAAATATAAGATTTAGATTAAAAATAAGTTACTAAATACAGAAGTTTATAACTTATACCAATATAAATAAATATTAAAAATATACTATATTAAAGTTGACTTAATATGTACTAGTTTAACGAAATAAAAAGATAAATTAACACTAACTTAATAAATACTAAAAAATAATAACATATTTAATCTTATATATATATATATATATATATATATATATATATATATATATTTGTTTTAATTAGCATCATTTTTAGTCATTACAAAAGTTAAATGTAATTATAATCATAAAGTTGGTTAAATCAATTCTATTAGCATTAGTTAAACATATTAATCTTACACTAACATAAATATTTATTTATTAAAAAATTAAAAATAGCTACATTGACTTAGAATCGACTAAATTGGTTTTATTAATTGTTTAATCATTTTCAAATAAGTTTACGTTTCTTTTACTTTTTTTTTATTTTTTTGAATTAACATATTTTTATGTTGACATAGCAAACTCTGGTAATATCACAATTTAGTTATTTGGTGGAAATTTCTCCTAGCAGCCCCATCTTTTCTTTTTGCATACCCTAAAACCATATATTCCCATTTTATCCTTATAAATTCATAATAAAACATGACCTTCTTTGTTGAATTGCTATTATACCAAACCTTCGTTTCTTCACATTCTTCCGGTAGGGGTGAGGTGTATGTCGTTTGAGAGTTTTAACTATATTATGAATTGTGCATTTCAGAATGTTACCAGATCTCAAAACATCTTGGGGATTAATAGTAATAACATGATGACAGACTTTTACATTCATTTGACACAGAATATAAAGGTAAAAATGTCTAAAATGTATAAAGTTTTATAATTTTTCAAGAAAGAAAAGAGTAAAAAATAAGTAAAAATAGTGTTAAATGAATATAAAAAATTTAGGTACGTGAAAAAATCATTTCTCTCCTATTAAATATTTTCAAACAATTTTGTAAATATACATTCTCGATTTAACATTCTGAAATACATTTCCAAATCCAGTGAGATATTGTGGAACATAAAGATAATTTTTTGAAGATATATATGAATAAAAAAAGAGCATAAATAAAAAAATTTCCAACAAGTCCTTTATAGTGTTTGATCAACCAAGTGAGACTATTCAATGGTGTCTTGCTATTAAAGAAACATAATCGGAGTTAGTTTACATAAACATCAAAGATAAAAAGAAAATAACAGAAGAAAAGTAAGTTTCACAGTGAAAAGTTGTGTATCCAGTGACAGCATTTAAGTTACATAAAGCCAAAACTTTTAGTTGGTTTCAGTTATATCCAACAGCACCATCATTAATCAAAGCAGAGACGTGTAAAGTGTGTATTTGATTGATAAAGAAACATGAAGTGGGTTTAGAAGAAGATGAATTTGGTGGTTTGATTTTGAGGGTTCATCTGTCATACTATGAATGTGTTATTAGGTCGTTTGCACAGAAAAAACATATCATTCATTGATTTTCATAACATTTATGTACTTTATAGATGCTTATAATTAACTAAGGTACACATCAAACAACAGGAACTTTGAACTTGTCACTTTTCCATCTTTTGAACTAGATCCTACTCTGTGCACAACCTTAACTGCAGCAAAGCCATTAGCATCATAGTACTTCCCAGTGCCTCCAATAACAGCAACATGTGACTCAAACACATCACTCTTGTGCACTCCAAAAAGTCTCAGTCCATCCTCATACCCACCCTTCAAGAAACTTGCTGTAATAGCCACCATATGGCTATTTCCATCCTCAGAGCTCACAACATACACTCCTTCTGCTTTTCCAACATTTTGCACTTCATTTCCATCACTTTCAACCAGTTCCTCGTCTATTGATGTTACTGATCCATACTCCAGCTCTTGAAATGTTGCTCTGGTGGGAAAAGAGAAGCCAATAGCAGACAGATCTAGGGTTTGAGAAGCTGCATTATTCACTGGAATTGTTGGATTGGATTGGGGTATTTGATCACTCACATTAGTACTTGTTGGTTTCTCTGAATATTGTGTGCTACTACCATTCAGCACATCCCTCATTAAAAATGTTATCTTTTGATGGCCATGGTTATGGTAAGAGGATGGAATATTGGCAAGAGTTCTTCTTCCTGAAGAAACCTCAGTCATGAACAAAAGTAACATGAATATCACCACAAGAGAAGGAATTAGTCTACCCATTATTGCATAGCTTTCTTTTCACAATAGTTTACATTTTCATGCTTCATTCATATATATATATATATATATATAGAGAGAGAGAGAGAGGCTTCAACTAAGTGTGGTAGTTAGAATAACTCATAAGTAGCCTTATTAATTAGATTATTGACTTAGAACAAGCAAAATTAGACAGTGGATTAAACTCATCCAAAATTTAATTTTTCACTTGTAATTGTAGAATTTTGATTCTCTACTGAATTTTTAATATAGTCTCTTTATTGAAATTGATTTTGACGATTTAAAATATATTTTAAAAAAATAATATATCAATATGAGTATATTAATAGTGTTGCCATGGTGCCATAAATTTGATCATTGACATAAAGATTCTACATACTAAGCATTAGGTCGTTTGCATGAAAATCTCTCTGACGTTTCATCGTTTGTCACTTGCCATGTCGTGGACCAACTCCACATGTTGTCTATCATTTCTCAATGCTAAAAACTTCAATTGGAGTAGGTTCCTCTATTAAAAAAAATTAAAAATGAAGACAAAACAAAAGTATGTATATAATTATAAATTTTGGATTTATTTAACAAGTTGAACTGTATTTATTGAATTTCACAAATACCAATTATTCCCCGCCTCTTGCTCAAGGGTTTTAACCTTTTTTAATAAACTTTTTCTACTTCTAATTAATCATTTAAAATAAAAATATATATAATTTATAATGTTAATAAAAAATATTATCACTTCAATATAAACTAGACAAAAAGTTGTTCTATCTTGTACCTTTAGCTTTATCCAACACACACAACCTAAACAATGAAATGTTGTCTTTTTACTTTTTCTTTTTTATTAATAAGAATCGAACAGAAGTGATAAAAATTCCAACAACTCCATTCTGAGTGTCTGTTTTGATGAATCAATCGAGTTAGACAATTTTATGGTGTCTTGCTACTACACAAACATGTTTCGAGTTAGTTCAGATAAACATTAAAGATAAAAAGAAAATAAGTGTTACATATATTGATGTAAAGTTGTGTAATGAGTGACTGCATTTAAGTTACATAAAGCCAAAGCTTTTTGCTGGTTTTAGTTATATCCAACAGCAGCATCGTGAAATGAAAGCAGAGACGTGTAAAGTGCATATGTGATTGATGAAGAAAATTATTTTTTTAAAGATTAAAAAGCTAAGGAGTGGGTTAGATTCGCTTTTGCAGAACATGAATTTGGTTGTTTGATTTTGAGGGTCCACCTGCTGCAACACAACTGACATAAAGCCTCATCCATCATACTATGCATGTGTTACATCTTTTCATCGGTTTTTTTCTTTTTTTCTTTTTTTTACACACATCGTTGTCATCGATTTGATTTTTAAATTAGTTCAATCTTTCAAAAAAATCGATTTATAATTAATGTTAAACTTCTAACGAATAATGTTTCTCAAAAAATTGTTTTGGATATTCAATAAATCATAGAAGATGACAGTAAAATATATTTTATGCAACATCGTCATACCCACGAGATACAAAAGCTACCCCCACTTATTAAAAGAGATATGAACACATGACTAATTTTGTGGATTGTTATTATGGGAGGGGTTACGCAGTTAGTATAACAACTATATCATATTTCCTTTTTAATATAATAAAAAAGCAAAATCATAATTTTAAGAAAAAAAAATTAATTTCACTAATTTTGTTTGTACTACAGTAATGATTGAGGCAACTGAATTCAATTACATTTTTATTAAATAAAAAACATTAATGCACAATCAACTTTTAAGGGACCACGCAGAATTTTAAATTTATAAATAAAAAAGGAAAAGTTCCTTCAAGGTTAGGTTAATTACATATTAATATTATTTTTTTAATAAACACAAAGGACAATTATTAAAGACCAAATACATGGTCGATTAACTTAATCATTGAAATTCAAAGAAAATTAACGTAATTAAATTGTGTGTTAAGATTGTTATTTTTTGGTTTTACTAAAAGTAAAATATGACAATATTTGTTGTACTGACTCAATCTATTTACCCTATTAGAGGGGAGACCCCAAATAATAAAAAAAGTTATAAAATTTGTTATCTTCATGGATATGTTATAGTTATGTGAAAGGAGTTTCATGTCTTTTCTTCATATATTGATTACTAATTTATGTGTATTGTATTTCAATTTTGTAATGTTGAATGATATACAAGGTTTAAATATCTTCCTACAACATTTATATACGAGACTAATGATAACAGAAAAATATTTAAATGTATCAATTAGATTCAAAGTTTATGAGTTAACTTTCACTTCACTCTTAGTATATGTTGTCACATTTTTTATGTTGACAATTATTAACAGATTTGTGACTGTCAATAATTATTGACGAATTTTTTATGTATCAAAAATATTTACTAAAACATCTTATTTACGTATTTTTAGTTATTGGAAATTTGTCGATAAATTTGATTTATTAACAAATTTTCGTCATTAATAATGAATTTTGTATGTCGATAATTATTAATATTCTTGTATTGACTCAACATGATTTAAGTTTAGCCTGACTCTACCTAACTTAAACCTAGTCTAACTTGGCCTAGCATGAGTTGGTCATGTCTCTACCTAATCTAACTTGGATGAATTTGGACTTGTCTTGACTCAACTAGCCACGATTTGGACTAAGCCTAACTTGACTTTATTTTGACATAGCCAGACTTAGCTTAATTGAGACTTATTTCAACTAGCTTCACATGATTTAGCGTAACCTAACTTGACTTATGCATGATCTGACCTTACTCATACTATAATGGGTTTGGTTTGGATTGAGTAAATATCTTTTATGTGTATAATGATTTTATAAGTAAATGTTTGTTTTTCATTTTCATTTTTAAATGATATGAATGATCCGTAAGGCTTTTTATGAGCATGTTAGTTTTATGGGCTTTGTCTTATATAGGTATTTTAAGCGTTGATTTTTTTTGTCATGGTTAATTTTGACAGAACCAAGTTTATGAGTTAGGCCAAATTAACATATGTATTCATGTAATTCAAAGTGCTTGTAATTAATTAAGATACACCATAAACACAAAAACATTTGAACTTGTCACCTTTTCTTCTCTTGAACTAGGTCCTACATTGCCAACAACTTTAATTCCAACATAGTCATTAGCATAAAGTACTTCCCAGTTCCTCTAATGAGTACAACATGGAACTTAAACACATTAATCTTGTGCAATACAAAATTAAAGGATTGAAAAGATACATTAAGTAGAAGTCTTAGAGATGAATGAAGTATTTGACCAATGACCTTAGTAATGGTTGGTTTATTTGAATATTGTGTACTACTACCATTAAACATACCACTCATTAGAAATGTTATCGTTTAATAGTACTGTTGAAAAATTTACTTTAGATCTATCCTAAATATTATGAAAGAAATAATTCATTTTACGTATGTTCAACCTAGACATAAAAATTACACATTGTTACATCAATGTAGTGAGGAACCGATGCAAGTGTTATATTTTTCGTGTTAGAAAATTTCAAATGCCTAAATCACCTTTATCATATCATTATTATTTAGGTGTTCTCAAGTAGCACAATCATGATGGTATCCTCCCTAACATTGTGCTTTTGTGCATAGATTTACTATTCAAAGAGAATACAAATTGTAGATTTGTGAACTTTTTTGTGTTCGTTTGGACATATTTGAAGGTTATGGGAAGAGTGGATTTGCGAGATTGAAGCCCTTATACATGTAGAAAGGTCTTGCATTTGATTGAGAATATAGTTTGATTGATTGTGAGATTGCCCTCAAGTTAATTGAGAATGTACTTTAATTAATTTGAAACTCGAACAATAATCAATTGAACAATGATTTGTGGATAACCGATGATGAATCTATTTTGGAAAAGTAATGGAATTAGCCTATTTCATTATAATCGTTTCTAAGTTTCCTATTTGTTCTTCAAACATTAACTTCATTAGCATAGTTTCTCACTTTTATTCTTGAGCATTGCATAGCATTCATAAGAGTCAAATATTGAAAAACAATTTCGTGTTCATTTGGAGACGACTTAGGATTACTTTAACCCTATCTACTTTCCTGAATACTACTTGGCAATATTGAAATTGCCTTGAAAAGTGATATTAATTTGATAACTTCAATGACAACGTATCAATGTGGGGATTGATTTTGTTGTGATTGGAACCGGTTCCAATGTTTTGAAAGTTCTTAAAATTATGTTTTGTGTTGTAGGAAGTGATGGAGTGATTTGAGGAGGTGGTTTGAAGGTTGAGCGATGAAGACAAGTGGTGGTCACTGGTGGAGGTGACGTCATGGTGATTAATGGTGGAGGTGTCTTTGACGTTAACTATTAGAGGTGATTCAGTGATTCATTTTAGGTTGTTTTTGGTGGTACGTGGTTAGGGGAGTTGTTGTTCTGTGCTTCTCGTGGAGGTGATGATGTTGGCATGTGTTTTTGCTTCATAAAAAAATTTCATATTACTTTGATTTGAATCTCATTTAAAACCCCACGTTTTGTTGTAGGTGATATATCCTGGAAGGAGGCATTGTATGACTTTGGTTTCGTGATGTAATATGTGTTCTTGATCCATTTGGTTTTCAGACTTTTGTAAACTTCTTATAAAGGTGAGTTATGCAAGTTTTATGCATGGTATGTCACAAATAATGTATTAATCTAAAATTATATTTTGAGTTTTGAATGAAATTGCATATAATATGTACATTGAGTTATATGAGTGAGAAAAATTTTGAAAATATTTTAAATATTTATTCTAAGTATTTTAGTTATTAAAAATTTTGAATGAGTTTGATAAGAAATTTATCTAATTTTATAATTGTATAAAAAATATATACTTATAGCTTCATCTTTATTTGTATGTAATTCTTATATTGTTTATATATAATGTGAAGAATCCTAGTGTGTCATTTTTCCTATATCATTCTGGGTGAATTGCTAACAGATGTTAACCCTTTAACAAGCATACCCAATCGTGCAAGTAATATAAATTATAAGTCCTGATATTGTCCCGAAAGAATTTGCAATTGTTTAGTAACTATGATTCCTTACTAATCTAAGCAATGAATATAAACAATAATTGATTCAAACGTGTTACAAACATACAAAAATTATTGAAAATAAAGATTATAAAGCTATGACATTGAATTAATAATTCTTTATTTATTTCAATTAATAATTTTTTTTAAAATTTATTCATTCAAAAAATTTCTAAAATAAGTCTAATCTCACATAAATATCATTTTATATTGTTTTTAACATAAAAAAAACATTGATAATTTTACCTTTGAATCTATTAAGACTTTTTTTAAATTTATTATATCAATCAAATCTTTCACAAATTTTACTCTCGTATCCATTTCACCATCACCTCCAAATCCCTTAAAAGAAACAACACATACTTCATCCTCAAATCTACTCAAATTCATCAACTCCCTCAAATTAATCCTTACAAAAAAAAATCCTTAATAATAAGTTGTGCAATGCGTTGCATACGTAATTGTGTGTTTTCAGCAAAACATGAATTGTGGTATAGTTATATAGCAAAAAAGATGTAAAAAAAAAATATTGGTATATAAAAAAGAAAATAAACATCAAAAGAGTTTTCAACATCAATTATATTTAAATATTTAAATATACATCAAAACAAATTTGTTCAAATATAACTAATGTAAAGAAATTTCTTAAATTTTCCTTCTCTTATGATGATATTGATGTTAGTTTTGTTAGTGGCTATGCTTACTTGAGCTGGAAATCTCCGCAATATTCCATACTCTGACCATGCCCAATTGTGGTGCTTAGATTAACTCGTGGAATGCTAAATTAGTAGCCATATTAATTACACTCATTGACTTCCAACAAGTAAGATTAGGTACTAAATAAATGAAACTATTAATTAAACTCTCCCTATAATTAATTTTATTTTTCACTTGTGACAGTAATGCTGCCACGAAAATTCCATCGTAAATGGTGCCATAAATTTGATCTTTGATTTTGAGGGTCCACCTTCTGCAACGCATTACAAATCGATGTATATAATTCAATTCAATTTATGCAACGTTTTATTATTTATCACCTCTTTTTCTGTGATCAACTCCATTTCTTGTTGCCTCTTCTTTCTTCTTAACCTAAAAAAAAGCTTTAAATAATTTATGCAAATAGACAAAAAGAATTCGATGTGTATAATTATAAAATTTGGATCCATCCGACAAGTTGAATGATATTTACTTAATTTCTCTAATCCCAATTATTCCGCAAGTCTCTCTCAAGTTTTAACCTTTTTTACAAAAATTTACCAATTTCTTTTATATTTAAAATCATACTTACACGTTATAATGTTAATAAATAAAAAAAATCAATCACTTTAATAGACAAAAGTCTGTTGATTCATATACAAATTACTAACATTGTGTCAATCTTGGGAATATAAAAGTAAAGTATACTTTTATTTTAATCTTGTTAATTACAGTTGTTTCGGTTCAAGCACGAACTGGTAAAAGTAAAAGTTTAATTTTTCCTTAATACGAGGATGTAATTAATTTTTATAGAGAGGGATACGTAGGATAGAAAATACATTTTACTATGTGGTGTCCCATGAGAAATCGACGTCAAAAGGTGCAACAAAATAGCACAGTTTGGTGCAGGCCATGATAAGGTAGCTGCTACAAACTGCGAAGAGGGTTATTGAAGGTAGACAGACATAGACAGAGAGATATTTTGAACGTTGTGCTTATTTTTTTTCTCCCTTTCCTTTTTGTATCTTTTTCTCTGTTTTGATTCTCATCTGCTATGTATGTCTGATGTCAAAAGCAAACCACAGCCAAATCACACACTGGCAACGAAATTTCCACTAGTATAAGAAATGAAAGTCACACTCAAATTTTGCATTGGTCCATACCCAACACTACAGATTCACCCAAGTTTAACCGTAAGATTAAAGGGGATTGCATTGGATTCGCTTACCAACCTTCTTAGTATTATTCTACACAGTTTTAATCGTAATTAGGTTTGTAAATTAACCACCTGTGACTACCCGACCCCACTCTATCCTTAAATTACTCACATATTCCCATTTCCATACGTGAGTTAATTGCTCTGTATCTCTGACAATCCAGGCTTCAGCTTTTGATTCCTTTTAAGTCCAACAACTCACCATGCCCCACTTCCTATAAATTGCCCTTTATGCACCACAAATTCATCCCAATACAAAAGATTAAAACTTCCATCATATATTCTCTCAGGGACACTCCTACCTGTGTTATAAAAGTAAAAAGTTGTACTAATTTAACCCTTAGTCTTAGTTTGAGTATGTAGTTGAGTTAATTACCCAGACAAAAATTGTTGCTAGCATATGTAGTCTTGTGTCAGATTCATATAAGAGTTTTTTTGTGAAACCAAAAGTATATGTCTAGAATAGGAGCTATATATATACGTGAAATTATAGGTAAAAAAAAAAGTGTATAGTCCAATGTTCTCTGCAATCTGGAACCTGTTTTGCACTTTGCTTTTGTTGTGTTTCATAAGGACCATGCATATCTGTGGAAAGAGTTGAGCTGGGAATCAAGCAGCAAAACGGTCCCCAGTTCAGATAACAACCACCAAAACAAAATTTCACCCTTTCATTTTCCTTATCCCATCACCCCAAAAGAAAAAGCTAGGGATTCTCCAATTCGGCCCCTTCTTCCTTGTCCTTCACTATTCCCAATCCTCACGACAAAATTCCAGAGCTCACATATAACCCAAAAATCTCCCACCCCCACACAATCCTATCAAGATTTTCAGCACAAAGTCTAAAACTTTTCACAAAATTGAAGAGACCCGCTTGATTTTTTTTCTGTTCGGGGTGAGCCATCCATCAATCATGACGCACCGGCGGTTTCTGGACACGGAGCTCAGCATGCCACCGTCGTACGGCAACAACACGCACGACACGTTCATCAGCGACGCCAACTTCGACACCAACATGGTGATCATTCTGGCGGCTCTGCTGTGCGCTCTGATGTGCGCGCTGGGGCTCAACTCCATCGCGCGGTGTGCACTGCGGTGCGGGCGGGGCTTCGGCGACGAGACGGAGGACCAAGCGGCGGCGCGCCTTGCCGGAACCGGGCTAAAGCGACGTGAGCTCAGCCGCATCCCGGTGGCGGTGTATGGTGCCTCCGGCGAGACTATCCCGGCGACAGAGTGCCCCATATGCCTCGGGGAGTTCGAGAAAGGGGACAGGGTTCGAATGCTGCCCAAGTGCAACCACGGATTCCACGTGCACTGCATTGACACGTGGCTCCTCTCCCACTCCTCCTGTCCCAACTGCCGCCACTCCCTCCTCGAGAAACCCGCAGCGCCGGAAAGTGGGTCCCGCCGTAGGAGCGACGTCGTGGTGTTGGTGGAGCCGCCGAGTTGAAAGACAATAATATCGTGAAAAAGTTTTGGTGAATGGAGGTTGAGAAATTTAATGTTAGTTGTTAGAGTAGTTATTAGTTGGTTATTAATAAATTTGAAGTGATCATCCTTACACACGTTTATTTTTATTTTATTTTTAAATTAAAACATATGTTAATGTTTGTGCTGTGTATACTAGTATGTTGGATTGGATAAAAAAAAAAAATCTTGAAAATGTGCATAATCTTAGTGGTTTTTTATTTTATTCGTGAGCACTACTATGCCATTGGTAGATTATATGCTAAAGTCATTTGAGTAATTATTAGGGTTGATCTAGTGTTGGATTTGAAGAGTTTTATAAATTAAAGCTATTTAGAGTGCATTAGTTGTGTGGATGAATAGAAAGGAGTTGAATAAAGATTAATAAAGAGTGTTTCATGAAGGGCTTTAGAAGGTGTTCCAAAAATGAAATGGAAGAAGATAGATGCAAGAGTAAGACTAGTAGACTTCATATCAATGTTCTTTTTCTTCTTTTTACTTGTAGATATTTTTGGTCTTAGTTATTGCTTTTTTCCTTATAGTTTGTTTATAAATTATTTTGATCTATAAATTGTTTTCACTATTTTTTGTGTATTTTCAAAAACTATGCAAAATAAAAAATTCGATGTTCTTATAAATCCTTCAGATTCTCATTTCTCTTCACTAAAAATCTTCTAACTTGAGTGGATTGAACTATTTTAATCAAAACATCAACTTTTATCCAAAATTAATTTTTTAAAAAATCTAATTTTACCCTGCCTAAATCATACACCCGATAAATTTCTTCATTTTTTTCAAAATTTTCTAAATATTTTATTTTTGAACTCGTAAAATCATTTATATTCTAAAATCATCACAAATACTCAACAAACATTTTAAGAGCAAAAGAAACTTTAGCATTTTAGACAGAAGGAAGCTAATACAATTATCAACTTTTAATTTTAATCAAATAGAAAGACTTAATATGTTAAAAAAACTTCATAAACAAAATTTGTACATAGATATCAATCTAAAAATTCAAATAAAATTTGTGTTTAAGATTAATAGTTGATTTGAAGGTACTACTTTTGCGAAAATTATGTTGACTTTATTTAAGTTAAGACAATACAAAATGGTTCTAGTTAGGAGTGGGAATTAATGAATAAAGATGCAGTAATTTAAGTTTGAATCGAGAAAATGACAAAAACAACCTTTAAGTTTAATTAATTTGTTTGGAAAAGAAAACTTTATTATTTAAGTTTAACTTATCTAAATAAAATATTTTTCTTAAATTTTATTCATAACTTGATTACTCATATAACCAATAATGTCTTGAATGTATTAGTTTAATTCAAGTGAACAAAACTGTTAAATGACAAAGAAAAGGCAGGAGGAAATCATGTAATAGTTAAGTAAGATTTTTTTTTTTTTAAGATAAAACAACATTACTTAGTGCTACTCGTTTTCCTTAATCTAAAATTAACATTTTTACTATAACACGCATAAAATCAATTAATAGCAACCTTCTGATAGCTAAGTTTATAAAACTCGAATTGGACCCATATATTTAATCAAAATAAATTTTATATTTAAAATTATTTATGACATAAACTAAATATCTCTTACATCCAACATTTGATAAATTTATTTCAAATAATTTACTTATAATTCCAGACATTTACATAACAATTATAAAGTACTAGTAGCTAGAAGATTGCATTGAAAATGAATTGAAAGTAGCAATTTTCAATTTAGCTATACATAGCTATCACGTGAACCAAAATGATGTTGCTAAATGTTATCTTTGCTGGGGCCAACTTCGTGATATCTCAGTATGGTTTTTTTCTTGGAGTTTTCGGACAAGTTATTTCTTAAATTAATATTAATATAGTCAAAGTGCCGTAGATAAATGTGTCTCTAGAATGTTGCAATCATAAATTGAGGAAAAATTATAAGTGAAAAAAATCATATTTATTAGAAGTTTCACATCGACTAAAGATAAGACCAATTTATAATATATAAGTGAGTGTAAACTTCACAATATAAGTATTTTGTGAGGTTGAATTAGATTTAAAATTCATTTCTTAACAATAATTACACGAAGAAATATAATGTGAAAATGGATAATTTTTATTGAAATATTTGGATTTGATTGGAAAGGATGGATATAAAAACTTGAATAGGTGAATAAACAAAAACCTTGAATGTTAGTAAATGTCGTGTTGGATTGTGGAATGCACATGGAAGTGTCATACATTTACCCATAAACTAGCCATATTAGGTATCATATCACCAATGCCACCTTGCAATTATTTGCTACTATATGTCATTTTAATTTACCCAAATCTTTTCCCATGCCCACCTAAGTTTGCATCAACCTAATACTTTAAACCTATTCAATAAAATATTACTGCCCTATATCTAAAGATCTTACACTAATTTAAAATAGAGAACAAAAAAAACTTATAAATGTTCTTTTTAAGATGAAATCTTGCCAAAATTATGGTATGTGTTAAAATAATAATTTGATTCTTTTTATTACAAGGACATTCTTAATCTAGAAATAGAAACTAATTTCCTTCATTTAACATCCTCAAAATAAATTTAACCACTGTAAATATAAATCTTTTTATATAAATACATTGAAAACAGAAAAATAAAGCATGGTTCAAGATTATAAACATTATAAAGTTTTGATTATCTATACGTACATTGTAATCTAAGACAACCAAGAACCTCAGAGGAAAATGTTCTCCAAAAACTCAATAAACTACACTAAACTAAGAACTACAACTGACATATGGAATGAAAGTTGTAAAATGAAGTTTTTCTAATGATTGCGTTTCTAATGACACATAAATTTTTTACATTCTTAAGACTATTCTTTCTTATTTTTTACTCTTTTTCTTCTTGAAAAAATATACAAAAGTTTACACTTTTATGATCATTTTATTCTTGTATTGAGTGTCAATAAATGTAAAAGTGTATCATGGTTGTAGAAATGTGAGTCAAAGTCCCACACTGGATAAAAATGAGAAAGTAAAACACTATATAAAGATAAAAGATTCACTAACTCATTACTTTAAGGTTTTGAGTTCAGAATGGTATCAATCTCTTATATGATTAGGCTCAAATCTTATGAATATTTATGTCTCCCTAGTGAACATCCTCCTTTTATATACCCAACAATGACATCATTACTCTATCATAAAACAATGAACAAGGACTACAAATTCTAAAAGACATTTTCTATTTTACAAGTCATATAAATGAATTACTTTTAACTCCCTCTTTTTTTAGTTTGAACACTCACGAAATGTAAAATGCAAAGAGAATATTGTATTCATTATAATAGTTGACGTGTTATGAAAATAGAAACAAATATAAAGTAAAGGTATAGAACCAAAATTTGTAAACCATTCCCTACTTCACTCTTTTTAGCTTACACACACCAGCATTCTCAAGGCCACTAATTCATTATTCATGTCTCCCAATCATGTCATAAAAATTATCCTATAAAGCCATGTGTTTAATTTCTATGTTGTTTCTCTTTTAGGTAGCATAGAAAAAAATATTATGGTTTTTGGTCGATCATAAGATATATATTCAAATGTAAAAACATGTTGAGCAAAAATAAACCGCAATGGTCTCGAGATAGAATCTTTTAATTTTTTAATTCAAGGTTTTTCTTCCACCACCCTTATTATTACTAACTGTACCCCTTTGTTAACCAAAAATAAAATAAAATATTTTTTCTCACTGTCACTGCAGAAAAAATCTCATTTGTTCCATGAAGCATTTCAAATGTTTTGAAAATTTTATTTGGATAAATTTGTTACGAGAAACTCGTTATAAATGTATAAATTATATTCTGAAAAGTGTTTTTGAAAATTTTATTCTAAGAAAGCTTATTATAAAATGTATTTTATATATGTTCTATAAAATTTGTTTAAAAAATTTTGTTTCAGAAATTCTATTCTAAAAATTCTGTTCTGAAAATTTTATTCAAAAATTTTCAAAAACTTGTTTTAAAACATTTTCAAAATAAATAATTTAAAAATCACTTTAAAAAAATAAAATAATCATTCGAATTATGGAATGTAAACAAAAAGATATGATATTTCAACACTAATTTTTAACAAACTTTTGACTCTATCCTTACGTCGGCCTTTGATTGGTCCATGTGGAAAATATTTAAAAAAACTGAAAATAACATGGAAATGGAAATGAGAGGGTGTTTTAGGGGTTTTCATTTGGGGGACTTTATTTTTGGAGTTTCAAAAATTGAAAGCTTATCTGTGCTAGAGAAATTGAGAGAGAACATGCTTCCACCCACATATCCCTCATTCCTAGAAGTCGCCCACCCACTTTGCACCCGTTCATTGGACCGTCGTCGTTCATCAGAGTCTTGTTCGTCACAATTTTGAAGCACCAACGAACGTCGAAATCACCATTGACGAACATTTTGAAGCACTTTTGAAGGCGGAAATCACCATTGACGTGGGTTTTGAAGCTTTCCATCGTTCGTTTGGGTTATCATTTGTTCTTGTTCGGTGGGTTTGACTTGTTTTTAAATCTTTTTGACCATTTTGGGGTTGTTCTATTTTTTAGGTGTTATTTTGATTTTTTTCGACCTTATTTGGTGTACTGTAGGTATTGTTGCAATGAAGAAAGTTGGTGAACAGTGTGAAGTTTGTCACTAAGAAACTAAGTTTTCTATAACTGTTGCTGAAAAAATGGGTGGTGACCAAAGGCCAAATAAGTGGAGACCTAAAGCTAATGTTTTGCACGACGAGGTCAACACAACTCATGACATGAATGACACGAATTTTGAAGTGGAAAAATATTTTTTAAAAAGTAATGGGCGTAGAAGTCATCTTAAGATAATGATGACCACATTTATATCCAACTCCATCGTTAAGAAACCAAGTTTTGTATAACTCCTTCCCTAAAAATGGGTGGTGACCAAAGGCCAAATAAGTGGGGATCTAAGGCTAATGTTTTGCACAACGAGGTCAACACAACTCATTTTTAAGTGGAAAAATAGTTTCTTAAAAATTTATGAACATGGAAGTCAGCTTAAGGCAATGATGACCACATTTATATTCAACTCCATCAGCAAGGAACCAAGTTTTGTATAACTCTTGCTACAAAAATGGGTGGTGACCAAAGGCCAAATAAGTAGGGACCTAAGGCTAATATTTTGCACAACAAGGTCAACACAACTCATGACATGAATTTTTAAGTCCAATTTTTTTTTTAAACAATTAATGGACATAGAAGTCATCTTAAGATAGTGATGACCATATTTATATCCAACTCTATCGCTAAGGAACCAAGTTTTATATAACTCTTGCTGCAAAAATGGGTGGTGTCCAAAGGCCAAATAAATGGGGACCTAAGGCTAATGTTTTGCACAACGAGGTAAACATAGCTCATGACATGAATTTTAAAGTGGAAAAAATATTTTTTTTTTTTAAATTTGTTGACATGGAAGTCATCTTAAGGCAATGATGACCACATTTCTATCCAATTCCATCACCAAGGAACCAAATTTTGTATAACTCTTGCTGCAAAAGTGGGTGGAGACCAAAGACCAAATAAGTTGGGACCTAAGGCTAATGTTTTCTAAAATTTGGTGGGGACTGCATTAAAAATGTGTAGCACATAAAATGCTTTCAACCCTGCTGTAATAAACATCCTATTTGGTAGGGACTACATAAAAAATAATAAATCACCTACAACTACAACTCTGTCACAACTACAACCCTATTATACACCAATGTGTAAGACATAAATAGATCATTCTTATTTTTAAAACGCGGGATCACATTGAAAGCAACACTAAAATATAGGAAAGTGCAATTTTATTATCAATAAATGTAACAAATACATTTCTTTTAATATTTCTAACAAAAATTATGTACTTTAAAGGTAATGAATAAGTTATCAAAAATTTCTAAGAAAACCACAAATGACATTGCAACAATCCTAATTCTACAACAACATCTAGAACAACCCTAATTGTTGCAGCACTTCGTCTCTGCGGACATTGTTAATATCCAGAATTCAATCGCAAACAAACTTCTCCCTAAATTGTTGGAGGTTCCTCCTGAAAACAATAAAATGCACACAAAATGAATAAAATGCTCAATCTTTTATCAAAGGTCCAAAGTATAACAATTTCGCTGACTCATGCTTGTGTAATTGGGCATTGTTTTCCCTTCGTATTTACCAACATCATCCCACAAATCTATAAATTTCATAACCATAACTCCACAATCATACTTACATCACAAAGTCCAAAATACAAATAATGTCATAGTACTTCAATCCAACGAACAAATATTATAATAAAAAAAATAAGACTAAAGAGTTACGTGTTGGGTTGGATTGAAGTGTGCATGTGTTGTCGTGGGAAGGATAGTTTGTTGTCCTCCTAACTATTCAACAACATTCCAAACACCAATTCAAGATTATGAGCCTCCAAAACAACAAAGTCAATTTTAGTTTCTCGACTAGTAAATCAATTTACAAAAACAAAATGGATGGATCAATTTACAAAATGTCCAATCTTTTATCAAAGGTCCAAAGTATATACAAAACTTGGTTCCTTGGTAATGGAGTTGGATATAAATGTGGTCATTAATACCTTAAGATGACTTTTATGTCCATTAATCTTTAAAAAAGTATTTTTCCACTTCAAAATTCATGTCAAGATTTGTGTTGACCTCGTTGTGCAAAACATTAGTCTTAGGTCCCTACTTATTTGGCCTTTGGTCACCACCCATTTTTGCAGCAAGAGTTATACAAAACTTGACTTTTTGGTGACAAACTTACACTGTTTACCAAGTTCCTCCATTGCAACAATATCTACAATACACCAAATAAGGTCAAAAAAATCAAAATAACACCCAAAAAAGAGAACAACCCCAAAATGGTAAAAAAAAACTAAAAACAAGTCAAATCCACCGAACAAGAACAAAGGATAACCCAAACGAATAGCGAAAAGCTTTAAAACCCACGTTAATGGTGGTTTTCGCCTTCAAAGATGCTTCTAAATGTTCGTCAATGATAGTTTCGACATTTCTTTGTACTTTGAAATGATAGAACGACGACGAACAAGGTCAAGTGAACGGTAACAATCCAATGAACAGTGCAAAATGGATAAACGGGATTTCTGCGAATGGAAGGTCTGTAGGTAAAAGCACATTATCTTTCAGCTTCTCTCCCACAAATGAACTTTCAATTTTTTAAACCCAAAAATAAAACCCGCCAAATGAAAATCCCTATAACCCTCTCTCATTTCTATTTCTACGTCACTTTTAATTTTTTTAAATCTTTTCCACATAGATCCATCAAAGGTTGACACGTAGGTAAAATAAAAAATTTGTTAAAAATTGGTGTTATCCAAACAAAATTTATACGAGTGAAAAAAAAAATCATTTATTCCTTGTAATCCCAATTCCTCACTCATTTGAAACCTGAAAGCCACCAACGGCTCCTTGGAAACCAAACATAGGGCTACTGTTTCTCTGTTACAGTACTTTCTTTCCACTGTGGTTACTAATGCCATCAGAGAGACAACAACAACAGCAACAATCATGGAGACTCCAAGTCACTGCCAAAGCCAACAACTTCAACTTCCGATTCCGATTCGCCGCTGCAACTTACAAACCCACTTGGAATTTCTCCTTCTTCCGCCTCTCCATTCTCCTCAAGCTTCCTAAATTCGCCTTAAAATTCGCTTCACACCCCACACAACCACCACACCGACCAGGATTTTTCGCTACCAAATTCATGAAAATTGTCCACAAACTTCGACCCAGATTGCCCAGAAAGAAGGAATCAAATGTTTCATATCCAAAGCTTAATCGTGTTACTTATCAGGTATATTAATACACTATTAGAGATCGTGTACTGATGTTACAAAGTAAAATATATAAAACACAATCTTTACGGTCAAACTCTAATTTATATTGATAGCAAGGTTGAATTTTTCTTTTCAATTTCACTACCTAGTGATAAGGATTAGGACTAATTCTGTTGAGTTCGCTATGCTTGCAGGACCCACATCGTGTTGGCTTTTGGGTTATGGGGATTCTAGCATGTGTGGCTCGATCTATCAGCAAGTGTGGTGAGAGGGGAATGGTGATGCTTGGTTCTCTGGGGTATTTGTTGCTTCTGTTCTGGAAAATGAAGATAGTGAATTTAGTAGCATTCTTAATGGTGGTGGGAACGATATTTTATTACTTGTTTTTTAATTTTGATAGTAATTATTGTTATTGGGAGTACATGGGAAGGTCATGGAATAAAATGGTTAATCTATGGTAGATATGTTTCGTGTTCATGAGGAAGCTTTTAAGGTTGTCTTCACAGATCTGATGTTCTTTTTACAGAATATGGAATTCAAACTACCTCTTTTCCTTCCAATTTCAAGCTTTTAAGGCATGTATTGTTCTTGGTGTATCTGCTCATTCTCAACCTATGTTTTAAGGTTTGTCTCTTACAGTTTTATCTTTAAAAGACATAAGAAAGTAAAGAAGAGAAGAGTATTTAAATTATCTAAAACTTCCACTCATTTTTCATGAAAATGTGATTTATTTTTAATGTCAATTCAGTTCATTTTAGTGAATAGATCATATCTGCTTCCATTACTGTATCTGCACCTTTCCATTTTATCAGCACTAATCTGTGTGAAATATAGCTGATTAAGCTGTGTTTGTGCAGCTTCCCAAGCATGCTGATACTGCTACATAAGTGTTTGTGGGTTATAATTGTTGTTAGTTTATTGAAAATTTCGTTTCACAGTAAGAGAATTGATAAATTTACTAGATCAATTGCTTGGGCTAACTAACATAATTTGATTATTGAAATGACAAAGTTGTTCATGAATGCTATGATTTTGCAGGGCAGAGAATTTCTGCTGCAGAGGATCCAAATTCCATTAATTATGTTTGTTTTATTTAGGTGAACAGTGTATATTCATAGCATGGAATCTCTTTTAGAAAGGACGTTTGACGTGGTAAATCACATCTCGCAGTAGTTATAGTTTCTGTGTTTTTTTTATTGATTTGACTGAATTTTCAGCGTAAAATTCATTTTCTATAAAAGGAATTTATAATCAACAAGTAAATAATTCCTTGGTCATTATAAAGGTATTCTTTTCCTTTTCTTTTTCAGAAAGATAACAAATCAAATGTTTACACATTTATTTTATATATATATTATAATTTTAATTTTTTTACCATATTTATTTCCAAATAAATGAAATTGTTTTTACTATCCTTCTAGTCTTTTTTTTTTCATTTATCTTTTTTCTCTTATCCACCTTCTTTTTAATATATTCATTCATTCTCCACATATTAAACAAAACATTAGTTTCTAACAAAATTAGTTTTTTTTTTAAATAGTAGAATTTGTTTATTTATTCCTCAAATTATTGTGAAAGGTTAAACTGAAGAAATTAATGAAACATAAATCATGTGCTAAAGGGTTTCATTATTCGTAAGAGATATTTCATTATTCCCAAATTCAGTATGAGAATGAAATTTCAAAGCACGTTATAAATTGGTTTTTTAATTGCTTATATATATATATATATATATATATAATTAAATGATTTTTTTATTATTAATTTAAGATCATGTTCAATATCTATCAATAGGATCTCATGTGTTGTTTGTCACAACCCGTAAAATCCCATATTTTTGAACTGGCCACGTGGCGACCGGCCGGTTTCTATTGAGTGAGTGGGAGACAAATGTCTGCAATCAATTAATGCCCTTTCCTTGGAATTCGTGCAGCGACGGCTTAGCAGGGAAAATCCCTGTGAGTGGGATCTAGGTGGCGGCTACAGGATGAATGGGGGAGTGGTAGTGGAATCCAGGTGGCAGCGTAATACTGGCCGACCGCTGGTGTAAAGGTGAGAAGAAAACAATGCAATTCTTTTTGCATGCAGATCATCTTCTTCTTCCTCAAACATTCGTTTTCTGCAAATCCTGATATTCTCCTCCTTCTCTCTAAACCTTTCAATC
Organism: Vigna mungo; assembly: GCA_036885675.1. Lineage (NCBI taxonomy): Eukaryota > Viridiplantae > Streptophyta > Magnoliopsida > Fabales > Fabaceae > Vigna > Vigna mungo. The sequence continues at coordinate 2,358,672 of CP144695.1, forward strand.
TTCTCTCTAAAAATCTAACCTCCAAACGTGCTCAGATCAATAACCTCCTTCAAGCAATCTGGTAGCTGGTATCAAGAAGTACAATCTGTACTAACTTGAAGACCGTTCGGAGCAGGTAAGTGTTAAGCTCTTTAGGGTTCTTAGTTCCTACATGCATGGGCTGTTAAAGCTTGCATGTATCTTCTAACTATTTCTTCTGAACCACATTTGTGTATTTTGTTTTAGAAATCTAAAACTTAGAAGAGTTGGTCGTATTCGTTCTCTGTGAAGTATTAGCGGGATTTAAGAGGTAAGAGAAGTTTATGATTTTTCGATAAATTGTTTGTTATATGATTTAATGTATGAATTTGACATGTTTGATGGTTGAAAGTATGAATTTTGATATGTTTGATTTTTATATGTTATGTGAAAATATGACCATGATATTGAATTGAATTCTGTAAAGCTTAAAAGTCAAAGAGAATATACGAACATAATATAACCAATGTTATAATCGAATGGTCATTATGACCGTCCGGTTTCCCGTCATTTTTAAATTGATGTATTAATTCTGAACCAAATTATATTATTTAAGTCAGACATTTTGGATTTTCTGTCTTATACAGAACGTCCGGTTTTTTTTTTTATTTCATTGGTCAATTGGTAAAACGTCCGGTATTAGACCGAGTCTTGAATTTCTTTTGGAATGTTCAGTTTAGTCAAGACCTTCACTTTTCTGAAAAGAACCCTTATACAAACCGTCCATTTTCTTCATTTCATCTAAGGGATTTCCTTAATCAATTTCTTTATTCATTTTCTCTCAAAAGTTGGATTTCTCTTTTGTTAAATTCTAAATTTATTATTGTCTCCGACCGGTTTCTTTGTTTTGTTACCTTTGATTTACTAGTTCCCACTGATATTCCGTCCGGTTGAACCAATGTTGATCTTTCCTTCCGGTTTTACCATTCAAACACTTTTACCCAAGTTATGTTGAGCTTGGTATTTTAAAATGGTTACTAAGTTGTTGAATATTTGGAATGAATTGTAAGAGATTTCCAAGGAATATCTCATGTTTAAAGTTAATTGAGTTTTAGTATGACCGTGGTTATAGGCTCAGGTTCCAACTCTTTTCCGATATTCCGTGATTACATCACCTCAAGTAGAGGAGAGTAATTCATGTGTGGGAATGGCGGGAGGTCCTCTAGCCTCAGGGTATTTCTATACCGAGGTGGTTCCATTGGACTAACCTCGGGTGGCGGTTTGTTGAGTGTATCCCAGCCAGGTCCACCCGGGTGCATAGAGTGGCGAGCATACAGGGTCATACGTCCGGACTTATGTTTTTGAACATTTTTAGAATTATGATGTTTTTAGGATTATGTTATTTGAGAATAGACTATGTGATATTGATGTGTAAGTTGATATAATAAATGATTTGTCGAATTATGCATAAACTTACCCTACCACTTGTTTTGTATCTTTTCTTTATGTTACCGTCCGGTGTTTCTATCGTTCGGCCTTGTTTCTTCAAATGCAATGATCATCTTTTTGGATGTGAGCAGAAGTACTTCCAGAAGAAACTTTGGAGGAATCGTTGCAGGAAGAACAAACCTTGGAGGTGCTGCCTGAGCAGTGTACTGGACCGTCCGGTCCCTAGCTCTTCTTATAGTTTGATGTAAATATTTATGGGCGGCCGGTTAAATAGTTTTGTACAACCATCCGCCCTAAGTTTGGTAAACTTTGTAAATGTTACAAATTGTATATTGTGGATTGAGCTGTTTAATCCAGTCTTATTTAGTTGTGTTACCTTATTCTTTTCTATACTGTTCTTTAATATGATTTTTGCTAACTCCTAACAATAAATTATAGTTTTACTCTATATATTTATTGGGATGTTACATTAATGGTATCAGAGCAGTTTTGTTCCTTAGAATGCCTATAGGTTATGGGTATGCTATGCTTGTGCTGTATACTCACATGATCAGTTAGAATTTTCTAACTTCTTATCGAAATTTATGAGTTTCTTCTGTTGAAAACAGAAAATGGCTCCAAGACCTCCTCCACAACCGGCCGACCGTGATGCAGCCGGCAACAGCAACAATACCTTATTGGAGTCCGTTCTGGCTGCACTTCAGCAACAAAACGCAACTTTAGTTCAGCAAAATACAAATCTTGCGCAGCAGAATGCACTTGCCTTACAGAATGCTGAAGCCGCTAGAGTAGCTGCGGAGACGACTCAGAGACAAATAATAGAGTTATTAAGGACTGGATCACAAACCGGTGGACCGTCCGGATCTTCAGTAAACAACACGGCGGAATGGAGTCTAGAGAGTTTCCTCCAACACCGTCCGGCCAAGTTTGACGGAAAGTGTAGTGCTGACGAAGCAGATCGTTGGATAAGAGACATGGAGAAGATTTATCAGGCTAAACGCTGTCCGAATGAAAACAGACTGCTGTATACTGAATACCAACTTACTGGAGAGGCAAATCATTGGTGGAGTGCCATGAAGATGTTATTGGAACAACAACAACTCCCAATCACTTGGGAAGTATTTAAGGAGAAATTTTATGGAGAATATTTCCCCAACAGCGTGAGGTTTGCAAAAGAAGTGGAGTTTCTCCAACTAGTTCAAGGGGGGATGTCGGTATCCGAATACACCGACCGTTACAAACATCTGATGAGATTTTATACCATGGGCGTGAATGAAGAGTGGCAGTGCAGAAAGTATGAAAATGGATTAAGGCCAGAATTGAAGGTGATGATCTCCAGTTTATGTATTACTTCATTTCCCACTCTGGTGGAGAGGGCCAAGGTGCTTGAAAGAAACATGGCAGAAGTAGAACAACAAAAGAAGCTGCAGCAACCGACCGGTAGGGCGTCTGTTCAGGCTCGAACTGGTCAAGTTGTGAGGAGGACTCCTTATTCTCGGCCTTTGCCGACCGGTTCCGGTAATTCATCTCAAAACCCAGTTTACGCTAATTCGTCAAGGCAGCAAGGAACTGTTTCTTGTTTCAACTGTGGAGGGCCACATTATCGGTCATCTTGTCCTCAACTGATGGGAGTCAAATATTGTTCTAAGTGTGGAAGAACCGGCCATACCGACTCTGAGTGTAACATGGGAAATCGAGGGGCTATGAGACCTCCAATTGCTGGTAGAAGTGGTCAAAGGAATGGAGGAAGGGCGCAAGCAACCGGCCGGGTGTATGCTTTGACCGGAGTAGAAGCCGCAAGCTCAGGTAACCTTATTATTAGCACTTGTCTGCTGCGTGGAGTCTCTTGCTGTGTATTGTATGATTCGGGGGCAACACATTCTTTCATCTCGAAGGCATGTGTTGAAAAGTTGGGTTTAGACAAGAGTGAGATGCAGCTTGATTTGGTGGTGTCTACCCCAGCGGCTGGAGAGATTAGGACGTCTACTGTCTGCATTAGATGTCCTATTGAGGTAGAAGGGTACAAGTTTAAGGTAAACCTCATATGTTTACCCCTTCAAGACATAGAAGTGATACTAGGGATGGATTGGCTAACAACCAATCGCATACTTATTGATTGTGGGAAGAAAAAGCTGATTTTCCCAAGCAGTGAAGAAGATTTATCATTAACTCTCGGTAAACTCCGAGAGGATCTTATAGAAGGAGCAATGTGTTTCCTGATTTTAACACGTGAAGATCAAAACGAAGAAAACCGTCCGGCAGAAAACCGAACGGTTGTTGAAGAGTTCATGGATGTCTTTCCAGATGAAGTACCAGGTTTACCTCCAATCCGAGAAGTGGAATTCTCCATTGAGTTGATTTCTCAAGCCGGCCCAATAGCAGCGCCACCCTATAGAATGGCTCCAGCAGAGTTAATTGAATTGAAAAAGCAAATTGAAGATCTCTTGGAAAAGAAGTTTATTCGGCCAAGTGTATCACCTTGGGGAGCGCCGGTTTTGTTAGTCAAAAAGAAGGATGGAAGCTCGAGACTTTGTGTGGATTATCGTCAATTGAACAAGTTGACGATTAAAAACAAGTATCCACTACCCAGAATAGACGACTTATTGGATCAACTGTCCGGCGCGACAGTGTTTTCTAAAATAGACTTAAGATCTGGGTATCATCAGATTTTGGTGAAGGAAGCCGATATCCCGAAGACTGCTTTTCGGTCTAGATACGGCCATTACGAATATGTAGTAATGCCGTTCGGCGTTACTAACGCACCTGCTGTATTCATGGATTATATGAACAGGATCTTCCGGCCGTTTCTGGATAATTTCGTTGTCGTCTTTATTGATGACATTCTCATCTACTCTAAGACTGAAGCAGAGCATGAAGAACACCTGAGGATAGTGCTTAGTGTGTTAAGGGAAAAACGATTATATGCCAAAATGTCCAAGTGCGAATTTTGGATGAGGCAAGTACAATTTCTTGGGCATGTAATTTCGGCGGGCGGAATTGCTGTGGATCCGGCCAAGGTTCGAGCTGTTTTAGAGTGGAAAACTCCCCGTTCGGTTTCGGAGATCAGAAGTTTTGTAGGATTGGCTGGATACTATCGAAGATTTATTGAAGGCTTTTCTAAGATAGTAGCGCCCTTAACTCAATTGACTCGAAAGGATCAACCCTTTATCTGGACCGACCGGTGCGAGGCTAGTTTTCAAGAACTGAAGCAGCGATTGACGAATGCTCCAGTTTTGGTGATTCCGGATGTCAATCTACCTTATGTTGTATATTGCGACGCTTCGTATCAGGGTTTGGGTTGCGTTCTGATGCAAGAAGAGAAAGCCGTTGCTTACGCCTCTCGGTAGTTGAAGGTTCACGAGAGAAATTATCCAACTCACGATCTTGAGTTGGCTGCCGTAGTGTTTGCATTAAAGATTTGGAGGCATTATCTATACGGCGCCCGGTTTCAAGTATTCAGTGATCACAAGAGCCTCAAATACTTGTTTGATCAGAAGGAGTTAAATATGAGGCAGAGAAGATGGATGGAATTTTTGAAGGACTACGATTTTGAACTACATTATCATCCGGGAAAGGCAAATGTAGTCGCTGACGCCTTAAGTCGGAAGACGGTACATGTTGCAAACATGATGATTCAAGAATTGAAACTGGTTGAAAGCTTCAGAGATCTAAGGCTTCAGTGTGAATTCGAACCGACCGGTATTAGCTGTAGCCTTATGCGATTGTCAAGTAACATATTTGACCGAATAAGAGAAAAGCAAAAAGTTGATAAAGAGTTGCAGAGAATTTCCAAACCGTTCGGTAAACCACCCCACCAAGACTTCAATGATGGAACAGACGGATTGTTAAGATATAAGGATAGAACTTGTGTTCCAAATGATGATGAATTGAAAAGGATAATTTTAGAAGAAGCTCATCAAAGTCGTCTAAGTATTCATCCGGGAATGACCAAGATGTATAAAGACTTACGAATGTGTTTCTGGTGGCCAGGAATGAAGCAAGATGTAGCTCGTTTCGTAGAATCTTGTCTAACTTGCCAAAGAGCTAAGATTGAGTATCAGAAACCGAGCGGTCAACTTCAACCATTGGAGATACCTGAATGGAAATGGGATAGCATTGCAATGGACTTCGTGACCCATTTACCCCGAACGGTAAGAAATCACGACGCAATTTGGGTAATAGTCGATAGGCTGACCAAAAGTGCTCACTTCCATCCCATTAACTTGAAAATGCCTATGTCCAAGTTGGCTCAGTTGTACGTTAAAGAAATCATAAGGCTTCATGGAGTACCGTCCGGTATCGTGTCGGATCGAGACCCAAGGTTTACGTCTCGATTTTGGCAGGCTCTTCAACAAGAAATGGGAAGCAAACTTCAAATGAGCTCTGCTTATCATCCGCAAACGGACGGCCAATCCGAAAGAACTATCCAGACCTTAGAAGATTTGTTGAGGACAAGCGTGCTGGATCACTTGGGTGTTTGGGACGAAATTTTGCCATTAGCAGAATTCACGTACAACAATAGTTATCACTCAAGTATTGGAATGGCGCCTTTTGAAGCTCTTTACGGTAGAAAATGCCGAACGCCTCTTTGTTGGTTCCAGGAAGGTGAATCGGTGTTAACCGGACCAGAGATAGTGCAACAAACTACCGAGAAGGTGAAGTTAATCCAGGAGAGACTTAAAGCATCTCAGAGTCGACAGAAATCATATGCCGACAAACGAAGGAAGCCATTGGAATTTGCGGAAGGAGACCATGTGTTCCTTAAGTTGGACCGGAAGACTGGCGTTGGAAGAGTCATCCGACCAAAGAAGTTATCTGCTCGATTTCTTGGTCCTTATCAGATTTTGAAACGTATTGGACCGGTAGCTTATGAATTGGCCTTACCTCCATCGTTGTCCAACCTTCATCCAGTATTTCACGTTTCCCAACTTCGTAAATATATTGCTAATCCTTCGCATGTAATTGAAGCCGACAACATTCAACTCAATGCGGATTGCTCAGTAGATGTCCGACCGGTGAAAGTTGAAGAATTAACCATCAGGCGGCCGTCCAACAAGCGTACTACGTATGTTAAGGTCATTTGGGATGAAAAAGCTGGCGACATCACTTGGGAGCGTGAGGATGAAATGAGAGAAAACTTTCCTCACTTATTTGAAGGTAAAACTTTAATTTTCGAGGACGAAAATTTTTATTTGTTGGGGGGAATGTCACAACCCGTAAAATCCCATATTTTTGAACTGGCCACGTGGCGACCGGCCGGTTTCTATTGAGTGAGTGGGAGACAAATGTCTGCAATCAATTAATGCCCTTTCCTTGGAATTCGTGCAGCGACGGCTTAGCAGGGAAAATCCCTGTGAGTGGGATCCAGGTGGCGGCTACAGGATGAATGGGGGAGTGGTAGTGGAATCCAGGTGGCAGCGTAATACTGGCCGACCGTTGGTGTAAAGGTGAGAAGAAAACAATGCAATTCTTTTTGCATGCAGATCATCTTCTTCTTCCTCAAACATTCGTTTTCTGCAAATCCTGATATTCTCCTCCTTCTCTCTAAACCTTTCAATCTTCTCTCTAAAAATCTAACCTCCAAACGTGCTCAGATCAATAACCTCCTTCAAGCAATCTGGTAGCTGGTATCAAGAAGTACAATCTGTACTAACTTGAAGACCGTTCGGAGCAGGTAAGTGTTAAGCTCTTTAGGGTTCTTAGTTCCTACATGCATGGGCTGTTAAAGCTTGCATGTATCTTCTAACTATTTCTTCTGAACCACATTTGTGTATTTTGTTTTAGAAATCTAAAACTTAGAAGAGTTGGTCGTATTCGTTCTCTGTGAAGTATTAGCGGGATTTAAGAGGTAAGGGAAGTTTATGATTTTTCGATAAATTGTTTGTTATATGATTTAATGTATGAATTTGACATGTTTGATGGTTGAAAGTATGAATTTTGATATGTTTGATTTTTATATGTTATGTGAAAATATGACCATGATATTGAATTGAATTCTGTAAAGCTTAAAAGTCAAAGAGAATATACGAACATAATATAACCAATGTTATAATCGAATGGTCATTATGACCGTCCGGTTTCCCGTCATTTTTAAATTGATGTATTAATTCTGAACCAAATTATATTATTTAAGTCAGACATTTTGGATTTTCTGTCTTATACAGAACGTCCGGTTTTTTTTTTATTTCATTGGTCAATTGGTAAAACGTCCGGTATTAGACCGAGTCTTGAATTTCTTTTGGAATGTTCAGTTTAGTCAAGACCTTCACTTTTCTGAAAAGAACCCTTATACAAACCGTCCATTTTCTTCATTTCATCTAAGGGATTTCCTTAATCAATTTCTTTATTCATTTTCTCTCAAAAGTTGGATTTCTCTTTTGTTAAATTCTAAATTTATTATTGTCTCCGACCGGTTTCTTTGTTTTGTTACCTTTGATTTACTAGTTCCCACTGATATTCCGTCCGGTTGAACCAATGTTGATCTTTCCTTCCGGTTTTACCATTCAAACACTTTTACCCAAGTTATGTTGAGCTTGGTATTTTAAAATGGTTACTAAGTTGTTGAATATTTGGAATGAATTGTAAGAGATTTCCAAGGAGGAATATCTCATGTTTAAAGTTAATTGAGTTTTAGTATGACCGTGGTTATAGGCTCAGGTTCCAACTCTTTTCCGATATTCCGTGATTACATCACCTCAAGTAGAGGAGAGTAATTCATGTGTGGGAATGGCGGGAGGTCCTCTAGCCTCAGGGTATTTCTATACCGAGGTGGTTCCATTGGACTAACCTCGGGTGGCGGTTTGTTGAGTGTATCCCAGCCAGGTCCACCCGGGTGCATAGAGTGGCGAGCATACAGGGTCATACGTCCGGACTTATGTTTTTGAACATTTTTAGAATTATGATGTTTTTAGGATTATGTTATTTGAGAATAGACTATGTGATATTGATGTGTAAGTTGATATAATAAATGATTTGTCGAATTATGCATAAACTTACCCTACCACTTGTTTTGTATCTTTTCTTTATGTTACCGTCCGGTGTTTCTATCGTTCGGCCTTGTTTCTTCAAATGCAATGATCATCTTTTTGGATGTGAGCAGAAGTACTTCCAGAAGAAACTTTGGAGGAATCGTTGCAGGAAGAACAAACCTTGGAGGTGCTGCCTGAGCAGTGTACTGGACCGTCCGGTCCCTAGCTCTTCTTATAGTTTGATGTAAATATTTATGGGCGGCCGGTTAAATAGTTTTGTACAACCATCCGCCCTAAGTTTGGTAAACTTTGTAAATGTTACAAATTGTATATTGTGGATTGAGCTGTTTAATCCAGTCTTATTTAGTTGTGTTACCTTATTCTTTTCTATACTGTTCTTTAATATGATTTTTGCTAACTCCTAACAATAAATTATAGTTTTACTCTATATATTTATTGGGATGTTACATTGTTTTAGTAGAAATAATTGAATTTAAGTTGTTAGCGAGATTTATATACGAAGAAGCTGATGACGAGGAGTACGTTGAAAAATAATATATTAAGATAAAAACTTGTTGATATATTTATCCAAATATGCTAATCAAGAATGTTAATATTATATTATTGAGTTTTGTTTACTAATATCTTAGAATATTAGTTAAATATTTTTATAAAAAAAAAATTGAAAAATCAAATGTGTATCACACATTACTATACTAGAGTATATTGATAATATTTTTAATAAAAAATAAGTTGTTTACTCTTTAACGAATTAAAGTTTGAGTATCTTTAGTTTTGTTATAGTCTAACTTATTATTATTATTATTACACATATTTTTAAATAATGCCTAGTTATGGTTCAAGATCTTTAAACATGTAGACATTTCAAGATCTGCATATAGTAAAGGCAGAGAAAACTTAAGGGTAATTTATACTTTTAATCATATTATATATATATATATATATATATATATATATATATATATATATATATATATATATATATATATATATATAATAAAAGTTATTGATATATTTTGTTTTTCCATGTCACCTTATGTATACGTGATTCTTTTAGGAAGATTTCTTATCGAATTCTTTTACTTCAACTAAATGTCAAAATAAGTTTGCACTGTGTAATACTTTTTTACGATCTCAACAACACATAAGAAAAATGCTAATAATAGGCAGAGTGTTCCTTCATGCACCTTGCATGCCTCAGCTTACACCTTCTAAAAGATATGTTTACCCTTCATTTATTAAATATGAAAAAAAGTTTAACAATATTTTAACCAATCTGCTATACTTTTGTGATGAATACGAGAGAGAAGATGCAAAATGGTTGTTCTTTTCCTTTTGACTGTATCGACTCAGTATCTTGGCTTTAGCTCACTTCTAGACTCTAAGCCATAGTTTGGCTTCTCCACCTACACCCGTCACTCGCTGGACCCGTTTTTTGGCACTTCCCAGAATGTACCATTTTTCATTATGAACGTGGCTTATAAAACCTAGGTGTTTGCGGCCACTGTTGATGGTGAGGTTCTGGCACACGTTCCAGTCCATCAAGCAACTCTTCACCTTGTCTCAGTTCTTGTTGTTGCCACCTACTAGAAGCGGCAACTGCAAAACCAGTCGGAGCCACCGCTAATGAGAATGTAAGCGGAGGAAGTCACGACGGCCACGCCCAAGAGCAAGAAAAAACCCTAAACCGTCATTCCAACTATGGTGAACATCAAGTGCAAATCCAAGTGCGGCAAGCTCTTCAACCGCACAATTACCGTTGCAAGAGCTCCACCACGACACAACTACCACAAACAGGTTTGCAAGAATGAAGGGCGAAACTGCAACAAATAAAATGAGAGAGGAGGGGTAAAACACTCCGCGAGAAAAGATGAGAAAGAAAAAGGATGTAGAAGAATATGAAATGCGGCAAAGAGAGGCAAAGGACGAAGGGATTGGTGTCTTATTTTTTATTGGTGAATGGTCAAATAAAAAAAACAATAAAAATTATTATCTGATAGGGACATAATTGAAAATATAAAAGAATGGAGAAGTGTAGGGTGAGATTGATGAAGTATAGGGAGAACCACTCTAATACGTATATGATGTATATAACATAAAGTAGTAATAAAATAACACTCGTTTACATTTACTTAACATATATTAAAAGAATAAAATAATTATAAAAATATTAATTTTTGTATTTTTTTTTTAAAATAAGAAAAGATAATAATGTAAAAAATTTGTGTGTAAAAAAATATTTTTCGATAATATTATGTTGTGAGAGACATTCTTGTTAATATAAATAAGATTAACCCAACAAGGTTTACACAGCAATAAGGGGGTGGCAAAAGCACATCTGAGTATGTCATTGTAGATGAACATAGTTTTCTTTTGGATGCCCAACATGATTTTATTTTTTCTTTCATTTTCCTTCACTGTTGAAAACAAAAATAAAAAGGATCAGTATTGCAACTTTTTCTTCTAACACTTCCATAACTACTAATTGCACCTCCTTAGCATCCAAGGATTAAAATACCTTCCATAATGCATCACAGTATATCTCTGCAGCTGCTGCGGTCACCAACTACACCTTCATCTTCCATAGCTATTGCATTCTTTGACAGGAGGAAAAAGAATTTTGTTCTATAAAGCTCGTTATAGAAAACATTTCATATGTTCAGAAAATTTTATTCCAAATATCTTGAAATATATTTCATATGTTCTACAAAGTTTTTTCCGAAAACTTATTTTAAAAACTCGTTTTAGGAGGTATTATATATCTTTTGGAAAATGTGTGTTCAAAAATTTTATTCCCAAAAACTTGTTCTGAAATACATTTTATGTGTTTCAAAAATTCTATTATGAAAATCCTATTTCAAAAATCATGCTCTACAAATTCCAGAAAATTTGTTTTAGAATATTTATGAAACAAGTAATCCGGAAGTGACCTTTATGAAAGATAAAATGGTCATTTTGAAAAGATTATCGGAGTGTAAGTATAAATTATTTGGTTGCTGGAAAAAAAAAGTCTTTTTCTTTATTAATGAGAACTTAGACATTAAGGTTTTTTCATTCACATTTTAAATAGACTTTCAAACATGTTAGACCATGTGTATATGTTAGATGAAGTTTTTATTTTTGTTTTTGAGTGTAAAGTGGGATGTCCACTTAAAATAATTTTTTGATTTTCATACTTTGATATTGTTCTTTTTGTGTTAAGGTAATTTCTTTATTAATTAATCGAGGGGGTGTTTTTATGCTAAAAGTCCATTTAAATTTGATTGGTTAAAATAGTTAATGCTATAATAAAAATGTAATTAATATCTCAACATCCATATCTTTGATTTATATTTCCAATTTTCTCCACGGTTTTTTTATTAGAGTTGACCTAATTACGGTCAAGTTCCTTTTAAACCTTATTATTGACATATTTATGTTAATTAAAAGTTTTGTTGATTTTAATTATAATTGATCGGTTTTCTCCATGCCTTGTGCCATAGGTTGCACTATTGTGGTTGGTATTAGGGGTGAGCAAATGGAACTGTAGTACTGCTAAAAATTGTACTGAACTAAAAACTAATTTGTTTAAACTGAGCTGTAAAATAGTTCAGACAAACTGAACTATATTTTGTTTTATTAAACTGAACTGAATTGTATTGTACTAAATTAAACTACAATATAAATTGAACTAAACTACTAACTGAATTGTAAATTGTACTAAACTACAATATAAAGTGAAGTGAACTACTAATTGAATTGTAAATTGTACTAAACTACAATATAAACTGAACTGAACTACTAACTGAATTGTAAATTGTATTAAACTACACTATAAACTAAATTAAACTACTAACTGAATTATAGACTGCACTAATTTTAACTATTATACTAGTTTTATTTTTTTAGAGGAAAAATATTCTTATTAGAAAGAAAAAAATTACCTAAGTATATAAATTAATTAGTTTGTGTATATACTTTTTAAATATATTAATAAAATATAGGTAAATGAAGGAGGGATATACATATATGAATAAAATAAGTAAAGTCCTTTTAGAGATATTAATATTTAATATGTATTTTAATGTGTATTTTTAAATCGAGAAATTAGCAAATATATTTTATATGTATGAGACTCGAAAAAAAACATCTTTCAGATACATATAATTTACTCTAACATCGGATCCTGTACCAAAATTTGGAATTAATTGCAACTTCTTTTAGGTTATTATTACAGTTATTTTGAAATATTATATTCCCTTAATATAATGTGTGAATTGAAGAATACGTAACAATAGTTTTAAGAAACTATAATTAGAAATAAATAAAAAGCAATTAATATAATTATGGTAATTTAGATTTTACAGTTAGGAGGAGAGGTGGAAACGTTGTCAGTCCCGTGTTTGTGACAACTGATTTTAGCACTTTATATAGCATTAACGTCCTAATTCTTAATAATTGCAGTACAGTTAACTGCAGTTAACTGAACCGAAAATTTATTAATTTTAGTTTTTAAAAATTGAATCATAAAACAATATATTTAAGTTATAGTAAAAATGGTTAAGTTCTTTTTAGTATAATATAGTACAATTAATTATGGTATAATACAATATTTTTTGCCTAGTCCTAGTTGGTATACACCGATCAATACATATAGTACATAGGACCTCAAGCCTTAAGCGTAGGTGGAGACTAGAAGCCAAAAGGGTTTGTTGTCACTCAAATGCTTATTTGAAAATATAATCGTTGGTGATAGATGAGTGTGTCACCTCGTGAACAACATTGAGGGCTTGTGAATCGTGTTGTTAGCGTTAACATTGAATCCATAACGTCACGTTCCCTTAACCGTTAGATGGTGTTGGATCTTATAATCTTGGCGGCGCCATGTGTCCCTTGGATTTTCTATAAATAGGGACTAGGTGATCCTATCAATTTCCCCTCTTCTATTCGTGCAGCTCTTCTTGGACTGCATTTGTTAAGGTGGAGAGACATCAGTCCCACTTGTTAGCGGTTTCTTTGGGACTGATCTATGGATGAGAGAGAAGTTTCTCCATCTTAACTCTGATGAGAATAAGTTAGCAAAAGACCCTTCTGAAGTTGATGCATTAGTTGCCACGATGGAGTTAAGTTTGTGTGCGGCTGTTTTATGCTAGTAGGTAACTCTTGGAATGGATCGATCAGAGAGTGTCTGATTTGAGAAGAACTTGGCGGACTCTTAAGTGGATCTTGCATTGACTCTTAAGGCCAAGAGTGTCCTTACTACCCAATTGGAAGAGGTTAAGTCTGCTCATGCCAAGTGCTCAAAATAAAGAGAATGATTGAACTACCACGGGTGTTGCCTTGGTAAAAAAGGAAAAGAATTTGCTAGTGGAGACTCGCGGACTACAAAGATAGGTTAATGACTTCTTTAGTCTCAACAAGCTTATCAGAAGGCCTTAAGGATTGGGACAAAAAGTACAAGTCCTTTGTTGCAAAATTTGATGAAACCGAGTGGCAAGTCATCGTGCAACACGAAGTTGGTTTCCACAAGGGAAAGCTTATTCATGTTCGGGATATTTCTGACGATGAAGATGTTGTTGAAGGCGAAGTGCTCCTACATCCAACCAATCAGGAAGAGGTCGCTCAAAGACACCCTTAACCCTCTAGATTCTTAGGCTTATTTTCATTTTCTTTTTGTTAAGAGTTGATTGATGGCTTCGCAGGTTGATCTGATATGATCAGTATAGATAGACCTTTTGTAAGTCAATCGTTACTGGATCGATCCCCACACTAGTATAACTTTGGTTAAAACCATTTAGGCGTCCCTATTTTCGTAAGATATTCCATTCCCATTTTGGTCCCCTTCTTTTAAAACTCTCCAATTGGGTCCTTATAAATGCTAATTTCAAACAAATTGCCTATGCCGTTAAAAACCGGTAACGGTGTTAAAATTATGTACATGTGGTGAGATGAGGTGGTAAGTTTTTAGTATGTGGGTTTATACGTGGAATTTCATAATATTAAATATTTTAAAATTAAGGTTTGTTGGTAGAATTTCTGGGTTTTACTGTGTACAAATTAGATTTCTTGAGGAAGATGATTCGAATATCGGAAAATTTTTGGCTGCTGACGATTTGCGAAGAAGAAATTACTCTTGAAGGTTTGTTATGTTTTACGATTCTTGCAAGAGAACATTATTTGCTCGCGATTTGACCTCGCCTCTCTGGTCCGCGGTTAGGGTTCGAAAATGGTGGAGGACGAGATGTTAATGGCAGCCTGAAGGAGATTCACTAGGGTGAAGAAGGGGTTGGCCGTAGTGGCCACAGTATACGCATTCTTCTCTGCTCTGTGCTCTCTGCGCCAACCCTTTGAATTTTGTTTCCAACCACAACAAGAAGAGATTTTTCTTTCTTTCTTGTAATTTATGGGAAGGAATGCGATGGATGAGAACGACACATGTTGGGACAAAGTCATTGCAGAAATGATTGAAATGGGTTTCGAGCATTCGAGCATAGTCGAAACCATTAAAGTAGTGGGTCCATCTATTCCCAGCGTTGTGGAACACATTCTCAATTCTACTACTGAAGAACCATCCACTACCCACACCTCCAATTCTCATGCCCGCAATGGGAATGCTCTCAAAAAATGACCTTTGCACAAGTGTTTAGTTCGACAATCCAATATATTCGACCATTTCCGTTCCAATGACGATGTCGAAGAACATAAGAAGGAAATCCCTCAATTGGGGATTAAACCCAATCCCATTGTGCTTTCAGAGCCTTTTGAAGCGCAAGATTTGGATGTTCAATCTGATTGGGAGCAGAAGACTAGTAATCTGATGAAAATGCATTTTGGTTTTTCATCCTTGAAGAGTTTTCAGAAGGAAGCCATCTCTGCCTGGGTTGCTCACAAAGACTATCTTGTCCTCGCTGCAACAGGATCCAGTAATGTTTCTGCTTTACTCTGTAGTGTAGAGTAGCTTTGTGCATTTATTCATAATTATGTTTTTTGGAACAGGGAAATCTCTGTGCTTTCAAATTCCTGTATTGTTGTCTAGGAATGTGGTGGTTGTGATTTCGCCATGTTCTGTCCCTGCAAAATCAAATTTTGAGTGTTTATCTTAAGTGTAAAGAAACTAAAGATGCACAGAAACTGTTTGAAGAATTGTCCATGAGAAATATGGTTTCGTGGAACATTCTAATTCGGGGTATTCTTGGATGTGGCAATGCAGTTGGTGCCACTGACCCCGGAACCGCCAACACCCTTCCCTCCCACAAACTCCTTCCTCTTGTTGAATCTAATGTAAGTCCAAACCCCAGCAAGAACAAGCAAAGCCACAAAACAGAAAACAAAAACGACGATAATGATGGTTCAGATTTAAATTTCCATTGTATCATATTGTTTAATCATATGCCTTCACCTTTGAGTTATATTTTGACTTGTGTTTGTTGGAGATCGTATGGGTGGATGTCCTTATGAATGGAGCAGAGTTCAATTTGTGGTTAATCTGATTATACTTTCTTAACTTTTGGAATAGATTCAGAAGGTTTGTTCAATGAAAACAAAAAAGTTGGGATGAAGATGCCTCTTTAAAAACTCCAGTTTTAATTTTTTTTTATGAAATGTCATGTATAAAAGTGCCACGTTTAAAGAACAGGCCATGTCAACTTCTCACCTCATCAAAAAATTAACTCCGTTAACGATTTTTAATGGTATGGGCTAATTTGTTTGAAATTAGCACTTATAAGGACCCAATTGGGAAGTTTAAAAAAAAAGGGACCAAAATGGGAATACCTTACGAAAATAGGGATGCCTAAATGGTTTTAACCTATAACTTTTAAAGGAATATAAATTCACTTAGTCAAACTTCACAAACTTGTCTTTTTAATCCATTAGATTGTGTTTGCCTCAATCAATCTAAATGAATTTTCCTTTAATGTGATTGGGTTCATCAAATGAATTCATTATTGACTTAACCAATTTAACATTGAGGTTTGATAAGGGTTCTTTTAGAATTTATCCTTAACTGATCAATTGGATGGTATAGTAAGAGTTTGTTCAAACTTGTTCTTGATTGATAGTGTGCTAGGCAGGGGTTCATTCGATGAACTCTTCCTTAACCATTTTTAATGGTGAATATTCGTTAGGGATTCATTTATAACTCTTCCTTAATTGATCGTATGTACTCGGATGACAAGAGTTCTTTTAAAACTCGCCCTTCATCGATCGATTGATTGGTGCGACAAAGGTTTATTGGATGAACTCTTCCTTAACCGTTTAGTGATATTTACTTCATATGATAAGAAAACATGGAGACAATTGCTTGTTAAAGAACATAATTAACATTTATACAATTAATGTAAAATATAAGTAAACTTAATCTTGTTAAAAATATTTAATAAAAATAATTGTATAACATTTACATACAAATTAAATCTAGTTTTAGAATGGGGAGGGACAAAATTATTTAATTAAAAAAATAAAACTGAATTGAGACAACATAAAAATACAACAACCAAAGTGAGATTAATGCAATGACACGTGGTATGAGAGTGACACGTGGCACTTCCACTATCACGTTATAATATGAGTTTGATACGTGGTAATTTTCTTAAAAATATATAATAATTAAAAAATATTAAAACAAAAAACAAAAAATAAACATGAACTGACACATGACACCCTATTTAATGGTGTTAATACTATATTAATGGAAATGACTTGATTGCTTTAATTTTTCAAAAATAAAGACACAATTTAAATTAAAAAAATGGGGATTAATCTACGACTTCCAACAAAAAAGGGAGACTACTAGAATGATTAAACATATATTTAAAAACAAGGAAACTAAAGTTGGGTCTCTGCATAACCCATGTTGTAAGCACTTAGACCGATTATCATCATAATGTTTGGACTTTAACATTGTTAAACCTATTTACAAATATTTTATATTTAAATTATTTGCTTTAATAATTGATTTTTAGATATTATATAAATTCTTTTCAATATAGTGGTACTATAAACTTTTATGATAAACTTTAATGTCCAAGATTGCGTAAGCTTTGGAGAAGAAGGAAAAAAAAATATTATCAAAGCTAACAAGCACATTACTTACGAATTTATCTATAGATATATAGGGATAAATTTGTAGATAAATTAACTATGAATTTGTTAGTTACGATAGATTTATCTATGAATTTTTGTTTATAGCTAATCTGTAAGTAAAACAATTTTAAATATGGATTTCGTGACTTATCCACGATTTCTTACATTAGGTAATGATAAATTTTCTTTAGTGAAAATGTTTTAAGTGTAGGGTTGAATGTCAATTTAAAATAATTTCCTAGTCTTCACATTCCAATGTTGCCTTCTTCATACTAAGGTAATTTGTTTGTCAATCAATCGAAAATATATGCTAAAAGAGTTCTGATGTTAAAATCGGCTCAAGTTTCATTGGTTAAAGTACTTAATGTTATAATAAAAACATAACTAATGTTGTATATTTATAGTTTTTTTCATGAACTTTTAACTAAAGTGAGTCTAATTTCTCTTAATTCTAATTATTAATATGTTCATACTAATTAAATAATTAACTTATTTTAATTATAACTAATCGATTTTCTTGTGAAGTGTCAATTGGATATGGTCTATACATATAATACAATTTTAATCCAAACAAGACAAGCTTGTAAAAAGTGACCAGTTTGGTTTTATTTATTTACTATCACTATTACAATATAAACACCACACATAGGTTTGTATATTTTTCTATGAATAACATTCTCTTATTATTATTCTCACAGTTTCTTAGTTTTTATGCATAACTATCTCAAATAATGGCTTTTGAAAAAAAAAAAGTCTTAAAATAAGTGAGTTGGTATGTAAGATATTAACTAAAAGTTATATTTAAATGATATGGATTGACTATTTATTGTTATTTGCATTATTTTTCTATTATTTTAAATTAAATTTAGATGTTTAAAATAAAATTAAATGATATTTAAGTTTTACAAGAGTTAAATATTTTCATTGGAAATCATTAATTTGTTTTATTTATTATTTTCCTTTTAAGGTGGTCAAACGTTGGTCCATTTTTCCCGATAACACGAAACAACAAAAGGCTAGTTGTTGAGTTGAGCACTTGGGCGTCCGAGTGGGACCCACATCTCTATTTGATAATTGAAATGAATCAGAAAATCGTGCCACGCGTACTTGGCGCGTGGAAAGACAAACATGTTGATGTCAGGTGGGACCCACGAGACCTTCTCAACCGTTGCTCTGAGTGCTGCGTTCGAATCGGACGGCCAAAATACGGAGTCAAAGACCTATCATGATGGCTCTCTTTGACCAACACATGCCCTTTTTAAATTATTGTTAGAAAATGAAATTTAAAAATTTCGCTACTTTGACCGGGCTGTCACCCTCAATCAAGATGAACTTCGTTGAAAGTCGTGGAGCACTGTGAAAGTACGCAATTGCCCATGGCCCACCCTTTTTTAGTTTTTTTGTTTCGACTTTTTTCCTTGGAGTTTGAAAATGGAAATACCCAACAGATCCCTTGGTCCCACCACAAAGATTATTCTTTACCATCTAAAATTTGACCACACCAAAATAAGAACTTTAATTACTCTTAAGAAAAAAAAACACTAATTTTCACGATTGTGTTTCTCAAACAACGAGTTTGTAATTAAATGAAATCTCTTGAATTAACTTATTTATAATATTATTTGTATGCTATATATATATATAGAGAGAGAGAGAGGTTTAATACACATAAATTTTTTAATAAGATATTGTTTAGATTAAGTCTTTTGATATCACTCCAAAAATCTTTTGAAAGTATTTTATTTATATATAAATTCGTGCTTGTTTTTTTTTATATTAGACTTTATTTATATTTTAGTAATATATTTATATATTTATATATAAGTTTTTCACAAATATATTCTATTTAGATTGAAATATGGTCAAACATTACATAATGAAGTTTAATTATTTACTTTTTCTAAGTTTAACTTTAATGCTGGTAAACTGAAATAAATAAATGGTTGAGTGAAAATTTAAATAAATGGAGATACCAAAAATTGAATTCATGGTTGAGTTAAAACTAAATAAGTGGAACTAAAAGTTTAAAAAGTTTGTTAAATATATTTTAGCATTTTAATAGAAGAAGGTTTGATTTTGTATATAGAGATGATTGAGTGAAAAGTTGAATAAATGATATAATTTAATTTTATGAATAATATTAGTGATGAAATTAAAGTGAAAGTTGCGTTGTTTGATAGAATTAATACTTTATACCCTTTAAAGTGGCTACATTGAAAGGAAGAAGTTATGGAAACATATATTTTTAATATGCCTATAAATGCATCGTTAGAACCTATCAAAAGATGGGCGGTCAAAGCAAGAATTGTTAAAAAAGTCGAATTAATGAAAATTCAAAAGCATCTAATGGTAGTTTGCAAGGAAGGGACATAAAAGGTAATTTCAGAGGCAAAAAATAGAAAGAATTAAAAATGGAAGAAAAGAAAAAGGTGAGGGGCAAAGTTGGGAAAAAAAGGGAAAAAGGAAAAACACATCTTTTGTTTGTGTTTAATGAAAATATTATTTTAATGAGTTAATTAAATCTGGTTTTGGTTTGGTTTGACCACTGCTCATTGAGTTCCATTTTTTCTATCTTTTTCTCTCTCTACAATTCTAAATATTCCTCTAATCTCTTTCTCTCTCTTCTACTTTTCCCTCTCTCTCTCTAAAATCTTCACTTCTCAGCTTTTCCAATCTGCTTTCTTTGACTGGACAAGGGGGTTTTCGTCGACGAATCAAAACCACAAAAAAGTTCAGATTTTTACCCATTTCGCTGCCCCTGGATCGCTTCACTCTGAGTTGCATGAGCTGCCATTTCTCGCAAAGGTTCGTTAAATTTTCATTATTTGCTTTCGATTCGAGTAATTTCGCCGTTTTCCGATGAAACTTTACTTCAGAGTTTCATTTTTTGCCGGTTTTTTCTTATCTGGGTTTTTTTGTACTTTGATTTATACGTTAGTTTGTTGTTCATTTTCTTCTTGATTTTTCTATTTTTGTTTTATTTGGAAAGTTTGTTGGAGGAGATCAAACTTGGCTGCTTGGATTTTTTTACCTTGATATTGTGGAAAGAAATGGGATAAAAATGGGTTTGGCTGATTCTTTTTTTTTACTGTTATGGATCTGAATTGCTTTTCACTTAGTTGAATAGATGGAGCTTGTTAGTATTTTGCAATTGGGTAGTTCTGTTTATTTAATGGAGCATTTGGTCTATTTACATTTTTGTTTCTTCAGCACTTCTGAAAATTGGGGAGTGAGATGGGGGAAAATTGAAGTAAATTTACCATACTATTTTATGGAAATGTGATGGACACAAGTTCGATGTAAGGCTTATAAGGTGACTGGTTAACAGATTGGTGATAATTGTAGTTTTTGGCTTTCAATTTATGGTGGTTGGTGCGTATGTGATTGTGGTAGTCTTAAGAATAGGTGACTCTTAGGAGTAGGGAATGAAAAGAGAAATGAAAATGAAAATCAGGAGTAAAGTTGAAACATGTTTTATTGTCTTAAGATGTTGTCACTGGAAAAATATAATTTAGAAAATTTAAACAGTGAATAGCTATTTTGGTGCATTAAAGATTCTCAATTTTTATATAGCTCTGAAGTATCTGATCCGGTCCCCTGACCAAAGATCACCAATCTAGGACCAAATTGACGTTTCCGAATTTTTTTGAGGGTCAAATTTGATGTAAACGTTGATACACAGATATTAGTAGTAATGGTAGTTGGAATCGCTTGAATTGTGATTCGATCATGGTAGTTGGAATCACGTGAGCTGTGTTTCAATCCGAGTCCTCACTTCATTGATACAGATCACATGGACTTTCCTTATGTTACTGAAATTTCCTACCAATTGCTGGAACGATAGGGCTATCAATTTTTCTGTGTTCTCAATGGTGTGAATGTCTAAGGGACATGGCGCCATGACTTTCCTTATGTTACTGGATGAAGGTATTGTGTGTGCGTGGGACCAGATTCTCGTCGGTGCAGAGGCCTGCGAGATGTCTTCCAAAGTAGTTCTCAGTCATGCTCAGATGCAAGGGTGCAGTGGACCAATGATCAGAGGGTATGGGCCCTGTGGGTGATCCATTGATGACAAATCTCTGATGGGAGAATGCTTTCACATTGACAATTTGGGTGGGGGAGTGGATTAGATATGAATAATACAAAGTATCTGAGGACAGAGAGTCAGAGTACTTTCTGAAAATAAATTATTGTTTGTAATGCAGTTAGCCAGTTTCTAGCAATTAATGTTGATGGAGATAGAATTATGAAAAGAATCCTATAATTAATGTACATAGAAAATGAATACAAAGTAGTTTTATTATGTAATAATGTTTTTTGTTATTTTTAATTATTAGAATATGATGATTATTCATGAACCTTACGATCATGACAGGTTCTGATTCATGATTTGATAGACATGGTTAGGCAGAAATTAGGAGAAAAATATGACAAACAAATGCTTCAGCATTTTCCCTTTCTTGTTTCGTTCCAAACGTAACTCTCTACCAAGGGATCTATATCAATGAAAATTCAAATTCATACTATGTTTTGAAATCACGCCGTTGCATTACTTGTGAATTGTCAAATTGTGGTTTGCGGAACTGCACAATATTTGTTTTAGATATTATTTTTTTATTTATGCAGCTTTAATTTTTGTTTTTGCAGGCATAAAGAGTTCTCTACAACAACCAAGTTCTGTAAAAAGAATGGGGTGTTTCACTGTATTGAAGAGCAAGAAGAAAAAGTCTGATCCTATTACATATGTTAAACGTGTAAGCCATAATGAGCACGTGCCTACAGTGCTGCCTGAACCTCAAACTCGTACTCGCTCACTCCAGTCTGCTCCTCCTAGTTTTAAGACCAGAGTAAAACCCATTCAACCCATTAGTAAAGTCAATAGCAACAGAACAAGAACATTATCTGCTCCATCAACTCTTGATGCCGCAGAACAAGATGCTTTGGCCTCAATTGAGTATGAGGAACAAGAAGAGTCTAAACACCGAACTGGATCAATGGAGCGTTCATCTAGCCCACAACCCTTACCACTCCCATCCCCACAGGGTGGTGCTGTATTGAAGGCTATTGGCAGCTTTAAGTCAGTTACAGCTAGTGGTCCTCTATCTGCTTCTGGACCTTTGCCACTTCCACCTACCGGGTCACTTCGGAATTTTCTGTATGATGAAATTGCCACTGCTTGTCACAATTTCTCTTCTGATAGATGCATGTCAGAATGTCTTTCATCCACCATATATAAGGCTTCTTTTGGTGATGATGTTTCAAGTTCAAAGAAGTTTGAAGCCACTGTCACACGACTTCACCCATCATCTCAGGTACTTTTCTCCACACTGCGGTACCGAAGTTTCATTTATTGATATTATGTGTGCTAATTGCTGATTGGGTCATATAATATCGGACACTTCTATCACCAAATATACAGAAATAATGCCTTGTTATCTTAGAATAGGCAAAATCCAATGCTTTATGTATTTGAGATATACTGTAAGCCTTATATTGTGTTAAGTTGAATTTAACCCATACACTCGTCAGAGGAATTAGTATGGACATAAGAGTGATTTCAATAACCTTTTCAATATCTTTTTTCCGTTTAACTTGTTATTAAACAGGGTCTTATCATCATAGTTCATCTTGTTATCCACCTCTTATGTCTGCATACATAAGAGAGTGCTTAACCATAACAAATCAAAGCTTGAAATTGTTATGAATTACGTATTAAATATCTGCTAATTGAAACTTAATTATTCCTTTATTGGTAGCATTGTGTTATTTTTGTCTCTCATTTTTGGACATTAAAGAATTTTAATAACCTGAGAACTTTCTAAAGTGGTCTAAAAGTATCTGTCTTCTTTCAGGGCTTGAAGGAATTCATAAATGAAGTTAATACTCTTGCATCCTTGCAACATCCAAACCTCTGCAAATTGCTAGGATTTCATGCTCGAGAGAGTTCAGAACATAGAATGTTGGTTTATGAGAGGCTATACCATGGAAGCTTGGATCGCTTATTGTATGGGAGATCTGATGGACCATTAATAGATTGGAATACAAGAATGAAAATTGCTATATGTGCTGCACAAGGTTTAACTTTCTTGCATGAAGAAGGGCCATTTCAGGTACAAAAACAATAATAATAGTCTTATCCTACTAGGCAAGGTTGAATATGTGTGTGTGTATTATATACATTGTCATTGGATTCCACCTAAACAAAGTCTTAGGATAGGAATATTATTCATTCAGGTTTCTTTTAGTAGTTTCTTACGATATGCTTGATCTCCTTTACCCCTTTTCACAAATGCAATATGTTCTACGAGTGCCTCTAGTGTCTTTTTTTGTGTGTCTCCAAACAATCTTAACTGAATTTCAGTTTTCTTTTTGTCAATATGTGCAGCACCACTATTTTCTTGTATATAATAATTCCACATCTATGCTCTTATTATATGCATCCATTTTGGCATACTACTACTACACCACTTTTTTTGTCCGTTAGAAGTCTAGCATTATCAACATCATAGGCTATAGTTGGTTATATGACATTAAAATAAAACTTCAATTTGGATCATATATATGTCTTTCCCATTTGCGTGTGGAGTTTAGATTTCATCAAGCTTTTGTTTTTCATAATTTGGAGTAATTGATTTCAAGGATGCTATTATTATTATTACAGCTAAGTATACACCATTTTTTTAATCTTCGCTGACATACTTCTTTCTGCCTGCAGGCAATGTATAATGAATTCTCAACAGCCAACATACAGATTGACAAAGATTTCAGTGCAAAGCTTTCAGGATATGGTTGTGTTGGACATATTCCCGAGGAAGAGATTTCAAGCAGTTCATCTGTAAGTTCTTCATGTCATGAGTGTTTTGTGCCGTTCTAAGTTCTAACCATCAATGTTGATTATATTTTTCAATCATTCTCTACTCATTTTTTTGTGAATATATGTTGTCATTCGTGATATTCATGAATTTATTTGTTATTGTCCAGGCTGTTGGAAACCTATCAATGGAGACACTAGAGAAAGGAATGCTAACCCCAAAGAGCAACGTATGGAGCTTTGGAATATTTCTTCTGGAGCTACTTACAGGAAGAAAGAATCTTGATAGCCGTCACCCAAAGGAAGAGAGGAATTTAGTGAAGTGGAGTCGGCCCTTCCTAGCCGACAACTACCGTCTGTCGTTGATCATGGATCCTCAACTCAAGGGTAGATTTCCTTCTAAAGCAGCAAGAACAATAGCTGACATTGCACAAAGATGCCTTCAAAAGGAGCCATCAGAGAGACCTACCATGAGAACTGTTGTTGAGCATCTGAAGATGATACAGGATTTGAAATACTCATGCAGGTTCCCTCTACAAGAGCCAGCATCGAACTCTGGAAAACATATGTCAAGATCACCAAGTCTGAATGGCATCATCTGCCCAGTACCAAGGTTGAATTTCTCACCATCACCACCATCTGGGGTTCCAGCAGTAGCTGTTTCACCTCCAAGATGGTCTGGTGGAGTGCCCCTTCTACCACCTCGTGCATGTTCTTCCAGTCTCTCTCTGGAGGAGCTTGATAGGCAGGAAAGCCGCAAGTCATCATCCTCAGCCTCTAGAAGGGCTAGTGTTGAAGGATTTTGATTGTGTATAATGTTCATTTTTTATTTATTATTTTTTTTGGTGTGATTCAACACAAATTTATAGGAGATAAAGATGTGGTTTTCCACCTTTTAATCCCTCAGTTTGATGCCGAGAGGATGTTCTTTTGTAGATAGTGCAAAGGTTGGTTGAGTGGGTTCAATTAGTTACCCCCATTTATATCAAAAATTATATGCTCTTTTACCATTTTTCTCCTCTCTCTGCCACCCCAGAACAAAATCTATGCCTATGCTTCTCAATATGCTTTATCTCTTCTCTTACT
Source organism: Vigna mungo (assembly GCA_036885675.1). NCBI lineage: Eukaryota > Viridiplantae > Streptophyta > Magnoliopsida > Fabales > Fabaceae > Vigna > Vigna mungo. The sequence goes on from CP144695.1 coordinate 2,384,028, forward strand.
CATGCAGAAGAACTAGAAATTTTTTATCACTTGGTTTTCGAAAAGTATTTTATAACATTACAGAACCCTAATACTAATTTATGGAATGTCATAAATTAATCACATTCTAGAATTTAGTTTCTAAAATAATTAAAACTTATTATATTTCAAAATTTAACTTTTGGAAGTTTATAAAATCTGAATAAAATTGAGAATACAATTAGTTTAGGCTTTTATTGTTCGATAAATAATATATGATTAAAATTACTTGATAAATAAAACAGGATTATCTAATTCTAACTATAATTCTATATAAAAAAAAGTAAAATAAACAATTCATGAAATAATATAAATAATTACACCAGTTAATTTTAATTAAAAATATTATAAATTAAACCATATATATATGTATTATATATATAGTATAACTTATAAAATTAAAACTTAGCATTCGCATTCATTTATATATACTATAATTTAATTATATTTTTTGTCACTAGTTCAACAAATTTGTTTAGAGAAAAATCAAGACTTTCTCAATTTTTATCACATATTTACACATTTATTTAATTTTTACTCCTCTAAAGTAATTATGAATAACTAATTACCCACTACAATATTAGTTATAACTACACTCTGTCAGGTCCCATTAATTCATTTTGGTGAGTGGGAAACAAGGTGTCACATCCATTTAATTTCTCATACGAGTGGGACACGTGTCATCGATCGGTCATAAGGAATTTCAGAAAGTGGAAGACAGGTTGCTGCAGCCGATTGGACTGATCGGTCTAGGACGGTGGTATTCAAGCTAAGATTTCAAATTCCAGCCATTTTTCTGCATGCAACATTTTTTCCTCAGATTTGCAAAATTTTCGTTTTCTCCTCCTTCTCTCTAAAACTCTTCACATTCTCTCTAAAATTCTCACCATTCCACTGTTCCGATCAACTTTCAGGCGACGTCTGACGCATCCTGGTGCTAAGTCCTTTCATTGGCACCGATCGGTTTTCGGTTTGAACTGGTAAGTTCAAATCCTTCTTGCTCTTGGAAATTTGTGTCCTTTCATGCACGCCAGTGTTTTAAGCTTGCATGTAATTGTTAAGCCAATTCTCTTAAAACCAAATTTTCGTGTAACCAGACCTTGGACCTTGGAAACCTTAGAAGTAGTTGTTGCCCAAGACTTAGAAGATTAACTAGAAATAAAGGTAAGGGAAGCTTATAAAATTTAATTATGATTTCGTATATGGTTGAATGCATGATTTAATATATGTTTGATGATTTAATTGGTATTGATGAAATGTTGTATGTTGCTGTTGAATTGTTTTATCTTGGTTAGGAATTTAGAAAAATGTATGAAACTTAGAAATTCTGAAATCTATGATCGAAGGTCATTAGGACCGTTCGGTCCTCCCCTTTAAATCGTTCATTCAGTTGATGACCGGTCGGTCTTATGAGAATTACATCATTGGATATTTACTTTAACTCATCCGGTTTCATGTTTCTAAGATTTATCTAAAGATTGTTCGGTCATACAAGTGTTTGGTATTAGACTGACACTTAATTTATGAAGCATTTGGTTTCCATTTTTGAGTTTCTTATTGATTTTCCGTCCGGTTTTCATTGTTTAAGTCCATTTTGTTTTCATTGATGAGTTTCTTATTGATTTTCCGTTCGGTTTTCATTGGTAAGTCCATTTGGTTTTCATTGATGAGTTTCTTATTGATTTTCCGTCCGGTTTTCATTGGTTGAGTCCATTTGGTTTTCATTGATGAATTCCTTATTGATTTTCCATCCGGTTTTCATTGGTTAAGTCCCTTTGGTTTTCATTGATGAGTTTCTTATTGATTTCCGTCTGATTTCCATGGGTTAAGTCCGTTTGGCTTTCCCTGACGAGTTTCTTATTGGTTAGTCTGTTCGGTCTCGACTGAATTCTTTTCCGTTAGAGATTTCAGTTGACGACCAATCGATATCCTAATTGATTTCTGTTGAGCGTTTGGCCTGTGCTAATGCTCGGTCTTCTAAAGAGAACCTCATCCTTCGGTAAAGTGTTCGGTCATTATAGGAAGAAAGGTGTTTTATCATTCGGCCGGGTCCTTAGGTATAGATGAATAATTGTAATGATATTTAAAGATGTATATGAATTGAGTTATGGAGATGTAAGAGAATTCCAAGGAGGAATATCTCATGGTTGGTAAAGTATGAACATGGTTAGACTTCGCTGTCGTCCTGATCCTGATATTCTATGATGACACTTTCTCATGTAGAGGAAGGTTCTTCATGTGTGGGAATGGCAGGAGGTCCGTGGTCATAAGACCAGATGATCGTTGTAGGACTAACCTCGGGTGGCAGCTGATAAGTCCAGGCAGCTACTACACCACACCGGGTGCTAGGGACGTCAAGCTACATAGTTCATATAGTCCGGACAGTGTCTAAGTGGTCGGTCATGATAGTTAAACGTTCGGTTTATATTGATATGAATGTATTGATGTATGTATTATTCGGTTTACATGTTTATATGTGTGTTGGAAATGATTAATTAAATTTACATAAGCTTACCTTTATCTGTTCTGTCTTGTCTATGTTGTCGTTTGGTATTTGATCGTTTAGTTTGCTCTCTTCACTGCGATGATCATCCTTTGGATGTGAGCAGAAGGCGTGATTGAAGATACATTGGAGGACGCCCTGCAGACCGATCAACCTGTAGATAGTATGCCTGAAGATAGTGCAGGACCGTCTTGTCCTTAGAATAGAGTTTTTTGTTATTACATTATGTATAGAACCGTCCGGTCTATCTTATGTTTTGTAGGACCGTTCGGTATACCTTTTGTATCAGACCGTCCGGAATTATTATTATGTGAACCGTTCGGTCTCTCTTTGTACGTTCAACATCTTGTAAAAAGTTTAAATTTTATATGATATTTCATATTTCTTATCCATCTAAGTTCTTATTCCTCACTGTTCTCCTTGATTATTGATGTTAATTCCTACAGTGAATTATAACTTTTGTTATATTTATTGGGATGTACACACTCAAATTCATTAATTTATATCTAATTTTTATTCATTTATATTATTCTTCTGCCCGTCTAATATAGTTTAAGTTTAATTCTCTTCTACTTATTGGTTTTGGAAATTAATAGAGGTTGAACAATATTTCTAAACCCGAAAGTTGGAAACAAATCATAGGCTATTACTAGTTAGGTGTCTCAAAACTCTTGTATTTTGCACAAAAAAAGAATGAAAAATATTCATAATAGTTATAGAATAGAATATAAATATTATAAATAAATATAGGTTTAATAGGTTCGGAGGTCTCTATATTTTGGGGTTTCTTTCAATTGGGTCCTCCAATTTTGGAAGTGATCAATTAGGTCCCTAATTTTGTGAATTTGAATCAATAAAAGTCTTTCCGTTAAATGCAGTTAACACCGTGAAGTTTTTGAACATGTGGCACGCTGACGCTTTTAGGTGACACCGTTTCAAGTGCATAGGTGGATTATAAAAGGGTGAAATCCCTAAATTAAAATGTGTATTTGAAGGTGAAATCCCTAAATTAAAAGAGATTTCACCCTTTTATAATCCACCTATACACTTGAAATGGTGTCACCTGGAAGCGTCAACGTGCTACATGTTCAAAATCTTTACGGCGTTAACTACATTTAACGGAAAGACTTTTATTGATTCAAATTGACAAAATTAAGTACATAATTGATCACTTCCAAAATTAGAGGACCCAATTGAAGCAAACCCCTAAATATAGGGACCTCCGAACCTATTCAACCATAAATATATTATTAAAGGTTTTAATTATTTAAAATAAACATTTATTATACGGTTTGCAATGATTGAAATTGGTAACTAAAAGAGAATAAATTTAAATTTAGAAAAAAGGAAAAAGTCTTGTAAAATTGAATTTAAAGGAAAATAATAAAAAAAAAATATGTTTTTAAATTTTGTTGGAAACACGTAAATTGAGCCAAAGTGGTTGTTCAGGTTGCGAAACAGAAGAAACTCTCTTATCTTCTTTGTAAGAACAACACAGAGAAAGAAGCATTTACAGTTGGGAGCAACAATGGTGGCGGGAATCGCAAACTTGAAGCTTAACCTTTCGGCATTTTCCTCTTCAATGTCGAGTTTCACCGCTTCCTCCTCCTCCTCTTCGTTCCCCTCGCTTCTTCCAATGCGAACCCCTTCTTCTTCTAAACCCCGATTTTTCAGTGAGTTAACTCGTTCCTTTCCACGCTTTCTCTGACCAAGTTCCACTCTTTGCTGACGTGCGCCCTTTCTTTCAGGAATTTACGCCTTGACTAGCAACGACATCAAGGTCGGCACCAACCTCGAAGTCGACGGTGCTCCTTGGCGCGTGATAGGTATTTTTTTTTTTGCCGCACTTGTGAACGGTGGTTTTGGCTCTGGATTGTGATGGTTCTTGACTTGGCTTGCGTTGCACGCTTTAGAATTTCTCCATGTTAAGCCTGGAAAAGGTGCGGCGTTTGTGAGGACCAAGCTGAAGAATTATATCACGGGGAACACGGTGGAGAAAACATTTAGAGCTGGAAGCTCGGTAATGAACGTAAAATTGCAATGCTTCTGCTTAATCACTGCGTTTGATTTGATTTATAGGTTCAATAGATGACTGTTTGGGAACTGTCTTTTGGGTTGGGGATTGAGGGAGATAAGTTTTGTTTTTTGTTGGAAACTCCATTTAATTGCCATCACCCATAGCCCTCCTTAATTGCGACCTGTGAGAGTGGTTGGTTGTCAATGACTCAGAGAGGATTACCTCTGGAGTGTTGACTGGAACGGTTGATTGAATTGTTATAATGCATATTTGGATATCTACCACTATATTTAATTTTTGTTCCGATCTTAAGTTGGTATTATGTTAGAGTCATGGCGTTTGAGCTATTGTTAACTTTTGCTTTTGTGGGCATTTGTGATTGTCCTTAAAAGTTGTTTGAGTGAGTCAAGAAAAGAAGATGTTTATAAACTATCCTTGAACTTGATTCTTAAGCAATACGAGTTTGTTTTGAGGGATGGAATAATTTGATTTCTAGATTCAACGGAAGATCAATTGAGTAGTGTCTTTTGGGGCTAGAGATGGAAGGAGATAGGATTATCGCTGGTAAGTCAGCTTAAGAGTGGACCACCTTCGCTTCGCCTTAACTGTGGCTTATAAAGTTTGTTGTCAGTGTCTCAAAAATAACTATGTATGAAAAAGTTGACTAGAAATGTGAAGTGAAACATCTTAGGGTGCAAGAATAATTACTCTCAAGGATTGAGATCCCGTGTCAAGTAGAGAGACGATATCACCAATGTAGCTGTTGTCTTTATGAAACATGGGTTGTCCTTACTTTAAATCACCAATGTAGAGGAGTTTCTCTACTGAAAAAAAGTTCTAGATTTCCAGTATAAAAGATCTCAAAACACTTTTACTTTGTATCCAAATAGTCCTGAAGCTGACATTCCAAGACTTATGCTTTTTGTTACCTTTCTCCATTTAAAATAAAGATGGGTGAGACTATTTTGCAGGTAGTTGCTAAAAATTTGGATTTTTGGGTTTATCTTTTCTCATTTCATTTGTTCCCTGTTCTGACAGATTGACCAAGCAGATGTATACAAGGAAACAAAGCAGTTCACGTATAAAGATGGTGCTCAATTTGTCTTCATGGACTTGGTATTATCTGGGACGTATGATTATATAAACCAACAAATTATAGATATGTACATTTTGCTGTTTCTGACTAAATATAATCTCTACCTGTGGGTTACGAACTCAAGACTATTGTGAAGATTTATAAAATAATTCAATTAGGTTTATACTCTCTTTTCCAATAGTTTTTTTTTTTTTTTATTTATTACTTGCAATTAGTTAACTAACGAATAACGTACTTAGTTTTGCCATTGTCTCTGTTTAATGTGCTTATTTTAATTTTCGCAGAGTACATATGAGGAGTTTCGTCTGGGTGAAAAGGAAATCGGAGACAGAACAAAGTGGCTAAAAGAAGGAATGGACTGCAATTTGCTGCTATGGAATGGAAAAGTAACAATGTCCTCTCATAATATATTATGCCTTGCAGTGTCTCATACTTTTAATTTTTCCGACCACTTATGATAAAAGTTATAGGACAAGAAGTGGCCTGGTTCTCAAATTTTTATTTATTTAAATATCTTTAAATTTGTTGGTTGCAACTTTTATCCACTTTAACGGTGTTTTGGTTTTATAGAAGGGCTGTTGGTTTTTTTCCTGAAAGCTTGAATGATCTTGGTCTGCAGTGGTATATACATGTTATGGATTATATAATTATACTCTTGAATTTTTGTTTCTCCCAAATGCTGTTTTGTCCAGGCTGCTGAGAATAAACTTAATTGTTTTTTTCACGCTTGATCGGTTCAAAGTGTGCTCTAATAGTTATTAGTGGTTTTAGATGTGCTTTGCATGGTAACTAAGATTCTTGCTTATGCATAGATTGGGAGGTACAAGACTTCTCTAACATGACTTTATTTTTTCTGTCGAGAGTGAGTAGTGTGGTTGTTTTAGTATACGTCCTTGATCTAACTTAAAGTATACTGTGATCTTAACCTACTATCGTCTAAGAGTAGAGACACCTTTGCATGATCACTTCAGTGACAAAATCACGCCAGAGGAGCATTTTCTGATTAGCAGTATTGCATTTAAAAATCAAAAAGATATGTGCAGTTGCTGCAACTGTTCTTGTTTAACAGTTTTTCACTTGATATTTTTTCAGGTTATTGATGTTGATCTCCCTATCACAGTTAAGCTTACTGTAGTTGACGTAGACCCAGGACTTAAGGGTGACACAGCCCAAGGTGATACCATTTTGTTTATACTGCAAACTTCTATTATTATGACCAATTTATATTGCAAACATTGTAAACCATATTTGTAGCCAAAAAAAAAATGTTACGTTAAAATGAAAATATTGTCTCTCATCAGCTAGAAGATGATCCTTATAATGGTCTTTATGGATCTGTCAAGCGATGAGTTCCTCTAAATGCATAATTCACAATTTGGCATCAGAAATCCATTAAGAAAAAGCAGTTTGAATATTTTTATTGTTGGTCTTATAAAAGCTAAGATGTATTGAATAGTGGTCATGATAGGCTTATTAATCAAACCTGTTATCAAAGGGAACACGGTGTGATACCCCATTATGATATTTACTGTTTGTTTCCCTCCATTGTCCTGTATAAATTTTCTCCTTACCTTTCCATGTAGAACTTACTATGTCTCTGATGACAGGTGGAACAAAACCGGCCACACTCGACACTGGCGCCGTTGTCAATGTCCCACTTTTTGTAAATGTCGGTGATGAAATATTAGTTGATTCAAGAACTGGACAGTACATGAGCCGTGCTTAAGATTTCTCATCAAATTTTGTAATCCAAGTCCCGAGAATTTTTGTTCATTTTGTTCTTTTAACTTTTTAGGAAATAATTTACCAATGAAGATGGATTACGTTCATTAACCTTAGCAAACTCGCAGTCTTTTATAACATTGAGTTAAAAATGTGTTGTAATATATTTGCGATATTGAAGTTCTTAGAGTGATTTGGTTATAATTATGATACATAACGTTCTTACAGAAAATAGCCAGACATATTAACCTTGAAATTGTTCCTTGCAATGAAATTGTACGTACTTTGTTTTCGTTTTTTTATTGGAACTAGCTAAAAGTTGACAACATTTTCCATAAACACTTCCTTAAAAATAAGAAATGAAATTTTTTTCATAAATAAAAAAGATCTAATATGTATGTTAGTGTATAGAAGTTTTCTCCTAGAACTTTCAAAAGAATTATTCTAAACTTGTACACGGATTCATTTTAGTTTGCTGAAAATTTCTTCTTTTCCTAATTGTTTTTATTGGAGAAACTTGTCGAAAGATGCATATGGTTGTCTTCTAATTTAAAATGATAGCAATAAGTTCAGGTTTATTTGTGTATAGTTTGTGCCCATAATTTGTAGTATCCAGTATTTTAGATTGTCATGACACCTTATAATCTCAGTTCAAACAACGAACTTTATCTGTACACATATGAGAATATTATCGTTAGCCAACTTATTAAATGTCTAACTCACCATAGCTTTGTCACAAGCCCATGATCTAAACACAACAATAATGGTGTTGCATCTACACCTCCTCTCCACTAAGAGCAGAAATAGCACTTCTCTTTCCACAACTCAGTTCATCCAAAACTCTTATAATTGCAACTCTTTTTGTGAACGTCAGTAACATCATTGCATCATAACAGAGGTATTGAACTTAACTTCTAGCTTTGCCCTCCAATACTCATAACATGACTTGCCTGGTTTCGTCCATTCACAAATTTTGTTGCCCTTTACAGGAAATTTCTCATCCACTTGGTAGTGTCTTGCAACTAAATTTCCAAGCCTTAATCTACATTCACCTGAATAACTAACTCAACCTAGTCACTTGTAGTTCCTCCCACCCGATTACATTTAGCCTAGGTTCCCTAGTGGGAAAAACACCTAGCTTCAGGGCAGAACCAAACAAATTACAACCACAAAACAATCTTCCCGCTTCGTTGAGTTCTTTGATCAGCATATCATAAGAAATTTTACTGGGAATTCCCCCACTTGCATGTAAAAGGACCAAAGTTGACACTGCATCATCCACTCTTCCTCCTGCACAAAGCCCTAGAATCACTTTCTCAAAGGTAATTGCCTCCGGAGAATATCCTAATTCAACCATCTCATTCACAGTTGCAAAAGCATGATCAAATCTCTTCCCCACACACAGTGCCTGGATCATCACCTCAAATGTCGGCTGGTCAACCACTGGACCCCTCTCTTTCATTTTCTCAAACACATCATATGCATCCTGAAGAAGACTGTTTTTCCTCCTTGACCTCTTACACAAACGCCTCACCAGAGTCCCCATCAACCTCACATCCACCTCCAACCCAAGTCCCACCATTTTCTTGTACACCCGAAGGGCTGCTAGAACTTCATTCCACTTCAACAACCCATGTAGCACAGTGTTGTAACTAACACAATCAGGAATACACTCATGCTTCTTCATCAGCTCAAGCACAGCGGCACCCTCCATTGGCCTCCCCTCTCTAGAATACCCTTGAATTAAGGTGTTAAACATGACCACACTGGGCACCAACCCCATTCCAACAACTTCATCGAGCAACTCCATTGCTTCACCTGATCTCCCCACTTTGCACAATCCATCCATCACAGCAGTGTAGGAATAAATATCCGGCTCCAATGAGGTTCCCTTCATACCCATCAACATCTCAAGTGCTTCATCCACCTTCCCCACATAGGACAAACCCTTGAGCAAGCAATTCTTTGCCTGAACACTGGCCTTATAACCCTTTCTTCCCATGGCCTCAAAAGCCTCCCTTGCCTTGTTCACTCTCCCCCTTTTGCAAAGGGAGCTTATGAGTACGGTGAAGGTTGCAGCATCCGGTCGAAACCCTTTTTCCAGAGCAGTGTCCAATGCCCTCTTGGCTTCATCCATGTCGTTTTTCTCACAGTGGCATCTTATCATGATGGAGTGGGTACAACAATCTGGCACAAGTTGGAAAGAGGGGAGCTTTGCGAAGATACTGAGACAAATATCAAGCTTTTGAGCAATTACGAGAGCCATGAGAAGGAGATTGAAATCTGATATTGTTTGGAATTCAGGGTCTTTCTCTAGGATTTGTAGCATTTGGGTCTTGTTGTTGGAGGATGATAAGGTTGTGATCCTCTGGACAAGACCTTTGATTCGAAACCTAGTGGCTCTGTCCTCAAAATTGAGGTCATTTATAGTTGTCTGTGTGATAGGTGAAGGGTAAGTGGCAGAGAGAGAGAGGGATATCTTTCGTGCTCGGATACTACCGGTGGAAATGTTGATTTTCGTAGCAATGTCTGTGAAAAGAGGTGTATTTAGAATACAAGATTGTAAAACATGGTAGCACGTTGGAATTGAAGAAGACATGACCATTAACTTTGAAGTAGGAAGCGTTGCTGCGTCTCTCTCTCGCTCTGTCTTTGATATTTATCTTCTCTTCCTTTTGGGATAAATGAAACCTTTTCTTTTCTGACAAAGCTTTTTGTCTTTTTCATTTGGTTTTAGTCTTCCGTTTAAAATAACATCACAATAGAAAAAAAAAAAACAAAACAAAATACAAAAAAGTTGTCTAATTGAGCATAAAATTTACAATGAATTTTATATGAAATATACGTGATTGTAAATTAAAAGTGTCCTGAACAAGACATTTCATTTATTAAAAAATAAAACTCTCAGTATATATATCACCATATGCATAAGCTGCCTTCCTTTTTGTGCATAATTGGGAACTTCTTGATGAACGGTGAAGAACTTTACATTCAGCGTAGGGTAATCATTCTGGGATCAAAACCAAGTTTCTGATGCAGGAACAGAAACCAGTTCCATGTGTCTGAAACTAAATGTTGTGGAGGCATATATATAGCATTAATGCATTATGCACAATAATATATATGTATAGATATAGACAGTAATAATAAAAATGATGATGATGATAATGAAGACTTTGGTAGCATATAGTAGTAGATATCAGAAGCGCAGTGATTTGCTAAAAGCCTTGAAAGACAGCAAATCCTTATCAAAGGAGGCTTGTTTTCTTGCCTCTCTCTTCCTTCCGATGAATGGTTTCAGCAGTTTCTTCAACACCTTGTGAAACCCACCACCAGGATGACGTGGCCCTTGCATGTGCACTTGATTTACCAGAGGTATCGGAGCAGCGCTGATGAGTGGCGGGTGTGACTTCTGCAACTTTGGTTCCGAGAGGCTGCGACCCAACATCATCCTGCTGAGCTGTGCCGCGTGTGCCTCAAACGACAGCCTCTCGAACTCGTCCAACAAACTGCTCTGTTGGTCGCCAAACCTCGTTCCGACCACTTCCATTTGACGGTTGCAGGCTTAAAGGGTTTGCATGTGTTTACTTGATGTGTGTGTGGAGTGAGAGAGTGAGTCTCTTTCTTCTTTCTTTTCTGCTTTTGTTAGGTTAAAGATTGGTTCTTGGAAGAGTCGTCCTTCTCTAAACAAAGTATCAGATTCACCATTCTCGCCATTTTCAGTGTTTCACTCAACTCATAACTGTTTATCTTGGTCTTCCTTTCAAGTCTCCAACAATTCAAACCTGTCAAATACTTTTTTAAGGTTTTATATTTGCATCTTCTTTATTTAGTATAAATATTTAATTTTATAGTAATGCAGGATAAAAATACTATTTATATTATTGCAAATTATTTATTTAGTTTCAAATAGATGTATATCACTGACTCTTTATCCAACATATAGTAAAAAATTGATAATGAAGCACACTATTAAAAATAACACATTTGGTAATGTAACGTATGAAGATCTTCTCTCTTAAATATGTATTATTAATATATATATATATATATATATATATATATATATATATATATATATATATAATACAAGTTAAAAAGTACTTTAAAGTAGTTCGGATTGGAAAATATATATAATACAAGTTGTAGTTAGGTTGAGTTTGAATTAAAAATAATTAATTAATGAAACCAATCTAAACTAATTTCATTAGTTTGATTTGAATTGTGGGTTCAAATCTGATAAACACGAAAATAATTAAAGTATAATTTTAATTAAGTTGAACAGTTTACAATTAATATTATTGGAATCGATTTTAAGTAACTTTTTGAAAACAGATCAATGATGATTCGTATTTAGTTCTTGAATTAAGTGTAATCACTTATAGAATTTTGTTAGCGGTAATCTTAAGAACAACACTTAAATAATTAAAAGTATAAAATTTATTAAAAAATATAAAATTTGATAATATGAATTTCGTAATTTCTATTTATTTATCCATTTATGATACTTGATGATATGAATTTCGTAATTTCTGTTTCTTTCATTTTGTTTGTTGCTGTGTTTAAATTTGATTTAAAAAAAAAAAAAACATTATTGGGTGCATGTTGGGGATCTAACTTTGTATTCGAGAAGCTATATAATGATATGCAACACTTTATTCTTTCTTGCCTCAAAGAAAATATGTTTCATCTTTTTTCTATGCTTCTTTGGAAGATTATGTACCAAAGAAGCTGCACCAAAAAGGATATGTATTAGTTTTATTTATAGATTTTGTTCTGTATAAAAAGTTAGCTTTATAAAATTAAATTCATACTTCATTTAAAAAATATATACCACTAAATTTTATATAAAAATATTTAGGAACATAATAATAAATTATTAGTTATTAATTAAATACAAAACAAACCAAGTCTCTCTTCATGTAACTAAAATTTACATAAGTTAATCATCAACTACTTGGTATTACAATATTCACAAACTTTTAGTAAAAATAATATGCAATTAATTTGTTTTATGAGAATTTTTTTTAACTGTGTCACAAAACTCTATTAAAATAAAATAAATTGTATTACTTTGTAAATTATGATTTAGTGGATAGTCTCGTTGAAGACGTTTTTTTTTTCAAAATTAAATGATTATATACTTTAAATAGTTTGCTTCAAGGCCAAAATCACAGAATCTTAAAAACAATAACAAAATCAAAACAAATTATAACTAAAAAACAAAGAGAACATGGTAGAAAAAATAACGACTATAATATGTTGCAATATTCAAATTGTAAATCTCTTATACTATGTAATTGATAAAAGTGAATAATATCAAATTACAACACAAGAAAAAATTAATAAAGTAATAATTGTAAATACAATTACATGTAGCTTTTTGTTATTTTGCAGCGTTGTTCCTTTTTTTTTCTTTAGTGATTATGGAGGTGAGAAAGAGTATTTTAGTCTTTTTATTAATGTGGGATGCAGTTAGTAATTAGGGGGCTGTAGAAAGTAATAGCCGGCAGAACCACGGGCTTCTCGCCAGCCAGACCCATTTCCAACACGAATCCAGCCCATAATGGGGTATACGCGTTCTTCGCCTCGTTTCAATGTCTCTCCTGAGAGAGTATCCATGATGAAGTAGACTGCGTCAAGTCTTCCATTTTTTCTTTTCCTAATTCTCACTTCATCATTTCTGGTTACAATCTCAATCCCAATCTCTATTTCCTCAGTTTTTCTTCTTCCTTCTCTTTCAGATTCCATTTCAAAGGGCTTCTTTATTGATTTTAATTTTTAGTTTTTCCATCCATTTTTCCACTACCACGCCACCCTCTGATTTCAATCTGAAAAGGGTTTCCTCTGATTCCTCTTCCCGTATTCACGTTCCTCCCAATTTTTCCATCGAAGGTGTGTGTTTGAGAGTGTTGCAACTCGATCACAATGAGAACACACGCTTTGCTGTTACTTTTATTGTTGCCTATGGTCATATCTGATGTTTCTGACGCCTCCTTTGTTCTGAAACTCCGAAAGTTGATTGCTCCTGATCCTAACGATGCCAAAACAAAGGTTAGTTTCTTTCTTATGCTTCCGTGCTTTGAATAGTTTTCATTTATTTTAAACTTTTTTGTTTTTCTTACGATGGTTGAATAAAGTTTTCGCCTTTAGGATCCAAACCCTGTTGGTGGAACCAACACGGTCAATAGGGATAGTCCTGTTTCCCCAGTTCCACAACCACAACCACAAGCTTTACCCACAGTGGGTAATGCAAATGATGGACAAAAGAATTCAGTTCCTCCTCCGAATGTACCTCCTCCACCGAAAAAGGATGGTGATGGCGGTCATAAGGATCAGAAACAAGGGAAGGTGGAAAATAAGGGGAAACTTTCACATTCTACCACCACTGAGACTTGTGAGGGTTTGAACAAGTGCACAGATGGTGGCGACTTGCTTGCTTGCGTTTTAAATACTGGTACTTACTGTTCAGCATTGCTTTTGGTTATTTCATTAATAGTTTGTTTCTTTTTTTGTGAGTGCGTATTTAATGTTTTGGTCCACGTGTTATTGGTTGTTATTTGTGTTTATGTGCTCATAATTGGAGGACATTCACTGTGCACATGCTCATAATTTATTTTCTATGTTCAGAATGACTATATTAAACTGTTAGTCTTTCGATGGTATGGAATTCTAGTTAGATTCTGTTTACCAAATTGATAATGTTTTGATAACTGAATGCTCTTGCAATTCATGGAACATTGTGAATGGTGCTGGCAGTTTTGTATTTGATTTCAAAGCACTTGATACTCATGCAATTTTCCTGCACTTTCACTGTAAGAAAATGGAAATAAATTCATCCTCTGTATCTTCCGTTCATAGGATAACTTCTTTTTTTTAGAAAAGAACAACTTCGATTCAAAGAACGCAAATGAAGCTTGTTTTTATTGAATTAACTTGATTTCAAAATTAATCACTGATCCAAAAATTTTCTTTCCTAATCAAAGTGGAAAATGCTATTGTTGTTGTTCTTAGATTTTAGGTTTCAATTTGATTCTTGGCTTTGGGAAATGAATTTGTATGAGTAATTTAGATTCTCAAGAAGTGTTTAACAAATTTTAAAGTTAGCTTCACAAATCAATGTGAAATAGAATACCTTCTTAAGTATTATTAGTTCTTGGTTGCCTATAGTTCGATTTCATATTTTTTAGTTTATGGAGAAGTTTATTTCATATTTTTTTTTCTAGTTATTTATACTTTAAAGTCCCTCTACCTCCCTACCCCAGCCTTTGGTAACCCTGATTGCTCATAGTTCATCAGTTACTAGTTGTAACAATTTCAAATTTTCAATAATGAATTAGTGTCGCTGAAAGAAAATCAATGTGAAATATAATCCCTTGTTAAGTATTATTAGTTCTTGCTTGCCTAAAGTTTGATTTTGAACTAGTTTAGTGACAATTTACAAGTTTTTTATGACCTATTTTGATATATAAATTTTAAGTAAGGTAAGAAAAGGGAAAGAGAATCAAGGGAACTTGTGCTATTTCATTTGAACTACTTTCGCACAAGTTAATTTGTATAAACTACCTTCTCTAAATTTTTATTTTTAACCCTTGCATTAACTAATTTTAGTTTATGAAGTCCCTCCAACCTCCCCTCCCCCAGCATTTGGTAACCCTGATTGCTCATAGTTCATCAGCTACTAGTTGTAACAATTTCAAATTTTCAATAATGAATTAGTGTCGCCGAAAGGAAATTTCTAGAAGTTAGAAAGAAGTTATTTGTTTTTGTACACTTTGAGAGAAATTAACCTGTCAGCAGTAAATGAGTGATCACTGCTTAGTTAATCAAGTGTGTTCTTCGTGGTGCAACTAGTCTGTTTTTATGTTGTTCTGCTTCTTCTGCTACACCATATATATTTATGGCATGGTGGATTCTTGTGGTATTCCTGTGGCAGTAGTCATTATCATGGAAACACAGATTCAGAAAATGGTCATGGCAGAAAGTTCCCTCCTAAAAAGGACCACTACGACACAATCTAACCCATTTTCATGGGTATGTCCTCGACCAGTGAAACCCTAGTGACGAATTGTCAATGTTGACAGTATCAATCTCTTATCATTTTCAGCACACTTGGATCTCTGCTTTTATTTTCTTTCCTCTCCCTGCTGACAAAACTTCACCTATGGTGACATGCGTTTTCAAGTGAACAACCCCACCTTTTCTTCTCTTCCCCTATTTCCCTCCATTTTCCAGTTACCTTCTCTGGCCACCCACTTTTTTTTTTCTTTTCCATCTCGTAACTTCTGTTGCTTCCCTATTCTTTCTACCCTCCACTTTTTCTGTTACTCGGTCATTTGTGGGGTCTAGTGATTAACTTTTATTTTGCATTCGCCCATATGAAACTGTGTTTTAGCTTTAAAGATCAGTGTATTTGCATACTATTATATTTTTATTATTGCTGCCTTGCTTCTGCAATAACCTTCAATCCATCCACCATAACCTTTTTGGCCTTTTCGGTTTTGCTTGGACGCATGAATTGTCTCCCACTATTAACAAACACCGAATAGAATTCTTTTTTAGGCTATTTTTTAGTCTTGAGTTTGATAACTAGTTTGATTGGTTTTGGAAGCCAAATACATTACCGGTTTTGGTGGAGTGTAGGGCCTTGTTTTGTTAACTAATTTCAAAAATTGTTTTCTGTTTTTTAGACTCGTGTCCCCCAAAGCACATTTGGAAGTGTTTTTTCCCTGGGTAAGTTTCTATTTTCTAATTTTTTAAAAGTTTGTTCCTTGAACAAAGATCACTTAACAAAACAGAAGAGGATAAGAAAACATCTCCCAGCTGTTTCTGTTTTTTGGTTTTCTAAAACACTTTTGGAAACAATTTTCAAACCCTAATAGATTTTGGATGAGAAATTAAATGTTGAGTGGTGTAAAATTGTTTTATAAATGAGTTGTTATTAAAACAAAAAAGCGAGAAAAGAATGAGACTCTAATTCTCTCATTTCTTTTGGATGAGGTAAGCCACTGCCTTCTGTAAGATCAAGTGTTTGGTTTTCAGTGTAAAGCACACAGGGTGCCTTTTACCAAAATACTGAGGGATTGGGTACCTTTCCTACATTGACAACTTTTTACCATTTCTTCTTTACTGGGTAAATAGTCAGCTCACTGCAACAAGTATTTGACATATTTTGTTTACAGTACAATAAAAACAGAACTACAGTCTTATTACAAAAAAAGTAATTCTGTTAATATTGTTTGAACTCTCAATAGTTAAGGTTATTGAATACATGTTTTATCTTAGTAATTGTTACCTTTGTTTATTAAAGTGAAAATTAGTGTTAATATGCAATTAACTTTGAAGAAATCATTAAGGATTTTGAATTTACAAAACAAATAGTAAACGTTACTTCAAGGTTAATTGCATGTTAACATTTAATTGTATATTAATGATAATATTCTCTTTAATTCTTTAATAAACGCATGTTGCTATTATTTACCTTAACCATTACCAGTTGAAACAAAATTAATAGAATTAAAGTTTTTGTATTAGGATTGATTTTCTTCTTATTGTTCTAAACACAAAATATGTCAATACTTGATGTTCGGATTCGACTATTTGCCCTTCTTTCTTTTATCTTTAAACTCTTGTTGAATATTTATCATATATACCCCTTGTGTTCTCCTTCCCTTTGTGTAAATAAATATTTTATAAAAAGGCTAGGTCGTTGTTGCTAAACTAGTAATAATTTATTACGGCCTAAATTTGCTTTTGGTCACCCAAAGAGTTTTTTTCAGTCCTTTGGAATTCTTTTTGTTAGTTTTGGTCCTCATAAGTTTATTCTTTTTGCTATACTATCTATTAATATTTACAGACTGTTTGTTTCGAACCATGGCAATGCGTGTATTTACTGTGCAAAGAGAAATAAGACGAGGTACACACAAAAACACACACACATATACATATATATATATATATATATATATATATATATATATATATATATATATATATATATATATATATATATATATATATATATATATATATATATATAGATGAGAAAATTTGAGATGAAAGTTGAATATATAATCAATTATGGATAGAACCATAATATTTTATTTATAATTTTTTTTGGATAAATAATTAAAATAACAAATGTTAAAATAATAAATAAATTTTAAATTTAATGATTTAAAATTGATTTATTTTAATATATTTCTAATATTAAAAAAAATATTTATTAAGTTTTATATTACTTTATTTAAATTTAAAATTTATTCTATATTTAATGTATATTTTTTAAAATGCATTTTACTAATTATTTTCAAAATATGTTAATATTAAAAACATTTACTTCATCCCATCAATCAAACTAACTACAGCATTTGTACTTATTTTTCTGTACTTTATATTTTTTCTTAATCCAATCAATTTCACTTTTTTTTCTCCCTTCCTATTTCCTTCCTTTTGAACTCACCTTCTAATTCAGATAAATAGTGATAAAGTGGTATGCATCTAGATGTTCTGTCAAAGTGGTCACTGACGCGACATGCTTAGATGCATGTCATGTCATCATTAAATAGTAACAAGGCCCATTTTTTTAAACAGATATATAAAGTCAAGAACTAACATTTTTTTTTAAGAAGTAAAACCAAAATTTTGTAATATTTATAGGATCAAAAAACGTATAACCCTTTGTTCAACTGTTGGAAAATTTATATGTTTAGTGTTTGTACTTTTGGTGAAACTGGGTTTTAGTCCCTATAATTTCAAATTGATGAATTGGTCCCAAAACTTTGATAAACATGTGAACTTAGTTCCTCGTCCTAATTTTTAGCATTCAAAAACCGACCCCTAAATGTTAAACTTAAGCGTAAAGAAGGAATAATTTCATATATGTTAAGAGTTGGATGACTAATTCATAAATTTAAAAGTAGAAGGAGTAAACTTAGTTTGACAAAATAATATAGGTACTACAAACGTAGTTTTCCTTTTAATTTTTAACCAATCATTCCTTGTGGTGGTGGAGCTAGTTTTTAAACTGGGCGTAATCCTTTTCTTAGGAGACTGGAAACGGATTAGTTAATTACTATAATCCTATTTGCTTTCATTTAAGAATTGATTTCTTGTAAGACGCAAAGTAAACTTCTATATTCTTCAGTTTTAGTTTAACCTGTTCAACCAGTCAGTCTGATCGAGCTTGTTTTGAGAATTTTGACTGTTAGTTGTGTGTGGACCTTTGGCCTTTGGTCCTTTATCATGTGAAGAAACACTGCAAGCAATAATGCTGCATGCACCTCTCTATTTTAAATGATGTTTATAATAGGAGATTCCTCCAGTACCCTTTGTTTTTATGAGGCTGGTTCCTTTGTATTTATATTTTTAAGTGGAACAATGGGAGAAATACTAACTACTAATTATTGAGGTGTACTAAAGCATGTTACTTGTGTTGAAACTATAGGTCAATTTTGTAACTAATGCAGTATTGTTTTCATGAAAGTCAAAATCATGAACTTATTTTGTATTCGTATTCTTTGTAAACTACAACCAGATCCCAAATACTTGGTTGTTCTTCTTCAAAACAAAGGAGATGGCATCATCAAGGTGAAGCTTCGTAATGATTTTGAAAATATTCCTGGAGATATAGAAGTTGACAAAAATAAAACGGAAAAGGTATTAATCATATTATCTTAAACTGACCTTTCTTAATTCATGTTTTTATTTATGTATGAAGTTACTATTTTACTGTGTATATTCCTTGTTCTTCAAACTGAAGCAAGAGGCCTGAGATATACTGCTTCCTGACCACTGTCTCTATTTATTGTTTATTGTGAGACAAATTGAATACTTAAGTATTATTTTGGACAGACAAAATGTCTTTTGTTAAAAAATACCAATGAACATTAGACAAAGGGTTTTGGGTAAATTGAATCAATTTTATTATTTTTCAGGACTCACTGAACAATGAAATTTCAGAATCTGTGTTCGTTTGACTTTACGTAACAGTTACCAAGTTATGAAGTAGAATGGAAAGGACACTAATGACTATTCCTTTATGCTAGGGTAAGGGAGAATGAAAATACATGCAGCAGGAATGAAGGGAAAGAGATCTTAAATATTTTTTACCTTCAAAATTTTAATAGTATTTAAAACCCATCTTATTTTAGGCAGGAAAGTCTGAACTTTCATTAAATCTCATTCAAATTATTTCTCTTAAATCAATGGAACGTTGGCTGAAAGTGTCGTGTTCCTAGGAGCACATTATTCCATATGTTTTTCTCTTTCCACTGCTGTAATGCTTTCCCACAAGGGGTTAGCTGTTCCCTTATTTTCCATTCCAGTTCATTTTGTTCAACTCGTCCAAACTTATAATACTCTGGAAATATTGAAGTTAATTGAATTCGGATCATAATGTTTGTGTATCTACTTACCTTAAGAAAGTAATTCTTTTACAAACTGTCATAATTTAAATTGTGCAATTTGCAAATCCAGTCAATTATTATTCCACCTCTTGCCGTTACACTACCATCACTTCATTGCTCATACTCCTTGCTCTTCCTTATGCATCTGTCTAAGAAGAGCAGGGTGATCTTTCATGTGTAAAGCTCTTATTTGTTGGTTTTTGTACTTGCTGTCTCAAATATCATCTGTTCAAGCTTGTGTGTTTTGTATATTGTTTTAGATGTTTTTCATGAGAAATAAAATTGATGACCAAAACTTCTTCCTTTACTCAATTACATTTCGTTTCTACAGTTCCCATCTTACTGCTTCTGGACTCTTATTTTTCAGATCAACATCACACGAAGTAGCAGCAAAAGTACCCAATTGACTTTGTATGCTGGAAAAGAGGATTGTGTGCTTCACCTGCTTCATAAACCTGAAAATAACTTTTTTCTGCGTCTTCCTTCTTATGACAAAGTTTTAACTCCAGTAAATGGTGCCTATTTCCTCATATTGATGGTCCTAATGATTGGAGCAACATGGGTTTGCTGCGCTTTTAGGAAGAAACGCCAGAATGAGATTCCATATCAAGAGCTTGAAATGGCCCTGCCTGAGTCTGCTGCAGCTGCCCATATGGAATCTGCTGAAGGTTGGGATCAGGATTGGGATGATGATTGGGACGACAATGTGGCAGTGAAGTCACCGGCAGCACTTGCAGCAAGCATTTCGGCAAACGGCCTTACTTCTAGATCATCAAACAAAGATGGATGGGAGAATAACTGGGATGATTAATTATCAGCAGGCAAAAGATAAGGGAATTGGTATAATGTTTAACCTCAAAGTAGAAAAGAAGGAAGAAATGGAAGCAGAAAGCAGGTTGAAGCACAAGAGTCGGGGATGTGACCAATTTTGATGCGTGTCCATGGAAGGGACACAGAAAAAGGAAAGAGGAACTGTAATAGTCATAACACATTGGATTTTTGTATTGAACATGTAATAGTGAGAGCCTTAGCCAAAACGAGAGACTAAAGAAACTGTAAATGAAAATATAGGAGGTAAAGTATATTTTGGTTTTGTCAGATTTATTAGACATACTATTCTTGTGATCTCAAAAATAAGAACTTTTGTAGGCTTCTTTGAGGCTAGTTTTTCTTCAAAAGGTATGGTTGAATCTGATTTCTGAAATGTCTTGTTCGGTTGGAAGTCCTTCTTTCTCACCAAGTAGCTTTCATTGCTCTATTTGACACTGTATTTTGAAATATACATAAATTTTTCATATTCTCTAACCTTACAATGTAAATAAGTGCAAAATATAGAGATATTATTTTTAGATAAAATCGCATTCCCTTCAAAATTGTCAATATTAAAATCCACAATAGATTTCCCACCCCTTCACACATCGACCTCAAACAAATCAAACAATTATTGTTTATCAAAGCAAATCTAATAAAAAATCTTCTATGGACAAAATGTAGCCTTGTTGCTACTTATTGAAAAAAAAAAAAAAAAAAGGAGGAAGTGGGAGTAGGATAAAGATTTGTATCAAAATTCGTAGTAGATACTAAATGAGTACTTTTAATGGATAAATAACAGTCATAGACATTTGACCTACCCACTGTGTTTAGAATCAAATTATCAAAGAAAAGTTATAAACATGATGCTTGAATAATTGTTTGTAATATGATTTTATAGAATTAAACTTTTTATTAACACTTACGGAATTAAAATTATTTTTTAAATAGACTAATTTTATTTAAACAGACGAATTTTACTTAAACTCATAGTTTACTATGAAACGTATTTGAATTTATCTTTCAGAAATACTAATTTTATTTATACTAGTATTTTATTATGTAATTTTATATAAATTATACTTTCTGATCAATTTTTTGAGTTTATATTTTAAAAATAATTTTTAAAATAATCATACTTAAATTTAAAAAAAAAAATCAAAGAATAGTGGCGAGTTCAATAATTCAAATACATTTTTTTTTTCAAGAAGATAATCCCTATTTTAGAACTTGTGGTAGGTGGAAAGGAAGAAGTGAAGTTGATCAAAGGGAATGCTTTTGTCATCAACGAAATTAAGGTAAATCTAATGTGAATACACAACACAACGCGAATCTAAGAGAACCAAAGTAAAACAATCATGAGTGAAAGAGAGAAACTAAAAAAAAATATTGTAAATAAGTTTTAAAAAAGACTTTCTAAATTGGTTATTTGTAGAACCAAACTAAGGATTTTATTTTAATTACAATGGTCACAAAATTAGTTTTTAAATAACTTGTTTTTTTATTTTATTTTAAAAGTTGTTATTAAATTTATTTTTGTTCACTAAGTAAGGTATTTTGGTCATAAACTCTCGGTATTCAAAAGTAACTTTAAACTTTGACTATTTCAAGTCAAACGCTTTAGGTTGACGTAAGAGGAAAAAAAAAACTCTCAAAACCTAATGTTATTTGGTGACTTCAATGAGCCTTTTTCTTGAACAAAAAGGCTAATTTGAGTTGGTGGGGATAAGGGTCGCCAGTTTCTAAAAGAAACCATCAGTACAATTTAATTTTTCACAATATATATATATATATATATATATATATATATATATATATATATATATATATATATATATATATATTTCTAGCTTAATAAATTATATACTAACTTTGAATATTTATTTTCAAATTACTTTCTCGCATTCTACGTGACTTCTTTCAAACCAAACATCCCATATTTGAATCTGATCCATTGAATATTGCAGATCATCATCATAAATGAAAAATATGACTCATATCACACTCTTCTTGGTTCTTTTGTTCTTACGCAAAAGTGATGGACACTAAGTAATTATTGTGGTTCCATAATATGCTGTTCTTGAAGGTCAACAATAGTTTTGTTTAAAATTTAATGCACAAGTTCTGCTACGCAATTATCATCTAGATAATAATACTTTGATAACATTTTAAGACCATATACGTGTTGTTATTATATGATTGATCCATGTGGGTGTTTATGATTATTATTATTGATTGTAGAGTAATTTTGGACCAATTACAAAATGATACGTAGATAATGTTAAAATATTGTCAAAATATAATTATTCTTATTATCTAGTAAATAACGGTACTTGAAACGTAAACCTGGAAAAACACTTATGTGACAAAAACACTTATTTGACACTTTAAGTGTCATTAAATTTTAAAATTATACACTGTGATAGTTTAAAGATTAAAAAAAAATAGACTTTACAGTGTATTAAATGAATGTTAAAAATTAAAACTATGTCAAAGTATTATTATTGTTATCTAATCCTCTACATGCTCATTGAGTTCATGGATTGTGTGTCATTTTGTCTCCACAAAGTAAACCAAAAGGTGCAAGTCCATGGATGCCAACATGCTTTCAAAGTTTATTTTAATGGACCTCTTTCACTTCCTACTTATTTCAAACTTCTTCATCAAACTTCATCTTAATCATTTCTTTCTTACACCACTTCATGTTACTTTTTCTTTCCTAGAACTCCTTAAATACACACAAAAAAAAAGCTGTTTTCAAAAAGTTGGAGACTTAACTAAGAAAGGAATTGTCGAAATAAGGAAATGAAGTCACATATTACAAAAACTAAAACATCACCAAGTATAGCAAATGATGAACTGTTTGAGAATGTTTTTTGCTTGAAGCAAAAAACACAGCATTGTTATAGGTAGGTTAATTGTAATTATCATCCAACCATTCATCACACCAGTGATGGTATAATGATCTGCAGAGACATCTGCACATTCCTTTTGTTTACTGTTTCACACGTAGACACAATCATCTGTGTACATGGTAGCGTGAACGTAAATCAATGAGCTACATGGAACATAATTTCTGATGATTAAAGTGTGCAATATTTTTTTAATCTTCTTTCAAGACAGAAACAGTTCACAAGTTGGAAAAGCTACATGTTGCCATTTGAAAAAGCTAGTGAGTTGGTGGTGCTTTTAAGGACATCCTGTGCCTGTGCTTTGATGATGTCGAACCAACAAAGCCTATTTGATAAGGTTGTGTTGTGTGCCACTTCTCCAACAATCTTTTTTATATAAGCAATGCCATTTTTTTTTCACTTCATGTGCAAGCTTTGATTATTAAATTTACTACCACCAACAATTACTATCATCAACTCCCACTCTTCTACTAAAGAAGAAAATTAAAAAAACATATTAGAGTTGGGTTTGAAAGTGTGAATAAAGCAAGTGGCTGCTTTTTCTTCGGTGCATTATTTCTGGCTGCGTCCAATTATTCTTTCTGAGGGTTTGTTTCTGTCTGTCTCCCTTTCCTTTTAGTTTATTCTAAATCTCATCTTTGTTTTCATACAGAAAGAGGAAATGGAAAAGCAAGCTATATATACAACGTTTTTCAACCAAAAGATACACACATTCGTAACATAACTTTTTTCTTTTTTTTCATGTGATGATTTTCTCATCTCATATTGCTTCTAATAGTAAAAGTCATGGTTTTTTTACACCATTTTTAATCCAAAACAGTTTATAATCTTTTTTTCTTACATGGTATTTAAGATTATTCTCAACCATAAATAAAGATATTCAATGGATTAGACAAGAATGAAAGTTACATTATCACAGACAAAAATGAAAATAATAGTAGCATATGTGTGTGCATAATAGAACAGAAGTTAATAACATCTTCCATTGTGTAGTCTCTATAGACCAAACTTTGGGTTTATCTCCATTTGTCTTTGACGTGTTTGATAGTAAAGTCTGTCTAAAGTGCAGCAGAGTTTGGCCTCTGAACTATGAACCGTGCATTCATGTGAACCATCTTTTCACAGTCATTAAAGTTCAGTGTCATTTAGCAGTGTACCATATACGAGGTGGGGTACTTGATAGCAAGTACCATCATGAATAACGCACAACTTGTCCCAGCATGAGGAAACCATAAAATTGAAACAGGTAAAAGTTCAGAAAATGCAATTCATTCTTTGAAGGGAAATGTGTGATTAAGGGATATATGATATATGATATATTATCCTTGTATCAGTCGTCTAACTGGTGAAGAAAAATCCAGTGATACATTAAGAGATGAACAAAATTTAAGAGAGCAAAAAAAGAAAACTTCAACTTGAACAAACAAAAGTTGGTTACTGAATGATATTCTTTGAATGTGTAGAGCTTTTTAACCGGATTGTGCTTCACCAGGTACTGCAATATATGATGTTTCTCAAAGACTGCAACAAAACTCATTCTAATTCCTGTAGTCCTTCTGAAGGGCATTGGATTAATTCTAGTATGTTGACTACCTCAGCCATATCTGGACGGTTTGATGGCACTTGTGATGCACAAATCAACCCCAATTTTATCACAGGAATTGCTTCCTCTGCAGCGAAGTTACCAAGGAGCCTTCCATCAACACATTGCTCCACCTTGCCTTCTTCCAATGCACCCCTAACCATGTCACAGAGAACCACCACATCATCCTCCATGTATTCCACAGGTCTTTTTCCTGTCACCACCTCCAGCACCAGGATCCCAAAACCATATATGTCACACTTCTCAGTGATCTTAACCGTACGGCAAGCGAACTCCGGTGCCATGTACCCTAGTGCACTTTGAATTTTGCTGCTCAAAACACAATGGTCTAGCATTGGCAGTAGTTTCACCAAGCCGAAATCTCCAACCTTTGGCTCACCAGAACAATCAATGAGAACATTGGTTGATTTCAGATTGTAGTGGATTATGTTCATTTGATGCAAATGGGCCAACCCTTTGGCCATGCCATGAATAATCTTGAACCTTTGTGGCCATGAGAAGACGTTTTTGCTGTTGTCATCATGCAGATGTTTATGCAAACTCCCAGTTGAGAGGTACTCATAAATAAGGAGTTGCAAGGATGATGTCCAATAATAACCTTCAAGTGCCACAAGATTGGAGTGCCTGATCTTTCCAAGCTTTTTAATTTCTCTCTCAAAGTCTTCCTGGGACTTGATCAAACTGGAGACTGTAAGCTTCTTGATTGCAACTGCGTGCCCATCGCGAAGAAAAGTTCGATAAACAACTCCAAATCCACCACGGCCTATTTCACTTTCCTTATTGAGAAGGTTATGTGCTCCATCAGCAAAATCTGCATCACCAGAAAACATGACAAGTTTGCCATAGTTTGGATCATTTGCAGGCGAACCACTATAGTCCTCTCCCCCAGACAATGCAAATGTAGCAGGCATACGCTCCATTGAGGAACGCACGTGGATATTTAGAACAGTAATAGCCACCACACCAATGGCGATAAAAGCAGCTGCTCCAATAGCAATAAGAGCAGAGATACTTAGTATGATTTTATGCCGATGGGTCTGTGAGGAAATGCTGGAGTTGGAACCTGAAGAATTGGGGTTCAGGACAATAGGTTTAGGATGAACAGATGGACAAGAGTGGTTGACAACAGAACCGCACAGCAATGGGTTATCGGAGACTGATGAGGAAGAGATGGTGTTGAAGAAGCCACCCACAGGTAGTTCACCTTCAAGGTGGTTGTTGGACACATTGAATGAGGAAAGATGAGAAAGATTTGTTAACTCCTTGGGTAAACTTCCAGAGAGTTCATTCCATGACAGATCTACATATTGAAGATTGGTGAGGTTTGCAATGGCTGCAGGGATTGAACCAGTAAGCTTGTTGTGAGAAAGAATCCTGCACAACTCAATGGAAAAGCACAGACAGAAAACAATTAGATAAAACATTGTAGGTATGTTAACTCACAGAACAAGTCAATTTTTCTCAAGAATCTTTTACAGAAGCATACACACACAAAGAAAAAAGAAAAGGCCTTCTCAATTTGTAAACACAAATCAGTCAGATTAAGTAATAAAGAACAAAACATTTGTGCAACTACGATGTTAAGAAAACTTACAAAAATGTTAGAGACGAACACTTGTCAATTTGGGCTGGGATTCTCCCACCTAGGAAGTTCTTTTGCAGCCTTAGCTCCCTGAGTGAAATTGCTCCTTCTATTTCAGAAGGAATGCTTCCATTAAGCTTGTTGTCACTTAGGTCAATAATGTACAAAGACTTAAGTTCACCTATACCCACAGGAATAGGACCAGAGATATTGTTAGCAGAGATACTGAAGACTTGTAGGCTACTAAGTCCTCCAATGCCAGATGGAAGCACACCAGAGAATGCATTGAATGACAAATCCAGAACCTCGAGACCATGATAAGATGTAGGTGTAGACTTAAGTGCGGGATAATTGCCCTTGCTGAAGTCATTCCCAGAAAGTGATATGCTTTGCACACCCATCTTAAAAATCCATGAAGGAACATAGCCTGCCAAGTGATTGTGGCTGATGTCAAGAGCCAAAAGCATGGTGCAGTTCAGCATAGAATCAGGCAGGTTTCCTGTCAACTGATTCCTGGACAAATTCAATCTATGCAAAGAGTCAAGATTTCCTAATGACTTAGGAATCCAACCAGAAAATGAATTGGCAGAAAGATCCAACATGTCTAGATTCTTCAATTCCCCAATCCAGTCAGGAATGACCCCTGTGAATGAATTTCCCTGCAAACTAAGTGATGTGCAAGAAGTGAGTCTCTGCATTGACTGAGGAAGTTCCCCAGAGAGAAAATTACCACTCAAATCAAGTGATTTCAGAAGTAAGCAGCCTCCAATATCCGCAGGAAGCTTTCCTCTAAACCTGTTCCTCTGGAGACTCAACTCCCTCATATCATACAGATTCTGAATGCCTTCAGGAATTTCTCCCTCCAGCATGTTGTCCGACAGATCAAGTGACTGTAGGCCCCTCAAGAACCACACTCCATTAGGCAATTCCCCGTGGAGCTGATTAGAGGAGAAGTTAACAGATGCCAAATTGGAGCAGGAACTCAAGGACTCAGGAATTTTACCTGTGAGGTTGTTCTTGGCAAATGAAACTGTCCTGAGAGAGCCACATTGTTGGAAAAACCCTTCTGGGATCTCCCCAGAGAGGTTGTTGTCACTGAAGTCCACAGTTTGTAAACTCCCAAGGCCAGGAAGATCAGGGTTTATAGGCCCTGTGAAGTTGTTCCTAGAAAGGGAGAGAATTTGAAGGAACTGCAACCTCAACAAGCCCCTGTCAACATGCCCAGAAAGAGAGAACCCGTCAAGAACAAGAGCAGTGACCCTATTGGATGAAGGATCACACTTCACACCTTCCCAATTGCAAGGACTGTTATCGTCCTCATTCCACGAAGAGAGTTTCCTTTTGGGATCTTCCAAACCAGCCTTGAACACGATCAAACCCAACACATCATCATTGAAACCAGTGTCCGCAGAAACCACCAACATAAGCGGAGCAAGAAGAACCAGAAACAACACACACACGCTGAATTGCATCGTATTTATAGATGGATGCTATGAAGAGAAATGTTCAAATTTCAACAAAATTCTACCCCTTGACAAAAACAACTCTGTTATCATTAGGTTGCATAACCGGCAGAAAAGGTCGGTAGGTCCTAACAAAGCACAACATATGCACCACCAAACCTCACCTCACAAACAGAAGGAGAAGTTTCTTCTTAGCACAGTGGCAGGGTTGCTTAGAAAACGACACAAAATGGAAACAGAAGTTGCAAGTATCCAAAACTCAACGAATATAAACAAAAAGGAAGGAGTAGAAACAAACAAACGGGGAAAATATATAAATAAATAAATAAAAGGATTAGACAATAAAAGCCATGTGAAGATGAAAAGGAGAAAAACAAATTAAAGCAAATTCAGGAAATTCCCTTTTGGCCTTTTCCTTTTTTTCCTGTTCAGAATTTCAAAATCACTCCCTTCAAGAAGAGCACTCACTTCACACTAACGAATTTAACAAGAAAATAAAAGGGTGGAAAAAAAAAAGACTTTTTTTTAAGAGGGTGTGAAACGAAATTTGAAAAAGGAGGAAACTTTGATAGTATTTGATTTTGATTCCCAGGGAAAGCGGCGAAAGGGACGCATAGCTATAATAAAGAAGGCCTCGAGGTAAGGGAAGCCATTAATGGAAGAGGGAGAGAGACAGAGGAAGTGAGAATTGCGTTGAAGATTGAAGAATGGAAAGTGTGGGAGAGAGAAAAGTATAAATTAGTGCTTGTGCTGTGAAGTTTGGTTTGTTCTATTCTTAAGTCTTCTATGCCTTCCTTCTGGGTAGTGTCAGAGAGAGTAAAGTGAAGCATTTAAAGCTTCTAACGTCAAAGACAGAGAAAGAGAGAGAAAGAGAGTGTTTTTTCTACTGTATGTGTCATGTGTTTGTAGCAGAAAAGCTTTATTTATGGTATCTTGCTTCCTGTATTCTTCTTTTTTTAACTATTATTATTTAAATCTAACTCAATTCATTGTATAATAGTATTACAAATAAAATGAAATAAGAATTAAAACAATAAATACTATATTAAATAATCCACAATATAAAATTTCTATGGTCGGATAGGACTACGTTGGATGGTCAAACCAATATCCAATGTGATCCAGGTGGCCTTTTCTGGTAACAAATTTGGCCTTTTGTCCAGTTTAAGGTAATTTTTTAAATTATTTATTAAAAATATTTATTACTTTCATATGATATATGCCATCGAATAGACTATTGTCTTTATTTTTCATTTATAATCTTTTACCTTTATTTTTTTTTTCTTAAAAGAACTTTTCGATCGTTAACAAATTTAAGAGTTCTAAAATTGCGTAAACTATTCAGCCTTTTCAAGTGGCTGAAACGGCGTATATAATTTATAAATATTATAAATAAGAAAATAAATATTATAGTAATTAATAAGCATAAACCTTGAAAATGAAAACATCATTATCAACCGAAGTTGTACAGCACAACGTCATGTAAACATGACCATTGATAATTTCCAATATATACAATGATTCAAGTTTAATATGAAAGCATGCTTCTCTAATCATGATAAAAAAAGAATTATAAAATTTGAGAAAAAATGCATCAGTATCAGATTTCTCACCTATTATTCTTCTGTCACGTTGTATTATGATTACAGTTTGCATTATTTGATTTATTTTTTTAATCTGGGAAAATTATTATGAAAGGTAGTACAAGAATCGATAATTTGACAGAATATAATAATAGAATAAAAGATGGTCCTCCCTCGGTGAAATTGAAAACTTGATCAGAGTTAGATGAAGGCACATTGATGCCTGGTGGAAACCATTAATTGCAGAAGGAGACAAGGATCTGTTTGGAAGAATAAAAAGGAACCAACCAAATGATGTTTTTACAAACGTTGCTGCAATGAGAGTCAAAACTCCAACTTTTTTCAACAATCCTAATTTAACATGTTAACTTGCTACGTTTAATTTTCTTTTTTCAAAATATTTACTTTGTTTGGTTTAAACCTTTAAGGAAAAGATTAAAACAAAAATTATTAAATTATTTTTAATTAGATTAGTAATATCATAAATTTCAATTTGAAGATATCAACTACACTTATAAGACACTTATAAGACACTTAAATTATATATATATATATATATATATATATATATATATATATATATATATATATATATATTGTATGGTCATGTTTTGTGAATAAAATGGGATAAATTACTTATATATTTAGATTTTTGTAAAAAAAATTGACGTGGCATAAAATATTTGTATCAGTGGAAGGCAATTCTATTTGCTAAGGAATTTATGAATTTTTTTTATAAGTGTAAAAGGTTTTGACTATTGAAATTTTGGAATTTATTTCATAACATTTCTCGTGTTCTTTTTATACATAAGATTTTGTTCTAATTTTCATGAAAACTAATGTTGGATTTGCATTCATGACATTTTTTTATAATATTATAGTCGAAAGCAATCTTCTCGATAACACGCATAATTGGTATATTTTTATTCTAAGATGATTATATCAATAATTAGTTTCGAGATTTATTTGCATATGTCTTAGTTGATGTTGATTTGTTATCTAATTTTTCTAATCAAATTTTGATGAAAATACTAGGGTTTTTGTTTAATGTTGATGTGAAGTATGACAAGTTTTTCCTATTTTGTTCAAATTGTAAAATGATTGGACTTGATCTATCTAATTGTAGACCGCTACAATATATGTCAATGTTATTTCCGAAGAAGATAAAACAGTTGGTGTAAAAATACAACACATTATTTTCTAAAGATGATTGATACATAAGATGGAACTAAGGACTCTTTAGCTTAGGTAGTTGAGCCTATGGGGGAGTATGTGATGGAACTTGGTGGAGTCTATGATGGAACATATGGTGGAACCTATATGGACATGTGATGACGCATGTAGTAGAGATACAACTTCTTGCTCAGTCAGTCATGGATAATCATGATAATATTTGTATAGTGAATGAATTTTTTTTTGAAGAATCGAGATACGTGCAACTATAATTTGATTCCTTGACTGATATGTCTTCTTTGGAGGATGTCACTCTAATTGTGAATAGTTTGCATGAATTATAACAATTAAATTCAACTCATATACTTTCTAATTTCTTAACATCTAAGAAGGCTATTTTTAAAAGGAATTAAAAATAGCTTTTAAATAGGTTAACATGAATTATAAGAAGAAATAATCTAATGTTGAAGAGAATGATAGACTGATTCAAATTACAAGAAAACCCGATAAGTATAAGCCAAAGAAGATTAACATTAAATTCTCTAAAAACTAAAAACGTTTTCTGAAATGTGAAAAAAAGGAGTAATGTTAAATTTTTTAATATAATAAAGAATGTTTTTTTTCTTTATATATGAAATTCAATGAAATGATTTTCATAAAAGAAATCATAATTTTTTTTATAATAGATATTTATTTTAGTTGTGTGGACGATTTAATTTTATCATGTTTTTTTAATAAAATTTTTATATATTAATTTTTTAATAAAATTTTCATGACAGCAATAATGCCTACCATAAATACAGAAATAAATGTAAATCACAAAGAGATTACTAAAAAAGAAAAAAATTATAAAATTTCTTGACGAAAAGTATCATTTGTCATTTGTTTATCTTTCTTTTAGCTAATAAAACAATTTACTAAAGACAATAAATAATAAAGTAATTTATAAAAAGAAAAAAAAAAATATATATATATATACATATATATATATATATATATACATATATATATATATATATATATGTATATATATATATATATAAGTTTTTCAATCCAAGATAATAATACTATTTTATTTTTAAAATAAAAAATGTAATTACTAAATAAATATTATATAAAACTTATTTATTATTAATTATTTTTTTAAATCCTAATAAGCTATAAAAAAAGAAAAAAAAATGTTTTACTTTTTCTATACCAATAAAAGTAAGTATCATGATTTTTTTTTTAAGAAAATGTTTTTTTTCTTTGTTATATAAATAAAAGCAAGTAAAAATGAATTTTTGTTTTATGTGAAATCTCTTTAAATTTTACTTAGTCGAAGATTTTGATTAAAATAATTAAATCACGATGTTTATTTTTTTAATAGATAATAGAAGGATGGATCATATATAATCAAGTTATGTTTTTATTGGTGTGAATATTTTGTATATTAACACTTATTTCTTTTACTACATCTTATGCTGTTATATCTAAAAGACATGATTACTTGTATATGCAAGTTACTTTGGTTATCATAATACACATCAATCGTTTATTTTTTATGTCGAGTTGATTCATTAGCTTTGATTTTTTATAACTTCTTTATACTTAGGAATCCCTCTTAATAGCATTTTAATGCTTCCCATTCCTTATGCAATAAGTGAAACCTTCTATTTATACATAAGACTTTATAAGGTCATTCAAACTTCTCTATTTGTACTTTTCTTTTTAGAGTTGTCATTTTTTTTTTTATTTTGTAATATTTTTTAAAAATAAACTACATTACTACTTACAAAAATCATGTGAGTAATGATATCTCACAAATGATACCCTTTACATTGTTATCATAATGCAATAATATACACTTTCTAGATTTTGGATAAAACTTATTCTTTATTAGGAATTGTACATCTCTCATGCATTACATCCAAATACACATAAAAAAAATCAATTAGTTTTTCTTATACATCTTCGTCATTGTCTTCAAACATATGAATAGTAGCGGAATGTTATCATCAACTAAGCTTACTCACCAAAGTAATATCAATTGTAACTAACAGCTAAACTAAAAGATGAAAAAAATAACAAAAATGATATTTTTATTATAATATGTTTGTCTCTACAAAGAAAAGAATAATAACAATCTTGTTAAAATGTAATTTGTGTTCAATTTAATCCTTTTTGTAAATGCGTTTAAATAGTTACCGGCTAACTGTTCAGCTATAAACGAGTGAATGACAATGTTATTTAGTGGCGGACGTAGACACTTTAAGACATAGTTATGTGAATTTTTGTTTTTTGAAAATAATTTTCTAATATTAGAATTTTTATTGAATTGATGACAATCCCTATCTGGAGTCCGAACAGGATCATCGCAGGTCTTCTTGGTTGGGCAAGAGTGTCGTCTTGCCGACGCCGGAAGTGTCGTCGCCCTTCGATGACTGTCATTCCTCGTTGTCGGCATTCACTCCTCGACTCCCTCTGTTTCTTTGCTTTTTTATTTCATCACAGGCCATAGAAAGGCATTGTTGATGTATCTTTCCGAGCTTCGTCGAAGCTCAACTGCTACACCTGTCACCAAAATTGGTTTGAACTTTTGGTTAGGGTTTTAATTGTTGCGGTAAGGGATGGAGTTTTGTTGAAGATGATGGTGATGGATGGATATGGGTTGTCAGTGTAGAAAAAGAATGGAAGGATCTGAAGAGGTGAACCTATTTTGGCCTTCAAAATTCAACAAACACCATAGCCTAGAATTCAATGCATACAATTTTAGACAGATCAAAGGTCATCATTCATGGAACTGATGTAAGTATACTCTATGATGAAAGGTTGTTCTAACGATGGGATGATTAGAACATAATCTGTGATGGGATAAACTAATAATTATAACAATACTATAAACAATCCATGAATGGCATGATTAGAATATACTCTGTGATGGGAAATCGGTGATTAATTAATCAACTAAGAAGATTTTATAGGATAAGATTAGTAGTAGCTTCGACTGCAAAGAGTGTGTGATTGTGTTCACCTTCGTAGTAGGTTACTACCAACATAGAAGGGTCATCCAGAGCCCTCTCTACATGCTTGCGCGCTAGACACCCTCTAACACTGCTGCACTTAATAATTCAAGACAAATAGGTGGACCAATTATTACAGCAAGAAAAATTCCTTTAATCATGTCCCTAAAGAATAACCATGGTGTTTGCTGTATAAAGATCATAAAAATGTAAGCATAGAAGCGTATATAAATTTTGCAAAAGAAACTCGCATACTCAAATGTGAAAAATCTCAATAAAATAATACATAGATGATTGAATTTGAAGAAAGAATATGAACCTTATTAAAACCATGACGAGCATCAATCACAAAAGTTGAGTAGAAAGAAAAGGACAAATCGGTTATCTGCAGAAAACGTAAAAGTGCATAATCGATTTTATTAAAATGTAGATGATAAGATTGATAATAATTCAAATATACACACATCGAAAGCATAAAAAAGCTAGCATCCATGACCAACCAAAACTAAAAAGTATTCTTTCAGCACATAATATAAAAAAAAAAGAAAAACAATAAACTAAATATCCAAGTTTATCTGGATGAAGTTGAAATATGGAGCAAAGAAGCATAAAAAACTAAATATCCACAATAAAACATGGAAATGACAAAAACCAAGCCATGATAAGATCTTTCTAAATTTAGTGACAAAGAGAAAAAGGGAAACAAAATCAATTTAACAAAAACAAGGTTACATTTTGAAATTTGAAATCGAAGGGTGAAAGAACAAATTAAAGTGGGAATTGAAGGAGTGGATAATTTAAATCAGAACACGATGAAATGTTGTTTTATGCACCTTGGATCTTGGATGAGGAGATCCTTAAATCAGTTTTTGTCCGTATTTCTTCCAAGAATAATTATTGTAGTGTCGCCGGTGAGGGAGGAGACAAAGGAATTAGAATAAGAGAAGTTGGTGGTCTTGGAAGACTCCTTTGTCTCAATCGAACCATTTTTTTGGGATGAAAGGGTATTCGGTGGGCGGTGGGATCTGCTGTAACGACTTTGCGCGATAGGATCTGGGTTCGGAGCGAGGTGGTGGAGGCACAAGGGGCTTTTCTGAAAGGCCTTTTTCTTTCATTATTTTAGAGTTAAGGGTTCTGAATTATTCATGTATAAGAAAAGCGAAAAAATCGTGGTAGTTCTTCAAAGTATATCCAATGGAAGATGCATAGCACGTGTAGTTAGGGTGTTCTCCTTCGGCCTTTTTCTTTCTGCAACTCCGTATTACTAACTACACACCCGTTTTAAAAATATTACAATACCCCTCTCTCTGTTTCATGTCACCACTGTTGCACTATCACTACTACACTTACATTCTCTGGTGCAGAGGAAGAAAAATAAGAGAGAGAATTCGATTCAGAAAATTTATTTTGAAAAACATTTTATACATCTTGGACGAAAATTGTCACACCTCATTTAATACCCCTCCTTAATGGGGTACACGTGTCAGTCGTCCGGTCTTCCTTGGTAAAGTGGGAGACCAACTCTGCCAAGTTTTTAATTCCCTTCCTTCGTGATCCGTGCAGCAGCAGCAGAGCAGTGAAGCCCTAGGAAGTGGAAGTCAGGTGGCACACTGAGAATGGACGGACGTTCTTAGTGGAGACAGTATTTAAGGTAAGATGAAAAACCCTGACGCCACTTTTCCCATGCAAACTTCATCTTCCTCAAACTTGTCTTTCTGAAAAATCTCAAATTCTCCTCCTTCTCTCTAAAATCTTTCGACCTTCTAGATTTCTAACCTCCAATTCTTCTCCGATCACCTGCCAAGTTTTTAATTCCCTTCCTTCGTGATCCGTGCAGCAGCAGCAGAGCAGTGAAGCCCTAGGAAGTGGAAGTCAGGTGGCACACTGAGAATGGACGGACGTTCTTAGTGGAGACAGTATTTAAGGTAAGATGAAAAACCCTGACGCCACTTTTCCCATGCAAACTTCATCTTCCTCAAACTTGTCTTTCTGAAAAATCTCAAATTCTCCTCCTTCTCTCTAAAATCTTCCGACCTTCTAGATTTCTAACCTCCAATTCTTCTCCGATCACCTGCCAAGTTTTTAATTCCCTTCCTTCGTGATCCGTGCAGCAGCAGCAGAGCAGTGAAGCCCCAGGAAGTGGAAGTCAGGTGGCACGCTGAGAATGGACGGATGTTCTTAGTGGAGGCAGTATTTAAGGTAAGATGAAAAACCCTGACGCCACTTTTCCCATGCAAACTTCATCTTCCTCAAACTTGTCTTTTTGAAAAATCTCAAATTCTCCTCCTTCTCTCTAAAATCTTCCAACCTTCTCTCTAGATTTCTAACCTCCAATTCTTCTCCGATCACCTTGCCTCTGTTAGATAAGTTCTTTCCGGCGTCAAGATCTTCTAAGTGCACCGTTCGGAATTTCTGTTGGAGCACTTGGGACTTTGGAAGCCTTAGAAGTAGTACTACCCAAAACTTGAAGTCTAGCTTGGAACAAAGGTAAGGGAAGCTTATGAAATTTCATTATGATTTTCTTGTATGGTTGAAAACATGATTTAATGTATGTTTGATGGTTTATATGGTATGATGAAATGTGTATGATGTGTTAAATTTCTTATCTTGATTAGGAACTTAGAGGAATGCATGAAAACTTAGAACAATTGATTCTGCAATCGAAGGGTCATTAGGACCGTTCGGTTTTCCCCTAAAACGATCGGTCTTGTACTATTGTATCGAATCTTAATTGCCTTGCTTAGTCAATCATAATGATCTATCCATTACAGAACGCTCGGTCTTATACTGAGTGTTCGGCTTTAACGTATTCGGTCACAGACCGATTACCTAGTCTCATGTTAACTATGTTTATTATAGTAGCGTTCGTTCACACATTGGACGTTTTATATTGATAATGTTTATTGAAAGTACTCGGTCATAAATCGAGTGCTCGACCTGAGAAGTACTCGGTCATAAACTGAGTACTCGTTTTCATATTAATTGTCTTTATTATACGGAACGTCCGGTCTGGAATTACTTGGTCATAGACTGAGTGTTTAGCCTCATATTAACTATTCGGAACGTTCGGTCTTCCACTGAGCGTTCGACTTGTAAGGAGAATTTCTTATTGGATAAATATTAGGTCTTATACCCGTACTTGAATTCTTAAAAACGTCCGTTTTATAATAATATTATTTATTTGAAAAGTGTTCGGTCTTACACTGATACTTGATTCCTCACGGAGTGTCCGGTCTTGTACTGACACTCACTTTATTGAAGAAAACTCTTTTATTTAAAAACGTTCGGTCTCATTCGAACCATCCGTTGACTAAATCTGTTTCCTTGATTAAGATCCATTAATTTTTCATGGTTAAGTTCTAGTTGTGTCCATTGTTGAGTTTCCCATTGATTTTTCCGTCCGAGTTTTCTTAACTTAGTCTGGTTGATTTGAAAGGTACGTTTCCATTTCGTTATCATTCGGTTTGTTGTTTGTATAAGAGAATTCCAAGGAGGAATGTCTCATGATTGATTTTGGTTGGTATAGTATGACCGTGACAAAAGGCTCAGGTTCTGACTCTATCCTGATATTCCGTGATTACGCCTTCTCAAGTAGAGGAGGGTAACTCATGCGTGGGAATGGCAGGAGGTCCTTTAGCCTCATGGTATTTCTATACCGAGGTGGTTCCACTGAACTAACCTCGGGTGGCGGTCTGTTGAGTGTATCCCAGCCAGGTCCACCCGGGTGCAGAGAGCGGCGAGCATACATGGTCATACCGTCCGGACAGGGTTTAGAGTAATTGATTTTGATGATGTTATCGTTCGGATTTTAAATGGAAAGATTTGACTTATAATTTATGATTGTGATATTGATGTTAATGATTCATTGAATTTTTCATAAGCTTACCCTTGTGTGCCTTTGTCATGTCTATGTTGTCATTCGGTATCCGACCGTTCGGTTGTTCTCTTCACTGCAATGATCATCCTTTTTGGGTGTGAGCAGAGGGAACTCAAGAAGAAACTTTGGAAGAAGCCTTGCAAATGGAGCAACCCTTGGAAGTTCTACCGGAGAGCTGTGCTGGACCATCCGGCCCTTAGGCTAGATTTTATCTTTTGCTTAGTATGGATGACCGTTCGGTTATGTATTTTGTAAAACCGTTCGGTCTAGTTTTATCATTTGGATTCAGACTTCTTTACTCAAGCGCTTTTTCAATTCCTATGTTATATGGCATCTCTCGTTTTCTCCTTTTACTCACTCTTTTCCACTGTTCTTTAATATTGTTCATGATAACTCCTAGAATAAAATATAGCTTTTGTTATATATTATTGGGATGTTACATTAATGGTATCAGAGCAGTTTCTTCCATAGAATGCCTGTAGGTTATGAGTATGTGTTGCTTGTGCTGTGTACTCACGTGATCAGTTAGATTTTCTAACTTCTTATTGAAAACTCATGGATCTTTCTTTCTGTTGAAAACAGAAGATGGCTCCAAGACCACCCCCACAACCTGTCGATCGGGATGCGTCCGGAAGTAACAACAACTTGCTGGAATCGGTTCTAGTAGCGCTTCAGCAGCAAAATGCCAATCTGATTCAGCAAAATGCACTTGCATTGCAGAACTCGGAAGCTGCCAGGGTAGCGGCAGAGGCAACCCAAAGGCAACTAATGGAATTACTGAGGACCGGGATGTAGACTGGTGGACCGTCCGTTTCTGCCGTACCCAATCCGGCGGAATGGAGTTTGGAGAGTTTTCTCCAACACCGTCCGGCCAAGTTCGATGGAAAGTGTAGTGCTGATGAAGCCGATCGTTGGTTAAGAGACATGGAAAAGATTTATAATGCCAAGAGATGCCTAGGTGAAAATAGATTGTTATATACTGAGTATCAACTAATCGGCGAGACAAATCACTGGTGGAACGCGATGAAGACGTTATTAGAAGAACAGCGAGCCCCTATCACTTGGGAATTGTTTAAAGAGAAGTTCTATGAAGAGTATTTTCCCAACAGTGTTCGGTTTGCCAAGGAGGTGGAATTCCTTCAGTTGGTTCAGGGAGGAATGTCAGTGTCTGAATATACCGACCGGTTCAAACATCTCGTTCGGTTCTACACCATGGGAATCAATGAAGAGTGGCAGTGCAGGAAGTATGAGAATGGG
The DNA here is from genome assembly GCA_036885675.1 of Vigna mungo. Lineage (NCBI taxonomy): Eukaryota > Viridiplantae > Streptophyta > Magnoliopsida > Fabales > Fabaceae > Vigna > Vigna mungo. The sequence goes on from CP144695.1 coordinate 2,423,053, forward strand.
TTGAAGCCTGACTTAAAGGTGATGATCTCCAGCCTGTGTATTAAGTCGTTCCCAACACTTGTAGAAAGAGCTAAAGTGCTGGAAAGGAACATGACGGAAGCAGAACGACAGAAGAAGCAGCAGCAGCCGATCGGTAGAGTATCTATTCCATCTCGGAGCGGCCAAGTTGGGAGAAGGTCACCCTACTCTCGACCTCTACCGTCCGGGTCTGGTCTCTCCTCACAAGCTCCAGTTTCAACCGACCGGGTAAGACAGCAGGGATCGATCACTTGCTATAACTGTGGAGGACCACATTACCGTTCGTCCTGCCCTCAGCTAGGAAGATACAAGCATTGTTCTCAGTGTGGACGAAATGGACATCTTAATACCGAATGCAACATGGGAGGCCGAGCAGTCATGAGACCTCCAGTTGCAGGAAGGATTTCCCAGGGAGGTAATGGAAGGGCCCAAGCAACAGGCCGAATATATGCTTTGACGGGAGTGGAGGCAGCAAGTTCAGGTAACCTTATCATCAGTACTTGCTTGCTATATAGCGTTCCTTGCTGTGTGTTATATGATTCGGGGGCAACACATTCCTTCATCTCGAAGGCATGTGTTGAAAAGTTGGGTCTAGCCAAGAGTGAGATGCAGCTTGATTTGGTGGTGTCAACCCCAGCAGCTAGTGAGGTTAGGACATCTACTGTGTGCATTAGATGTCCTATTGAGGTAGAAGGATACAAGTTTAAGGTAAATCTTATCTGCTTACCTCTCCAAGGCTTAGAGGTAATTTTAGGAATGGATTGGTTGACTACCAATCATATTCTCATTGATTGTGGGAAGAAGAAGTTAATTTTCCCAAGAGAAGAAGAGAAGTTGTCTTTGACGCTCGGTCAAATCCGAGAGGATCTCCTAGAAGGTGCCATGTGCTTCTTAATACTGACGCATAAGGACGTAAGTGAAGGAGACCGTTCGGCAAGAGACCGTTCGGTTATTGAAGACTTCCTGGACGTTTTTCCAGAAGAAGTACCAGGCTTACCTCCTCCAAGAGAAGTAGAGTTCTCCATTGATTTGGTATCTGGAGCAGGACCGATATCCATAGCTCCTTACAGAATGGCACCAGTTGAATTGGCCGAACTTAAGAAGCAGATTGAAGAATTGTTGGAGAAGAAATTCATTCGGCCAAGTGCCTCACCTTGGGGAGCTCCAGTTCTGTTGGTCAAGAAGAAAGACAACAGTTCTCGAATTTGCATTGACTATCGGCAGTTGAACAAGTTGACCATTAAGAACAAGTACCTACTGCCAAGAATAGATGACTTGTTGGATCAACTGTACGGTGCCACTATATTCTCTAAGATTGATTTAAGATCCGGATATCATCAAATTTTGGTGAAAGAAGGAGACATTCAGAAGACTGCCTTTAGGTCTCGATACGGTCATTATGAGTATGTAGTAATGCCGTTCGGTGTTACCAATGCTCCTGGAATATTCATGGATTACATGAACCGTATCTTTCGACCCTTCTTGGACAAGTTCGTGGTGGTGTTCATAGATGATATCCTTATATACTCCAAGAGCCGAGAAGAACACGAAGAACACTTGAGGATAGTACTTGGAGTGTTGAGAGAAAGAAAATTGTATGCAAAACTATCCAAGTGTGAATTCTGGATGGACGAAGTACAATTCCTTGGCCATGTGATCTCGGCTGGAGGGATTGCAGTGGATCCAACCAAAGTCCGAGCGGTTTTGGAATGGGAGACACCTCGTTCGGTTACGGAAGTGAGGAGTTTCGTTGGGTTAGTCGGCTACTATAGACGGTTCATTGAAGGATTCTCTAAGATAGTAGCGCTGTTAACTCAATTGACCAGAAAGGATCAACCGTTCGTCTGGACCGACCGGTGTGAGTCAAGTTTCCAGGAGTTGAAGCAGAAGCTAACGAGCGCTCCAGTGCTAGTAATACCGAACGTCAGCCGACCGTTCGAAGTGTTTTGTGATGCTTCCTATCAAGGGTTAGGTTGTGTGTTGATGCAAGAAGGGAAGGTAGTGGCATATGCCTCTCGGCAATTGAAAGTACATGAGAAGAACTACCCAACACATGACCTAGAGCTGGCAGCAGTGGTGTTTGCCCTTAAAATATGGAGGCATTATCTCTATGGAGCTCGGTTTCAAGTGTTCAGCGACCATAAGAGTCTTAAGTATTTGTTTGACCAGAAGGAACTAAACATGAGGCAAAGGAGATGGATGGAGTTCTTAAAGGATTATGATTTTGAACTACAATACCATCCAGGAAAAGCCAACGTAGTGGCTGATGCTTTGAGCCGAAAGACCGTTCATATGGCAAGCATGATGGTTCAAGAGTTGAAGTTGGTGGAAAGCTTTAGAGACTTAAGGCTCCATTGTGAACTAGAACCGAACGATATTCATTGTTACTATATGAAGCTGTCAAGTGATATTTTTGACCGGATCAGGGAAAGGCAAGCTTTTGATGAAGAATTGCAGAAGATCAGTAAACCGAACGGTGTACCACCACACAAGGACTTCAGTTCTAGAACAGATGACCTTTTAAGATATAAAGGAAGGACTTGTGTTCCCAATGATGAAGACTTGAGAAGATTGGTTCTGGAAGAAGCTCACCAAAGCCGTCTTAGTATACACCCAGGTATGACTAAGATGTACAAGGATCTCAGAATGTCTTTCTGGTGGCCAGGAATGAAGCATGATGTAGCTCGGTTTGTGGCGTCCTGTTTAACCTGTCAAAGGGCTAAGATAGAGTACCAGAAACCGAGCGGTCTTTTACAGCCACTAGAAGTACCAGAGTGGAAATGGGACAACATCGCCATGGATTTCGTGACTCACTTGCCCCGTACGGTCAGAAACCATGATGCTATTTGGGTAATAGTTGATAGACTGACTAAGAGTGCACATTTTCTCCCTATCAACTTGAAGATGCCAATGTCCAAGCTGGCTCAGCTATACATCAAAGAGATCGTCCGGCTGCATGGAGTACCGTCCGGTATAGTGTCAGACCGAGACCCCAGATTCACCTCTCGGTTTTGGCAAGCACTTCAACAGGAAATGGGAAGCAAGCTTCAGATGAGTTCTGCCTACCATCCGCAAACAGATGGCCAGTCCGAGAGAACCATCCAAACCCTGGAAGACTTGTTGAGAACTAGTGTTCTAGATCACTTAAGGGTTTGGGATGAAGTCTTACCTTTAGCTGAGTTCACTTACAACAACAGCTTCCACTCAAGCATTGGGATGACACCTTATGAAGCCCTGTATGGAAGGCGATGTCGAACACCCCTCTGCTGGTTTCAAGAAGGTGAAGCAGTGCTAACCGGACCTGATATCATCCAACAGACAACTGAGAAAGTGAAGTTGATTCAGGAAAGACTTAAAGCGTCTCAAAGCCGACAGAAATCGTATGCCGACAGAAGAAGGAAGCCTTTGGAATTCGCTGTAGGAGACCATGTATTCCTCAAGCTAAACCGTACGGCGGGAGTTGGAAGAGTCGTCCGGCCAAAGAAGCTTTCTCCTAGATTCCTTGGTCCATACCAAATCTTAAGGCACATTGGACCAGTCGCTTACAAGTTAGCCTTGCCTCCTCCTTTGTCCAACCTTCATCCTGTTTTTAATGTTTCTCAACTCCGAAAGTATATTGCTGATCCTTCTCATGTGCTTGAGATTGACAACGTTCAACTCAAAGAAGACTGTTCGGTCGAATTACAACCGGTCAGAATTGAGCAATTCATGACCAAACGACCGTCCGGTAAATCCACTACTCTCGTCAGGGTCATCTGGGATGACCGAACGGGCGATGCCACTTGGGAACTAGAGGAGGTCATGAAGGAAACTTATCCTCACCTATTCGAAGGTAAGCCCTAATTTTTGAGGACGAAAATTTTTATTTGTTGGGGGGAATGTCACACCCCATTTAATACCCCTCCTTAGTGGGGTACACGTGTCAGCCGTCCAGTCTTCCCTGGTAAAGTGGGAGACACACTCTGCCAAGTTTTTAATTCCCTTCCTTCGTGATCCGTGCAGCAGCAGCAGAGCAGTGAAGCCCCAGGAAGTGGAAGTCAGGTGGCACGCTGAGAATGGACGGACGTTCTTAGTGGAGGCAGTATTTAAGGTAAGATGAAAAACCCTGACGCCACTTTTCCCATGCAAACTTCATCTTCCTCAAACTTGTCTTTCTGAAAAATCTCAAATTCTCCTCCTTCTCTCTAAAATCTTCCGACCTTCTCTCTAGATTTCTAACGTCCAATTCTTCTCCGATCACCTTGCCTCTGTTAGATAAGTTCTTTCCGGCGTCAAGATCTTCTAAGTGCACCGTTCGGAATTTCTGTTGGAGCACTTGGGACTTTGGAAGCCTTAGAAGTAGTACTACCCAAAACTTGAAGTCTAGCTTGGAACAGAGGTAAGGGAAGCTTATGAAATTTCATTATGATTTTCTTGTATGGTTGAAAACATGATTTAATGTATGTTTGATGGTTTATATGGTATGATGAAATGTGTATGATGTGTTAAATTTCTTATCTTGATTAGGAACTTAGAGGAATGCATGAAAACTTAGAACAATTGATTCTGCAATCGAAGGGTCATTAGGACCGTTCGGTTTTCCCCTAAAACGATCGGTCTTGTACTATTGTATCGAATCTTAATTGCCTTGCTTAGTCAATCATAATGATCTATCCATTACAGAACGCTCGGTCTTATACTGAGTGTTCGGCTTTAACGTATTCGGTCACAGACCGATTACCTAGTCTCATGTTAACTATGTTTATTATAGTAGCGTTCGTTCACACATTGGACGTTTTATATTGATAATGTTTATTGAAAGTACTCGGTCATAAATCGAGTGCTCGACCTGAGAAGTACTCGGTCATAAACTGAGTACTCGTTTTCATATTAATTGTCTTTATTATACGGAACGTCCGGTCTGGAATTACTTGGTCATAGACTGAGTGTTTAGCCTCATATTAACTATTCGGAACGTTCGGTCTTCCACTGAGCGTTCGACTTGTAAGGAGAATTTCTTATTGGATAAATATTAGGTCTTATACCCGTACTTGAATTCTTAAAAACGTCCGTTTTATAATAATATTATTTATTTGAAAAGTGTTCGGTCTTACACTGATACTTGATTCCTCACGGAGTGTCCGGTCTTGTACTGACACTCACTTTATTGAAGAGAACTCTTTTATTTAAAAACGTTCGGTCTCATTCGAACCATCCGTTGACTAAATCTGTTTCCTTGATTAAGATCCATTAATTTTTCATGGTTAAGTTCTAGTTGTGTCCATTGTTGAGTTTCCCATTGATTTTTCCATCCGGGTTTTCTTAACTTAGTCTGGTTGATTTGAAAGGTACGTTTCCATTTCGTTATTGTTCGGTTTGTTGTTTGTATAAGAGAATTCCAAGGAGGAATGTCTCATGATTGATTTTGGTTGGTATAGTATGACCGTGGCAAAAGGCTCAGGTTCTGACTCTATCTTGATATTCCGTGATTACGCCTTCTCAAGTAGAGGAGGGTAACTCATGCGTGGGAATGGCAGAGGTCCTTTAGCCTCATGGTATTTCTATACCGAGGTGGTTCCACTGAACTAACCTCGGGTGGCGGTCTGTTGAGTGTATCCCAGCCAGGTCCACCCGGGTGCAGAGAGCGGCGAGCATACATGGTCATACCGTCCGGACAGGGTTTAGAGTAATTGATTTTGATGATGTTATCGTTCGGATTTTAAATGGAAAGATTTGACTTATAATTTATGATTGTGATATTGATGTTAATGATTCATTGAATTTTTCATAAGCTTACCCTTGTGTGCCTTTGTCATGTCTATGTTGCCGTTCGGTATCCGACCGTTCGGTTGTTCTCTTCACTGCAATGATCATCCTTTTTGGGTGTGAGCAGAAGGAACTCAAGAAGAAACTTTGGAAGAAGCCTTGCAAACAGAGCAACCCTTGGAAGTTCTACCGGAGAGCTGTGCTGGACCATCTGGCCCTTAGGCTAGATTTTATCTTTTGCTTAGTATGGATGACCGTTCGGTTATGTATTTTGTAAAACCGTTCGGTCTAGTTTTATCATTTGGATTCAGACTTCTTTACTTAAGCGCTTTTTCAATTCCTATGTTATATGGCATCTCTCGTTTTCTCCTTTTACTCACTCTTTTCCACTGTTCTTTAATATTGTTCATGATAACTCCTAGAATAAAATATAACTTTTGTTATATATTAGTGGGATGTTACAAAAATCTTATTCTTTAAATTCTGTTTCAGAATTTCTTTTACAAAAATTATATTTTTAAAATTTCAAGAAACATATTCCAAAAAAACTTGTAAAATCACTTTCAAAATTACCCAAGTATAGTTAAAAATTATGAAATGTAGGAAGTAAAAGCTTCTTCGTCGTTGTTTTGGTCCTCCTTATGCTTTTCCCGTGCTCCGTGTCTTGTTGTCACGTGTCACTGGTTCAAACTACAACGTTTCTTAAATTAGTATTCGCAAAGCACAAAATTCAACAAAAAATAGAGAGTATATTATTAAACTCTAATATACATTCAATTTCGCAACTATAATAGAAAAGTTTAAAGAAAAATATCTTTATATATCGCTAACAATGATGTATATATTTAATCAATTAAATAATAATAATAAAATTATTATTTTCATATTTAACTAATATTGTCATTACAATTCTTTTTTATCTAGATTCAATAGACTTATTAAAAAATACCATCCAACATCCATCAATAAAATTTGGATAATGATATTTTGACACTAAAAACTGACAAACTTTTGACACCAGATACAGACATGTGTCATGTTTTGAATAGTCCATTTGTCAAATAAAAAAAACGAAATAACGTGTAACTGAAGTGCTGCAAGGGTTTGAAGTGGTGGGTTTCACTTTTCGAATTGAAAACCAGAATATACATTTGGGATTGACAAAACCTTTGAGAGAAGGAGCACCCCAGTAGCAGCGTGGCTTGTAGAGATCTTTCATTTGAGTGACTTTCCACTGTTCATCTGATCTGTCGGCGTTGACCGTTCACCGAAGCACTTTCTCGTTCTGTTGTTTCGGTGTTGTGCCCTTCGTTTCACGACTCCTTTGCTTTTGTTCGGTGGGTATGAGTTGTTTTTTAACTTTGTTACCATTTAGGGATTGTTATTTTATTCAATTTTTTAATTATTGAATTCCCAAATTTTGTAGCCAGATAGTGATGATATATTTCTTTAAATTTTAAAGAGTTTGTTGAACTTTTCGTTGAAGATTTTCGCGTTGATGTTGTTTTTTGGTGCTTTCGTTTTATAGTGATGGATGACATTAAATTAGAAGGTCGTACCAATTTAAGTAAATGTGATGTATTGAAAATGTAAATGTTGGTTTGAATAATGTTGATGGTTTGAATAATGTTGGTTAATGGTTGTTTTTGTTTAAAATAATTTGTAGTTTCGATTGCGGGCGTGGTGTGACACCAAAGCCATAGTGCAGATTAATGGTATACTAAGAGAAATTGATCAGATATGTATTGGCCAAACTCCATTCAAGTGGTGTGTTCATATGAACAGGTCGATTGACTTATGCACTCCTTTGTTGAAGGAAATGGTGACCCGGTGGGTTGGCCACAATGAATGTTTCATTTTGAAGCAAAGAATGGTACCTTTTATAGTTACTGATGTTCGCATGGGTCTAGGCCTGGGTGTTGGGGGATTATATGTGAATTTTGACGATGATGTTGGTGGTGTTGTTTGTAAACAATTTTCTTCAAAATCATTTACTCCAAAAGAAGTTGTAAATAAGATAAAATTGTTAATACGAAATAATGAGTCTGATCTGGATTGTGTATTTCCTTTGTATATTTTATTTTGTTTTATTGTTTTTTACTTTCCTAGGAAACCGAAGGTAGTTATTAACATGCCTTTTAGAGTATTAGATAACATTAGTTTGTATCAATATGATTGGACAAAAGTTGTGGATACATATGTCATTAATAGTTTAATAAAGGGGTCAATGATGATAAGGGAGCATGACATAAAGGACTCTATAGGGATTAGTGGAAATGTTGTAGTCTTGCAAGTAAGAATCATATTTTATTTGACTTTTTTGTTTAGAAATTGTAAATTATTTGGTCTTCATTTTGAGTTAGTTGTGTTTTGTAGCTTTAGGCCATTGAACATTTGGGTTTACTAGATGGTGAACATGAAACCGTGTTCTCCAGAATAATAAATTGGTCTTCGCTTAAGTTGAGGTCAAAGAAAAATAGAAGAGTTGTATCCGAAAAAGGATGTTAATTTAGTTCATATGCGTGTGTACAATTACTTCATTAGTTTTACATGCTTTTGTTTATTGTTTTTTATTGATTACTTATATTTGGATGTTGATAGATATGTTGGGAGTGGTTGTTACGCGAGGAGGACCATGGGAACCCAATGATTCGTGCAACCCTTAATTTGGATGAAGGGGAAATACCACAACATGGTGTAGATGAGATTGGGATGAGTTGGGAAGAACTCCTGATAAAGAGAATAGAAGACAACCAAAGGAGAATGGTTGAATTGAATAAGGAGTTAACAGATTTGGCTATGATGGTTGGTGATGGGAGGCAATGAACACAACAACCTTCATTTTTTGCTGGTGATGTTCACGGTGAACCAGATGATGGTGATGTTCATTGTGAAACAAATGATGGTGATGTTCATGGGAACCAGATGTTGCTGATGTTCATGGTGAATGAGATGAAGTAGGCCCATATTTTCAAACCGTCGCCTAAACTGATGCAGGTGGTTGTTTAGATGAAGAGAAGGATGATGTTGAGGACGTTGAGGATGTTGGACCTCTTTTAGCCATCCTTCCACCGGTGGACCCGCATCAAGATGTTCCTTTTTTGCAAGTGAATCCCAAATACTTGTACAACTTGGTTACTCCGTTTAGGGCTCCTTGGTGGTGATGTATTTTAAAATTTGTTATAAATTTATTTGATCATTTTGAGTTAGATGTTGACACATGATTACATTTGCCATGTCTTTTTGAAGGGTTGTTTCTGAAATTTGCGGTCAAATGTTTGGGATCCGAGAGTGTTTTTTTGGACCTCGGAGCCAAGTAGACAACATGGTAAAAATGAAATTTGGTGTGGTCATTGTTGTTATAGTTTTTATGTTAGTTGAATGATGTATAAATGATGTATAATGATGAAATGTTTGTTTTTTGTAGGGGATGCTGTTTGCAACAACTGTCTTCATGTACTTTGAAAAAAGGTCCACTAGAGTAGTCAAAAGGATATGTTTTAGTCCATTATATGCGGTTGGTTAAAATATTTGACATTTTATGTTGTAAACATTGTATATAGATGAGATATGAAAGGTAAATTGTTGTTTTCATTGCAGGCCCAAGTTCTAGAAGATTCAAGAAGGAAAAAGATGAATCACAAAGTTTGGACATTGAATGACTACGTGAACTTCTTCCACTCCGAGATCATTGGATTTCACGACATTGTTAATGTTGAATTTGTTAGTGCTATTAAATGTCATACAATGTACTTTCAGTTATGAGTGATTCTTTAATGTACATTTTTTCACACATTTCTTTGTTTGTAGTTGTTTGTCCCCATTATCCATGACGACCATTGGCGATGCTTCGCCGTGAAGATTCCATCAATGGAAATGTTTGCATTGGACTCTGTTGGCCACAATAGAAAAGAACGTAAAAAGATTGACACTGTAATTGTAAGTGTTGTAATTGATTTGTACTTTGTGTTCCTAAATATTGAGTAATTTTGAAATTAAAGTTAAGTTTGGTGGTTTGCAGGCCCATAATCTTGAATTCTTTTTTAGGCATTTGTTGAATCGTTACGAAGAAAACAAACCGTCGTTGGTCGTCCAACACGTGCACACTCCAATCCAACCGAACACGTAAGTATTTAATCTTCTTCACTTTGATTATGATATTTGTTAGTTTCATTGAACTACCATTCCATTATTTGAATATTTGACTTTGTTTGATGTGGATATGATTATGGAGTTATTGTTTTGAAATTTATGGATTTGTGGGATGGTGTTGAGAAATAAAAAGGCAAAACAATGCCCAATTACACTAGTGTAAGTTATAAAAATATCAATCCAGTTCAACAACCTTGGAAACTTTGTTATCTGTGTACTGTAAATTGAGTTGGATGTCATAAAATGATGACAAAACCAAACCTGCAAAAGAGAAATCAAACAACATTCACATCAAAAGTAATAAATAACCATAACAAATCATTCTCTTTCATTAATAATTACATAGAAAACATACCTGCAAAAGACACATCCACAAAGATGAAACTGGCTTCTGGTTGTTTCATTCTTCATTGTTGTTGAAGAACTAGACAAAATTTCAACAATGTACTCAAAAACTACACTGCCCCTCTTGTAGTTACCCACACACCCCAACTTCGAAACAAGGTCAAAAATAATTGGAAACACTAATCCATTTCGATTGAGAAGCAGGAACTTAGATATCCCAACCAATATATACAAGCTGCAAAAATGTTCTATTGGAAAATTTTCATGTTCCTCTAACAAAAATTGATACATCATGTTAACATCTAGTTTCCCATCAGGAAAGTAGTCCCTACACACACTTTGATGGCCAACTTTATTTAAATTTATCGGTTCACCAACAACAGACAATCCTAACGACAAACATACATCAAATTCATTAAGTTCAATAATTTTGTGCCCAAAACAAACCTACCCATGTTATCTACCCATCTAACACATAACTCACCCAACAAATTCCTACCTACCTTAATACAATCTGACAACAATAAAAACCAGTGTTCTCAATCAAAATCTTTTGTTCAGAAGTCATCCTTTCGTTCAAAGCACCTAAAAATTTCGTCTTGCAGGAGTGTTTAAAGACTAATTGCATACAAAAACATGGAATTTATTTAAATACATAAAAACGACAAATCTATGCAAATCTAATACAACCCCATATACCTTCTTCCTGCTATCAGAACGTTCAGTGTGTTAACCAAGTTCCTCCATTACACTACACCAGAAAAGGTAAAAAAAAATATCTTAATAACACCCAAAACAGAAGCACACCCAAATGGTAAAAAAAATTAAAAAAACAACTCAAGAAATATATCATCACTGTTTGGCTACAAAATTTGGGATTTGTGTTTCTCACGGTTTATGCAACACAAAAAAATCAGAATGAACATCATACAAGACAACAATCCCTAAATGGTAACAAAATTAGAAAACAACTCATATCCACTAAACAAAAGAAAAGGAGTCGCGAAACGAAGGGCACAACGCCGAAACGAAGGACACAACGCCGAAATGACAGAGCTTGCGGTGGCCTGGAGATGGGTGTCGCAACCCATACAAATTTGATTGCATATTAAGAAATGCAGTATAGTGCTAGGAAGTGACTCCTAGGTCGTCTCTCAAGGACCAATTTTGCGGTTCGAATTTCGAGTCTAGCACAAAGTGGGGGGTTTGAAAGTTTGTTTGGTGTGCAGAAAAATTAAAATTAAAACGCAGATGGAATTTAAATTAAAACGCAAATGTAAAACCGTAATTAAAATTAATTAAAACGAAACTAAATGCAACAACACATTTCACCATGCATGAAATCGAAATTAAACAGCAAAAACGAAACTGCTACAGTAAATACGAAAATTCACGCTGGAACTGGACAGCTCTGACCTTTGCTCAATGTTTAACCCATAACTTTTTCTACAGAGCTCTAAATGAGATGAGGTTTTTTTTTCCTGGAAAGTAGACTCAATTATCTTTCATGTGACATATAAAACGTAGTATTTGGACCTTTGGTATGGTTGCAATTATTTTTTTAAAATCGAGTCCAGAGAGTGAAAATGCTAAACCCAACACTAGACCAAACAAATATCTAAGCACAGTTAAAACTATCAAATGCAAAACTAATTTAAACAAGGAAAAACAACTAATTGCAACTCAAACTAATTTAAAGCTAAAGAAAATAAAAAACATATATTTTTTTTACCAACTCACGTGACCTCATTTACCTCTACCAAATAAATTGAAATTGCAAATGGCCCAAAAAATCAACCTCTGGCCGTGACCTCATGAGAACATCTCCATTTCTTTTTCTTCCTTCAATAAATAATTTAGCAAAGTGTTCTCTTTGCTGCCACCTGCCATCGTGAAAGAAATAAGGGAAAAATTGCTTCTTCTTCTCAATGACGTTGCACACTAATTCTATTTCAATCTCAAAACTAAATTACTCGCATTGCCTTTTCTTCAACCACCACCGTACACCTAGTCCAATCCCATCCCCTAGCTTCTACTTTCTCAAAGAACCAAAGGAAAAGTTGTTACCTCCAGCTGCAACCCGTCCCATCACCAAAAACTCCCACCAATTCACGTCTTCATTCTAAAGGAAAAGAAATCTCCAAGCATTAATCACACATGGAAGTGTCGTAGCCCTTTCTCATCCCAGCAGTTCTTTTAAATCATCTATCTTCCATGTCACCATTCTCTTTTTCTCTTTTCATTCCCATGGTCATCAAAATAAAAGCAATATAATTTATTTCATTCTCAAGTGAAAAGAAATCTCCTTCAAGTGGATGACAGTAACATCACACAATTGAATGCAAAAAGTAAATGAAAGAAACCTTGTACCGACACACTCTCCCCAAGGAATTTAAATGGTGTCTTGTAAAATGAAACTACACATTCTCTTGTAGTCGTCCCATCACTGGACCATCATTTTCATTCAGCAAAAGGGACATCATTCCAAGGAAAGCATAACAAAAGTGTGCTAATTAACTATTGAAAAGAACCGTGAACACCATTTTTTCGGAAACAAAAAGAACGTTCCAGCACCTCAAGCCTCGGTCAATGAAGACTAAAAGAAAAGAAAGTTAAGCCTTGCACAAAAACTAAAATAACAGGGAAGGAAAATGTGATTTCTTCATTCCACCAAAAAGCCAAAATCGTGAGCTACATTCCCATGCTCTGAAAAAAGACATTCCAGCCCCAAAGCCAAAATCTCAAGTGACGGCTGGCTGCTAGAAACCTAGGACCAAGTGTCACTAAAATGAGAGGGTGGGGTCCACCCAAAAACCCTAGTGCTATGTGTCTTACCCTACAATTGGGCCCATCATGTTCTTGCCAAAATTTGGCCCAATATTACAAAACTTGGTTTAAAAAGCCTAATATACTAAATTAAGATTTTGACTAAATCTAAAGTGAGTTTGTAGAAATTCTTCAATTGCTTGGTGCCCTTCCAAAAGTCCCAAAGTATAATTCCAAAATTGCCCTGAAAATAGAAATAGGAATAATTAAGCTCAAATAATTCAAATTAATTAAAATATGAATTATTGGTCTAATTAAGCCCAAATGGTGAAAATGACACAATAACTAAGAATTAAGCGCAAACATCAACACAATTCGGCGCGAAAAACTAAGTTAATGGTATAAAATATTGATTCATCAAAATAGACCACACTTAGTCTTTTGCACTCCTGGGCAAAATCAAGACACAAAACAGGGAACAGTACAGAGGACATCAGGAAGTGACACGGACTTAACAGAAAGAAAACTATGACTCACAAGGACAGAAACAGAATTGCACAATTCGCACAAAATCTGGACAGTGAAAGGCATAGGCAGAATCCCACACAGAGTCAATGAAAGCAGATACTCACATAATCCTCCAAACAGTTCAGTACATGGAAAATAGTCAATCAGTTCAAGAGATGAATCAAAAGCAACAGAGCCTCACCGATGAACACAATCAGTGTTTCTCTCAAGTGTTTAAGATAAATCTGTCACTCAATGCACTCAAGAAAACAAACACAAATAGACTTGGCAAGCCTCTAATATCAACACTTAAACACATACGCATGTTCAAATCAAAAGGTCTTTTCATGGTTGTAATGGTGCCAAGGACAAGGGAGGAAATGATATGGATGAGAAGTTACAAACCAAAAGGAATAGAGGAGCAATGGGGAACAAATGTAAACACAGTCAAATACACCCAAAACCTCTAATTCAATCCTCTTCTTGACTCCATTATTCACAAAAAATTTTCTGTGTTTTCTCTTCTTCTTTTTTCTTCATTTTGTCTCTTTTTTTCTTCTATTCAACACACAATTCAAAAGACAAGATACATGATATTTACAGTGCAACCGCAAGAAGAGGACTCACTAGCCAATTCATCTGCAACTCCTAAGAGACCACACTTATTCCCAAAACAATTCCAAAGCTCCAAAATTCCTAAGGTTCAGGTGATCATGGTTTTTCACTTAGGCTATTGTATAAGCTTCAAAACAAAGAAATGAGGGAAGTATAGGCTCAAAGGGGCTAACAAAGAGATCATAACAGGGTAGGTTATCTGGCTAGAGAGGCTCAATCAACAAAATGCCTTTATCACTTTCAAACATGCGCATGAATCAAGAGTTATCAACAGAGTCAAGCCAAGGCGAATGCGCAAGCAATTCAAGAGACATATCACACACAAGAAAGACCATCAAATGGCTCAGATCTCACACAGGTAATACAGTCACAATCAATTCAACTCTCAAACATCATGATCATCTTCCAAGTAAAGAAAAGCAAGGAATCCAACAAATCAGAGTATTAATGAAGTGAAGGAAGACTGACAACCTAATCAAAGTCCAGAATTCACAAAAAACATGCAAAACTGTACACAAGACACAACAAACTACATAAAAACCGAAACATGAAACAAAGAAACAACCTCCCCTAAAAGACCACACTTAAACTACACAATGTCTTCAGTGTGTCACAAGCAGCAGATTAAACAATCAGAACAGTCATCAGATACAGAAAAGTGCAATAAAAGTGAGGAGGGAAGGAGAAAAGAAATTCTCTGAGTCAGATGGGAGGGTAGATGGGGTGGACCAAAGACGTCTCCTCCACCACTGCATCCAACAAAGAAGGATTGCTGAGGAAAGGCTTCAGTCTATGCCCATTCACCTTGAAGCTTTTAGCTGCAGATGGATCCTGTATCTCTACTGCACCATAAGGATAAACATTAGTCACAACAAAAGGTCTAGTCCACTTTGATCTCAACTTACCACCCATGAGGCCAAGCCTAGAGTTATACAACAAAAATTGTTGGCCAACCTCGAAGTCCTTTCTAACAATGGAACTATCATGGAATCTCTTGGTCCTTTCTTTGTAGAACTTCGAATTCTCATAGGCCTCCAATCGAATCTCATCCAATTCATTCAGTTGCAACTTTCTTTCCTCTACAGCTTGGTCAATGGAGAAGTTGCAAATCTTCACAGCCCAATAAGCCCGATGCTCAATCTCAACTAGTAAATGACATGCCTTTCCAAAGACAACCCGATAGGGAGACATCCCAATGGGTGCTTTGTAGGCAGTCCTGTGAGCCCAAAGAGCATCGTCCAACATGTTGCTCCAATCCTTTCTGTTGGGCTGGACAATCTTCTCCAAAATCCTCTTAATCTCCCTGTTGGAGATCTCAGCCTGCCCATTTGTTTGGGGGTGGTAAGGTGTAGAAACTCTGTGCGTCACCCCATATTTCTTGAGCAAGGCTTGCATGGATCTGTTGCAAAAATGGGTTCCCTGATCACTAACAATCGCTCTAGGCACTCCAAACCTGCAAAAGAGGTGAGATCTAACAAAATCTACAACAACCCGAGCATCATTAGTCCTGGTGGCTCTAGCTTCCACCCATTTTGAAACATAATCCACAGCAAGGACAATATAGGAAAAACCAAAAGAAACAGGAAAAGGACCCATGAAATTTATACCCCAGACGTCAAACACCTCACAGAACAGCATAGGCTGTTGAGGCATCTCCTGTCTCTGTGAAATAGGTCCGCCTACTCTCTAACACGGCTCACAGGTGCTACAAATCCTCTCTGCATCCTTGAAGATGGAAGGCCAGTAGAAACCGCAATCAAGCACCCTGCGAGCTGTTCTTTGAATCCCCATATGACCACCAGGTGAGGAGGCATGACAAAATTGTAGGACCGAGTCAATCTCATGGTCCGGAATGCATCTCCTAGTAACCTGGTCACTGCACAACTTCCACAGATATAGGTCATCCCAAACATAATACTTAGCATCACTTTTAATTTTAGCAATTTGAGCACGTGATGTTAAGGGAGGAAAAACAGAAGCAACCAAATAATTCACAATGTGTGCAAACCAAGGAGTAGGGTGAGAAGAAGAAATAATCAACAAACTCTCATCAAGAAAGTCATCCTGGATAGGCAACACATCAGCTTCATCCTCAGTTCTCTCAATTCTGCTGAGGTGGTCTGCAACCAAATTCTGTGCTCCACTCCGGTCTTTAATCTGCAAGTCAAACTCCTGGAGCAGTAGCATTCACCTGATCAATCTAGGCTTTGACTCAGCCTTTTTCAACAAAAACTTCAAAGCTGCATGGTCAGTATATACAATAACAAGAGATCCAAGCAAATACGACCTAAATTTACAAAGGGCAAAAACAATTGGCAACAACTCTTTCTCAGTCGTGGTGTAGTTTGCTTGGGCAGCATCCAAAGTGCGTGAGGCGTAGTAGATCACTCTAGGCAGCTTGCCAATCTTCTGTGTCAGGACAGCTCCCAAGGCATAATTGGATGCGTCACACATGAGCTCAAATGGGGTTGTCCAATCTGGTGCCTGAATGATCGGAGTGGTGGTCAAAGCTTCCTTCAGGCAATCAAACGCCTGTTTGCACCTGTCATCAAACTCAAAATCTATGTCCTTCTACAGTAGTCTAGACAAGAGAAGCGCCTTCTTACTGAAATCCTTGATGAAGCGCCTGTAGAAACCTGCATGTCTTAGAAAAGATCTAACCTCTCGCACGCAAGAGGGGTGAGACAACTGCGAAATCACAGATATCTTGGCAGGATCTACCTCTATTCCCTTTTCAGAAATAATGTGCCCTAGAACCAAACCTTGTTCAATCATGAAGTGACATTTCTCAAAATTGAGAACAAGGTTTGTTTCTATGCATCTTTTCAAAACTTTTTCCAGACTGTCTAAACATGTATCAAAAGAGGATCCATACACAGTAAAATCATCCATAAACACCTCTATGCAACTCTCAAGAAAGTCGCTAAAAATGCTAAGCATGCACCGCTGGAAGGTACCAGGGGCGTTGCATAGGCCAAAGGGCATCCTCCTATAGGCAAAAGTGCCAAAGGGGCAGGTGAATGTGGTTTTCTCTTGATCCTCAGGAGCAATATTGATTTGGAAATAACCAGAAAAACCATCAAGGAAGCAATAATGAGATTTACCTGCCAGGCGCTCCAGCATCTGATCAATGAATGGCAGGGGGAAATGATCTTTCCTGCTTGCTTGGTTCAGCCTCCTATAGTCAATGCAGACTCTCCAGCTGTTCTGCACTCTTGTGGGGATAAGCTCATCCCTCTCATTCTTCACCACAGTGAGGCCAGTCTTCTTGGGCACAACATGGATCGGGCTCACCCACTGACTGTCTGAAATAGGGTAGATGATCCCAGCTTGCAAAAGCTTTGTCACCTCCTTCTTAATCACGTCCATGATCACGGGGTTTTGTCTTCTCTGCGGCTGTCTCACTGGTTTTGCCCCATCTTCCAAAAGAATTCTATGCATGCATGTGGACGGGCTAATACCAGGTATGTCAGCCAAACTCCAATCTATGGCTTTCTTATGCGCCCTCAACACTCCAAGCAACCTCTCCTCTTGCACAGAATCAAGGGAGGTGGAAATTATGACCGGTTTCCTCTCATCATCCTCCAAGTACATGTACTTGAGGTTTTCTAGGAGTTGTTTCAGCTCAAGAGTGGGTTCCTGCAAGTCAGATTCAAGTGTACTTCCTGCAATGTGGTTAATGCATTCTGACTCTAAAGAATGAACAGGTAAAGGCAGAAAACTCATCTCATCACAATCCAGATCAATATCCATCACAGGTATATCAACAACATCATCAATATCATCCAAATCATCAAAAACACGCATATCATCAATAACCTGGACATCAACAATACCCTGGACATCACAGTTCTCGTCCAAATCAACATCCAATTCAACATCATATTCAAATCCTGATTCAAGCCCAGATACTATGCATGAATGTATAGAAGATGGAAAATAATGTTTCTTCTCATGCATAGAACTAAAATCATCAACAATGAACTCATCAAAAATGTCATCCAATGTATCAATCCTAAACACAAAATGGTCCTCAGCTGGGTATTTCATGGCATCAAGGATGTTAAAATGCACAACAATATCAACAATTTCCATAGACAATGTCCTAGCATACACAGCAATCTTGGTACGGGCAGTTTTCAAAAATGGCCTGCCTAGGATAATAGGGGCAGATCCATGAGAGAAACCGTCCTCCATCTCCAAAACATAGAAATCAGCAGGAAATATCAATTCACCTACCCTAACCAAGACATCCTCTATGTAACCTATCGGGTGGGTAACACTCCTATTGGCCAACTGAATGACCACACCCGTAGGTTGTAATGGACCAAGAGACAGAGATTTATAAATAGACAATGGCATGACATTTATAGATGCACCCAGATCAAGCATAGCATTTTCAAATTTATTGTTCCCAATCACACAAGGAATGCAAAACGTACCTAGGTCCTTGCACTTTTCAGGAATGTGCGGGACCGACTTACCAATAAGAGCTGATACATTCCTTCCCATGCTAATCCTTTCATCGCCCTTCATCTTCCTCTTGTGTGTGCACAACTCCTTCAAGATTTTGGCATATCTTGGAATCTGTTTAATGGCATCAAGTAGAGGTATGTTCACCTCTACTTTCCTGAAGATCTCCAGAATTTCCCTATCCACCTCTTCAGTCTTTTTACTAGGAAGTGCCCGTGAAGGGAATGGAAGAGGGATAGGTCGGTCAACCAATGGCGAAGGCGCAGCAGCGGTGGTGGTGGAAGAGGGAGAAGATCCACCTGAAGAAGAACCACCGGCTGAAGAAGAAGATTCACCCACCTCAAATGCCCTGCGTGGACCGTCATGGTCGTCCTCTCTAGGACAAGTGGCAGGCACGGGTGTAGGTGTAGAAGTGGGCTCTGAAGGCACAACAATTTGCTTCCCTGATCTGAGGGTTATGGCACTCACATTCCTCGGATTCTGCACAGTCTGGGATGGTAACTTATCAGAATTCTGAGACTGCACCGGTTCATCTGAGTAGCCATCTGACCCATCTGGTTAGTGAGACTTTGTATGGAAGCTCTAGTCTCCTGCTGAAATTGCATGTTATCTTTCTGAAACTGCAGGTTTTGCATAGTCATTTGTCTCATTAACTCTTCCAATGAAGGCTCAGAAGAAGTGGAAGGTTGGGCAGCTGGTTGGGCATGTGCCTCTTGCTGCTGCTGTTGTTGTTGCCTCTGGTGTTGTTGCATAGGCGGAGGCACATATCTGTTAGGTGCTCCAGCATTCTGGAAAGGTGACGCCTGCTGTTGATGCTGTGGCGCATTGTTCCATCTAGGATTAGGGTGATTCCTCCACCCTGGGTTGTACCTGTTGCTGGACAAGTCATGATTTTGCTGTTGTGGCTGCCTGTTGTTATATATGTTAGTAGCATAAGCCTGAGGCGCATCAGAGGCAGCTGAGGACTGCAAAGTAGGACAAGCATCTGTATAGTGGTCACTAGAAGGACAAATAGCACATAGTCGTGCAACAGAGGCAGATGGAGCTGTAGATCTCTAGTTGGTAGTCAACTGTGTCACCAACTTCGCAAGAGAATCAATCTTGCCTTCCAACTTGCTTTCAATAGCCGATAAAGACTGGGCAACAACATCATGTACGCCCCTCACCACAATGGCATCATTCCTGGTGCTAAACTTCTGGGAGTTGGAAGCCATCTTCTCAATCAAATGTCTGGCCTCAGCAGGTGTGGTGTCTCAAGAGCTCCACCACTGGCAGCATCAAGCATACCCCTATCCATGTTGTTCAAACCCTCATAGAAATACTGGATAAGGAGTTGTTCAGGTATCTAATGGTGGGGACAACTTGCACACAGTGTCTTGAATCTCTCCCAATACTCATATAAGCTCTCTCCACCAAGCTGTCTAATCCCAGTGATGTCTTTCCTGATAGTGTGGTCCAGGATGTTGGGAAAAATTTCTCCAAGAACAACCTCTTCAGATCATCCCAGCTAGTGACGGATCTAAGCGCCAAAGCGTACAGCCAATCCTTAGCAACACCTTCCAATGAATGAGGAAATGCTTTCAAAAAGATGTGCTCTTCAGGAACATCATGAGGTTTCATAGTGGAACAGACAATGTGGAATTCCTTCAAATGCTTGTGTGGGCTCTCACCTGCAAGACCATGAAACTTGGGCAACAAATGAATCAGTCCAGCCTTGAGAACAAATGGAACATCCTCATCAGGATATTGGATGCACAAGCTTTCAATATCGAAATCAGGTGCAGCCATCTCCCTAACAGTCCTCTCACGAGGTGGAGGTTGTGTCATATTGTTCTCAGTATGAAAAACAACAGAATCAGAATCAAGTGCAGATGATGCAGTATGCGCAAAGTACTCAGCAGTGGATTCAGATTCAGGATGCACAGTATCAAGTGGAACAGACTCAAAAACTGACTCTAAAGACAAATTCCTAGAATGCCTAACTAACCTATGAAACGTCCTATCAATCTCAGGATCAAAGGGTGGTAAAAATCCAGGATTTCCTCTAGTCATGCACTAAATTACAACACCCTATAATCATGAAATAATAGCACAAAAATTCAAAACACAAAAAACAATCACAAGACATCAAAGACTATCACAACACGTCAAAACACAGTCACAAGACACATAAACACAGACAAAAGACTCAATACTGAACCGTTGGTCCCCCGCAACGGCGCCAAAATTATGGGCGTCGCAACCCATACAAATTTGATTGCATATTAAGAAATGCAGTATAGTGCTAGGAAGTGACTCCTAGGTCGTCTCTCAAGGACCAATTTTGTGGTTCGAGTTTCGAGTCTAGCACAAAGTGGGGGGGGTTTGAAAGTTTGTTTGGTGTGCAGAAAAATTAAAATTAAAACGCAGATGGAATTTAAATTAAAACGCAAATGTAAAACCGTAATTAAAATTAATTAAAACGAAACTAAATGCAACAACACATTTCACCATGCATGAAAATGAAATTAAACAGTAAAAACGAAACTGCTACAGTAAATACGAAAATTCACGCTGGAACTGGACAGCTCTGACCTTTGCTCAATGTTTTACCCATAACTTTTTCTACAGAGCTCTAAATGAGATGAGGTTTTTTTTTCCTGGAAAGTAGACTCAATTATCTTTCATGTGACATATAAAACGTAGCATTTGGACCTCTGGTATGGTTGCAGTTATTTTTTTAAAATCGAATCCAGAGAGTGAAAATGCTAAACCCAACACTAGAGCAAACAAATATCTAAGCACAGTTAAAACTATCAAATGAAAAACTAATTTAAATAAGGAAAAACAACTAACTGCAACTCAAACTAATTTAAAGATAAAGAAAATAAACAACATATACTTTTTTTTTACCAACTTACGTGACCTCATTTACCTCTACCAAATAAATTGAAATTGCAAATGGCCCAAAAAATCAACTTCTGGCCGTGACCTCATGAGAACATCTCTATTTCTTTTTCTTCCTTCAATAAATAATTTAGCAAAGTGTTCTCTTTGCTGCCACCTGCCACCGTGAAAGAAATAAGGGAAAAATTGCTTCTTCTTCTCAATGACGTTACACACCAATTCTATTTCAATCTCAAAACTAAATTACTAACATTGCCTTTTCTTCAACCACCACCGTACACCTAGTCCAATCCCATCCCCTAGCTTCTACTTTCTTAAAGAACCAAAGGAAAAGTTGTTACCTCCAGCTGCAACCCGTCCCATCACCAAAAACTCCCACCAATTCACGTCTTCATTCTGAAGGAAAAGAAATCTCCAAGCATTAATCACACATGGAAGTGTCGTAGCCCTTTCTCATCCCAGCAGCTCTTTCAAATCATCTTTCTTCCATGTCACCATTCTCTTTTTCTCTTTTCATTCCCAAGGTATCAAAATAAAAGCAATATAATTTATTTCATTCTCAAGTGAAAAGAAATCTCCTTCAAGTGGATGACAGTAACATCACACAATTGAATGAAAAAAGTAAATGAAAGAAACCTTGTACCGGCACACTCTCCCCAAGGAATTTAAATGGTGTCTTGTAAAATGAAACTACAATTTTCTCTTGCAGCCATCCCATCACTGGACCATCATTTTCATTCAGCAAAAGGGATATCATTCCAAGGAAAGCATAACAAAAGTGTGCTAATTAACTATTGAAAAGAACCGTGAACACCATTTTTTCGGAAACAAAAAGAACGTTCCAGCACCTCAAGCCTCGGTCAATGAAGACTAAAAGAAAAGAAAGTTAAGCCTTGCACAAAAACTAAAATAACAGGGAAGGAAAATGTGATTTCTTCATTCCACCAAAAAGCCAAAATCGTGAGCTACATTCCCATGCTCTGAAAAAAAAAAAACATTCCAGCCCCAAAGCCAAAATCTCAAGTGACGGCTGGCTGCTAGAAACCTAGGACCAAGTGTCACTAAAATGAGAGGGTGGGGTCCACCCAAAAACCCTAGTGCTATGTGTCTTACCCTACAATTGGGCCCATCATGTTCTTGCCAAAATTTGGCCCAATATTACAAAACTTGGTTTAAAAAGCCTAATATACTAAATTAAGATTTTGACTAAATCTAAAGTGAGTTTGTAGAAATTCTTCAATTGCTTGGTGCCCTTCCAAAAGTCCCAAAGTATAATTCCAAAATTGCCCTGAAAATAGAAATAGGAATAATTAAGCTCAAATAATTCAAATTAATTAAAATATGAATTATTGGTCTAATTAAGCCCAAATGGTGAAAATGAAACAATAACTAAGAATTAAGCGCAAATCATCAACACAATTCGGCGCGAAAAACTAAGTTAATGGTATAAAATATTGATTCATCACATGGGCTGCTTTAGAACGGCGAAACAGTGCTAAAAAGTGCTCCGGTGAACAGTCAACGGCGGCGGATCAGATGAACGGTGGAAATTCACTCAAACGAAAGATCTCTACAAGTCACGTTGCTAGTAGGGTGCTCCTTCTCTCAAGGGTTTTCTTAATCCCAAATGTATGTTCTGATTTTCAATTCAAAAAGTGAAACTCGCCACTTCAAACCCCTGCAGCACTTCATTTACACGTCATTTCTTTTTTCTTATTTGACAAATGGACCACTCAAAACACGACATGTGTCCGGTGTCAAAAGTTTGTCATTTTTTAGTGTCAAAGTATCATTATCCATAAACTTTATCATCTTCAAATAATCCAAAATACATCTATGAGATCAAATATTCACATATTAACGATAATCATGATAAATCTTGTCAATTATATTATATCACGATACTCTTATTATAATTTGCGGTAAGATATCATATTATTATTATTTATTTGAGATAAGTATTTATTTTACTGATATTATTTGATATCACATTACCTGTTCTACGACAGGGACCAGAGGTCCAAAAATCCTACAAATATATTTGATGTTCTTTAGGAAATACACACTCGCTTTTATACTCATTATCTCTTACTCACAAAATCTTAACTCTCTTGTTTATTTGAGTGTTGACCAATCTTTTGCCAATGAATTTTGTTTTGTTTTCCAATCCTCAGGAATACATGTCAGGATTCCTCTAACCATTCATATTTTGAACATGTCCAAAGGTTCACACTTAGGATTCAAATAAAAACATTTTTTAATAGCAATTATTTATGATAATTTAATAAAAACACCTCAATATATTAAGATACAAGTTAATAAAAAAAATAAGATGCTTAAAATGATGATTTAGGTTTCGTTTACACTTAGAAAAAGAAAATATTAAACTAATTAGGTGTGAAAAAATAGGCCAACCCATCCATTTGACCTGAAAAAACGAGTCAGCTTGATCCATTTTGAACTTTCAAAAACGAATTGGACCATACTAGCCTATTTTTTACATATAAATATTTTCTAAACCATTAATTAATTATTTAATACTTTTAACTGAATAAATTTAAATAATTATTATATTTACATTTTAAATTATTTTATTGTGACTAATAATTGAAATCTAGTAAGTCTTTTGATGATTTAAATTATAATAATATTACATGTTTACAAAAATATGATATAAAATATTTAATTTTTTTAATTATTTTTATTTTAATTTTAAAAAATAAAACGAATGAGAACATCAACGGACTAACCTATCTCCGACTAGTCAATCTGACAAATTAGACAAGCTAAGCCAAAACCGACTTGTGAATTGAGAATGAGTGTTACTCCCTCTACCATCCTATCTTCTCCCTCCACCTCCCCAATCTTTTCTAAATTCCAATTTTATTCTTTTTACTTATATCTTTACTTATTTTAATTTTTATTTTTTAAAACCTTAATCCTTTTTCACTTTCACTCTCTCTCAGAGGCAAGCCCCCACCTCCACTTTCACTTTCACTTTCTCTTTTTCTTTTCAATTCCACATTCGTTAAAAAAAAAAAATACATGTAAGTGTTTTTCTTCTTAAAAAGACCTCTTAAGATTGAATGGCTTCTCCATATGTTAATGATGATTCTGATGTATTTTGGGTGTATCAGTGTAGACCTTCACTTTTTCAATACAAAAGTTCGTGTAATGGTGTATCTTTTGAAAACTTGCTTTAAGCTTGTTATTTTGATTTCAAAAATAGATATACAACTGTAGAAGTTACGTAAAATGGCGATAAGTGGTAACCGTTCTGATTTTGGCGTTTGGTGACATCAGTAACATTTTATCACATCGATAGCATCTTAAGTGTCTCTATTATTTAAGATAAAAGCAATGGAAACATGAACCTAAACCTAACATGTCCCTAAGGACAACAAATGATTCAATTTTCTTGCATTATATATACATGATACTATAGCAAAGGAAATTTGAAGATATTTTAATGAAATAATTCTTTCTCCAATGCAAAAGTCAATTTTACACACGAATCCTTACACAAACTTAATATTAAAATGATTAATGTAATTGTCTTTATAATAAAATGAAATAACAATCTTATTATTATTCATGTATATGTGAAAAAGTGAAAATTGAAAAGAAAGAAAAAAAGTGAAAGTAGGGATGAGAACTTGCCTCTGAGAGAAGAGTGAAAGGGGATTAGAATTTTAAAAAATAAAAAGTAAAATAGGTAAAGGTAAAAATGGTAAGATTGAAATTTTAAAAAAATTGGAATGGTAGAGGGAGAAGATGAGACAGTGAAAGAAATAACACTCATTGAAAATTCCAACCCATCCGTTGTGATGGATTGACGGACTGGCCCGTGGACACAGCCCATTTTAACAGCGCTAATATAAGAAGAGAGAAATAGAAAAATAGAATTATTTTTTTCAATAGAAGGTATATGAAAGAGATGGTGGTGGAATTTGGTGCAAGTGTCACGTCATGGATGATAATGGTCCGTTTCCTCGTTCTGTCTTGCTCTGTTTCTAATTTAAAGACCCCACAGGTGTCACTATGGAGTCATGCCTACAAAGCAAACGTTGAAAAATGTTATACCCTCTGTGAGTCCTTCACACGTTGTGCCTGTTGAACATATTTCAGGAACGACTGTATGATATTTAGAGTTCTTTCATGGTTAGTAGGATCCATAAAATTCTTTTAATACTTGATATTTTTAGATAGATAATGATTATTCTTAATAATCCATTGATCATGATAATGCGCATGCCTGGTTTATGAAATAAAATAATCAACACATTGCATAGTAACTTGACCTGCATGATGTTTGTACTATCATAATGTAGTCCTACAAACCAGTAGTTTAATCCTGAGTTTGTTTACAATTTGAGGAATTTATCTTATAACATAAACAAAGTAGTTCAATTAAGAAAGGGGAGAAAGGAACACCTAATCTTTGTTCTGCCCGTCTTTGTCAATCTTGGGAAGAGAGTGAGGTTTCAAAAAATTCAGATATAGCAACCTCGTTACAACATGTTCGCTCTTCAATCTTTACATAACATGGTCACAAATTATAACTTACATAATCATAATAAATTAGAAACAACCATAGAAATGAATAGAAATATTAGGAAAATTAATAACGAGTACCATTCAAATTTGGTGAAAGCCGATTGCACTACAGAATTTGAGTGGTTGATTCTGTATGTAGTGAGAGTGCTGTTACTACCCAACTTTTTAACGCCCTTTTGGATTCATGATCTGGGAGAACACAGCACTTGGGGTTAACCCATCAGAATCTTCACTAGCCAAGCTTCTACCTCCAATGCTCATTGAAATGCCACTGCTTCTGGAATCAGTCACATTACCATCATAACCCCCCATCGCATCAGAGTCTTTCTTTCCTTTAGAATCTGTATACGTGGGCTCCTCTTCATTGTGAATGTCGCCAAAGCCGTTGCCACTTTCCTCTGCACTTTCTTGCAGCTGCAAAGCAAATTCAAGGTTCCACAAGACATCACCCATGGATGGCCTTTCAATACCCTGGTCAGCCACGCACTTCATCGCAGTCTCGGCAAATTTCTTGAAGCATTCTGGAGCTATCTTGCCTTTTAGATACGGATCAATGATTTGGTCAAGAATGCCTTTCAGGTAGCAATGAGCTGCCCACTCAGCTAGACTCACTTGCTCCTTAGCAAGGGCTGGGTTCAAAGCTGGACGAGCACACAATATCTCAAAGAGAACCACCCCAAATGAGTAAACATCAGATTTGTCAGTTAGTTGCTGCCTCCTGAAGTATTCTGGATCCAAGTACCCAAAGCTACCCTTTACCACAGTACTTACATGGGTATTATCCAGTGTTGGACCTGTTTTTGACAATCCAAAATCAGAAACCTTGGCCACCCACTTCTCGTCCAGTAAAATGTTTGTTGTCTTCACATCACGGTGGATGATTGTGTGTTTAGCACCAGTGTGTAAATAGTGTAAACCCCGAGCAGCTCCAATGCATATCTCAAGCCTTTGCTTCCATGGAAGTGGAGGTTTCTGGGTCTTGTACAAATGCTCCCTGAGTGTTCCATAGGCCATATGATCATAAACGAGGATCATTTCAGTGTTTTCTTCACAATATCCAATAAGAGAAACAAGGTGGCGGTGACGAAGTTTAGAGAGCATTTCAATCTCAGTTTGGAACTCATGCACCCCCTGCTCAGATAGTGGATTCCCACGTTTAATTGCAACTTTGGTTGTTCCACCATCAATTTCTCCCTTGTAAACCTTACCGAATCCTCCAACACCAAGAAGCAAAGCCTCATCAAAGTTGTTTGTGGCGGACTTGATTTCAGCAAATGAGAAATGACGGCAAAGGTTTGATGGGAGAGAGGAAGCATAACTTCCTGTTGTGTTGGTCTTGGCAGAAGCTGCAGAGTGTGAAGTACCACCATAAAGAGAAAGTGGAAGCCAGCCAGATGGCCCTTCACTTGCACCAGAATCCTTTCCTTGCCTATGGCGACGCGAAGCAGAAAAAGCAAATAGCCCAATAACAAGTACTGCAACAACACCTCCAACAATACCTCCTGCAATAATACCTGTATGATTCTTTGATTTACCATGATTATGTGCTCTAGCTGTTGACGGGTCAATTATATCTTGCACAGGGGGAGGAATAGGATTTGTCCCTGCCAGATTTCCAGCACTATCATTAATTTTGAATATCTCCACTCCATTCAATATGGCATCATAATACATGGGCTTGTCAGTTGTATTTGGATGCAATGCAAGCCACAGGTCCTGCCGTGGTTCTCCAGCATCGGGAATAAATACAACATAATCTTTATGCACAGGCACCCCATTAGAATGTGAAAGGCCAAAATCTTTTGCCCAGCCAATAACATCAGCCTGGGTAACTGTTTGATTATTGAGGAATATATCAAATACTCTTTGATTAATCTTGGTTATTTTTGATGATACCTCAGCAAAATGAAGTCTCACTAGATAGGAAAACCCAGAATCAATGTTGAAGATCCAAGTCAAGTTGTAATTCATGTTGATCGTCATATCCGGGCCCATTGATCTGGCCGTAGTGTAGACATCAAGTGGAGCAATATAGCTTGGTGTGCCCGGAGGATACTCAAACTTCACATTTGAATCAGCAGGCTCTGTAACTCCAAATGCAGCACCAAATAGGAAGGGAACATCATCAGACCATGACCTAAACATGCCAGTATCACGGGAGGGAGAGATATCGTTCCCACCTACATTCAACCTATAAACATTCTCAAGTGCAGTGCTGTTATCAATAGTGTATGCAGTATTTGTACCGACTATCATGGTAGTTCCATCAGTAGAAGTATAAATATCAGGCATGGACACAACCTCGATCCCATTAACAAACGCGTAAGCATTGGATGCGTTGGTAGAAGGAGTGAAAGTCACATTCAAGGTCTTCCCATCTACATGGATGGCAAATTCCTTCAAAATGTAGGCATAATTCAAAGCCAGGGTGGTCTGAGCAACACTAAAGTTCCTAAGAAGCGTGTATGAATTCGCCGTCACCGCAAAAAGGGCATCAGATGCATTGAGATTGGAGTAAGAAGCCGAGTAAAAGTGCAGCCGGAGGAACTTCCAACCGGAAGCCACCGGGAAAGCATAGGTAAACGGCGCATGGAACACACGTGCTGTCATGTAGGGCACCTGGGGGACAGCAGGGTCTTGAGTTGCCGCCTGCGATACGGTGGTGGATTTTTCCGAGGAGGAACCAAACTTGGAACCAACATCAGTGGTCCATTCACGGCCATCGGTATCAGTACTAGATGGAGGACCTCCACAATCCAGCAGGATTTTATCTGTAGGCTTAAAATCCTGCGCTACAACAAGCTCCATAGCCAATACCAAGCACACGAACAATGGAACACAAACACAGTACCGATCCATTCTCCACATCACGACACAAATTTCCAAACCCAAACTCAAACTCAAAGTGCTTTGTTTTCTACCATACAATTGCCAACAACTCTTGCAGGGAATTACAATTCACACATACCCATAATTTAAAAACAATTAATTTAAAAACAATGAAAGACCACAAATTCTACGCGAAGATCTTATATTTTAGGAACCCAGATCAGGAAAGGGCAGTTGGGTGGTGGGTTATGATCAGATCAGCTTGTACCCAGATTTTCCAAAACCGGTAAAATCCAGAGGAGGGGGAGAATGATGAACTAGGTTTTCAGTGAACAACAGGTTGAACAATGAAAGATGTGGGATAATCACTATAAAGGGTGAAGATGGTTTGAATATTAAAGAAAACTGAAATTTGAGAAAGAAGGTATTTTACCTTGTGACATGGGAAGAGGAGCTGAAAAGCAACTCGGTGAGTCAAAGCACGACGATCCCGAGTCTTGAGGGTTAGAATGGAATGGATTTGGCAGTTGCTTGCAGCTGGAATTAGTAGAGAGAAAACGGTGGAAGAGGGAAATGGAGTGAAAATGTGCCACACTACTAAAAACTACCTTAAATACCACACATATCTGTAAGAGGAAAAAAAAAACATTTCACAAACAAAGCAGAAATTAATTAATAAATCTATAACTTTCTTCACTTTATTTATTATTTAAATAATAATGTGCACTAAGAATTTTATATTAAAAAATTAAATAAAAATATTTAGTACTTTGAATTCGTTCGTATATATAAAATTATTTGATTAATTTATATTCATGAAAAATATTCAATTTAGTTAGTAACATCAACATTGAATTTGTTGATAGTTTTTGTGCTGTTTTTTAAAATAAAATTTAAAATAATAGGGATACATCATCTATTTTTCACTTAATTTTTCTTTATCTAAGTAATTCTTGTGTAAAAACCCATCATCTTCCAGAATGATAAATATTTAAAATATTTGAATAAAAATAATTAATATAATATGGATACATTGAATGCTCACATTATGAAGGTGTTCTTGAAGATTCAGAATGATTATTGTTTAAGATTTTTCTTTTTAGAAGAGACAACCATATCAATTTGGATAAATACTGCCGACTGTAAAAATATTTTATCCATAATTCAATGTTAAAACAATTATGCACTAAGTATTATTAATGCACCTGATTTTGTGTGTGTTATGTTTAATTAAAATTGAATTTTGTAGGATGACATATCTATAATTAATTTTTGATAGTCTTTAATAAACGAGTTATTAAGAGAAAACTGTAATTTTATCAAAAGAAAACCTTCTTTTTAAGTCTTTCTATGTTTTTACGTTTAAGTTATACTGGTTCAAACATTAATGAAAATAAAATTCCAAACAATTGTTTATTGATTGATTTTAAAAACCAGCTTTACCTGAATTCGAACGTTTGCATGATAGAAGGAACGTGCATGGTTGTTTGGGTGTGGAAGAAAATGGAATCGAAAAGCGGTGATGATTGGATGACAGATAAGTTGTGCGAGGAACGCAGTATGAAAAGATGGAAATGACAAACAAACCGCAACCTTCCAACTTCCAAACGCGCTTTCATTCATTCCTCTCATACTTAATTATGCTTAAATATAAATTAAATTAAATAAATGTTTTTAATACCCAACATCACATTCTTATGTTGTGTTAAAAAAATATCACTGAACTTTGAATTACATTTTCCATTCATTTAAGTTTAAAAATCAAATTATATGTATATTATAAGTTTAGAAATCATGAGATAGTTTAAATGTTTTTATTTTCTTTTTTGTACGTTTAGAAACATCTTTTAAAAACAAATTATAATAAAACTCTATATTCTAAAATGAACTGTATATATTACTTCATATATATATATATATATATATATGATGATCGAATCGAATTCGAAATTAAAATATTAACATTCATCTTTAAAACAGATAAGGGTTAAATGCTTGTAAAATTAGTCCTTAAAAATGCATGGTGTTAACTTTTTATTGACCTAGCAAACAACGATGACACGTCTTCTTCCACCATCAGTTTAACTATCTGCCACGCTGTTTTATTTTTTGGAATGAGATTAAGTGATTTGGAAGTGTGCTGGTGATTGAAATCAGATTCCAAATTAGGGCAAAGTGCGTTTTTTGAATTGGGGAAAGTAGTTTCTTGACCTAGGATCAACCATCGAAGAGGTAAAGAAGGAAATCACCCGCATAAAGGAGAAAAGAGGCGTTGTTTTAGTTCTGATGACGTTTCCAGCATCTCCAAGCAGCACGAATTGGTTTCACTTGGTGTAACGACCAGGCAAAGGGGCTCACGTTTCTGGATTTTTGCTTCGTAGAGCTCGAGATGCGAAGATGGAGGCAGTGCACGATTTGAGGGTTCTTCCTTGCAATTAGGGTTCACGAATTTGGGATTTTCTATGGTGTGATTTTGGGGTCTCTCCCTTTAAGAAGCTGCGCCCACGGGATTCAAGATTTGCCACAAAGAATAAGACCACAACAAATTTTTGTTACTCTTCTTTTCCTTCTCTTGCTAATTACTCAGTTCTCTGCTTAACTCCGATTGCAGAGCAACTGGTAGAAAAACGATGATTCTCAAACCCCTCACTGACATGCCTTCCTAAAATGTTTAGTTTTTAGGTGGTTGAAAGTTAAGCGGGTGCTGCTTCAAGGAGTTCATCTTCGGTATTATCTAGTGTCCTTTACTAAAATCAGAGAATGCTGAATGATGTGGTTGAAAGTTAAGAGTTCCCTCTCTAGTGTGATGTTTGTGAAGATGGCTGATAACGTAAGCACCCAGACTCAGTAAATACTTGGTATACTATACTATCGAAAGTAGCATCGGTCTTGTTCAAAAAGTGCAGCAGAAAATAGAACAGAACGAGGGTGTGCTTCTGCAAAAATAAGAACTTGGTAGGTTATTAAGGCAAGGGACCTTCGCAAAGGTAATTGATAAGGAAATTATTTTTAAAGTTGGATTGGTTGATCAGATTAAGCATGAAGTTTCAGTAATGAGATTAATCAGAAAAGAAAAACATTAAGCTCCAGAATGATGAAACAGAAAAGAAGAAAAAGGGTGAGAAGAGAGTATTCACCTATTGGGTATGAGTTGTTGAGGGTGGAAGATGTTAAAGTGACGAGCTTCAACTGCCATTGATGTGTTTGAGTTGTTTGAAGTGGGTAAAAGTTTTGGTTTGAGAATATGCAGATGAGGTGTTTGTTATAAGGGTTTGTGGTGGATTTGGATGAGAAAATGGAGGAGAGAAGAATGGGAGATGAACAAATACATAGAGGATTTGACGTGGTAGATAGAGAACATTAAAACTGACAGAAGACGTGGCAAGTCCGTTAGTGAGATTTGATGCCGTCCATTTTTAGGAACTAATTTTACATGTTTTAATACTAAGAGGGTTAAATGTCATCAATGTTTTGAGGAGAGACTAAAACCAGAAAACCCTAATACTTTAAGACGAAAAACATATTTGGACGAAAAACATATTTAACCCAACCGATAATGAAGATGACATGTTATTTTTCTTAAATCTGGATCGAAGATATAAAGTTTACGTTAGTTTCAATATTATAACTAACATACAGAATTAACATATTAACAATTAATATTTATTAATAAAACAAATAAAGTTTTAGAGCTTCTAACCAAGTATAAAATCAAGTTATTGATTACGTGATTCATAACTTTATTTGCACGGCTAAAAAAAAGCTTTTTGAAAATATATAATCTAGAAACATAATAACGAGTCGTACATTTATAATTATAGATTGTATTATCTAAAATGCAATTAATCTTTTAAAGTGTACATTTATTAACAACAAAAAGTTGAAAAACATATTTTGAATTATCCTATTTAAGTATCTAAATGATGAAACAAAAAAAAAACTAGTATCACAACACTCCAAATAGTTCTAATACACTCTTGTCTTTAATAGATATACCACCTGTCAACAAGAATTTAATGAATACGTTTACTTATTATTATATTAATAGAGTAACGTGATGTGATAGGAATTTTTAAGGATTCATGGACATTAAAAATAGTATATTAACATTTAATATATAGTTAGAAAAAAAATCAAATTGATAAATTTATAAGTTATGATAAAATGAAAGAGATAAAGAAAATTGAATATGTAATAAGTATAAACAAAAGTATGGTTGTGACTAGGATGACAACGGGTCGGGTCGGATACGGATAGTTTTTACCCGCAATCAGATTCGTCGGATAAAAATGTACTTGTCACCCGACCCGCTATCTGTCAGGTATCTGTTTAAAAAATACCCGCGAGTATTTTAAAAATCTGCGAGTACCGGCGGGTATCCGCGGATATCCACAAAAAAAAATTATATTTTTAAAATAAAATTTAAATAAAATTACAAAAAATATATATATAATATAATATAAATTAAATTAAAGATAAATTAAAATTTTATTTTGATTAATTTTAATCTAATTAAATATAATTTTATTTTATTTTTAATTAAATTTAATTAAAATATATATATAAATTAATTTTTTATTTTATTTTTTGCGAATAACGCGTAACCGCGGGTCGGGTAGTATACTACCCGTACCCAACCTGTTTAGAAGCAGGTACTAAAATATTCGCTATCTGTTACCTGCGGGTAGTAAATATCTGCAGGTAGTAACTACTCGCCGCGGGTTTTACCCGCGGATACTCGTGCCCGTGGATATTTTTGTCATCCCTAGTTGTGACAAATGAGAGCTGAATGAACAAGTATGTTGTGGCAAATGTTGGAGACTTATTAAGTTGTGTTTTTTACACCCCAGTATTTTCGTTTTCCACCTTACAAAGTGAGTAAAATATCAAATTGCTCTTAGAGAAGGCTGTATCTATTAGGGTTGGCAAAAAATTTCGTACTCGTGGGTATCCGCGGGTAAAATCCATTTCGGGTATTTAGTACTCGCGGGTAAGAGGTATCCGTGGGTAGCGGGTATTTTAATACCCGCTTGTTAACGGGTCGGGTTCAGGTATCGCACTATCCGTACCCGCGGATACCCGTTACCCGTTTAAAAAATAAAATTGCAATTTTATTTATTAGTTTTTTTTAACTTTTCAATTAGATTTTTTTTTACAATCTGAAATAAAATTGGGCCAAAGCCCAAATTTTTGTAGGGTTTCTTTTCAAATCTGAACAAGAATAGGAAGCTGCCTTCATTCCTCACCAAGTTTGCCGCTTCCACTGCTCCGACACACCGTCCCGAACCACAAACTTCAATCGCGCCTTTCGACACCACAGTTTCATCACCTCTCACCGGTTGAAATCGGAATCTAGCCTTTACATCGAATAACTCTTCACTTCCAACCTTTTCCACCGTTTAATCGAACCATTTCACCGATTAAACCACCATACCTCACCTGATCTTGAATCTACACCGAACAAACCTTCGAATCTAGGGTTTGTTTGAGCCTTTTCTTCTCCAACACCAAAACTTGGGGTTCCTCGTTCTTATTGTTTCTTCCACTGTTTCTTCCGGGAAGGTGGCAGGGCCCGTGACGAAGTTGAAGACGCGATTTTAGGCGTGAAGCTGGGTGGCGATTTGACTGATGCTGGTTTGAGGGAGGTGGGGCGAGGGGAGTAGAGGCGGAAAAGGGTTCTGTAGGTTTGGAACGGGAACGAAGGAGACGACTGCTCTTGTGTATGTACGGGAACAAAGGAGATGGTTGTCGTCTTTGAAATGAAAAATTAGGGTTTGTGAGTCATGATTCTGAATAAGAAAAGAGAATGGACTATTGGGCCTGAATTTGGGTTTGGTGAAAAACGGGTATCCAACCGGTATCCGCAGATTGAAAAAAATCCGCGAGTTTTTTTTATGCGGATACCCGACGGGTAACGGGGCGGGTACGGGTAAGATTTTTTAAATGCGGGTCGGGTTGCGGATAGGCACTATCCGTGCCTGACCCGACCCGTTGTCATCCCTAGTATATACTCTATTAGCTATATAATAAAAGAAGGGTAATTGAGGTATTTTAAATTTGGGTTAAATATGTTTTTAGTCCCTATACTTTTGGGTGATTTTGGTTTTAGTCCCTCTTTCAAACTAAGGTACAATTTAGTCCTTCAACTTTTTAGAAAACTCTGGTTTTAGTCCTTTTTACCAATTTTTTCTAATTTTATTTGTTGTTTCAAGCACGTTTCATTATAGCATTTGGATTGTTTACATTGTTTGGCACATTTTTGCTTCAATGTTAACTGAGAAACGCGTTTGAAACAACAAATAAAGTTAAAATAATTTGGTAAAAATGACTAAAACCAGAGTTTTCTAAAATTGAAGGACTAAATTGTAACTTAATTTGAAAGAGTGACTAAAACCAAAATCGCCCCAAAGTATAGAAACTTAAAACATATTTAACCCTTTAAATTTTATGGCATAGTGCATGGAAGTTATGGGAGTGCAAAAAAAAAAACATCTTAACATATGCACAAAGAAAGCGTGTATTCTTTGCACAATTTACCTCCTCCACCCCCACAATTTCTTTGCACACACACAAATATTCAAAACGACTATTGTACGTCTGTTCTTCCTTCTCTGCACACCGTCTGCAACAACGACAATATGACAGTGATGGTATGATATAGTAGTGAAGATGGTACTTCATAGATAAAAAATTCAAATGTGAAACACTCCTTTAGTTCATTAGAACACAACACAACTACATTTTGAAAATACCTTACTAATTAATCATTTATTTACTTCTAAATAGAGTGGATACATCGTAAAACTCCTAAACATTTTACAACCAACCACCTCTCCACGTTAAATTTACTTTAAACATAAAGTCATATCACATCATTTTTAATTCAAATAATTATATAAATTAAACCATTTATGATTTTTTCTTTCACTATTCTGTTTTTACATTATTAAAACTTATCTTGTATTAGATAAAGAATTTTACGATTGTTAAGACATTTCAAGATAAATTAGGAAAAAACTTTAATCTTCTAAACAAAAAATATCTTAAAAGTGATGGATAATATCTGAATTGACTCAATAAATAAAATTTCTTGACCATGTATATGAAATTATTCATCAAAACATTCGACGTGGACCTATTAGTCTGAATTGATTCACCTCAACTTTTGGTATGATCTAACTCGTCTCAATTATGGGCTTAACACAATTTGTCTTGATCTTCAGTCTTAGCCAACTCGTCTTGACCTTTGTTATAGGTTGATCCGTCTATAACTTTAAAGACTTATATCGACTTTCAGTCTCAAAAACTCGTCTTGACTTTCAGTCTTAATATTAACTCATGTTCAAATTGATGAGACTGAACCATTTGTTTGAAGCGACTTAATTTGACCTTGATGTTCATAAAGTGAAAATACAATGAAAAGAGTTGAATTTAAAATTAATTATTTGTAAATTTTGTATTTTATTGATTTAATATACTTTACACATCTTTTTAAATTTTATTTTATTTCTAATTGTTCTATTTAAACAAAATTTAATATGAAGAATTTTAAAATCTTTCAAATAAATAAATTATTCTTGTAAACTAAAGTTAATCTAAATAAGAATATATATAGAAACCAATTAGAATCATTCGATCTTCATGTTAGAAAATTAAATTGGTTTTTACTAAAAGGCACAAAGACCGAGAATCGAGTTAACCAAAATTGTGATCGGGAATGATTCTTCTTTCCATCTCCTTTCTCAAGAATCTTTTTTATACTTTAAAAACATTACATCATGATTGAAGGTGTTTGGTTAAGCTTTTGATAATAACCTCTGTCTCTTATTTTATGTTTGGTGCCATTTTCTATTTGTAAACCTCCTTTGATATAATCTATTCATTAATTGTCTTTTTAATATAAAAGTTTCCTCATGTGAAATACATGATCTAATATCTTCATTTAAAAAAAAAACATAAATTATTAACAAATTTAATGCTGCTAAATACACTAATTCATGCTTTTCATTATAAAATAACAGTTAAGGTATTAAAAATTGAGATTTACGGGTATAAAATTTTATGATCAAATCAGTAACATATTTCATATCAGCCTAAACAATTTAACGTTGGTTTTCATTATTGTTGTTATTTTCATATAAAAAACTTGAATTTGCTTTTCTGATTTGGGCATTGGTTCTTTGGTTTTGTTGTGAAGCAAAAGGCAGAGTGTGTAATAAAATAAACAAGGCTTTTTATTAGAATCTTATCCCTTTCTTGCACCACAGACTACTTACACTTCAACATTCACAAGTGCAATAGCTGATTAAACATGGATAAACTCGGTGGAAAAATAAATAAATCATGCCTCTTATTTATAAAAAAATATAAAATAATTTATGTAATTTTAAAGATTAACTTAGGAGAAGAATGAAAAATTTCCGAAAAATGAAATAAAATATAGACAATAGTTAGTAAATATTTGAGATTAAAATAATTAACACAAAATACAAATTTACAAATAATTCGATATAAATTGGACATTAAGAAGTAAAACGTGTAGCAAGCTTGATTTTACAGCCTAAATATAGTTTTCCATATTCTAATGATAAATTAATAATATATTTAAAAAGTAGGTTAATTAATTTATTCCTACCTTTTGAAGTAAAAATATGGAATGCGAGTAGGAAGACAGTAGAACAAATTACTTGGACTTAGGAGATTCCAACGGAAATATAGGTTATGATGAGTACTTGAATACAGGTGTCACCTTCTCAGGAGTGTAGGACGTAGCACACGAATCATCCCTTCCCTCCTTCGCGTCTTGCGTTGTGGGTGGTTTAGGACATTTCACAAACACCTTCACTCCAATCTCATTTTCCATCGCCATTACTATAAATCCCATTGCTTTCTTCACAGCTTCCTCTTCCTCGTAGCCTTCGCTTCTCTTCTCTTCAGCTCCACCATCTCTTAGCCTTCCATTCACCATGACTTTCACAATGGATTCAGTTTCGGTGCTAAACCCTAAACTCGCCAATTCCAATTTCTCTCTCCCATTCAACAAGTTTCCCCGTACCTCCAACTTCAACCCCTTACTCAAACCCCGCGCTCTTAACGCCGCTCCACCTAACGCCCTCGCCGCCTCCTTCCTCACCCTCCACCGCCGGAAACCGTTAACCGTCGCTTTCACCGCTTCTCAACAAGATTCCGTAAGACTCAGAAGCAAATTAGTTTGTCGATTACTTCGTTAGTTAGTTACCGCGGAAGTGTATATTAATTTGTGATTCTGATTGGGAAACTGTGTAGGAACACGGGGAGATCGAAGTGGAGAAGGAGCGTGATGCCCATGCGGGGTCCGAGGAGTCGCAGGAGGCGTGGAAACAGACGCTGGACACGTTCAGGGAACAGGCGGAGAAGTTTCGGGGCGTATCTCAGGACGCTTACGAGTTGTACTCGAAGAAGGCCGGTGTCATTCTGAAGGAGACCACGGTGCAGCTGAAGGTGCTGGCGGATAAGACCAAGCACGAGTTGAGCACCGCCGCGAAGGAGATCACCGATGAAGGGAAGGAATATTTGTCCGCAGCGGCTGAGAGTTCGCCTGAGGTGAAGGACATTGTGGACACGTTCACCACGCCATCAGATGATATCCATAAGTTGTCTGGACTGAGGGACTTCTATGTTGGCCTGCCGTATGGTATGAATAATTATGTGTTTTTGCGTAGTTGAGTTTTGTATGGGATTGTGATTAGTGCTAGAGTCTCCTTCCTAATATAATGCGGGGAGCAATTTTAGAAAGGTGTTAATTCCTTGATATAGATTTGTCGTCTTAATTGTGGTCACACGGGTAGTCTGTCTCAATTGTGACAGTGTCTTGAACAGGATTACCTACAAAGGGGCTGACTAGAAAGCTGGAGTGAAATGTTGCAATGTGTAGCCATCGACACATCAGCTCATTTAAGTAGTGCTTATAACCTTAGGCAATGTTTTTTGTATGAGTTGTATTTGTTTGGTAAGTAGGTTAGGTCATAGCTCAAATCTAAGATTGTTTTCATAGGGTAATTGCAGAACGAAGGTGAAGCACTCCCATACTCAAGTTAGCGTATGTTAAACTTGACGGGAGTAAATGAAGAAGAGGAAGTACATATTATGGAAAATCCTTTTTAGGACACTTTTTACGCGAGGTGAATGGTAGTTGTAGAGCTGTTACAATATAAACTACTTTTTATCATTGTACTAGTGTATTGTGAATCCAGATTCCATTTCTCATGTTCAAATTTGTTAAGATTTTATAACTGAATTCGTACCCAATATTGCACTGCTCATATATTTTAAATGACTTGGTCACGTTCACTTGTTAAGAGGGGTGACGGTAATAAGGATTTGAATTGATAGCTGATATTAATTAGCCTTTGCTAGGAGTTGTATGTCTGCTGATGATGACTGGTGTTAACGGACATTATCCTGTAATAAAACCACATAAATATTATCCATTCTTCACACAGGGACTGATGCCGGAATCTTTTTAGATGTTGGGATGATTTAAGTGCCTTGCTTATGGGGCTCTATAGATGTAATCTCATTAAATGCCACTCTAGGCTTCCAGGTTCCAGACACGATACCCACTATCACCCCAAAGATATTATTATATGACTTATATTATGTTGACTGGGGATATTTATCGTCTGCTTTCCCCTCTGTACTTTGTTTTATTAATATGTTTGTCGTATTCATATTCTTTGTAGGTTTGCTGCTTTCTCTTGGTGGCTTCCTTTCCTTTATGATAACAGGTAACCTTGCAGCCATAAGGTTTGGCGTGATTTTAGGTGGTGCCCTCCTTGCTTTAAGCATTTTGAGTCTGAAATCATATAAAAGAGGACGCTCCTCTGCTCTTGCTTTGAAGGGCCAAGCTGGTGAGATCATATGCTTCTTATTTAACTGAGGATATCCCATTTAAAAGAATTGCAAAAATAAATGCGTTTGAATTTGCTTAAATATAATTCTTGTATTCCTTTCAAATGCCCTTTTAAATATTTTAATTATAATAAGTGAAACACATATTTTCCAATTCAATTGTCTTTTTATTTCTATCCTTACTTCTTTCCCTTCATTCAGCACATAACTGGGTTATAAAAATATGATATATTAGCTCACTAAGAGCAAATTATTTTTGGAAATTATTACTTTTCTACAGTTTTCTCAGGAAGCGGCAAAAATAAAAACGGGTTACTTTCTCAACTAAGTTGAACCAAACATGCACAAATATTCATCCTCGTTAGCTTTGCAATAGTATTGTACTATTATGTGACCAATTGGTTTAATTGACAAATAGATTCAGTTGGTTTTGTGAATGCAATGAACTTGTATGCATGAATTTTATATTGATGAAAATTGGGGAGGTGAATTTAATATTTTCATATAAAATCAGAGTAGGCACTGATACTTAAACAGTTCAATGGACGGGCTTTGTGTTTGGGGAATTCCGATTTACTTGTATTTCTTAAAAAATCATTTGAGCTTCTTTTTTTAATCTTCAAATATGAGTTGGAAACCAAAACTGGCCTTTCTACTTATAACCATTGCAATGCTAACTTGGACCTTGTCTCAGAACTATTGCATAATTTTAGGGATTAATGTTACTTTTCTGTATAATTGATGCCTTCTATCCTTGATATTTATTTTTTTGGATGAGATCCTTGGTACTGAAAAGTTACCTACATTAATTCCAGACTAATTCAAGTTATCTTGCATTATGTGCATTCTTTCAAGGGGGCAAAACTTTCCTAGTGCCTACTTTTTTCCATCCATAAGACTTGAACAGGAGACTATTTGCTCTGCTTTGTTTTTGTTCACAATATTTTAAATACAAAGCAAAGCAAATTGTAGTCAAATATGATGTAATTAAAGAAGAAATAAAACATTCTTTACACTTTTACATATGATGAGATTATGTTTCCATCTTCATGGATTAACTGGTATTGGATTGTTCCAATTTAATCAACGGTTTCGAGTTTGACTGCAGATGTAGTATGTTAAATAATTGGAGAAAGAACTTTACCAACTATTCGAGTGGGATTGTTTCCATGAAGTATGCATGTGCTCTTATACTTAAAAAACACTCATTAACTTTTTTTTGGTCAAAATCTAATTAAGTTTATTAGTTTCAGACTAACTATGCATTTAATTTTTTCAATTGTGTATTTGTTTGTTTCTCTGTCTTGAAGCTTATTTTAACTTGTTGGACTTGCAGCTATAGCAAGTATACTGTTTCTGCGGGAGATAAACTCGATAGGCAAAGTAAGGCATTCATTATCAGTATAAATTTAACTTTCATGCAAATAAAATTAATATTGGTTTCAAACATTTGATAGTTTCATATTCTTTTGTTTTTACCAGGGATCCTCTTATTTCACCGCTCTGATCAGGTTGTTGAAAAATCATTATTTTACTTACATGTGAACTTTTTTCGGTCTTCATTTTGGAGTTAATTGTTACGTTAATTAGAGATCATCTTAACACAAAATAGACGGTTGATCTAAAACCATAAAGTTGAGGTGTTGGATGACATTTAGTTTGATCCAACAAAATGATAGTTTAATTGGAAATTCAGAATGCTGAAAAATTGCAATTCTGCCAGAATCTTTGGAATACAAAACCTCTTGTAAAAGACCCAGATGGAAAACTTACATGAAGTTTCAATTAAACTGTAAAAGTAGATTGGAAATGGAATATCATTTGGCTTACGGTCAATATTTGTTTAATGCTTTTGATCTTTCTATTAAGACTTTGTTATGTAACGACTTTGTTTCACGTCTGCAGTGGTGCAGTAGTGGCATTTTTTATCTATAGAATAGTACTGGAACGTAGTCAACAAAATGGCACAAACTTGGAAACTGAACCAGGAAACTAGTTCTACGATGAGGTCGGTCTTTTAAATTCATAGATGCCATTTTAAACCAAAATGTCTTTCTACTACTGTATAATCTATTTGTATTTGCTACTCAGTGTAAAAAATTGAAGATCGGCGTGAAGATCAGGTAAAAATACTGAAGATCTACTCGATGATGGTCAATAATTTTTGGTGATAATTTTTTCATGGTTTTTCACGGGTTGGGTCATCAAAGACTAAAAGACCAAATGTAGCTTGGAGAACGTGGATATAATTTCCCTTGGTAGTTTCATGTTTAGTAGTGAATTTTGTGGAAAATTACTAATATTCTATGTAACCTGTGGGATATTACTAAAATCTAGATATATATCTTAAGCTGCAGATGGTAGCTTGGAGGGTTACAGATTCTAATATACCAGTCAGCAGGCAGATACTTTAGATGTGTTTGGATGATGCAGAAAGTTTTGAATGAACAATACTTCAAAGATTTTGTTCTATTTTTATTTTAATTTTTGGAGTTTTTAATGTTAAATAAAATTGTCACTATGTTTATAAGGGATAACAAGTCAAAAATACTGATGCTATAACATGTAACTGAAACTTTTCAGGTCTTCCGAAGACATGGCTATTGTTAAATTCTACATCTCAGTGATCACGGTTTAGTATAACAAGTTGATTTTCTAATTGTGTAATTAATTTGAAAGAAAAAATAATTAGCTTTTGTATAATTTAAAAATTATTTTTTACTTTTATAATTTTTAAAAATTATTTAACAATTTAAAAAATATAATTTGAATTTTTATAATATGAAAAAGTGCGACCGGTTAAGTAAATTTGTCTTCCATGATTATCATTTGTTCCTTCAATTCAATAGTAGGCGAGTCACATGTCAATAAAAAATTGTTGAACAGACCTAAATTCCATCTATGATAGTAATAACATCTTGAATTCAATGTATAATTTAAAGAATGGAAATTCTTAAATAGACTTGTATTACTTATTGAAGCCGTGATGTGCGGGGTGAAAATGTTATCCACGTTTAGTCATGATGATGATATGTGAGATGAAGAATGTTTACCTAATAAAAAAACAATATTTTTATTAAAATTTAATAATTAATGTTTTTAATTCACTTGTAATTTGATTTCTAATCAGAAAAATTATTAATCTCTTTAATATTCGAGGTCGTCTATTCTAACAATTTATATCTACTGTAAACTTGTCTTATTCTTCAAAATTTAATCCTCAATTCTCAAGATGGACTTGTTTTATACATGATAAACCCTATATTTATTGAAAGACTTTACTTAAAATCAAATAAGTTTGAACGTAAACTCTAATATTGATAAAGACACTCCATTAATTCCTGCAAAATAGAGTATTAAATACTGATGGATTGGATTAAATAGGATAATTTATCATGTTGAATCGCGAAGTTCTGTGAAAGAGAATCATCTTCTCAAGACAAAGTTGTGTGAACTCATTAAATAGAGTATAGTTTGAAGAAAATTTATAGTTGATTATAAAGAGCTTGTAAGAAACTAAATTATACCCAACCTTCCATGCCAAGAAAAACAGAATTAGGTGCAACTTGATTAGTTTGGAATTTACAAAGC
The DNA here is from genome assembly GCA_036885675.1 of Vigna mungo. Classification (NCBI taxonomy): domain Eukaryota; kingdom Viridiplantae; phylum Streptophyta; class Magnoliopsida; order Fabales; family Fabaceae; genus Vigna; species Vigna mungo. The sequence continues at coordinate 2,466,427 of CP144695.1, forward strand.
TAAGTAATAACAAAGGATATTGTGGGAAGGAGAGATTGCAGTATAAGCTGAGCATGCTGATTAATATCACCTATCTCCATTTAGATATTATGATGAACTTGATTAGATTCCTCAGGTTGATTATCCAAAGGCATGTATTGTGCCATAATTGCCCGTATTTCTGAATCCATGTATCTCTGCACATAATTTATTTCAACAATGAATTCTAGGAAATGAAAACCAAATCCAGAAACATCAGAACTTGCAACAATCATATTCATACCTGGATTCTGTACTTGTAAAATGCATATCCTCCAGAAACAGCAACTACCGCAATGAGGATAATCATCCATATGCTCACCCCTGTAGCAGAATATGCACCTGCATTTATAATGAATTTAAGAAATTAAGAGCTATACAAAGAGTATCTGCATAGGTAAGATTGAAATAAAAACATTCAAGTCTTTGGAAATTATGTACAGATAGGCAGAATCTAAAAGACTTCAGCATTCAGAAACATACAAAGAATATCTACAACACCATCAAGATAATGGAAAGCATACTAGAATTTTCCATTTTGGTTTAAATTGCAAATATGAAGCTCACAAGCTTCTCAAAGAAACTTGAGACTATACAGATGGAAAAGGAAAGCCCAATGAAACATTGAGGATGAACAAAAGTCATGTTCATCACAAAAGAGACATTGTAAAGTTTAAATGCTTATATAAAAACAAACCATTTAGCAAGGCAATTTTGAAAGTGGTCAAGAAAAAGATAGAACAACTAAATAAGTCTCACCTAGACATGTGTCATTTTCTCGTGAGTAGAACAAACCACTACCACATTTGCATTCATAACTTCCCCAGGTGTTTTTGCATGTGCAAGCTGGGCATTGGCAGGCTGTTTTCTCTTGGCACTCATCAATGTCTGCAACAAAATCAGAAGAAGAAATGAAGAAAAGCTAATAGCATGATTACTAACAATTGCAGAAATGTAAATCAAATCCACCAAGAGAAACCACTCTCTCATTTGTGTTTACTATTCTCCAAATACTACAAAACCACCAAATTTAGGGCAAAAAATACCTTCACATGATTGGACTCCATCACCTCTGAACCCAGGAGGACATGTACAGCCTTTTCTGTAGTCATCCTGAATTATTAATAAACAAATTACAATCAGTATCTGTCATATAAGTTTTACACCTGCCACTTCAAACCAAAAACATGCACAAAAGGATGACTGAGACAACTTACCAGACAAGCCGTGTAAGCCCTGCCGCCTTGAGATCCCTTCCAACAACCACCATTGTTGAAGTCACAGCTCAAGGTTCCAGATGCTGTTAAGAAATTCAAATTCTCATGAGAATGAAACATAAAAAAATTGAAATTAGGATAAGTGCAAGCTTCCCAATCTCCCCGACTCAAACAAGGTAGAATGACAATAGTTGATAGAGATCAAGAGTGTAAATGGAGCAAAAGGAGGTAAAAATATAAACACCAATTTGGTGCCATGATGATGATGTGTGTTCTGTTTGGCTTGTTTATGGAATAAATAGATTTTTAAATGTGTAGAGTGGAGAATGAAGCCATTTATCTGAATTCAAGAACTATTTTACCTTCACAGTGGGTATATCCATCTCCAACAAATTTCACATTTTGTACAACAGGGCATTCACATACTCTTCCTCGGAAAGTGTCCTATAATTAGAAAACAATAAGTAGATGGTTAAAACAAGAAGAAACAGAGCCCCCATGAAGTAAAAACCATAAAATGTGCACGACAAGGTTCAGTCAACTAAATACCCGGCAAGCAGTAATGTTAGAGGATTTTTCCTTCCAACAACCACCATTGTTTACCAAACACTCATCTGTTTCCATTTCTGCAAACAGAAATCAGTAAAATCATTAGCATTTGAACAAGATTGGGTTTTTGAAGTGTCAGCTACCACTGCACCTACGATTTTATCTAGACCAAGATCTACATAATTTCTTTAATCAAAATTAAAAAACGGAAACATCTAAAGAAGAAAAAAAAGAAAGAAGAAATTTTAAATTTTCACCAACTTTAGAGATACCAAATAGAGACACTACTTGGTGATAGATAAAGGCAACACACAGTTCAAATCATTTGAAGCAGTTATATATAAAAGCAAGCAACTGTAGAAGCAGAAAAGAGTTCCTGATATCACAGATGATTTCTTCTGTAGAAAAGGAGTGAGGATGGAAGATTCAAGGAGGAAAATAGAAATTAAAAACAAAAATGGAAGGAAAAAAAGGACCTGGAGTTAAGCAAACGGATGGTTCAGTGGTCTCTAGGAAACCTGCACAGATTGCCTTGAGAACAGCGGGTCTTGACAACTTACCTAAAAGCAGTTAAAAGCATATGTTAAAAAAAATAATATAATGTAGCAAATAGAAGTCAAGACAGCTTGAAAAACTTCCTCGGACCTCTATACTGTCTGCTGTTTATAACAAGAGTAGGCAGTATAGTCACATCACCACGAGTACCTTTGCCAATCTGCAACCCAATTTAGAACAAATTACCATTCACTCATAAAACAACTTCATGGCCTAAATGAAAGGAAAACGCAACAAGAATAACATAAGGAATGTTTGCATTTTAGAAAGCTAACCTGTGCCTCCTGCTCAGCCTTAAGAACAGGATTTTCAACATCTGCATGGGGATCCCCAATACAGTCCTTAATCTTCTTCAGATCAGCACCTGTAAAGTAAATAGATTGGGAAGCAAACATATCTTCATTAGAATGTCTTGATAAACCTCTTTGAAAGAAATAACAAAAGAAAAGTTAGTTTAGTTTACACTAAAAAAAAAAAAAAAATTGAAAAAGAAGATTTGATTGGGTATATGATTCTTTAGTTGGGTTTGGAATGATGACAGTGATACTGCTATCAGCAAAGATGCAAATTTGGGTTTGTTCATCCTATGCACTATAGCTTCAACATTTCAGAATGTGCTTATTTGAAGTTTTGTAAAGTTATGCCTGGGAAAGAAAAATTGGGAATGTGGCATTGCCATGTTTGATACAATCACAAAAAAACAAGTCCTGAGGAAAGTTAGATTACTATCTTGTTCTTAATCTTCATGCCTATGGTGAGAGCTGGGTATGTTCCTTCCTCATGTTACTATGAGATGTTCTTTTATAACCCAACTAATAATTTTCATTTTCTCTATCTTTTTTCTCTTATCATTTGACTTTTGAAAAATATCTCCAGAAATATTAATTTTAATTAAACATATTTTGAATTTACCCAGGCATCATTTGCACACAAATGCCTCCATAAAAAACAAGGCAATGCCCCTGGATGCCAAATTATTAACACAATAAAATTGAAACCACAAAATTAAAAGCATCATATGATTTTTCATCTTGAGCAAATTTTGGCAACCCATTTAAAATCAAACACCAAATAGAAACAAAAGACAGTTCAGTAGAGTATGCAGAGAAACATGAACTGCCCAACATACCAAGAGATTTAATAACTTGATCTGAGCATTCTTCTGTGTACTTCTTCTCTTTCATGGGGCAACGAATTGAAAAGTCGGTAACATAGTCCCACCACTGCCAAGGCTTTCCACTTTCATTTGCCACTTTATAGAAGCAAGCTTGGCGTAAGTTTTGAACAACAACATCTTTGCCATCATACCCACTACTGAAATCTTGCTCGGGATCTGGAGCACAGTACCTTCCATTGTTTATGCATTGAGACTTGCACTGTTTGCTCAAGAGAAATGCTTCAGGACAAAACCAAGTTATATAGCGAGGGGTAAACTGAGTGAATCCTTTCCGCTCAAGCAGCTGAGCAACCCCTTTAAAGTCCTTCAGAAAATTAATTAGACTGTCACACTTTTGTCCACACTCGTCGTTGCTATTTGTCCATAACTCATACTCAACTCTATCATCAGGATGTGGAAGAGCCTCTCTCCAATCAAGATTCATGTTAACCATTTCCCCATCAGAGAGAGCTTTTTTTATGCTATCCCCCAAGGATTTGCTGATAAGAACAGAAGGAATACTAATATTTTCCACGTAATCATCATCTGTACCTTTCCCTTCTTCAGGAGTGTCCATAGTGATCAATGTTTCTGCCTTGTCATCAGCCACAAGAACAGCTGCTGCTCCACCATTCTGTGCATTCCATGCCTTCAAAGTGAAGTAGCAATCTACCAAAATGACCAGAGGAAAAATTTAAACGGTTGAACCATTTTTGTGTTCCTCACAACCTACGCATGGATATCATCAAAGTGATATACACTCTAGAAATAAAATAGGTATCATACCAGAAAAATGTCCTTTTTTTATTTCTTTTGTAATGGTTCTACGACAATGGATACTTTATCCTTACTCTATTATCACAAGCAAGACAAAATAGAGAGCGCAAAACTTAGGGCCTGTTTGATTTCCTTCTTATTTTTCAGTTTTAGAATCTGTTTTCTACAATTATTTCGTACTACTCAGCAATCAACTTCTCATCCAAAAACCAAAAACAGTTTTTAATTAAGAATAGAAATCAAACACACTCTTAAACACAAGAAGTTATGCATTGTTTATTGACATGAGCATTGAATGCAACATTATAACATCTTTTGGTGCAACTACAGGTAAACTTACCAACTACTAGGTGAAGAACAATGTTACCAACTAACTAGAAAACGGCTATTCACTATTCAATTAATTGAACAACTAACCGAACTTTCCATCTCAAGCCATAAGAAAAACAAAAAAGAAACAAAGCAATTCTGATCTACAACATATTCAAAAAGTTACCACAATCATATGCCATTTTCAAATTTGGATTTTTATGTGATATTCACAAAGTGGAGAAGAATTTAAAAGGACCAATGAGAATTTCACCTCCACGATCCACAAGTAGAAAGGTGGGGAACCCTCCTGGCTTGGACTGAAAATTGACATCAGTGAAGTTGAGGCACCCCTTCTGATTCACCTTTGGGTATAGCACAGAGCCAACCAATGTTCCTCCATACATGGGGACCCCAAAATTTCCAATTGCACATTCATATGTCCCCTTCAACGATGAGGGAGCAGTCACTCTCAAACTGTTCTTCTCCACCACAAACCTACCAACAGTACACCCCAATAACAAACCCCAAACACACAACAAAAGACTCAGTTTTATGCCCATCTTCTTCTTCTTCTTCTTCTTCTTCTTCCCACACAAGAAAAGGAAGAAGATCAGGATGAACAGGAAAAACTGAAATTCAAAGTGCAATTAATGCAGAGCGTGATCAAAGGTCAAAGACCCAGATGAGGAAAATGAGAAATTAGGCAGAAAAAAAAAAGCTTTTGAGTTGGATGAAGGTTTATGGCGTTCTGGGTCAGCAGAGTGATGCGTGAGAATGGAAAAGCATCGAAATCTTGAAGGTGTCGAAATAATGGGGAGACGTGTCAGTTAAGTTCAACTGTAATAGGAATCATCGCCGCAGGAGATAAAAAAACAAAACCAACAAACAAACATTATAAGACATTTTTATTTATTTATTTAATTATTATTGTTGCTATTATCGAAAGTGATCCATATCTACATTTTTAGTTCTTAATTACTTGCCCGAATTGTATTTTGAAATCTTCTGTTATTACTAGTTAGTATTACTCAAGATGCAATCTGTATCTAATAAACGATTACTTTATGAGACTTTTATTTACAATAAATAACTAGTTTTGACTGTATAAATTGTACTATTACTATAATTAAAGTTCAAAATAAACACATTTTAAATATATAATTACGTTTTAAATTTATGATAATAACTAATATTGCGATATAAATTTATTTTTTTATGATAAACATGCTATAATTGATTAAAAAAAATTAAAAGGATAGATGAAAAGAGAAAATTAATAGCAAAAAATTTGAAAATATATTTGACCAAGAAATATTTCTAGATAATTAAATGGTTGGAAGATAATTCTTAAAAATGTCCATCTTTAAATTTTAATTGATATCTATAGAACATAGATGTTATAGCTTTAGTCTTAACTGATGCTAAAATCAGTAACTAATGGGACAATACATTATTAAAAAATATAATCAAATATATTTAATTGAAGAATATCCAAAAATTTAAATATTAAATTAATTATTAAGGATGAGTTTATCTATAATAAAATATTCAGCATTAAATTTACGTATTCAAAGTTGACTTTATCAACATCAATTACAGAATAGTAAAATAAGTAAGAATTGTTGGCCATGGACGTCGAATTCAACAAATAATAAATATTTGGTGTGTGAAATTTCTTTTAACACGTTAAACAATTTCTTAGCGACCAATATTTTATTAATTTTATGAGAAATATTTTGTTTTTGTTTTAATTTTTTAATAAAGTAAACATATTTTGTTTTTATGTATTATTTAATTTATCTATAAAAAAAACTTAAATCATTATATTCTATCTAATTTTTGAATAAATATATTTTAAATTTATGTATTTAAAAAATATCTTTTTAAAATTTAAATAAACTTGCTTAGTTGCTTCGTTAATTGACATTTTGACCCAAAGACTCATTTACGAGGCATCTGGTTGGAAAGCGATATATGATTAGAAGAGATGGTTAATTATTTTTTATTATAAATTAACAGTTTAGTTCAACTGGCATATTAATAACATATGATTGTTTTACATTATTATAAATCTATCATATTATGTTATTTAATAAGAGAATAGATAAAACAATTTAAATGGAGATTTCACTTCTCTGAAGTAAGAAAATATATTTTAAAGATTAAGTATAGTAATGATTATCATTAAATGGTAACAGAAACGTTATTTTATTAATTATTGGTTTTCGATCAAGAGATATTTAATCTAAACTATCAGTTTAAAAAAGACATATATTTATGTGTTAAAACTATCATTTTAATGTTCATGAGAAAGATAAATTAGGATTAAAAAGAAAATAAAGATTTTATATCTGTAAATAAAATATTATGCTACACGCTAATCCATATAATTCATACCCAGTATTATATTAATTAATAATTTGAATTAAAATTTTTATTTTATAAAATTTACCAAAAGTTGAAGTTTATTTAGCTTATGTAATATAACGTTTATCAAAATTTATGTTATCCTTTACTTTAGCCAAAATTAACCTAATATACATTTTTTTAAAATATAATTCGATTATGAATTTTTCTAGATTTCGATCGATAGTGAATTTTTCCAAACACTGAAATTGATTCTAAATTTTTCAAATTTTGAATTTTGGTTTGGATTTTCAGATCTAGTTTTGGATTTCTTTTGGGTTTCGAAATTAGATTTTGGATTTCTTGAATTTCAAAACCCAATTATAGATTTCCCAGATTATGAACTAGTTTTAAATTTTTTGCATTTCGAAATCCGATTGTAGATTTTTTTGGATTTCAAAATTTGATTTTGGATTTTCAGAAATTGAATTCTAGATATGGAATTTTCTAAATTTCGTAAACTAGTTTTGGATTTTTTTAATTTTGAAACCCGATTCTGAATTTTCGGAAATTATATTTTGAAATCCAATACAGGATTTTTCAAATTTTGAAATAAAGTTATGGGTTTTCTTGAATTTCGAAATCTAATTCTGAATTTTTCAAATTTTAAAGATTTTAAAATTCAATTTTGGATTTTCTTGAATTTCAAAATGTAATTCTAATTTTTTTTTTTTACTAAATTTTAAAATCTAATTACATGTGAATTTTTTTTGTTTATGAAATTTGGAAATCCAATTCTCTTTTTATTTTGAGTGGAAATGGAATGAAGAGGTTCAAACAGGGTGTCATGGCAACACTGAAGGAACTTAAATAGGATTTTAATCCAAAGTCAAAGTCAAAACCTAAAAGTTGCTAGGGATAATTTAGGAATATGTGAAAGTTTAGGATGCAGAAAGAAATTTGTGGAATGCAAGAAGAAACCTCCTTTTGGTTTGCCTTCTGAAGATCCTTTAAATCACTATTGGGCCTTCTTTACAGTCCAGAAAGGCCCACGGAAATAGAAACAATGACTCACTCCAAAAACAAAAAGAAGTGTAGCAAGTAAATATAAAATTAAGGCACCATTGGCATGAGTTTTAATAATATTCAAAGGACAAAATTCAATATTTTGACGTCAAGTTTATTACATATTAACTTCACATAAAGACTTTTCATAGTTTATCATCAGAATTTTAATATTTTTATTTATGATTTTATCTTTCTCATCTATTTTCAAAGAAGAAAAATAGAATTATGATGTACAATTAACTACCATACGTTCAAACAAGATAATATGACTATAACTTTGTTATGTTAATTTTTCAATTGTATTTTTAAAAATTATAACTAGTCAAACTTATTTTGTCTTATTTAGTTTACAAAATAAAATGCTTAAATAATGATCAATTTTAGTAATTAAATATAATTAGTTATTATAATAATAAACGTAGATATCAATTTGTAAATTAACAGTTATTTGTAACTAAAATACTTTTTATTATGAATAAAAAATTATAATATGTTTCTTTTAGTAATTAAAATAATTTTTATTACGAATTGGTATTTAAATTGACCATTAATATTAACTATCAAAGTTTGGTCACTAAAGAAATTAATTTTTAAATTAGTTTCTAATTAAAAAACTTATCTTTAAATTGAATCTTCTTAGTTTGGGACTATATTTACTTGTTTGAATGATTAGAAAAAATATAACAATAATTTTTTTGAACGGTATAAGTTATATTTGTGAAAGGACAAAATGAAAAACTTGTTTGTGAAAAAAATTGTATCTTCTAATTCTTTATATTTATAAACTAAATTCTACGTTAGTTGAAGAATGAGACTTTAAGCATCAATACACATGTAGTTTTATGTGACATTATGTATAAGACAATGTTTATAATTATATTGCTAATGAGAGATATGTTAGAACTTTGTAGGAGAAGATTGAATCTTTGCATACTTTTGAATTAGGAGATAATAAGTTGTATTTATTGAATCACTTGTTAAATTTGATGTAAAAGGAGAGTTTTTCCATTCCACATCACTTAAATGAGTTTGATCAATTATATAGAATGAATGTCAAGTTTAGTGATGGAGTTATGAGAATATGACTACTAAATAATCTACTTAAGTCTTGAAAGATGTTTCGGGTTTGAATTATAAACTCAATCCCCAATGACATTGCTTGTTTATACTAGCAGCAAAAAGTTGTGTTCTTAATAAAGAGATCAAAAGAAAAGAACATATAACTATTCATCTCATCCTAAGATGCTTGCCACAAAAAAATTGGAGTGTTATTATTGCAATAAACATGGACACATCCGAAAAAAAATTCTATGAGAATAAAGGTATGAAGGGAAAGTAAAAGGAGAAGGATCTTGTTGATGATAATCGTGTTACCACTATTATTATGTTGATGCTCTTGTTTTTCTTCGTGACTTTGAATTTGGTAATCTTGTCTCATATAAGACCATGTGAATAATTGATAGTGACATTAACCTACTTGTTACACCAAAGAAGAGATCCTTTACATCTTACACTTTTGATGATTTTGGAGTGCTAAACATAGGTAATTGTTGTGTGTCAAAGGTTGTTAGTGTTAGTGATGTTTGCTTGCAAACCAACATAAGAGTTCATTTATGACTTAAGAGTCAAACATTCTTCATATATTTGTTTTAATTTGATATTTGTACATTTTCTTGATGGTACCGATTGTGACAATTACTTTAGTTCTAATAGATGGAAGCTCACTAGAGATAATTTATTTATAGTTAGGGGGGAGGAAAACAATTGAATTGGACTTTGATTGATAAGGAGAGTGTGAATGTTATGTATATGAAGGTATCTTTGTGACACTGAAATCTTGGTAATATAAGTGAAAACGGGACTTAATTCCTTAGCTAAAAATGATGAGCTTTTGAGATAGAAAAGTTAAAAATTGAATATATATTCTCATTGCATGGTTGGTAAACAAACTATAGAATCATTTAAGAAGTATTTTCTCTAAAAAAATTATAATTTCTTGAATCAGTGTATTATGATGTTTGTGGCCCATAAAATGTATATTTTTGTTGGTATACTTTACTTTATTACTTTTATTGATGATTATTATAAAAAACTATGGGTTTATGCATTAAAGAGAGGATTAATTACTTGAAAAGTTTAAAGAATTTTATGATTTGGTTGAGAGGCAACAAGACAATAAACTTCAATGCATTTGTATTAATAATGTTGTATTAATAATGTTAGAGAGTACACTGACCACTTTGATATATATTGCCAATAACTCTTTAATTAAATAGTTTAGCAAAGAAGATGAACAAAAACTTCACTTAAGAGTCCTAGGTGTATGCTTTTTGAAGTGAAGTTGCCAAAGCAATTTTAGGAAAAGGTATTGTGTATGTTATTAATCTTAGCCCTATACTTACATTGAATAATAAGGTGCCGGTTAAAATTTGGTTTGACAAAAATGTTATCTATAATCATTTGTGTGTCTTTAGTTTTAAGGCATTTTTTTCATATTCTAAAAGTGGAAAAATTCAAGTTAAATGTAAAGATAAAACCATGCATCTTTAATGGTCTTGAATAATAGGAATTTGACTATATGTTTTGATAGAGGACTATCCCTTGATCCTATAGAAGAAGAATTTGAGAAAGAGTTATTGCAATTCAAAGGACCCATGACAAGGTCAAGGAGAAAACACTTGGAAGAACGAATCTCCTCGAGGCTCATGATTCTCCATGAAGATTGGAATTCAAGGGAATTGAAGATCATGGCATGGAGAGCAATTATACAATAGTTTATGAAATTAAAAGTATTTGTAATTTTCTAGTAGTTATAAACAATTTTAGGGTTCTTAGGCGGCTCAAACATTTGAACCTATATATAGGGATGCTAGTACATATGTAGAATCTTTTAAGTCATATTATATGCAATTACATTCTTTGAGAGAGGATTCTCTTGGTTCTTGGATTATAACTTTGATTCTTTTAAAAAAATAACATCTTTGCGCCAAACCTTCACTTGACATATGAATATACTAGATTGTGACATTCTTATCCCAGTCTTATTTCATAGTCTTCTCTGATTTATTTTTGTTGTGTCTCTTAAGGATTCAAATTCAGAAGCAATTGTATGATTTCCTAAAGATGATCATATCATATGATATCTAGAGCAAGGTTCTAGTTTGTATATCCTCTTTTATCTTATTTTTCTGTCATATTAAAAAAAAACTAAAAAATTATTGAATGCTTGTGTTATGTGCTTTGTTTTGAAATTCTATTTTGTTCCTTATTCTTAGAATTTTATAAGGGTTTTACTTCTTTTAAAATGCTAAAAACAAGGAACCAAACATAATTTCAAAACAAAACATAAAACACAAACATTCAAGAATTTTTTTGGTTCTTTTAATATGGTTGAAAAATAAGATAAAAGAGTCAAACCAAAACATTGCTCTAGATATCAGATGATGAAATTTTATCTAGGAATGAGTATGATCACTTCTGAATTTGAATCCTCAAAAGACACAACAAAAACAAATCAGAGAAGAATGTGAAATAAGAGACGGATGAGAATACCATAATCTAGCATAATGATAAGTTAAGGAAAGATTCGATACAAAAATATTAATCTTTGGTAAAAATCAAAGTTCTAATTCAAAAAACTAATAGAATCCTCCCTAAAAAACACAATTACATATAATATGATTTAAAAGTGTTTACATATGTATTTGGTGTTTTTATATATAGACACAAATGTCAAGTCAAGTAAAAACCTTAAAAGAAAGTTCATAAACATTAGATCGAAAAGTAACAAGAAATTTTAAAAATAAAAACTAATTGTTTATTTTTACTATTTTTTTTCATTTAGCTTTTTTCTCTTATCCACCTTCTTTTTATTATATTCATTCATTCTCCACGTATTAAGCAAAACGTTAGCTTTTAATATAATTATTTTCTTTTTTTTAAAAAAAAGTAGAGTTTGTTAATTTATTCCTCAAATTATTGTGAAACGTTAAACTGAAGAAATTAATAAAACATAAATCATGTGCTAAAGGGTTGTATTGTTGGTAAGAGATATTTCATTATTCCCAAATTCAGTATGAGAATGAAATTTCAAAAATTAAACGTTTTTAGGAAGCACGTTATAAATTTATTTTTTAATTAATCTCGTTAAAGCCATCTGTATCTTTTAATTAAAAAAAACAAAATATTGTTAGTTTTCCAAACATAACAAACCATAATATAATAGGTTAAATATGCTTTTAGTCCTTAAAGTTTCACTGATTTTTGAGTTTAGTCCCTGCATGAAACATTGATGGCATTTGATCCTCTTAGTATGAAAACTCGTATTTTTAGCCCCTAAAAATAAACGACGTTAATTTTTTTGTGATGTGGTTAACGGCGTTCCACGTCTTTACTGTGCACTCATGCCACGTCTTCACTGTGCCCTTAGGCTCTCCAAATTTCCAAACCGTCTCAACATTTTTCTCTGCCTCGAGACAAATAGAGACCCAAGGTCTCTTTCCCCTCCGACACCCACCGTGCCATCCTTGGTGTCGCGGGGAATTAAGAATTATCTCTAGCATAATCACATTTCCATTTCTGTTCATAAACACACCCTGCCCAAAAAAAACGATAAAAATTACTTTTCTGTTTCTCGTCTTCAAAAACCAGAGAGCAATATGAGCTCTCTGATTTTCCATCCATAACATTCACCAGCTCCTTCATCAACCTACACACAGAAATTGTCACAGAAAACATATCATTATCGTCATTTTTCACTCCCTCACTCTAACTCACACTACCCAAATTGATTCACCCCTCACTGGAACCCTCATCCCAACTCACACATAACAACATTGTCATCAGCCGGCATGACACCAGGCCACAGAAATAAAAACCAATCACTAAAAATAAAAGCCAATATCCAGTACCTACACACAGACTCGCATCCACCGTTCACGATCAGAGTTAAGTGTTTTGCAGAAAAAGGGGTGGATCACATTTAGGGTCAAGACTTGCAAGGGTGATTTGGTGAATACGGTGGTAGAGGATGGAATAGGAGAGGCAGATGGTGAGGATGCATCTTGGATGTGCGAGATTATTTCTTCTCTCACGCGAAAAGGAGAGGGGCGACTCGCTCGCTCGGTTCGAGATTGTTGGGCTCGCTCCGGTAGCGTTTCAACAGAGGCGACGAGGTGGCGAATGGTGATGCTGATGGAACTTCAGGCAGTGACTCGCCGACCAGAGACGGTGGCTGTCAAATGGGGGCAGTGGTGTATGAACCCTGACGTTGAGCGAACGCGGGAGGAAGGGAGGAAGTGGCCGACCATACTTCCGGTGATGTCCGCCACCACTAGTGATGGTTTGGATGGTGCAACGAGGCCATTGCGGTGGCCGTTCGGAGGGAGGCAACGACGAGTTCGTGAGCGGCAGGGGTGGTGGTGTGTGTTGGCTTGGGAGAGGCGCACCTTGAGAGAGAAATACAACGAGGACGCACGGCCGGCCATGGTTCTGGTGGCGGTTGTCGTCGCCGGTGATGGTTTGAACGGAGCCGGATGACTGCAGTGGCTGGTCGGGGTGTCGTGGTCTGCGGCCTCAACCCTTGACTGGTGTGAGAGAAGGGGATTTGAGTTCCTGGGTAATCCTTAATTCATCAATCCAAACCTTAATAAACTAACACGTGGGAGAATGTACAGTTAATAGGTGGCACGGCCGTTTGACACCTAAGCAAAAATTTGACGCCGTCTAAAATTAGGGACTAAAAATACGAGTTTTCATACTAAGAGGATCAAATGCCATCAATGTTTCATGCAGGGACTAAGCCCAAAAACCAGTGAAACTTCAGGGACTAAAAGCATATTTAACCCTAATATAATATATAATATGCATTCCACGTAAACTATACGAAGCAATTTGTCACATCTCAAACCATTAAGGTGGACTTATATTACTCGACTTTTCAATCGTTCATTTAAAGTCTTTCTGTTAGTACAAAGCTATGTTTCTATATATGTAAATACTTTTACAAGAAAAAAGAAATAAAACTATATTTAAAAATAAAAATTTAAGTTCTTTATTTAAATTTTTTAATTTTTTATTTAAACGAATTTAGTTTATGAATTATATCTTGTTAATCTTTTTAGAAAAATCCAATAAAAGAAGGCAAATATATATAAACTTTTAAAGGTGAAGATGTGGTGGAGAAAATGGAGCATGTTGCATGAACAAATATTCTACATAATGATGGCGGTTACTTTAGTTAAATTTAATCTCACTTAGTAATTTTTAAATATTAGACTTAGCTTTATTTATCTCATATATATTGTTGTATACACTAGTTGAAAAAAAGGAAACGCATTTAGGTCGCAATTTCAATGTTGTTGGACTAGAAAAAGACGAAAACAAACGCATAATGGTATTTTTGTAACCAAATGTGAACTTTATATATATGATTATATTAATAAAAGAAATACAAAATTAACTTTTTAAAAGTAGATTTTAATAGTTTTTTAGTTTCATATCAATTAATTTTGTACGTGATTAATCTTCACTCTTATATAATGCATTTTCTTATATATTTATTATTGTTTGAAGAAAAAACTCAATTTCTTATAAATAATTACTCACGGAATAGGGTTGGTATGTAAATTATTATGTAATTAAAATTTCCATCTGTATTGTTACTAAGAATCCCACCTTCTTAATAATTTTCTTTTGGTTTAATCTCATCAAAAGTCTCTATTTTTATCTAAAATTTTAAATAGATCTCTTTTTTTTTCGTGTATCAATTAAGTTCTTATTAATGTAAATTTGATTCAATTAGAGATCTGCAGTCAAATTTATCTAACAGTACTGTCATTTATATTGATTTTTTTTTAAATAGCATAGTTGATAACAAAATCCTTAGCATAGTTGATAACAAAATCCCATAAGGACAAAAATGGAAGGATGAAAAAAAATAAGTGTTGTGACCTTTAAAATTGGAAAATAAATTGGGGAAATCTTACGAGAAGTTAGGGTTCGTGTTATACGGAATCCTTCGAGAGTGTACCCCAGAGCCTGCTTCGCTTCGAGCAAGTACTCGTCAATCCACAACCAATCCGCATTGTTGAGTCGCGACGAGGGTAAACACGAACTCAACAAAGGGAACGACTTGAGAGAGAGTTGCGGGCTGTTGAGAAACCTTTCAGCTAATTTGTTATCGTCTATTGAAGGCCTTAGAATGAACCTTCTTGGGGTCCCTTCTTTGTGGAAGTTGCTTTTTTTCGTACCGCGAGCTCCTTGAGAAGTCGCTGGGGACTGTTCTCGGGGGAGCCCTGTTGTGGCTCTACGGCCATTGCGAGAATTCGGAAAGGGGAGGTTCGGGATTTGGAGTTTCTGATGAAAAGGTGAATTAAGAATGGAGAGAGGGAGGAGGAGAAAGAGTAATTACATGGTTTTGGGGAGAGTGACGGTGGTAGGAAATGTTGTTTGGAAAAGGAGGGTTGTGAACATAAAGGTGGTTAATTTCTGGATTTGTGTACAACCTTTGACACCATAGATTTCTGGGTTAATTCCAAATAACACCAACCCTAACTTCTGGTAAGATTTCCCCCGATTTTTTTCCCAATTTTAAAGGTCACAACACTTATTTTTTTCATCCTTCCATTTTTGCCTTTATGGGATTTTGTTATCAGCATTGCTATTTAGAAAAAAAATCAATATAAATGACACGTGTCATTACTGGTCGAACATTGCAAGCCACGTAAGTAAAGATTTAACTGTCGTTAGATGAATTTGACGGCAGACCTCTAATTGAATCAAATTTACACTAATAGAGACTCAATTAATACGCGAAAAAGAAAAGGAACCTATTTAAGATTTTGGACAAAAATAGATATTTCTGGTAAGATTAAACCTTTTCTTTTTCATTCACAAACGAAAACCTTTTAAGAAAGAATCTAAATCTAGTCTCCTTGCACCAACATGTTACAATAATTTATCATTCATATATTCATATATATATATATATATATATATATATATATATATATATATATATATATATATACTCACACTGTATCGTTCTTGTAATATATCATCAATGATATAGAAATCAATACATTGTTGAATATGAGGTAATATAGCATATAAAAATTAATGTTATGATCTAGACTTGTACTCACTCTTACCATACAATATAAATTATTTGTTATATGATATAACAATAATATATTTACAAAATCTTACTTAAAAATGCAACTATATAATAATTTTATTTAACTTATTAATTATCTATTGTATTAGGAGGAATTGATGATCCTACACGGTTGAATTTCCTCTCCTTTTTTATTAAAATAATTTTGTTCACCATTCTTTTCCTTTATTTATTTTTTCACTACTAAACTATTCAAACATTTCCTTTTATATAATAGAGTTACTTTGCGAGATGAAAGGAATTGTTATTTATGTATTGTTCATCGAGATTATAAGATTAAGTTTTTATTATATAGTTATGAATGATATTATGAATATTTAATGAAGTGATTAATTGGTTGGTTTGAATATGATGTGGTGGCATGTTAATTAGGTATTGACGCATATATGTATGAGTTACGTATGACTCAAATCCCACATCGAGTTTGGTGTCCATTATATCATTTCCACTCGTAGAGGAGCCGTAGCATGCACTAACAACAATTAAAAACAATATTTCATGCATCATTCACATTATAAAAACACGCATCTCATGTCTCATTCATTCTTACCAAACTTTCCTCTTTTCTTCATAAAAACAGGGAAAAATATGAGAGTATCCGTTTGTTTGGACACCATTTTCATCCCTTTGAGTCTCCTCATCATACTGAGTTACCATCTCTATCTTTGCCACACAATCAAGAACAATCCTTCCCGTACAACTTATGGAATCGACAAGCTCAAAAGAACAACTTGGAGCGTTAACTTAAATCAGGTAAAAGTGTTTATTATTCTCGATTACAATGTTTGCAAGATTTGATTGGCATATATATATATATATATATGTGCAGGGTGATGCCAGCAAAGCTATGTTGACAGTGCAAAGCTTGAGGAACACTCTTATGTCTACAATACTGACAGCTACTATAACCATTCTGATAAACTTGGGTTTGGCAGCTTTGAGCAACAACAGCTACAATGCTAGCCATCTCTTCAGCAGTGGGTTTTTCGGTTCTAAGTCAGATAAAACGTTCGTTTTGAAGTACGGATCAACTTCGATTTGTTTGGTGATGAGCTTCATGTTGAGTTCGATGTCGATAGGGTTTCTGATCGATGCGAATTTTCTGATGAATGCGTATGGAGAGTTTTTGTCAGGAGGGTACACACACACCATATTAGAAAGAGGGTTCACCTTAGCTTTTGTGGGAAGTAGGGTTCTGTGTGTTGCTGTTCCTTTGATGCTATGGATGCTGGGTCCACTTCCAGTACTTATGGCTTCCTTGCTTTTGGTCTTTGTCCTTCATGAGTTGGACTTTGTCTGCAAATTTCCTCACAAACCTACCCAATGTGTTTTATCATTGCAAAATGTTGATTAATTCAACTTTACCAAACTAATTCATAATATGAAATTTGTTTTTTTTTTTATTTATATATTATAATTTCTTTTTATATTGAAATATCCAAACTTATAAAATGATTTCAAGTCACTTTCATAAACAGATTTTAGAAGGCTCATCTTTTATTAGTCAATGTGTTTCCTACTTTTCTTTTAATTAAAAAAAAATCACAAGATAACTTCATAAGTCTACGTGGCGATTAAATACATCATGAATTCTCACGTGTTAAAATGTAATTGAAATTCATGTTAGATCTTTATTATAAAAGCCAGACGGATTAACAAAATTTGCTCAATTTGCTGCGTAAAAAAAGAAAAAAGAAAATCAAAGGTTCAAATTTTAGAAAGATAGGAGGAATCAGTAAACATTTAGAAATCAAAACTACAATTTGCTAACTCAACGCAAATTAATGATAAGATTAAAGAACGATTTTAAATTTGGGATGGATGGAAATTAAAGAAAAACTTTCATGAATAATATCGAAACTATTTCACTGATAAAAAAATATCAAAGCTTTAAAAGAATGGAAATAATTAAATATTCTAGACACTCAATCTATAACTTGTTAACTTTGTAACAAAATTAAAATCTTGCGATTTTGTTAGAAAACATTTACAATATGTTCGATTTAGGGAAAAAATACAAATTAGAGTTGAATACTTGTTATTAAATTTTAAGTGGATTTTATAAAGAATATGCGGTTAAAAAGTTGAAAAGAAAATAACATAGTTGATTCAATACACTAGAAAATATACCACTATTTAGCGGAGATATTTTGTTTTTGTTTTTTTTTTTAATTTGTGAAAGATTTTACCTTCCACAAATTAATTTAGGGATTTTTTTTCAAACTTTTATAATTAGAGTCATGACAATTGATTTGTAGAAGTTTTTAGTAATCTATTAGTAACTTTTATTTATAAAAATTTTAAACTTTTTTTATTTATAATTATCTACATCCATTAATAATTTCTTAATTTAATGAATTTTATTTTCTATAATAAGAAATAAATAAAATATATAAAATTGTAAATACACAAAAATTAATCAAAATTAATTTTATTAATGATTTAAGATAAAATAAATTTATTGACAACAATGTAAATATAAAATAAAATACATAATGTTTAAAGAACATTTCAAGATGGACTGAAAAATCTAACATGACCAAAAACAATCAAGTTAATTGAAAACATATGAATTAATGTTAATGATCTAAACAAAATCCCTAATAAAGATAAAAGTTTAATACTAACCAATAAATCTGAATTTGCTTCCTATCCTGTCAAGTAAAACAATTTCACTTCTTCAACTACTTTTGTTAAACTCATTTCTTCAACACTATACTTTTTTTGATGTTTTTATTTCGTTGTCAATTGCTTTTGAATATCTTTTTTTCCTTTTTAGTAGCCACTTTTAAAGCCTTCACGAGCCAATTCTAAGTTCTTTGATTATGCATAATTTAACTTTTAGTCTCGTTAATATTATGTTTGTCATTCCTAAATCTTCAGATATTTCTATGTACTTGCTGCAAAAGAATCTATAGGTTTTAGATAGGTTAAAATCTTACCCCAACATATACATCAACAAAGCCCCCCAATACCTGCAGATGAATAAAAAGTTTAAAGCTTGGAAATTAAATTATCAAGAAATGGTGAAGCCAAAATATAAGAAACAAGCAGAGAATGGACAGTGAATGAAAACTAAAGACAACATTAATTGAAGTCATACCTTTCTTTAGCCTTACCAACCAATTCCTTGGAATTATGTTGGTCCATAAACCTCAAATAGTACTTGGAAGGATGAAGAAAGGAAAAAATCTCTTTAACAACTTTTTTTTGACAATTTTTTGACAACGCATACGTGACGGTTTATGATTAGTCCGTTTCAAATATTTTTTTAAACAAATTCAAACAGACCAATAAAATGATGACGTACGTGTCTTGTTGTCAAAAAGTTGTTAAAAAGAATTGTCAAAATATCATCATCCATGAAGAAAATATTACAACCATGTTCGAACCCTGGGTGAGGCGTAACATGAAGAAACTGATGTCCAAAAGTGTTGAGCAATAGAACCGGTGAGTGTTCAATTATCATTGGACTTAGTGTTTATATATCATTTCATACTATAAACATTTTAAAATTTTAATAAAACATAAAATACTAAAAAAATTGTCTAACATAAAAACAATAATGATGAAGACAAAATATAACCAATGAAGACAAAACAATAATGATGAAGACAAATCAAATTCCTAAAAAATTTGATTAAACACTAGGTCCAAAAATTTTGCAAAGAAAAAACCGAAATGAAATTCAACAATCAATTTATAAACAATGTGCAATGTATATTCAAAACCAAAAATCAAACTAATTGTATATATTTGAGGTGGTGTCGCTGCTGAGTGGAGTCGTTAGTGATATGAGAGAAAAGAGAACTCGTCATTGTTGAAAATATCATAAATGAAAATAAACGATCAAAATGAAAGAAAATCGTACCCAAAGCATCTAATCAACGTGCATTTGTGTTAAATGAACCAAAAATCACCTTTAATGGTGGTTACACTTGTTGTTGGAATCATTCAAAGTATTGAAGAGAAAAAGCGCACAAAAACAATGGAAGCGAAATGATGTCTCTCGCGTTGTTTATCTAATGACTTAGATGTTAGATGCCTTAACCAGCCAACATCTAATTGGATTGAAACATGACTTTCATGTCTAAAGTGGTATGACATCGGCCTGTTGGCTATTTGATGTCTAATGTGTATCTAAACATCTTTTCAATTCAATTTGTAATGATTCGAACACAAATCAATGTTGATTTCTCATATTGGTTTATGTCTATATATAATACTTTAGATGTTGTTTTCATGGATATTCGACATTATAATGTTTAATTATGCATAATTCAAGCTCGACAACATATAAGTTCGAGCTCAATAATTGGACAGGAAGAGTCTGACAATATATATGGCGTTGAAAAATCTTTGAAACATACGTTGAAAGAATGTATAATGTCAAACACATGAGAACCCAACGTCTTATTTGTAATTTTATATAAAACAAATACTACCCAGTTATTTTTACTTTGTTTTTTTTGTCTGAATTGATGTTAGACATTAGAAGTCCATTTTACACTATAATAAAAAGTAATCATATGGTAGTGAAAAAAAAAGTGAGAGTGTTGAGTGGTATTTATGCATGAGTCAAGAAAACAGTGTCCCAATTATATAATTTGATGAAAAAAAAGTGAGAAAATGAGAAAATATACATGTTGAATGCATGGAAATGAGAGATAAAAATGTGGAGGTATACGTGTCCGGATGCACATAGAAAAGATAAGATGTGGGAGTGGTTGAGTATGTCGTGTGTAAACTTGAGAAAAAAAAATTGTGGGGTGCCATGTTAATCACCTACAAGTTTAACACCAAAATAACCACAATATAATATTAAAAAAAAATCTAAATGAGAAGATCAAAATGCTCTCTACTTAAATATGAATTATACACCTATAAAACTAAATTTCAAAGAACAAAAGATTGTAGAGAAAAATTGATTTTATTTTGTTTCAAAACTCAATCAAATAAAAATGTTTTTCTTTTTATATTTTTATATGTTTTGTCTAGACGGTTGAATGCCAAGAAAATTAAAATCAAGAGGTAGGCCGAGAAAATGAGAGTAGGAGAGAAAAAGTTCAAACAAGAGAGGAGAAAATATACATTCTTTAATGAATGAAAAAAGAAATATATGCATAAATAATTATTTTATAAAAACTATTTTTATGGAATAAATGATAATTTAAATTCATTTTAGTGATTTGGAAATAAGTGCACGTAACCCTATAACCATGATATCGAAAGGAGAAGAAAATGTTTGGTGTGGGATTAGATTGAATATGAAAAGAATAATATGTGGAAATTAAGACATCTTTCAAAACAATAAATTGAAGATATGTTTGCCACCCATCTATTCAAAGATATTTGCAATTCATGCATTAACTCCTTTTTGTTTTCCACCTTTTATTTTATTTTTTAAAAAATACAGTATGATCTTATTAGACATATCTATTTCAATATCATGTCAAATATATGGTTTCCGATAGAATCTTTAGGCAAATCTCAACAACTTTTCGGCATTTGGATAAGATATAGTGTAATTATTAGTATGAAACTATGAAATTTTTATTTTTTTTAAAGATAATTATGTAAAATTCGAAGTTTGATATTCTCTCAATAATTTCTTTCATTTTTTAACAATTTAAGTATTTTACGTTATTTTAACAAAATTATTAAAAAATTATTTAAGTGTGTAGTAATAATTTTTTTTTAACACATACATTATATTTGATATGTTTATTAAAGTAATTAAGTTGTCATACACCACAATCTTTAAATTAGAACAAATGTGTGGGTAAAAAAATAAATATACAAATAAAAATAGGGGACCATAATTTAATATGATTAACATTTTTGTGAGATTAATTTCAAACATATTTTTTACGAATAATAATAAAATAAAAAAGATATACTTTATTAATATGTATAATAATCTGTATTTTAAATAAAAAATAATAATTGATTTGTGAATTAAAGTTTAAATTCTACTTAAGTTTTAGCCATTAAAAAATTAATATTTAATGATTTAGATGTCGAAATAACGCGCGATTTAGTGATTTAGGTGTTGGATGCCCTAATCAGTCAATATCTAATACAGTAGACGTTGGCCTATTGACCTCCAACATCTAAAGGAGAGAAAAAGTTGAAACAAGAAAGAAGAAAATATATATTCTTTAACTAATGAAAAAATAAATATATGCATAAATAAATTTTATTTTATAAAAAGTATTTTTTTATGGAATAAACGTGATAGTTTAGTGATTTGGAGATAAGTGCACATGTCCCACAGCCTTAATATCGAAAGGAGAAGAAAATCTTTGGTGTGAGTTTAGATTGAATAAGAAAAAGTATAATATATTGGAAATTAAAGCATTTTTTAAGCAATAAATTTAAGATATGTTTGCCACCTATCTATTCAAAGATATTTGTGATTTATGCATTAACTTCATTTTGTTTTCCACCTTTTATTATTTCTAAAAATACAGTATCAATTTATTAGACACAGCTACTTAAATATCATGTCAAATATATCTCCACAACTTTTCGCCATTTGGATAAGATTGTAATTATAAGTACGAAACTAGATTTTTTATTTTTTTTTTAAAGATAATAATGTAGAAATCGAATTTAGATATTTTCTTACAAAATTTTCCTTCATTTTTTAACAATTTAAGTATTTTACGTTATTTTAACAAAATTATTTAAGTGTCTTAAATGTAATAAATATTTTTTTAACACATACATTATATTTGATATATTTATTAAAGTAATTAAGTTGTGATGCAACATCATCTTTAAATTAGAATAAATGTGTGGGTAAAAATAAATATATAAATAAAAATAGGAGACCATAATATGATATGAAAAAAAATATACTTTTATTAAAATAATATAGTTAAATTTATCACTATAAGAAATAATTAATTACTACATTGACCAATTTATATATTAATTTATAAATTGATAGGTGTAAGGCCCTTAAAATATTTAAAGCTAGTGGGCCTCTGGAAAGACCCCAGGCCCATTCGTATTGGGCACATGGCCAAGAGAGGGGTTCATTCCCTTAGCTGTAGAATTTTCATTTCTCCATTTCTTTTCTCTCTCAAGAACATGAACCTTGCCCTAACTCAAGCTCTCACTTCTCTCTAAAATTCCAGTAGATTCCACCGTTTAAAACTTGATTTGAGGCCACCAAACTGCTCCGGGTAGGAAGGGCTTCTAACTGAACCGAACGTTTCTCAATTTCATTGGGTAAGCAGATTTTCCCCCTTTTTCCACTGTTCTTGATTTAGGGTTTACAAGATTTCTGATTTTAAGTACTGTACGCAAATTACTTTTCAATCTCTATGCATTCTAGCTCTAAGAGCTTTATTCTATCACTATTTTGGTGATTTGTAGGTCCCTCTCTCTCTGCCCTAATTTCTAGGAGCACTTTAGAAGTATTGAGTGAGCTTGCTGTTGTTTGTTTCCAGGTAAGGGGAGTTGATATTTTTTTTGTGGTACTTATGATTCTGTAAATTATAGGAATGGTATATGTGTAAGGGGAATTAATTATATATATGTATATATATAAATTTTTTTTGTTGAACCTGTTTCAGTGTTTTATGCATGATTAAATTCAAGATATGATATTCAGTTGGGACTGTTTTATTACTGTCTTATGGAATTGGCTTAGTATGAATTTGATTGAGTAAAGAAAAAGCTTACTTTGGTAGGCTTGGGCTTTGACGTTAGATGCAGAAAGAATGAAATATTGATATTATGCGTGTAGATAAGGTTGAAAAAAAAATAATAATGGGTCTGAGTGATTGATGTTGTGTAAAAACTTTGGAAGAAGTTGAATGTTGGAGGAGGGTGGTGAATGGTATTGGAACGTTGCATAAAGATTAGAGGGTATGGGGTTATACTAAAAGAAAAGAAACAGAGAATGAAACAAAGGTGGGTATTTGACGTGGGCGTCAAATTGGGTTTTAGAGGAAAAGAATATATGTGAGAATTGTTAGGTAGATATTGATCACGGTTATGAAAGGAGAGCTTTGGATGGTGATTTAGAGGTGCTTCAACATCGTAGGCATAGAGGGGTAGAAACTTATTCTGTTGGAGTGTGGGTCTCATTTTCTTTTGAAGAGAATGGGTATAGGCGTGGTTAAGATTTGAGGGAGTTTGGTTGAATATAAAAGTGGTGGACTGTGTGCAAAGAAGCAATCCATAGAAAGATTTGGCGCCGCTCACTAAATTCTGTGGTTAATGATATTTGTAAATCGGCGGTCCCTGTTTGGAAAAGAATCAACAGAAAGATCAAACAATTTGGTTTAGGTTACATTGAGAGAATTTGGTGCAGGTTGGAGTATTCTTTAGCTCTCTCTAAGTTGAGTGTATAAGGGTGTGTTTCTAGATGAGTAGAAAATGGTTGTAGGTCCCGCAGCAGTAATAAGAGAGTGAAATGGGAGTGGGGCCGGTTGGGAATGAAAAGTATAAATAAGAAGAATTGTGGAGAGAAGTCACTGTGAATGAGGAAATAAGCATGCAAAAGCTATATAAAGTAATGAGGGATGAGTAATATGGAGCTAGGAGATGGGTTGGTGAAGAAGAATTCAAAATAATGTTACTGCAGACAAAAGTAAATGAAAAGAGAGAGAATAGAAAGGGTTAGAGGTATTAGGAGTTAAAAAGGAAAGAAGAGAGAATATAAAATAAAAAAATAATAAATTGTAAAATTAGTGTGGGCCATAGTAGCATTTAATTTAATGAAAGATAAAGAGGAATAGATTAATATTAAGTTCATGAGCATTGGTTAAGGTGGGTCCATGGTGGTAGGAAAGAGGTGGTTTTTTTCACTTTAGTTGAAGGAAGTATATTCCCATTGTTACATGAGGGATTTTCATTTTCATCTCATTTGGGATGGGGTTGTGGTTGTATCTTTTCTTTTCTTTAAATTTTGATTCATTAGAAATTACTTCCCATAGGGTCTTTTAATCATGTAATGAATATAAAATATATAATATAATATAGTTACATAAAAAGATTAGTTAAGTAGTTACGATATTAAATTCTATTAATATATATATATATACTTGAAGTACGTACGATATATATATATATATATATATATATATATATATATATATATATATATATATATATATATATATATATATATATATATATAATATA
The DNA here is from genome assembly GCA_036885675.1 of Vigna mungo. Classification (NCBI taxonomy): domain Eukaryota; kingdom Viridiplantae; phylum Streptophyta; class Magnoliopsida; order Fabales; family Fabaceae; genus Vigna; species Vigna mungo. The sequence goes on from CP144695.1 coordinate 2,491,763, forward strand.
AAGTAAGATAGTTGTTTTTTTTTTATATTGAAACATGAGTGGTAATCAATAATTATATTACTCGTAGACATATATAAATTGATGCATTTTATGAGTTGTTACGGGTTAGTTGGAGCTGTTTGGTTTTTGGTATTGATCAACTTAAATTCAATTGTGGAGATGTTATTTTCATAACTTGTGATTGGTGAATAATGTATATGTTGATTGCGGCAAAAAGTATACGATTACAAAGTGTGAAAGCACGATACAAGTGGTAAACCCAGTTCCATTGAATCTCTTGGTGAGATTCTTAGTGTTTTAGAATGAGAGTAGGAGCTCAGTCTTGGGGGTCTTCCTGACGCTCCAATGGCCTTTCTTCTCATGTAGAGAGGATTGGACCATGTGGTGAGGAGTAGCAGGAGGTCTTAGCTTTGGAGGCTTCCATCATGCTCCAAGGTGCGACTAACCTCGTGAGTGGCAGGGCGGGGGAGCCCAGGGCGGGGGAGCCTAAGTATCACAAGCCACCACGGGTGCATGGTCCGTCATAGCTCGACTATCATTCTAAAGTCCGGACGAGTCAAGTCTAGAATATAACTTGTTAGGATCAGTGTCATATATTGCATTACTTGTATGTGTTTTACTTGAGTTGAAATTTGATATGTAAATGTTATAATTATATGTTTTTTTTATATAATCAGCTCACCCTTGCATTTGGTTGTGTTTTGCTATGTCTACGTGTTTTCTCTTGCGATGATCATCCATTTTGGATGGGAGCAGATGGAGAGGAGGTTACTCTGGAGACAGTCTTGGATGAGAATGACAATGCTGCAGCTTAGTCTTATTAGGACTTTCATTTGCTCTATGTTATTTTGAAGAGCTTTGTTATGTTTAAAGTTTCAAATTCCTACTCTTTTTAGGAAGACTCTATTACTTCAAGTGCTTAAAGTTCTAGTCTCCATTCCAATGTTATTTTTAAGGATGACTGTAATCCTTTATATTTTAAATTACTCTTGACTGTTTTCCCTTATTATAATTGATGACGTCTAGACTATATATGCATGTCATATATTATTAGGATGTCACAATAGGTGTGAAAATGTTTTTATAAGACCGAAAGAACCCTTGTAAAACCATGTTATTTCTTGTTGATAATAAATCAAAAATTCGTTTCGTAATAAATATATTGGAATAATTTTCTATGATAGTTCTAATGGACTTTCATTTACATGACATTTGAAAATAACTTCAAATCATCCTAATTTTTATTTCGTTATTGTTTAGACCTATATTAGTTTATTTAAGCAATATTATTTTATTTAGGCACGTATTATCACCTAATCTGTAAACATGTTAACCTTGTTTTTTAGTATATTAGAAAGTTCTTAATTTTACCTTATACTTATGGACAAATTTATGTTATTATCTTAATTTAATTTATGAAGTCAAACATTTTAGTAATTACGATTATATTGGTGTTTTAGATTTTGTTGATCCTAATTTATTACTTTATTTAATATGATTAAACTAAACCTTCTTATAAATTTTTATAAGAAAATAAAAAAAAAAGATAAAATATGAAAGATTTGATAGTGATTTAATTTTAAAATAATCCAAAGCATCTATAAAGTTTCATGTGATAGTTACATTTCGTAACAGTCGAGAGCTATCATAGTTTTGACAACTTAACTTTTCATTTCCTTTTCTTTCCAATTTAACTTTTTTTTTTTTCTCAGCAAAGGGCACTGCCAAAACATTTCATACAATGACTCGACAACATCGCACGCCATGCGTATCCAAAACCAAGTAGGCCAAAGACAAAGACACTTTCTGAAACTTTGCTTCAAGCTTTTATATGCACAAGGGGATTCAATTTTCGACCCAAAATCACTACTCACAGCATAAAATAATAATTGTAAAATATTATAAAATGGTAAGCACAAAAATCGAAACTTAGGACATTAACACAACAAATATGCACCTTTGTTTCGCGATTGAAAAATATGAAAAAGTGTATATGTTTTGGCTAATTCGAGAGAGGATGTATAAACGTAAATTTGTGGGAGATATATGTCACACCAACTTTAGTTTCAATTCATTATCTTTTCGATTTGTAGAATTCTTCTGTTCTCTATTATGGAGGACTAGATGTAAAATATTAAATTTTTTTATATTTTTTTATGTTAATAATATATGATTTTTCAATTCATGTTAGTATTTAATTTTTATGCTTAATGTTTATTGTGGCTTGATCGTTTATGACTTGATTAATGGTTCTTAATGTATTGGAAAATATAACTTGGACCTATAACTAAAAATGAACACCTAATGGATGCTTGTATATAGAGATAGAACATGATTCATTAGTAATATTAAGACTCTTGAGGATTCAAATAATTAAAACTTGATGGGTTATCACAGGCTCAAAGTCAGTAAAGATAGGACTTGAGTATATTGGTGAGTTGATTTTCACTTGAATATGAAATTGAGATGTCTTTGTATACATGAGAATGATCATCAACAAAGTGCTTTGCACTGACCCGTCCTCGAACCGGGGAGCTGGGCTGAAGGTTTTGCTCTAACTAAAGCAAAAGCAAACCGATCTTTTACTAAAAGGAAGGTCTTGGTTCTTTCTTATACCCGGAAGTAGGATCTATGTTGAAAACCTGAGCAAGGAGCCCTTATATGTACATAGAGGATCTCTAATGGCGTTGGATGCTTACTAGTAAACCAATGGATACTTGTTGAAGCAGCTTATTCTCAAATGGAGGCATTCTTGTGTGAGGAACGAACCCTATTGCACGAAGAACTAGTTCTGAAGGAATACTAGCTATATGCTTAAGAAAGGGGTCTTCTTTCAAAGAATCTCCGTCCTTAGTCCATACCTACGTCTGGGGAACTTCTGAACTTCATGTTCACATCTTTGTCTCCCTCTTTCAAGTGAGTTCAGTTAGCCCTTAGGGTCATAAGAGAGCTCATATTTACTTCCATTCCTATATAAGCAATTGATTCTCTTATAGCCTTCGTTCCCCGAGGGAAAGAAGAAATTCTTAAAAAGTCGAAAGATATGAATCAAACGGGGGATCCCTTAACTTTGAAGGGGTCCTTGAAATGAATCGCACTTTTACCACTAAACTATACCCGCCACAATATCATTATTGTATCTTTTGTTGAACAAAGCAATCAGACAAAATAAAGAAATAAGGGGTATAATATTCTAATAAGTCGAGTATTGACATGTTTCATTAGAGAATCTTCTAATGAAATTTGAAAAACGGGGTAATTTTCATTTTTTGATTTTGCTGAAGGTTATATATATATATATATATATACTATTTACGTTACCAGAAAAAATAGAGGGAGTCAGAAAAGAGAACATTTTTTTATTATCTTATTTTGGTTTTATCTAATAGGAATATATCCGTATCTCTTATTTTTTTTAATTACAAATATTTTTTTTTCCGAATCAAATAAATTAAAATAAAGAATTTTTTTAAATATTCATGGGAATAAAAGAAAAAGAGCCCGACTAGGTACTGGCCGGGCTTAGTCATCTTGGTAGTGAACGATGGATGGTCTCAACAAAGAGCTCCGTGTCGGAGCGCACTTGTTTGCTAATGAGGTGATCAAGCTTGTCCAAAAATCTGTTTTCTTGTTTACTGCGCTTTACTTAAATGTGTTGTGTCATTGCAGCAAGCTTATGCCCCGGAAAACAGGCCTCTTACTGCCTTTTCCTGTCTCGTTGACGAGGTCAGGATATCCTAGGATTATCTCGTCTTTCCATCGTAGTAAAGACGGAAAGAAAGATGAGACGTCTGACTTATTAGTGAAACTCTACTTATCATTCTTCACTCTTGCAAGGGCTATATACCCTTAGCCAAGAGATTGATTAATAAAAGAAAGTAGTAGAATCCATAGTGACTCCGACGGACTCTGATCTAAGGTTTACATATATTGACAGTTGCTGTTATAATTGGAATGAACAAATTTTTTTTAATAAAAAAGCAATATTGATTGGTTATGTATCAATTTTTATTTTCTGATCTCATTCATAAAAAAACCATTTTATTTTATATTCAATATTCAAGAATAATTGATAAATGAATAGTTAACGATTGTGATTTGTATCAAGATTTTTTTTTCAATTTTTCAATAGAAAAGGGGGGAGTAAGAACGAAATCTAGTCTTGACAATTGTAAACACTCTATGTTAAATTTCCTTGCACACCAATTGTTTAATGAAAATACCAAAAAGAGTTTCTTGTGTTTTCTTGAACATGTGGTCTAATTTGTTGGAAAACAGGTATGCTTCGTTTTATCACCAAGAGGGGGGAGGGGTGAGGTGGGTTTTCAAAATCAAATTCTTTTTGCAATCTTTTACACAAAGTACAAAACTTTACAAACTTTCTTGAATCGCAAGTAATAGAATTTTGTGTGCAGCGGAAAATCAATGTTGACTACATGAAATATAAAGTTGACTGAATGTAAAAGAGTAGGGATAGAGAATTCAAACCAAGGTTTTTATACTGGTTCGACCTCAATGCCTACATCTAGTGTCCTTCCAATACCAGGAAGCAAATGCACAATAATGGTCAAGGATTTTACTACAAGGCTTTTATAGAGACCCCCACGTCAAAAATATAAAACACCTCTCCAACCCTCTAACCAAAATATAGACAAACCACACAACAAGACTTGCAGCAAGATATCCCCTCTCCTGTAATCTACAACCCACTTTGAACAATCCTCAGAGTGTACCATACTCCACGAGTCCAACCCCTGTAGTCACAACAGGTACAACAACAATCACCACGTAATGCAACACGATTCTTGATCAACCAGAGAACACCTCAATTGTGCTGATTCTGATCAAGCAGTAAGCGCAGTATCAATCTCCTTCAGAAACTCTTCAAAGAAAGATCACAATCGTCTTCTTGATGAGTTCTTAGAGCTCTCAATCATAGAGAAACAATCTGAAACAAAATATGAAAATGTTAGATTTCCAAAAGTTCTTCGAAACAACTCAGGTCTCGTCTATTTATAGATTTCTATAAGACATACGCTCCTGTAGTCGAATACGCTACTAATTCAGTTGACTGTCCCTGACATTTATAACAGATAATTCAAATTAGTAGCAGTCCAGTCAAACAAATTAATTACACATTCATTACAGTTGACTTTCATTCAATGCTCAACTAACTTTTAAAAATATAGTTGTTACTATTCATGAGCATAACAAAATTCCAAATCAAACAACTAATATAGTCGAATACGTGGCACACACAGTCGACTTCGACACAACAGTTCATTTTGAAATTCTTTTCAATGCAAAATCTCACATAGCACTGTATTTGAAAATCTGTGCATAGTCACGAGTTTAATTCAACTTCCCCCATAATGAAGTCGACTTACAGCTTGTAGTTATGCCATAAATTTAAGTTCATAAAAGTGTATGTGGTTTTCCTTTTCCAAAACATATGTAATGCAATCACAACATATGTCACAAATATCATAATAGTGAATATGCATTCATATATCAGATTTCATACAAACATGTTCATCAAGATAACAATCAATATTAAAGATTGGAACATGTAACACATTGCAATACATGTGTTATTAAAAATGTGTTGTCATCATAAAAAACCAGAGTGATATAGATATTGTGTTGTCAAGAATCTCAACATAATTGAGTTATTGAGTGCAAGAGTTCTCGAGTGTTGCACAAGTATTTTGGGATAGAACAATATAAATATTTCTTACTTGTTACGCTGCGATCGACACATTTGGAGTTGGTTTTGTAGCCAACATCCATAGAGGTGACAACAAGAAAAGTCCACAAAAGTGGTAATGAGAAAAGTCCACGGAAGTGGCAATGAGATAAGACCACGAATGCGACAATGAGAAAATATCACGAAGGTGACACCCAAGTTACATAGATGATACCAAAAGCACTCCATGCGAGGAACCAAAGCCCTTCAAGTGAAGCACCATGCGACTTCACTAAGAAAACCAAGTTACCAACTAAAAAGCCTCCCAGGCAAGACAAGGCATCAAGTCACTCAAAGGAAATAGAAGAAACATTGAATTATTCAAGTAAAAGCAAACAATTCATTACACTAAGTACAAGACAAGCTTGACATCCTAGTACCTGAGTATAAGAGAAGCTTAGCATCCTAATGCCCAAGAACAAATAGCAATTCAACACCCAAGCAAAGGAACAACTCAACATCCTAATGCCTGAGCATAGAGAGCATTTCAATGTTTCCAACGACCGAGTACAGGAGCAACTCGAGGTTCCAATCTATGGGTAACTCAACCAGAACAACATAAGCTTATAACAACTTGGTGTGACAAATGCCTAAATACAAAACCAAGAGCAAATCAACATTTCAATACTAGAGTGCATAAGTTGTCCACTACCTCGAGTCTAAACCAGGATTAAAGAAGGTAGTCGGCCACTTTCTTCAAACTCTCAATATAGGCCATTAGCCTGCCAGTCAAGAAGTTAACACTCTTCTTAACCTGAACGAGCAACATCAAGCCTTAAGGCTAGAGAACTTGAACACCACGGTTGGAACTCTGCCTTTGTTTGTTATCTCCCACTCACCTTAGTACACAAGCTAGCCATGACGCCCTACTCGGCCTTCGCCTCGACCGCCTTTACTTCCTTTGACAACAGGCGAATTCAAAAAAGACAAGACAAGAAACACGAGGAAAATCGCCAAGAGGACTTAGAAGTAATGAGGATTTCTTGAAGTGAAGTAACATTATAGAAACATGTTAAAATCATCATCATCTCGTCTAGACCTGCCCAAACCGGCACCACCTATCAAAGTCGGCCACCTAAAAAAAGAAGCCCACCTAAAGTTGGTCACGTCAAAACGAAGCTCGCCTAAAATCAATAGCATCTAAGCATTACCTAATGTCAACAACACCAAGCAACCTGAAGTTGGTAGAACCTAACAAAGGTTGCCCAAGTCGATAACCTAGCATAAAGCTTCACCAAAGTACGCAACACAAGTCAAAAGGGCTCTTCTTACATAACATATTTGAATAAGCTCGACTAGAGGGCCAACCTACTTGCAAAGCTCGGTCAGAGTGTCAACACACATACAAGCTCGGGCAGAGGGCCAACATGCATACAAGCTCAGCTAGAGGGCCAACACGCATACAAGCTTGACCATAGGAATAATCTACCTACGAAAGCTCGGCTAGAGGGTCAATCCACCTGCAAAGATCAACCAATGGGCCAGTCTACCTACAAATCTCGATCGGTGGGCCAATCCAAAAACAAGCTTAGTTGAAAAACCAATCCACCTGCAAAGCTTGGCCAAAGGGCTAATCCACTTGCAAAGCTCAGCAAGAGGGCCAATCCAACTGCAAAGCTCGTCCAGAGGGCCAATCTATAAATAAGCTTGGCCAAATGGTCAATCCACCTATATATTATACAAGTTGGCCAAGGCACAACCAAGAGATCATACACCATCACATACACCGAACCAAACTCTCAAGACTGAGGGCTTATGTTGCTATCCATCCCAATAGACATATTAAAAAGCACGATCCAATAAGGTCCTTTAAGCCTCTTCATTGTGGAGCAGCCCAAACTTACGCTTATTTAGGCCATATATACGTATTATAACTAAATCTTGACAGTTTTGTGTGGTTGTTATTAAACTATTGTTATACTCATGTAAGTATTATTCTAATAGAAACATAGGCTCACGATTCATGTTATCCTATAAATACAACTAGCATTTCTCAAGGAATACTCACTCTCATAAACACTTATACTCATTATATTCATAAAGATCATAAACACTTACTAACTTTATTTTAGTGTCGAAAAATCTTTTACAGATGAATATCTTTCGTGAAACAACAAAAAATCTCATTCCTATCCATAAGCCCACTAGAGTCTTATTACATGTATGAAAATCGTGTTCAAAAATCATATAAGACCACCTAGATTTCAAAATAAAAATATAAGAAGACATAATAAATTAAGTTTCCCTTCATGACACTTGACGACTTTAAAATATATTTATATATTTAAGTATAATCATAATAAGAAATCCAATAATCACTCAAAAAGATTTAATTATTATATGCAATACACAATAATGATATTTATGACAAGATCGAACAAACTTTATTAATCATATCCATCCAAAAGCCATGATAAAATCTACAGCAATTCGCAAAAAAAAAGCATAAAAAAGAAAACAACATTATAAGAGAGATGTATTTTGGGTGAAGAGAGGGGAAGGAATAAAATCAAAATACCCGTGGTTGGATTAATGTTTACCTAATGGGTCACACTATTCCTTCCTTTTTTGCCAAAGGAGGCATCAAATTTATAAGTGAAATTGACTCTTTAAATGAAATATGTTGAAGAAAATTTTATCAATTTCATGAATTATGCAAAATTTTTAATTATATATAATTCTGGCAAAAACACTTTCAATTATACAATTTAATTTTCTCATTCGCTAAAAATTTATGAAAACGTTCTCTAAAGCATAAATTGCATTTAATAACTAAAATTTCTAAAACTGGACTTTTCAAGCCTAATTTCATTGTAAAACTTATTGGCGCATGACGTCTTAAATTTTGACCATCCAATACTTATATTGACCAATCAACCTAACATATCAATACAAACAAAATTTCTATTTCAATCTAACCTAACAAACATGCTACACCAACTAATCCCAATCATAATAGAGATAATATTTCAATAATACTTCAAAAGCAAAATATCTCTCCTTATATGAAAATTGCTTATATTCCAAAAGACAAGCAAAGAACTGGTAAATCACACCAAGCTTGTAGAAACCTAATGAAAAACATCATATTAACGATTCAAATATAAAAGTTTTCTAATTGAGAGAACGAAAATTCTCAGCAGACATAATCAGCAAAAAGTGAATTCTTGAAAAATAAATTTAAATTACAAAGGTAATAAAAATTATAAAAAAGAAAAAGAAAAAATGAACTTATACTCTAAATTAAGATTCGATCGGATAGAAGTTTTGATATTTTATTTTTATTTAGTTAGTAGGATTTTACATGGTTGAAAATGAAAAGAAAAAGTTTAAACGATAGTTAGGAAGAGAAAACATTACAAAAAAAAAAAAGAAGTAAGAGAAATATGAAAAAGAATGGTCAACATCTCATCCAAACAATAACTTTCTTCATTTCCATTTCCCCTTAGGAAATAAAAATGGTTCATAAAATATATCTTTTTAAAAATAAAATTAAAATAAAAAAATAGATTTTAAGGTTAAGACACAATTCTATAAAATCAGTTTATAAAAATTTATTTTATTCATATTCAACATATTTTTTTGTATAATACACATATATTTTAAACCATCTTATAACAAATAACATAATAAATTAAATAAATAATAAAACTCGTTAATAACCTTTAAATAACTCTTATACCATTTTTTTATAAGTAAACTTAAATTTATAAAAGTGACTTTTATTAAAATAATATTTACCATAAGTTAAATATTAAAAAATTATTTTATCTCTAGTTAACAGAAAATCAACAACTATATTTAAAAGAAAATGAGAAACTTCCATGAAAGAATCAGTTGATATAACTTGCTCATAAGAATATGCATTAACCACCACACACTTCACATCAAAACAATTTCCATGGTAATAAAGGTTGATAACTACTATATGTGTCGAAGAAAAGAAACATATGTAAAACAAATTTAAAGATATTTCATGTCTTTGAATTCAAAGAACACGACCAAGCTTTTCCTCAGGTCAGTGTGAACACTCACATTTTTTCTAAAAGATAATGCTCAAAATTTCTGCTAAAAGCGTCTACACTTACTAACCTTGCAAAAAATAGGTTCACCAACATTTCAATATTTTTCTCTTCTAAAATAAATGCTAGAAAATCATTTCTCATTTTTTTCTCTTCCAATTTGACTTTCCAGAATTGACACCTATTCAACATTCGTTTCTAAATCAATATTAATTTCAAATACTAATATTAATTAATACATGATACATCAGTATCATTTCATCACCATCATATTAGTTAAATAAATAAATATATATAAAGTATCGTATCATTCATCAAACTGACATCGAATTATGTTATTTAAGTATAAGATTTCGAGTATTGAACTTTATCATGTAAATGACATGAAATATCACTGAATATAGAGAACAAGTTTTCCGATAAGATTGAGAAAAAAAAAATATCATGTTTTTACTATAAAAAAATAATTTATTTATTTTTTTTCAAAAAGTAGACTTAGACACTTTTTTTTATGGACAGGTGTGATTCACAATGTGAACACATTCTAAAAGATCCACGTTGCTGTTCAATAGTGGCCACTATTTTCCTACCAACCTAAAAGTCGATAATAATTGTCTCTAAAGTATTACATATATAGTTAGAATGTCCAAGAAAAATAGGTAAAGATAGAAGTGGGAAACAAAACTTAATCATGCATTTAAAATAAATACTTATAATTAGATTTAGGTTAAATCTTTTTTTATTTAATATTGCCATGATTTTTTTTAATTTTGTTCCCATTGCTTTAAATATTTTCAATTTGGCTTTTTTAATAATTAATATAATTTTAAAAAAAATATTATAATAATTAGTAAATGACACATGTTCATTTAAAATTAACTTATTGATAAAAGCGTAACATAAGATCTCTGACATTATGAACAAATTATATTTAAAAAATTCAAACCGAAAACATTTTAAATAACAGAATAAAACTATAAAAATCATCGTAATATTAAATTAAATTTAAAATTTAGTTAACCTTATATTTAATTAAAATGTTTACGATAAATTAATTGTTAGAACACCTCTCAGTTTCTTATGTAATAATGTTTTTATTTGATCTTGTATGTGGATATTTGGAGAGGTGACAAAATCTTAACAGTGATTTAAATGTTTTTAATGGTTAAAATTATATTTTTTTTTGTTGTTTTTGAGTATAATTATTATAATTAATCACTCTTGATATATTATCTGCTTTTAAATTGTTTTGTTATTATTTTATTCTTAAAAATCACATTAAATGAAATAATAAAAAAAATATATTTAAATTTCCATTAAGTGTTGATTAGTAAACAACCTGAAACTATTAGAAGTAGTACCAACAGAAATATATATATATATATATATATATATATATATATATATATATATATATATATATATATATATATATATATATATATATATATATATATATATATATATATATTTCTATTTCACTTTCAGTTTGTTGTGTTCACTTTTTTCTTTTTTCATTTTCCTTTTAAGTCATCTTTTATTATATAGGTAGATATTAAAAGTCTATCAGGTGATCATCACTTCTGCATATGAACTCATGCTTTATGTTTTCACATATAAAATATATGCACATCTGTTTTTTTGTACTATGAAGAGGTGACTATAAGTAAAGATTGAAAAAACCGTAGAAAACCTTTTTTAAGAAGTATTTTTAAGTTAGTTTTTTTTTTTTACTTTTTTTAAAAAAAATCCAACAAAAAAATTACTAATAAACAATATTTTATATAAAAAAAATATTTTTCCTCAAAAACATTTTAAAGAATCAACCTGTGTAGTTGATCAAATTTCATTTTTTTACTATGTTATTATTATTATTATTATGAACGTGTTATTCTAAGTTAATATTTAGAGTAGAGAATCTTTAATGTTGAGTTATAGCTATAAAGACATTTTAATTAGTTAATTCAATAAAAAAATTAATAATTAAACCATTTTGGAGAAAATTTATATATATGATTAAGCTTAGATCTCCAGCCATGTTAATTGTTAAATTTGATAATGAATAATGCGTATCAATATAAAGACTAAAAACAAATTAATTATATCCCGAAAAATTATTAATTAATACGATTATCTAAACTCACTAAAAATTATATCATGTTTTATATCTTTAGTCAAACTTTTTAATATTAACCTTCTAGATTCTCCTCACTTTTCGATCCAAATTCGAACACGCAATCCAATACAACCACAAAGTAAAAACAAAATTCATCACTCTATTTAAAATCATGATTGCATTTTATATAGTTTTTACAAGTATCTTTCCCAAAGATAATATTTTGCGATATATAATTATTACAGCTACTCAACATATAACTGACGACATTAATTCTAAGAAAAAAAATATTAATCAAATTTATAAAAAAAAATAGAACATTTTAATGACATGTTTTACATTAAATTTATGGAAAACACATTAGTGCATAAAGGACACTATACGTATGTTATTTTGGGTTTTTAACGTTTGATCTCTATTTGACGTCTATATAGGTGACGTTAATGAGACGTAGGACCCTTTAGGTCAGATGTTTATATAGACGCCGGACCTATATAGGTCAGACGTCTATAGACGTCCGATCCATACAGGTCAGATGTTTCTGAGGTTGCTCCTGACTGATAGTGATTCGAGTTTACAACTTTATATTTTAGTTGAAGAGAATGTATTGTATATTTTTTTATTGGATGGTTTTAAAAACGTAGTAGAGGGAATTGAAGAGTGCAAAAATGCAAGAAATTGCCGCCAAAGAACGCCGCCCAAGAACATGAGAATAACTGCACCAAAACCCAACAAAAACGCATTTTAATCGGTTCAAATGAAAGATGATGCATCAAAGAGTGATGTAATAGGAATAAAACTAATTTAAAACAGTGCAAAACTGAGAAAACAAACCTGAAAAGCGTAATCCGTAGAGGGAAAACGCGACGAAGATGATGAACAAATCAAAGAGTGATGTAATTAGAGTAAAACAAACGGTGCAAAAGTGAGAAAACGAACCTGAAAAGCGTAATCCGTAGAGAGAAAACGCAACAAAGATGATGAAAAATGAGTGTGTGTAACGGCTGTCTCGCGATCACGGTGTCCTAATGCCGACATTTAGAAGTCGGTTCCCCTATAACAGACGTCTAAAGGGCTTTAGAAGTCGGTTCCCTCATAACAGACGTCTAAATAAAGTCAAAAAGTGACTTTTTAAATTTATGGGTTTAGGGTTTAGACGTCGGTTCCCCCAATAACAGACGTCTAAAGGGCTTTAGAAGTAGGAGTGGCGGGATCAGACGTCTAAATGGAGTCAAAAAGTGACTTTTTAAATATCTGGGTTTAGGGTTTAGATGTTGGTTCCCCCAATAACAGACGTCTATAATATTTTAGACGTCGGGATTCTCCCAACTGACGTCTATATGTCTGATAAGTAGGTGAATAACCATTAATTTCCGCCATGTAGACGTTGAGCCCCTTCCTAAATGACGTCTATATGACTGAAAGAAATGACTTTTCACCCACCTGTCACACATATAGACATCAGTTAGGAGGGCCCTGACGTCTAAAATATTATAGACATCGGGGCACCTTCTAACTGACGTCTATATTAGAGCCGTCAAAATGGGTCACAACCCGCGGGCCAACCCGGCCCGTCATGGGTTCGGGCCGGGTTGGGTTTGAAAAATACAACCCACCTATATGCGGGTCAGATTTCAACCCGGCTCATGCGGGTTGAATCCGTGGTGAGCCGGGTTGGCCCACCAACCCACCTACTAATTTTATTTTTTCAATTTATTATTTTATTTATGAAACTCTAAAAAATAAAATACTTTCTTCACTCACTGTGTATACCAAAAAAAAGTAACTTCTGCTCTCACAAATCACTCTACTTGTTCTCATTTGGTAACCTCTACTCTCACAAATCACTCTCAGAGTACTTGCTCTCATTTTACGGTGTTCTCACTCTCACTTCACTAAAATTATTTAAGGAGTAGGTAAAACACCCTTCCTTTTTTCTTCTCTTTTCTCCACATTTTTGTTTTCTCACTACTCTTTCTTTTTTTTTTCAAAAATCCTATAATGACAAAAATAGGGGTTTGTGAATTTGTTTTTTGTTGTGGGAGATTTGAAGACATAGAATGGTTTTTTTTCCTATTCTGACATGTTTGTATCAAAGTTTGTTCATTTTATTTAAACAAGTTGAGTATACATTATTTGAAAAAGTTGCTTTAGAAATCTTTGAATTTGGGAAATTATGTTATAAATTAAACTATTAATTTTTTGTTGATGTTGTTGAGTAGTGGTTCTTTTTCGACATCTTTGAATTGTACTTTTTATTATTATTTTGAATTGTCTTTAACATTTGGGAGTGAAATTTGTTTAAATTTAAATTACAGAAAGTTTGTATTTTTTTTATTTAAAAAAGTTGTAATTAAATGAACTAGTGAGCCAACCCGTTTGCCCACCAACCCGTGGTGGGTCGGGCCGGGTTCAAGTTTTTCTGGCTTGCTAATAAATGAGCTGGGTTGGGTTGGCTCACTAAGTGACCAACCCGTGGTGGGCCGGACCGTGTCGGGTCGGGTTATCCGTTTTGACAGCTCTAGTCCATATGACCAACTTATTTACGAAAATGTCACCGGTCATCAATATACGTCGTGTTTACCCTTAACCGATATTTAAGTAGTGACATTAAATAACGTTTTTGCACTAATGATAAAAAATTATGTGGGCTATACTTCTTATTAATAAGATTCACTTATTATTTAGTTTTTAATAATTTTTAATTAATAAATAGAGTATATTATTTTCAACACGCAAAAAGAAATGCGTTTAAAATTTGTGTGCATATACACTATGCATAACACACTATCCATGGAAAAAATAAATTATCAGCGTATTTTAAAAAAACCTAACAAATTGCATGAGTTATTTCCACACACTTGGCATTTCCAACATATAAAGCAATATTTTTATTGAGAAAAAAAACTGTTGGAGCATTAAATATAATCATCATCATAATTATTTTATACCATTAGCAACTTTGAAAACTTGTATTTAATTTTTTCCTTGAAATGGTATTGTTATTCTTTCTCTATATAGAGAACAGGTAACCACCTTCTTAATTAATACTTATTTCCCCTTTCTCTTAGACTTAATGAATGAAAATAACATTTCGTTAAGACTAAATTCTCACTACAATTAAATTATAAGTAGTTTTTTTAAACTATACAAAAGTTTGATTTGAAATATTTAATTTAGAAGAATATATATATATATATAGAGAGAGAGAGGATATTCTTTGATGAAAACATATATGCAATTTTTATTTTATAGTTTAGTGATTAAGGAGAATGAAAACATCCTTTCAATGGCTCTCTTTAGCCACATATTTAAAGAGTAGGCTTTAAATGATGAAAAATGCAATTTGTGTTTTGTTTTTATCAGGAATCTCTTTGATGAATATGCATAGAAAAGTGATATTTGTAGTAATAGCAACAATACATAATTTTGTATAAGAAAAGCCAATTCCGATGATAAAGTAGAGGATTTTTCTCCCTGTAAATTCGATATCAAACCTTAATTACAAGAAATCATCTCTATCACCTTTTTATAGTTGGCTTTATATATCCCCTATTCCAAAATCATTCATGCATTGAACCTACCCTTAACCTTTTTCCAAAGTGACCCCAACCATGCATGCTGCTAATTTCATCTCACTTTTCATTTATCCACATAAATAACTACAAAACCATTATCTTCTTACACACAAATCAAACTTCAAATTACTCATTATTTTCATACAAGAGATAACCACAGATTAATTAAATTAACTTTTGTTGGCTGAACCAGTCAAAACATCAATTGTTTTTTTTTTTCTCTCATTAATATTGAGAATAAAAGATGAATACTACTACCAATTTCTAAGAAAAGTACTATATGTATTACACAGTTTGTTTTTGTTTTTGCATAGGTTAAAATAAAACTTAAAATAGGAAGAAAGTGGGAAACTATCTAAATTCAAGAAACTCTTGAAAGACATCATCAAAGAGATCTGGAAAGTCGACAGCCTTGTACTCTGAGTGAGGTGTTGAAGATGATAGAGTGAGATGTCTTGGTGAAGCATCAAAGGTGAGGTCAGAAGAGATGAGGTAATCATTGGAGGAAGTTGAGGGTGGAATCTCCTCTTTGCACTCCCTTTTGACAGATGAAGGGAAAGAAGATGAGAGAAAGGCACACTCTTGTTTTGATAGGGTAGAGAAGCTAAGAAACTTGGAAGAAGATGAAGGAGACATGTCGAGTATGATCTCTGGGTTTCCCATGTTCTTGCAACAGTGCTCACCGTAGTAGATTGTCTTGTACAAGATTGGATCCTCCTGAACTCTTTGCACCTGCTTTGTCGCTTGGCAACCCTGGTCTCTGTGAGTGCACCTAAAGTAGCTCCTGAAAATTCAAACCACAACACATCAATTTCTCCCATATACACTAATTCATTCTCTCTTTATTCATATTCATATTTATACATACCTTGGGAATTTGGCATTGAGAATCTCCTTTTGACCATACTTCCTCCATTGGTGGCCATCATCGATTGGAGCTTCGGACTCCTTCTCTCTTGTTTGTTCGGTTCTTCTGCAGACATGAATTGCAAATTCATATAAACCCTTTAATTGGTTCTCATAAACCAAAACCAATCGCAGTGTCTGCAACAATCATTTCTTTTACTGTGCCAAACAGACATAATAAGCAAAGGTACTAAAGACAAAGAAACAAAGATTCTTAGACAGGGTCTACCCAACAACACCACAGTAATACACCACATGTTTATATACATATATGAACAATAATTCACGGGGTCCAATGTTAGGCACACGTAAAGGATAAAGTCACACTTTATCAAATTAAAGAGACACCAAATTAGCAAATCTAATTATTCACAATTCAGCACTTAACATGATCGTGTTGGTGAAGTGAAAAATGGCAAAAGGGAACACAAATTAAAGGTTTTGATTAGCTAACTAATTAATTAATTACCTTCTCTTGTAACACCCTCTTCGTGGTTTAACCGTGGAATTCTTGCAATTGCTCTCTTGAGAGTCCTCGAGTTTGGGAGAGTCCCAAAGTTGAACATTGGAGGCATCGTGAAATTCAGAAGTGGGGTTGTTGTTCAAGAGCAAGAGGGAGTTGTGGAAGGACATGAGCACCTCTTTCACGAGTTTCTGTGCTGAAGGAGAATTTTCACCATTCCCATTGATGACACTCCTGAGCTGTGTAGCAGAATCACGACCTTCTCTGAGGAGGTCCTCGATTGCTTTCATACGAGTACTAGAACCGCCGCCAAGGTTGTCCATCGTGTTCCTACCGATCTCTGAAACTTTTGATGGAACACGCTCAGAAATTGGACCTTGTTTCTTGGTTAGATTTTGTTTTATCACTCACACATTCATGCTCAACTCAACTACATATTATACACGGGCGAGCATTATATATACGATCAATTAAATATAAAAGAGGAGCAAGTTGTCGCAATGTGCACATGCCTAATGTTCAAAGGAACCTTGGCACGAAAATTCCAACAGCTTTCAACATCAACGTAAATCCAACCGCAAGGTATGCGCGTGTCAAGCACCGCGACTAGAGTTATGCCACCTGTGATTAATCTAGAATGGGACTTCGGGGTGGAACGTGGGAAAGGGGATAGTGCGTGGGTTACTCCTTAGGAGCAGTGAAGTGACGTCATAGGATTGCGTTGGCGAGACGTCATCAAACAGGTGGCGGAATTTGAGTGGTCGTGATTGAAGATGGAAAGACTGATATACCCTTACTGAGTATTTTTTGTGGGAAAAAATGAATCCATTGGATAAGGATCACAGTTAGCATTTATTAAGATAACGTTGAAAGATAATGAGAAGTATCTGTTAGGGTTTTCATCCCACTCAAATGGGTCATTATTTTTTAAGTAATAATTTTTCTTTGGAGAAAGAGTTTAAGAATATATTTATTTTAAAAAAAGATTTTATATGTGATGGGTTAACTTATTATAAACTTTGACTATTTTCAATTTGATATAATTTAAAGTATCGACATTAACATTATGATTCGATAGAATTTAAATTTAAGTCTCAAAATTACAGAAAAAAACTTATATTTTTACAATGAGTAAGAATCAAAAAACTATAAATTCATTGTTATTTATCCTCATATCTTCATGTATTAGTTAACAATTAAAAATATTAAATGAAATTAACACATACAAAATGTGTAATATATATAGAGAGAGATCGATATATATTTAAATAAATAAATTTAGAACAATATTAATTAAACTAAAATATCTATTGTAATATATATGCTCTAAAATGAAATTACCTAATTTGTAGATTAATATTTTTAACGACCATCTAAATTATTTTTATAATTAAAGGTATAAACATTATGCAATATTATACATAATAATTTATAGGAAAATCACATATAATACTAGTTATATAACGTTAAATTAAAAAAAATTATAGTTTGGTTTGAGAGAAAGAGATAATTATAGTTTGGTTATATCAAGTGAAGTTGTATTTTTAATTGTTGTGTATACTTTTTTGTTTCATTCCGTACATTATAAGATTCAAACTATAAAAACATTGTTCATATTTTAATTTGTATTTTACAAGTGAATAAATTATATTTTAATTTGTATTTTATAAGTGAATAAATAGTATTTTAAACCTCCAACTTTAAAAACAATGTTAATGTTTTAATTTTTTTTACTGTGGACAGAAGTTATAAGATTCAATTAAACACTTATTCTACTGAAATTTGGTGTGAATGCTTAAATTTATGCGCATTCTAAGTCCCATAAAATAAAATAAATAAAAAATTCATTAGCAATCTTACATTATGGATGTTCTAAGCAAAATTATCTCCTAAAATATATTTATTTTTTGTATGAAAAAGGTAAGTAAATGATCCCTTAAAACCTCAGAAGTTATATTTTATTAAAACATAGAAAACTAAAATAAATCTTCAAAAAATCTCTAAAATTACTATTTTCATCATTTTAGTTTTTGATTGATAAACTCAATCGAAAATAGTAATATGTGCTTAGTAATTAAAACAAATTAATATGTTAACCACTTAAATAAAAATTTATAAATAATATTTAAAATTTATTTAATTTCAATGCAACATGATAAAGAGGTACAATTTTATACGATTCTTAATGTTTCGAGAAATTAACAATTAATTTTTAGTTAACAAATCATTAGACTATAAAAAACAAAGTAACATTAATAAAGTAGAAATATTTGATTTGATTAAATTGCAAGGTGTAATAGAAATGTTTTATAAATTTAACGGCGAGGAATATGCCAATTTGTTGATAATCAATTGATACATTTGATCAGAATGCTGAATAAAATAATAATCTAATCTAAATTTTTTAATAATTATTTATTATAGAATAATAACAACATGCTAAATTCTATTCCATCCTCACTTTAGATTCAGTCCCTCATTTCATGGCATCGCACGTGACAACAAGAGCTAACCATTTGATAATCACGTGCTCTCTCCACAAATTTAGTTTCCGAGTTGGTTTTTTTTAATTAATAAACAACATTTTTTTATTGAAAATAATTATGTTCTAGAAAATAAAAATTTTCAATTTTAAGACACTCTTATTCAAAGTTTGAAATCATAGTTAAATTTAATCAATTAATACTACCTTGAATTGATAACAATTTTGTTTAATATCTTTACCGATTAAATGAAAGATAATATCAACTAATATATATAAAAAAAAACTTTATCTTATAAATTAATTTTATACATTTATTGATTGTGGAGTAATTTTTACCAATCACAGTTTGACACGTAATCAATGTTCAAATGTTGTCAAAAAAATGTTGTCTAAATATCATTATCATCTTTTTAATTCAATTGCATTAAATTTTTTTAACGTGTTAAACATGTATTTAGTATATGTATTTAGTTAGTATTTGAATTGTTTACATTACACATTTAAACTTAAATGTCAGTTTAAAATGTAATTTAACAAACACAATAAAATTGATGATATCGGATAAAAAACTATACAATTTATTTATCAAAATATTTCAAATGTTAGGAGAATAACAAATCAATCTAAATTAATTTTTTTATTGTATATCAATTTCTTATTATATAATTTAATAATCTCAAAACGGTGAAAATGAATGAGTCTAATGGTTATATAATTCTAAAGGTTGGTAATGGTTAATATGAATAGAAGAAAAGAGGTATTAATAGTTGTTTTAAGGTTCAACTAGTGTTAGTTAAGATATATCCACCATCACACTCTTTTAAATTATTTTACCTAATTATAAACTAATGCATTGTTAGGCAATGAGACAACGTGCTAAGCACTATTTTAAATCCACTCAAATCATACTTTGTTGCTTCCTAGATTCCATTACATCATTGTTATCTCTCTAAACTAAACACACTATCATCAAAAATTTAAATTTCAATCCATTTTCTCATAAAAATAAAATAAATTAATTCCATTAGTACGATGTCCATTTACCTATTTATTTTTACTTTTCATAGATAAATGCTTGCTTTGACATGGGATAAGTTGTAGAAAATTCATTACTTATTATATGAAATTCGGAGTGTTTAAGGTCCTTTTTAGGTTACTTTCAAAACGTCATATTATAGTTTCTTGTATTTATTTTCTTGTTGTCTTCTTTAAATCAAATTCCTCTTTTACTCATTTTTAATATATAATAAGATATTGATAGCGATAGACAAT
Source organism: Vigna mungo (assembly GCA_036885675.1). NCBI lineage: Eukaryota > Viridiplantae > Streptophyta > Magnoliopsida > Fabales > Fabaceae > Vigna > Vigna mungo. The sequence goes on from CP144695.1 coordinate 2,512,351, forward strand.
AACTTTATTTTTGTTTGATTAGTGATTTTTATATCATACTATTTTACTTACCCATTAGATGAAAAATTGGAGTGCTTTTAATTTATAATCCTCTTTTAGGTTGCTTACTTTATGTTTTGTATTTCAAAACGTCATATTTTACTTTATTTTTACATATTTTTTGTCCTCTTCGTATTAAATTTATCTTTGACTCTTTTTTACTATATAATGAAGATAGATAATTATTTTATTTTATTTTATTTTTATTATATTATTTACTTAACCTTTATATTATTTATATTATTACCATTATTATTTCAACATAATATTATATTGCACAAAAATTTTAACCATTACATTAATTAAGATAATGAAAACATTATTTCTACTTAATGTTATATTTTTTTTATCATAAATTTCATTAAAATAAATGTTTTAGTACTATATGTAAAATTATAATGATTGGAATATATTCAAACATGTATATTTTTCTCATAACTATAACTGTACATGTATTTTACATACTTCAAATAAATAAACGTAAAAATAAAAAATGTAAATATAAAATATCTTAATTTATTTACGTATTTCCCTCAACATCAAAACCTCTAAAATAGATGTTCTTGTAAACATAATCATTATAAGATCATAATCACATTCAAAAGTTATAGGACTAATTATAAAATTTGACATATACTTAGAAATAAGATATAGGAAGTTTTGAAATAAAATTATAAGACTACACATGTCAAGCACATAAGTTAAAAATATTTTATATCAAATCTCAATATTCTGACAAAACCAGTACAATCAAACAAATTCAACCACTAATTATTTGTTACTTAGCATACAATTTAATATCATTTTAGAAAGAATTTAAAAAATATTACCTAAGTTTATTTCCCTTTATCTGGGTTGTCTGCTTCCAAATAAAAAACATTTGAAATTAGGGACGAGAGTTCAAAAATCCTAAGATTCTTATAACCCTAAACTATACCACTTATTTAACCAATCAAGTACTGATAGGAAATAAATTTATATAATGAAAACATTCTTAGAAACTACTGAAATCCTATGTATCACATACGTAACCAAAGTGAAAAAAAAGGAAACATTTAGAATAAATAAGAAACTTATTCTATCTTTTTTATCATGCATGATTATTTAGTATATTCAAAGTCACCATTAGAGAAAAGGATAAAGAATAATTTTAGAAAGCTATAGAAAAACCAAATAAAGTACATAAAAATATTTAAATAAAGGATAAGATTTAGAAACAAAATAACTTAATACGTAAATTTATGTTGTATATACTTAAACATAATTTAGAATTTTCATCATTACATATATTCTAAAAAATAATTCCTACTAAATAAAAAAAAATGAATATGCATAAAACGTGAACAAAATGATTGATGTATAAATAAAAAATAAAGAGTTAAAATTTCATTTAAAATTAAATAATAAATACCATAAAAAATATTTTTATGAATAGAATAATACACACATGCCGCAAACACGTACACAAATATTCAACTAAACATAGTATACTTCAATCAAATTATTCCAATCCAATTATGTAGCTAACAGATTTCTAGTATCAATACCGAAACTAATTTTTCAATTATATTTTCAAACATAACCTTAGCCTATAATTCACAAGACATTTCAAATGTCTTTTATTTTTTTTATTTAACCGTACTACCTTATTACATTTTTGTTAAAATTAGAGCTATCAAAACGGGTAATCCGGCCCGACTCAGCCCGGTCCACCACGGATTGGTCACTTAGTGAGTCAATCCAACCCGGCTCATTTATTAGCGAACCAGAAAAACTTGAACCCGGTCCGACCCACCACGGGTTGGTAGGTAAACGGGTTGGTTCACTAGCTCATTTAATTACATTTTTTTAAATAAAAAAAATACAAATTTTCTGTAATTTAAATTAAACAAATTTCACTCCCAAAAAATTATGTTAAAGACAATTCAAAATAATAAAAAAAAGTACAATATAATCCAAATTCAAATATATAAAAAAAGAACCAGTATTCAACAACATCAACAAAAAATTAATAGTTTAATTTGTAACATAATTTCCCAAATTCAAATATATCAAAAGCAGCTTGTTCAAATAATGTATACTCAAATTGTTTAAATAAAATTAACAAACTTATACAAGCATGTCAGAACAGGAAAAAAAATCATTTCATGTCTTCAAATCTCCCACAACAAAAAACAAATTCGCAAACCCCTATTTTTGTCATTACAGTGTTTTTGAAAAAAAAAAAGAAAGAATGTGGAGAAAAGAGAAGAAAAAAGGAAGGGTGTTTTACCTGCTCCTTGAATAATTTTAGTGAAGTGAGAGGGAGAACACCGTCAAATGAGAGCAAGTACTGTGAGGGTGATTTGTGAGAGCAGATGTTACTTTTTCTGTATACACAGTGAGTGAAGAGAGTATTTTATTTTTTAGGGTTTCATAAATAAAATAATAAATTAAAAAAATAAAATTAGATAGGTGGGTTGGTGGGCCAACCCGGCTCACCACGGGTTCAACCCGCATGAACCGGGTCTAAATGAGCCGGGTTGAAATCTGACCCACATATAGGTGGGTTGTATTTTTCAAACCCGACCCGAACCTGTGACGGGTCGAGTTGACTCGCGGGTTGTGACCCATTTTGACGGCTCTAGTCAAAATGATAAGTAGCATTTTTGAAAATTAATGTCTTCAAGGTAACAGTTTTTGTACGTATTTTCTTTTTCTTCTTTGAAAAGCTTTTGAAATTATACTTCAACCTTCTAAATAATTTGGATTTTATTATATTTTTACCATTGCAGAAATCAAGATAGTAAAATGTTTACTTAAGTTTTTTAACTTTACTAATATTATTTTTAACTTGACAAGAAAGCTTTTAAAATACCATATATTATTAATAGTAGAATATACAAATGAAAACAATTTGAAACTAATTGAGATAACTTCTGAAGAAACTATATAATCTTCCTCATTCGTTACTTCAATTTATATATATCACAAGTGCATTTTCTTCATATTTTTTTCATCTACCTATCATATTGTAATATTACATTTAAATTGATAGAAATAAATCTAATAATAGTTTAAAATTTGTCAGTTGTATACTTTATTTTCTTTGAACCTAATTGCCCAAGATAAATTACTCTTCAGCACCACCATCATATTGAAAGATAGTAAAAAATAAAGAGTAAATATTCTTCTCTTATTTCCATGCCTTTTGTTCTCATTGCCTCATTTTTATTCTTTTTCCGCCTTTAAATAAAGTTAAAGATTCATGCTAATTCACTTCCGAGGAAAACCTCCAACCTCCAAGAACTTCCAAAATGACTACACTTCCCACTCACATTTATGAAAAAGAAGCATGATTTACTTCTTAATCCATTTTATTAACTATTGTTATTGAGATATTAGTTAATATAATATTCAAAAATAATAAAAAAATATTAAATTTAGTATTCAACGCAAAATAATTTTTCCTATTTATTAATTTCCTAATAATAAATAAATCTAAATTTCAGCCACAGATGCATTTTCTAACCGCCAAAAAAGTACATCCTAATCATAGCAATTAAATGAAATTAGGAAACATAAGACAGTAGATTGTAAAAATTACCTTTTCTTTCTTTTCATTATGCCCTTTCCTGAGAGATTATCCTTTTTAAAGGACGTTTTCAAGCCTGATTTTTACAGAACTATAGTACACTTAGTTACACTCTATTCTCTCCCACACTATTTTCTATAGATCATTGATCATTATTAACATGTCGCCACTAAAATTCCACCCACATCAAATCCTTGATGATTCAGATACCTGAGTCTGTCCAACTTCCATCTATTTACCTTCCTGTCTTGACCCGAAGCATTTGAAAAACCAGGCAAGCTATATGCCAACCTTGGCCTTGTGCTTCCCAACGACATAATCTGTTACTATTTCCATGCCCACCATTTGTCTTACTCCACAGCAGTCTGCTTCACCATCTCTCAACTGGAAAATATAGACCACAAAAATCACGACTGATACAGCAAAATTTGAACATACTGCAAGAGTCATCTTTACTTTTGTGGTAGACAAATTTTAAACATGTAGAAAGTGTATAAACAATGAGAGATACTGCTTTTCAAACCAAAAAAAAAAACACAACTGTATGACATAAAGAAGACAAACTTGTGACAGAATCATTTCAGTTAGTTGCCTAACTTCGACTGCAAAAATCTTTGAATGTAGATTTCCCTAAAAATCTACCAACGCACTGACAAAGCACCATGATCCACAAAATCCATTATTGACTAAATGAGGCTTGGTAATTATACAAACTAAAGTAAGTCAATGTAGATTCCTATGTACAAATAGCCAACAAAACTAAAGTCAGACAGCAAAGGCGGTGCAAATTTTTTACCTACAACCCATACGGACACAAGGATGAAAAGAACCTTGTCTCAGAACCAGCAAATTATGCTAGCAGTACTTTGTAGATGCCAAAAAACATTTGGTCCCTTATTCACAACTTACTGTGTTAAAAGATGCAAAGATGCGTTTGGGGGAAAACCTTTATTATTTATCACTAAAATCTATAGTCGTCTACATAAACAAAAGTATGAATACATACAATTAAAAAGACAGATTCATCTATCCGTTGAGTGACACGTTCGGAAGAGTTGCTTGGCGTATGTTAATTTGCGCAACTCTTTAAAAAATACAATTTTCCGTCTTCATGTTTAAACAAGACCTTATCTATTTCAAGTGTCTGTTCGTCATCCTAAGAAAAGAAGCACTGAAACACTAGCACAAACTTTAATAAAACCCATTAGTTTCTAGGATAAACCAATTAGTTTCTTTAAGAAACCCAAATTTAAATAAACTCCTATTCTATCTCAACTTTCCTATCTGTTAAACATTACTCTTTCCATTCCACATACAATTAGAGTAGACTATGCCTAGAGTCCACACACACTCCTTAAGAACAAATGAGGAGGGTGAACGCAGAAGAGCAGAAGTGGTACTTCATTATTCAATCATGTACCTTGTGCTATAATTCTTGAACATTATGCATGTCTAAGCATTCTACCATTCCTTAGGCAATGTCTGGATCTATCCTGGTTCACAAATTACCACTTTAATGGAAAAATGGATGTCTTCTAACCTCAGACAGGCTAATATGAACATGGGTTGGTCAATTTGCAATCTAAAATGAATTTATTCTTGGATAATGACAACCACCAAACCCGAAAAAACTAGTGCGCTGAAAATAATATTAGAAAAATGAAAAATCATCATCGTTGTGATAATAATAATAACAACAATAACAACAAACATTAAGAACAGAAAAATAGAGAAAGCATGCCCATACCTTGTAACTTATGCAACCAACTCTCACAAAAATGCATTGTGATGGAAAAATATAAGGGAAGCCACTTCATCAACTGAGATTTCTGTAATTTCTACAAGATACGGGACAGTAACACATGTTAACTGGAAACTTGAAGCCTTGGCCGCAAAGTAGCATGTCGTTTTCTCATTAAATCAGCTTCTCTAGCTATCTGGATGTCCGAAGGCCAAAAAATTTGATAGACAACTTTACATATAAAGCGAGGGAGCAATGCCACAATAATTATAAGCAAAATTGTTATCCAATATGTAGGGGACCTTGCCAGATGATAAATAGTCCTGCAATGTTTTCAAGGGATTAGTTAGTTATATCTTATACCCCACAGTAATGCGAGGTCAATAATACATATTACATAATAATTGTGTAACTAACCAGTAATTGGGAAAGACAGGTATAGAATCCAATACCACCATGCAACCGTACGTAATGATTATCGAACCCCAGATTGCAACATGAGTAATTAATACCCAACGGTTAATGTCCATACCAAGGTGCACATTTACAAGGATAACAACTGCAATTGTCCACAAACTGCCCATGCTCCATATGTCAATTGAACTGTCCTTATAGGTGAACAATGGGATGTAGAAAAGAACAAGGCTCTGCCATACTGTATCAATCATAGTGATCCAAAAAAGTTGCATATTGTACGCTTCTTGCCTGTGACCTGAACCATACAGCTTAGGATACTGCAAGAGTGTCCTATGACTCAAGTCCTTGTCCTGAATACCAACAATAATAGTAGGAACAGATGTGTATATCACAGAATAGAAAACACTACTCCAATCTGTCAACGCAGAAGTTGTAGAAAAAGCCGTGCATAATATATACCTAAGACATGGAAAGACATTATTACATCAGAATGTTTACAATCCCATAAAAACATGTAACTATCATTAAAATAATGTAACTTTAGCAAAACAGAGAGAACAAAAATATCTCCCCCATACACGTTGGCATCACAATATCATAAGATAGAGCCGTATAAACATAAGTTAACATCTAAATATAGAAAAATCCTTTGGTCAATTATATGCACACAGCCTATTAAAATCATCAGCAGAGAATAAATATTGAAAATCACATGCTTTTAATTCAAGCTTGTCCAAATTCTGCAATATCAGGGATATTGAAAGAATGAAGTTAAGAGTGGCCAACTCATACAAACACGAGTAACCATACATACCAAAATAACATCAACACAAAGACAGCATTGCGGTAGAAGTTGTACAGAACTAAATAGCCAACACGCTGATAATTCCAGTGCCCATGAACCAGAAGTAATTTTTTTAAAAACTGAAACTGTCCCATTGCAAAATCTGAAGCCATCACTGCTTGGCGCCCTTCCTGCCCACATATTCCTACACCAACATCTGCCATTTGGATCATTGACACGTCATTGGCCCCTGTCAAAAGTAATCAGAACGAAAAAGATTTAGTTCATATTAAATCAAGTTATATATTAAAATCCACCTGGCAACACTAGCGAAGCTTGGTGACCTCAACTTTATGGGCAACTTATTATCAACCAGTAACCAGGCTACCCAAGAAAAACCAAAAAATTAACTGCCATTTCATAAAATTCTAAAGAACTTACCATCGCCTATAGCCAGTGTCATATCATCTGTCCGGCTCTTGATCAGATCAACAATTCCTGCCTTTTGCAAGGGCGCAACACGACAGCAAAGCACAACCTTGCAGGAAGTTGCCAGGTCAAAAAGCTGTTGAAAGGAAATAGGAAATCAGTCAATATTTACCCTTAAAATTTTATTTAACAACTTCCATCAAAAGCTGTGGTATATTAATCTACAACAATAGAACACTGAGATAAAAAGTAAGTTTTACACGTCTAATAAGTTATTAACATTTTTAAAAGCGTTAAAATGGAAGGACAATTTTACCTCTGACTCCAGTTCCTTCTCCAAAATATAAACCAAACTGTTGCCATCAATTATAAGTGCCAATGGAGCAATAGTGCCATCTTCCTTTCCAGGATTCCATTTGGGGAAACCATTGGGAATATCAAGATCTCCATGTCCAGCATTGGTTTTGTGTTTCGAACTCCGACGACCTCCACTTGAAGATTTCACGCCATATTTGGCTTTAGCATCAGCCAGAAGACTTCTACATTCAACCTCTGAAATGCCATTTATAATAATCTGCTGCATATCTCCACTAAGAAGTTTGCAGGAAAGACCAATTGAAATTGCTGTCTCTTGCTTATCACCAGTAAGAACCCAGACCTTGATTCCAGCTTGCCGTAGAGCCTCAATGGCTTCTGGTACTCCCTCCTGTAGCTTGTCCTCAATTCCAGTTGCTCCAAGTAACTTTAAATTGCTTTCTATAAGAGCTGCTGTGTGCCTTAGTTTAGTAGCTCTGTCGGTCAACGAAGTGCTTGCCTCTTCATAACAGCTTTGCCACTCCTCAAGTTCAGCATCAGAAAGATCCCTGGAGCCAATCACAAGAGTGCGCAAACCTTGTGAAGAATACTCGTTCAGATGGCTCTGAGTTGTGTGCAGTATGTTATTATTACTCTCACTGCCATTTTCCAAAATGCTAAACATTGAAGTGTCAGCACCTTTGACTAACACCTTTACCGCATTGTCAGGAAACCGAATAACAACAGACATTCTCTTTCGCACACTATCAAACTCATGCAGACCCAATACGTCCAATCTATATATCACAAAGATAATGATGTTATTGAAATATTTAGGCTATTCAATTACATAACAAATTTTTAGTAATTATATATTTGAAACAGTCAAAACAAAGTAAAGCAAATAGTCCCCCACCAAAAAGAAGTTACCATCTACCTGAGTTTCTCACCGTTGACATCAATAACGATATGTCCTGATGTACGTTCAAAAAGAGTATATCCATATGCAGAGGCTGCAGAAACTAGAGCTTGTTCATCAGGAGATTCTCCCTGGTAATCAATGCATCTAATATCATCTTTTAATTCATTTGTTCCATGTCTGGAAAATCCACCATCACCAAGTATAGGGATTACAGTGTTACAAGCAGCCAGTGTAAGAAAAAACTCATGACCAGAAACCCTTTCTTCTCTATTGGAGTTTTCCCGTAACATCATCATCAGTTCAGAATCCACTACAGGTTCAGATTTGAGCTTCCATCTGCGTTTAGGAGTAACATCCACAGCTGCAGTCAAAAGAAAAAAGAGTTTTGTGACATAAGCACCAGCACTTTGTCGATTCATCATAAGCTTAAAGATGACTTCTGACAAAAACTCAGACAGATGACAGCGTCTACGTTAGATCAGGAATTCAAGATATGTTATTGAATCCTAAGTTACAGACAAATCCATTTCATCAAATTCGCAAACCAGTCAGAAGAAATTGAACAATGAATGAAAAAATATCACAGAGATTTATATATTCACAGAGCATTTTTGCAAGGTCTATCCCAGAATTAATTTTAATTAATTGAATGAAAAATAGCAGCCAAAGAGCAGATTTTACGTTGGCACCAATTTTCATGCCAGCAAAACAATCATTATCATGAAAAGGCAATCAAAATTCATAACTATCCGATACATTTCTCAGACTTTCAAAAGAAATCAACACTTTCAGTTAATCTCAAGAAGACACTGAATACCTGTATTATCAACAACATTCAAGGAGCTCCCATAATTCTTCCCATGTACGCTGGCCCTCTTGAATTCCATTTTGTTTTCTGTGAGTGTTCCAGTCTTGTCCGAAAATATATAGCGTATTTGACCCAAATCTTCGTTTATATTTAATGATCTACACTGAAACCTTGACCCAGAGCTGGCATCATACATATCCCTGTCTTCAATCATGAAGTATGACTGACCCAATCGAACCAACTCCATTGTGATGTAAAGAGATATTGGTATCATTATCTGAAACACTATAACAGAACTCAAGAAGGAGAAAAATGCTTCCATCGGAATCCCATAATACTTATATTTCTTTCCATTATCGGGTCCGTTGGTGAAGTATCTTTTTCTGTAGTAAGGCAAGGTATCCAGCTGGTTCTTGTGGCGTACCAGCCAAAGACACATCCCAATGGCCACAACCAAACACATGATAAAAAGAAAAACAGACAACCAAAGGGTTTCTCTGTTCATGTAACTTTCAAGTCTGCTTCTCTTGGAAGGAGAAGCTGCGCTATTCAGCATTGCTTTTGTTTCCTGCCCTGCATAAACTACAACACCAATTATCCAATCCGTGTTCTTAAGCTGGCAGCCACGGAGAACAATGTTTGACTGGCTAAGGGAAAACTTAAGTCCATTGAACTCCATGTTGGCAGTGAACTCATAAATATTCCGGTTCGGTTGCTCACACCTAATTACCCCAAAAACATCACAAGATTCCGAAGTAACCACCGAAGCTGTTTCCTGCCTAGCATACCTTGTCTTCAAATTTGATTCTCCATCCAAATTCATGGTCTGAATATAGGCAAGCCCACTTTGATCACTCGTCCCCAACAAGACCATATCAGCCGGAATTGTCTCATCAGCAAAGATCTTAACAACCTCCCCAGCTTGTACTTTTTTCCACTTCTTCGATCGGAAATCACCGGACTGAAGCACCAGAGACTCCCGGTTGTTTTCATTGCGATCTGACCTGTGCCGCCGCCAATCCTCATAGCCATCCTTAATAGCCGTGACACAAAGCACAAACAACAGAGGAAAAAGAGACACAGTCCTCCCAAACACAGCCAGTGGAGGAAGTTGATTGAGCGCTGCAATAGCAAGGAAATACAGATACGCAACCCTATGAAACTGAATGAAAAGATTCTTGGGCAAAAAGGTAACAAAGGTGTATCTACTAGTTCGGATCTCGTTCCCAGTGAACTCATACTTGTCGTTGGTCTTCCTGGGATCATTAATATAGATCAACCTGGCACCATCCTCCTGAAAAGCAGGATCATCAAATTGCACACTCCTGTGCCTAATCCTCTGCGATTTACTATTCAACCTATCCTGCACATGAGACGAAGCTCCGGATATCTCAAAGGGAACACTCCGGTTATCAGCACCATGCAGTTCCATTGCACCCCACGATGCCGAGCGCCTCTTCTCGCGCGTGGAGCATTCCAAGGGAAACTGCCAGGGGAACTTCGACTCAACAGCACACCTATCAGAGCTGTTACTATTACTAAACGACGCAGTCTGGAAGCTGCAATTGCCAGACAAAACCTCCTTGTTTCGCTCCTTCACGTCCAAATCGCTGATGTCAGCAATAGCCGCCTCGAACACCGAAGACGAGAAGGAACCATGGCCACAGAGGTAGGTCCGGGAACCCGATTTCCCGCGGCGGTGAACAATCACAGGGCGCGGATCCGATTCCAATAGCAAGGTCTCATCGGAACTCATGAATAGTTCTCCAATCGCATTGTATGAAGACAGCTACAGAAATCGAGCGTTTCGGAAGGGATAGTTAAACCCCAATCCATGTAAAAGTAACGAGATCTGAGACTTTGGAATCAGCAGATGTTATTCTCCATTAACAGAAAGAATAATAAATAAGAACCTAAGGGGTGAATTAGGCGTAAATTGAGGATGGAATTGGATTAGATAATGAGAAAATGATGAGTAAAGTTGAGAAATGGGAAGGCGGAGTAACCCTAGAATGTGAGAATTGGGAGTGAAAGGGAAATGTGGTTGAGAGGAAAGAGAAACGATCGAGGATTGAGATTTGGATTAGGGTGAAAGTGAGAGATGGAAGTTGCATCAGAGTTGGAGATGGCAGAAGAGAGAGGAAGAGAGAGAGAGAGAAAGAGAAAGAGAAAGAGAAAGAGAGAGAGGAACGGTGAACCACCAATAGCAATAACAACAGTAATTGCAATTGCAATGGCAATAGCAATAGCAATACAATACCAATCCAATGCTTTGCTTTTCCCTTACTTCCTTTCTTCTTTCTCTTTCGCGTTTCTTCTCTTCTTCGGGCCACCACCATCCAATGCCATTACTATCCATTCTCTTCCCTTCTTTTTCAAAAAAAAATAAAATTATATTATACTTAATAATTACATTTTCACTTAAAAAATATATAATTTTATTGATCAACTATATATATATATACACATACGATACAAATTTTGGTTTATAGAAATTAAAAAAAAAAAACTTTTTACATTTAAAGAACTAAAATTGACAGTACTTTTTAAAATTTTAAAAACCAAAAAAATAAGTTATCCCAACTTTTAGACATTAAAAATAGGACTAAAATAATTTTTTAATCTATTTTTTATTAAGAATAGTATTATTTTGTAATTAAATTGAATAAGTTGATCTCAATTTGAATGATTATTTTATTATACCCTAATTTAATTTTTGTGAGTTTAATCTGTCACAACATTTTTTATTTCTAACTACAATAAGATCTAAAATATATATAATTTAAATAAATAATACTTTTTCATTCTTATGATTATAAATTAAAAAAGTTATTAAATAATAATTAATTTTAAAGATGATAAATAATTAATCACTATATTAAATAATTTAAATGTTATTTTATAAATTAAAAATATATAAATAAAATAATTATAATTAATTTGTGAATTAAAGTCTAAATTTAACTTTAGTCATCTAAAACTTGAGACGAATTTAAACTCTAATTTATGAATTAATCATAATTTTTATTCAAACTATTTTAATTATTAATAATTTTTAATTTATAAAATGGTATCTAATTTAATTAATATAATAAATAATTATTTTAGTTTCTAAATTATATGTTATTTAATGATTTTTTTTATTGATGATTTTAAATTTTTCATCAGAAGATTTTATAAGATTTATATTTAAAATTTATAATAATGTGTAATTATTTTATTCTTGTGATCTAAAATATTAAATTTTATCAAACTTGTTCTTAACATGTGGTATCATTTTAGGAAATAAGTTTATGTCTAGTTTATTCTTATAAAATTAGTTTGTATGGTAAAGTCTACATTTCACTTGAATTCCATGGTAATAACATTGGACATTTAATACTTTTTTTTTATATCTTCTTCATTTGTAATTAATACCTTTTTCATCAAATCTAAAACAATTTTTTTGCCTTTTCATATGAATTTTGAAAACTCTTTAATCAACATAAGTTTGTTTTTAAAGACACCTCATAACCTTTTTTAAGAGTTAAGAAACACTTAAACAAATTTTGAATAATATCAAAGATTATATAAGATATCAAAAATTGATTAGGTTTTAATTGTTATTGTTCTTGTATCTTTCTCATGAAGTTTTTTATTCCTAATTCTTACTTTATAAATATATAATTTGTTGAGTCATTTGAAAAGTTATCAGTGATGACTAATGTGATTTGTACAATCACTGTTTATAAGTTAACTCTTTTTTTTTTGTTAGTTATAACATATGAGATTGCAAGAAATATATATCCTATTTATTTCTTCTTTATAATCTTGATATCATTTTTGGGATGTTGAAATTTGCATTTTTTTTACATATCCCAATTAATGAGATTTATAGTATTCTGTATCTAGCATCCAATTGGTGGTTATTTTTCTTACTATAGGGACATGATGAAAAAATTTATGAGTTATTGGTTTTGTTATATTTATTCATTTTTAATTATTGACTTTGACAACATTTCTAACATTGTGAAGTAAAGTACCTCCAGTGTATTATCTTCTCTTGCTAATCATTGTTGCTCTTGTGCTTCCAAGATATCACTTCAATCCAAATACTTGTAGACAATCTTTTATGTTTTTTAACAAAGCAATAAATGTTTTATATCTCTCTTACATATCATCAGAATTTTATCTGAGTATTGAATCAAATAATTGTTTTTTAACAAAACAATTTATTTGGATATTCCTTAATTATTCCTGACTCTTTCATCTTTTACAGTTTAAACTCTCTTATCAAATTTAGTACTCTAGAATCTTCAGATCTCCTTTCAAATAATCTGAATCTTTTTTGAATGAATTCATGATCACGATTTTGGTGAAAATCATTTATGACGCAATAATAAACAAACATGACTTTGTTTTTGTCTTTTTTATCTTTGTCCTTGTCTTCTAGTTAAATTTACAATCTTAATGTTTAAAGATTATAAAAGTATAAAAGATACAAATATATATATATATATATATATATATATATATTAAAATATAACAAAATACTTAATTAATTATTTCTTAAACTTATTTTTTTAAATTTAAATAATAAATAAATATATTGTATCTTTAACAAAATACCAATTCTAAAATTAAAAGATTTTGTAGAAAATTAATTTAAATAGAAAAATATTAAATAAATATTCTGAAGAAATATAATATTAATTGTGCATTTATATATCGGTTTTATTATACATAGAAAATAATTCCACTGTATAAGTATAGTTCTTACCAACTTATCAATTTTTATATGATAACATTTAATTAGATCATTTTTTAAATTCACTATTCCACTAAAATTTTCTATCATATTAATCATGTATACAGAAAATTATATAGATATAAAATTATTTAATATTTTTATAAATAAAAAATTATGTTAATATATGAATAGGGTTTTTTATTATTATGTTGCTTGAAGCAAGTACCTAATTCACTTATGAAGATGACCGCACGTAAGAGGGAGCTTTGGGGGCAAATGACAATATGGTCCATAATTTTGTTTTTCCAATGGAATTCTTAGAGTACTTTTTCAATGTTTAGATATTCTATGCGCTTACACAGAGTCTAGTTGATTTTAATAATTTTATTATAAAATTTGTTTTAATAAATTAACACAAATTATGTAAATTACTTTTAAATTTTACTTTTAAGTCATATGAAAGTTTCATAACAAATCTCATTCAAACTCAATAACAAACACCAGAACACTAAATTTCTTAAAATAATGTTTAAATAAATTTTACTAAATAAAATTTAAGAAGAGAAAAAAAATATAAATTAGAACGAGTTAAATATGTTATTTTAAATTATTTGAAAAAATTATATTACATTCTTACACTAAACTTTATATTTATTTATTTTATTTTTAAAAATAGTGTAAAATATTTCATTTGTTACATGAGAAATAATTATTAAAAAGAATATTTGAAATAATTTTATAAATAAAGGAATAAATAATCTAGTTTAAAGAAAAATACAATTTTTAAAAGAATTTAAGGAAAAAAAATTAACACATTACACAAATTAAAATTAAACAATAGCAAAATCACATGAAAAAGTTATTACAAATTAATTAATATATAAATTCGTTTTGGTTTATTAAAAACCATTTTTTCTAAATTCTTCTCCATGCATATAAGTACTTAACCTAGTTACACCTCTTTGTGTCTGCATCAAGCATTAAAATACCAACAATGGTTAGCAAAATACCTAAACAAACTTACTACCAGCACCATACAATAAATTTCGCCACCATAAATTTTAAAGTATTAACAGTCATATTTAGTTATAATATTTGCATTTATTTTAGATTAAGACATAGAGTAATTATTCCTTCAGTGTTCTTAATGATTTATTTTTTTGAATTTTTTATAATTGAAATTGTTGTTGAAGTTTAAGTCTTTATTAAAACAAAGAAAAACGGTAATAAATAAAATAAAAAATTGTGGCTATAATTTATTGGCGTGTATTTTTTTTTTTGTTTCTTTTCATTTGAAATAATAGACCATAAGTGAGTCATAAATGTACATAAATGCATGTGAAGTTACATGTTGGAAAGGAACAAAAATAAAATAAAACTCAAAGATAACAATATGGAAAAAGAAATAAAAACAAATTGTTACTGAAATAATAATAGCTTTAAAAATTAGAAAGATTTTTAGTAAATTAAGAAATTGAAATTGTTATATTATATTAATTTATTGGTGATGACTATGAAATAGCTTCATCAAATAGGAAATATTTGCCTAATGAAGTGTTTTCAAGTTCATTATTAAGGTTCATCATTGTAAAAAAAATGATTATTTGAATCTCATATATGGTTCAGATGGAATGTTTAATGATATATTAGTACTCTAATTATTTTATCAAATTATAGTGCTGAATAAGGTTAACCATTCAAGATGATTTTGTTTACAAAAATCACAAATACTAGATTATGCACATTGTATCATTTAAACAATTAATAACCATTATTATAATACCTTGACAAACTCATTTCAAACTTTGTTCTTAACTTTAAAGCAGCATTTTTGTGAATTTGTCCCACATGAATCTACTTAAACCACCTTACAAATCATACACTTTTGCATTTATATCTTTTAAGAATCTTTTGTTTATTTGTTATATCTATCAAACAAGTGTTTTTTAATGTTTGGACAGTCTAGGTTCTATTATTACAAGATTTTAATTGCTTTGATAATTTTTTCAAATATGAAAAGCTATAATATTCCTTAAGTTTGCTCTTTTGTCCATAATCATCCTCATGAACTTGAGAGACACATGTCGACATCTTATTCCATCAATTTTCAATTCACTTTATTTACTAGTATTATCCTCATCTAAAGAAAGTTGTGAAGAACACAACATGCTAAAACCATATTTCTCATTCTAAAAAAATACACTAGTGAAAAAAACATTTTTTTATCGACTTTTTATATCAGTTGTAATTCACCTGGTACAAAAAGTAGTGTAGTGGCATAATTATATATATCACAAGATTTTCTATTTCAATTGAAGCTAGAACTAATATAAAAAGTTGATCAATGGTAAAATAATAATAAAATAGAACACCTTTCTATACCAGTTTTAGCTCCAACTGGTATAGATTTTTATTTTATATATACTGGCTGAACCTTGTAATCGATATAATATGTTTAGTTTTGCCCTTATTCCTTCCTATCCTGATTTTACTTTTGTTTCCAACACAATGCTTCTTCTACTTGACTATTCCATCTCTGAGTTATACAACATAATTGTTATTGTCGTCATTGTTCGCTAGGGTTGTGTTCGCTAGGGCTATGTTCGTTGTCAGTGTCATCGTCGTGCCCTACGTTCTTCTCTGTGTGCAATTCATGAGGCTGTTTGGGTGTTTTACAATATATTATTATTATTATTATATTGCAAAAGTTAATTCTGAACATTGGCTTTGGAAGTTTTAGAACATTAATAATTTTTTATTAGTTGGCAACGTTAATTGTTTTTAGTTTTCATAAAGAAACTTGGTTAGAAAATACTGATATAAACTTTTTTATGAGATGGGATAATTTAGTATATAATGATTTCTTGAATTATATATTTGACTTACTTATTTCATGGATGTCTTATATGTATTTGAATCCTACTTTAAATAGAACTTACCATATTTTATTGCTTGAATGAATGAAGTTTATCTTTGATGAGAATTGTATATATTGTTAGGCCTTTTTAGAAGACATCTTCTAACTCTTGTGAGAATTATCTCATTCTTAAAAGATTAGGTTGCGACTACATTTTATTGTCTTCTTGATTTGATTTTCACACACTCCAACACTTATTGAATAAATATGTCACAATGTATGTCATACAGGGTAAAGGAATCTAAAGTCTAGGAAGATGTTCATCTTCCTAGAAAATATATAAGAAAATAATTTCTCAACCATTGTGAATTACCTAATGAGATATTAGTCTTTTGAAGTCTTATGAATTTTAACTTGTTAGCAACATAGAATAGCTATGATGGCAATGAATATAGGAGAACTTGTTTGGCCTAAAAAAGATTTACATAAAGTTGCCACCACCACTACCCTCACATGACTCACATAAAGGAAGGAAAATAAAACAAAACAATTAGCCTCAACTCACTCACTTCCATTTCTTTCAAACTCCACTTCTCCCCATCCATGCATAAAATCAAAATTTGGGATTCCATTTAAATATTTTGAATTTAGGTGTAATGTAACACCCATTTTCTTCGAGTGTCATGGTAAAGATACTTTTTTTTCTCTTAAAAAATAATAATGAAAACATCTGATACCATAGGAAATTCAAATTTTCAAAATTCATAATGTTTCACCTCAAATCAAATTGAAAAACGGCCTAAAATTAAAGTACTACAACAATATTATTTTCTTAACAAATTTTGAAATCCCCAAAAGTTTTCCCCGCTTGTCTTCTCGTATTGAAACATCACCCGCATCATTACCTGAAATATCACCTACTCCTGAATATTATACGACCATCATAGTCACGTGCACAAACAAACAAGGGTGAGCTAACCAAATACAAGAAAAACATATATCACAATCTACTCACCTACACTACTCAATCAAAACAACATCATTCACGAATCTCAATCTCATACCAACTATGTCATTCTTTCGTAACCTACTATCATAAAAATCCTGCTTATCAAAGCAGTCTTGTTTAAGTCATTATCCCTGCTTAACAAAGCAGTCCTACTCACCAAAGAAGAGTTCAAACTGAGTCATTATCCATGCATACCATGCAATTATGCTTACCAAAACAATATCCATTTAGACTCATCATCTCTACTTATCAAAGTAGTCTTGCTTGTCAAACTAGTGTCTGACTCCAAACAACTGCCCTTCCTCGACTTACCAAAGCCGCAAGAGAAGAAAACAATTGAAACTCGTATTTATAGTTACGACAATAATGCATATCATACACATCCAAACTTAGCATCAACTGCTTTTCAATTCATGAATTAACCCAACCAATGATTACAAACTCAATCATGCTCAATTATAATTTAATATCTTGTATAGACTAGATCATATAATTCATCTGCCAATCCACAACTATCAAGATACAACTACACATACATATCACTGACACAATTACTCAACATTTCACCCAATACTAATTAATTTGAATATTTCGTGGAAAGATTGTTCTAAATATAGACCTTTAATTAAACATCTAACTGATCAAAGTAAATAACTGCGTGTTTAGAACCTATGATAAAAAATAAAGCATTACCTTATCGATGTAAATAACTGACACGCATATACCGACAACTTTTTGGCTGTCGCAAGGCCGTCGGTAATTACACTTTATCGATGACTTTTTGTCATTACCGAGGGATATATATCACAAATGTGTCTTTGATAATTTTCTCTTTATTTCAATTTCCTTAGTGAATAATTAAAATAATAATAAAGAGTAAGGCAGAGAGAAAATTACATAGATAATTTTATACTGGTTCATATCACAAGGGCCCTACGTCTAGTAGCTTATTCCAAACGAAGATTAACGTTCCACTATCACAAAACCAATAAACTATTACAATCACACAGAAAGACAAGTTTAAGGGTTTAGAAAACACCTTTCTAGTTACCACAAGTGATGAAACTCACTTCTCCTAAAGGTCAAAAGGGATGAACACCTCCTTCAAATGCTTCACGAAAGATGAACACTTCTTTTGAATCTTCACAAAGGATGTAGACTTTACTCAACAACACCAACAACAACACTCAATCACACTCCTAGTGAAAGTTCTCGCAGTGGTTAAAACAAGTTAAGGCCATAAAGCATAGCATATTTTAAATAAATATTTAATTTTGGTCTATGGTAGCAGTTCTAACAGGAATCGTTGTTATAGACCCTTAAAATTAAATATTAATTTAAAATATGTTACATTCTATGGCAGCAGTTTCGTTGCCAAAAACCTAGTTTTTTTTTTCTGGTTTACAACTTCGGTTTTTTAACCAAGGCAAAATCCCCCTTTTTCTTGTTTTGGTTCTTAACCGATGCCAAAAACCAACTCTTTTTTACCTCACCTCACTAGTGCAAAAACAACGTATAACGTCACGCATTCAACATCCAACCACTGAATAGCCAACGTTAAAAATGACCGATGACATTTTTGTAAATAAATGCAATTGTAGAACGTCAAATTATATGGAATTCGACATTATATTATGGTAATTATTTAAATCAACGTGTCATTCTCTTTCTTCTTTCTTTTAAACCACCAATAGTATGTCGAGTTTTGTAGGGGCTTCGACGTATTATTTGTCAGCCAGAAGGCAAAAAGTAACTTCTTTTAATTCTTTTTTTTTTCTTTTAAACCACATATAATACGTTGAATTCTGTAGGGGTTTCGACGTATTATTTTTCAGCCAAAAGCCAAAGAGTTACCCCTTTTTAATTCTTTTTTCTTTTAAACCACCAATTATACATCAAATTTGTAGGGGCTTCGACGTATTATTTGTCAACCAAAAGTTTCCCCTTTTTAATTTGAGCGAGACACTAGTGCAGCGAAGGGAAACGATCACGGTTGTTTTTGAATATACGCCGCGGTTGGCATATACGGACGAGGTAAAAAGTCTGGGACTTTAGGCCGCGGTTCCAACCGCGGTAATAACCTGGGGATATGACAACATTTTTTTCTTGAACCGCGACCAAAACCCCCTTTTTTTAACCTTTGGCCTCGATTCTTTCTTGAACCGCGACCAAAACCCTTTTTCTTTTAATTTTCGTTTAACCTTTGGCCTCGGTTGTGGCTGAACCGAAGCCATAGTTAGGCTTTCTACCTCGAATTTGGCCACAGTCGCGACCTATTCTCCTGCAATTTTTTTTTAATAGCAGGTTTGTTTTTGTGATATCCACTATATCAAAAACAGACCTACATCTCAAATAATATCATAACAACACAAATTCAACACAATAGTCAATATTTACATCACATAATGTACAAAGTCTAATAACTATAAATTAACATGTTCTAATGTATTTTAAATCTAAAAACTATGAACTATTATATAATTTAACTAAATGTTTTGCAATTGCTTTTCTCAGGAATGTAAGTGGCTTCTCAGGAATTGGAGTAGGAGTCTTGAATCTCTGCACAAGACAATTGATATTAATTAGTGTATACGAATTCCAAATGTTGGAGAAAATCAAAATTTATTAAATTTAAATATTATCATTTCCCAGCCTCTTGTGATATGGGCACGAAAATGTGGGTCATCCAATACATTACATAGTATTCGCACTCATATGACTCATTATGTCTGTTACACTACAATATATCATCACAATTGTAAATAGTTAGTGAAAATCATTAAAAAAAATAACTATAAGAAAGTATGGCTTTAGCATATGTCAAACCTTGATAGCAATCCATGCAAGCTTTTTACTATTAGCAATTGATCTCCTAACCAACATCATACTTGCTGAAATAGAACTATATATAAAAAAAAGTTTTAGCATTAATTTATATAACAATTCCCTGACGTAATGCATTGGATGACGACCACTATTTGTGTCCATATTACAAGTGGTTAGAAATGGTAATATTTAGATTTAATGAAATTTTTTTCTCCATAGTTTAGAATTCATATACACTAATTGAAATCAATGTGTCTTGTGCGGAGATTTAAGACTCCTTTTCTAATACCCGAGAAGTCCATTCATTACATACAGAAAGCCCTTGCAAAATATGTAATACAATTATACAATAGTACGTAGTTATTAGGATATAATAAGTTGTACATTGACATATTATCGTTGAGTTGATATATAGTCATAATAATTTATACATTTAGTTGATTTATGGTTATAATTCCATTTTTCATTTAAAATAATATTTTGAACTGTATTTCAGTATTGTGGATACTCTGCCTTTGTATGCAAGTCTATTTATGTGATAATGATATTCTAGAAAAAGAACCATCATTAAAAAAACTACAAACTTTAGGCAGCGATTGTGACAGAAATCAAGGTAGAAAAGAGTTTATGACCTCGGTTCTGACTCCAACCAACCATGGATCCTTATATTAAATAAATCTTTTAAACCAAATTGGACGTCAGTGGTTATGACAATAACCGTAAAGTCGACTTTTGGGAACGGTTAAAGCAAGCCGAGGCCATAAAGGGTAGCATATTTTAAATAAATATTTAATTTTAAGAGTTTATGATAGCAGTTATTTAATTTAACATGACCATAACAAAAAAATTAAAACTATTTATTAGCAACCAAATGAGGTTATACACATCTTACTTGTAACCTGAAATGAACTTCATTAACACCAACCGCAAGGCAAAGCGCAAAACAATGGAAGGAACGAAAGAACAACACACCCAAACAATGGAGCGAGAGAGATGACAATGATGGAGCCACAACGAAGGAAGGAACCCATAAGAAAAAAATCAAGCCAAAGCACGAACAAGGATTTTGGAGAAGAAGACAAAGCGAAAGAATGGAGCGAAACGCTAAGTTTTTTCAAAAGTTCAGACTTTCTAAAACTTAAGGTTTATTCCAATCAAAGCCCTCAAACAAGAATAACACAAAGGAAAGGAAGAATCTTTGAACAACACGAAGGAAAAAAAGATTAAGAGAACGGAGGCGAAGGTTCGCAAAAGTGAGAAGAATAACAGAACAAATCTAGGTTTCGCTAGGAAAGCAAAAACGAGAGGATAAGAGAATAAAAGAGGTAGAATGTGCGAGAGGGAGAAGGAATGTAAAGGAAAACTAGGTTACACATTCAAATGACTTCTTACACCCTTCAGTTTCCCAGATCGCATGCACCAACAAAAAAAGAAAAAGCATTTTGCAAAGTACAATTAACTGTACTTTGCAAAATGCTTGGAACAACTTTTTAGGATTTAGGGTTTAGGGTTTAGGATTTCGAAAACACATGAACAACTTGGAGATGTTTTGATATTTCTCTTAAGCAATTTTCATGTTGTTCAGCGTGTTTCAGTTTCACATTCTCTTTCCTATCTTGCACTATTCTCCATCGGCTATTTAAGAATCTTGTTTAGTTGCTAATTGAAAAGTAAACAATTTTTCAAAGTGAAAATCAAAGACGCCGTTAATAATGAAATTGTAAAAACATTTTTGTCCAAACCTTACATTGCATACTACAACAACGACAACACATCCTTTCAACTTGTAAGAAACACTTTTAGAGCTGTAAATTTTATATACATGATGCAAATATTTCACTTTCAGGAAAGATCTCCTTTGCTTAAAATGTTGAGAACATTGATCTTGAACTTAATCAGAGAAGTTCTACTGACAATGATTTGGAGGAACCCCATCATAGACTTGAAACATTTTTCCTAGGTTTACAATTCTTAGAATCTTCATCGAGTTTGCATCATCAATGTTTATACTTTTGGTTCTGATTCTAGGTGCATTGGCCACTGTCTAGAGTATTGATATTGGGTTTTAACATTTATAGGATTGGACACTTGTGTTTAGCCTTTTCTTTTTATAAATTTGGTATCACTAGCTTAACATTTAAGTGAGTTCTTGGTTTATCACTATTTACTTATATTTTAGGTTACTGAACCATATTGGCATATGATGTATAACAAACTTCAGTCTGCAAATGACAGAGATGAGCTAAGTTATTCTGCTCTTCTATTATTGATATTTTCTACTCGAAACATGTTATTCAATTAACATCACTATTTTTTCCTTCATAAATGTTTAACAGAGTTGCCATGTACCTTACTGGCCCTTGCAGACACCCTCCCATCATGAAATCAACAAAATTAATATCTCTACTTGTATCTACTTCACCCTTTATTTGCCTAATTATATTATATATATTACAACCAGCAACAAATACATCCCTTCTACTTAAGGTGGTTAGAAAAAACTTCCATTGAGTTCATGGGTCGCAGAATCATTTGTTTGCAAGAATCTGAGCTAAAAAACTCTTCGTCTAGATTTTCTACACTCTGATAGAGAGAAGTAAGTGATCCAACTTCAATTGGTTGCATATTTGACTCCTCACGCACAAGTCTTACAATAGTTCCCAAAGGCAATGTGAACAAGCTAAAGAGAACATCCACAAAGTCCTTTCCCGCCTCTGCAAAGACTACTTTGTTTCTTTCTTTGATTACCATAAGCTTCAAGGAAATCTGCTTTTCAGGTCTAGTTGTGAACATTGTGATCAGCCAAGAATCTAGGAGAATAATTTTCTTTTTTTTTTCTTATCGAAAAAGTTCCAAGCACTTCGATTATTTATATAGAAAACGTGACTCTCATTGATGAACTGTTTTGTGATACAGATCTTTTCAACTTCCTGGGAAGGGGAACCGAAGAGTTGCGTGGTGAAATGCATAAGTTAATGTGATGACCTTTCATAAATAATGGTAGATGAGATTTTGAGAGACACACTATTGAAAGAATTCAGATTAGTATGAGTGCTTATTTTAATAAAAAATACAGTTACTGCATTAATAAAGGAAAAGTGAACAACTAATTTGAAAATTTATTAAAAAGGTTGTAGTACATCAAATAAAATGGAGGAGATATCACCATAGACTTAATAACTTAAAATCAATCAAATCAAAAAGAAATTACATTGAATTATGAGACTATATTGTCATTAAGTTGTAACGTTTAAGAACAAATTTAAGTCTAAATTGTATTTTTGAGGTTAGGATTTAGGACTTAATAACATTTGTATTAGTATTGTATTAATGTTAATTTTGTTTAATCCTAGACACTAATAAAATGATTTAGTCAATTTGACCCAAAATAATCCATCATTTTTTACTTCCTCACTACCATATTTTTTCTTCTCATACACCACTCTCCATATCACCCTCCACATCACCTACATCATTTACCTTTTTCATCTACTATTTCCATTTTTTTTATATATTAAATTTATATACTAACTTTTCTAATTATTCCACTTACTCTTTTAAATTATATTTTATCCACCACCTTTTCTTTATTTTATTCCACTTATTCTTTTTTCACTTTCTTATTTTCCTTTTTTTTGTCAAGCAAATCCGAGATTTGACATGACAATTGGAAGGATTGCTAAACAT
Source organism: Vigna mungo (assembly GCA_036885675.1). Classification (NCBI taxonomy): domain Eukaryota; kingdom Viridiplantae; phylum Streptophyta; class Magnoliopsida; order Fabales; family Fabaceae; genus Vigna; species Vigna mungo. The sequence goes on from CP144695.1 coordinate 2,536,467, forward strand.
TAATTATCAAGCAAGTCCAAGACTTAACATGACAATCAAAATGATTATGAAGAAAAATAAAGAGCAAATAAATCTGACATATTACATGACAATCAAGCATACAAATATAAAATGAGGATGCAAGTGAGAATGAAGAAAAAACCAAAGATAGCTTGATCGAACTACAAGTGAGAATGGAAGCTTTAGAATATGGAGATGATGATATGGAGGAGAAGAGATGTGTTGAAGTGTTTTGATGATGGTAGAGTAGGGAGAAAGAAAATGAGGACAATATGGTAAGAGTGATGAAATTAAGGTGATAATAGGAATAGTAATGGTATTGGGGAAAATGAATTTTATTGTTGAAGAATGATGGAGTGCGAGAAAAGAGATGTGTGTATGTGAAGATATGAGGTGTGTGTGTGTGTGTAAAAATGGAGTGAAGAATATGTGGATATTTATAGAGTTATGGATAGAGAAAGTAGATGAATAAAAATAATATAATAAAGTGGGTGAAAAAATTAGATGAAATAAAACATAATAAAAAAAAGTAAATAGTAAAAGTTAGTGTGAAAAATAAGTGAAAGAAATAATATAAAAATTAGGTAGAAAAATTAGGTAAAATAAAATATGATAAAAAACCGTGAATAGAAAAAGTTAGTGTGAAAAAATAAGTAAAAGAATTAATATAAAAAATGGTTGGAGAAATTATATGAACAAAGTAGGTGGAGGAAATAATAAAAAATGCTAATGGAGAAATTAGGTGGAGAAAGTTGGTGAAGAAAAATAATATAAAATGTGAGTGAAAAGAGTAGAAGAAGAAAATAGATGAAGGAAATTATAAAAAAAGATTGGTGGAGAAGGTGGTGGATAAAAATAATTTAGAAAAGTGAATCACTAGTGAAAAAACACCTTTCTATGACGGATAAAAATTATCCATCATAATATGTTGATCAGTGGCAGAATTGTAATAAAAGTAAGATATATCATGACATAGTTTTGTATATCAGTCATAATATGAAACGCGGTGGCAAACTTGTAAATAAGTTTAAGACATATTATGACGTATTTTTATATATCAGTCATAATATAAAACACGGTGGAAACTTGTAAATAAATTCAATACCTATTATTACGTATATACATATATCTGTCATAAAGCGTAAAAATTTATTAATATATTATGATTGAGTTTTAGAAATCAGTCATAATATCAGATTTTCTAATACACTATCTCTAATTTCAAGTTCCCTCTCCTTCCCACCACGAGTTGATGGGTTAAACAAGTTGGCTCACCGACTCACTTAATTACAAGTTTTTTTAAATCCAAAAAAATTATAAAATTTTGTAATTCAAATCTAAATAAATTTCACTCTAAAATAATGTTAAACTCCAAAGACAATTCAAAATAAATAAATAAAGTACCATACAATTCAAATGTAATCCAAAAGCAAGCACAAAAAACGGATAAATAAGTTTCTAATATTGATAATTTTTGTTTCACTTATCCATTTATAAGATTAGAGTCTTGAATAGATAAATTTATAATATTTTACTCTCTTGAAACATCTTTTTCTTTATACCCATTTACAAGACAATAAAATAAAAGTGTTAATTAATAATATTGAAACACAAAGTAATAAATAATTAAATTAAATTAGGTGTGTTTGTGAGTCAACCCGGCTCACCATGGGTTCAACCTGGGTGAGTCAGGTTCTAAATGGGCCAGGTTGAAAATTGACCCATGTAAAAAAATTACATTTTTTTCAAACTCAACCCGGCCCGAACCCCGTGGTAAGCCAGGTTGGCCCGCGAGTTCTAACCCATTTTGACGACACTATTTTAAGGCTTAAATACTTTTTTGGTCTCTATTTTCGTCAACTTTGTTAAATGTGGGACTCATTTTTTTCGAATGTCCATTATGGTCCTAATTTTAGTAATTTATGTTCAATTTGGTTTTTTCTCATTATGTTGTATAAATTATTAACGACATACTATACACTTAGGGAACTAGGGTATATATTAAAGTTAAAGAGTTGTTTTATTGTATTGAAATATGTTGCAACAATTGTATGATGACAAAGGTGTTATTAATAAGGTAAAGATGGCAAATTATTATGGCAAAGTTCACATGTTCGTGGTTCATCATGTCAATGGGCCAAAGGTTGTAGAAAATGAATTAAATAAAGTTCTTGACCTTTGTCGTGGACTTGTAGAGAGTGGAGATGGTAGTCATGTGGGAGGTGAGGGTGATGAAGTGGAGGTTCACGATAGGGATGGAGTGGATGTTACGGGTGGTCATCAAATGAAGGTTTAAGGTGAAGATGAAGTGGAGGTTATGAGTGATGACGAAGTGAAGGTTTACGTGAGGATGAAGTAGAAATTTTGGCAATCATGTAATGGATGTTCAAGGTCAGGATGAAGTGCAAGTTTATGGTCAAGTGGAAGTCGAGGTTGAGGGTCAGGCTGAAGTTCAGGTTAAGGGTAAGGATGAAGTTCAAATTGAAAATGTTAGTTCAATTGACCATGATGATGAAGTGGATGACAAAATGGATGACGCAGGAGGAGTGGGTGTAGGACTTGTGAATGTTGATGTAGAAGTTGCTAGTCATGTACAAAATATTGTAAAAGGAAATATGACAATTGGAGTGAATTTAAATGAAGAAGATGTTGATGAAAAAGATAATGAATCAGTTGTTGGTGTATATACTCAAAGAAAATAAAATGATAAGGGTTTGTCTAATGATGATTGACACTTATAGTGTCTGGTAAGTTTGCAAGACAGTGGAAGTGAGGGTGATGAAAGAGAGAGTTGTAGTTTATTTCGAACATTTGTTATGCCAAAATATATGATGGAGTATAAATGGGAAGTGGGAACAACTTTTACAGATAAGGAGAAGTTCAAGGAGGTTGTTAGACGTTAAGCAGTGCATGCTAATAGGAATTTAAAGTTTGTTAAAAGTGATAAAAATAGGGTTATAGTCAAATGCATGGGTGCTCAACGAACGTGTCAATGGACAACTTATTGTGTATATTTGTCTTCATGTCAAACTTGGCAATTGAGAAAAATTATGGACGTGCACAATTGCGGTAGAGAATTCAACATTAATATGATGAATGTTAAGTGATTGAGTGACACCTTAGATGAATCCTTACAAGAAAATCCAAATTTGAAGATAGATGATATACATATTAAAGTTGTCAAGAAATGAAATATAAATATGTCAATATCTAAAGCTTTGAAGGCAATGGTAATGACATCTGGTCAAGTAGAAGATTCATTTAAATATCAGTTCAAAAGAATTTATGACTATGCATATGAATTGTTGAGATGTAATCCTAGATTAACCGTAAAAGTGAAAATAAATAACAAAGATAATGCAATATTCCAGAAAATTTATGTTTGTTTGAAAGATTGCAAGAATATCTTGTTTCCTATTTTTGTCAATTTTATTTAATGTAAAACTAATTTTTTCTTATGTTTATTGTAATCCTAATTTTAATAATTTATGTTAAATTTAGTTTCTTTTCATAATATCATTTAAAGGATTAATGACGGACTAAAAAAAAATGAAGTTTAGAATTTTATTTTCAGATTATCAAAATCGAATTCTAACCTAAAATAAAAAGCCATGCAATAAATATGAAAATGATGTGCTACCTTAAAAATATTAAAAAAACAAAAGATAGGTCAGAAAAAAAATCAATTCTTACCCATGTCAAAAATAAAGAAGGTTTTAAATAACATCAGTGCTATATTAAGATTCACATTAATTAACAAAAATATTAACAACTTATCTTTTTTACAAACTTCACAAGAAAAAAAAAAACCATAAAAGTTAGACCACTTTTTATAATCTACATGCTACACAAAAAAAAAGGTAAAAAAAAAAACCTTAATAGACTTGATAAAGAATTGCAATATATATATATATATATATATATATATATGTTTGTTAACGTGTGTATGCTGTTTTTTCAGTTGGTGCATTTTAACAATGTGTATTGGGTTTTAGTAGACAAAAATATCCTCATATATTATGGATTCTGAGTTTAAGGTCAAGGGTATTTGAATAATTTTCTTTCTCAAAACTAAAAAAAAAAAAAAACAAGAAACCCCAGACCCTTACTCACCTCTCTCATTCCTCTCAACCCTTTCTCTTTCATCTCTCACTTCAATATATAACACAACCCTCCAATAAAAATTCAACATCAACATCTTCAATTATTTTGTTATTAGAGTGGAAAACAAATGAACGAACAAAGTAAGAGCAACAAATTGTGGTGTCGCGGGTTGTTGTGTGTGGGTAAGGGAGAGTATGGAGATGAGAGAGAAACAAATTAGATAAGTGAACAAGGTAGATTAGGGTTAGGCGAGTGTTTCTGATTTTTTCAATTGGGACTACAGTAGAGATGATAGAGAAAAAGTTAGAGTGAGAGAGATCAAAGAGAAAGGATTGAGAGGAATGAAAGAGGTGAGTAAGGATTTGGGTTTTTTTTAGTTTAGATAATGAAAATTATTAAAATACTCTTAACCTTAAAACTTAAATATATGATATATAAGGGTATTTTTGTCTACTAAAATTCGGTACACATTGCTAAAATGTACCAAGTGACATAGCGTACGCAAGTTAGTTAGAATCCATTATAATTTTTTATAGTACCAATTAAAAAACTATTATTCTAATAATTTGGTATACTATTAAAATTGTTAATAAATCTAATTAAAAATTAATTCAAATTGATGAGTATCAATTCTGATATTAAAATTAATATTTAAAAGAATTAAATATGATTTAAAATAATATTAGTTTTCAACTTTTTTTATTGAAATCAACATTTTAACTTTAACATTTCAAAATAAACCTTTAATATTTAATTAATTTTATTGACATAATTTTGAAATAATTAATCATTATTATTGTTCCTCATAGATATGTTTATTTTTAATTTTAATAATACTGATAAATTTAAATTGAATAATTGCAACAATAAGTAACCTGTTTTAATAACACCACTTGTTATTAATTCTTATTGAAAGTAATAAACTCTAAATACGATTAATAATGTTAAATACATTAATTATTAACCAAAGTTGCCAAATTATTTTTAAAAAATTTATTTATCAAATATAGTTCTGTATAATAAACGAAAACAAAAGCCATGTCCCATTTTTGTTATCACCGACGCGAAATCAACCACAGAAATCGGTTTTTAAGGACCGGATTACTAAACATAAAACAATAAAAGTTTTATGCTTAATTAGCCATTTAGTTAGTTGGTACTTCAATTTTAAAGTTGTTAATGAGATAGTTTGTTTTGTTAGTTTAATTAACATAATCATAATGTTAATATTATTCAAAAAAACATTGATCCTTTTCAAACAATTTAAAAAAAAAACATATTACATTAATTTTTACAATTTGAAATTTGAAACTAAAACAATTGAAGGACTAACTTTAATTTTTTTAATGAAAATAGATACCAAATAAATAATTAAACGAAAATTTGTTTTATAATTTCTTTGAAAAGGATTGGGGAAAATTTCACCAAGGCACAGTAAATTTGATAGGTTTAATTTGATGCATGAACCGACATGAAATTTCTAGAAAGTATCTTTAGAACAAACTATGAACTATAAAATGCAGTTTATTGTAGTGAAAAATATTCAGAAAGTATCTTTAGAGCAAACTACGAATGTATCACACATGTCAATTTTTGAATTTAAATTCTTCAATGACTTTCGGATTAAAAGAAAAGAAGCTCTAATTCTCTATTTGAGAATAGATGAATTATATTTTCTTATTAGTCAGTTTACATTCATAAACTGTGATTATCGAGCAATAGCAAAAGAAAATAGGTAAAACAGAATACACAAGTTTATCAGCAATATAATATAATATAATACTATGCGCCATTTTCTTTCTCTAAACAGAAAAGTACAAATTGCAATGTGAAATAAACAAATTTTTAAATCAAACATAACGAGCAATTATGTATGGAAAATTCATGAAAGATAATGTCTCAACTATCTGATTTTGTGTGTGTAGTATTAGTTTGTGAACAAGCTGAACCTGGACTCTGCAGAACTTGGCATTCGCGGCCAACAGATTCCGATTCCGACTCCGATTCCGACGCCACCATTTCTTCCGTTTTAACCTTCTTCATACCAAAACAAAGGTATAATTCTTAGTACTACTTCTTCAATCGGTTAATGAATTAAAAAATCAAGAACACCACATGCGCGTACCTCCGATGTCGATGGCGCTTCGTTCACGATCTTTCCTTGTTCCTTCTCCCTGAGCGTTCGCATAGGAGAAACTCTCTGTTGCAATGAGAAAAGGAAAAATCAGCGTCGAGAAGTTGAAATTGAAACGAATACAATATAACAGGTGCTGTTATTGTTGTACAGACCATGCAGCGATTCTTGAGTTCCTTCAAGCGGAACAACCGATCAACCTCGATCTCGAGGTTCTTCTGAATTTCCCCTCGCTCTTCCATCTCCTTCATCTTCACGTCCAGCATTGCGTGTTTCTCGTTCAGTATTTTCTCCGTTCTGTCCTTGTCCTCTTTCATCCTCTCTAGCTTCTTCTTGACCGCGCTGAGCTCCTCCGCCAGAGACGTCTCCGGCGGCGCAGCTGCCGGAATCGAGACGGCGGCCATTGGATTGTTCTCTTTGTCGATCAATGAAATCTCAAAACACGGCCGGTCGGGCTTGGGTTTGGGCTTGGCGGAAGGCTGGATGGGGTCGGCGGGAGAGTTCTTGAGCTGAAGCGGCGTCCGGCCAGATCGTGGCCGGATCTTCGGTGCTCCGGTGGTCGGAGTTAGCGTTTGTGTCTGCATTTTTGTTTGCTTTTGGTTTTATGCCGTGTTTGGTTGGTTTGTTATTAATATGGGACTGGGAACTGAAGGGAAAGGTATAGAAGAGATTCGAGACGACGAGTTTTGAATTTGAACCAGACAGGCGCTAACGGCTAGTGCCTTTTTTTTATTGAGGTAGGGCTTTGCTTATAATGTTTCTCGCTTTTAAAAAAATTATTACATTGGATTCTCTTCTATAGATTCGCATGTTAACACTTACATTTAAACTTATTCATCAGGAGTTAAATCGTATATTTTTATTACAAATTTATGCAGATTTCATTAAGCGGGAAATTTCTGATAATAGCAACACGCAGCAACAATGCCGGATAATTAATTAAGGTATCCACAAGTTATGAACATATTCAGTTTAATTTATTTTAAATGAATAATTCTTTTACATCATCATTGAATGCTTTCTATTTTCTTCTTGAAATCAATTTTTGTTTGGTGCTAATGTTCATAATGTTTGAAATGGAATTTATAAAGCAAAAAAGAACTCTATCAATGTCAAGAAAACTTTTTGAAATTCTTAATCATTCTTTTTGAATTTACGGGTTTGATGTATGAGGCGATCTTGACTTTAGTAAGCACGTCCATTATTAGTTTTGAAATAACATGTCCATTTAAATTGAAAGAAACAAGAAAATATTAATACAAGATTTCTTGAGTAAGAGTTTTACCATAATTGTTAACAATTATGGTTAGATTTATGCAAATTATTTAAGGAAACTTTCATCAGCAATGTCAGTTATATTTCATAGAGTCATCACTAGTAAGATAAAATGAACAAAATAATTGGATGGAAAAAGCATTGTAATTAAAGACAAAAGCATTTCCTAATACTATAAGATTAGAGAAAATCATATCTAATAGTAAAAAAAGAGATTGCTAAAATAAATATATATATTTTTAAATCCAATGAAACTAACTGTACAAATAAATGAAGGCCTACTTCTCAGCAAAGGTGAAAAGGAAATAAAATATTCCCTTTCGGTGTTTATAACAGGTTTATTTCAACTTCCATAATTTTTAATAAATAAATGTTTCACATGAAATCTAGTAGAAAATCCAGAAGAGTCAGAGATAATCCATTGGAAGATCCCAATTATCTTCGTCATCCCATTCTTTTTGATTGGGTTTCTTTCTTCCCACACTTTTTCTTCTCCTTGAAATCTGACCATATGTCTCGGATTGTTCGGAGTCATAATCTAAAGAAGTTCTCACATTGTGATTGCCCAAAAAACCCTACCGCAAACAAAATAGGTTGGTTTATGATCAGCAGGACAAAATAAACGAGCATATTATTTTAATGAGAAAAAACAACAGTGTTCAATCAGTTTCCTGCACTGAATTCCATATTGAACACTTACACTTATATAGAAGAAAAACAATTATATATTTTATTCGTTGACACTAGTTCATAATAAGTGTGATTGTATATTTTTGTTTTTCCAGCAAGAAAACTTGACAGAATTTAGAACCAGAATCGTTGAAGAAGAAACATATTCAGCAGTCAAGAAACAGATGTGGATAAAAAATCACTAAGCAAACCTAGCAGTTTGACTGATGAAGTAAAGGTACCTTAGAAAGCCTTTGAATGCGTAAAGCTGCAGCTTCATGCACAACAACTGCATCAGATACTACTTCCAGAACGTCCTCAACCAACAAAGAGTAGGTACTCACCTAAAATGTAACATGTGTATCTGGATGAGCCTTTTTTTCTGGGAGAACTTTTATAGAAATCCCTAGAAACAATCAAAATTTTAACATGCTCTAAATGTTAAAAATTTATAGAGTAAATCCTTACAAGTAATAAGATATCAGGGTGGCTCCAGGATTTTGATCCTTACAAGTAAAACCTTTCCATTTTGGTTGTTCAAAATCAGCCCAGAGGGTTAATTTCAACAATTTTTTTATTGAAGGAAGAAGTTGAGAGAACAGAACATTGAATAACATTTTCTAGTAGATTATGATGTGTGACATGCCATGATAAAACATAAAACAAGAACCCCTATTTATACTAAATAATACTAGATCGTTTCCTATCCAAATAAGGAAGCATCGTAAGATGATAAAGACAGGTGGAAACCAAGAAAATGGGGAAACTTATCTAAGATACCTCTAAAATGTTCTAAAAGATATAATATTGATATATTTTTCCTAGATACTAACGCCGTCCTTGAATTAAAGCTTACCAAGCTTTAAGCTTGTCACTATTAAACTCTATAATATGGCCTCCACCGGACATGCCTAGAATGATCATCATTCAACAAAATAGCTCCTGTGTTACCTCCCCCAGAGCATAAGTTTCGTATTTCCTATTAATTGACAAAGTTTGCATGCAATCTAGCTTTGTACATGTACTATTAATCTTACTAAGAAGCCACCTACTTACCAAGCTTGATGGAATGATTGATAGTCCAAATGAATCTAGTTCAAGTTCTTCAACAGCACCTGAATTGATGCAGAAAGTGTACCCACGCACCTACACGTTAAGGTTTCCAGAATTACATAACAAAGACAAAAGAATAAGTGAAAGACATGGTCAAGAGATTTATAACCTTTCCAATGTTCCGTTGAGAGGGTGTTACAACTTTGTATCCAACCTGGCAAGTATTAAAAAATTAAGATATCTAGTAACTTTTATCAGATCAAGCTACACAGCTAACAATTCAAATGGCTATTTTATTTTGGAAAATATTAAGGTTGCAATCACCCAGTGTCAAGCTGTGAGTCACCCTGTTGATGCAAACCCATGAGTTAGTGGCATTCATCCAATTTATCAACTATGTAATTTTATCTAGTTGTGCCATTGACTATCCATGTTGGCATTCTGTGTACCAAGGTTCTTGTTTTGCTAAGCAATAACGGTGGTCTTGTTACTCTAAGAATCGGATAAGTTCCCAGTTCTCAAAGAACCATAGAGAATTTATATCTCGCCAAGAAATTCTTTATTCCAATCCGTGTTGGTAGCAGGTTGCCTTATTTACACATTATTTGCAATAATTTACTCGGAAACTAAGAATTTTGAATCAAACCCTAACAAGGTCTGCAAATTACTCCGGTAACTAGTCCAACAGGTACATGTATACGGTTAAAAGATGGAAGCTAAGCATGCTAGCCTTGCCATCATCACCTAACTCCACTGCTAATGTCAGCCAATGGATCAAATCTTATTTTTGAACCCGATAACAGATGTGAGGATATTTAGAACACATTTAAATAAAAGATTTTGAGATCTGCCTTCATAAATACTCAAATAGAAAAATTGCTTATCTAGAAAGGAAGGTAGCCAAAAAATCTGACACACAATTTCATATCAGAGGTTATGTTCACATAATTTGCAAACCATGGAAAAAACAAGTCACTCATACAAGCTTAGATTCGTTAAACGACATGATATCCCCCTCTAAGGCAAGGTTATGGTCATTGCATTAAATATTAATCTGCACTGATTCAGCAACACCAAGAGTTTGAGTACCGTATAATACACAAAGACAACTTCTTATCCATATTGTGCCACACTATGAACCTAAATAAATCATGTAAAAGAAAATAATCCTCAAGTTTGAATAATTTAAAATAGTAAATCATACCAGTGTCTCCAATCCAATCATTTTAAATTCATTATCCATAACACTTTCATCTTGGACAAGGACGACATCTCCAACCTGAAAAAGGAACAGGCAGAATACCCAGGAAGTCACTTGCTGGCAAAGCCAAAGCCAAGCTGGCAATTTGCCATCAGAACATTCAATGCATCAGACATTTTTTACAAAACGATTTAGAATCCCCTTTCCACTGAGGATATTTCTAAGTAATGTCTTTTATATTTTTGCAGGCCAAAAAAAAAAAACTCCACAAAATGATGTAAAAGCAATACTTGGATTAAGACTGAGTAAAGTATGTTTGAAGCTGGCATGTACACATTCAACCGAGAGAGGGATCAAACTAAATAAGAGAAAAATATCTCCTGAATCCAAACTTCGTATACCTGGCTGATATCTTCCAGAAGGAATTTTTCTGAATCCCCAGAAAGCAAGTTTGGCCTCACCTCCACAAACAGCACCATCCACTGAAAATGGAATCCACCAAAAGAATAAATGCATAAACAAGTTAATTTCTTTGTCCTACAAATAAGTCATCACACCAACAAAACAAACAAACACTATTAACAGACTCCATTCAAAACTTGTATTCTGGAGACATGCTAGCAAAACTAAGAAACTGCACAGAAAACTGAGATTGAGCAAATATTTTCAAGACTCACAGAGGTGGTGTCCACCCAAAGTTGCGAGACGAACCCCATGCTAAGGGCAGAGCGAATGCTGATCACCTGCTTGGCCAACAAATTCGACCTTCTAATTACCTGTTTGCCTCTTCTCACTCGTTTATCTCCAAATTTCTCATTCTCACCTTGATCACCATCTTTCTTCAAATCATTGCCATCCCCATCTACATCCCCCTGAACCCGAATCAAATCACCCTCTCCCTTATCATCACCACCTTCCACTCCATCAAACGGGACAGACCCACTTTCAGTGGGAGAATTTTCCCCAACAGGGTTTCCCTCCAACCCGAAAGTCTTTTCCTTTACTTCTTCAAATTCAAGTTCGTTGTAAAAGCCATAGCCCCTTGATGGGTCTTCATTGGAGCGAGAGCTGAGTGCCCAAAAGACACTCTTGTTATTGCAACTGGTTTTGGAGGGTTTGGAAGAGAAAGGGACGCGGGAATTTGGGGTAAGTTGGGTTCTGGGTGAAGGAGTTTGGCGCGAATTGAGGAAGGGGAATCTCGGAGATTCTGCAGCTGAAACGGTAAGAGGGTTTGTGGCGAGAAACTCAGTCATGGTGAGTGATGGGGTAGACAAGGCACAAAAGCAGCATGTTACAGATTTTACAGCATTAGAATATGGAGTTGTGTGTTGAATATGTGTTTATGTTGAAGCAGAAGCAGAAGCAGATGCAGCATAAGGGACAATGGGTGTGGAAGAAAAGTAGAAAGCTAATCATCAATGGATGTTTAGAAATTAGGGAAATTATTCAATTAGATAACAAGGGGTTTCAGAATTTCTTTTTCTGCATTTTTCTACATAGATATGAAAAACTAAAATATTATCATAATTATCAATCTTTTTATCTATCAAGAATGTCTTAATCCATGTTTGAGTTAGGTATTTAATATGAATAAAGAAAACTTTATAGCAACAATTAAAATTCACTTCCCTGATTATATACATATAGATATTCTTAAGAATTAGTTTTAAACAGTTAGTATAGATGCAAACGCAAAACATTATTAGATCACTCAATGCAAAATATATTTTCATAAATTTAAAACATTGTTTCGAAAATTTTATCCTAAAGAATTTCCAGAACATATAATCTGAAAATCAGTTTTACGAGTGATAAAATAGTCATTTTGAAAATATGTGAGGCATGCGAAACAACTGTGGGGTGATTAGTTTGTGATGGGCCCAATAGCCCATGTTTGTGAATAATATCCTCCTAAGCAGAAGTTTGATCCATATTTTGACACGAGGCTAATGCAAATTCCAGGTGTTGGTTGTTGTATAAAGGAAGAGGATGACGCAGTGATTCTCTAACATTATTTTCTCTGAAACTCTTCTCCATGAGAAAGACTGTAGCAAAGGAGAGGAGAATTTGGGCTTCACTTTAACAAGGTAATACTTTTTTATTCTTTAAATGTTTGTTCATTTATTCATTAAACTATAATCATGCCTATTTTTGGTGATTTTTTTCAATTAGGTCCCTTATTTTTTTTTTTCTCAATTGGGTCTCTATTTTTGAAAAATTGAAACAATTAGGTCACTGCCGTTAGTTCCGTACTAACACCGCTAAAAAGGATGACACGTGTCAGCTCATGATTTTTTTGAATTTTTTAAATATATTTTTAATTTTATTTTTTTTTCTTTTAAAAATAAAATTTGCCACGTGTCAAGTTGACATTGTGCCACGTAGCAATGACAGTGTGAGGTGGCACTGACAGTGCCACGTGTCACTGTCAAACCACGTGTCATTGCGTTTGTTTCAATTTGGTCCCTGTATTTTTATTTTGTTCCAATTTGGTCCTTGTATTTTTATTTTGTCTCAATTTAGTCCTAATTTTTTTAAAAATTTAAAAAAATTTGTTTCTTCCCAAATAAAATACGGTATGTACATTTTCCAAATTTTTGTCTTTAAATTTGTTTCTGTTAAGCAAATTATTAGTAATGATGAATTGTTGAGGAAGTATTGAGACTATACTTGTGTAGATTACCTTCACAAAAATATTTATTATTGAGATGTTAACTTTTATAGGTTATTCATTCATATTATTTAGGTTAAATGGTATCTTTATTACTATATAAATAAAAATGTGTCATATGTTAGTTTGTAATTTTTTTATTTTCTAATAAAAAAATTAATTTGTATAAATTTCTCTGTAAAGATTTATATACAAATAAAATTTTGTTTGAACTTGGAGAGAAACAAAATTGTTTAGTTTTTTAAAAAAATAGGACTAAATTAAGACAAAATAAGAATACAGGGACCAAATTGAGACAGATTAAAAATATAGGGACCAAATTGAGACAAATCTAATGACATGTGGTCTGATAGTGACATGTGGCACTATCAGTGCCACCTCACATTGTCATTGCCACGTGGCTCAATGTCAACTTGACATGTGGCAAATTTTATTTTTAAAAGAAAAAAAATAAAAAATAAAAATAAAAATAATTAAAAATATATTTAAAAAATTGAAAAAAATCACGAGGTGACACGTGTCACCCTTTTTAACGGTGTTAGTACAGAACTAACGGCAGTGACCTAATTGCTTCAATTTTTCAAAAATAGGGACCCAATTGAGAAAAAGAAAAAATGAGGGACCTAATTGAAAAAAGTCACCAAAAATAGGGACTATCAGAATGATTAAACCATATATATATATATATATATATATATATATATATATATATATATATATATATATATATATATGTTTCGGTGAATATTTTGGGGACCGAAAGGACTGACCTGGGTGACGTGGCACTCCTTCTTTGTGACGCTTGATCTAGTCGATTGGTGTGCTTTCTCCTGTCTCTTAATCGTTTGTTCTTCTTAAATCTTCAACCGTCCGGGAATCTCCAAGCTTGGACCGGAGAGGGGAGGTACCCGCAATGGCACTCCGACGCCCAAATTAGGGTTTTGTATGGAAGAGCCTTGAATGCAAGGCTAAGGATGCTCAATATGCGAATGTAGAGTGAAATCACTCAGCTAATTCAGAGCGAATTAGGTGAAACGTAACAAGTGTATGGTATAGTAAGATAGCATAAGAGAGCATACCTGGCTTGTGATTCCAGCCCTGTATATATAGATTATTATCAAATATAAACAAAATATAATATAAACAACTATACCTGAATATCTGTTTGTTCAAATCTTATCTGATCTTATTTGATACTTATAATATTTGTTAAGATATAATTTCAATAAATCATATTCTCATAATGGTCCATAGGCCCAAAAACCATAATGTCCCTTTATTAGTATGATTGAGGCCCATTAACCGTTTAGGACCGTTCGGCTACTAATCGTAACCGTTCGGCCCAAATATCATATCGTACATCATCCCCCAAGTCCAAATAAAGCGTTGGGCTTTATCAACGATTGAATGCAGGACTTAAAGTGTGAGGGGGGTTTTATTTGTTGTGTTTGGAGAGTGTGCTCCTAGTAGTTGCTCGTCTGTTTGAACTTTGTCAGATATTGAATGCTGATGGGGGAACTTTTTTCCCATGTTGATGATGACTTGATAATATCTTGTTTACCTGTTCTGAAAGGAAAATAAGACATAAGTATTTATTCAAGCTTACTTGTATAATTGGAGGCGTTCGAACTCAGTGTTCCGTGCCTTTTGATAGTAGTTGGGCGTGCGGACTCGGTGGTCCTTAGGTTGTCTGGATGTAGTGATCCGGAGGACATGCAATGTCCTTAGATTGTTTGGACGTGGTAGTCCGAAGGGCAAGTGATGCCCTTGAGTGTTTGGACGTTTAGTCCAGAGGGCAAGTGCTGCCCTTTAATGTTTGGATGTATAGTCCATTCGGACGTTTAGTCCGGAAGGCAAGTGCTGCCCCTGAATGTTTGGACATTTAGTCCGTTTGGACGTTTAGTCCGGAGGGCAAGTGCTGCCCCTGAATGTTTGGACGTTAAGTCCGTTCGGACGTTTAGTCCGGAAGGCAAGTGCTGCCCCTGAATGTTTGGACGTTTAGTCCTTTCGGACGTTTAGTCCGAAGGGCAAGTGCTGCCCTTGAATGTTTGGACGCTTAGTCCTGAGGGCAAGTGATGCCCTTAGATTTGGAGGACATGTGATGTCCTTAGATTGGAGGACACGTAATGCCCTTAGCTTGGAAATCTTTTCCATTGATTTAGTGTCTCAGCACGAACGATTTCTCTGGCGTTTCGCTCTTGTGATTATCTGTATTGAGAAAAAGAGTATCCAATGCATTTATCAAGTTAGATAATTAATATCAAAAAATTGACTATGTCATAGGGCCGATCGGCCGAGATAGTAAGACTGGTTGGTCTTCGATTGATTGCTCGAAGAGTCTATATTAGGATGAGCCTTGGATGGTCGGGATGCCACTGTTCTAGTGCTTGCTTTAATGATCTCCAAGGTAATATGAAAAGTATAGACGAGAACACTCGGCTCGAGATATGATTATTTTGGAATCTTGTAACCTGCAAGATATATAATGTCAAAGATATGGTCGAGACCGATCGGTTGAGATTGTAACTATTTCAATAATCGATTGGTTAAGATGTATCCGCTTTAGTAATCTGCAAGATATATAATATCAAAGATATGGTCGAGACCGATCGGTTGAGATTGTAACCGCTTTAGTAATCTCCAAGAGATATAATATCAGAGATATATTGAAACCGGTCGGTTAAGATTGTAACCGCTTTAGTAATCTGCAAGAGATATAATATCAGAGATATATTGAGACGGGTCGGTTTAGATGTAACCGTTTTAGAGTCATGATCGGTCGGTTAAGATGTAACCGCTTTAGTAATCTGCAAGAGATATAATATCAGAGATATATTGAGACCGGTCGGTTAAGATTTAACCGCTTTAGTAATCTGCAAGAGATATAATATCAGAGATATAATATCAGAGATATATTGAGACCGGTCGGTTAAGATTTAACCGCTTTAGTAATCTGCAAGAGATATAATATCAGAGATATATTGAGACCGGTCGGTTGAGATGTAACCGCTTTAGTATCATGATCGGTTGGTTGAGATTTAATGGTTTTTTCTCATTGTCGCAGCAGCAGCAAACCGATGATGGCTGTCATGGAAGCATTATGGTCTCTTCCTTTCCGCGCACGAGATTCTTTCATATATATTCCTCTTTCGGTTGAATGAAATAAATCACCCATGGGCTATTATGAGAATGAAGGCTTTCTTGAATCTGAAAGTTTTCTTTCTGAATCATCACCACGTGATTTATAGATATTGTCTTTTTAAGTCTTCTTTCTTCCACCTCTCGCGATGAGATTTAAGTCACCTGGGAGGCGTGTTTTGCTAGGGCAGCGCAAAAGAGGATACATTCTCCCCGCGGCGGTGCATACAACCCAGGGCTAGTGATGATTTGGCATTCTTTGTTTTTGCAAATTGTTTTGCAAATTGTGAGTCTGGACTTCAACAGAAAGCACAAAGAAGACCAGAGAGTGGAATGCAAATATGACATTTAAAATATGATAAATTGGACGACAATCAATGCTACATGAGCCTTATGCAGTGTATGGAAAATTATGTTTACTACTGCATCATTCTGAAATCCCGGGAGGTTGGGATTATATATTATATTGTTAACAATATGTGTCATATCTTATATTATTATATTATAATAGTATAAAAGAAGCGTGAAAGTACATAATATGTTATTCAT
The DNA here is from genome assembly GCA_036885675.1 of Vigna mungo. NCBI lineage: Eukaryota > Viridiplantae > Streptophyta > Magnoliopsida > Fabales > Fabaceae > Vigna > Vigna mungo. The sequence goes on from CP144695.1 coordinate 2,553,261, forward strand.
GAATTATATGTATCTTTTATATCAAAGAGACACGTCAGTATATATATCTATACTGTTATTCAATAATTCTTAGTTGTTATAATGTGGAGATATTACTCTCTTTCAGAATTTCCTCCTTCCATTGAAATGATGTATCGCAATATATCTCTATTTTGTGCATATGAGAATAATTGTTGTAATATCTACAATAATTAGATATTAAGATATTGTTTATTTTTAAAAAATACTTATCTCGTTGAGGAGACTTCATATAGGGATGATGACCCATGTTGTGTAGCTTTTACTTTGATGAAATTTCTTGATGTTGATCTGGAATAATGATGTTGATACCGAGCACTTGTCTTGATTCCTCGAGGCTTTCAATGGGATGCCCCACGGCCCCACGGTGGGCGCCAAAATGTTTCGGTGAATATTTTGGGGACCGAAAGGACTGACCTAGGTGACGTGACACTCCTTCTTTGTGACGTTTGATTCGACCGATTGGTGTGCTTTCTCCTGTCTACTGATCGTTTGTTCTTCTTAAATCTTCAACCGTCCGGAATCTCCAAGCTTGGACCAGAGAGTGGAGGTACCTGCAATGGCACTCCGACGCCCAAATTAGGGTTTTGTATGGAAGATCCTTGAATACAAGGCTAAGGATGCTCAGTATGAGAATGTAGAGTGAAATCACTCAGCTAATTCAGAGCGAATTAGGTGAAACATAACAAGTGTATGGTAGAGTAATATAGCATAAGAGAGCGTACCTGGCTTGTGATTCCAGCCCAGGATTTGCTATGACTTTTTATTATCGTCCAACCGTTACTGAAGCTTTTGCTTCTGTTCAATATATAATGACTGAAGCTAATTTTGGTTGGTTAATCCGATCAGTTCATCGATGGTCGGCAAGTATGATGGTCTTAATGATGATTCTACACGTATTTCGTGTGTATCTTACAGGTGGTTTTAAAAAACCTTGCGAATTAACTTGGGTTACGGGTGTAGTTTTGGCTGTATTAACTGCATCTTTTGGTGTAACTGGTTATTCCTTACCTTGGGATCAAATTGGTTATTGGGCAGTAAAAATTGTAACAGGCGTACCTGAAGCTATTCCTGTAATAGGATCGTCTTTGGTAGAGTTATTACGTGGAAGTTCCAGTGTGGGCCAATCTACTTTAACTCGTTTTTAAAAAATATACAGATTATTATCAAATATAAACAGAATATAATATAAACAACTATACCTGAATATCTGGTTGTTCAAATCTTATCTGATACTTATAATATTTGTTAAGATATAATTTCAATAAATCATATTCTCATAATGATCCATAGGCCCAAAAACCATAATGTCCCTTTATTAGTATGATTGATGCCCATTAACCGTTTAAGACCGTTCGCTACTAGTCGTAACCGTTCGGCCCAAATATCATATCGTACTATATATATATATATATATATATACACACAAAAACACATTTAGTAACCATAACTTATTATAATATTTTATTCTCTACATATGCATAACTAGTTTCCAATTGAAATGGATTTTCTTTTGAGAATAATTTATTTTGAAGAAAAAATCTTTAAATAAATCTATTAAAATATTATTTTTCTAAATCTATTGGAACATTACTTTGTTAAATCAACCTATTTAATTTTTTTTTTTGTTTTTCAAAGATTTTTTTTCTTAAAATAATCTTTTTCTAAAGAAAGTTCATTGAGTAAAATTATTGCAACATTATTTCCTTAAATAGACATATAGGAACATTAATTCTTCATATTAACTTATTTCCTTTTTTTCTCTGTTTTCGTAAAATGAAAAGAAAAAAAAAATAAAAGTTATGAAAAAATAGTTTAAAATGATTTATAAAAAATGTTAAGTTTAAATTTTAGTTATTTTAAGAGAAGGAATAAAATAAAATAAAATTTATAAGTTATTTTAAGAGAAGAAAAAAATAATAATTTATAAATTTTTTCATATAATCTAAAATTAAATTTCTTATTATGAATTGTGAAAATTTTTCTCAAACAAGAAAAGAATTAAAAAGAAAAAAGAAGCATTGAAAATTAAAAAAAAAATTACTTAAAAAGTATTGAAATTAAATTTTAATTGCTTTGATATAAAAAAATAAAAAGTTATTTAAAAGTGAATAAATTTTAGTTTTGTAATATAATGTAAAATAAAATTTATTATTATTATTATAATAGTTTGTAGAAAAAAATGAATAAAAAATAAAATCCAAATTTTTAATTTTAAAAACTATTATAATTATTATTATTATCTATCATAAATATTTTTTATAATAACATTTTGATTTTTTAATAAATTAATAATAACAAATTTAATTTTAAATTATATGAAAAAAAACCTAATATAATTAATTTTATTTTATTCAATACTTGAAATTAATTTTTCATAATTTTGATTTTAATATTTAATTTGTTTGTTTTTCCTTTGATTTTAGAAAAAAAAGGTTTATTTATGTTGTTATGTTGGGTTGTTGCTGGCTAAAAAGACATTGAGAAGGACACATACGCTATATAATTAGGTAGAGTGAGAGTTTTTATACTATTTGCAAGTATTTTGAATTGACGACATTTGGTAAACTAGGTTACGTTATTTTTATTCCTTTTTAGCACAACACAAGTACTTTCACTTTCAAAATTCATTTATAATTTTCATTTTAATTCCCAAAAAAACACGTGGGCCTAACTTCAAATTCTGAGCCCAAAAATAGTTCACGGAACGGCATATTCGCATCCCCGCGAGGGAAGATAAACTACCACTCAGGTATCGCCACGTGTCGAAGAGCAAAAGAAAGAGAACCATAAATCGAACAAAGAAGCTATAAGTGGCGACGCGAGTCTCTCACCGCTCGGAATCAAATATTCCTGAAATCATCGCATTCCCTTCGCTGCCCCTTCCCAATTCCCTTCCCTGGTACTCTCTCTCTCTCTCTCTCTCTCGTTCTTGAAATTATTGTTTTGAATTTTGATTTCATCGTTTCTGTTTCCTTCAATTTCAATTCCGTTTGTTGATTGTCTTCTCCGTTGGTATGTTTTGTTTGTCGATAACCCTGACCTAATTTCGCGCTTTGTAACCGGTTTGTGATTCAGTGGTTCGAATTTTTCCGTTAGATCTCGCTGTCTACTGTTGCTTATATTGATTTCAGTTATTCAAGTCTAAGTATGTTTGTTGGATGACAAAAGATACTTTTTTTTCTTTTTCTTCTTCTTATTTTCCGTTTCTGATGTTGCAACGTTTTGGAATTGGATTTCGTCCTCTTTGGGCGTGTTGAATTTTGATTTGTTATTTTGGCAGTGTTGTTTGTGGAGTGTGTTGTGATTATGTATTTGGGTTAGGTTATGGTAACGAAATTTTGTGGAATATTTTGGAGTTAATTTTTCTATTGGTGTCATAAATTGTGATTGTAACTTGGGATTTCTCGTTTTTGTTCCATTTTTGGGTAAATTGGAACGCAGATTGTCAATTGGATCTTCATGAGTTCAGCAACCACTGGAGCATACTTCGTTTCCTGTGTTTCGGGAAACAAGAACAACGACCTCCTCTGCTGGGTTTTGCTCTTCTTGCTGCCTAAGTTTTTGGGAACTCCATTTGCCTACATCAACTTTCTCTTGATTCAGGCCATTGACAGGAGTCCATCTGCGGTGGGGGTTTTGGGAAACTTCGGGGTGGTTAATCTATAGTCATTTTTGGTTTGGTCATCAGCAGCAGCATATTTGGATCCCTGATTTCTGAGCGGTGAGAAATGGTTTCCTCTCAGTTTTCTGGTTTAACGAAGGGTGGTTACAAACCCTCACAGACTCATTTACTCTTTCCTGCAAACCTGCCTGATACTGTGAACACGGAGCATATTGAGCTAGATTTCTCTGATGTATTCGGCCCAGTTACTGTAGATTTGAACAACATTGATTCCACTACTGGTGAACCTGTAGAAGACGTGAATGAGTTGGTTTATGATGACCCACCAGTCATTTACACCCGATCTCATTCTCTGGTTGGCCCTTCTACTTGTGTTAGTCAATCACTTAAGCTTAGCAAACTCACCATACATGAGACTGAGGATTCACTGGAACTAGAGGATTATGATGATGGAGAGACCTTTAAGGACATCAAAGAATCCTCCTTTGTTGAAGAATCTTTGAAAGATGGAGACGGGAATATCTCGAAAATCCAAAGAGTTAGCATTGAAGATTTTGAGATTTTGAAGGTTGTGGGGCAGGGTGCGTTTGCTAAAGTATATCAGGTGAGGAAGAAAGGTACTTTAGAAATATATGCTATGAAGGTTATGCGGAAGGACAAGATTATGGAGAAGAACCATACTGAATACATGAAAGCTGAGAGGGATATCTGGACAAAGATAGAACACCCTTTTGTTGTTCAACTCAGATACTCTTTTCAGGTACTTAATTTCAAAATGGCATGACCCTTTCTTTTCTTCCTGTTTTTACTATCATTGTTTATTTTACGCAAAATCTAAATGAACATTTTATTACTGTAAGTTATGGATATATTTTGAAGTACTTTATATCCAGAATTGTTTTCTTTGTTAGTAAAATGCTAACTCATGTTACATCTATACGCTCTTTCAGACAAAATACAGACTGTATCTTGTGCTTGATTTTGTAAACGGGGGCCATCTCTTCTTCCAGCTTTATCACCAAGGCCTTTTCAGGTGAGTTTAGCTTTGAGATTTTTTGTTTCTTCTGTTTCTGTTTTTAATTTGCAGGATTAATTTGTGGTTCTATTTTTGTCTACTGTTCAGAGAGGATCTAGCACGCATATATGCTGCGGAGATTGTTTCTGCAGTTTCTCATCTCCATTCAAATGGAATAATGCACAGGGATCTGAAGCCTGAAAATATTCTACTTGACGCTGATGGCCATGTACACTATCCTCCCTCTCTACCTCCCTCATGTTTTTCACAGTGACTTTAAACCGTGCTTTCATACCTGTAATAACTAAACAGTTTTTCTTTTTTGATATACTAGGTTATGTTGACTGATTTTGGTTTAGCAAAACAATTTGAAGAGAGTACAAGATCAAATTCGATGTGTGGTACATTAGAGTACATGGCACCTGAAATTATTCTTGGCAAAGGCCATGATAAGGCTGCTGATTGGTGGAGCGTAGGTGTTCTACTGTTTGAGATGCTTACTGGAAAGGTTTGCATCTCTTTCCTTCTTAATTTGTGAGGCTGCTTTTTCTTTTGGGTCTTTGTAGTTAGATTGTCTCTTTTTTGGGGGGTATGAGGGTCTGTTTGCATACTAGTTGAGGAAAAATATCATTTAGTAAATTTAATTGGCTCTAAATTATGAATCATGGGGTTTAAGAGGAGTGAAGTCCGTATCAAACTTATACTTGCATCAAATACTACCTAATCATGGCAAAATAATACACTTTTACTGTGTTTTCTGTTTTTTCCTTTTGTTTCCTGGCTGCCTTTGGGTGCAAGAAAGCTTTATCCAAAACAAACTACCTTCTTTGAAAGCTACATGTTTGTACCTGTTTTGGAAGATATCAAACTATTGTTGGTTGTCTGAAACCAAAACACTAGTCTTAATTATGTCATTTATATGTCAATATTATATTTTCTTTTCTTTTAAAGATTTTTTTTTGGTATAACAACTCTAGGCTGCATAAATGTGGTTTGTTCAAGTTTTCCTCCTCTGTCAGTTCTCGTTGAGTTATAATTGCATAATTTATTAAATGTTTAATTGGCCATAGGATGATAATGTAGCTTCTCAATTGATTTTGAAATGCTAAAATACTTTTTATTCAATAATAGTAGTTTGAATTCAATAACAATAAATATTCAATTTATTGAATTCAATTGAAGTGCTTTCCTGTTCTGTGCCAGTTCTTGTGGAGTTATGATTGTGTGATTTATTAATTGCATAATTTATTAAATGTTTAATAAATATAATTGCATAATTTATTAAATGTTTAATTGGCCATAGGATGATAATGTAGCTTCTCAATTGATTTTGAAATGCTAAAATATTTTTTATTCAGTAATAATAGTTTGAATTCAATAACAATAAATATTCAATTTATTGAATTCAATTGAAGTGCTTTCCTGTTCTGTGCCAGTTCTTGTGGAGTTATGATTGTGTGATTTATTAATTGTTTAATCGGCTCACAGGATAAGGATAAGGGTAGTATACTTTAATTGATTGTATAACGGTACATTTTTTTTTGTTCAGTAAGACAATGTTCGTATCTTTGAACTTCATGTGTAGACATGTTCAATTTATTGAATTTAATTGAAGTACTTTCGAGCTTAGGGCTGGGTCTACTGAAGCACCATGGTAGCTTGCTTGTTATTCGAGTTTCAAAGTGCACTCAATTTTGTTTCTTTTAAGCAAGTTAGTCAACTTTATTTGTGTTTTAGCTTGCAGACAATTTTACCCCTTTCCTCAAGTTAAAAGGAGAAAATAAAGGAAGGGGACAACATCATTTTGGGAATTTCTAGGGCAGTATGACCACAAATATTATTTGGTTCATTGTTTTTGTTATTGTAATACTGTATGTTTGTTAGTTGTAATGGCCTGGGAACTGAATAGCTGTTAGGTCTTTTGGAGTTGCTAAATGTTTGTTGATGTTGTCTCATCTCCTCTGCAGCCGCCTTTCTGTGGTGGGAGCCGTGACAAAATTCAGCAGAAGATAGTTAAAGACAAGATCAAGCTGCCAGCATTTTTGTCAAGTGAAGCACATTCACTGTTGAAAGCGGTAATCACTACTCCACATAAATTATTTCCTTTGATTATTCTGATATAGTTCATCATCAAAGTCATCATAATCTACATCTTATATATAATTGTTTGATGCAATGATGCTCTACTTCACCTTTACATCTTAAATTACTGTTGTGAAGATAGGCTTGATATATTTTAAACTGGCTTTATCTACTTAAGCATGGAGTGAGTGATGAACTGGACCACAATAATTCTATTTTCTGGTATCTTTGCAGATACCGTAATATGTTTGAGATCATTGTATCTTTGAGTGGTTGCAAAAATTGCGAGACAATTACTAACTTAGAAGTCATGAGAACATTGGTCTGGAAAAAGACTTAATTTCCAATATAGTTGTTTAATAAACCAAACGAACGTGTACCGAAGTAAATAAAATACGGAGGTGCAAATACCTATGAGATTGTTAATTGCCCTAAACTGAAGGTTATTAATAAAATCAGTTAGTTTTCTTTGGGGCATGATCACTGATACATCTATTGTGACGTTTTTTCCATTGACTTCAAAAGGATCGAGTTTGTATCACAAATATGAATTACTCTTTTCTTAAAATGCTCTGTAGAAAATTCACAACTTTTCTTCGTTGTAAGAGATTTGAATTCCTTGATTCGCATTCTATTGAGTTTTTGTACTATAGCTAATTTACTAGTAGACAGAAGTTGTAACATATATTAAGATGATTATTCCTATTTCAGCTGCTACAGAAGGAAGCAACGAAGCGCTTAGGTTGTGGAGCCAGGGGGGTTGAGGAAATTAAGGGACACAAGTGGTTTAAACAAATAAATTGGAGAAAGCTGGAAGAACGAGAAATCCAGCCAAGCTTTATCCCAGAAGTAGCTGGTACGCACTGTGTTGCCAACTTTGAGAAACGCTGGACTGATATGCCTGTTGTGGACTCGCCAGCTGCCAGCCCAAATGGTGGAAACCCATTCAAGGACTTCTCTTACGTGAGGCCTGCACCCTCTTTTCTTCAGAGGAATAGCCCTGCGTACTAACTAGACAACTTGTAACGGCTTTTACTTAAGATGCATGTTTTTATAGTACTCATATTCTTCTCATTAGGTAGTTGCCTGTATCTGGATGCGTGAACAGTGAGTGATAAACTGACTGTCACAATTGCCAACACTAAAGAATTTCTTGTGGACTTGTGTGTGAACTCTGCAGGTTGTGAGTTCAGTCACTTATTTATGTGCCTTGCGGTGGAGGAAATGAACTGCTTTTTTTTATACACTGATTTACTTAACATTATCTGCCATGAGAGTTTAAAGATGCTGAAAGTAGTTTTTGCCAACATCCAATTTTACAATCTGGAAATGAAGATCTATCAATCAATAGCGATTGCTTCAAAATTTCTAATGTCTATGGTAGAAGGTTATGTACCTCGTCTATGCATCGTCATTGGATCTATTAGTTTTACATTGCTATTATAGTTTAGATAAATTAGTTTTTGAAACTATTAATTTAACTTGCCAATCATACTAATTGGTTTAATTTTAATAATCTAGATTATTAATTGTTGGTCGTGTTTGACATTATACTAATTGGTATCCATTGTACCGATTGTCCAAAAATACAACTAGGTTTTGTTTTGATACTTTTATTTGCATTAACAATCAGTAAATAACTATGATAAGTATTCAAACTAATCCTTTAACTTTAATATTTCGTCTTTCTCTTTAACCAACCAGTGGATGACTTCGTTTCTAATAATAATAGTAATTATTAACGTAAATATTTTGTAATCCCTCAATTTAACATAATTGTTTTTTCGCTCTTTTAAAAAATAGCCTGCACAAATTAGTTTTTGAAAATCAGTGTTACTTCAAGTTTGCTTATTTGATTGATATTGTTGTTTGCGTGATAAATAGAAAGAAGATAAGTCACCAACTATTATTTATGATGAATGAATCTATCATAATAAAATTTGGACATGTTGGTCATTTTTTTAATTTTTATAATTTCTTACTAAATCTATAATGTTGATGATGGAAAGGATTATAACTTTGTTTTCTCTAAATAATAAAATTGGTTGGATGAGGAAGTGCGAAAATCACGTTTTCCCTGAGATTGTGGTCGTGAAGTTTATCTTTTCCATGTGATGAGCAATGATGCTAATTTTTTAGAAGACTAATTTCTACTTTTCTTAAGGATTAAAATGAATAAAGGAAATTCTTACAGGATTAATTTCTGCATTTTTTTTAAGAAATTTAAAATGAATAGTGTAAGGCTAGAAACATATTAAATACTTTATATTTTGTGTGAGGTTTTGTTGGATGAGGCTTGGGGTGATTTGAACCTAGAAAATAAGGAGAAAAGGTGGATAAAGAAAGGAGGAACAGATGGTCCAAGAGTAACCATGCACGCTGACGTTATTCATTTCTAGCTTTTAGTTTTGTGAGAAACAACCAACCAACATGGCTTCTCTGCTTCCTACAACTGCCACAACACTTCAACATAATCGTACCATCTGCTTCTCTCCTCTCAAACTCAACATCCCAATTACCATTTCCTTTTCGACAAACCGTTTCAAGAGTACCTCTGCAAAGTGCAATGCAGTTTTTGGTGATATTCCTAAAGACTTGTTGGAGACCACTTTTCACTTGGACCAGTTTTCTGTCTTCCAATCAGTGTTAGTGAAGTTTCAGCATGTAACTGAAGATTTATCAGACGTGCAGAGGTGGGGGTTTGTGATACTTGCAGGGCTTACATGGACCTATTTAACTGCGAGGCCGGGTGTCCTTGTGGGCGCCATTGATGCATTCCTTTTGGCCCCTATTCAACTGGTTTTGGACACTTTATCTGGAAGAAGAAATCTTAAGAGGACTGATTTTCTTATTGGGGATAAACTCGGAGAAGGGTCTTTTGGTGTTGTTTATTCAGGTGTTTTCATCCCAAAGAATGTAGATGCGCAAGAGTGGATTCAAAAAAATGGAAGAGGCAAGGTGAAAAAGTTGGATGCCAAATCTAAGGATAAAGTCATTCTTAAAAAGGTAGCCTCAAGATATTCGTTTATTTTCCAATCCTTCCTTAGCTTATGGGATAATTGTTGGAACTAAATGGAGAGGTTTTGCTCTAAAAGGACGCTAACACCCATGTTTCTTTTTGTTTGGAGGATTATAATCATTTTGCTCTTTCTCTTTTTCTCTCAGAAATTTCTCCTTTTTAATAAAGGGAAAATAGATATATATATATATATATATATATATATATATATATATATATATAAACTAGATTTCGAAACGGTAAATTCCAAACTTGTGTGCTGACTTGGTTTATCATCTCATATTATGATGTAAATCCTTTTCTTTTTCTGTTTATATCATGAAGCCTGTTAAATGTACTCAGGAGCTGACTAACAGAATGTGCAGGTAAAGGTTGGAATTGAAGGGGCAGAGGAATTTGGTGATTTTGAGGAGTGGTTCAATTACAGACTCTCCAGAGCAGCTCCTGAAACATGTGCTAAGTTTCTTGGAAGTTTTGTAGCTGACAAAACGAATTCACAGTTCACAAAAGGTGGAAAATGGCTAGTTTGGAAGTTTGAGGTACTCTACCAAATATTCCTTTTAGATACAGAACCATCCATAGGTTGCCTATGCATGCAGCCATGCATCACCTAACTCACGATTGTTGTCACAATTTTGCCATGGTATTGAATGACGTTGTGTGCTTACCCACATAGTGGGATAAGGCTTTGCTGTGGTTTGTTATGGTGAATTTAATTCAAAATGTTGTCATGAATATGTGCAAAAGTAACTAGCTCTGGCTCTTGTTTATCCCTTCATTTATTTGAACAGATTGCATAACTTAATGCATGCAGATACGCTCCAAACATATTTTATGATATACAACTATTCCATAAACTAATTGCAGGGTTGTCCACATCACAGGGAGGGCGCTCTCTTGCTGATTACATGGCTGATCAAAGCTTCCCCTCAAACTTAGAGTCTACCATGTTTGGACGTGTCTTACAGGGTGTAGACTCTTCTAAACGAAATGCATTAATCGTCAAGCAAATAATGCGCCAGCTCATTACTTCTCTCAAGAAAATTCACGACACTGGAATTGTTCATAGGGATGTTAAGCCTGCCAACTTGGTAGTTACCAAACGGGGGCAGATTAAACTCATCGATTTTGGTGCTGCAACAGACCTTAGAATTGGAAAGAATTATGTTCCCAATCGTAACCCTTTGGACCGTGACTACTGCCCGCCTGAACTGTATGTTCTACCAGAAGAAACTCTGAGTCTTCCACCAGAGCCAATTGCAGCTTTCCTTTCACCAATCATGTGGCAGGTTTTATTTATATACTTTATTGATGTAGCCAAAATTAAGTTTCTTTCCTAGTGGTGACATCGTGTCAGTTTTAGGAAAATTATATAATACGGGCTTTAACAATTGTTGCACTTAGTGAAAGCAGTATATAGGACAATTTCTTCACTGAATCCTGTATAATTAGTTAAGGCCCTTCTGTTAAATGAATGTTTCAATAACACATTGACTTAAGTAAGTACTGTTGACTAGCATTATTGTATTAGAAATATCTTCACTGGGATTTCTAAATTGCTCCAAGCCTGAGTTATTCATTTTCCTATAGATTTTGCATCAATTAGTATGCATGATTAGCATTATTCGGTAATTAATCTGTATGGAATCATTTCATTCAAGTACACACACCTTTTCAATGTGCTTGAATCATCCCATGATTTATCCTCTTGTTTGTTTTTACAGTTAAAGAGTCCTGATCTGTTTGATATGTATTCTGCTGGGATTGTATTCCTGCAAATAGCAATTCCAACCTTAAGATCTTCAGTTGCTTTGAAGAATTTCAATTTGGAGATAAGAACTTGTGGATATGATTTGAACAAATGGAGAGCGTCTACTCGCATGAGGTCTGACTTCCAAATTCTTGATAGTGACTCTGGAAGAGGTTGGGACTTGGCAACAAAGCTTATCTCCAAGAGATGTTCACAATTAAGAGGACGTTTATCTGCTGCTGCTGCTTTGAGGCATCCTTATTTCCTTCTGGGGGGAGATCAGGCTGCCGCAGTCCTTTCAAAACTAAGCTTTTAAAGCACAAAATGAGCTGCTTAGAAATGATATGTAGGTATACTTGCTCCATTCTATGATTGTTTCATTTTTTCACCTGCTTAATATTTCTGACTCTTAAATAAGCTTCAACAAATCCGTGTTGGCTCCTGAAAATGTGTCTACAGTAGTACATTAAATTATTAGATTTGCATATGGAAACAATGATTTCTGCGGACTTAATTAAACAAAGATGCATTTGGATCATTACGCAAGCAGCTAGAACTTTATATGGTTGTCTTTTGCACCTTAAGGTTGTGAGGACAAGTAGTTGTTAGTTGTAATAGTTATTAGAGGGGAGTTCTGAAGTAAGTAGATAGGAGTAGGATGCAAGGAAGGGATAATGAGATCAGTATCACATATAGAGTAAGCAATTGCTCTTTGTAAAAAGATAAATCCTTAAAATGGAGAGAACTATCTCCTTTTTTGTTCGTTCTTTTGAAATCAGTAAATACAACTTTCTTTTCTCTATTTTCTAATGTGACTTAACAAATAGTGTGCAGTACAATGTGTTCGTTAACAAAAGTAGTGTCAAATCTAAGATTATGTGTTTCTATTGGCCTTTTGTTGAAGCCCAACAAGTTTGAGCTGAAAGAGCCATTGGTCCATGAGGGGGCATGAGACACCTAAGGTATGTGCACAAAAAGAAAAAAGGGAAGAAATCTTCAAGCTGAGGTAGCATCAGTAAGTGGAGAGGTTGTTACAAACTGGAGCTGGCATAAGTAGTCGGAGGTGGTTAGATGTGGGAGAATATTTTTGTTAGTGTCTCATGAGGCAGAGGGGAAAGGGGGTTATGATCTGATTTTCTGTTAGAGGAGCTATGCTATGGGCAATTAGAGGCTTCCTCCTTTTGTAGTTTCCTTTAAATTGCAAATAACATAATATTCTGTAGTGCCTTCATATTTTCTGCTTTTCCTTTTATCACTATAATATTGGTCTGTAACACCTCTGATTAAACTGATAATATGCAGGGATAGTATACCTATTTGTTTTTGCTCTTTTGATGAGCACAACCCACATCACTGTTAATTGAAGTTCTCTGGCAATGTTATTAAAAAACGTCTGTTTTCTTCCGGAGGAGTTCCTATGATATGGATATAATGGCATCCCATCTAAAGGCCACTAATTTGTAAATTTACAAGCAGAAATTCGCAGTTTTTCTTCCATATTTTCTATGTTTAAGCCCGAGAACCTCCAGAAGATCTGAAAGAAAAAAGCTATGATAGCTGCCTAGCATGTTGGCGGTCTAAATTCATACATGCCTTCCTTGTTATCTGTTTGCCTATATGATATGACATATCTCCTCTCAAAATCAATGGCTTATTCAAATTCAGGAAGGAGTACTCAATGGCTTACAAAGGTTTAACAAGCCTTTTCTCATGATTTTTTCTTCAAGGGGTAAATATTCAGAGTTTGGCAGGAGATGACCAGTAATGCCAATGGGTACAAAAAATATAGAACTGAAGGAAGAGACAATCTATTGCTTTTTTTCTGATAAGTAAGGATTTTTTTACTTATTCATGATATTTAAGATTGGATGGTTTTATTTATTCAATTTCATTTGACACTTTCAATCAACCTTGCTCTTGTACGAAACTGTTGTTCATTAATCAGTGTACTTAGCACCTATAGTATAATGCTAACTTATTTATTTTATAAATTGCTATATAATGGTGCACATGTATATATTCTTATTGTAAAACAACGAAGAATGCTGCAGCACTCTTCTAGTTTAATATGGTGACCTTGCGTGACCATAATGCCACAACATACAAATTAAAGCATTGTTCATAACAAAAGGTATGGTGAATCACATATTTATCCATGCATGGTTTTATAGGACCACAGCATTACAATTGGAAACTTTCCACACATGGTGTTACAGTTCATCGTGATAGAGTATGTTGTTCAACAACTTTTTCTTCTTACATCCCCAGTTGCATTTAGTATTGCACAAGGAATTGAACATCGCAAGCCTAGTGGATTGAAGCTGTATAATGTTTGAGGTGGAGGGAGATTTTGAGAGAACAATTGCATAGCCATCATCCATGTTATCAGTTCCATCAGGAAAAAATTGCCACAAAAGGCTTCCAGCCCCACTCCCTCCTTTCTTTGTGGAGTTTAGGATGGTATTGTACACACTACTTATGAGTGTATCTCTGTATGATGAATTGTAGCCAGGGTCTTTGGAAGATACACCAAACTCAGCAAAAACAACTGGCATTCCAAGATGCTTTTCAGCATCCTCTATGTGGGCTTCCATCCATGATTTTACAAATGAGAGATGAGAATCAGCAATTTGTTGTGAAATCCTTCAACCAGATAGCTGATTAAGTTAGAACTGTAGTATATGTATGTCAAAATAAATCACTAACAAAAATTACTATTTCTGATACACTAGACAAATGTGCATGCATATGAATGTAATACTGATATATACAGTTCGTATAAGAATTTAATTTAAATGCATTGACAGTATAACTGTCATCGAATCACAGGATGTCATATATGGTAAGTTTGTCCACTTTTATAATAATTACCTTAGAAGTCTATTGGTTGACATATTTTCTATTGGTCGACAATATTAAAATCTTTATACTGACGACGTGAAAAAGAAACTCCTTACATGAACGTTTGACATAAGTTAGTTTTATGAAAACTTCATATTTTTTTAATAAAACAATAGCAATTCTGAACAGACTTACCAAGAGTCAGCATATATATGAACAGAAGCGAAGTCCACACCAAGAGCCAGGTGGTTCCTTACAAAATCAGTTCCAACCTGTGTAGCATATGTATTGGGATTGAACTGAGTTCTCTGAGGTGTTGATGGGCCATAAAATCCTTCTAGTCCAACCTCTACTAGGTGTTTTGGATCAATTTTCTTCACTTGGAATGCCATTTCTTGAATCCAATCCTAGAATACAAATTCAAGTGAGCAGTTAGGTTCAGTGAACTATGTGATATCATGGAAAGAACTTGCTATTAATTAGAATGCAATTGTGTAGTGCGATGTGATTATATGACATCACAAAGTATGTCTATATTTTCTTTTCAATCAATACCTCTAGACCCTTCTTTGTGATATGGAAGCCAAAAGAAAGGGATAAACCTGTAACTTGTCACCTGTGGGATCTGAGGTGCAACGAGGCTCATTCATCAACTCCCAAGCAAAAATTGTTGGATCCTCCTTGTAAGTGATATTTGTGAATGTGTTAACTCTATTGAGCACAGTCTACACAGTGAAAATAGTACTAGAACCAGCTTAGCATAATCATAAAGAAAAACAATTACAGAATAAAACAAAACAGTTCATATCAAGATATGATTACAGGGTAGGTTTAGTTTTGCAATATATAACAAACAGTCTTCAATTCAAGTGTCCAGATGAAACAAACAATGGTGGTTTTGACCTGTTTTTTTATTTACAGGAACTTGCCTTAACATGGGCCTTGTAGTAGCTTCTAAGAGTTGGATGTGAGAAGAAGTCATCATCAGAGGTCAAGTTAAGGCCAGCAGCATTTCCCCATTTCACATATTGTGCTTTGCCTCCATATGCCTCCCAGTTGTTAGACAATGATAATATGAGCCTGATTTTGTATTTCTTTGCTTCACTCACCACAAAGTC
Source organism: Vigna mungo (assembly GCA_036885675.1). Taxonomy (NCBI): domain Eukaryota; kingdom Viridiplantae; phylum Streptophyta; class Magnoliopsida; order Fabales; family Fabaceae; genus Vigna; species Vigna mungo. The sequence goes on from CP144695.1 coordinate 2,568,729, forward strand.
CAGGGCCTGAGAAACCAATAGTAAAATGGAATTACACAAGGTATGATAATTACCTGCCCTGATGACTAGAAACTCTGAAGTTTGATTGTAGCATGTTCTGATTTCAATTACCATGGCAAAGCTTACACAAGCAAACAATTATAGCACATTTAACATGGTTCGATTGAAGTAACAAAAAGCTGATAATACTGGACAAGTTAACATTATAATTATGTGTAAAGTATTATTTTATGCAGTAAACTGGATACCAATTTAGTGTAGAATATTACATAGAATAACAAAACAGTACTGAAAAAGCACCTTGAAGACTTCTTCATCATAAACTGATGGAGATTTCTGTAGGGCCCTCCATTGGCCATCATTGAAGGCCCACGTCCTACAAACTGTCATACCCACTGAGGATGCCTGCTTGAACACCTCAGTGACCTTTCCTCTGGTGGACTCATCTGCAGCAAATACCATAAGCCAATATGTGTTGAATCCATTCACATAGAAAGGTTTGTCATTAACAACAAATTGGTTTCCCTTCTTTTGCACCATCTGCCAATCATCATCTTCCACGCCCCCCATTTCACTAAAAAAATACAAGACGTGAGTGCCAAGTAAACATAAGATACAACTACTACAGATGCAAGGAATTTCAAACACAAACCCATAATTTGAGACATAATTTTCCATGTCATTTTGGCCTTCCTTGAGTGCTTCCTCATCCTTCATACTCCCACCAAAAGCATTGCAACTTAAGTTTTTAGTAAGCATCAAGAAAAGTACCAAAGAAATAATGCGAACACCAAATATCTCCATTGAGCCTGTTTACACAGCCACGGTATGAATATGCTGTATTGGATCATATTATATATGTGAACATCTTAAGCTTTCTTCCATACAAATTCATCAGATAGAGAAGAGTAGGGTGCAAGTGGAGATCAATCTGATGATGTTTCTACTCTACCTTTAAAGCAAAGAAAATTCTGTATTCCATTGTTTAGCATTAGATAGACAAGGTGATTAAAGGGTAGGAGTAAGTTGCATAAACTTCAAGTCTTCACCCTCTACTCTTTAAGGTAAGTTCAGGTGGGCTCCACTCTATCAGTAAATAGATTTCCATAAACAGAGAGAGGTTCTGTTGGATTTGAACTGGTTCTTATAGCATTACAGGAATAACGTTAAGATTATTAAATGTTAAGTCATTGATCAAAAGTATACACACAGGATAATCTAGTACAAGGTCTTATAATCAATTCTTGTTGTGCTGTCTCCATCACAAACATTTGAGGAAAAACATTTTGATCTGCACCCTTGAAATTTTTTGTATTTTAAATTGTAGAATCTGAAAATATAATTTATATTTATAATTGTATATCTTAAAATTCTAAATAAAATATATATTTTAGATTGTATATTTTAGAATATAAAATTTACATTTGAATTGTAAATCTGAAATTAAAAAATTTATGAAGGTACAATAAAAGTATACAAAGGTGACAAAAAATGTTACCCTTCCAGTAATATTTCTAAGTGATGATTTTATTTTAATAAATTGTTGGGTCTTTCAATTGTTTCATAAAATTAAAATAGATTTCAAATAAGAATGGAGTGGGCTTAGTAAAAGCAAGGGGTGCCAATAACAAAATTGGTATTTCTGTTTTCCTCAACCATATAATTTCTTCTTTATCTTTTTTCTTTAACCCTTCTCCTCTTTCTTGTTAAACCTCTAAACTAAACTATTTATTTGTGTAACCTTGTGGAAGCTTTCTTCTTTTCTAAACAAATTTCATATTTTTCTCTTTTGAAAACCATGCATGTCTCAGAGAATGGGTTTTTGTATGTATATAGACAAATTTGAACAAAAAATTACAGATTTAAGTAAAATTTTTTTGTAATTACGAATCTAGGCAAGTCGTGAAGGACCTAGACGACTTCACCCTATCAAATGAATCAGAGGTGAAGTCGTGCACCTTTAGAACGATTTCAGACATTGGTAATTGATTATCAGGCCTTGTAATCGATTACAGAAGGCTGAACTTAGAGCCGTCAAAATAGGTCACAGCCCGTGAGCCAACCCGGCCCGTCACGGGTTCGGGTCGGGTTGGGTTTGAAAAATACAACCCACTTATATGCAGGTCAAATTTCAACCCGGCTCATGTGGGTTGAACCCATGGTGAGCCGGGTTGGCCCACCAACCCACCTACCTAATTTTATTTTTTTAATTTATTATTTTATTTATAAAACCCAAGAAAATAAAATACTTTATTCACTCACAGTGTATACCAAAAAAAGTAATCTCTGCTCTCACAAATCACTCTCACGGTATTTGCTCTCATTTGACGGTGTTCTCACCCTCACTTCACTAAAATTCTTCAAGGAGCAAGTAAAACATCCTTCCTTTTTTCTTCTCTTTTCTCCACAGTTTTGTTTTCTCACTTCTCTTTCTTTTTTTTTTAAACCATGTTGCGAATTTGTTGTTTGATCTGGGGGATTTAAAGATATGGAATGATTTTTTCATGTTCTCACATGCTTGTATCTGATTTTGTTCATTTTATTAAACATTTGAGTATACATTATTTGAATAAGTTCTTTTTGATATCTTTGAATTTGGAAAATTATGTTACAAATTAAACTATTAATTTTATGTTGATGTTGTTGAGTATTGCTTCTCTTTCTTTTGACTAATATTTTTTTATTGATTGTCTGAATTGTTCTGATATTAGGAAAATCTTTATTAGAGAATTTGGAGACAACAAGAACAAGGGTCAAGGGTTACAACAAGAACGAAAAAAGATTAATATAAGAAATTTATTTGTATGTTTTTTTGTGTTTGTTTTTGGATGACATTTGGATTATATTGTACTTTTTATTATTATTTTGAATTGTCCTTAACATAATTTTTTGGGAGTAAAAATTGTTTAAATTTAAATTACAGAAAGTTTATATTTTTTTATTTTAAAAAAATATAATTAAATGGGCTAGTGAGCCAACCCGTTTACCCACCAACCCGTGGTGGGTCGGGCCGGGTTCAAGTTTTTCTGACTCGCTAATAAATGAGCCGGGTTGGATTGGCTCACTGAGTGACCAACCCATGGTGGGCCGGGCCGGGTCGAGCCGGGTTATCCATTTTGACAGCTCTAGCTGAACTTGTGCAAAGGAGGCACGAAATAGGCAAAATCTCTCTGGTAAATTATTACAGACCTATGGTAATAGATTACCAGAAGGTTTTAGTATTAAAACAAAAAGTATTTTTGGTTTTGTGGATTATGTTTGTTAATTATTAGAGTTTCCATTTAAATTGTTAGTATTTAAATTAACATTTCTATTATTACATTATTACCATTTAAATGAACATTATTAGAGTTTTTATTTAAATTTTACCATTTAAATTCTTAATTATATACAAATTAACATTTCTACTAATACATTTAAATTGAAACTGTAATAATTACTAATTATATATAAATTAAGATTTCTATTATTACATTTAAATGGAAATTGTAATAAATACTAATTATATACAAATTAATTAACATTTCTATTATTACATTTAAATTGAAATTGTAATAATTACTAATTATATACAAATTAACATTTTTATTATTACATTTAAAAGGAAATTGTAATAATTACTAATTTAAATGGTAACAATTTAGATGGAAATTCTAATAATTAGTAATAATTAACAAACATAGCCCACAAAACTAAAACTATTATTTGTTTTGATACTAAATCTCTCTGGTAATCTATTACCATAGATCTGTAATAGATTATTAGAGAGATTTTGCTTATTACAAGTGAAGTCGTGCCTCCTCCGCACGAGTTCAATCTTTTGTAATTGATTACCAAAGTCTTAAATCGTTATAGGGGTGCACGAATTCACCTCTGACTCATGTGTCAGTGTGAAGTTGTGGAAGAAAGAGACGACTTCTTCAGTCGTCTGCGTCTCCACGGCTTACCTTGCCTAGATTTGTAATATTTTGTTCAAATTTATCAATATACGTACAAAAACCTAGAGATTGCAGTGTGAAAAAGAATTTTGGGTTTGAGTTGAATTTCAACCAAGTATAATCTTGAGTAAGCTTTTTTATTTCTTTCTTAAAAAATTTTGTATTTTACTTTCTTGAAAACCACGTATGTCTTAGAGAATGTAATGTTGAAAGGAATTTTAGTTGAAATTTTAACCTTTGAGGCGACAAAGATGTTCTTTTATTATATGTTTTCTTTAATCTCTAAATTCTTTAGTGTAGAGGGAAAAGCAAGGTAAAATAATATAATCTTATTCTATATTTAAATTTTGGTTACAGTGATGAACATAGTTATTGAAGTTTAGGTTCAACCGATAAACTCATGACTTCATAAATTCACTCATCAGTTACAACTTGAATAGAAAGTAAAATCATTTTATACACACTTTTGAAGATATTTTTCTTCCTTTTGATGTTATTAAGTTTAACTAATGGATAACTCATTTTGAGCAACCTCACTGTAGGTGATGGTGAAAATGGACTGAACCGGAACAACTTCAACTAATCCAACTTTAGATGCACTTGATTTTTATAATTTGGCTTTCGATGCCAATGTTGATAGTGTACACTTTTCATCAAAGGAAGAATTTGACTTGATGGCCATGTTTTTTAAGAATTGAAGAGAAAAACTTGAACACATTTTTCTATGTTTGGTTATTCCTTAAGCATATATGTTTTTTAATTATGCAAGTTGTATAATAAAGCTTAGACGATTACCTATAACACTTCCTAACAGACAGGTCAGACGGCTAATAAAGGGTAGAAAGTGACCAATACCACCAACAGATAAAGCCGAGCAGCCAGAGTCAGAAGCGGTCAACCACGAACTATGAACATGTTTTTATGTAAGTAATTAAGGTAAACAATGATTAGAGATGATTTGATTGTGATTAGACCTAGATTAAGGTTTCACTAATCTCAAGCCTATAAAAAAAATTATAAATACAGGTCAAAGATAAGAGATAAGTATTCGTATTTACTGCGCATTTATTACTGACATTTGACTTTAGTACAATAGTCACATTAAAAAACCTTTGACATGTGCACCTGAGGACGATGGAGTGAAAATAAGGAGTAAGAGTGATTACCAGATCAAATTAAAAAAGAAATTATACATATTTTGAAAATAACTACCTCATCCCTAAAACACAAGTTAACTTTAAACGTATTTTAATTCTAAACCTAATCGATTCAATTTATAAAAAAAACTCTCACATATACTTTAAATACATCTTTTCCATCATCCTAATAAAATGTATAAAGAAGATTGATAAAAATTGCTACTTATTCCAATGATAAAGATTCATCATATGCGAAATTTATTATTAAAATATTGTATTATAAATATTTTATACGATGTGGTTTTTATTAAAATAAGATTCTTCCTTAATAAGTAGAACGTTTTTAAAATAATTTTCCTGAAAAATATTTGATTAATTAAATTAACTTATTATAAATTATAAAAATAAAAATTTAAATGAGATATGTGACAGAAGTTATACAAATTAATTATAAAAATAAATTTTTTTTTTTCAATCTTACATATTATATATGTGTTGGAAGAAGCTTGTAGAATTATATTGGTATTGAAAATTCCACCGACTGTGTATAGTCTAGATAGGGTTTGTCTTCTGATTTCATGTGACCATATTGGAGGGTCCCTCTCTCAGTACTTACGTGTCATGAATCTTCAATTTTAGAAAACAAACAACACTTTCTAATTTTCTATGCTAACTCATATAGATAAGGACAATCATTTCCTAAACAACTAAACCTATATTCTCTAATAATAGACATCAGATTATGATGCACTTTTATTCTCTTCTTTTCTTTTTTTTAATTACCCTTTTGGTATATGTTACGTGATTACAACAACATTATTTACCATTAATTTTCATTCATTAATTACAATATACAGAATATCATTTAATATTTATTCAGTACTTTACTTATTCAATCAATATAATTAAAAGCATTAAATTCTGTTAAATCCATATATCATTATCAACTCAAATATTTAACAAATATAATACTTTTCTTCTTCATTTTATCATCATCATCATTATTAATATTATAAAAAGTATAATACTAGTATATAAGATTTTATTACAAATAAAATATATATAGATATAGATAAATCTAATAACCTATTTTTTTTCTTTTTATGTTTGATTTTTAGTTAATTTAAAACTATATAGTAAAAAAATGATTATATTCCATATGAAGGATATCAAAATTAAAAGTAATTAAAAAAATACTAATAACATTAATTTCATGCTTTAATTATTCATTAAATATAATCAAAAACATTAAATTTAACTGAATCCAAAGATTAATATGGAAGTTTTATTAGGATATTCTATGTGTGCATATATATATATATATATATATATATATATATATATATATATATATATATATATTGTGTTTAGAAGAGCTTTATATTATAATTTGTTATAAAAAAAATAAGAATAAGAATGAATAAACTTTATATAAAATGAAATTGAATAATATAAGTTGAAAGTAAAAGTTTAGAGAAATATATAAAAATATAATTAATGTATATAAATTTTCTTAAAAATATTATGAAGATATTAATGTAAACAAGTTTATAGAAGCTTGTGGACAAACTAGTGCTGTCTTTCAATTGAAAGTGTCAAATTATATCTCACATGAAAATTATTCAAAACTATGTGCATTGTAGAGTGCTTGCATCTTGTCACACTGTCTTCAAATTCTGCAGCAAAAGTACTCAAACCTCGACAGTCATAAGAAAATACAATGAAAACAGTATTTATTCTTGAGTCATGAGTTAATCATATATAAAACCATATTAAAAATTTTGAAAGTATAAATTTTTTAATATTTTCTTTTTCACTTTTTGATGACTTAATTTATTTATTTATATGTAATTAAACTCCAAGCCACAGTAACTGGAACAGCCTTGAACTGAGGAACATAGCAGTGAAGGCAATCTGTGTATAAAAAGATAAGGATCTTGTTTTTCTCACTGCAGTTGAAGTGAACAAACAAACAGAATGGATAGAAGAAGGTTTGCCTATGAAGTGCTGGTGGCTTTGTTGCCCCTTTTGCTCTGCTCATTAAATTGTGCCAATGCTTCATCATCAGACCCAGCACAACTCCATGACCATGTGGAGCAACACAAGAGGAATCTTCTTGCTAATGGCCTTGGTACAACTCCTCCAATGGGGTATGTCTGTGATTTGTGTTTTATGTTCAGTAACATAAAGTTTCTTCTTTGTGTGAGAATGAGTTTTTCTTTTCACTTGCACTGAGTCTCTCAGTTTCCCTGTTCATCTTGCAACACTCCTTAACCGACTGTCGGTTTATGTTGTGAACAGCGCTGGCAAGAATCTTGGGAGAACAATTTTTTTTTTCTTTCTTGTACCTCAAATAAGTAGTTGCAACTACACTTAGCCCATTCTTGTCTGATTCCAAGTTTGTCTATACAAAGATTTATCATACTGAGATGTTATTACTTACAAAAGTTGCTTTTAGTGCAGGTGGAACAGTTGGAATCATTTTAGCTGTCAAATTAACGAAAAAATCATCAGGGAAACTGGTATTTGGCCCTTTGTGTGTGTGCTGGGTTAATTTTGTATCTATCTATTATCATCAGTTTATGATTATATATAGAATTATGTGTACATCTGAGAAATTAGGTTTTGACTTTTAACTTAGTTTTTTAGAAAAGATTCACTTGGTTGAGAATTTAGCCTGATTGTGATTTTTTTACATGGCTTTACAGCTGATGCCCTTGTTTCTACTGGTCTTTCTAAGCTTGGATACACATATGTCAATATAGGTACATGGAAACACCTTTTTTTTTTTATTTTTCTTCTTCTTATTAATTAATTAATATTGTGCTTCTTTACTTTACAAAATGTCATAAGCACAAGCAGTTAAACTTAATCCAAAATTTTCTATTATTGCAGATGATTGTTGGGCCGAATTAAACAGGGATGCTAATGTACGGTTTTTCTGGTTTTTATATGCTTAATTGCATTTCATTTTCTTACTGCTTACCTGAAACGTCTCACATTCAATTAATTGTTGTTTTTCGAACATTTACATAGACTATTGATGTCTGTTGTATTGTTATAGGGTAATCTGGTAGCAAAAAAATCAACATTTCCTTCTGGAATCAAAGCTCTTGCAGATTATGTTCATAGCAAAGGTCTTAAACTTGGAATTTATTCAGATGCTGGGTACATAGACTTAACTAAACAACTAGCCAATTTAGTCCCATGTACTTCTTTGTAACATTCTTAACTAAGCTTTAGGTTGGTCAATTTTGCAGGTATTTTACTTGTAGCAAACAGATGCCTGGTTCTCTTGGTCATGAGTTTCAAGATGCCAAGACTTTTGCGTCATGGGTATTGCACATTGTGCTCTTTTCTTCTTCTTTTTCCTTGGAATAATCGCATTCAGTGCATTTAAACAAACGGTTGTTTTGGTTTATCTACAGGGTATTGATTATTTGAAGTATGATAACTGTAACAATGATGAATCAAAACCAACTGATAGGTAGTCATGTTTTTTAGTGTTATATTTTAACTGATAGAAGTGAATATTAGCATTCCACTTTGTTAGTTGTATATAGTTTTGAAAACTATGGTCTTCATATGATTAGATACCCTGTTATGACTCGGGCTTTATCAATGGCTGGTCGTCCAATCTTCTTCTCGCTATGCGAATGGTAATTTTATCTGTTTTAGTAACTTATTGCTCATCCAATTTATGTTCTTCACTCTAATCATAGATGGTGTTTTTGTTAGGGGAGATTTGCACCCTGCTTTATGGGGTGCTAAAGTGGGAAACAGCTGGAGAACTACCAATGACATTAATGATTCATGGGAAAGGTGAAAATTGTGTTTTGAATTAGTTAGTACAAATGGGAGAAAGTTCTATAGCCATCAAACTCCTATTCTATTTTTCTTTCATCTAAAACAATAGTTTCATTGTTAATCAGAGTAATAATCTCACTCAACTGGTTGAACAGTCTTTAGTTGTTTAAGCTCTCATGGCACCTGTGTTCAATTCAACTCCTATAAATAAGAAAAAACTGATAATTTACCACTGTACAATCAAATCAACTGGTGCAGAGTTATTGAATTAATATGGATCTGTAGCTAATAAAGGTTACCTAACATTGTCTTTGGCAGCATGATTTCAAAGGCAGACATGAACGAAGTTTATGCTGAATATGCAAGACCTGGTGGTTGGAATGGTTTGAATCTCATTAACCTTGTGCTTTCTGGGAAGATACTTTTATCCAATTGAGAATAATGATATCAATTGAACATGTGAACTCAACAGATCCTGACATGCTTGAGGTGGGAAATGGAGGGATGACAAAAAATGAATATATTGTTCACTTCAGTTTATGGGCCCTTTCCAAGGTAGTACTATGATTCTTTTCTCTTCAAATACACTGATATATGCAAAAGCATGTACAAGGCCTTCTTTTATTTCCTGATGTGAAGTTTTATTGCAGGCTCCTCTTCTTCTTGGCTGTGATGTTAGAAATATGACCAAAGACACTGTTGACATTGTAACAAATAAGGAAGTTATTGCAGTTAACCAAGGTGATACAAATAGTCTATGTACTGATATTTTTTTTGCACAGTAATCTATAAAAAACTGTCATATGAATCTTCAAAAAATGTCACAGCTACCATGATTTCTAATTGGTTGACGGTCTAAAACCGTTTTCATTGTCTAGAAACCTTTCACACTGTAAAAGTCTGTAACTTTGTAAGTTTATATCATACTCATTTCTTATTCATTATAGCAAGGTTTTGTTATTAATATTTATATACTACAATCTCAGATTCACTAGGTGTGCAAGGTAAGAAGGTTAGGATGGAAGGTGATATTGAGGTAAGTTGAATTTGGAACACAGCACGTGATTTTTGTATTTATTTTCATATGAACAATAAATCATCATGCATGAGCTTTTATGCAGATTTGGGCAGGTCCTCTTTCAAGGTACAGGGTGGCTGTTGTCTTGCTAAACCGTGGCCCTTGGAATATTTCCATCACAGCCTATTGGGATGATATTGGTATTCCATCAAAAAGTGCTGTTGAAGCAAGAGACCTTTGGGAGGTACTGTGTTTGTATTGTATGCATACAATCTTTTGTTTTTTGTAGTCTTGCATGCATGCTTTTGTTTTCATCGGTACTACTGATGCTGTGACTTATCTGCTACAATGCATGCTTTGTTTTTATCACAACTCTGTTGATACTGATGCTGTGACTTATCTGCTACAATGGATGCAGCACAAGACACTGGTGGGACGCTTTAAGGAAAAATTGACTGCCCAAGTTGAGCCACATGCGTGTAAAATGTACGTGCTGAAGCCAGTTGCTTGAGTTCTGAAACAGATTTTGGTATTGCAGCTTGTGGTGTCTGTCAATGTTGTTTTTCTTACTGAGTTTCACTTCAATAAACATTTTCTTGTGCTTCTGTTCATAGAAGCTAGCTACGTTGTTTAGTGTACAAAGCTGCTCAATGGAAGCAGTCACTCAGATGATAATAAAACTGTTGACATGCAGAATCATTCCAGCATTGCCAAATTTAAACATGATCTCTTAAAATGTTGTTTTATATGTTACGAGTATTTAATTCAGTTAAACTAAAAGGATTTATTTATTTACTTTAAATTTGTCAACTAAACACTATCAAAGTATGTGATAAATTTAGTTTCATATCAAATTTTAAAGACTAAAAACATATTTAATTTATTTTATTTAAAGATTAAAAATATATTTTATTTATTTATTTTATAAGTTAATTTTATAAAATTAAATTAAATTTAAAATTCACTTTAATATAATAGTAAAATCAATGTTTGAGTTATGATGTTTAGATTGGAGTGTATAAGATCTGAAGTTCATATTCCAAATCAGTTAGACTTTCTTATTAATTTTTAGAACAGAAAAAGTTAATTTAAATGCAAATTTCAATCTAATTCATTATTTTAAAATCAATTCTAGCTTACTTTCAACCAAATATAGTAATATGTTATGGTATCTTTTCCTCAGTGAGTAAAACAAAAGTAACTAGATTATGTCTTTTTGTAAATTAATAAAAGCCCGTTTCTGATGGGTACCCAAGATCTGTCATGATCATATTGCTATTGTCTCTGTCAGTAATTTGAGATTAAGGAGTTTTGAATGTCTCAACGTATCTGTCATTTCCATGTTAGATACTCTTCCTACCAACAATTATTCTGAGTAATTAATTAAGCAGAAGAAAGTGACCTGAGAAGCATGAAAACGCGTTTTTGCAAGTTGGAAGCTGATATCTGTCATCCAATCATCACAGCTATTGAATTTCTGCTTTCCTGCAGAGTTGGAACGCCCAAGTGGGTGGTTTACAGCCAATAAACCATGGACATTTGCTGTATTATTATAAGGTTTAATAGTCAATTTAGTCCCTACTTTGGTTGAAAAATCTTAATTTAGTTGATCGTTATACAAGTGTTTTTTACATTAGTCCTAATTTTTAAAATTGTGGGTCAGATTGATCTATTTCGTTAAATATAAATTAACGAAGTTAATAGATGATGATGTGACACAACTTTAAAGCTGATGCTTTAGATTGGTCTCTCGTGTTAACTTTTAAGTTGTGTCACATCATCATCCATTAATTTCGTTAATTTATATTTAACATACTAATCTGATCCACTATTTTAAAAGTTAGGACTAATTTAAAACATTTTATTTTAGGATACAACAATTTTTTTTAACATTTTAATATTAGTTTAAAATTATTCTACAATCAATAAGAATAATTATAACTATTAACATAAACTAATAAATACTAACATAAACCAATCATATAATGATACGCAATAATAAGATAATAACACGTAAATAGTATTAAAATATAAAATATTATTATGCTTTAGAAATTTCTCTTCGTTAATGTTTTAATCAGTATCTCGATAATAGAATTACAGTTTTCTCTTATAGCTCGTGTAATAAAAATCATACAAAATTAGTTATAATTGCCATGAGTACCATTTGCATTCTAATTAAAGGCCAAACAAAAGTAGTATTCATCCCTCACTCAGTCATAAACTAAATAGTCAATTATTGATCATTTTCACTGATCAATCAATTATTAATCATTTAATAAAAGTAAAAACCGAATGATGTATCATATAATGAATAAGAATATATTATTTTTAATATTAAAATCAATTTTTAGTATGATTATTCATGATTAGATAATTACTAATTAAAAACCTGTAAGATAAAAAAGTAATTTATATTTATTACGTTATTAACTCTTAATTGTCAACATTAAATTTACTTTTAACGTCGGAATATTTTTTGTGATTTAAATAATCAAATTGACTTAGCATTTAAACTTCCATACATTTTTCAAATTTCAAAAGACAAAACACAGATTAAACTATTGATCTCGATGTATAACAAAAACAATATATCTTAACAATTAATACAACATTATTTAACTTACAATCCATCCTCAATTATGGATAAAATATTTTTACCATCCACACTAATTTATCCAAATAAATATGGTTGGCTCTTCTAAAAAATTCTTAAACAAGAATCATTCTAAATCTTCACATAGTGTAAGCATTCAATGGATCTTTGTTATATTATTTACTGTATTAATTATTTTTTATTCAAATTTAAACAATTATTATTTTTAGTTAATAAATTCTAAATACCATATATTAGTAAGAAAATTTCTCAAAAAGATCGGAAGAGGATGTTATATTAACACAAGAGTTACTTAGATAAAATATAATTAAGTGAAAAATAGATAATGTGTCCCAATTATTTTAAAGTTAATTCTAAAAAAAAAATATAACACAAAAACCATCAAGGAATTCAATTCTGATGTTACTAATTAAATTGGATATTTTTTTATGAATATAAATTAATAAAATAATTTTATATATAAGAACGGCTGTAATGCTTATAAAATACTGAATATTTTTTATTTAATGGTTTTGTTTTTAGATGATCGATTTGTCTTAGAACATATTACTAGTTAAATAATAAATAAAGTTATACATATTAAGAAAATGACCAAAAGTTATCGGTTTATTAATTAATTTCAGTTTTGTCTATGAAATGTTTTTTTTCTCTTACAGGTAGGTTTTGTATTCAAGGTAGTTTCCAGTATTTGTTGCACTTTTTCACTCCATTTCCCTCTTCCTCCATTTTCTCTCTGCTCCTTCCAGCTGGAACCAACTGCCAAATCCATTCTCTTTCAACTCTCAAAACTCGGGATTGTCCCGCTTTTACTCACCGAGTTGCTTTTCAGCTCCTCTTTTCATGGCATAAGGTAAAATACCTTCTTTCTCAAACTTCAGTTTTTTTCAATATACAAACCACCTTCACCCTTATTAGTGATTTTCCCACACCTTTCATTGTCCATCCTGTTGTTCACTGAAAACCTAGTTCACCATCCCCTCTGCATTTTGCGGATTTTGGAAAATCTGTGTCTAAGCTGAGCTGATCATAATCCCCCACCCACTTCCCTTTTCTGATCTGGGTTCCTAGAATATAAGATCTTCGCATCAAAGTTGTGGTCTTTCATTGTTTTTAAATTCTGGGTATGAGTGAATTGTAGTTCCCTGCGAGAGGTGTTGACAATTGTATGGTAGAAAACAAAGCATTTTGAGTTTGAGTTTGGGTTTGGAATTTTGTGTCGTGATGTGGAGCATGGATCGGTACTGTGTTTGTGTTCCATTGTTCGTGTGCTTGGTATTGGCTATTGAGCTTGTTGTAGCGCAGGATTTTAAGCCTACAGATAATATCCTGCTGGATTGTGGAGGTCCTCCATCTAGTACTGATACCGATGGCCGTGAATGGACCACTGATGTTGGTTCTAAGTTTGGTTCCTCCTCGGAAAAATCCACCACCATATCGCAGGCGGCAACTCAAGACCCTGCCGTCCCCCAGGTGCCCTACATGACAGCACGTGTGTTTCACGCGCCGTTTACCTATGCTTTCCCGGTGGCTTCCGGTTGGAAGTTCCTCCGGCTGCACTTTTACTCGGCTTCTTACTCCAATCTCAATGCATCTGATGCCCTTTTTGCGGTGACGGCGAATTCATACACGCTTCTTAGGAACTTTAGTGTTGCTCAGACCACCCTGGCTTTGAATTATGCCTACATTTTGAAGGAATTTGCCATCCATGTAGATGGGAAGACCTTGAATGTGACTTTCACTCCTTCTACCAATGCATCCAATGCTTACGCCTTTGTTAATGGGATCGAGGTTGTGTCCATGCCTGATATTTATACTTCTACTGATGGAACTACCATGTTAGTGGGTACAAATACTGCTTACACTATTGATAACAGCACTGCACTTGAGAATGTTTATAGGTTGAATGTGGGTGGGAATGATATCTCTCCCTCCCATGATACTGGTATGTTTAGGTCATGGTCTGATGATGTTCCCTTTCTCTTTGGCGCTGCATTTGGAGTTACAGAGCCTGCTGATTCAAATGTGAAGTTTGAGTATCCTCCGGGCACGCCAAGTTATATTGCCCCACTTGATGTCTACACTACGGCCAGATCAATGGGCCCAAATCCACAGATCAACACGAATTACAACTTGACTTGGATCTTCAACATTGATTCAGGGTTTTCCTATCTAGTGAGACTTCATTTTGCTGAGGTATCATCAAATATAACCAAGAGTAATCAAAGAGTATTTGATATATTCCTCAATAATCAAACAGCTTTTCCCCAGGCTGATGTTATTGCCTGGGCAAAAGATTTTGACCTTTCACATTCTAATGGGGTGCCTGTGCATAAGGATTATGTTGTCTTTATTCCCGAAGCTGGAGAACCACGGCAGGACCTGTGGCTTGCATTGCATCCAGATCCAACTGACAAGCCCATGTATTATGATGCTATATTGAATGGAGTGGAGATATTCAAAATTAGTGATAGTGCTGGAAATCTGGCAGGGACAAATCCTATTCCTCCCCCTGTGCAAGATATAATTGACCCGTCAACAGCTAGAGCACATAATCACGGTAAATCAAAGAATCATACAGGCATAATTGCAGGAGGTGTTGTTGGAGGTGTTGTTGTAGTACTTGTGATTGGGCTATTTGCTTTAGCTGCATCTCGTCGCCGTAGGCAAGGAAAGGATTCTGATGCAAGTGAAGGGCCATCTGGCTGGCTTCCACTTTCTCTTTATGGTCCTTCACACTCTGCAGTTTCTGCCAAGACCAACACAACAGGAAGTTATGCTTCCTCCCTCCCATCAAACCTTTGCCGTCATTTCTCATTTGCTGAAATCAAGTCTGCCACAAACAACTTTGATGAGGCTTTGCTTCTTGGTGTGGGAGGATTCGGTAAGGTTTACAAGGGAGAAATTGATGGTGGAACAACCAAAGTAGCAATTAAACGTGGGAATCCACTATCTGAGCAGGGGGTGCACGAGTTCCAAACTGAGATTGAAATGCTCTCTAAACTTCGTCACCGCCACCTTGTTTCTCTGATTGGATACTGTGAAGAAAACACTGAAATGATCCTTGTTTATGATTATATGGCCTATGGAACACTCAGGGAGCATTTGTACAAGACCCAGAAACCTCCACTTCCATGGAAGCAAAGGCTTGAGATATGCATTGGAGCTGCTCGGGGTTTACACTATCTACACACTGGAGCTAAACACACAATCATCCACCGTGATGTGAAGACAACAAACATTTTACTGGACGAGAAGTGGGTGGCCAAGGTTTCTGATTTTGGATTGTCAAAAACAGGTCCAACACTGGATAATACCCATGTAAGTACTGTGGTAAAGGGTAGCTTTGGGTACTTGGATCCAGAATACTTCAGGAGGCAGCAACTAACTGACAAATCTGATGTTTACTCATTTGGGGTGGTTCTCTTTGAGATATTATGTGCTCGTCCAGCTTTGAACCCAGCCCTTGCTAAGGAGCAAGTGAGTCTGGCTGAGTGGGCAGCTCATTGCTACCTGAAAGGCATTCTTGATCAAATCATTGATCCATATCTAAAAGGCAAGATAGCTCCAGAATGCTTCAAGAAGTTTGCCGAGACTGCGATGAAGTGCGTGGCTGACCAGGGTATTGAAAGGCCATCCATGGGTGATGTCTTGTGGAACCTTGAATTTGCTTTGCAGCTGCAAGAAAGCGCAGAGGAAAGTGGCAACGGCTTTGGCGACATTCACAATGAAGAGGAGCCCACGTATACAGAATCTAAAGGAAAGAAAGAGTCTGATGCGATGGGGGGTTATGATGGTAATGTGACTGATTCCAGAAGCAGTGGCATTTCAATGAGCATTGGAGGTAGAAGCTTGGCTAGTGAAGACTCTGATGGGTTAACCCCAAGTGCTGTGTTCTCCCAGATCATGAATCCAAAAGGGCGTTAAGTTCGTGTAGTAACAACACTCCCACTGCATACAGAGCCAGTCACTCATTCTGCAGTGCAATCGGCTTTCACCAAATTTGAATGTTACCCGTTATTCATTTTCCTAATATTTCTATTCATTTCTACGGTTGTTTCTAATTTATTATGATTATGTAAGTTGTAATTTGTGACCATGTTATGTAAAGATTGAAGAGCTAGCATGTTGTAACGAGGTTGCTATATCTGAATTTTTTGAAACCCTCATTTTCTTCCCAAGATGGGTAATGTCGTGCTTTTCTTAGTTGGACTACTTTGTTTCTTTGTAAGATAAAAAGAGTCAACAAACTCAAGATCAACTACTGTTTTATAGTAATAAATTATGATAGTACGAAAGAGTCTGTTACTATGCAGTGTGTTAATTTTTTATCTTAAGGGATGACTCAAAACCAAGCATGCCCATCATCATGATCAGGATCAATGATTTATTAATAACCACCATAATGATCTGTCTAAAAATATCACTATTATAAGAATTTTGTGAATCCTACAAAACCATGAAAGGACTTTAAATATTGTAAAATTATACCTGAAACATGTTCAGCAGAGATAACGCGTGAAGGCCTTATAGAAGGAATAGCATTTTTCAACGTTTGTTTTGTATGGATGTTCATATTTTTTATTCACTTTTGTCTTAATATATGGGGTGGTTGTTCATACTCTGTTATAAATAAGTATATATAATTAAAAAAGAGGCATTGACCAAGGAAATGCTTAAATGTGAAGTGAAGGTGATCTCAGCTTCATGTGTGCAAGGCACATTGTTGTAAATTTCTTGGTTTGATCTATTTTCTGTCCTTAGTTTAAATCCTACAATAATATTTTTATAAGTATTTTTAGTTATTGAATAAAAAAATTAAGTACATTTTTTCTAAAGTATTAAATATATTTTTCATTTAATACATATCAAAGATTTACAGAAATATATAATAAAAATACATCGTAACATTGTTAAAATGAACAGATAAAAAAAATGGGTGAACAAATGAAATATAGGATAAACCTAAGAGTTGAAATATTTTAAGCCACATGTGTTGGATAGGTATCTTTCATTGCTGGCCAGCTTTAAGTTATTGTCCAACAAAAGTCAATTTCACATTATAAATGGCGAAAGAGAGACAAGCCATGTTAGCATGTTCATAAATACTCTCTTCTCTCATCTGATAAAAACAATCGATTAAATTTTTTCTATTATAAGTATTTGACACGAATAATGTTTTATAAATTTTGTTGAAGTAAAACTATTTTTAAAGGGAAAATATCTGAGGCCTAGAATTAATCTTCTATATTCTCAAATAGGATAATCTATATCACTATTACACCAAGACTTTGTCAATTTTGCTTTTGTTTTTTATGTTATCATCTAGATAATTTAGTGTCTCTTTTAATATTGAGGTTTTACTCGATTTGATTATCAGAACGTTGAGTTCACTTTTATATTCATCGAATTCTTCTTATACTCAGGTGGTGGAACACAAAGTTGTTTTTGCTCTTATACTTGGGTGTTAGAACACCGAACTGCTCCTTAACTCGACCACTAGAATGTCAAGTTGTTGTTGTACTTAGACACTGTAATGGCAATTTGTTCCTGTACTCACTTAATTATTTCTATACTTGGGTATTGGAATTCCAAGTTTCTCTTGCTCTTGTACTCATGTGTTAGGTCACTGAATTGTTCTTGTACTCGGTTGTCGGAACGTCAAGCTACTATTTACTCAAGCATTGTAACATCAAGCTACTCTTGTACTTGAGCATTTGCAATTGAGTTTACTTTTATACTTGAGTATTAGAACGTCGAGTTATTCTTGTATTGAGGTACTAGGACACCTAGCTGGTGCTTAGTAGGATTATGCACACGCTAGTTGGCAATGGTGATAGTGATAACCATTTGAATCATCTTGCTCATGATCATGAACTACGGTTGGCACAAGCCCATATGATAGCCAGGTGGAGTGTGAGGTGTTAATCACAATCACAATACCCAAGGTGCGAGGTTGTGCATTGCTCCTACATTATTGGGGTTATGCTCATGGTGACTGCTATGTTTGAAGGGTGGGTCGTTGTCTTCAAGCTCTACTCTTGCAAGGTCATGGGACCTAACCACCCTTTAACGTTTGTGAGGTGGAGTGTGATATCTCTTTGACCTCACTCTTCCCACAATATACTCTGTTGATCCTGACATTCTAGAGATCAAGATTATTGTTGGCCTTTATGGTTGCCAGCGTGATTAGGTCATTCTCAACATTTAGGATACTAAGCTCCTTTTGGAGTGATTTGTGAAAGATTGTGCTACTCGAATAGAGTTCGATAATTATTTCTTGTGTTGTTCCTATTTGAAGGGATCTTCTTTTTCTATTTTGTCAAGCTTCTAGTTTATTTACTTAAGTATTGCATTGTTGTTACTTCTTTTATATGGGCTTCTTCCTGAACTTTCAGTTAGACGTCATTTTGCTCCCGTGCTTAATTCTTAATGTTTCATTTCCCAAATTCAAATGTTGAGATGTAGCCAAGTCAACCTCGATAAGAACCATTTAATGTGAAATGATGTTTCACACTGCAAGGCAATCATTATGACATTTTAGAAAAAATTCCACATTAATGCTTCACTATCACTGAGAAAGTGATCATCAAGCCGATAGTGCAAAAGAAAGTTTATCCAAGCTGACAACACAAAACAAAATTTGTCCTAGCCGACAACATGAAGCAAAGACTACCCTAAGTCGACAACACCCATAGAGCTCGACTAAATGGCCAATTCACCTTAAAATCTTAAAAGTCGACCACAATCTGACTAAAAGGTCAATCACAATTACGATGGACACTTCTCATGAAAAATCTTATTAATTTGATTACATCTCAACATTGTTGTTACTATTTACGGTAAAGTACTACGCTATTATTATTATTATTATTATTGTTATTATTATTATTATTATTATTATTATTATTATTATTACTTATTTGATTGGTATTATCACATTATTAGTTTTGTAACTTTGACTCTAAAACTAAAAAACTTTATAAATACCATTTTGTATTTTCCAGAAAATACTGACTTGAAATTTATATTTTTACAAATAGATATCTCGTGTATTCCAGCCTCAAAAAATACATGTCAAATTATTTAATCCATTAAAATACTATTGTAGAAGTAATACCATCTATATGAATATTTGGTTTATCATTAATGCATGAAACTGTGTGTGACTCGAACTCTGTTGAGGGATG
Organism: Vigna mungo; assembly: GCA_036885675.1. Classification (NCBI taxonomy): domain Eukaryota; kingdom Viridiplantae; phylum Streptophyta; class Magnoliopsida; order Fabales; family Fabaceae; genus Vigna; species Vigna mungo. Next base: position 2,588,435 of record CP144695.1, read on the forward strand.
CGAGGCGGGTTTTGGCCAATTAACTCCTCAAATAATGCATTGTATATTTTTTTTCTTAAAAATTATATGTCATATGATATTGCAACGGTTATTAATTGCATTGTACCGAAAAATGCATAAAAAATTAGACGACAAAAATGGCTTGGTACAGATTGTTGAAAGATTGACGATAGATTTTTAAACCCATGTTAAGATTTGGCTGGTTTGATGTTTATGAGGAATCGTGTAAAACATTTTTTTATGTTCAAATCGTGTATTTGTTTGTAAATACCATTATATTAACAGGAGTTTTAGATACTATATATTACTCATGTAAATAAAATAGATAGTATATGAGAGATTAATACCAAATAATATCAATAAAATAATAACTTATTATTATTATTATTATATATATTTTGATGGTTTGAGATTACTTTATGTTGAAAAAAATATATATTTTTTAATAAAAACTCTGATTATTGTGTAAATATACTATTTATAGTTAATTAAACTTTTACAAATTTTTAAAATATTAAATACTTTCTTAAAATATTTTTGCATTATTTATGTTATTATGTAATTTAAAGATATTTGTAGATCTTTTTTAGCTGTATTAATGTATGAAAAATATATATGGAAATTCACTTCAAATAACTAGTATAATTTTTATAATTACTTGTGCATTTAGAAGTGAGAAGTTTGAATGAATAATTCTATTAAACAAAGGAATTCAAGAGAAACAATATATGAAACAAATACAAATAAACAATAAAGGATATGAATTGAAATGAATTAAGAATTAATTTATATAAGGAATATAAGTACTTAAAAACTTATGTATCAAATATAAAAAGAAAACTTAGAAGTATGGAAAAACGATGAGAGGTTACTTTATTGAGAAGAAGACTTATTTTCATAATAAATTTGATGTAGAATTATGACTTTATTTCTAAGAAATTAAGGTAAGATTTAAGAATAAAATTATCAAATATTTTCACAAAAGCATAAGTTTATAAATTTTTCAAAGTGGTTAGAGATCATGGATTAAAAATAAAACTAAATTATAGTATGTAAGTTAGATCAAATTTCATTCTTCTTAACTAATTTTATGAAATTAAATTAAATTTAAATGTACTACATTGTTATAGTATCAAACCGCAATTAATAGTGTGTTAGATATTTATATTAACTAAAAATAAAACCAAACTAAAATATTGAATAAAAACAAGTTTTATCTAAATTAATTTTCATATAATTTAATTAAACTTCAACATAGAATTTTAATAAAAACCAAACTATATATTAAAATATCATCAAAACCACAACAAACTTATAAAGAAAATCAAACACACATTAATATTATAGTTAAAGCATCAATCATGCTCCCTTTACATAAACTCATATTATCATCCCTTCACAATTTATCCACTCTATTTTCTTCTATCTCCATATTTGCTGTCTTATTGATCACTTATATTGTATTATTGTTTTAATATTAATATGTTTATACTATTCTGTAAAGTCAAAAAGAAAAAATTAACATGATCGTGTTTTAAAATTAGTAGATAGTTTTTTTCTTTTGTCATCTCTAATATATCACAAAAAAAAAACTATAAGTGATTAGTCACATCTATTTATAGTAAATTCATTCAATATATTTGTACAGTATGATATTCGGGTCGAGCGGTTACGATATATCTCATTAAAAATATAAAATAATCAAAAGATAATCAAGATTATCTTATTAAAGATATTGATAAGCAGAAGATAAAATAGTCTAAGGATAATCAAGAATATTTATTTAAAGATATTTAGCAACTGACAAGATTTTCAGGTAATTCTGTTTATATTATATTCTGTTTATATTTTATTGGACTTATATCAGTTTAAGGTCCATGAGACAAATTATAAATAGAGAGTCAGGGCCACAAGCTAGGTACTTCCAATCATCTTGGAATCATCTTCCAATCACACTTTATTCACACTCAACTAGATCTTGCTAACGTTTGATCCAATTCAAACATACAATTGTGATACACAATTCCCAAAACCGCTCCTAATTTGAGCGTCGGAGTGCCTTTTGCAGGTACCTCCCCCTCTTGGTCAAGAAGTCTACCGAGCGGCCCAGATTAAAGACAATCGAGCGGTCAAGATCCAAGGAAAGCAAGCGATCCAGTTAGTCCGAGCGCCAGAGAGTGGGAAAGCCACGTCATCCAGGTCAGTGTCTCGGTCCCACAAAAATATCTACCGAAACATTTTGGCGCCCACCGTGGGGCCGGGGGGCATCCCATTAAAAGCCGCAAGGAACCAAGACAAGCGCTCAGTATCAACATCACTACTCCAGATCAACATCAAGAAATTTCAACAAAGTGAAAACTACACTACAATATAAATCATCATCTTTACGGGAAGTTTCATCAACAAGATAAGTATTACGAAATCTATAATTCGTATATTATTTTGTGACATTGTTTGAGTATTATAATCTAAATATTTAATTAAGTGATAATAGATATGACACAACTATTTTATATTAAAAATATATAAATAATGGTTATATGATATAACCGAAATATACATCATCATATTATATTATTTAACTTTCGAAAAACAATAATGATATGATTATTTGAAATCTTTACGCTGCATATAACAGCGTCACATGACTCCTTCATCATGGAATAATTTTCTAACCTTATTATGGTATTTTCCTTCATTTATTAAATTTTATTATGCATTATAATGATATAGTGCACTCTGCTTCACTAGAATAAGAGTCAGAAACATTTAATTGTTATATAATATCATATATAACCATTGGTATAATTCATAACGGTTATAACCGAAACGTTGATTTATCATAATCATGTGATATAATATATAACTATTGGTACAATTCACAATGGGCGGTAGCCCTGCCTCACTTCAATAACAATACAAATCAGATTTTTATTATCACAAACATCTTAGTTTGTAGGTCTCAAGATTTTAAAGCAGTTACATCTCGATTGTCGGTCTCAATTATCTTTGATATTATATCTCTTGCAGGACCTACCGGTCTCAATTATATCTTCAATATTATATATCTTGCAGATTATTAAAGTGGTTACATCTCGACCGAATGGTCTCTTCCATATTTTTATATTATATATCTTCCAGGTTAAAAGGCTATAAAACAATTACGTTTCGGCCATGAAACATCTTAATATGGATTCTTTGAACATTCAACCGCTTGGCCTTCCATGGCCTCAAGCGTCCCAACATTCTGTCATTCGGCCTCACAAGTGTTCAGCCCTTCAGTCTCAATTGTTCAGCCTTCCATGGACTCAAGTATTTAATCATTCGGCCATTTAATCTCACTTATCAAATTCAAATTGTTGTGTTTCTTCATTGCAGATGACAAGAGCATGCACTCTCGTCCACAAAACCCAGGGAACGCTCTCCGAGAACCCTTGGTCCTAAACCGAGCGGTGAGATTCTATACGGACTCACTCTCGTCCTAAACCGAGCGGTGGGGAACGTTCTCTGTGAACGCTCACTCTCGTCCTAAACCGAGCTGTGAGATTTTATACGGACTCACTCTCGTCCTAAACCGAGCGGTGGGGAACGTTCTCTGTGAACACTCACTATCGTCCTAAACCAAGTGGTGAGATTCTATACGGACTCACTCTCGTCCTAAACCGAGCGGTGAGATTATATACGAACTCACTCTCGTCCTAAACTGAGCGGCGAGGTTCTACACGGACCGACTCTCGTCCTAAATCGAGCGGTGAGATTCTATACGGACTCACTCTCGTCCTAAACCGAGCGGTGAGGTTCTACACGGACCCACTCTCGTCCTAAACCGAGCAGTGAGATTCTACATGGACCCACTCTCGTCCTAAATCGAGCGGTGAGATTCTATATGGACTCACTCTCGTCCTAAACCGAGCGGTGAGGTTCTATACGGACTCACTCTCGTCCTAAACCGAGCGGTGAGATTATATACGAACTCACTCTCGTCCTAAACCGAGCGGTGAGGTTCTACACGGACCCACTCTCATCCTAAATCGAGCGGTGAGATTCTATACGGACTCACTCTCGTCCTAAACCGAGCGGTGAGGTTCTACACGGACCCACTCTCGTCCTAAACCGAGCAGTGAGATTCTACATGGACCCACTCTCATCCTAAACCGAGCGGTGAGATTCTATACGGACTCACTCTCGTCCTAAACCGAGCAGTGAGATTCTACATGGACCCACTCTCATCCTAAACCGAGCGGTGAGATTCTATACGGACTCACTCTCGTCCTAAACCGAGCGGTGGGGAACGTTCTCTGTGAACGTTCACTCTCGTCCTCAACTGAAACGGTCACAGGTGTTCAACCGTTCGGTCATCTACAAAGCGACGACTAAAACCAACCTCCATCAAACTCATAAGTCCTATAGTTAATCATGGCTAAAGCCAAACGATTAACTCGGACTTCTCGTCCTAAACCTAGCGGTGGGGAACGTTCTCTGTGAACGCTCACTCTCGTCCTAAACCGAGCGGTGAGATTCTATATGGACTCACTCTCGTCCTAAACCGATACGAACTCACTCTCGTCCTAAACCGAGCGGTGAGGTTCTACACAGACCCACTCTCATCCTAAACCGAGCGGTGAGATTCTATACGGACTCACTCTCGTCCTAAACCGAGCGGTGAGGTTCTACACGGGCCCACTCTCGTCCTAAACCGAGCGGTGAGATTCTATACGGACTCACTCTCGTCCTAAACCGAGCGGTGGGGAACGTTCTCTGTGAACGCTCACTCTCGTCCTCAACTGAAACGGTCACAGGTGTTCAACCGTTCGGTCATCTACAAAGTGACGACTAAAAACAACCTCCATCAAACTCATAAGTCCTATAGTTAATCATGGCTAAAGTCGAACGATTAACTCGGACTTGGGGGGCATAATGTACAGTATGATATCCGGGTCGAGCGGTTACGATATATCTCATTAAAGATATAAAATAATCAAAGGATAATCAATAATATCTTATTAAAGATATTGATAAGCAGAAGATAAAATAGTCAAGGGATAATCAAGAATATTTATTTAAAGATATTTAGCAACTGACAAGATTTTCAGGTAATTCTGTTTATATTATATTCTGTTTATATTTTATTGGACTTATATCAGTTTAAGGTCCATGAGACAAATTATAAATAGAGAGTCAGGGTCACAAGCCAGGTACTTCCAATCATCTTGGAATCATCTTCCAATCACACTTTATTCACACTCAACTACATCTTGCTAACGTTTGATCCAACTCAAACATACAATTGTGATACACAATTCCCAAAACCGCTCCTAACTTGAGCGTCGGAGTGTCTTTTGCAGGTACCTCCCCCTCTTGGTCAAGAAGTCTATCGAGCGGCCCAGATTAAAGACAATCGAGCGGTCAAAATTCAAGGAAAGCAAGCGATCCAGTCAGTCCAAGCGCCAGAGAGCGGGAAAGCCACGTCATCCAGGTCAGTGTCTCGGTCCCACAAAAATATCTACCGAAACAATATTTATTAAAAATATATAAAAACAAATCAGATAAAATTTATTTATTTAATTTAATATAATTATTAATTATTAATTCATTAGCTATTTTTCGAAGTTTATCTACATAACCAATCAAAATTAATTCAACCATGTCTTAATTTTTCCTAACTTTTCAAAAATATACTTAAAATCATTTACAGAATTTATTTCCTAAAACATTTTTAAAGACTCGATTTAAAAAAAAAAAACTATTTTTAATTTTGTTAAATATCATTTTATTAAAAGATTGGATATTAGTCTATAAAATCTCCTATTAGTTAAAATATAACTTATTTATAAATTAATTTAGTAGATCTTTATTTTTTTTAATATTTATTGAAAAGGCTATCCAAACATGTTTTGAAGTTAAAAGAGAAAGGGAAAACTCATTTAATAATCTTTATTCTGAAAACTAAAGTGAGAATTCTTAAAAAATACTTGGCATTGCTAAACACACTTAAATATGTTAACAATCTCTCTCTATCTATGCATTTAGATTTTGCAAATATTTTGTAGTGCAGTGATATCATAACCAATGAGAAATGGAGCCATATGGCATGATACAAAATTGAATTTTCTCAAACAACAAAACACAACAGATTGTTACATTTGCAGACCAGGCTTATTCTAACTACAACAACATCATCACTCTGAATTGAAGTAATTCATGTGACACACATGTTTCATATTTACATCCGTGGAAAAATACAACTACACTCACAGCAAAAACAAAACATGCCAACAATGGTTGTGACTTGTGAAAGGACAAAGGGCAATAATACAAGAAGAATGAGAAAACAGTCACTGCTTGCATTCGGGAAGTGAATCATTGATGGCAACAATCTTCTTCTGCAACTCTGGCTTGTTGGCTCCTACAAGTTTGTCAAGTTGTTGTCCATCTTTAAGAAAGAAGAAAGTTGGTGTGGCTTTGATGTCCCATGAAGTGCTGAACTCCTGCAACATATGCAGTCAATCAACATCTTCACTTTTCTCATAAATGGTACATGTCTACAACACTTCACATCAAAATTACCAATTCCAAATACATTTGAAATTAGTTTTATGTTTCTTATCTGACACTCATTTGTGAAATAATGCTACATACAACTACAGTACTTACAGTTAGTTCATCCACATCAACTAACAAGAACATCATGGATGTGTATTTCTCAGATAACTCGCAGTAATATGGCGCAATCACCTTACAAGGACCACACCATGTTGCACTGAAATTCGCAATCACCTGTAGAACGTGGATTTATAGTATTAATTATTCAACCAGAGCAAACAAATTAGACAAATTAGACTCAAGGAAATACATTAAGGAAACAAAACTGGAAAGTTTCTATTCAAAAAGAAAACATGTCATTTATTAGAAATATTAAAGTTATTTCATACAAATTGACAGAAATCTCATATCTGGTAAGTATTATAGAATATCAATGATGTATTCTGGCGAAATTTGTTCAGTCTAATTCGCTATCTATTTCTTTTTATGTGAGTTGTGATGAGTTGTGAGATTGAGTTAGGTTTAAATTTGACTTTCTTATCACTAAGTTATTAGTAAACTTAGTGTTAGGTGTTCATTTAAAACAACACAGCAAAATAGAAACAGATCTTAAAATTTACTGTCCCACAGAGTAAAGAGGAGGGAAAACTTACAATTTTGCCATCCCTCCTAGCTTCTTCCAAATATTGGTCCCAAGCTTCTTTGGTGGTAATAAGTTTGACATTGCCAGCAGCAAACTCCACATCATGTTCAGAATCACTATCCTTAGCTTGAGACTACAACCATTAGAAACACGAACCTTCTCAGTCAACTTTCTTATCAATGAACAATGTGGACTTATTACATTATGAAGTTCTAGAAGCATTGAGGCTGCAAAAAGTTGACATAGCTAAGACATTTCACACTCAAAAGCTCTTTATGGTTGTTCTTTCTGGCAGCCAGTAGCTGGGAGAAACAGAAAAGCTAAGGCTGACAGAAGAAATATAAGTTACAGATGGAGTACAATCACATCATACTGACTTAACAATATGGTTAGATCCGTAACTCTCATTATTAGAGTGTTAGATCCTGCAATAATCGTTTTTCTATGTTTGTTTCATTACTGTCCAACCTATCTGCTACCGTTTACACACAAAGTACAATACAATTGACATGAACAATGGTATCCAGACACAAGGCCACTGTAAAAATCTCAGTTCAAAATTACAAAACAATAGCCTTTCATTATGCCATCCAGGCAAACACTATCAATGAGAAAACACCCCACAAACTTTGCAGGAAATTTATTTTGCTTTAAGAGACTGCTATCTGTAGAACAAAGAAATTTATCAGAGGTAACAGGTAAAAGGCCAAAGGATTTCAGCTTAAAGCATTCTCACCTTGTTAGCCACACAATTCCCCATTTAACTGTTTGAGAACCTTAAACTTGTGAACTTTAATGGATGGATGCCTGAAAGGAAAAAGACAACCAATGTCAGCAGATAAAACTTCTCTTAGTCCACCAAAACAATAGCCTAGTCAGAGGTTGTTGATTAATAAATGCATGCAACACCCCATTAATGGACTACATCATCCTCCAAATTACACCCAGAACACACAGGTAAAAGCATAAATTAAGCAGCTTAAGAAAATTTTTACATTTTCATAACCCACACACAACTACAAGACAAGAAAAGATGAAATCTGATAAGAGATAAACCAGAAGAGGCAAAAATAAGCAGGGCAAGGAAACTATTTTACTCTTCAAACATTATTCCATTCCCAACACTCGTAAAGTTGAAGCAGAGAGCAAGAAAACCTCCACTCCTCCACGATCACAAGAAGAGTAGAGTTTGCTTAGTAGAAACAATCGGAAAACGAGAAGAATATAAAGGGACATCAAAAGACATTTACACTGCATAATTAGACCTTGCACATGGTTTATTTCTCAAACAGTTTCGTCCATTCCCAGCAACAATGCCATAACAAGACCTCCCAGAAGTGCAGAGCAAAGAAAACAAACTCTCAGGTCCCAACATTTAGACTCTTTCTCGGAAAATTGCATTTGTTAAAACCCAAAAGAACAGAAAGCAGAAATTCAGGAACCACGTCAAAACCAAAATTTCTATACCTGGAAAGTTAAAGTTGCAAGCTTTCCATAATTTTCCATACATCAAAAACAACCCCATAAAAAATAAAAGCAGAAAAGGAAATATAATTGAATGAAAAGTCACAATTACAGCCCCTCAAAAAGACGAGATTGCTTAATAAGAGATAAGGGTCAGTTCAATGATGAGAGACAAATCGTACCCAATTAGCAAAATTGAACTGAAACGAGTAAGTGATTGTGAGACAACCCAAAGTGATACTGCTACACCTCGGATTCGGAGAAGATTAGGAAAGAGTTATCGCGGTTTGCGTGAAAAACAAAGATTTTGGTGTTGGTTTAAACACAGAATAGTAAGAATAATAATAAACAGAGTATTGAGATAGAAGCTATTTATAAATTATAAGGCAATAATTTTGGTTTGGATGCAAAGCCTCCAACTTGGAAAGTGGACAAACTTGTTTAATATATTACCATTAATCCTTGAAGCCACCTAAGGTGAATATATAGTAACCACTCAGCCTTAAAAACTCCGAACCACACTTTCACTCACAAAAGATACTCTCTTTAAACGGTTGTCTCAACTGCCATGGATTATGCTTATTTAATTATAAATTTCAGCTTCAAATTCTGAGATTCCTTTAACCTCATAAATATTAATATAACTGTTATCAATATTCTAATTCTCACTATTTTCATATCATTGGAATTATTATTAAGAATTGCGTTAATATAACAAAGAATCCAACATTATTTTGCTTGAAAACTTGAACTTTAAGACTGTGAAGGTTCAATCACAAAAAAGAAAAAAGAAAAAGATGGTGATAATCACAAAAAAGTACTGAAGAAACCTTTTCTCTCAATCTGATTTTGACAGATAAAGTCCTCCACTGAAAGTGTACTACCAACTCACGCATTTAATTTTACTCTTTTATGTTAAAGTTAATTTCTTATAAACTAATTTATGAAATTATCTAATATAATTCTTTTTTTTTAAGTGCTGTATAAATTATTTCAAGCTATTTTTTTTTCTTTTGGATGACAAAGTTTTGCATTATTTATTGCACATTTATACTGGTGAATTTTGAAATTATTTTGAAGATTTTATTGAGCCTTTATGATTCCTTTCCATTTTTCTTCGGCCGGTTTTTCTGTCGAAAAGCTCATTGCCACTGAATTTTGGTACCTCTTTTTGACTAATTTAATATGGGAGTGACATTTATATGTTTTTTTTTCATGTTTTTTCATTCTAAAATGTCATTATACTTTGAGAATATTTTTAGAACATTTTAATATCATATCATTATATAATTGGTTTTTGTTAATGTTTATGATTATTATTATTATTGATTGTGGATTAAGTTTTAATCAATCATATAATGACACATAGATGATATTAAAATATGATAAAATAATATTTGTCAAAAGTATAATTATCCAACTTTAAAATACTAGTCTTGATTCAAACTAACTTGTTAAAAGTTAATTTAAAAAAAAAACAGATAATGCCACCAAAATCTAAATTTTATATTTATATTAAAATTGTTAATTTAAATTTGGTGTGAAAGATAGATTAAAAAAATGTATAAAATGGTCCACGTCTAGCCAACATAATTTTTTCTCCTACAGTTTAAATGGATTTAGTTTAGCTTATTTTTTAAAAATTTTAATTTAATTTTTTTCATTCATATTTATTTAAAAAATAAAGTGTTTATTAATTAATTTATCATCTTAAAGATAAAAGTAATTAATAATATATTTACATAAAAGTTTTAAAAATTGCAAACAAGATTATTTTAAAAAATATCATAATTACCTGGAATATAATTTTAAACCAGTGAAGTTCTATTATGATAAAGTAAAAAAAATGTCACTCTGTAATTTCTAATGGATAATGTTAAATAAAACCCTACCATTGCCAGAAAGATCGAATCGTACCTGAGATTTTTTTCAAAAAGTCTTGATTAATTATTAATTAATTAAACAGAATATTAATTCGAATATCATAATAGCTATCTAGAATATTGTATTATTTAAATATATAACAGAATATATCAGATTGTGACAGAAAAATAAGAAGAAAAAAATAGTGAGAGTCTGGCATCAATGGGTGTCACGTGGAATTATTAAAACATATAAATGGAAAGTGCTTTTCACGTTTGTCAGAATGAGAAAAATAAGTGTTTGGTGACTGTGACCATTATTTTCAAACTTCAGTTTATCAAATTAAGTTAAATTGAATTTAACTAAAATAAAAAAAAAATGGTATAACTTTGAGGTTAAAAGAAATTTGAAGTACACTTTACATTTAAATAATCTTTTTTTAAGTATTAAAAGTGTTAAGATTTTCTTTAATGAAAATTGTAAAGTGATTTTAAGTATTTCGTTTTAAATCCAAACATAGCCTAAATTATTGGGTGGTGGATCAGCCAACACACGTTTTCGGATCCTAAGTATCAATGTTGAACTGTACTTTAGAATTTAATTACATATTATATAATTGGAAACCTTATTCAATTGACTAATTGGAAATTATTATATAAATATCAAGTTTTTCTTAATGTAATTGTATATACACCACTCAATATTTGAAATTAATTAAATTAAATTAACTTGACATCATGTGTTCCACGAAAAATTCAAGTCCTTTAAACAATGAGTAAGATTTAAAGTAAATTTAACAAGAAAAATTTATCTTAAAGAAGAAATTAAAATGCTGGACTTTTGCCGACATAATGTCTTTTTATAAAAATCTATAATAACTATTTTTTAATATTGATATTTATAATTTTATTTCTTCTTTATCTTGATTCTTATAGAAATTTTGACACATATATCTCTTTTGTTTATATTTTATATCATTGTGTAGTATAAGAGATGAGTTTTGTTTCGACTTCTTGACTGCCTATTTGTTTTACATAAAGAATGGTTTTTATATCGTATGTAAAATTTATAATCGGGATCGATTTAAATATAATTTTAATGAAAGATTTTTAAGAAAATGGAAATTTCTATTGTATTTTAACTGTGAAAAAATAATTTTATAAAATTCAACAAGATATGTATTAATTATTTATCAATTTTTTCAGGATTTGGTTTCTAATTAATTTTTGAATAAATTATATAAGAACTCAGAAAATAAAGTATTAGAATCGATAAGTGTTTTAAATTAATAAGACTATGTTGTTTTAATGTTAAAAGTTTAATAATATAAATAGAAATTTTTAAACACATTTCATTGTCTAAAACATGTATCGTATTTCTAGAACTCTTTTTCTATACTTCCTCACCTTTTTTTCTAAGTTTTCTAACTCCTGAGCTATTTCTTTGATTATCAGGAAGTACCTAGGTGATCGTGACAATGATATATTCAACTTCATTTGATCGACTTTCTAAAAAGTGTATGTTAGTGTCTACTATTCTCTTGTTTTGAGCTTCTTTCATGCATGTGAGAAGATTTTCTGATTACATGTATAATCCTAGAGTTCATGTGTATTCTTTGATAATCATTGGTCCTAATGGTCTACTTGAATCAAAATTCCACGATTTGTAGGTATAAATAGAGTTTTCTGAGCTAAGACAAAGGTAGTTGCTTTCTGTAGCCACTTGAGCTTTCTCAACCAGGTAAGAGAAGCTAATAATTTCTTTAATTTAGTGTTAAGGAGTATGAATGTATGTTAGATAAATTGTGAGATTTATTTTTGGTTGAATATTTTAATAGTTATGATGATTGTTGAATGATGTTAGTGTATTAAGGAATGAATGTTGTCTATTAAAGCATAATGCTATGTAAGATTGTGAATTTGTATTTGTTTAAATCTTTAAGGCTACTCTGTTGAAGTTTAATGAGGTACAAAACTGTTGTATAATATAAAGTAGTAAGAGGGGAATATGGTATGTTAGTTTTGGTCCAAAAGAGGGGTTTTGATAGGTGAAACTTTGAAGTAATGGTTTGATGCATAAATATGATGTTTAGGGTCGTTGGGCCATTTAAGACTTCTTTAGCTAATTAGTTCACTAAAATCTGGTTGGTAGCATGTTAAATTTGTTTTATGTGTTTTTGGATAGTTAGGTTGATCTAATAGGCCAATCCTCTAACCAAATAAGCCAATTGGTATCAAATTTGAAGGATAAACATGTTTCAAATCAAATTTTAGTGTTAAAAATACAAGTTGGGTCATTGGAATGAGTTTTAGGATCATCTAGATTAAAGTATGGAGTTTCTGAACTTTTGGTATGGCGTTCAACGGTGTTCCAGGCCCAGAAAGTTGAGAGCTTTGGCGCTTAGCTGCACTAAGGTGGTGCTCAAGCGCCAAGTTTGCGTAAAGGTTGACACTTAACAACAAGGGTATATCGCTCAACGTCACTTTATTCTTCCTAAATTTGCGTGCTTTGAACTTCTATTAATTATATGGTTTCTCCAATGTTATTTTGGCATGTAAGCTTAAGGTAAATGGTTTAGATGAATTTTAATGTATGTATACTTAAGAGCTATATAGAGTTTGTGATAAGGTTGTGAATGTCTTGTGAATGCAAATAATGAGGGTGTTTTCAGTTTAAGTATGTGGAAGGGGATTCGATGGGGAAGATTCTTGTTTGTGCTTGTGTAATGTATTGGAGGAATGTTTCTAACTCCAATAGTTATGCAATCTCAAGTATATGAGAGTATATATGTGGTGAGAAGTAGTAGAAAGTCCTTAGCCTCTGGTATGATCATTAGTGTTTGACGGACTAACCTTGTGTGTCAGTTTGGGTGATATGTTGTTTTCGCCACACATGCACAAGTCACCTAATAGTTCGACATCAATACATGTATCTGGATGGCATGTCTAGAGTTTAGATATATGTATGTAAAGTTGTACTTAGTTTTAATGGATGTAATATTAGACATTTTATGTTTATGATTTGTATTAAGGGTATGTGTGATTCTTTTAAAATTATCTTACCTTATTGCTTGTGTTTTTTTTTTTGTTTGTTTGATATTTTTCTTTGGCGATAATCATCTTTTATTGTTATGAGAAAAGATAATGTTTTAGTTGAGCTGGTGTTGAGTTAAAAATGGAGGATTCTCATATATAGATAGTTAGACTAATATAGTTTTAAATTCTGATATTTTTTTAAACCTTTACTTCAATGCTTAGATAATATTATAAATAAAGCTTCATGTATATAAAATTTAAATTATTGTTGTATTTTTTAATAACTGTAACCATATTTTATATGTAATATGTGATAATTTCTTCTATGATGTTAAAACTATGATGTTAAAACTATAATTTGGGATGTTACAAACTATAATATTTTTTTCTTTCAATAAAAAATGTTTAAATGACACTTTTCTCTTTATTTAGAATGAACAAATATTTGAATAATAGTAAATAATTATAAAAATGTCTCTCAAAGATGATTCTTTTTTTTCTGATATACAACCTGTTGAATCATAGTTCATTTTAAACACTTTATTGTCAATTTACTAATTATAAAGTGTAGAGTGGAGATTTTAATACAAAAAATTAGTTGACCAAGTTTATACATTAGTTTTTTAAAAGATTTAAAACTTCGAGAAATTTGACATAAAAGGGTATTTCATAACTATTTTTGTGTCTTCGAAAGATTAATTGATTTGATAACTATTTCATTAAAAGGCTAATATAGTAGAGACTCAATGTAAATGTTTACTCTCATTTTAAAAAAGAATGTAAATGTTAACTCTTATAAATATACAAAAGTAAGTTAATACATTTGAATGTTTTAAAGTTAAATACTAACAAGTTGTCTTTATATTACAAATCTAAGTTTTCATTCTTAAACAGAAATATTTTTAGAGATGTTATTTTCAGTGACTTCATCCATATAAGAATTAATTTTTCATTTATAAATTATTTTTAAAATACTTATCTCCTTAATATATTTTTAATTTTACATAAACATTGTATCAAACTAATTATAATTGTTTAGAGAAACGAATTTCCAAATTAGTAGAATCTCTATGTATATTTGAGTTGAATTATGACTTATCATATCAACAAATAAAAAAATAACTTTTATAGTTTATCCGTTAATTTTAAAAGTTTATTTCTTCAGCTTATTTTTATTATTAACTGATAATAAAACATTTATTATAATTGTTTCGAGGGTAAGAGTCTAGGTTAACGATCTAAATTCCGATAAGTCGTCTAAAGTTTAAAAGTTGTCTGGAAGTTGAATGTTAAATTGAACTGATTGTTCAAGTCGCTTGTTCAAACCATTTAGAAGATACCTCATATTAAAGTGAGTTCGACATTCGCCACCTTAGCTATTAAAGATGTAGTAAATACAAATTATTTATCTCTTTACTTCAAACATGTATTTAATTTTAGAATGGATTTTTTATTAATACTGAACTAATTACGACCTAATTGTAGATAATCAAAATTTACCTTTGAATTGGTTAACATTAAGATAAATTGTCCAAACTTTTACCTTATGGATTTACTTTGGTGACCATCCAATCCAAAGGTGACTCTTTCATGAATCATTGAAAAGGGTGACCATCCAGTTCAATAACAAAATTCTCTTTATTTCTCAAAAGGGTAATGATACTTTGACACCCATTTTATAACAAATTTTTTACTCCACCATGTGTCGCAATCTTATTGATCCATGTGGAAAAAATTTTAAAAATTAAAAATGACATGGAAATGGAATTGAGATGGGTTGCAGGGGTTTTGATTTTGGGACTTCATTTCAGGTTTCAAAAATTAGAAACCTCATTTTTGCAAGAGGAGCATCCTTCCACCCACAATCATGAGAGAACCCTTGAGAGAGCATCCTCCCACCCACAAGCATCGTTTGAGCAGAACTGGTCATTCACGGACTTTTCACCATTCAACAGACTTTCGCCGATAATCGAAGTCTTGTTCGTCGCCGTCTGCTGTTCCGAAGCACTAATGAACGCCGAAACCAGCATTGATGTAGTTTTTGAAGCTTCCCACCGCTTCTTTTGTCAATCCTTTGTTGTTATTCAGTGGATTTGATTTGCTTTTTAATTATTTTTACCATTTAAGGGTTGTTGTGTTTTTGGGTGTTATTCTGATTTTTTTTATATAGGTACTCTTGCGATGAGGTACTCCTTCATTACAAGGATCAATTCAAAGAAGTTGTCTTTTTTGCTGACATTGGACATACAAGTGATGTTCAGGCATTGATCATCACATTTATATCCAACTCCATGGTCAAGGAACAATTATTTGTAAAACTCATATGCAAAAACAACACTCAAAGCAATAGCAAAATAAGTTGGGAGTTCATGCAAAGTTTCTGCACACATGGGTCATATGTTAAAATGACATTGATTTTTAAGTGAACTAATTTTTTTAAGACTTACTGGACGTACAAGTGATCTTCAAGCATTGATTATCACATTTATATCCAACTTCATGACCAATGAACCATTCTTTATAAAACTCATTGTGCAAAAACAACACTGGGAGCAAAGGCCAAATAAGTGGGAAGTTCAGGCAAAGTTTCTCAACTGTGAAAATGACATTGATTTTTAAATGAATCGATTTTTTTTAAGACTTATTAGACATACAAGTGATCTTCAAGCATTGATTATCACATTTATATCGAACTCCATGGCCAAGGAACAATTCTTTGTAAAACTCATTGTGCAGAAACAACACTGGAGTAAAGGTCAAATAAGTGGAGAGTTCAGGCAAAGTTTCTGCGCATAAGGGTCATCTGTTATAATGACATTGATTTTTAAATGAACCAGTTTCTTTTAAGACTTATTGGACGTACAAGTGATCTTCAAGCATTGATTATCACATTTATATTGAACTCCATGGCCAAGGAACAATTCTTTGTAAAACTCATTATGCAGAAACAACACTAGGAGCAAAAGCCAAATAAGTGGAGAGTTCAGAAAAAGTTTCTACACATAAGGGTCATCCGTTAAAATGACATTGATTTTTAAGTGAACCAATTTTTTTTTAAGACTTACTGAACATACAAGTGATCTTCCCACTTAGATTAACTACGGGAGTTTGCTGAATGGTGAAAAGTCTGTGAATGGTTGGTTCTGCTCAAACGATGCTTGTGTGTGGGAGAATGCTCTCTCAAAGGTTTTCTCACGATTGTGCGTGAAAGGATGCTCCTCTCGTGAAAATGAGATTTCTAATTTTTGAAACCTCAAATGAAGCTCGAAATCAAAACACTTGCAACCTATCTCAATTCCATTTCTGTCTTTTTCAATTTTTAAAATTTTTTCCACATGGACCAATAAGACTGCAACACATGGTAGAGTCAAAAATGGGTGTCCAATAACAAACCAGTCCAAACAAACCAGTCCAATAACAAAGCATCTATCATTCTCTTTATTTTTCAAAATGTATAGTTTTTTTCTAGTATGAAAACTAAGCTAACAAAGAAATAAGATGTTATCAAAGATATAATAATGTTATTGCATAAAGCTTTTCCACTTATAAAATCATAACACAACAAAATCTTGAAAGTGGTTACACTAAATTTAACATATTACTAATAATCATCTTGAATAATATAAAAGTAGGCATTCATATATAGAAATTTAAACTCACCATACACTTTCGTGTCTGTTTGATTAAATAAGCTTTTTTTAAAAAAAGAAAAGTAGTTTCGGCAGCTGGATACTAATTATATGTATGAAAGAGAAAACATTTTTTATGAAAAAAGAAAAATCACTTTTGCAGTAATTTGTATGATTAAGATTTTAGAGTGAAGAGAAAGAAAATTAGGATAAATTAAATTTTGGCAAGCTGGAGTGAGTCCCACAAATGAATCACAAAATACTATTTTTTGTTGTGTGGACTGTGATAATTGAGGTACAAAACAGACAGTTGTGCAGAGCTAAATAACAAAAGCACCAATTTTCTGTCAAACCAAACACACACCTTAATAACCACGCAAACCAATTCTCACATGAGGAATAAATCCAATGCTCTTTTTTTCTACTATTATTATTAATAGTGGTGATGGCCATGTAATGTGTAAATTATTATAAATTAGACACTCATCCATCATTTCATTTGAGAAGTGTGAAAAATATACCCCACTTTTATTTCTTTTCCAGATCACAAGCACTGAAAGTAAGATATGAAACTAATATAAATATGAATCGGTCCTACCCTCCTCAAGTACACAACTCCTGGTTTAATAAATTATTACATTAAAGAAGCACTTTTCTTTTCATGACAGGAAGTACAATTATTTTTAAAGGATTTTCCAACTCTATTAAGCTAATACTTCTTTATAAAACGTATTCTGAACACTGTTCACGTTTTCTAGCTTACTCTTAGGTTACATGTAACAGTACCGCCACAACCTAAGCTTCGACAGTCCTTCGACAGTACCGCCATCTAATTAATCTTATTTTGTAGAAAAAAATCGATGGCTTTCAAAAACATCTTTACTTGAAAACGCTGTGCAGAACATAAAGAGAAACTTGTGCCACATATCACTATTTCTACATTACTCGATAGAGAAAGTTACAACACAACCACGACACAAATAACATCCTGTTCATGCGTTTGCATCATGATAAAACATCACAGTGGTTGAACATAGTTATTTTTTTTATCAAATTAAGACACCGCCCTTCCCTATCCCTCATAACAGAAACATAATCTCACCCCGGAAAACAGGAAGAGAAAAGCAAACCCACAAAAGTATTCATAGATGCCAGCCATTCTTCAATATACAATATCTAAACACAAATCAGCCCATGGCATACTTCTGGGTCCAGCTGCGAGCAGTGGCCTCATACTTGGCCCGGTCAGTTTTGTACATATGAGCAATTTCCGGAACAAGTGGGTCATCAGGATTTGGATCAGTCAGCAATGAGCATATAGAAAGCAGTACCTGAAGTGTGACAAACAAAACATAATAATTACAAAACCCATCATACCTTAGATTCCTCTCAGCATCAGTAATGAGATTCACATACAACAAATGATTACATAAGATTCCTACTAATCAATTACACAAAAAACGTCCCTTGTTGAGAGGGTTAAAATTTGGATTTGGATTGGCAGGATTTTGATCCCTGCCAATGCTCTCTTCCCCCCTACCCCAGGCAATTCTAAGGAGCTATTTCGGGATCTCGATGGGGACCCTCCTTTGGGCCTACTCAAAATAGAGAGCTTTAAAGACAGAATAACATTGATAAAACAAGACTATAAACTCACCACGCTACAGTGGCCATATTTCATCAGACAGAATTCAAGATGATAAAAATAAAAACAGAACCACTCCGTAATCATGTTGTCAGGATGCAGAATTACCAGCCACAACTAAAAGTCAATCTACCCTTGGACTGTACAAAATTTCAATTACAACTAGTAGAATCTGAATGGCTGATTATGAATTAGAATTCAACTAAAACAATGGAGAAAAGCATAGAGAACAATTTTCAAGGAGTAAATTAAGAGAAACCTCTCCTTCAATGCTTGTTAGAAAACTATGAATAATTCAAAAGCCCCTCTTTATCAACCTATAAACCACTAGTCAGTCCTTGGCCCTCTGGTCTTTCTTTTTTGCCAGAAACTACGCATTGCAGTGACCCTATGACATCCTATGAACAGTGGTTGTGGTGGTGGATTAAGACTAGGAACCCCGCAGTGTAAAGCTCATCACAGATTTGAAGTCAAGCTAATTTAAAATGGACAATTCAAGGAATGAAGGATTGAATAAAAATAGAGTGAAACTTTGGAAACCTTCCCAGTGATCGTATAATACGCAGAGGACACCCAGTGTTCAGAGAAAGGGTGTAGATAGAGAGGTACCGTTAAGAGGTTACCAGTTATATACATTAAGAGAGGGGAAACATTAACATATGAGTAAACATTATATCAAAAATGTGAAGCAATTAGTAACATAAGTTCACAGTACTTGAATTGGGATCCATATAGTGGTAATAATAAAGCATATTACATACAAAATAAAAGACATAAATACACTAATAACTAAAAAAGTAATTCAAGGAACCTTTTAACATTAACATAGAGAAACATATGAAAAATATATCCATATATATAAGCATTTGAAAGTACAGTAATTAATAGAGTGATATATAAGCCTAAAAACAAACAAAGATGAAGTGTGTGTGTGTGTGCGCGCGTGTGAATGTGTGCGCATACATATAATTAGCAATTTAACATATAAAAAATATGAATACACACACACACATATATATATACATATATGAGCATTTTGAAGTATAATAGCTAATAGAGATAGTATAAGCTTCAAAACAAAGATACAAACAATAACAGCCAAAGCGCTAAAATAAAGTGGCTGCTGATACACAAATAATAACATTCACAATAGTAACCAACCACTACTTTGATTTTTGGGAGATAGGATCAGCAGCACACATAGTCAGGACAGCAAGGACCCAAAAAAGTGTAAGAGGAAAGAAAAGAAATTGTAAATGCAAAAGAAATTGTACAACAAGAAAAAGAGAGAGAAGAGTGAGCGAAGATGTAGAAACGTGAAAATCAGCAAATGGGCCACACTGGATCTCTTTGGGGTTAAAGCTAGACATATTGGTTACACACAACTCAACCCAGTTTTGGGGAAAAACCAGTTTCACAAGAAATGTATTTCTGTAGCAGATCACGATTCTTGTAATTCAGAATGCAAACATGACACATGCTAAATGACTCAGTAGGCAGCAGTGAGAATTGTATCATATGAATCATACCACAAGTTGTACAGTACAGATAACTATAACCTAGTCAAAAACAGTGTTTGATTATCATCCCCTGTCTGAGTAAAGATTTTACACTATCTTTTAATGAGAACTCATACATGAATAGTTTTAAAGTCATATAAAAGTTACCAAGCACACCATAGCTATACATGACAGTCAGTAATTAGATGACAACATAAAAAACTGTAAAAATGTTGATCCAATCTAACTTGAGAGTAGTTTAATTAACAATTTCAATTTCAATAAATACAAAAACAAAAAAGTCAGAGCCCCACGCAGAAAAAGGGACTTTTTTTTACTAAAGTAATGAAAACAAAGAAAATTATAGTGACTCTGTACAAAACTGCAAATATTATTCAGTAGTTTCCTTTTGGTAATTTTCCCTCAAAACTCGATTTGAGCCATGCAATTCAAATATCCATATACCCACGTATTTTTTAAACTAAAGGAAAAAATACTGAACCTTGGAGATGGTGAGTGCGGGACTCCACTGCTCTTTCAGGATATCAAGACAAATGCTACCATTACTATTGATGTTCGGGTGAAAGACCTTGGTCCTAAATGCAACCTTGCAAAGCCAAAATGTGAGAAATTTAGAACACGCTTAAAAAACAAAGCCCCTACAAGCCCCTACCTAAATCCACACGCAGAGTTCACACATTACCTTAGGGGGCTTGAAAGGATAATCCGGAGGAAAATGGATAGTGACTAGGAATACACCTCCAGCATAAGGACTATCAGCAGGACCCATAATTGTTGCTTGCCAATGGAACATGTCCTCAGCTACTGGACCTGAAAAATAAACACTTGCATTTGCAAATACTACCAAAAAAAAAACTTCAAACTAAAAAACATAACACAGTTTTAGAAAACAGTCTTCAACTGCTATTTTGGTTGCAACATCAATTAGTGCGCAATTTCCTGCGATGAGAAGAAACACTACCACAGCCTTAATTTAAAACCGATGCATGTTTTTCCTGCAGCAGAGACATAATTTATTTTATTTACTTAACTTTACTTTACTCTACCATGGTTAGTAACAGTCCACGCGTTCAAGGCTTTCAAAAGAAAAAACGATCTTTTTACAGCACAGTTAGAGGAGACAAAAATATCGTGGTGGGGTGTGAAAAGAAGAAGAAAAAGAGATACCAGCGCTGCAAGAAGTTGGTGGGTCTTTCTGCAAGTCCTTGAGCTCCTTGAGGATGCGCTTGGAAGCCATGGGTGAGACGATAGACGTTCAGATCTGAAAGAGAGAGAGGGATCAGAAAGAAACCCTAGAAATGTGAGTAAAAAAATAAAGAGAGAGATAGATAGAGAAAAGAGAGAGACATGGTGTTGGTGTGAGGCTGAGGTGGTTGGATGATCAGGAATGAGGGACAGATCGAAATGGAAGAGGAAGACACGCAGCGTCAATCCCTCGCCTTCCCAATCCCAAACCCTCTCTCTCTCTCTCTCTCTCTTTCGGTGAAACCCTTCTCTCTCACACGCCAATACTCACAAAATGCCCCTTTTTAGATGGATATATACTCACACCAAATGACATCTATGTCCATTTCCTTTTTCTTTATTGCACCCTTTGTCCCCATATTTTCAACATACCCCTTTTAATCAATACTAATTAGGTAGAAAAATCCAGAATTATCATAATGTTTCTTTGAAAAATATATTGTAGGGTTTCATTCAAAACTAGCAACAACGTCATAGACTAGCAAAGCTGACTTTTATAGTGAGATGTTTTGACATGAGGAAAGTTACATTCCAAGTTCAAAATATGTAGCAATGGAAAGAAAAAAAAATGTAAAAATTAATTATCTCTCTCTTTCTCTATTGTCAGTAAAAAAAATTAAAATATGTTGCTCAATATTTACATATTAAAAAGAAAGAATAAAAAAAATTGGTTTTGAAATACCAAATTATTATGTATTTTATATATTTGTTTGTTAAGTTAAAAATATCAGTTTCATCTAATATACACAATTCTCCATTTATAAAAAAAAATTATTTTTTTTCTAATATAATTAATAAAGACTTAGTGAAAATATATGTTTTTATATTCGAGTGATATTAAATTATTAATAATTTGTAAATATTATATAAAAAACAAAATATTAACTTAGAAAACTCTACTAAGTAACAAATATGAGAGGTTGTTTCATATAAATATTTTCATGCAAATTGTCGTTAAGGAATGCACCATTGACATCTAGTGGATAAAGATATCAATGTTGAAGAGTCACCATAGCTATAAATAAACTAACAAAACTTATCTTTGTCATGGGAAAAAATGTATATATAAATGATGTTGAGTCTATCAAGGAGGAGGTTCACTGGAAAGATACAAAATCAATTAGACTTTAGCCCAACCACATAAGGGATTGACACCAGTCTTTACCTAAAACCTTAAGACAATGGGTTAATGGATCTTCAAACTTATATGGTGTTCTACTACTTAGACTCACACTTGAAATTCTAACACTACTTAGACTCACACTTGAAATTCTAACAGACAACTCAAACCCAACGATGATAGATGAGAGACCGATGATAGATGAGAGGTCAGAAGAGGTAACAAAAAAATTCATGGATAAATAGGAGAGAGAAACCCTAAAAATCCAAGATAACTTTTATTTTTTATTTTAATAACTTTTATATTTTTTATATCTCTTTAAATTTTTTAAAAATGAGTATAGTGTGACACGAGTTCCAAAATAGACATCAATAGTAAAATAAACTGTGAACATTGTTCGATACAATTAATTGTTCAACATAAGAAATAACATTGTTCAATAATAATAATTAAAAAAAATGTTCAACAATAATCATTAATTTTGTTCTTCTTAATTATCTTCTTCATTTGGTATGCTTTCTTGATACGTATGATATAAAATAATATTTAATTAGTAATATATTAAAAAAATATTATTTCCTAAATTTAACAATTATTGTTGAAAAATAGAAAACTGCAAAGGCAATTGACCTTGATAATTTTACAATATAAATGTCATCATTGCCTTCATTTTATTGACTTGTAATGTCAATGAAGATACTTGAAATGGAAAAAATTAAATCAAAACGAAGAAAACTGCAAGCCAACAAGTTAATCATTAAAGCAACTAGATAAGTTAATATTGGTAAAATGCTAAGTTTGTAATTCTAAATAAGAAGAAGTTGAAGATGATCCAATATGACAACGAGCTTTCACTCCAAAGACTTTGGATGGGGAAGGACCTAAACCTATATTGTAAACACATCCACAATGCTTTTGGGTTCCTAAAGCACGAGTCAATGAATATGAACTTGATATTTCTTTTGATTGAGATGATGATGTTGTTGTGGATTCATACACTTCAATTTCTTCCTACATACGTTTAATAAAAGGCTAGTGAAATTGTTTAACATATTTTTACTACCTATAATAAAGTAAAAGGGTAAAAATGAGAGAAAACAAGAAATAATATTTTAGATGTTTTGTAGAAGACTCATCACTATTTTTTTCATCACAAATAAACTCTTTTGTGTGTAAAGTATTTAAGAACACTTCATCTAAAAACAACAATGATAAATTTATGTTTTATTAGGATTATAACACTAAATTTTTCTTAAACTAATGCACAAGGAGTGTCCAACAAACTATGTTTTATCATTCCATTACTATATGGACCAATAAATTTTTGAAAATCATACAAAGTATTTCATCCTCCAAATATTTAAATGATATAGTTGGAAATAAAATAGTACTATTATTGATTTGTTTTGAAGATAAAGGATATTTTTATTTGGAAAATTAAGAGAGTCATGCCACTAAATGAGTTATGAAATGCTTGCAATGGGAAGTTATTTTACAATTATACAATTACAGAGTTTTTCAAAACGGGCTTAGTATTCAGTCAAGGGGTTCTGAGCCTTTAGAAGCTAGTTAGAGTTTTGGTTATAGTAGTGGCATGGTGAAAATTAGTGTTCATGTGCATGATGGGCGGGGGAGGGGGGAGGACAACAGGTGGGGGTGACATATTACAGACATAAACAATGGTGGTAACGTGTATTATACATCTAAAGTTGTTGTAAAACATTGCTACGACATAAGCACAAACCAACAATGTTTTCTTTTGGTAGTGGCAATTGATAATGTTTTTAGTTGAAAAAAATGTGTCGACAATGTTTTCTTTTGCTTCATGTATAAAGCTTTCTAACCGTGACATGTTGATCTAAACATGAAGATGAATAAAAAATGACAAAAACCAAACTTTCAAAGAGAATTTTGAAGTTCTCTAGTATCTTGACGTATAAGAGTGATACATTTCTCCTTACAAAAGTCAACAAACATAATTAATTATATGGATTATGTATATATGTTTCACCCAGTTTTCAAGTGGGAGTTATAATTTCTTTGTTTTTTCAACTTTTTGTTGTTGTGTAGAATGTCTAAATAAGTAATAAACAAGCATACATATAAAATGTTATATTAGTATGGAAATAGCCACTTTATGTTCAATTTAACTTACACCAATTTTCCTTGGCTCATCATTAATCATCATTAGTCTTTTTATGGGAAGCTATCCAAACTTATCCTCTACTAACTTTGCGCTCGCACTCTCTTTCCTATGAAAGTGATGATTATGCATATTAAGTATGTCATAAATATTATGAAAATTTTAAAACTCAAGAACAATAACACTTCACCATTTCTTCTCTCTTCCTAACCTTGCATTAGTCATCTGTGAAGTAACCAAAATTATGTCAAAGAGCATTGTGTCAAACAACTCATTATCATGTATGGTATGCATTTATATATACACAAGCTTTAGGAGTGAATATTAATATAAGTAACATCTTATGCAAGCATTTATATATTTAGTGTCTTACCAATGACATCAACCAACCATGATCTCTTGTATGTTGGTGACCTTTGTTGTTGCACTCATAATTGAATGTCCTTATTTTCATCATTTTCATGTTAAGAATGTATATTTAAAATTGTTCCAACTTCAACTGGTGAATGAAGAACAACTTCATTTAAGGGCTGAACATATGTATTGATTGAGATATGATAAAGGAATATAAAGAAAGCTGCTGAAACAAATAAAATTTTGCACCACAATATCGATAAGATGACAAAAATATTATAACAAAATAACAACTTTAGGATAGCAAAAAGCTTGACCAACAAGCTTGGCTTCACCTCTTATAGCATAAAAAAAAACTTAAACAACCAAAATAAAAGTTTCAACATCATAACTTGTTACTTAACAACTAGTACACACTTTACCGCACTACAGTCCATGAATTTAGCACAATCACACCAATTCAAGCTACCTAAGTAGTTTTAACATACATAATAGTACGGTTATAATAATTAAACCCAATCCTTAAACTATAGTCATAAACATTCCAATTCAAAAACATGAAGATACCCTTAACATCACAAATGCACACCATTGATAGTTTAACGAACTAGTTCATCACTGCATAACTATTGCACAATACCAGTCATAGAAAACAAAAATGACTTACAAGCCCAAAAGCATCACTACACCACACCTATTATTGTGTGACAACACCTACCAGTATAAGATGGATTAAAGTTATTATAACCACTATAATTATGTAATGTTCCACCAAAAAACATAATCTCATTTAAACCCAAAATATGATCATCGACCTAAAATAACTATAACAACCAATATCCCAAAAAATATATTAACCTGTACATGTGAAGTTGCTCCAACTTTAACTGGTCAATGAAGAATAACTTCATTTGGAGGCTGAAAAAACAAATGAAAAATAACTTCATTTTGGGACTAAAGAGATGTAAGAGTAGATAGGATTTGACTCATCGAATGTAGCTTTAGTTTAAATGTTCCTGCAGATAAACTAATGTGATAAAATTAAAACAACATGAAAAAACTTTAATGAAAATCTGTAGTAAAGGATACTTATTTCTTTGAGGGGTAGATAGAGAGAGAGGACTGAACTTAAGGAGCTTCACTTTCAAATGCTGGTGGATGATTCATTATGTGACCGTATGTATAAGGGGCACATTGGGGTGAATTCATTTGTGACTCATTGTTGTTAATTATCATTTTCTTCATCTTTAAGTGCGCTATAAACAATTACATAAACAAAACTTAAACAACCTATATAAGATATAATCAATAAGTAAATAAATATAATAAGAAAATATGTGATCAAGGCTACAAATTCTCATTGAAAATGTCATATCAAGTAACAATTAAAATTAAAACCTTGTTAATGGTATATTTCTTTCATGATCTAAAAATAATATTTCTAAGTTTTATGTAAGCAAAACTTTGATTTTCAATTCAATGAAAATTAACACAACAGGATCTTGAATTTTCATGATACTCACAATTCCCATATACAGTAAAAGAGAACTTACCTGGATCCATTGTGCACTTCTTCCTATCAAACGTTCTCTCTTCTCTCACTCCTCTTTAATGTTTTCTTGATGATATAGAAATTGCAAGGAAAGTTTTCTCTGTCAAGTCACAATTTCTATGTCTTTCCTGAGAACGATACGTTCTCTCTTTTTCACTTCTCAGAAAAGTAACATGTACCCTATCGTAAAAACTTTTCCCTCTTTTATGGTATTTTAATTAACCTTAATAAAAATATCAAAATGCCCTTTTGAAGTGAGAAGAGAGGGATTAATTTTAATAACTCTAAAATAATCTCAATAACTTTAATACTTTAATATTCTAATAATCATCACATTAGAATCTTTACATTAAAGTTATACCTTACATTACATGAACCAATGTTAATTATTAATATAATTTAACATTCTCCCACTTGGTTCATGTGATGACTTGAAGATCTAAAAATAAACTTTAAGTGCGCACCATTCATTAGAATTATCAAGTCATCATCCTTATATGAATTGAAATGATCGGATCATGGCGGGCAAAAGTCATGATCGACAAGATTCCTTCCATGTATCACATAATCAAAACAACTCAACATAACTTTAATCAATCTTATAACTTTCATATCTCTAAAAGAGATCTATCATGTCACCACAATCAATAATACATGTATATAACTTAATGTGGATAACAAATATAATAAAGAGAAACATAACTTTAATTGAATTCACAAGTGTCATGACAGTACAAGCATATAACTATACATAACCATACAGATAGATAACATCATCATGTTAACATTGACTTATCTATAATGCTCATACTTTCAACATGGCCAATAAAAGTTTTGGGCGGTAGTCCTTTAGTTAACGGATCTGCTGTCATCAAATCCGTACCAATATGCTCAATCAATACTCTATGTTTCTGCACTTCTTCTTTGACCAACAAGTATTTCAAATCCATGTGTTTAACACCCTTTGAGTACTTGTCATTTTTAGAGAAGAAGACGGCTGCAGAATTATCTTAATAAATCATTATCGGCCTAGCTATACTGTCAATAATGCCAAGCCTCGATACAAAGTTCCGCAACCACAAAGCATGAACCGTGGCCTCAAAGCATGCCATAAATTCAGCCTCCATGGTGGAAGTAGCAATGACTGATTGCTTTGCACTTTTCCAAGAAATTGCTCCTCCAGCCAAAAGATAGACATACCCAAATGTGGATTTTCTTGAATCCAGACATCCAGCATAGTCTGAATCCGAGTAGCCAATCACTTCAAGATGATTTGACTTTCTGTAAGTGAGCATGTATTCTTTGGTACCTTGTAAGTACCTAAGAACTTTCTTCGCAGCTTTCCAATGATCCATTCTGGGATTACTTTGATATCGGCCTAACATTCCAACAGCAAAACTAATATCTGGCCGAGTACAGGTTTGAGCATACATCAAACTCCTAACCACTGACGCATAAGGAATGGACTCCATGGCCTTTCGTTCCAAATCATTCTTGGGACATTGCATTTGACTGAACTTGTCCCCTTTTTGAATTGGAACTATTCTAGGAGAATATTTTTCCATTTTGAATCTCTCTAACACTTTGTTAATATAGCCTTTTTGAGACAAACTTAACAATCCTTGTGATCTATTACGGAATATTTCTATTCCTATCACATAAGATGCCTTATTCATATCTTTCATTTCAAAGTTGCTAGAGAGAAACTTCTTTACATCATGTAACATACCAATATCATTAGCAGCAAGAAAAATGTCATCAACATATAAAACCAAAATAACAAACTTACTCCCACTGACCTTTATGTATATACACCGATCAACAATGTTTTCTACAAAACCATACGAAGTTATGGTATCATTAAATTTTAGATACCATTGTCGGGAAGCTTGTTTTAGTCCATATATTTATTTCTTTAATTTACACACCAAATTTTCTTTTCCTAATATTGTGAAACCTTCTAGTTGGTCCATATAAACTTCATCTTCTAAGTCACCATTCAGAAAGGCGGTCTTTACATCCATTTGGTGAAGCTCTAAATCATAATGAGCCACCAAAGCCAAAACAATTCTCAAAGAGTCCTTCTTAGAAACAGTAGAGAAGGTCTCTTTGTAGTCAATGCCATCCTTTTGAGTGAAACCTTTGGCGACTAATCTAGCTTTATATCTTTCAATATTGCCTTTTGAGTCATGTTTAGTCTTAAAGACCCATTTACAACCGACTCTTTTTGAACCTTTAGGCAATTCAACTAGATCCCATACTTTATTATCGTCCATTGATTTCAATTCTTCTTTCATAACATTCAACCAATTTTCTGAATTGTTACTTTCCATGGCTTGTCTGAAAGAGACTGAATCCTCATCAATACTTAAGTCACATTCATGTTCAACAGAGTAAACCACATAATCATTCGAAATAGCAGGTCTTTTCTGCCTTACAGACTTTCTCAATGCTGCTTCTTGTGGTTCCTCTATCAATTAATCATTTATGAGTTGCTCATTTGTGACTTGCTCATTGTCAACTGGCTCAACATTTATATGTTCATTTTGTGGGATTGGAACATTAACTTGTTGTCTCTGCTTGTTGTGTGACTGTGATACAACAAGAGGGATAACAACTTCAAAAGAGACATTAGAAGTAGAAACACTATCAGTATGCTCTTGAATGTCCACTATTCGTGATTCCTCACTCCCACTAAATTGACCATTTTCAATGAACCGAACATTTCCAGACTCAACTATTCTCGTACTATGGTTAGGGCAATAAAATCTATATCTCTTTGACTTTTCAGGATAACCGATGAAGTAACCACTAATGGTTCTTGCATCAAGCTTCTTTTCATGTGGATTATATAACCTTACCTCTGCCGGACATCCCCAAACATGAAGATGTCTTAAACTGGGTTTCCTTCCAGTCCATAGTTCATAAGGAGTTTTAGAAACTGCTTTACTAGGAACCCTGTTAACCAGATATACAACAGTCTTTAATGAATGCATCCACAAAGATAAAGGAATATTACTATGACTTAACATACTTCTAACCATATCCATAAGAGTACGATTCCGCCTTTCTGCTACACCATTTTGTTGTGGTGTACCGGGCATTGTATATTGTGCACATATACCCTGACTTTCAAGATACTTTGCAAATGGACCTGGACATTGTCCACTCTCATCAGTTTTACCATAATATTCACCACCTCTATCAGATCTCACAACTTTTACTTTTCTATCTAATTGCCTTTCCACCTCATTTATAAACACCTCAAGGGCGTTCACTGATTGAGATTTTTCATGCAATAGATATATATAACAATAACGTGAGAAATAATCAATAAAGTAGATAAAATATTTTTCACCATTCCAAGATTTAGTGTCAAAAGGACCACAAATATCAGTGTGTATCAACTCAAGAAGTTGACTGCTTCTTGTGGCGGGATTCTTTGATATGTGTTTTGTTTGTTTACCCTTAATACAATCAATACATACATCCTAGTCATCAAAATCCAATTGAGGTAAAATTTCATTTTTCACTAACCTCAACATCCTTTCTTTGGATATGGGACCTAATCTTTTATGCCATAAGAAAGTAGAACATTCATTTCGTGCACTAGAATTTCTATCAACAACATGTTCAACATTAAAAATGGATTCAGAAAAATTAACATCAAGATTTAAACGATATAAACCATCCATTAATGTACCAGAACCATAATAGTGCGAAAGTTTATACAAATGAAAAATACCATTTTCAATCTTAAAGTTAAAACCTAAACAATCCAACTTTGCAACAGAAATCAAATTCCTAGCACAACCAGGAACATAGAGACACTTTTCAAGATTCAGACAATAACCAGTGTCTAGAATCAATCTGTAAGTCCCAATTCCTTCTATTTGTGCCTTCATTCTGTTCCCCATATATAAATACTTTTCAGTTCCTTTTATGGGCTGGATTGAAAGGAATCCCTTTCTTTTCGAACCAAGATTTTATTTTCGGACAATCTTTCTTGAAGTGCCAACTTTCTTGCAAAAGAAACATTCTGGTCCTTCTAGATATTGCCCTTATTCACTTTCATTGGGGCTTTATCCTTCTTGTTCTTCTTTCCTGATTTGGCTTTACTGGAGCTAGCACCTTCATGAGTTGTGAGATGGATAGAATGATCTCCATTTTCTTTAATCTCCCTTCCTCTTGTACCAACATGACTTTGATTTCTTGAAAGTTCCACTTGTCCTTAATAGTGTTATAGTTCACTTGGAACTGGCCAAATTCAGGAGGAAGAGAGTTCATGATGAACTGTACTAGAAATGACTCATTCACCTCCATTCCCATTGACTTCAAACAAATTATTACACTAGTCATACATTCAAGATCACCTTTGGGTGACACTTAAACTGATAGGTAATCTTTTAAGTCATTCATTTAAGTTCACCTTTGGGTGATTCTTAAACTGACGAATTCTATACATACTTTAATAACAATCAATCATACTTTAGTCTATATGTATGCTATCTTTGGATATACAAACATATACTAAGTACATGAAATGTCTCACTTTAATGTCATCAATTATAAACCATGGTTCACCTTTGGGTAATCCATAACATCCTTACATCAATGACTAATTACTCTCCGAAATTCAACTTAATTGAATTTCCTTCCTCTAAATACATATAATTCATAAAACAGAATTATATTATACATATCAGTAAATGCACTTTTCAAATTAAAAGTATCTGAAACCTTTCAACTTTTAATTCACATTTGCATTTAAACACAATGCACAACAATATTAAAAATAAATTTAACAAGCAACAGTAAAATTGCTTCCAAAATGAAATTCGGCGCTGCAACAATAAAGTTGCTTCCAAATAGAACTCCACAATTCAATCAAATCAGAAACGTGCAATACTTTAATGGAAGTATAAATAAATAAATAAAATTGGCTTTCAGGGTACGAATTCAAACAGTAAAAAAAATGCTTTACTGTGACGTGCGCAACAATGAAAATATAGGTTGCTTTAATGCAAAAAAAAAAAGCTTGCAGATTTCGTAATTCACGTACAGTGAATTCAATTCACTTCCATCAAAATTTTTAACTTTTCGGCATAAAGCCATTTTTAAAGTTGCACGGATCGAATTCAGTGACAATCAAAATTAAAATCTTACGGCTTCCGAGATTCACACATTACAGTGAATTTAATTTTCCTTTCATGCCAATAAATTAAAATTAAATATGAAAATTCAAAAATTTTAAGGAGAATCATAAAATTAGGGTTTCAAAAAATTGGGAAAATTACCATTCAAGGAGAATCATAAAATTCAGAACCTGGCTCTGATACCACTTGTAAGCAAAACTTTGATTTTCAATTCAATGAAAATTAACACAACATGATCTTGAATTTTCATGATACTCACAATTCCCATATACAGTAAAAGAGAACTTACCTGGATCCATTGTGCAGTTCTTCCTGTCAAACGTTCTCTCTTCTCTCACTCCTCTTTAATGCTTTCTTGATGATATAGAAATTGCAAGGAAAGTTTTCTCTGTCAAGTCACAGTTTCTATGTCTTTCCTAAGAACAATACATTCTCTCTTTTTCACTTTTCAGAAACGTAACATGTACCCTGTCGTAAAAACTTTTCCCTCTTTTATGGTATTTTAATTAACCTTAACAAAAATATCAAAATGCCCTTTTGAAGTGAGAAGAGAGGGATTAATTTTAATAACTCTAAAATAATCCCAATAACTTTAATACTTTAATATTCTAATAATCATCACATTAGAATCTTTACATTAAAGTTATACCTTACATTACACGAACCAATGTTAATTATTAATATAATTTAACATTTTATTGTTGAAATGGTTCGCATTCATGAAAATTATCAACATCATCTTCACCCATGTTGCACAAAGTCTTTATGCTTTATATGTACAAGGATGCGACATTTTTTATATCAAACTCATTATCTACATAATATACCATTTGTGCTTATGATGCTTGAATGCATGGTTCATCATTATCATTATTATCACCGGTATGAATCAAACGTCCAAAACATACACTTGTAAATCTCAACTCATCAGTCACAGTCCCCCTAAAAGTAGTTGTATTAGTCCACATACATTTGAACAAGACAATTGAGAAACGACCATGGTAGTTTATTTCAATTATGTCAACTAATCGACCATAATAAGGCACACCTCCAAATTGCATCTGATTATCATTACTACTTGCATAACTCCTTGTCCCAAATTTACCAAACACTCTACTATTTTGTGTTTTAAGCCATAAGTCATGCTCCAATATCCTAAACTTGAATTCGTTAATATTGTAGGCACTATATCGCTTTGCACAATCAATCAGACCTATGATTAAGAATTTTAAATCACTTGAGTGAGTCATTCCTTATCTAAAAGGAAAAAAGAACATCTCCATGTCAATTATCAATTATAACATAAAATGAAATCAAATTTTAATGGTATAAATATACATGTACACAACGAGAAAACCAATATGCAAATTCCCTATGAACTCT
This sequence comes from Vigna mungo, assembly GCA_036885675.1. Taxonomy (NCBI): domain Eukaryota; kingdom Viridiplantae; phylum Streptophyta; class Magnoliopsida; order Fabales; family Fabaceae; genus Vigna; species Vigna mungo. The sequence goes on from CP144695.1 coordinate 2,621,730, forward strand.
TTTGTCTATCTAAGATGATGGTCGTGTTTGATTTCTTAATTGTCTTCATGTAATGTATCTAAATTCCCTACATGAAGTGTCAAAGTTATACATAGTTACTATCCAATAAAAGACTAATTAACAAAAATGATCAAGTGATAATACTTACTAAATAAAGGGGTCAACTATGACGTTCTTCGTTAGGATATGACGATGTATTTGTAACTTTTCCTTTGTAGATAGAGTAAAATAACTGAAACCTTAAACTGGTTTTCTGACTGGTCGAAACAATGTGTTTACACTAGAAGGCCCAATGTTTGGTTCATCATTAACATGACATAATCAGTTCCATCTAAGTATCTAGAACAAAAAGTTAAACAATCTTCAGTCATGTACCCTTCAGTGCTATTGAGCCTTCAACTCTTTACTTATTACACATATAAGACTTTAATTTTTCCAAGTACCTCTCAATAGGATACATCCATCAATATTGGATAGGTTCATCAAGCTTGACATCTTCTACTAAATGCACTATCAAATGAATCATTATTGTGAAAAAAAAGGAGGGAATAACATCTCCATATGACAAAATGTGAGAATAACTCTATCTTGTAATTGGACAAGTTCATGTATCTTTAAAATTTTAATCCAACCCCTAATTAAATAAAGTTAGGCGGAATTAATACTTTCAGCCTAAAATTAAACCATTGAATTTCATCCAACCTATTTTTAGTCGTTGAATACAAACTACATTACATAAAGTGATTTTAATCTGTAATCAAATTAGAAGAAGTTAACTGAACTTACAATAAAAACTGTGCAAAAAAAGGAGTTAGAAAAGTAATTAAATCTAACCTATCTATCTACTTGTTGTACAAACTAAATTACATCAACCCATTTTTACATGTAACAGAGTAGAAGAAGCTTGATCAACATGCAATAATGAAGACTATATAAACGAGTTAGAGAAGTATTTATCCTCTTAATTAATTTAATTTTTTGTTTTTTGAAATTTCAAACAACTTTGAATGAAACATTAGTATCTTTTAATCTTATTTTATTTTTAAATCAAGTACTCTTTAATACATATTTTTCGAGAAAGACTATTAAAAAACACAGTATCTCTATTGACTGAAAACATTCAACTTTGTAGATTGGGTATAAAGTAAAGTATAATACATTTTAATCTTCATTTTTATATTTCTCCTTATTTTAAATTATTAAAATATTTTAAATTTTTTTCTTAATATTATATCTTATAATTTATGTAATTATAATATTTGTTGTTGTTATTTAAGATTTCAAAGAGTTTTTTTTTTTATATATTTCAAAATTTAATTCTTAATTTTTTTTACTTTTTAGCATTTTAAGAAAAGTTATGTAATAAATATTTAGATGTCTAATAATAGTTATAAATATATCCACGACAAAGATAACACACAAATCTCATTCATTGAGTATTAAAAAAATATAATTTTGTTACTTTTGAAAAGGAAAAATATAATTTAACACGTTCAGCTTCACAATAATTATATTGATTTTCTCCAAGAAGAGGAAAACAAAACTGAGTTTGGACATAAATTAAACGTTAAATAGGAAAATAAATCCAGTGGAGTCAAGTCCACAAAGAACACGACAAAGAGGGGGTAGAAGCCGTTGGATTTTTGGTACGAAAAGTGGCGTCAAATCAAATCAATGCTAAAGACGAGCACAGGACATGGCACGACACAGCAGAACAATGCACGCCCTACCCTTCAATTGCTTCTTTCTTACTCACTGAACGCAACCCCCTTTACTCTGCATTCCCAGATTCATTTCGCACAACCTTAATTTTACGTATAACGCTAACATCACTTTTTCATTGCATTTATTGCCTTTTCCGGATTCCACCTGTGAGTATTTTTATCAATGCTTTCAATTTTGCTGTCAATTTCTTTTAATTTTATTGTCAAATTTGTGTTTTTCTTTTATTTGATTCAAGATTTAAGATTCCAAGAGGCGTAGCGTTTGTAACTGATAATTGTAAGATTCATGCGTGTATGTGTGTGTGCTCAGAGTCGCATTATGTGAATTGTGATTTGATGTGAATCTGGGTCTTGGATCCTGAAGTTGGCATTGGATTGCATTTTGGGGTGTGAGTTGACTATACATTGGGTTGGTGTTCTGTAGTGATAGGTTTGAATTGTCAACCTGAAAGTTCTTTTTTTCTTTTTGTGTGTGAGCAGTGCCGTTTAGAAGTTGGAATAGAGAATTGGAGCTGGGTGGATGGAGGATGACAAAAGGAAGAAGAAGAACAAGAAGAAGAGGAACAAGCAAAGTAAGAATGCGGAGAATGGGGTAAGAGAAATTGCCAATAGGGATCAGAATCTGGAGAGTAATGGAAAGGATGAGCATTCTATTCTTTCAGAGACTGCAAATGAGAAAAACTCGAATGGGGTTGGAGAGACATCAATTGGGAATGAGAATATGGTAAATAATGGTAAGGATGAGCCTGCTCGTCTTTCGGGAGTCACCAATGAGCAAAGTGTGAATGAAGTTCGGAATGGGGTTGTCGAAGCCCCCAATACTGATCAGAATCTAGTGAAAAGTGGGAAGGATGAGAATATTCCTACATTGGAGTATGGAGATGGGCAGAGTATTAGTATGGGTTTGAATGGTCATCTTCCAAACGGTAAAGAATGTGTAAGTTTGTCTTCAACCAATGTAGATTTTCACTTTTGTTCCAAGGTTTATGCTGACGTCTGAAGTGCTATATTTTGAATATTTCCCCTCGATAATATTATTAGTTACCTTTTTTCATTGGAACTTATAATGTAGTTTTAATTTCTCATGGTTTCTGAATAGTTTCACCAAAAAATGGTATAGACTACTTATTGTCCGTTTCTGACATACTATCAAATTTGTTTGAGTTGAGCGGTTATGGAAACCAGTGGTTTGCTAAACTAAGTGAAATTACCACTTGCCAAGGATAAACAGGACTAAAAGAGGAATTATAATAAAACACTGAGGATAAAAGTGATGAAAGATAAGCTATGACCTTAGTGGTGGTGTAGTTTGCATGAGGACGTTGGTTCAGACCTTGTTGCTGTAATTGCACACACAAAAAAAGGCTAGGAGCTTATAACCTCTAGAGTTACATGACATGTCATTGTTAAAAAAAATTTTAGCTATCGAGATATCTATTTTGGTAAGAAAAATGACAAACATATTTTGGTCTATAAAACTATGAAGTTAGTCAAATTAGCTTTTAGCTAATTTATGTGCCGTTCCATACACTTTCATTTTTTTTCTAGTAATTTCTGCACTTTGTGTTAAAGCAAGTATTTCAGTGGTTTTATAACTTGCAAATCCTATCACTCCACAGACCATATCAGAAGAGACAATCAGGAAATTAAAGGAAGAAAATGATATGTTAATTCAGAATGAGGTAATATTTCATCTGAGAAGTGTTTGTTATTTGATTTATTATGTTATTTTTTTTATAATATGTATGGTTTATTACCCCACAGACCTTATCAAAAGAGACAATCAGGAAATTAAAGGCAGAAAAAGATATGCACATTCAAAAGGAGGTAATATTTTATCCGAGAACCTGTTTTTTGTTTTAGCAATTGTGTCTCATTATGTATATGTATATATCCCATCATTTGTCAGTCTATAATGGAAGAGGCAATCAGAAAACTAACAGAACAAAATGACATGCATATGCGGAATAAGGTAATATATCTTAAATTTTATCTGAATGACATTTTTCCTGATGTTTTTGTCATTCAATTTTCTTTTAACTAACATGGGCTATCTTTCCACAGATTGCATCAGAAGAGACTATCAGAAAATTGGAAGAAAAGAATGACATGCATGTTCAGAAAGAGGTAATATTTTTTTTTTTGGAAATTTCTTGATTTGTTTGAGCTCTTATGTTTCGTTGTTTTTATGTCAAGTACATTTTTCTACAGGTCATATCAGAAGATACAATTAGAAATTTGAAAGAAGAGAATGATACTCACATTTGGAAGGAGGTGACATGAAAGATTTTAAATTCTATATGATATGTCTAATTTAATGTTTATGCAGCATTTTTCTCATTACACGTATAGTAATTCTTAACAGGCTCTACTACAGGAGACAATAAGAAAATTGACAGAAGAAAATGAATTGCAAATTCAGAATGCGGTAATTTTACTATAAACTTCATCTCAGATTCATATTAGTTATTTAATCACTTAGATCATAAATATTGTTTAGTACGAATGCATATAACTTATCTTTCTACAGGCTAAGGAGACAATTAGAAAATTCAAAGAAGAAAATGATAATATATATACTGCACCTTTTATCAATTATCTGAGGGACATCTGTTAACTGCTTATATTGCAACTATATATTTTCTTTCTCGACTGGCATTCAAGAAGAATGATTAAAAATTAACCTGTTCCCAATAACATCTTTTACTGTAGATTTTTCATCTTTACCATTTGTTTTGCCTATCTTTAACAGGCTACCTTGGAAGAGATCATCAACAATCTCCGGACTGACAATGAACTGCAGACACAAAAACAAGTAATGTAGTTTGATGAATGTGTGGATGATTTTTTTTATTATTGAACCTTGTTATTTTATCTAATTTTAATTATTGACTGTTATATTTTATTGAATTATCTGCAGACTAGTCTAGAAACGAGAATTGGACAATTGCAAATTGAGAATAATTCCTTAGTTCAGAAAGAGGTGAGTGATTATTTTTTCCCTTTTAAAAGATTAAGGATCATTAATTTTGATAAATTTAACGCATGTCATATGTAGGTTGGATTGGTGGAAAAAACTAAACAGTTGCTGCATGAAAAGGTAGTTTTGAACCTGAAATGTATAAGAATTTCTTCATTATCTTTTCTTGACTACATATTCAACCATTCCTGATTTTGTATATTTAGTGATTTTTGTAAATGAAAGTTGGGCTGACATTCTAAGTCTAATGAACATCATTCAACAGGGGAGTTTAGAGCAAAAAATAAATCTTCTAGAGAATGATTTGAGTTCTTCTAGAGAGAAAGAGGTAATAACTTGTCTATTATTTCATGATTTTTTGCATTTACTATCTTGCTTGCTTAATTGACAAACTTAACTATCTCATGTTGTGGATTAGCTATTAGCACTGTCTTTTGACTGGGTAACCATTTTAGTTTTAATAAAAGTAAAATAGATAACTGAATTTTAGTCGAACTATTTGGATGAATGTATGAATGGATCGTAGGTACTATCTGTGTGCTTATATTTAACTTGATTATTTGCAGGTTGGACAGGAAATAAGAGTAGCACAGTTGCAGAGTGAAAATAATTCCTTACTTCAAAAAGGGGTACCTAATACGTTTTTCCCTTTTAAAAGATATAGGAGCAAATGATTTACCAATATGTTTAATATTTAAAAGTACATCATATGCAGGCTACTTTGGAAGAAAAAATAAATCAGTTGCTGAATGAAAAGGCAGTTTTGAGCTTGAAAGGAGTAATATTTGCTTCACTGAATTAGTTATTATGACATTCACTGTTTTTTGCATTTGCTAATTCCCTTTCACCTCTCTTCTCTTTTGCGGTGCTATAGTTTGATATCTTTTATTGGTATTTAAATCTAATATGCATTGTTCCCCAGGAGAGTCTGGAACAAAAGATATATCTTCTGGAGAATGAATTCAGTTCTTTTGCTGAGAAGGCGGTAATAACTTGTCTAATGACTCTGTTCTTTTATATGTTATTTTCCCATAATTAGTGACCTTAAATTTCACATAGTATATTAACTATTGTTGGCTTTTATTTTTGACACCAAAAATAGCACGTAATAATATAAAAGTTCTTTAAAAACTAAATTAAAAGAAATTTCTAGTACATTATTAAAATGCCCCCCCCGCCCCCCCCCCTTTAAAATTCATTTTGGTGTCCAAAACTCCCTTGTCGTGTCTAGTTTAATTGTATACGTTTAAGGCACCTTTTTGCTGATGATAATTAGAGATTTGATTGGAAAGTAACAAATATTGATTGATTGAACCTTAAAGACATAAATGGTTGTTTTCAAATCAGATCAAGAGGAGTTTGGTGGTAGTATAAGAGGATGATCCCTGGGCTGGAAAACAACTGTAAACCTAGGGAGCAAAACAAAAGAGAAAACAACGTAAGATAAAAGGGTGTTGAGGAGTTGGGGTATCTCTGCATCCCATTCTTGACTCCACCAGGCCAGCTTTTCCCCCCATTTGATACTCTTTGTGGCTCTAATGCACACCACCGCACTGCCTCATGAGCTCATCCATCACATGAGCCTTTTAGAATATCATGAGCTTATCCATATTGCAAGCTACAATTTTTAGTCATAATAAGATTTTTAGTCGTAAATCTGTCCCTTATCAGAAAAATATCATGTCTTTTATTTACAGAACTCAACTGAAGAAACTACTTCAAACTTGAATGGAAACATTGCCATGCTACAAGCACAGGTATGTAACTCATGTTTATACAGGTATATTTTTCTCAAAAACCTAGGAAACTTTTATAGATTATTAATTTTTTTATATCATTATCTGTAATTTCCTTGTCATAATCTTTTAGGAGCTGTGAACTTGTAATTTGTGTTTCGGAATAAACATTATCTTGTAGAGTTCAGTTTTGGAATAATTTATAGCACTTTGCAATCATTTAAAGTGACCCTTATGATTCATCAAAACATGTTACAATCTATCGAAGTGTTTAACTGTATATGTGAAATTAAGAAAAGAAACTTTATCAAGCTCTTTAATGTTTTACTTCAACAGCAATATTTGTATCACTCATCAGTCAAGTGCATCGTGACATCTTCAAGGCTATTAAGAGTGACCTGTCTTTTGGAAGTTCCGTGTCACATCAACCTAACTATTGCAAATTGCAGTAATATAAGACAATTTTTTTGATATACCATGCGAAATAATGTTATCTTGCAAGTTTGTATCCTGTGCTGGTTAATAGTGAATGCCGCTGAAGAGTGACCTGTTTTCTGAAAGTTCTGTCTTTTCAATCTGGCTGTTGCAATAATATATGGCAATTTTTTTCAACCATACCATGTAATGTTATTTTGCAAGTTTGTATCCTCTTAATGGTTTATAGTGAATGCTATTGAAGCTTGTACAGAAAACTGGTTAGAGTAGTTTTATTTGCTAAAGAACAAGTCTGTGTGGATAAAATTACCTGTATAATTATTTCCTGAACTTTTCTTGCTTAGACATTCTGACCATCTAATTTTAGGCTGTTTTCTGACTTTTCTTTCTACATGTTTCTGGCTGTTTTGGACTGAATACAGATCCATTATCTAATTCTTTTAAGATGCCTCCATTCAGGCTTATGTTCTTTTGGCAATGTTTGAGATTACCTTCTGATACACACGTTGTTCCATTAATTTAAGCATTCTTCCCTTTTACTCATTAGTTTTAACATTGATTTGATAAATAACCCTCTTCTCATTGATAAAACTTCAGGAGAACCACACCTGAAAAGCTTGACATTGTAGTTAGAGTCCAAGGGCCTACAAACCCCTTGAAAGTTTTGATACCAATTGATAGAACCTTGAGAGAACTACACTACAAAAGCTAACTATTATACTTGGAGAACCCAAGGCCTTACAAACACCAAACTAAAATCCCGTATTTGTAATGTGGCACTCAAGTTTCATACCTTGCAATTGGATCCTAACACTCACATGTTATCTGGTTATGTCAATTTCATAACAAACCTCTGTTAATTCTGATGTCGAAATTAAAATCAAAGTTTTGCAGGTGGCAGAGTTGGAGGAGTCTAGGAGTAATCTTTTGCTAGAAAACCAGCAACTGAGGGAAAAAGTGTCAAGTTTTCAGTCAATAGTCCAGAATCTTGAGAACAACAATGCTTCTTCCCATTCATGGGACACATCTCAACAGGTTTTCCTTCGTTACCCTACATGGTTAAAAGCCACAATACATATTCATTCTTAGGAAAATTAGTTTTTTTGATTTTTACTTTTGAAAGAAAGAAAGGATCATTGATAGTTATTTGACGCTGGACAATGATTTTATAATGTGTTATATTTGATGATACTAAAATCTTTAGTGCTGGATGCCGCATTATAGCAGTACATGGCTGTTGATATTGCATTTTAAATTGTCATATCTTAATATCCATAAATGAGCCTGTCAAATGTGTGAACTAGTGTAAGAAAGAAGATTCTTCAGTTCTTCAGTGTCAGTGCTTGCCTTATTATGTTGCCTATTATAATTTTTCACTTTATGGTGGGTAGAGTCTTGCTTCGGAAAATGAGGACTTGAAGTCTCAAATTGATGCCACCTTTACGTTGGTGGAGAAATTGATGTCAGAAAATGCAGAACTTGTTGAGAAGGTAATATGCCAGGTTCTGTGACTTTTTTGGTTATCACAGATTGATGATGAGATGCATTCTTAGTCCATTTTTATCCTCAGGTCACCGAGTTATGTGTTGAGCTGGAACAACGAAGTACAAAAGTTGAACATTCTGGAGTTACGGAGCCTGGTGGGATCAATGAATTCACTAAACCAGTTGGTCTTAACGTTCCTTTACCCGAGTCTGCTGAGATTGCATCTGTATCAGCTCCAGAGTTTAACTCATCTGAAGAAGATACATCAGTGAAGGATAATGGTAAATCAATTGATGCCAAGCGTGTTGGCAGGGTAATGTCGAACTCGTCTTTGGTATCTGATGATACCGGAGAAATTGTGCAAATTCCGTTGGATGATAACGAAGTACAAGATTCAGATTTCCATGATGACAATAATGTGGAAAATGATGTGCCAATCACAGATGCTCCCCTTATTGGAGCTCCATTTCGCTTGATATCATTTGTTGCTAAGTACGTCAGTGGTGCTGACTTGGTTGAGCAAACATCTTCAAACACCGCTCATTGACTTCTTATACTGGATTCTTGATAGCCCCCTTCTTGGCATGTCTTTCAACATACAATAACCTTTACTTACATTAGGCAGAATACCAATATAGGTTGGCCTGAATTGGGCCATTTTAATGTTTGTACGTCAATTCTTTGGACACTAGGAAGTATTTTACCGGGGAAAAGTATACCGTTTAATTTTAAAATGTGTTCTTACTTCATATTGCTTTCATAGTTGGAAATGATACCTTTAAAAGATGGCATCATGAATATGAATGCAGTAGTTGGTGACTAGCTTCCATTGTTCGTGATAAATTCTTTCATTTGGCGAGAGATGTATTGCCCCGAGCCTTGTGATGTTGGATGAATTGCAAAATAGCCCATTTCTAAGTTGACTTCACGAGTTACTAACTACTCTCCTGGATTACTAGCATGGTACGATTCTGTTTTTTTTTTCTTTTTTTTTTTTTTTTTTTTTTTTTTTTTTTTTTTTTTAAAGAAATTTATGCATATTTACTTATTGAGTACATCACATTGGGAAAATGTTGGACTTCTTAAATCAAGAAGTCAAAATAGCAAGTAAATCACACCGAACAGACACACTCATCTTAATATACTTGTATTATTCAATGAAACCAAGAACACAATGGTATAGAAATCACTCCTAAGGAAGCTCGATCTCCCTCCACTGGACTCAACAAACAATTTACTAATCTCATAATCCCGCCCTTTACAACTAACCTTATTTATACTCCCCTTTCCCTCTAACTAACTTCTAACATAAACTCTCTTTTTCCCGCCCACATATACTTTTATTTCCCTATCAATACCCATATCCATCTCAGCAACCTTGTTCTCAAGGTTGAAATTTGGGTGTTGCCGAATGTACAACTCCACTTCCCAGGTTGCTCCTTTCACTCCTCCCTCTTTAACATAATTGTTCTTACCATTCTTCAATTCAGATCTGGAGGTTTGGGTGGTGGTCTATGTGAGAGAATATTGACTCCTTCGGTTCCATTAATAAGAACTGCTCCTTTTCCAAGATTCTCCTAGACCATATGACTGTTGTATATTGCTTTATGACATGTGACCTCTTACCTTGTGGAGCACAAGTATTACAATTTGCTTTTGAAATTGTTTGCACTACTCCCTATCCTAAAGTTTCTTTCTTACCATTTTTACCTCTTACCACTGTAAGTAATATAAGATGGCTAATTAATAAAGATTCTGCAAGAAACCTGGAAATTCCTTTGTGGCCAATGCTAGAAGCTAGATCTGCATGTTTTATAACCTTACTAATTTCAGAAAATGGACTTGTAACGGCCCTAGTGGATGCACCCGTGGACACCCAAACCACAGTTGGGTCACTTCCTGACAACACTGCTTTAATCCCAGGCCTCAACACTTCTTCTCCTTTCTTCATTGTTGTGACATACCCGCCACAACCTATCACTCTATCTTCACTAAAAATAGCAGCTTTATTGGCAAATGGGCTGTTACCGGGTCCAATAATGCCCAAGCCCAACATCTCTTGGACCTGCTTCTCTATTTTAGCCTTCATTAAGTCGGTATACTTATAGGATCTCACGTTCACTTGTTCAGTGCCTTCTTCAATGGTTATCCGGTGGTCCACTCTTATAATCGGAGGAAGTCCTTGTGGCACCTCAAACACCTTCTCGAAATTCTCCTCTTGCATGAGGGTTAATCCTTCTACCCCTGGGTTTTCCGCTGCTGTTTCATATTGATGCAGACCCCACACCACCGCAAAAGTCTCGATCCCTATCTCCTTCTTGAACGCCTCAGAAGTGATGACTTTCATCATAGATTTGCTATCACCCCTTATCACTACCTCTGTTTCTGCTGGCCCATATTTCATGGTCATTTGCTTCCAATCCACCCTAATTTCCCCCAATTTGGCCAGCCACTCTACTCCCAACACGACATCGACTTCCCCTAGTTCAAAGAGATAAAAATCCTCTTTAATCTCCGCTCCCTCCAGTGTTAAAGAAACTCCGATGCAACGGCCTCACGTTCCCTTTCTCTGGTCGTCCCCCAGACAGACGCGATAAGGTGTCGTCTCCTCCCTCTCTAAATCCATCTCCTCCGCCAAACTTGTCGAGATAAAGTTATGGCTCGCTCCGCTATCGACGAGCACGCCTACCCTCCGATCTTGAATCCACCCCGACAACTTCATGGTCTTGGATTGAGTTATTCCTCCTGCTGAATACACCGACAATGCCATGCAAAGCTGTTCTGCCTCCTCTTGTGTCTTCGCCTCTTCCTCGTCATCATCCGCCCCCATGATCATTACCTTTAAATTTCTCTCCGCACGACGATGGCCTGGGCTATAATGACCCCCACAGTGGAAACAACTGCTCTATTTTCTCCTCTTTAGGTAATCCGGATATGGTAGAGTTCGCACTCCGCGACTCGGCCCGCCTCCGCCTGCATTGCTTTCTACTTTTAAACCGGCGGTCCTAGTCGTCACTTCTTTCTTTGGACCAAGATCTCTGCCACTACTCCCATGCCCCTCCGATGACCCATGATAGGTCTCCGTTCTCGCTATCGTGCCCGCACTGGCCGCATATTTCCCCCACGTTGATTCTCCTTTCATCGCCCCACCACCGCCAAGGCATCCTCCTCACCAATCCCGATTGCTCTACTTCCCATGCCCTTTTCATCGCGGTTGACAAATCGCGTGGATCGTAAGGTCTAAAGAGATCCCTCAGTTCTTCCTGTAATCCAGCAAAGAAATACTTGAGGAGTTGTTCCTCCATCACGCCAGTCGCCTGAGCCACCAGGATTTCAAATTCCCGCACATATTCCGCCACCGATTCCCGCTGTTGCACCGTCGCCAATTTTTCGAAGATCGTTCCTCGGTGTCTACCTCTGAATCTCCTGACCATCGCCTCTGTCAATGTCGCCCAAGTATGCTTCTTAACCTTCTTCCGCCAAAAGCGAAACCAATAGTTCGCTTCCCCTTCCATACAGATGTACACCAGCTTCATTTTCTCCTTTTTTGTTACACTCTGTATTTCGAAGAACTTCTCTGCTCTCGCGATCCATCCCATCGGATCGGTCCCTTCGAAAGTGGGTAATTCCACTCTCTTCATCCAACTCTTCTGAACGTCATCGCTTTTCTTCCTCCGATTCATCCTCAGATTCATTCTCCTCTGTCTCCCGACTTCCATTAACCGAATGACTGCCCTTCGAACTCCTCCCCTGGTTCTTTCTTCTCTCGCGTTCACGATTAACAATTCGTCTTCCACGGTCGTGATTCCCGTTTCGAGCCCTTCCTCTCATCTCCGCTCGAATCTCCTCCAACATTGCTTCCATGGAATCGATCCTTCCTTCCAGTGCCTTCATCCTGTTCTCCATCTTGTCACTTCTCCGATGTGGATCTGACAGGCCGGACCAATATTGTTGGACTTCTTAAATCAAGAAGTCAAAATAGCAAGTAAATCACACCGAACAAACACACTCCTCTGAATATACTTATATTATTCAATGAAACCAAGAACACAATGATATAGAAGTCACTCCTAAGGAAGCCCGATCTCCCTCCACTGGACTAATGTTCCAGTCAACAAACAATTTACTAATCTCATAATCCCGCCCTTTACAACTAACACCTTATTTATACTCCCTTTTCCCTCAAACTAACATCTAACATAAACTCTCTTTTTCCCGCCTTTATTTTTCCTCACATATACTTTTATTTCCCTATCGGAAAACTTGCAAGGCACGAGAAGCTAAATGAATCGATATGTTTTTATATTGACCGGATTTCGACCTATTATTTCAGTGTGGTTTTAAACATCAAGAAAAAGCAATCATGAAAAGATAAAAAAGGTGGCAAGATGCTTAAAAATACAAGTATTTTTCTTTTGATGCTAAGGCCTTAAACGAATCTTGACCTTGCATGTTGGCAATGGATGTATGAAGTTTGCTGTCATGACATCTGGAAAATATTCATGTATCTTCCTCTGTTGAGTAGCCGCCTCCATTTAGTTGTATAGAGTGAAATCGTAGGATCCTTTGAACCTGTCCTCCCACACTGATGGCTGGTTTTAATAAATGCAAGCTCTAATTTCTTCTATTGTTCTAACAACTTCCACCATTGAGGGTCTTGAGTCAGGCATCACTGCTACACATGCCATTGCCAGTTGCAGCATCTGCACAAGTTCATCTTCAATGTTTGGATACCTCATTAACTCAAGATCAAACACTTCAGCAGTCCATTCCTCTCTAACAACAGATTGGACCCACTTTGGAAGATCAACCTCTTCATCATGCCCTGAATACTGAACTGGTGTTTTGCCGGTCAGCATCTCAAGAAGGAGAACCCCAAAGCTGTACACATCAGATTTTTGAGTGGACTTTCTTGTTTCAATAACTTCAGGTGCTCCATAGCCTGGACTTCTAGAGGAGGCACAGAAATTTGTCAGGGGAGTTAGGCCAAAATCTGATATACAGCCCTGGAGATCTATTGTGAGAATCACATTAGATGATTTTATATTGCCATGGACAAGTTTCCTTCCATTGGCTAAGTGAATATGACAAACACCTCTTGCAGCTCCAACCACAATCTTCAATCTTGAATCCCAATCTAGTGGAGCTCGTCCAGTTTCTCTGGTTCCTGTCACCATATTTCATAAGTCATTATGAAAAAGGCCACAGCAAGGGCAATGCATTTAACCAATTTCATATCTACATAAAAATTATCTTCAAGCACCTCCAATACAACGGCATAAGATAAACGCTTTGTATAATGCGGACAGTAATATTTTGGCATGTTCTGATACTAAGATCTTACAAACCCGACATGAAATTAAAACTACATGTAAGGCATAAAACATGACTGCGTAGATAGTAATTTTGATACCATATGGTGGCATATCTTGTTCTGACATATACAATCAGAAATTAAAGTTATGAGAAATATCAACCTAGAACCTTTTGTAATCAGGGAAAGGTTCAAAGTAAGAGTAATTACCATGCAGTAACTTGGAAAAACTTCCGGCTGTGGAGTAGTCGTAAACCATTAGTTTTTCATCTTTGGAATAGTAATAAGCACGGAGGGGAATCACATTTGGGTGATGATCAAGTCTTTGAACAATATCCATTTGCTGTTCAAATTCTTTTTTCCCCATTGCCACCTCTTTTAACCTCTTCACAACCACTGTTGTTCCATCCTCCAAGATGGCTTTATATGTCGTTCCGCAACTTCCCTTCCCAAGCACTTCAGCTGAAGCTCTTAACAAGTCCTCCAGATCAAAATTATAAGAACAACCTTCAAAGAATACAAGCTTGTTTCTCTCAGGTTCTTGCACACCACTACCAAAGTCCTCCTTAAGCTTCTGACCTTTCTCTGCAGGTGTAACATTTTGTTCACCAACTTTTTTCTTGAAACAGCAAAACACTACCATAAGACCTGGAACAAACAGTAAAGTGACAACCCCCAAAATAATTGCAATTTTTGCCCCCTTGTTCATTTTCCTGTTTGATGAATCACTTGGTCTTTGAGAGACTGTTGGTGGGGACAATGTGGTAGAAGTGGAAAAAGAAGAACAATGTTTCAAAGGTGCTCCACATAACATCATATTCCCTATAAATGAGGAGCCAGGAAACTTACGGAAACATGAAGGAATAGAACCATTCAAGTAGTTGAAGCTTAAATCCAAAATCTTAAGGGTAGGAAGGTTAACATCAGGAATGGATCCTGAGAGAGAGTTGTTTTGGAGGTTGAGTCCTATTAGATGTGTCAAGTTTTGGATTGAGTCTGGAATTTGACCTGTGAAAGAGTTATAGGACAGATCAAGAAAGATAAGCCAGGGTGGCAGTGAATCAGGAATATGACCTGAGAAGTTGTTGTGTTGGAGATATACAAAGCGGAGAGAAGGAAGGGAAAGTAGGTCACTTGGAAGGTTCCCCCTCAAGCTGTTGGACCTAAGACTGATACTAATGAGGCCATTAAGCTTACCAAGTGTGTTTGGTGGGACAGAACCGCGCAGTCCCACACCTGGAAGCCTCACAGAAAGTACATGGGACCCATCATGACTACATGTAACTCCCACCCATGAAGTGCAGATTGAGGTACTAGAGTTCCAATTGACTCTTGGACCATGATGAAGTGCAGCAGCAAAATCAAGAAGAGCTTGCTTTTCTGAGTGTAGATCAGCTTTAGTTTGAAGAAACACAAGCAGGAGTAGGAAAATTGGAATTGTTGAAAAGTAGGACTGTAGCATCATCAAATTTACTTGTTGAATCAAGGATCCTGAGATGAGAGGCTGCAATGGAACTGGTTGCCTGGTTTCAGTAGTCCACTTGTTTCCCTAGCAATTCAGATTTCACACAAAATATTACACTCTGATCAAAAGGAGCAACTGTAACATATAACCAAGCATGCAATGCAACAAAACAGTTAGTTTTTTGAGTTCTTAGTTAACCTGTACTAAAAATTTTCTCATTTTTTGAAGACAAGAACATCATTACATATAATAACAGAAGTTCACAAAATTGGCTAAAATCAATTTCAAAAGCACTTCATTCATTAAAAGAATATTCTCCTTGGATTCACCATAAACATTGTACTCACTTTGAGCACACAAACAGCAGCAATGCGAAGCTTAACGAACATGAACTCAGTAAAAAGTAAAATGAAGAGAAAAATGAAAGCAATTGGAAGATGAAAACCTTGAAACCAGGAGAAAGGGAAAGCAAGCTGGAAGAGGAATCCACAGTAGGGAGTGTTGAGCAGAGTATTAAATGCTGAAAAATGTATAAATGTAGTTTTGAGAAAGAAAAAGTCTTTGTTAAAGCAATGTGGTCTTGGTAATTAGTGCTACTAACGGCCAAGAGGAAGCAAAGACAAGCTTTAACGGCATAGCTTCAGGAACACGCCAGAATCCACACACACACACAAAACCAGAGATACAGTGAGAAAGAGAAGCATATTCAAAGCATTATAGCAGCATACTATAACTATCATACAATGCTACAGTACTGTGTATAGATTTTGCTTTTGGTTTTCCTCTTTATGATATGGCAACGTTCAAGTCTCAGCTTCAACTTCAAGCCTTCTTCCTCATTAAGCCAAACCTGCAAAGTATAGTGGTAATCCATATGGTAATAATATAGTATATATACACACCATAAACCAATTTAATTACTCGGGGACCAATACAATAATTTAATCTAAATATGATTCACCGTACTATTGAAGTTATGAATTAAAAATTCTAGTTTTTGTGCATGTAACTCTGTGAAATACTACTCGTAATGATTCTCCTCTTGTTTTTTGTCTTGATTTTATAAGTTGGACAAAAAACACCAGATTTCTTGCTAAATAATTTATTTCTGTAATGTACAAATACAATGTGTTCAATCACTACTCCAATCCCTTTTCCAACTATGAACACAGGATAACCATGGATGGTATGTAAAAAAGTCTTATAAGGAATGAAAATATTATGAGGAATGAAAAAGATCAGAGACTCTTTTTACAGAAAATAAATTAATATTTGAACTATTGAATGCAACTTGTGACACTATTTTACCTTGTAGATCTCGATGAAAAGGAATGGATTTGCTTCCGTTTCCCATTTTCCAATGAATTGACCCTTACCTCAGTTACAGTTACACAATTTAATTTACCCCAGTTTTACTTGTTCTTGATCACCAAGGGCAACTTAAGCGTGATAAGTTTAAGATTTTTCCATATTGTTTAATCCAAAAATTAAGTTTTCCAATTTATTGTTTAATTTAACTCATAAAGGGATGTTATCTGTTATTCATATTAAGTACCTAAAACTCGTGGTACAATAGTAGCACCAATGATTCACTTCTTCTTGATCGTGAAATATATGGGGCAAACAGTTAAGAAAAGAGCTTTAGATACACATTAAAAGGTACACAACAATTTAGGAATACTATTCACACCATTTTTTCTATTCAAACTAGGTAAAACTGTTAAAGTGGTTCAATTTGAATATAAATGTTCCGTTAGTATATAAGTAAATATAAATCATATTTTATTAGATTTAAAGCTGATTTCTTAATAAATTGTTACATATATGAATGTGAATATAGTGTTTTGGAATAGGACTAAGAAAATTTACGTGGATTTTACAAAATCGATAAAAAGGTTAAACATAAACAGATGATTAATTTCTGTGGAAGAAATTGATTGAGTACCCTTTTGTAGGATTTTCTCTTTCAATTATGATTTTTCATTCACAATACTCAAACTCGAAAACTTGTTTAAGAAAACTGAATCTTGTATCATTCAGAGTAACAATTTGCTGATATCTAAAGACTTAATTTATTCTTTCTGCTGTGACTTTGAATAGAATTGTTTTTCTCTTTGGATTCTAACTTTGCATTAAATGAAGGGTTGGAAGGGCTTGTGCATGGGAATGGAAATGGTAATATGGCATTGTGTTTGTGAGAAGGGTCACTCATGCAGAAACAGAATCATTGGTGTTGAAATGGTGTGTAGCATTGCATTCTTGTAAGTGAAAATGATGTGTGGAATGTGGAGGACCAAAGGACCACAATTAAAGTATGGTAAGCCTGCAAACCATGTGTTTCAAATTTTTGTGGGTCCAATCTCCGTTTGTGTCCGTTAGAAGAAAAGGTTTATTTACCCTTACGTTGTTGTAAGTTTGAATTCATCTATAAAGGTGAACTCAAAAAAGCATCGAAATTGTTGTTCAACATTGAGATAAAATTTCATGTAGTATTACAAATGAAGAAATAATTTACTACACTGAAATTTAGTCTTTGAAATAACGTTAAAACTTCATCTGTATGAGTGTCCTCATATGTTGTTCTTTGAGGATGAAGTAAAAGGGAAAGGGTAGTGCAAGGAGGAGTTTGTTTATAAATGGAAAAGAAACTCCTGACTGAAATTTGTATCTGATTCAATGAAGTCAAAAAACAATCTTTTTAGTCTAACTTTATAAGTATAATCAAACTGGTACATTAAGAAAATCTGATAATTGTGATTTATATTGCATAAGAAAGGTGCATAGGTTGATAACTTAAGAATCTGTTTCATTTGACAGAAGGTTTGAAATGAGGACATTTTTCTTTCATCCATGTTGCTAGCAAGAATGACTGTTTTTATTACATTTATTTTACTATAGTGTAAAAAATATTTTGATACTCAATGTATTTCCAATTTTTTTTATTAATGTACTTTTGGTGTTAAGAAAAAAACACTAAAATGTAGAAGTGAAACTCACTACTTTGTTCATTGCGAAGGGGAAAATAACACTCAGCCATAGTGTTTGCATAAAAACATTCCATTTCTATGTACTCACAGTACTACATTTGCCTTTTCATTAACGCATGCATGGTATGCACACGAGATTCCTCATTTCTGAAAACTCTAATTTTCCCCAGAAAATTGAACATCTTTCATGCAATTCTTTTTCCTGCATTGTTTGTATAAGTTTGAGATCAAAGTTAAATCCACTGATTCCTCTGCAGATTACAGAAAACATATGAATGCATCTTCACTTGTTCTCCACCTTTGAGCTATATAAGTTGAAACATCACATCCTTTCAAAAAATTGAGATAATAATTAGAACATAGAACAGCATGTTACAAATGCACTAGGAAGAACAACCTCTTTAGATATGATGTTATAAGAGGCCAAAAGGTTCTGGCAGGTGCTCAAATCCGTTATCAAATATGGGGCCTTGATCACACTTATCATCAACACCATGCAGCCAGTTTGTGTTCTTCAAATCTTCTTTGAACAACAGTGCATCATAACGAGAACTCTCATAGATGTCTACTTCACTCACTCTTGCAGAATATTGTCTTTCATCTACCTCTCTAGCTTTCATCATACTCCTATTACTGATACCATTTCCCATATCAAAATTGGATCCATTGTTACTGCTGCTTAGCAGGCTTCCATTCATGTCTACAGATGCTGGAGCACTCGAAACTCGATGAGACTGGCTCCTAGGAGTGGAAGTTCTAATACTCTGAGGGAAGAGTGTGGTGTTTGATAATGAACGGATATTTCCTGACCCGTTCCTTATATCCTGTTAAATGGAAAACACATTGAAAAATCAGGTTTCAGTTGATACAACAAACTTGACTGAAGTATGCATCTACTCAAAGAAAGCTCCAGCAACAAAGTAAATGCTTATGATTGTGGCCTTGTGTGGATAACTTTCTCCACCAGTACTACTTTTATGCTGTATTATATACAAATGAATGAAAGAAATAAAGGGTGGATCTGGATAACAAAAGAACAGAAGAGAAATAAAAACACTTCAATCTCCTACATTTTAGCAACATAATCGATCATGTGGGCAACATGATCAATTATGCTGCCCTACATGGCCAACTTCCATACATTTCTTTTCATTCCTTAGTGGAAAGTTTGAGGTGGGACCCATCCCCTACTTTCTTTTTTCTTCGTACATCTTTTCAACCAAATCAGCCACCTTCTTCCATTTCTCCTATTATCTTACCTCTATCTCCCTCTTTATCCTATCCTTTATATAGCTCTTCTCATTTAATTTCTACAAAATTCATAAGTTGATTTTAACTTATGAAAAAACTTATGCATTTACCTCCTTATTTTCTTCTCTAAGTGCTTAATGAGAGTCTAATCAAGCAGAACCTTTTCCTAACAGCGTAACTTTGCTCAAAGGTAAATGAACTGTGGTGACAAAAACTACAAAAAGAAGAGTCCAATTCATAAAGCACAACAAGGTGAATAATGATGAATCATGGCATCAAATGCAAGGATTACTGTATCATTTGGACCATGATTTTCAGACAAAGTGAAAGTACTTAGGGGTATAAAGCTTCAATCTAATGTATTATGATCATGAATAAAACGTGAAATTATTGAATATGATGGTTTGATCTATCCAATAAATTTTCATTGTTAATCCTGCAGAATAGAAAGAGTAAAGTTTACAAACCATGTGCTTAATAGCCATGTCTAGGGATTTCTTTGAGATAGTCCTCCCAAATCCATTATTTTCAGTGCCAGTAGTTGAGGCCTTAACAGCTTTCCTTGCAGCAAGCTCAGGAGTATGTGAGACTTTCCTAGGCTCAGGAGCATCAGCATGATGGCCGTTGGCATAGCCACGGCTTTTTGCCAAAGGTTCTGTCACTCTCCCTCTGCTAACAACAGGAGATGAATGTCTCCTTGGATTAGTAATGGAGGAGGCTTGAGTTTCAGAACCATTAGCCTTCAACGAGGTACCACCAGGACGTGACCTTCCTGCAGAAACAGGCCTATCAGACAATGTTGTTCTAAGGTTTGGTGGTGTATCAAGGGGGAAATCAGGAGGAACAATTGGCTGTGGTGGAGGCCTAATTCGTGGGCTTGGTGAGCTTGGCCTTGATGAAGGCGCTGAACTGCGTCCATTCAATGAAGCACGGCTAGACGAAGACAGAGAACCCGGTGTAGGGGAAGGAGAAGTAGATAAAGATGGCATTGAGCTCCTACGTGTGGGAGTGGAAGGGCGAGACAGTGACCGAGTTGGTGGAGCAGATGGAGAATGCAAGTTTGCAGGAATGTGAGGCCTAGAACTAGGTGTGGATGGTCTTGAGCCTTGAGATGATGGTCTATGCCTTTCAGCAGTGGAGTTGGTGGAAACTGGACGTGGTTTGGAGGGTGTTGAGGACCGTGATACTGTGGGGCGAGAGGAGGGAGTGGACGGCCTTGATGCCGATGAAGAACGAGTTACTGGGGAAGATGGTCTTATGTAAGATGAAACTGAGGCTGAACTTGTGTTGAGGATTGAAGAGGAGTTTCTGTTTGAAGAATAGGAGCTGTATTGTGAGTGTGAAGTAGAGATGGAAGAGCGAGTCACAGAACTGCTTCTTGCTGGTCTAGAGGGATTGCTGTTCTCTGATTGTGAGACTGCAAGCTGAAAAAAACATGATCAACAAGTTAAAACTTAATCACATCTAGTTGAATCAAGCACAAAGCCTTATTCCATTAGGTAGAGTCAGTAATATTATTCTATTGTGAACCATCATGTCGACAGACAAACTCACAGAAACTGTCACATATTATTTCATAAATAAGATAGTTAGATGATCTGAGTTTCTCCTGTAAACTTATGACTGCTTCTATAAAAGTTTAGGTACCAAGTTTGTTTTAGCTTATGGAAAAAACTCAAATCTTTTTTCCTTCTTACTTTCTTCTTATAACCACTAATGCATTCAGCTATATAGAGTTTGAGTTGGAACAAAGATTTTAAACAAACACTTGAAACTGCTGCTTAAGTAATCAAAGGTAATGGTTAATTCTCATAAGCATAATGGTTAGAGAAGCTAACTAGGGAATCATCTAATAGCAAAAGCAAGCACAAGTTTCTATCACTTTATCCCCCTACCACCAAAAAAAATGAAAACTAGAGATCCTGGCTCCTTGCTGGTGGGGAGAAGGATAATCCTTCTTCACTTGAAATTTACAGATAATATATTAATATCTCATCAGTCCACTCTCTAACAAATCTGTTAGCATGGACATTGGTAACATAGATGAAATGAATTTGCAGAAATCACATACATACCCTTGAGGCCTTAGAGGTAGATGTTGATCTAGTCAAACTTCTCCTTGGAGGAACTAGGGTTGATTGGGATTCTCCTTCTGATGGAAAAACAGGGGTTCCCGGGGGAGTGAGAAGCCTAATAACACAAAACAGTCATAATAATTACAAATTGGGCGACCAATAGAAATCTTAATTTACTTTATTCTGTTTATCTGTATATAATAATTCAAAAAAATTGTATAAACACCAACCCAGCAGCTAAAACATTCTGATCTGAATTTAACTGAATTGGTTATGAATTCAGTCAAAGTATAGCAGGATATGTTGAGAAGAAGAAAAAAATTCAGCAATTGATCCCGGATCTAGGATTAATCTCAAAGAACATAAAAGAACTAATATAGCACAAATCTTACTGCCACTTTCCTTATTTGTTCTGTCAGTTCTCTCAAAAACATGATTTCTTGGTTTTATTCACCAAATTGAATATACTAACTTGAGATCACGCCAAATTTGAATAACATACCAGTCATAATCATGCTTCCCTCCTTCTGCAGATGATAACAGATCATCAATCCCACTTCTAACGGGTTTTGCTGTTCCAACTGAGAGCCTCCCCAGTTTCACCGAAACTAAATCAACAAAACAGATATCATCACATTAAAAACACACACAAAAAATGACAGAGCATAGCATTCATTGGAAAAAATAAATTAATCACAACTTTCATCAACATGTAATTCCTTCACGAATAGCAATCATCTATAATCATTTAACAGCTTTATTATTATCATCATCATCATCATCATCATCATATTTTTGTTAGCCATTACAAGACATCCTTATCATTCCCTCTAACCAATCATTATTATTAGAAACAAAGAAGCATGAAACAAAAGTGTTGGAGGAGGAGCAAGCAAAGCAATCACCATCAGAAGATTCATCAGAAGAAGCAAGAGAGAGGGAGCGACGGTTGTTGGAGAAAAGATCGAGGTTGTCATCGTGGTTGTTGTTGGTCACCCCATTGAAGCTATGCCCTCGACGGTGATTGTTGAGAGATCCCAGAAGAGACTCTCTGACATTCCTCCCACTCATCATGTTCAACTCAACAAGATCTGAAACTGCATCACTCAACACTCACGCATGTTCCATGTTCCATGTTCCATCTTCAGATCTATCTACCTTCACTTGTGCTTTTGTTCATGTTCCATGACTCAGCAAGAAGAACACTTGTGTGTGTGTTCCCATTGTGCGTGGAGTTAAGATGAGGAGATGGGGAGTGTCAGAAGAGAGAACTAAAATATACGAAAGACACCCACATGGCTTCTTCCTTCTTTCTCCACAATAATATTTCATTGGTGAAAATCCAACACCAAAGATCTCATCTTTAAGCCTGTTTGTGCTGAGAGACACACTTGCTATTTACAAACTGAAATGATGCCCCATCCGCACATGGCATGGGATCGAGCTTCCCTTGTCCCTTCTGGTTGCTTTTTTGGACTTCTCGTGCTTCCTTACCTTAACCTTTCAAACAAAAAAAAAAACTATTTTTTTTTTTACACTTTACTGTTCATTTCTACTTGTAGATTGGCTTGCATTGGTGATTGGTGATTGGTTTGATGCAGGAGAATCTTGTTATGCTACATTGACATCTCATGTTACAACTACACAACACTGTCTTGCACGTGAGTTCCACGGTTGCTGTTCCATCTCATCCTTGGAAATATTCACCTTCTTTTTCTGGACACTTCCCATTTAAGGTTTTATGTAAAAATCACTGCGAACTGTCAGGCTCGACATCATATATAGCCACATAGCCTATGATGCACATTCCCATTCCATAATAACAATACTAATACCATCATATTTCATAACCTCATATAAATCATGGATTTTTATCTAGGATACAATTATATATATATATATATATATATATATATATATATATATATATATATATATATATTAATAACCATTTTAATTAATTGATAACGTAAAAAATATTATCTGTGTATAAGAAAAAGAAAGTTTACCTGCTAATTTAATACACTAAATGATTAATATAAACCTACAATAGTAACAATGAAAATATGTGAAAGTCTTTTTATGGTGAATAAATTTATATAAAAGGCTATGAACATACTTTTTCTTTTTCTTTTAATTTATATAAAAGGCTATGAAAATAATCAATTATTGAATTTCCGGTCAAATTATCATAAGAAGAATTATCGATTTCAATAAATAATAAATGATGAATAAGTTCACATAAAAAATCATGACACACTTTCAATTGAATTTTTTTATGATTATTTTATTTATATAATGGTGATCTTACTTATTTTTATGTAATGTATTTTTTTTAATATAACACAATCACACTTTCTTTAATGAATTAAAGAAGTTGATAATTTTAGTAAACGGACAATGTATATAAAAGTCAAGAATTGAACTACACGTGAAGACTTATGAATGGAGAATGATTCTCTTAGTGTATTTTGTTTATAGTTAGATTTTGAAAATGTTTATGTCTGCATTAAGTAATTAGCTCTTATTTTACTTAAGGAAACCATTAATAAAGATAAAGATTATAAAATTAAGTGATTGTGATCGTCTTTTTTTATTTTTAAAAAATGGTTAATAAATTATCCATTTTAATTTTTTTTTTATTAAAAATACGCACTTAATTGAGTTGTTAAGGAGTAAAGGATTGATTTATTAAAAAATTAATGTGTTATGAGTGCGGTAACAGGGTGATATGATACGCAATTAGTTGATAATTAATTCATCATTAATTAATGCACAAAAGGTATGCAATTCATGGACATAACCATTACCTTTTTCTCAGGAAACTTAAGTCTTAAACCATATTGAAAAGGTTGTGTGGCTGAGAAAAGAAAAACATAATACTTTTTAAGGCTATGTTGTTATTTTAATATTTTTAACCGTTTTGGTGTCAACGAATGGACCCACTTTCAATTACAATGGTATTTTGTTGTTATTATTTTGTGGGTTAAACTTAAGAAAAAGAATTCCAACCATCGACAACCTTAATTCAAACTTCAATTTTATTGTTCCTATATATTATTTTTCATTTTATTGATTAAATTAGACTTGCAATTTTTTAAATTCATTCAATTTAGCTAATTGCGTCTTACTTTTTTGTAACATCCCAATAAATATATAGAACAAAACTATATTTTATTCTAGGAGTTATCTAGAATAATATTAAAGAACAGTAGAATAGAGATAAAGAAGAGTAAATATAAACAACGAAAGTTGGCATTAAGATAACTTAATCAACCAAAATATACAAGTTGGGAGTTTACAAAGTTAGGACGGACGGTTTTACAAAATAACATAACCGACCGTCTACTACAATATTTACACATAAACAAATTTAAGCCTAAGGACCGGACGGTCTAGCAAAATGCTCGGGCAGCACCTCCAAAGGTTGCTCCTCTTGTAGTGCTTCCTCCAGAGACTCCTCTTGAAATCCTTCTGCTCACACCCAAAAAGGATGATCATTGCAGTGAAGAGAAATGTCCGAACGGTCGGATACCGAACGGTAAAATAAACAAAACAAAATCACATAGCAGGGTAAGCTTATGAAGAATTCAACAATTCATTTACTATATAAACACAATCATCAATATTACATAGTACTTTCCAAATAAAATCATGAAAGAAACATCAACAATCATCAAATTATTCAAAAATTAAAGTCCGGACGTATGACCCTGTATGCTCGCCGCTCTCTGCACCCGGGTGGACCTGGCTGGGATACACTCAACAGACCGCCACCCGAGGTTAGTCCAATGGAACCACCTCGGTATAGAAATACCCTGAGGCTAGAGGACCTCCCGCCATTCCCACGCATGAGTTACTCCCCTCTACTTGAGGTGATGTAATCACGGAATATCGGAATAGAGTCGAAACCTGAGCCTATAACCACGGTCATACTAAATCAATTTACTTCAAACATGAGACATTCCTCCTTGGAATTCTCTTACAATTCAATCCAACATAAACGACAACTTAGTATCAATTTAACGTAAGAACTCAACAGAATATAATTAAAGAGTATTTGACTGATGAAAACCGGACGGAACGATCAATGATGGTTCATCAACAGAATTGAATTTAACCAATGAAAACCGGTCGGAATAATAAATTTAGAGTTTTAATCAACAAAAGAGAAACCAGACTTTAAAGAGAATCGAATAAAGAAATTGAGTAAGGGAAATTAACTGACTAAAATGAAGAAAACGGACGGTTTATGAAAAACAGGTTCTCTTCAGAAAAGTGAATGTCCTTACTAAACTGGACACTCCGTGAGAAATCAAGAATCGGTAAAATACCGGACGCTTTTATCAATTGAATACTATACTTATAAACCGGACGTTCTGTGTAAGACAGAAAATCCGAAATGACTTACGTAATATTATATCTTAGGTTCAGAATGAGTAATCAATTCCAGGGTAACGGGAAACCGGACGGTCATAATGACCATTCGATTATAAAAATGGTTATACTAAGTTCTTATACTCTCTTTGAAATCTAAACGTTACATAATTCAATTTAACACAAGATTAAAACTTTAACTATACCATATAAGAATCACACATACCAAAATTCATACATTCAACCATATAATAAACAATTATTGAATAATCATAAACTTCCCTTACCTCTTAACTCCAGCTAAACTTGGACAGTGGATGGATAGAAACTAACTCGTCTAAGTTCCAAATTCTAAACATGAAATACAAGAATATAGATTCAGAAGAAATGCTTTTACAGATACATGCAGCCTTAACGGCTCATACATGCAGGAAAGCTAGGAAACCTAAAGGATCGGAACTTACCAACTCAGAATAAAATTCTGTTTAGTACAGATTGGACGTCTTGGTGCCGGCTATCAGATTTCTTCAATGAAGCTAGTGATCGGAGAAAGATTTGAGGTTAGAAATTTAGAGAGAAGGTTGGAAAGGTTTAGAGAGAAGGAGGAGGATTTTGAGATTTCAGAAAACGAGATTTTGATGAAGAAGAAGAAGATTGCATGCAAAGAGAATTTGCATTGTTTTCTTCTTACCTTTACACCAGCGGTCGGCCAGTGCTATGTTGCCACCTGGTTTCCACTACCAACATCCAATCTATCCTACAAACGCCACCTGGTTCCCACTCACAGGGATTTTCCCTGCTAAGCCGTCTCTGCACGGATTACAAGAAAAGGGAATTAAATGCTTGCAGGATTTTGTCTCCCACTCACCAAAGGAGACCGGCCGGTCGCCACGTGGCCGTGCCTAAAAATTTGAAATTTTCGGGTTGTGACACTTTTAACATCATAAAGGTCTATACTATTAATAACGATTTTAATTACTTTAACATGTAATTATAGTTATGATTAATTAATAGTGATTTCTTAATGACAATTTAAAATCGTTAATTATATTTACATGGAAAATATCAAATAGCATCCATTCAAAGAAAAAGGAAGGGACAGTTGTATCATTAAATGGTCAAACTGAGCCATTTATTAATAATGCGATGGAATTGTACTAGACAAACAAATAGTAATAAAATAATTAAACAATATATTATTTTTGTGTCATGTTACATCTAAAAACCGTATGCAAATTTGAGATTAAATAAAAATTACGAAATTATAATCTAGTAAACTGAATTGCATTTACATTCAATAAGAAACGATCACGTATAAAAATTTATTTATTTATTTTTAAAAAAGTCATAAAATATAAAGTACTTTTATATATATTAAATGTATAGTTAATTAATTGCTTAAGAAGGTTGGTAATGCACTTACGTATATGGCATGATCTAGGAAAAAGGTGAAGTGTTTCTTAACCCTCTCAACCACTTGAATATTATTATATACATTGAATCGAATTATTGATTGATAATAATATTTTTGGTTGTTTTTGGTTGCAAAATGATAATTCAAAAACGACAGAGTAAGTGAGAAGAAAGGTGATGGAATAAAAAACTTGGCTTTTTTATTCAATTCTTTCAATGAAATATCATATTTTTAAGAGACGTTGCAACTACCGTTAGCTCTAACTCACCAACCTAATATTCTTTTATGTTCTTTTATGACAAAACTCAACCAGCACTTCCAATTTTAATGAATCACAATATTCTTAAATTATATATATATATATATATATATATATATATATATATATATATATATATATATATATATATATATATGTGTGTGTGTGTGTGTGTACACACGACATATTATTTTCTTTTATTCATTTCAACTTGTGAGATATTCTTGATATAATTGTTAAAAGAATGAAAAAAAATTAATTTGGTTCTATAATACTATAATTAATGTATGAAAAAGTATGTTATTTGTTTTCAAGTTAGCTCTTGAGAATGTATTTTAGTGATAAATAGTTTTAGAAAATTTAACAGTAAACCTATTTTTTTTAATAGAGAAATTAAAATGTCATTAGTGGAAAAACGCTGTTTAACGTTGGTTATTTTGGGCTTTTAACGTCCCTTTCACAGTCGACGTCATTTTCGGTGACGTCAATGGGACGTCGGACATCTACATAACAGACGTCTATATTGATGTCAGTTAGTGCCAGGACCGACGTCAGTAAACGTCGGAATATGCCTAGTACCGACGTTTAAAGGCACTATGTAGACGTCAGACTGCGCATTAACCGACGTCTAAGAGCACATAAAGACTTCGAACATGTCACTAACTGACGTCTAATGTCACTATAGACGTCGGTGTGTGAATTAATCGACATCTAATACAGTCGTTGTGTTTTTGTGCAGTTTTGTTCCTGTCTTTGGATAGCCCAGTAGCACACTCTTTCTTTGCTAGTTTCCCCTGAAAAAAAGCTTGCATCTTTTGCATTTCTCATGACATTTCAACCCAAAACTGAACCTGGGTCTTTGCTTAGTTCCATTTTCCACCGCAAGAGGGAAAAACTACGGTAAAACGATAACTAGGCAACGACGACCCAGGGTCGTTTTTGGGTCGAAACGCCATGAAAAATCCAAAAGACGCAGCTTTTTCTGGGAGGCAGCTAACAAAGGAAGAATGTGGTATTGCGTTACCCCAAGAGAGGAACAAAACTGCACTAAAACACAAAATAAGGAAACAAATTTTATCAGTTGAACCAGAAGATAATCGATGAAAGACTGAACAAAGTTTAAACGGTAACCATAAAAAAACACGCACCTGGGATGCAATGCCGCAAGAGAGAAAAAGGAGAGGAGCCGCAAGAGAGAAAAAGGAGAGGAGGAAGACACGATGATATCAGAAACTGCAATGCCGCGAAGGGTCTGCGGTTTATTTAAAATGAAAGGGGCATCGGTTCCCCCAGGACCCGATGTCTATAGTTACCTAGACGTCGGTTATCTAACTAATTCGACGTCCAAGATAACATTTAAAGTGACTTTTTGAATGCAATTAAACGTCGGCATCCAGGGGGCCGACGTCTAATGCGTTGAACCAATTGACGTTTCATTTCCTGTCAGGGAAGTAGACGACAGTTGTGAAGGGGCACCGACGTCTATAATACTAACTTTTTGAATGCCATTAGACATCGGTATCCAGGGGGGCCGACATCTAGTGCGCTGAACCGAATTGGCAAGTGTATCAAATTGTTCAAGTAATAAAACCGATAAGACCAAGTATCGTTTTCCCAAAAGTCTCATAATATTAGAAAATTGTGCAATTAACAACTGTCAGAGCAGTGCAGCGGAATGGTTAATTGGTTTCTTATCGCAAATCGTTCTTTTAATAATTTTCTCACGTAAAAATAAATTCCTTAAAAAAATTTAAATAAATTAAAAGAGTAAGGAAGAGAGAAAATTGCACAGGTAATTTTTATACTGGTTCGGATCATAGAGATCCTACATCCAGTTGTTAATCTCAACCGAGAATTAATGCTTCACTAGCACAAACCAACAAACTGTTACAATCACAAAGAAAATAAAACAGTTTAAGGTTAGAACACCTCTTTTGTTACCCCAAGAGATGAAACTCACTTCCCCTGTAACCCACAAGGGATGAACACCTCCTCTAAATCTTCACAAAGGATGAACACCTCCTCCTAATGTTTCACGAAGGATGATAGGCTTTCAACTCAACAACAACAACAACAACACTCAATCACACTCCCTGTGAAAGTTCTCGCTCTATGCCAACACACCAAGTTCTCAAAGCCACAACACAAGGGTTCAACAAACCCCAGAACACTTATCACCGCACACAGCAGATAAGAATATAGAAAAATATACTTTGTATATTTCATATTTTTCGTATTTTAGAACGAGAGTCTCAATCTAATTTACAGAGATCTCACTCAAGGATACCTCCAAAAATTCGTTGTCAACTAATTAATTGTGATAATCAAGTTTTCACTTATGGTAATTGATTATGCATTTAATGAATGCACAACGGTAAAAAAAACTTGCTTAAAAATTCTCATAATTGCTCATGATAATTAATTATGGCAAGTCATAATTAATTATTGATAATTGATTATTATAATTTAATAATCGACTATCTTGAGTATAAAATGAGGTTTTCTGATTTAAAAATTAATTTCAATGCAACCTAAGACAAGCCATACATAGAATCAAAGATAAACCACATCATATACACCAATCTACTAAATTAAAAATGCTTTAATATAAAAACAAGTCTTCATGAAGATCTTCCTGCAATAAGAGCACTTGAGACTTGACTTTGAGACATCATCAAAATTTCTTCTCTTTAGCCTTATGCTAACAACTCATCTAGACTCAAGAACAACTCATCAATTAAGAATATGTGCAAAAAGATAAATTCACAAATAATTACAAGGTTGGACTTTGGTATTGAAGGCACTTACAAATGGAAAATATTAGAAATGGTATGAAATGTCAATGTTAAGATTAGATTTCACCAATTCACTCTTGTGTATACCCACTTTCATCTCCTTTCCATCAATTTACCAAAGTCAATCCACTAAAACACTCTAACCTTAATCCCTTATGTGAAAGAGCCTAGGTTTTCCCTGTTAAACTCCAATCCTTTGGAAAATCTAACAAGCAAACCCACATTAATGAGCTAGGATCTTAAGACAACATGTGAATCATCTTCCATTCCTAGAATCAATGACCACAAGGACCCTTGTTTCAGTTCAAGATTCCATCTTACGTCCCCATAATCAATGAAATCCCAAAATCAAGTCATGAACATTCCTATTACATGCAAGCTTTAAGATCGGAAACAAGAATACTAGTAATAGATGGAAAAAGCATATATAAATATGAATCAATCATTCATTACACAAGAGTTCATAGGCTACATCTAACCCTAACAAGATGAATATGGTTCTCCATTTCCATGGAGAACCCTAGAGCTTACAAACATGGAAGATGGAAGAAGAAGGAGACCCAAAGGAAGAGGAGGAGATGTTCCCACAAGCTCTTCGCGTCCTCCATGAGCTCCAGTCGTGAAATCGCGCCTCCAAAGAACTAAAGACACTTTCCCTTCGCGTTTTAGGTCTAAATAGACTAAATTTTACACATCAGCAGCACACTGCTCAGCTGCACCCCAGCTAGGGATGGCAACGGGTCGGGACGGACACGAATAGTGCCTACCCGCAACCCGACCCGACCCGTTACCGGACCCGCTACCCGTACGAATACCCGCTTAAAAAATATCTGCAGATATTTTAAAACCCACGAATCCGCGGATACCCACCAATATTTAAAAAAATATATTTTTATAAATTATTAAAATAAAATTAAATAAAATTACAAAAAATATATAAAATATAATATCAATTAAATTAAATATAAATTAAAAATTTAATTTTTGTTTCGGTTGAATTGGTCTGAGGGTCAGTCGTTTTTCTTTGCTTTGTTCTCTTTTGATCTTCAATCCTTCCTGAGAATGTCATCCACTCCGATGGATTGTTGACGTGCAGAAGACACTCCGACGCTCAAGATATAAAAATGTCTAAATAAATTTTATTAGGATAGAAGAGGAAGATTGTACCTAGACATCAATTGTATATTTATAGAGTCTGTGGGAGGCAAACCCAATGATTAACCATGCATTATATTTTAAGGCAACCAAACCCAATAATCAATAATTAATACCGTATATTTTGTAAAGAGTAAGACAATCTGACTTATTAATTAGTGCAATATATTTTTAGGCAATTAAACCCAATAATCATTAATTAATACAATATATTTTGTGAAGAGTAAGACAATCTGACCTATTAATATCTATTAATTGTCCATAAATGACAATTAATTCTGATCTGTATACTTCATATATTACAATTTTAATTAAATTTAACCTTGTAAAATATAAATTAATGTTAATTTTAATTAAATTTAACTTAATAAAATAAAAATTAAATTTTTATTTTTATTTTTTGCTGGTAGCGGATATCTGCGGGTACGAATAGTATAATACCCGCACCTGACCCGTTTATAAGCGGATATTAAAATACCCGCTATCCACGGGTTTCGAGTAGAAATATCCGCGGGTATCAACTATCTGTCGCGGATTTTATCAACAGATATACGCGGGCGCAAATTTTTTTGCCATCCCTAACCCCAGCGATAGCCTTCCAGAGAGCAGGGCACTCAACTGCACCCCAGCGACAGCCTTCCAGAGAGCAGGGCGCTCAGCTGCACCCTAGCTACACCTCAGCTACAACATTCCAAATTATCTTTTTTTGCTAGTTTACTTGCTTTTGTGGCTGATTCAATTCTTTACTTTGGTGGAAGTTCTTCCAAGCATATTTTAGACTACAAAATAAGGGGATTAGTGATGAAGTTACATCAAAGTAGCATAAAACACAATTATTTAGAAAACTAAAAGAAAAGAGAGGATTAAGCAAGTTATAAACTAGAAAGGAGTTGATTTTACTACTAAAATGATGCTTAGATAATGGTAAGAATTAGCATTATCAATTGGGTCATCATCTTCCATCATACTATTATCTTTTCTCATTTTCTTGGAGAAATACCACATAATTATCTATAATAACATTTCTCCTTTCTCTCATGGATCTCCGCAAAGATATTAACTCATAAAGCATAAGTTCTTGAGGATCTTGAGTTTTTTCTTGTAGAGGTTATGAATTTGCTTCATCAAGAGCAATGTATGAATCAAATATGGAATTGTCACTGATTCTACCTCAAAGGAAAAGCTCCTAACCTTATTCTTTCCCTCAAACTCAATATCCTCAAAGAATGTGGTAGTTTACGTCACAAAAATTGTCTTTAATTTGGAATCATAAAATTTATAATCTCTAGATCTTTCAGAAGAACAAATAAAGTAGTTGCTCACTGTTCGAGAGTGAAATTTCTTTTCAATTGGCTTATAAGGTCTTGCTTCAACTGGACACCCCCACACACGAAAGTGTTTTAGAATAGGCTTTTGCCCAACCCAAAGCTCATGAGGTGTTGTGACAGTTACCTTGGTTGATACTCTATTTAAAATGTAAGTTATAGTCTTTAGTGTGTCTCCCTAGTGTGACTTTGACAAGGTGGAATGAACAATCATACTCCTTACCATATCTTAAAGAGTATGGTTTCTTCTTTCACCTACAACATAATGATGACACAATTCTTCATCTTATAATGAAGGTAAGACAATTGTGACATAATAAAAACAATAAATGGATCAAATAAATCTTCAAAATTATATAATGTAAAACAAAATTATGTATTCTAATAATGACTTTTGCATGACAAAAATTGAAATCATACTTATAAAGCACAACTTCTTTAATATAAAAATATACTTTCCAAAATTCAATCTTGTAATTATTTTCAAAATCACTACTCAAATAATCTTTTTGAGAAACTACACTAAAATGATAATTTTTAAAAATACTTTCTGAAAATATAAATATCTAAAAAATACTAATCAAATTATTATAGTTTTATAAACCAAGTCTAATTGAAACTAAATTTCAAAAATAACTTATTTCTCTATATTTGATTTCCATAAAAAAAATTATCTCATATATCATGTAAGATTTTATTAGAGACCTTATGATCACTCAAACTTTTATTTAATTTTAATTGAAGGATCTTTCCAAGCAAATAACAAATGAGATATTACATCTAAAGTCTTTCATGTTGTATTTTCTCCTTGAGCTTTCATATTATAAGTATCCTTTCTTGTATCATTATTTATTTTAATGATGACACGTTTATTTCAATAATGACACGTTTGTCTAAGTTTCCATTAAAAATATTGTTGATACATAACATAACACTAATGATATATAAATCAGCTCACACATAAAAGATTCACACCACATCTAACCTAAAACATAAAGACAATAAAGTTTGAGTTTTCATTCTTATATGATGTTAAATTTTTTTATCTCTACTCGATGTGAGATCTAAAATCACATTTGAATTTTTCAATACTAATAATAGAAAAATAGAAAAAAAGTATTTTCATTTATATAAAATTAGAACCGATATTATTTGAAAGATTTTGGTGAAAAACGTATTTTCACTTTCATTATTTGTTCCGAGAGAATATAACAACTAAATGTGATAATTAAAGTTTTTTCATGTAACCATGTTCTACCAAATATCACGACACATTTATTCTGCTATGTTCAACGAAAACGAAAAAGGAAAAATATATGCAAACGTTAATTCTCCAAAGTACACCAATTTGAGTATATTATGGCTCAGCCTTGAGGGTTCAAACTTTTTGTATTGTTAAAACATTAAGTTTAAATATTTGTGAGAAAAATAGAAGTATTAAAATCATA
The DNA here is from genome assembly GCA_036885675.1 of Vigna mungo. Taxonomy (NCBI): domain Eukaryota; kingdom Viridiplantae; phylum Streptophyta; class Magnoliopsida; order Fabales; family Fabaceae; genus Vigna; species Vigna mungo. Next base: position 2,655,955 of record CP144695.1, read on the forward strand.
TATACAAATACCAATATTAAAATTTAATAAAATTCTTTCATTAAGTTATTATACTGAAAGAACTCAAAAGAAACATCATTGGTGATTAAATCACTGAACACCCAACAGAAAAATCCTCACACATTTTTTGTCCTTTCTTTAATACTAGTAAAATTTTTATAAATGGTGTTCATCGATAATAATTCTAAAAAAGTGAATATTTTTATTTTAAACTAACATAGTATTCCACTGAAGCATATGAGTGTGAAATAGAAATGAAATGGAATGGTGAAAGGGAAATAGAAAATGACATGTGTTATAGAGAGTAGAATAGGAATAAACAGTGCATATTAATAGCTAGGATAGTCCCTGATCCGCAAAAAATGGATTGATAGTGATATCAGAACAAACCAAGATATCAATGCTATGATATGATTGATAATATATATATATATATATATATATATATATATATATATATATATATATATATAATAATAATAATAATAATAATAATAATAATAACTCATGGATGACGACTCTGTCTCTTTTTAATTTGTTTTCGTTTTTAACCTTTGTCTTTGACTATAAATGATATTATAAGAATTACATCATGGTAAGTTATGAACTTAATATTATTAACGTTATCAAAATTGATATGTTCACGTAATAGGTTACCAGAAGCTAAAATCGGAAATAATCTACTTTATTGTGATTAAAAAAGAGCTTTTATTTGTAAAAACTAGAAAAGATAGTATATTGTTTAGACTAAAGTTAAAAATAAAATATTTATTGAAAGTAAAACTAAAAATAAAATATTTAAAAATACTATAAACAAAAAGTAATGATTTACAGAATGAGTAATGTACGAAGGTATGTTCCTTTTTACTAGAAAAATAGAAAAGTTACATGTTAAGTACTAATATTTTTGTTAAATATTAGTGGATGTCTTTGATCGTCGAATCATGTTAAATTTATAGTATGTTTTTATTTTTGTTTTTATTTGTACATGCATTTTTATTTGAAGAAATTATTTTTTATTGTGTAATTTTTAACCAGAAACTATTTATGTTTCGATATAATACTAAAAGTAGATGATTTGGAAAGGTGATTTAGTTATAATTAATTTGATTTACATGTAGTAAGAATCTAAAAAATAAAATAAAGTATTAGAGTTGATAGGTGTATTAAAATAATGAGACCGGGTACTTTATTATAAAATAATTTCATATAAATAAAACTTTCTAAATTCGTCTCATACTTAAAACACCATATCTCTTTTTGCTTCTTCTCACATTTATCTAAGTGCTCTATTCCTCGATCATCTGTTTGACAATCAGGAGGTGTCTAGACGATTACGACATCAAGGTCTACAAATCTAACTAATCGATTTCAAGAATAGAACAGGTAAGTTTCGACTCCTTTTTCCCATTCCGTTCCCAAATCTGTTTTAGAAGAATATAGTACTATTGCATGTGTAATCATGTCTCTCCTACTCGTTCTTGGTTCATCTAAAGTTCTACGAACTCTATCTGTTTTTAATTTGGTGTTTCTTTGGTTCGTCTAGGTATTCCTTGCGGTTCAAGTAATCGGCGGAGCGTTCTTAGAGTTGGGTAGTTTCTTTGAGAGGTAAGGGAAGCTAGGATTCTTGCTTTAGTTATGGTTATATTAATAATTTGGTATCTTTATAAATTGTTGTTGATTTTGAAAAATTTACTATGATTGAGTGTTTTATAAGTGTGTTTAATTGCTAATTTGGATGGTATGATGTTGAGTGTAGTGATAATTATGTAATCTTGATGTGTTATACTATCATGAATGTGGTTGTTGAAGTTTTGTTGTTATTAGAAACTAATTTCAAAGTGGTTGTGATGAGAAACAATTACATCTTTGAGTTTTAAGTCTAAAGAGGTGAGGTTTGGAAGAGTGAGTTTGAGAAATAAGGACTAATGAGGGTAAACTATTGTCTATGTACTGTCATGAGGTAGATTGAGACTTGTTGAGTGCATATTGGGGGTTGAAATCTAAGCTATAATGAAAGTAAAGTTTATAGTTGAAGTTTGGGAGTGTTTTGAAGGAAAAAAAAATGAGGTTTTAGGTAATGAAATTTTGAGAGAAGGATTGTAAACTGGTTTGAAGCATTAGGGTTCTGTTATAAGATACTTTATGACTTGTCTAAGCATTGAAATGAAGGAAATCTATGTAAAAGTGTTTGGTAGTTGATAGGTAGAGGTTAGTTTGGTTTAGAACTAGTTTTTTGGGGTTTGGACTAGTGAGAATTTGAATTCTGGGTTATGTGTTTAAATGGTCATTTTGAAGGGTGTTAGTAAGTCATTTGGGACTTATTGGAGTCACTAAATTGTTTGAAAATAAGCCATAACTGGTGGAATTCAATTTGGGCTTCTAAAGTGAGGTTTTGATAAATTTTGGATTGACACCCTGAAACTCTAATGGTCACATGTGATGAGTAGTAAGAGGTCTTAGTCTTGGGTACTTCTAGTATGATCCAAGACGTGGAACAAACTAACCTTATGAGTGTGGTAGGATGAAACCCATTGGCAATGACTTTGCAAAGCAGTAGAGACCACCACAAGTGCACAACCCACCATAGCTCGACAATCATTCTAAGTCCGAACAGTCTAGTCTAAGTCTTGGCATGTTTAGGATGTTTTGAGTTGTTTGTTATATGTGATTTACTTATGGCATTTGATATATTAGAATATTGTACGAATTGTTTTAATATCTAGCTTACTTTTTTGTTTGTGATTTTGTTGTATGTTCTTTGCTTCTCTTCTTGACGATGATCATCTAGTGGGTGTGAGCAGAGGGTGACGAAGTCTCTTGAGCGTGCATTAGACGGAGGAACAGTTGACGTGTAGCATCCTTAGATAGTTATCTTGTGTATAGTTTTGTTATAACTAGATTGTATATAAAGTGAGATTCTATAGTTATTTTGGATAACTGTAAACTTTACTTTATTTTCTATCTTTATTAACTATTCTTGTTAATATTGGACTTATGATGACTCTTTTATATAGTATACTACTATATTTTTAGGATGTTATAAGATTTGTTTGAAAATATGTAAATGTTTAAAATAAATTAGAATTTTATTTGAATTTTTGGTTACCAAAAGATTGTTCTAGAATACTTTTGATTCAATACCATTGTTGAACTATTAATATGGTGAATAACCTTTTACATGTTAAATTACAAATATTCTTAAATTGAGTTTTGAATATAGTTTTTTATGACAATAGACCATTTCTTATAGTTATTATAAACTGATTTATATCCTCAATGAAAATGCAAATTGTTATTGTAACATCCCAATAAATATATAACAAAAGCTATATTTTATTCTAGGAGTTATCATGAACAATACTAAAGAACAGTGGAGAAAAGTAAGTAAAAAGAAGAGAGAACGAGAGATGGATATAACATAAGAATTTAAAAGGCTTAAGGGGAGAAATATGATTTCAATTGATAAAACTAGACTGAACGGTTTTACAAAATACACAACCGGACGGTCATCTATACTAAGCAAAAGATAAAATCTAGCCTAATGGCCGGATGGTCCAGCACAGCTCTCCGGTAGAACTTCCAGGGTTTGCTCCGTTTGTAAGGCTTCTTCCAAATTTTCCCCTTGAGCTCCCTCTGCTCACACCCAAAAAGGATGATCATTGCAGTGAAGAGAACAACCCGAACAGTCAAATACCGAACGGCAACATAGACAAGACAAAGGCACATAAGGGTAAGCTTATGAAAATTTCATGAGTCATTTACATCAATATCACAATCATAAATTATAAGTCAAGTCTTTCCATTTTAAATCCGAACGGTAACATCATCAAAATCAATTACTCTAAAAACTGTCCGGACGGTATGACCATGTATGCTCGCCGCTCTCTGCACCCGGGTGGACCTGGCTGGGATACACTCAACAGACCGCCACCCGAGGTTAGTCCAATGGAACCACCTCGGTATAGAAATACCATGAGGCTAAAGGACCTCCTGCCATTCCCACGCATGAGTTACCCTTCTCTACCTGAGAAGGCGTAATCACGGAATATCAGGATAGAGTCAGAACCTGAGCCTTTTGCCACGGTCATACTATACCAACCAAAATCAATCATGAGACCTCCTTGGAATTCTCTTACACAAACAACAAACCGAACGATAATGCAATGGAAACGTACATTTCAAATCAACCAGACTAAGTTAAGAAGACCCGGACGAAAAATCAATGGAAAACTCAACAATGAAAACAAAAGAACTTAACCATGAAAACCGACGGAAGGTCCATAGGAGTTAAAAAAAATGAAAGTGAAGAAGCTTAATCAATAAACCTGACGGACAGATCAAATAGGGTTTTAACTCTGGAAATAAATCAAAAATAGTAATTTAGAACTGGACGGTTGGAAAGAAACCGAATGGAAAATCAATAAAACCCAACCATGAAAATTAATGGATTTTAATCAAGAAACAGACTTAGTCAACGGTATAAGTCAACGGATGGTTAGAATAAGACCGGACGTTTTAAATAAAAGAGTTCTCTTCAATAAAGTGAGTATCAGTACAAGACCGGACACTCCGTGAGGAATCAAGTGCCAGTGTAAGACCGAACACTTTTCAAATAAATAATATTATTATAAACCGGACGTTTTTAAGAATTCAAGTATGGTATAAGACCTAATACTTATCAAATAAGAAATCCTCCTTACAAGCCGAACGCTCAGTGTAAGACCGAACGTTCCGAATGGTTAATATGAGGCTAAACACTCAGTCTATGACCAAGTAATTTAAGACCGAACGTTCCGTGTAAGACCGCACAATCCGAATGGCTGACTAATAGCATATTTTAGGTTCAGTGATAAGGAACTAAATCAAAGGTTTACAGGAAAAACCGAACGGTCCTAATGACCCTTCGATTACATAATCAATTGTTCTAAGTTTTCATACATTCCTCTAAGTTCCTAATCAAGATAAGCAATTTAACACAACATACACATTTCATCATACCATATAGAACATCGAACATACATTAAATCATGTTTTCAACCATACAAGAAAATCATAATGAAATTTCATAAGCTTTCCTTACCTCTAACTCAGCTAGTACGTCAAAGGTTGGTTGATAGCAATTTATCTCTTCTAAGGTTTTCAAAGTCAGTTCAGAATGAGATTCTGGTTGGCACTGGTTGAAGGTCTTGGTGCTGGCAGCAATAATCCTGAACGGATGCAAGTGATCGGAGAAGAATTGGAGGTTAGAAATCTAGAGAGAAGGTTGGGAGATTTTAGAGAGAAGGAGGAGAATTTGAGATTTTCAGAAAGTTGAGTTTGAGGAAGATGAAGATTGCATGAGAAAAGTGGCGTCAGGATTTCATCTTACCTTAAATACTACCTCCACTAAGAACGTCCGTCCATTCTCAGCGTGCCACCTGACTTCCACTTTCTGGGGCTTCACTGCTTTGCTGCTGTTACACGGATCACGAAGGAAGGAAATTAGAAACTTGGCAGAGTTGGTCTCCCACTTTACCAGGGAAGACCGGACGGCTGACACGTGTACCCCACTAAGGAGGGGTATTAAATGGGGTGTGACAGTTATATTGATTTTATATATGTTAAGTTTGTTTAAAAGTTGCCAATTATTATATTGATTTTAGGTAAAGTTTTAAAAACAAGATTGAATTTGTGGTGTTTTCACTTTAGCAAATATATAATAAAAAATAAAATTTTCTTTTAACCTTATTATTTATGTAAAATACAAATTCAACCTTCCTTTTCAATTGATTTTCTTCAAATGAATCCATTTTCACTCAAAGATTTTCTTTTTTTCACTTTAATGGACTAAGTGTGAATGTTAAATATAAATATAAATAGAATATTAATTTTATATTTATATGATATTTGATGTTGTGTATTATAAATATAATTATTTTCTAAGACTAATACGTGTTGAAAACTTTATGTTGTATATTGAATATGAGATTATATATATGAGATATTCTTATTCTATTAATATTGAATTCATAAAATATAATATAAAAAAAAACAACATTTATTTTAGTCTATTTTTTATCAAGCGAAGATAAAAGATGAGTTCAACCTTTCTCTTCACTTGATTTTCTTCAAATGAATCAATTTTCACTTAAGCTATTTTTTCTTTTCTTTTCTTGTTTTAATTTACCAAGTGTGAATGTTAAATATAAATAGAATACTGATTTTATATTTATATGATGAATTTGATGTGGTGTATTATAAATATAATTATTTTCAAGGAATGATTATTGTGTTGAAAAATTTAAGTTGTATATTAAACTTGAGATTATGTCCGAGATATTCTTATTTACTGATATTAAATTCATATAAAGAAAAATAGTATGTGATGAGAATCGAAAATTATTTATATATAGGGTTAAATATTTTTTTAGTCCCTAAAGTATCAAATGAATTTATTTTTAGTCCCTATTTCAAACTAAGCTACATTTTGGTTCTTCTCCTTAAGAAAACCATAATTGTAAATAATGAGATCATGTTATTTTAATATTAAAAACAAAATGTATAAATAGAAATTCTATTAAGGAGTCTCATTACTTAAAACATATACTATCTTTTTAAAACTCATTCTCTAAGTATTCTTTGTTTTCTCTTTTAGAGTTCTAATTGCTAAAATATTTGTTTGAAGATCAGGGAGTGCCTATGTGATCGTGAAGGCAAGATCTTCATTTCCATCCCATCAGTTCTTTCAAAAGAGTAAGTTAGTTTATGTTTTTTTCTCTACTTTTATATTTTCCAATGCATACGATGTTGGCTTTGTCGCATGTGTTGTTTGAGTCTTCTTTTAGGTTCCCTATTGATCAATGGTTTTAACTGCATACCTTGATCATTATTCGGTGTTTTGTAAGAACGAATAGAGTTTCTTGAGCTAAAGAAGCAGTTTTAGGTTCTTTAGAGTTGTGTAAGCTTGTAATAGGTAAAGGAAGCTAAATACTTCATTTCTACTATTTTAGTACTTTGATAATTTGGATTGATTGAGTAATAAGATTGCTGAAATTCTGTTGTATTGTAGCTTGGTTGTTTTAACTTGGTCTAAACGTATGGTTTTTGATATTGGAAGAGCCTTACTATGATTGCTTGTTGAATGTTATATGTTTTGGTTGTTTGAGCTTATGGAATGGATGTTAAAATTAGTTTGGAATTTCTGCTAGATCTTAGAGTATTGAAAGATTAGAGTTATATTGGTTTTGGTCTAAAATTAGGGGGGTTGATAGGTGAAATTCTATGGGAATGGTATATTGAATGAACATGATATTTGGAGTATATTTTTAGGCTAATTAGGACTTGATTAACCACTTATTTTACTGAAATTGAGTCTTTAGTATGCTTACTACTGTTTGGGTTGTAATGGTGGTTGGTTTGAATTGATGAATTGAGTCACTAACCAATTGAGCAAATTGGTATTAAAATTGAGGTATAAACATGTTTTTAAATCAATTACAATGTCAAGGATATCAATTTGATATTTGGATAGGTCTTGAGTGCATCCAGATTAGGTTTTGAAGTTGCTGAGTTCTGGTGTGGTGTTGAGGGGTAGGGGTTTGACATTGAGTTTTGCAAAGTCAGAGAGCCACTGAACTTTAGGGCGTTGAGCGATACAAAGTCAATGAGCCCTTTATTTGCGGGCGTAGAGCAATGCTTGGTGGCGTTGAACGCCATTTCTTCCCTTGCAGGTATGGACCCATTTTTCTCTTTAATTCACTGAGCGTCAGTCTTGGCGCTAGGCGTCCTGTTTCCATTCAGTCTATGCTTATGTGTTTTTCTTATTCTTGTTTGGTCCGAATTGATTTTAAATATATTCATTTGGTTACTTGTGTGTAAATTATGGTTGTTTTATTGTTGATGAACATGAATGTATTATGGTTGATGAACATGGATTTGTATATGGTTAAAGAATGTTATGAAAAAATTCCAATGGGAATTTCTTGTGGTTGTTTAGTAGTGTAATGTGTTGATGTAGGAACTCAGTCCTAGAAGTTATCTTGACACTCCAATAATCATTCAATCTCAAGTAGAAAATAGAGATTATGTGGTGAGGAGTAGCAGAAGGTCTTGGTCTATGATTTGATTCTTTAGTTATAGGTGGTAGATGGACTAACTTTGTGTGGTAGCTTGGGTAGACAAATTATTCCACCACTATAATTGCAAAACTTGCCATAGTCTGACATCAATGCATATATTCAGATTGTCAAGTCTAGAGTTAATGTATGTATGCTTAGGATTTGTTTGATTTACTATTGTTGTATTCTTATTTAAAATGTATGTTCATTTCTTTGGTAAAATTATTTTACCCTTTTGTTTTGTTTGTATGTTTGTTTGTGTTTTTGTTTTGGAATGATCACCTAATTGGTGTGAGCAAAAGATGATATTTCAATGGAGCAGGTGTTGGGTGGCGAGAAACCTGATGTATAGAGATAGTAGGATGAGTTCTTATGTATATTTGAAGCTTTTGAAAGCCTATCTTAAAACAATTGGTTTATATATAAGCATTCTTAGTTTTAGAAACTCGTTGTATATAAAGTCTGATGTTATGGTTAAGTTGGATAATTGTAATGATACTTTATATGTTTTCTTTAAATTAACTATTCTTGTTTATTGAATATGTGATGCTTCTATTGAAAAGTATTAAAATGAAATGTTACTGAATATTATTTAAACATATTTAAGTTATACAATAAAATTGATAATTATCTACTGTTGGGTAAATTTATGCCTACAATAATATTTTTTTTAAAAAAAAATTTGAATCACACATTTTTAATATTACCACAAGTTATTTTTTTTATGTTATTCAATTACGATAGTACTTATTATTATTGAAAAGTCATTACTTAACTAAATTTTGTTTCTACTTAAAAGATGTTTGTAACTTTATTAATGTTGTAAGAACCTAGAAAATAGAGTATTAGAGTTGATATATGTATTAAAATAATGTGACCGAGTATTTTATTATAAAATAATTTCATAATATAAATAGAATTTTCTAAACTCGTCTCATTACTTATAACACACTTTATCTCTCTATAACTCTTTCTCTTTGCTTTCTCTCACATCTCTCTAAGTGTTCTTTCTCCTAAGTCATCTGTTTGACGACCAGGAGGTGTCTACAAATCTAACCAATCAATTTTTGTCTTAGAGCAAGTAAGTTCCAACTCATCTTTTTCATTTCGTTCCAAATCTGTTTTAAAATAATATAGTATTGGTGCATATGTAATCATGCCTCTCCTACTTGTTCTTGGTTCATCTAGAGTTCTAAGGACTCTGTCCATTTTGAATTTGGCGTTTCGTAGGTTCGTTTAGGTATTTCCTTGCAGTTCAAGTCATTGGCGGAGCATTATTTGAGTTGGGGCTGTTTATTGTGATGTAAGGGAAGTTAGACCTTATATTAGTTGTGTTTGTAGTATAAATTTGATATTTCTATGATTTAGATGTTTTTAGTGAAATTGGTGTAATTGGGTAAATGTTATGTATGTTAAATTTATGTTTTCGTAATATGGTGTTGTGTACAATTGGTGTGATGAAATGGTGATGTTAGATACTCTTATAATTGTGTATGATAATTGTATTTCATGGTTTAGAACTAAATGCAAATGATTGTTGATAGTATTTGTTAAGTCATTTAGGTTCCTAGCTTAAAAGAAAGGGGTTTTGGGTAGTGAAATTTAGAAATAGGTATGAGAATGTTATGGAAACTGATTTGGTATTGTCATGGGGTAATTTGAAACTTATTTGGAGGGTTAGATGGCTAAAAACTGTGTGCAACAAAAATAGTAGTCTATAAAGTGTTTTTAGTGTAAAAAGAGGGTTTTGAGTAGTAAAATGTTTAGGTAAGTGGTATATTCTGTTTTGGAACGATAAAAGTATGTTGTTACAACTATTTGGACTTGTCTAAGAACTAAAACCAGAAAAATCTGTTATGGAATGATAAATGGCTTCATAAGTTAAGTTTTTAGCTTATTTTAGAGGCTTCAAGGGTTGGAAATGGAAAGTAGGATAGCTGGGAGAAATATGAGGTTTTGGAGAGTACTAGCAAGTGTATTTGGACTAGTCTATGCAGGTTGATAACTAATTTGACAGTTTAAAAGTGTAAAATTGAAATTTGGTAGCTTGTAGGAGTGAATTTGGGTTTTCATAGGTCAATTTGGGTTTGAAGTGGTCAATTTGTGTAGAGGGTCACCAAATTTAAAATAGGTGAATTTTAGAATTTGATGCAGCGCTAGGCGCCCTCCAAGGGGCCCCTAGGCGTCATTTTTGCGAGAAGAACTTGCCTGAGCGCCCCTGGGAGCCCCCTAAGTGCCCTTGTTCCAGGGGTTTGGCGCCTGGGCACCCCTTTTGAGGTGCTGAGCATCATTCAACAACTTTTGTTTTTTTTTTTCAATTTTTGGGATATCAAATTTGAGGTTTCGGGTATCAATTTTAGATGTTCTTTAGGTTGTTTTAGGGGTTTTAGACCCTTTAGGAGCTACTGGTGAGAGTCTCAAAGCTCTTTTCCTTACCTAAATGTGAGTAAGAAGATGCCATGAAGAATTTGTGTTATTGTGTGATTTCTGATGACTTGTATAGGTGTTTCTATTTCTTTAATGTATGACCAGTAGTCTCATGTATTGGTGTACTATGTGAATGTGAAGTGATCTCAATGGTTTCAAAGGTATGAAAGAGAGTTCCAAGGAGAAACTTGTCAGTGGTGATTTCAAGTATTGTAAGTATGAATATAGGAAGCTCAGTCTTGATGTTCATCCCGACATTCTAATGGCCACTCATTCTCAAGTAGAGAAGGGTGAGACATGTCATGAGAATAGCAGGAAGTCTAAGCCTAGGGGCTTTACCTTAGCCTAAGGCGAGTGATAACGGACTAACCTTATGTGGTAGCTTGATGGGTCAGCTATTTCATCATAACAAGTGCATTAACTGTCAATAAAACTCAATATTTATACTAATCTGAATGGTCAAGTCAGAGTGGGGTCATACATAATGTGTTTGCTTGGTTTGATGTGTTGTGTGCATCTTAGGTGAATGTTTAACATGTATGAATATATCTTTAATTGTTTGTATTCTAACTTACCATTCTACTTGTGTTTGTGTATGTATGTCTCTTATGATTTATTTTCTTTGCTATTATCATCTTGTGGGTGTGAATAGAGGGAGATGAGACTTTCCTAGAGTAGACACTGGATGGAGGAGCCGCTGATGTATAGTCGTCTTAGATAGTTGTCTTATTTATAGTTTTGGTATCTCTAGATTGTATATAAAGTGAACTTTTATTATTATTTTGGATGACTTTAAACCTTATTTTTTGTCTTTGTTAACTATTCTTGTTAATATTAGACTTGTGATGACTGTTTTATATAGTTTACTATTATATTTTTGAGATATTACAAATGTCAATTTTACTCATTGAAAATAGAAAAATAAAAATGGTGATGAACTCGTTTAAAAAAACTTATAAAATAAGTTAAGTGAGACAAAAGCATTATGACCTAAATTTAGCCGTATAACATTTTGTGTGAATGGAAAATAACAAGTGTTGAAATTAGAATGTTAATTTTCTTTGTAAAATTAATATAAACTTTAAAATATGCACTTCTAAAATTTCTCATATTTTAAATAGTCTCATACATTTATTTGCCTTCCGTTCTATGAGGAAAAAAAGGAAGTAAGTTATCTATCTTTAAAAGAAAATTTGTTATTGTACGGTAGTATATCTCCAACGGTCGGTTACACCGAACGGCCACACTTGCCAACCAGCTTGGGCTCTTTATCAAACTGGATCAAATCTTATTGGCCTCAAGGCCCATCACGTCAGAAATATATCAAAACATATCCAAACAGAGATATGTCAATCCAAACAGAGATATATCAAACGTATCAAATAATATCCAAACAGATAAGAACGTATCCAAACAGAGATATGTCAAGTAAGTTTGTTTATATTTTATTATGTTTATATTCTATTAATCTTATATCAATCCAAAGCCTATAAATAAAGGCTTGAGGACTCTAAACAAGGTACGTTCCAGTCACTCTTCACTCACACAAACATCTAGCATACTCTCTGCTACGATCATATTACCATCTGTTCTCCCAGCCTAAGTACTACGCTGCTTAGAGTTTGGAACACACTACTACTGACGCCTAACTTGAGCATTGGAGTGCCTTTACAGGTATCTCCTCCGTTCGGCCAAAGCTTGAAGAACACCAGACGGTTAAGGCTAAAGCAGAGCGTGAGGTCAAGATCCAGGAAAGGCAATCAGAAAGCAAAAAGACTATGTCATCAAGGTCAGTCCTCTCGGTCCCCAAAATTATCCACCGAAACATTTTGGCGCCCACCGTGGGGCCGGGCGGCACCCCCATGAAAGCCACGAGGAACAAGACAAGCGCTCGGTATCAACATCATTGCTTCAGATCAACACTAGGAATTTTCAACAAAACAACATGGATCATCATCCTTACGTGAAGTCTCATCAACAAGATTACTAAAGTGATTACTAAAGTGGTTACATCTTAACCGACCGATCTCAATTATATCTTTGACATTATGTATCTTGCATATTACTGAAGCAGTTACAAATCTTAACCGATCAGTCTCGATCATATCTTTGATATTATATATCTTGCAGATTACTAAAGCGGTTACATCTTAACCGACCGATCTCAATTATATCTTTAACATTATGTATCTTGCATATTACTGAAGCAGTTACAAATCTTAACCGATCGGTCTCGATCATATCTTTGATATTATGTATCTTGCATATTACTGAAAGCAGTTACAAATCTTAACCGATCGGTCTCGATCATATCTTTGATATTTCATATCTTGCAGATTACTAAAACGGTTACATCTTAACCGACCGATCTCAATTATATCTTTGACATTATGTATCTTGCATATTACTGAAGAGTTACAAATCTTAACCAATCGGTCACTAGTAAAAAATTGGGATTATACAACGCACATTATGCCACGGTTCACCAGAAACCGCAGCATAATGCTGCGCGGTGGCAGTTTTGTAAATAAATCGAACTTATATGTCGCGGTTCCCCACTTAACCGCGACATATGCCCCTATAACCTCCTGACATTCCCCATCATTCAGCCCCTACAATAAATTGGCAGGGGAATATGCCGCGGTTGCTCAGAGAACCGCGGCATAATCCCCTGCCCATTTACTGTAGGTGCTGACTGATGGGGAATGTCAGGAGGTTACAGGGGTATATGTCGCGGTTGCTCAGAGAACCGTGGCATATACCCCTGCAACCTCCTGACATTCCCCATCAGTCAGCTGGGTAGGTAGTTGAGTATTCAGAATGTTAGGGAATAGGCTGCGGTTCTCTTAGCAACCGCGACATAGTCCCTGGTCTGAATAAATTTGAAATATTTAAGGGTAAAATTTGAAATATTTAAGGGTATATACCGCGGTTGCCCGCTGAACCGCGGCATATAGTTTCAAAAATAATTTCAATAATGCCATTTTTATTATTTTTTTAAGTAGTATAGGCCGCGATTAAGTAGTGAACAGCGGCATATACCCCTTTACTACAACGGGTAAGTTATTAACGTGACATATACTCCTTGTAGGTTAAAAATACAAAACACTGAACAGTTTCATCTTCTTCTACGAAACAGTTTCAGAAGCTCTCCTCTGCCTCCACGCGATTCTGCTGCTGCCGCGCCATCTCCGTTGTCTTTGCCCTCTGCCGTCGCACCCTCTGCCGTCACGCCCTCTGTCGTAGCGCCAACCTCTCTCTCCGTCGCGCCATCTCTGCTGCCCCAGGTACGTACCATTTTCTTCTTTGATGAAATTTTTGTGCTTTATAGAAATGCTAGGTTTTAATATGTTGTTGTGGCTTTGATCGTTTTTGTCAAATTACTTGTGGTTTTGGTGGTTCATCATTAAGAGATAAAGAATGTTAGTTTGTAGGGGAAAGGATTGGAATAGAGGTAGATAAAATGTATTTAATTTTTTTATCGGCAAATTTATTTAATTTTAATAATATGCTATGAACTTTTTTGTCTAGTTTTATTATAAAATCAAAATTATGTGATTGAATGATTCCTATAGACAAACTGTGATAATGCTCATATGTAATTATTTGTGATAGAATGTTTGAATTGATCATTTCAATGATTATTAATTGTATGATTGTATTACTGAATTGATTGTATGATTGAATTGATAATTTTATATAGAATATTTTATAATTTTAATTTTGTAAAATTTAGGAATGGATTGAAATTGGATTAATTTACCACGTATTAGTGCTGAGTACGAGAGAGGTGTAGAGGAATTTATACAATTTGCGCAATGTAATGAGGGGAGAAGTGATGATGAAGTGAAGTTTAGATGCCCTTGTGTGAACTGTTTGAATGGGAGAAAGTTGAACGCAATCCAAAGCCTATAAATAAAGGCTTGAGGACTCCAAACAAGGTACGTTCCAGTCACGCTTCACTGACACAAACATCTAGCATACTCTCTGCTACGATCATATTACCATCTGTTCTCCCAGCCTAAGTACTACGCTGCTTAGAGTTGGGAACATACTACTACTGAGGCCTAACTTGAGCGTCGGAGTGCCTTTACAGATATCTCCCCCCTTCGGCCAAAGCTTGAAGAACACCAGACGGTTAAGGCTAAAGCAGAGCGTGCAGTTAAGATCCAGAAAAGGCAATCAGAAAGCAAGAAGACTGTGTCATCAAAGTTAGTCCTCTCAGTCTCCAAAATTATCCACCGAAATAGTTATTAATGGATCTTTGTATACGTAATTTCTCTAAAACATAAATAAAAAATTAAAATACCTTATATTTCAGTCTCTTAATTATATTCTTACTTATTTTAACTTTTATATCACAATATAATATTTTCTTATGACATTAAAAATTAGAAGTTAGAAATTTTGGTAATGTTTTATGGCATAAAATAGAATTAACATGAGGAGACAGAAAACAAAAAGAAAGATGAAATTAAAATAATAAGTAAAAGCAACAGTGGAAAGTATATTATAGTATATTATAGTTTAAGCATTTATTGATGACACATGAATGAGAGTATGGAGAGTTTACATGTTGTGTAGTGATTGCGATCTGAGAAGTTTGTGCCGACTTTGTTGAATCTTGACCCTTCTTCTGCGTTCCATGCATGTGCTTCCATCCCAACCAATTTTCAATCTTCATACTTTCTCAATACCAATAAATGCTCTTTCTATCATTTTTTGCACCTCCCAAATTACTTCACACATCTCATTCTGCTCGATCACTTTGCTTACTCATCAACTCTACAAATACCTAATTACATCTTTACACATTTCCTACAAAAATAATATAATTTAGAAAAAGTTATTTTCCTACAATTTTAGAAATCTCAAAAATACAATTAACCTAGTTAAAATATTGTCTCTATCATAATTTTATTTTTAAAAAACATTTTAAAAATGAAAAAAAGAAGACTATTTTAAATCTTAATTTGTAAATAAAATTAAAGTATTGGGTATCATAAAAAGGGATGAATATTAGAAAATTGAATCTGACATCAAAATTTTATTGAAAGAATATAGTTGATCTATAGAAGGTGTATTGTGCATTATTGTAGTTGAAGGGGATAAACATAAGATAAAGAAAAAGGTATATTGTGAAATTGGGACCAAGACAATCAAATAAGAAGGTCAATTATAATTGTACCACCCACATGCAGGACCAACACATTATTCTTTATTTCACATCCATTAATTAAACTACCCTATAATTTTCCACGCTTTTCTTTCTTCAGTTAGAACAGTAAATTTAGAAAAAATGACAAAACCATCCACACCCCGAGATTCATTTGATGATCACCATGTTGTCGTACCAGATTATTTCTACATATTTTTTAAAAAAGAAAAAGAAAAAACATTTTTTATTAAGACTCTTTTGTTTGGTTTCTTTATTTATATGTGAATTAATTTTAATTTACAGGAGCATGCCTTTTAAATGTGTTCAAGAAGGAAAAATCTGTATAATGCTGTGACAACAACGCTCATACTTATTATGCGTGCTTCCTTTGAATATGAAACAAAGCCAATTCAATATCTTCTTTTTGCTTTTGTGAAAACATCTACATTGTCTATTGCGATAAAACATTATTGTAAACCATTTTATATAGTATGACGATGGCGATACTAGAATTGATGAAATAAGCATATTAGCAATATTAAGACTATTTGTTTGGTTTGAAAATTGGAATAATTATATTTGATCTGGACACACAACAAACATTTACTTTTCATTATTTAGTTCTTTAAAACATAAGGAATAAAACTAGGACTTAGATTGGTGTAAATAGCAGTCACACGTCTATACCAGTTGGCCCAAAAACCCAAACAGTTAGGGTAGCCCAAAATTTTCTGAAGGACATTTTTTTCGTATATCACAATTTTTTCTTCCAGCATCCTCTAACTTTCATAATCTCACTTTTACCCTTATGAAATAAAGAAGAATTAAAATTATATTGTTCTCCTTCCTTCCAGCACTACTTTCCTATATTAGCACATTGCGCTTCATTTTTTCTTTTTCTTTGTTCTTATTTTTTGTCTTTCGTTTATGTGTAGAAGGAAATCCAACCACTAAGATTTAAGATCTAAAACATTGTTCAGTTCCATCTATTATCAAGAACATTCATTTTCCATTAACAACATCACAACACCAAGACCTTTTTGACTTGACATCACAACACCAAGACCTTTTTGACTTGCACCCAGAAAAATTAAACAGATTCCTCTAATCTTAATCCAATTTCTTTATGCTAAAGCAAAAGTCCAGTTACCTCAAACCCATCATCAACAACAACTTTCATTTCCCAAAACTTCATACATCCTTCATTAATAGTTCAAAGCCACCATATGTAAGGGCCTATAAAAATAAAGGGGCTATTAGATCTCGTTTGAGGCAACTAGGCTCATAAAAAAACTAAGGATACCTTAGCTTTAGAATGGGGCTTTTTAGAGATTCAGATTTCATTTAGCCAACTTCTCCTTCTCTCTCTAAAACTCTTTTGCCCTAAATTCTATCTGTCTTCTCTCTAAAATTTCCATTCACTGAACCATTCAATCTTGGATTTGAAGGTGCTCGAGCGTTCACCACACCGAAGGCTTCCTTTTGAACCGAATATTTTTCCAATCAAATCGGTAAGTAGTTTTCTCCCCTTCTCTGTTGTTTTGTAGCTTAGGGCATTTGCCATTCTACTGTTTTCGTGAAACTAGGAACATCCTTCTTCATATTTCCGTTTAGAACGTAACTCTAAGAGTTGTCCTCTACCGCCAATGTGGTGATTTGTAGGTCCTGGTGTGCCTTAGTTGTGTGGAGCATTGCAGAAGCGTTTGGGTGAGCTAACATTCACTTTGAGTTAAGGTAAGGGGAGTAACCTAGCTATATGTATGAATTCGTATTGCTTGCATTTTCCTTATACGTTTGAGGTGTGTTGTTACGCTTCATGTATTGGTTTATCTTTCCTTTGAGTGTGTGTGACTTTTTAGTTATGTTTCCGTGGTGCATGGGAGAGAAACCAAGGAACGGGTTTTGGGGTTGTATAATGATCAAATGAAGATGGTGATAGAAGGGTTATGTAATAAGGAATGTAGGACGGGTGTGATATAAATATGTGTTGTAAGGGGAGAAACCAAACTTGGTTTGTGTATAATAAATTCTAGATTTTGAATTTCGTTGGTGTTTGGGTTCTGTAATTACAATGAAGAAGGTTGAGGGATTTTGTTACATATCAGTTAAGGTGGAAAGGAAGGGAGTGACGGTATTTTTATGATAGAAGTAGACGATGTAGGGCACATGAGTGGGAGTTTAATTTTGGAGTGGAAGGGGTAGAGTTTTATGAGGATAACGAGATGTAGTAGGGAGCGAAGGGGTTCTGTGAAAATGGAATAAGAAAGGGAGAGAAGGGAGGAAGGCATTTTTGCATGGCTCTTGGGGAAAAAAAAAAGGGGTACGAAAATGGTAATGAAGTTGTTGAGTTTAGTTTGAAATAATTAAATAGGAAAATGAAATAGGTTTTTTAAATGGGATGAGTCAAAAAGAAAAACGAGGAAGAAAGTGTATGGTAGGTGACGTAAAAGTGGGAGAGAGAAGAAGAATTAAATGTTTTTGTTTTGTTTTGGATTGAATAAAAGATTAATTAAATAAGAGGAGAAGGAAGGAGATATAGGTGGGTACATGGTGAGTGTTTACGAGAATGTAAAAGAGAGAGAGAGAGAGATTGGTTTCGTAAGAAAAAAATAAAAAATAAAAAGAAATTGGTGAAAGAAGTAGAAATGGTGTGGAGTTTAAGTTCAAATGGATAATTGAATGAAAACAAGAGTGGTTTGATGAGTGGATACGTAAAGAGTGCTTCTCCCTGCACCTCACCCCTTTCTCCCTGCACCTCCAAAATTACATTTTTCTCCTTCATAGTCAAACTAGTATTAATGATTTTTTAACCACTAACATCCTCTAAGTACCAACAACCCTGTTTGATACTATAAACCCTAAGAAATGCACCCCTTTCTCCCAACCCGTAGTCTGAACTGCGTTTATCTTGTACACCTCCAAAACCGCAGATCCACCGGCGGTTGTCTTTTGGTGCTGATTCAACTGCGGCGCAACTACATCCAGCGTTCCGGTTCGACAAACCACCCCTAAAACCCAACCGTTGTTCATACTGCGGCACGGGTTAACCGCAATTCGAGTTGCGGTTACCCCAAAAACCAACCACCGTTCGTATTGCGGCAGGTGCTAACCGCTGTTCGAGTTACGGTTCGATCTAACCGCGCTTCGTACTGTGGCGGCCGATAGCAAACCTCTCCGATTCCCATATTTCAGATATTCAGACAAAAAATGCAACCAGATCTAGCAACAAAACAACATCAACAAAAGATGTATATAGGAGGAATACCAACCTGGATGCCAGAAAAACTTGAAAGAGGACCTAAGAAGAAGAACTGGCAAGCAATGGTAACAACAAACTCCACACGCACCAATCAGCTGCACTTTCAAAACTTGATCGTGGAGGGGTGGAGAGCAAGAAGAAAGGGGTACTGTGGGAGGGGTGGAGAGCAAGAAGAAAGGGAGGAACACTCAAGGTAGAATGAAGAAATGGGTGCAGGGTTTCTTAACTCTGAGTTGCGACAGAAGGAAGAAAGGAGGTGTGGGATTTCTTAACTCTGAGTTGCGGCAGAAAATAGCTGACAGAAATATAGGGATACAGTGGGAATTAAAGTAAACTTGGGAGGTGTAGGATGAGATCATGGAGGTGCAGGGAGGAACACTCTTACGTAAAAGGGAGACAAGCGGAGAGAGAAAATGAGAGTAAAGTGGAAAAGTGGGTGGACCCGTGTGGGGTCCACATGGATGTGAGAGGAAAACTGCTTTAATAGTTATGGGCTCCATTTTTAGAGAAAAGAGAAGAGTTTATGAATTAGTTATTGTAGTACAAAGAAAAGAATTTCTCTTTTGGGTTTGTCTTGAGAAATATAAGAAAAAGGTATCATGCACTTTCTAGTAGGCCCGCGGTTTACTGATGTATGATTGGAAGATTACTATTATGTATTTTATTATCTTTTCCAAGTTTTGACGGTAATTGTTTTGAAATGGCCCTATTTAGTTTGTTTTCATTATACAATGATTTTATGAATCAAAGAAGATGGAAACCGTAGCTTGTGGTCATTTATGGCTGGTATTGTTTTGAAAAGTGTGGTTCATGGACGTAATTCCATGATCCTCAAGGAAAGGATCCATGGTGGTGCCTTATTAGTGTTAGAATGATTGCATGGTAGCTCAGTCTTGGGGGTTTTCCTGAAACTAGAATGATCAATCATTTTCAAGTAGAAAGGATTGAATCATGTGGTGAGTAGTAGTAGGAGGTCCTAGATTTGGAGGCTTCCATAATGCTCCAAGGTGCGGAACGAACTAACCTCGTGAGTTTGATAGAGTGGAACCTATTGGCAATGGCTTTGCAAAGCAGTAGGGGCCACCATGAGTGCATAACCCGCCATAGCTCGACAATCATTCTAGTCTGGACAAGTCGGTTTATAATGCAACAAGTCTTGTGATGTCATTTACTATGCTTTGTGTGAACTTTGCATGTTGTGTGTGGTTTTATAACATGCTTTTTATACCTAGCTCACCCTTACTTGTGTGTGTTTGTGCCATGTCTACTTGTGTTTTCTTTTGCAATCATCATCCACTTGGATGTGAGTAGAGGAAGATGAGAATCCCCTGGAGACAACTTTGGAAGGAGTAGATGATGCTGCAACTTAGTTTCCTAGGCTTCATCCCTATGGTCTTATGTCATTTTGAAGAACTCTGTTATGTTAAGTTTTTAAATTTCTAGTCTTTTGAGGATGACTGCAATACTAACACTTTCTTGTACTTAAAGTTTTAAAAATTATGGCCATGCTGGATGACTGTAAGCTTAATACTCTAAGTATTGGTCTAACTGTTTTCTATTATTATGCATGATGACGTCTTAATTATATATATATATATATATATATATATATATATATATATATATATATATATATATATATATATCTTTATCATATATTTGGGATGTCACATTTATGGTATCAGAGTAGTTTCTATCCTTAGAAATCCTATAGATTGTATGTGTACTTGTTTGTGGATGTGTACTCTTATTCATGTCTAGGTTGGTTGTTCTTATTTCCTTGTTTGGGCTGATAGTATTTCCTCTCTGTGTAAGTAGAAAAATGGTACCTAGGCCTCCTCCTCCTCCGCCTCCGCAACCTGAGCCTTTTGAGAACACCAGAAGATTGGAGGCTGTGCTTTAGGCTATGCAGCATCAGAATGCTGCCCTGGTGCAGCAGAACACTATCGCCTTTCAATATTTAGAGGTCACTAGAGTGTTTGTTGAGAAAACTCAAAGGCACTACATGGAGATGCTGGCTAGCGGTAGATCCACCCTGAGTGCTTCTTCTTCTACTGTCCCAGCTTAGGAGTGGAGTTTGGAGAGCTTTCTTCAACACCATCCTGTCAGGTTCACTGGCAAATGCAGCCCTAATGAGGCCGATCACTGGTTCCAAGACATGGAACAAATTTATGAGGCAAAAGGATGTCCAGATGAGAAGAAATTGGCCTACACCCAGTACTTGCTAACAGGAGAGGTTGGTCATTGATGGAATAGCATGAAGATGATTCTGGAGAGGAACAAGACTCCTATTACTTGGGAGTTATTCAAGACCAAATTTTACACTGAGTACTATCCAGACAGTGTCAAATTTGCTAAAGAAGTGGAGTTTCTAGAGTTGGCACAGGGCAACTGGTAAATCGCTGAGTATGCAGATTTTGACCTGATTCGCTTCAACACCATGGCTGTAAATGAAGAGTGGCAGTGCCGAAAATTTAAGAACGACTTGAGAAAGGATACTAAGTTGCTTGTGAAAGGGCTACACATCAGGGAGTTTTCTACTTTAATGGAGATGACCCGCGACATGCAGAAGACCAAGGGTGAGCCAAAAGGGCCTCCGAGGCAGCAGATCCAGTCAATGAGGGTTGGAGGATCCGTATTGTTGAGAGGTTACTCTAGTTCTAGGAGGACCCCTTTCTCTAGACCTACTTCTTCTGGGTCCAAGGGTTCTTTCTCTCAGTCTTCGGGGCAGTCTAGTTTTGCCAGCCCCGTGAGGTGCTTTACTTGTGGAAGGTCGCATATGCAATCCGTTTGCCCTTAGATGCGCGACTATAGGAGGTGCAACATTTGTAGGCGAGAGGGAAACTATGCTAGGGACTGTCCTACTACCATGAGGGCTGGACCACAGACACGTCAGGTTGGGAGAGCCATTCAGAGAGGCGGTGTCAGGCCGTAGGTAGTAGGGAGAGTATACGCATTGACTGAAGCTGAGGTAGCCAGTACAAGTAACTTGATTGTCAGCAGTTGCTTGTTGTTTGGAGCTTCTTGTGTGACATTGTTTGATTAGGGGGCAACACATTCTTTTTGTGTCTAAGGGTTGTGTGGAAAGACTAGGTTTGGTGATCCGAGAGCTTCTGTGTGATCTGGTGGCCTCTACACCAGCAGCTGGGCTAGTCAGGACATCTAATGTGTGCTCTAGATGTCCTATTGAGGTAGAAGGACGCAGGTTCAGAGTGAACCTTATTTGCTTACCTCTACAGGGGCTAGAGGTAATTTTAGGCATGGATTGATTATCTGCCAATCATATTTTTCTAGATTGCGGGGGAAAGCTTATATTTTCAGATGAAGACGAAAACTTGCCCTTGACACTTGGTGTGTTGAGACAAGACCTTATAGAGGGAGTTTGTTGTTTCCTGATCATGTCTTACATGGACGAAGTTCAAGACTCAAACCCTTCAGCTCCTAAAAACCAGAGTGTAGATCTTTTGGTTGTAAGTGATTTCTTAGATGTATTCCCTGAGGAAGTTCATGGTTTACCTCCTCCGAGAGAGGTAGAGTTCTTTATAGACTTGGTCTCAAGAGCAGGACCAATTTCTATAGCCCCGTATCGGATGGCACCAGCAGAGTTAGCGGAATTAAAGAAGCATATTGAAGAACTGTTGAAGAAGCAATTTATTAGGCCCAGTGTTTCATCTTGGGGTGTGCCTGTCTTATTGGTGAAGAAGAAAGACGACAATTCTAGACAATGTGTAGACTACAAGCGGCTGAATAAATTGACCATCAAGAATAAATACCTGTTGCCAAGGATAGACGATCTGTTGGACCAATTACATAGGGCCACTGTATTTTCCAAGATCGATTTGAGATCGGGCTACCATCAAATCTTGGTGAAAGCTGATGATGTACAGAAGACAACTTTTAGATCCAGATATGACCATTACGAGTATGTAGTTATGCCTTTTGGTGTGACTAATGCTCCTGCCATCTTTATGGATTACATGAACATGATCTTTAGACCGTTCTTAGATAAATTCGTGGTTGTCTTCATAGATGACATCCTGGTTTATTCTAAGACTCGAGAAGAGCATGAAGAGCACCTTAGAATAGTTCTAGGAGTGTTGAGAGAGAGGAAATTATATACAAAACTGCCTAAGTATGAGTTTTGGATGGAAAAGGCACATTTCCTAGGGCATGTTATCTCGGCTGGTGGAATTGTTGTTGATCCAGCCAAGTTACAAGCAGTAATG
Organism: Vigna mungo; assembly: GCA_036885675.1. Classification (NCBI taxonomy): domain Eukaryota; kingdom Viridiplantae; phylum Streptophyta; class Magnoliopsida; order Fabales; family Fabaceae; genus Vigna; species Vigna mungo. Next base: position 2,679,124 of record CP144695.1, read on the forward strand.
GAGTGGGAAAGACCTAAGACTGTTACATAGGTTAGGAGCTTTGTGGGCTTAGCGGGCTATTATCGCCGCATCATTGAGAACTTTGCCCGGATAGTAGTGCTGCTGACATAATTGACCAGAAAGGATCAACCTTTTGTTTGGACTGATAGGTGTGAAACTAGCTTCCAAGAGCTAAAGCAAAAGTTGACGAGTACACCGGTGTTGATTATTCTTGACATAGGGAAACCCTTTGAGGTTTACTGTGATGCCTCCTACCAGGGTTTTAGGTGTGTGTTGATGTAAGAGAAGAGAGTAGTCGCTTATGCCTCAAGACAACTCAAGGTGCATGAGAAGAATTACCCCACTCATGACTTAGAGTTGGCCGCGGTTGTTTTTGCATTGAAGATTTGGAGACATTACTTGTATGTGGCTCAATTTCAGTTGTTCAACGACCACAGGAGTTTGAAGTATCTATTTGATCAGAAAGAGCTAAACATGAGGCAAAGGAGATGGATGAAGTTCCTCAAAGACTATGATTTTAAACTCTTATACCACCCTGGGAAAGCAAACATGGTAGTAGACGCATTGAGTAGGAAGTCGGTGCATGTTTCCTTCTTGATGATTAGAGAGTTGAAGCTGGTTGAGAGCTTCAGAGACTTGAGATTACAGGTTGAGTTAGAGCTTGAGATCATCAGATGTAGTAAGTTGGTGGTGTCTAGTAGCTTGGTAGAGCGTATTAAAGAAGGGCAATTGTTAGACCCCGAGCTTTAGACATCCACAGCTCTAATTGGTACTGAAAAAGGAAAGAACTTCAACACGGGGACGGATGGTCTCTTACGATTCCGGGGTAGGACTTGTGTCCCCAATGATGGAGAATTGAAAAGGTTAATACTTGAAGAGGGGCACCGTAGTCGTTTCAGTATACATCCAGGCATGACCAAAATGTACCAAGACCTCAAGAAGTCTTTTTGGTGGTCAGGAATGAAGAAAGATGTGGCCCAGTTTGTTGCTTCTTGCTTAACCCGTCAGAAAGCTAAGGTGGAGCATCAGAGACCCGGAGGTCTATTGCAACCCTTGGAGATTCCGGAGTGGAAATGGGATAACATAGTCATGGACTTTGTTATCCATTTACCACGCACGGTGAGAAGTCATGATGCTATATGGGTGATTGTACACCGGTTGACCAAGAGCGCTCATTTCTTGACAATCAACCTGAGGATGTCTATGGCGAAGCTGACACAGCTTTATATTAAGGAGATTGTGAGACTTCATGGAGTACCTTCCAGTATTGTGTCAGACAGAGACCCGAGGTTTACTTTCATGTTTTGGCAAACACTGTAGAGTGAGATGGGTAGCAGACTGCAGATGAGCTCGGGTTATCATCCCCAGGCAGATGGACAGTTGGAAAGCACGATCCAATCACTTGAAGATTTATTGAGGACTTGTATCTTGGATCACCTAGGGGTCTGGGATGAGGTGTTGCCATTGGTGGAGTTCACCTATAACAATAGCTACCAGGCGAGTATCGGCATGGCGCCATTTGAGGCCTTGTATGGGAGGCGCTGCCGAACCCCTCTATGTTGGTTTCAGGAGGGTGAATCTTTATTGATTAGGCCAAAACTTGTGCAACAAACTATGGATAAAGTGAAGTTGATTCAAGAAAGAATGAAGGCATCTTAGAGCCGACATAAATCATATCCTGATCAGAGGAAGAGACCATTAGAGTTTGCAGTCGGGGATCATGTGTTCCTCCGAGTGACTCCTACTACTGGTGTAGGAAGAGCCATTCGTGCTAGGAAATTATCTCCTAGGTACCTTGGTCCTTACTAGATTCTGAGACGAATAAGATCGGTTGCCTATAAGATAGCCATGCCGCCTCAACTTGCAAATCTTCATCCAGTATTCCACGTCTCTCAACTCAGGAAGTATGTGCCAGACCCTTCTCATGTGCTAGAGGCTGAAGATGTTCAGGTCCGAGAAGACCTATCCGTGGGAGTGCAACCAGTTAGAGTTGATGAAAGCCAATCCAAAAAACCTAGAGGAAAGATTGTGAGACTCATCAAGGTCGTCTGAGATGGTAGAACAGGCGACTCTATGTGGGAGCTAGAGGGCAAGATGAGAGAATCCTATCCCCACCTATTCACTGGTAAGTCTAATTTTCGGGGACGAAAATTTTTATTTGTTGGAGAAAATGTAAGGGCCTGTAAAAATAAATGGGCTATTGGATCTTGTTTGAGGCAGCCAAGTCCATAAAGAAACTAAGGGTACCTTAGCCTTAGAAGGGGGCTTTTCAGAAATTCAGATTTCATTTAGCCAACTTCCCCTTCTTTCTCTAAAACCTTTTTGTCATTCTCTCTGCCTTCTCTCTAAAATTTTCATTCACTGAACCATTCAATCTTGGATTTGAAGGTGCTCGAGCGTTCACCACACCAAAGGCTTCCTTTTAAACTGAACATTTTTCCAATCAGACCAGTAAGTAGTTTTCTCCCCTTCCCCGCTGTTTTGTAGCTTAGGGCATTTTCCATTCTACTGTTTTCATAGAACTAGGAACATCCTTCTTCATATTTTCGTTTAGAACGTAGCTCTAAGAGCTGTCCTCTACCGCCAATGCGGTGATTTATAGGTCCTGTTGTGCCCTAGCTGTGTGGAGCACTGTAGAAGCGTTTAGGTGAGCTAACATTCACTTTGAGTCAAGGTAAGGGGAGTAACCTAGCTATATGTATGAATGTGTATTGCTTGCATTTTCTTTATACATTTGAGGTGTGTTGTTAAGCTTCATGTATTGGTTTATCTTTGCTTTGAGTGTGTATGACTTTTTGGTTTATCTTTGCTTGCATTTTTAGTTTTGTGTATAATGATTATATACTTTCGTGTTTTGTGTTGGTTGTTATATTGTGAAATACTTTGTACATGGCTTGAGTTTAGTTTCGAAGGGTATGACCATGGGTGCATACGGGCAAGTCATAAGGTTTTGTATATGAAAGACCTGAGGGTACACTTGTAGTTTAGGTTGGAAGTATTTCTCTTCGCTTATAATTGTGTATGAATATCCACTATTGTTTTCCTAGTTGGTTCTAAGAAGCGGAGTATTATGTTATACATATTTAGATATGTGTGTGGTTTGTTTGTAGTGGAAATCTGCAAGGTGAGCAAGGGGGAGGGGTTTGCAAGGTTCTTTTCATCTATATTAAATTGATAGGAAATTGTTGGTTCTAAAAAGTTTAGGTAAAAGATGGGTTCGATTTATAGAGAAGAGAAAAGTAGGCTGTTAAGAGAGTTTTGGGAATGGTAGTAGGTGCTAGGAATTTAAAGAAGGAAAGAAGTTTGTCGAGAGTACCCTGGGGTTGGGTTCTGTAATTACAGTGAAAAAGGTTGAGGGATTTTGTTTATAGCTGTCAAAACGGGTAACCCGACCCGACCCGGCCCGGCCCACCACGGGTTGGTCACTTAGTGAGCCAACCTAACCCGACTCATTTATTAGCGAGCTAGAAAAATTTGAACCACGGGTTGGCTCACTGGCTCACTGGCTCACCTAATTACAATTTTTTTAAAATAAAAAAATTACAAACTTTCTATAATTTAAATCTAAACAAATTTAACTCCCCAATTTCACTCTCAACATGGGTGTTTGATTAATTTTGAAAATAGAAAACTTAAATAATTTTTCAAGCAAATAAATAAATAAATATCTTTTTATAAAATAAAAATTAAATTTTAATAAAATAAAATTAAGTAGGTGGGTTGGTGGGCCAACCCGGCCCACCACGGATTCAACCCACACGAATCGGGTTTAAATGAACCGGGTTGAAATCTCACCCGCATAAAAAAAATATAATTTTTTCAAACCCAACCCGGTCCGAACCCGTGGTAGGCCGGGTTGGCCCGCGGGTTGTGACCCATTTTGACGGTTCTAATTTTGTTACATATCAGTTAAGGTAGAAAGGAAGGGAGTGACGGTAATTTTATGATAGAAGTAGACAACGTAGGGCACATGAGTGGGAGTTTAATTTTGGAGTGGAAGGGGTAGTGTTTTATGGGGATAATGAGATGTAGTAGGGAGCGAAGGGGTTATGTGAAAATGGAATAAGAAAAGGAGAGAAGGGAGGAAGGCATTTTTGCATGGCTCCTGGGGAAAAGAAAAAGGGGTACGAAAATGGTAATGAAGTTGTTGAGTTTAGGTTTAAATAATTAAATAGGAAAATGAAATAGGTTTTAAATGGGTATGAGTAAAAAAGAAAAGTGAGGAAGAAAGTGTATGGTAGGTGACGTAAAAGTGGGAGAGAAGAAGAATTAAATGTTTTTGTTTTGTTTTGGATTGAATAAAATATTAATTAAATAAGAGGAGAAGGAAGGAGATATAGGTGGGTGCATGGTGAGTGTTTATAGGAATGTAGAAGAGAGAGAGATTGGTTTCGTAAGAAAAAAATAAAAAATAAAAAGAAATTGGTGAGAGAAGTAGAAATAGTGTGGAGTTTAGGTTAGAATGGATAATTGAATGAAAAAGAGAGTGGTTTGATGAGTGGTTACGTAAAAGGGAGACAAACGGAGAGAGAAAATGATAGTAAAGTGGAAAAGTGGATGGACCTGCGTGGGGTCCACATGGATGTGAGAGGAAAACTACTTTAATAGTTATGGGACCCATTTTTAGAGAAAAGAGAAGAGTGTATGAATTAGTTATTGTAGTACATGGAAAGGAATTTCTCTTTTGGGTTTATCTTGAGAAATATAAGAAAAAGGTATCATGCACTTTCTAGTAGGCCCGCAATTTAGTGATGTATGATTGGAATATTACTATTATATATTTTATTATTTTTTCCATGTTTTGACGGTAATTGTTTTGAAATGGCCCTATTTAGTTTGTTTTGATTATACAATGATTTTATGAATCAAAGAAGATGAAAACCATAGCTTGTGGTCATTTATGGCCGGTACTATTTTGAAAAGTGTGGTTCATGGACGTAATTCCATGATCCTCAAGGAGAGGATCCATGGTGGTGCCTTATTAGTGTTAGAATGATTGCATGGTAGCTCAGTCTTGGGGGTTTTCCTGAAACTACAATGATCAATCATTTTCAAGTAGAGAGGATTGAATCATGTGGTGAGTAGTAGCAGAAGGTCCTAGTTTTGGAGGCTTCCAGTATGTTCCAAGGCGCAGAACGGACTAACCTCATAAGTGTGGTAGGGTGGAACCCATTGGCAATGGCTTTGCAAAGCAGTAGAGGCCACCACAAGTGCATAACCCGCCATAGCTCGGTAATCATTCTAGTTTGGACGAGTCGGTTTATAATGCAACAAGTCTTGTGATGTCATTTACTATGCTTTGTGTGAACTTTGCATCCTGTGTGTGGTTGTATAACATGTTTTTATACCTAGCTCCCCCTTGCTTGTCTGTGTTTGTGCCATGTCTACTTGTGTTTTCTTTTGGAATGATCATCCACTTGGATGTGAGTAGACGAAGATGAGATTCCCCTGGAGACAGCTTTGGAAGGAGTGGATGATGCTGCAATTTAGTTTCCTAGGCTTCATCCCTATGGTCTTATGTCATTTTGAAAAACTCTGTTATGTTAAGTTTTTAAATTCCTAGTCTTTTGAGGATGACTGTAATATTAACACTCTCTTGTACTTAAAATTTTAAAAATTATGGCCATGTTGGATGACTGTAAGCTTAATACTCTTAGTATTTGTTTAACTACTTTCTATTATTATGCATGATGACGTCTTAATTATATATATATATATATATATATATATATATATATATATATATATATATATCTTTATCATATATTTGGGATGTCACACCATAAGACAAATTCACCTCCTCCATCACACATACATAAATCCGTACAAAATGAAAACCCCAAAATTCATTTTCATAAAAGAGGGAAACTACACAGATTGTATGGTCAAGAGAGGAAACAAATAAAAAAGGAATAGAAGAAAAGGAAGAGGAACTCTGGTAGCTCCTTTAGCCACGACAAGCATCGGTGCTGACAACCCTAGCGATGACAACTTGGTTCAATGGAAAGGGAGGCGCACCCAAGGAGTCTTATGGTTGCAGTGGTGCCTGGTGGGGAAGACGTTCACACACGAAGAAGAATGCACTGCCATGGATGTGAGTGAGAGCGTTGATGAAGGAGGAGTTAATTAGTAAGAGGTGTGTGCAGTGTACAAACTAATTAGTCCACCTCTACCATAGACATTCCATTTTTGTGTACAAACTAACAACATAGTATCATGAACAATGGTTGACCGCATTTACATAAGCTAAAGGAGAGAATATGTATCAAATGAGACTTTTGACCTCATTAAACGAGTTGGCCATGCTCTTTGATTTGTTTTTTCCACAAATATATATAATTTTTTAATAATTCAAAACATTTTCTTTCTTTTCTATTTAAATATAAAAATAAGAACGAAATTGAAAATAAAATAAAATAAAGCAAAATAAAAAAAATGTTTTTCTTCATGTAACATTATTTTATGTTTTTATTACTTTTACTTTACCAAGCTTCATTTTCTTACTTAATTACTCGGATAAAGTTGAGTATTAACAATTATTGTACAGGTGTGGTAATTGTGGTTGCTCGTGTTTGAGTTTTCCTAACTTAATTATGAATTTAGTAATCTAGAATACATTATAAAATCTAGGATTGTATATTGGATTAAGTAATTTGGAGGTCTAAAGTTGAAATAATGAGATTGGACAATCTTGAAAGTATTTCTAGATTTAGTATTACATCTCGGATTGGGCAATCCGATAAGCACTTGTGAATTTTGGATTATGCAATCAAGAATGCATTATCAAATCTCGTACTTCAGTATGGAATTCCTAATTCGGTACTCATTTTTTACTATTGATTTTTTTTTAGTTTAGAATTTAAAGGTGCATGCGAGACTGATCAATCCGAAATGGTCTCTCGAATATTGTTTTGTACATACCAAATCTCGAAAGTGCATGTACATACCAAATCAAAAAATAAGAAATTCTTTGTCATATCCAATACTACATTATAGACTAGCCAATCTGGAATGCAACATCAGATTTGAGAATGCATTCCAGATTGTTGGATTCAATACTTGTTGGTGTTTTTTGCATAATTATACAAAATGTTAGAATGTATGTAATAAGAGCTTTTGACCTATTCATTTTGCTCAATGGATGCGAGGTATTACTTTTAATCATAGTTTTGTAGTTGTTATTATGAAACCTGACAAAGCTAATGGACAATCTAAAAAAAAGTTATATTTTTTATTAGGATGTACGATGCATGGTTCTACCTAATTGATGTGATGTGCTTCACCAGGATTCCATATGATCCCATCATATGTTAGGCCATCACAAGGATTCCACCTGATTCCATATGATGCGCTTAACCTCTTCCACCCTGCGGATTTGTGGTGAAGCAATAAACCGAGCAGCCCGAGACATAACCTCATCATATGACAAGGGTACAACTCTCCTTCCCTTCCTAAGAAAGTGCTTATATATCCAATCCTACCATAGTATAAATAAAAAATTATATCATGCATCAAGAAAGGAGACATCAAATTAATATGTATATTGTACACCATTTACAAATGAAAGTATTGCATAACCAATTAGTTGCTTTGTTTGGACATAACATGCATCACTTAATTGTTCATACACGTGGATTAATGCAACAACTCCCAAACAATATCTGCCACAAGCCTCCAAGTCCCTAAACAACTGTAAATAGGAACGACAAATAAACTCGTTTCTTGTGAGTATTATCCAAATTCGTCCCTATTTTGATGGAAACCAATTTATATATATATATATATATATATATATATATATATATATATATATATATATATATAATATGATTCTTTAGTCCTTAGTTCTGTAATTTTTTTATTTTTTGGTTATACACTTTTTTAATTGTTTGACTCAAGGTTTAATCAAATCTTCAAGGTATTTTTCTTTCTTTTTATCACAATCTTATTACACATTATTCCTTTGCGTGTGGTTATGTTCAAATAGACATTTTCAATTCTTTCAATCAAATAATTTTTGGTTCACGAATTTGCGTTTTTATAATGTTTTTATTTATTGTTCTCTTTTGCTTCATGATAATATTTAATTCTCAATTTCAAGTTTCAATTGCATTAACCCTTAATCTTCTAGGTACTTTTTCTCTTATCACAATCTTAATTATATAATTTTTTTCTTTTGTGTTATGCTCAAATGAATATTCTTAATTTCATCGAATTAAATTTGGGTCACACATTTAATTATCTTTACTTCTTTATAATATTTTTATTTATTGTTTATTTTTGTTTTATGAGAATGTTTGACTCTTAATTTCAAGTGTTTAATTGTATAAATCCTTAATTTAAATCTTTAATTTAATTCAAGTTTAAAATATGAAGAATCTATGTTTAAATTTGAAATATTATTAATTTAGTTTTGTTATTTATGTGATTTTGTTTAAGTGATATGTTATAATTTTAATATTATAAAAAAGAGATCTCGTTATATACAATTATAATATTTTTTTAATATTTGACTCCATGAAGAAAAGAATATGTTTTTTTAATATTGAATATTTTGATAGCATTATGGTTTCTTTGGTGTTTTTTTATATAAAAATGATTTAATTGATATTTGGAACAGTAAAAAAATGGATATGAGTATAAGGACGAGAAAAAGATTATATACTCACGGGATTCGGGGATGGGGATAAGGATGAACTTTTATTATAAGATGGGGATGGTATAATGAAACATGCACCCATCCCATCTTGTTGTCATCCCTAGATGCAAATACGATATACCAATAAAAGTTGCATTTTTCTGCAAAGGTAGTGCACCCCATAAGATGTAACAAGAATGCATGTGCAACAAACTCCCAATGCCTCTTCATGCACAACTCCTGATACACATCTCTCAACCAGCTTAGTCTTACATGTTGTCCACAACATTGTCTCATTTTTAAAGTGGTATTTGACTATTTTATCCCTAACAAGTCAACTAAAGCTAAGACAACGAATGTAAACTCTAATTAAACAAATGGACAAAATTGCCTCGCAATAAGGAAATGAAGTATTACAAACACATCATCAATAGTTATGCTCATCTCACTGATTGGCAAATGAAATGTACTTGTCTCCCTATGCTACCTCTATAAAGGAATATAACAACCCCTTATCTACCATCTCATAACTTATGTTGAACAAAGGCAACAACCTAGAATTCAAAACATATTCCTCAATATTCACATGAGAAACCTTATTTTATTTAGCTTTTGACCATGAGATACTAGTGTCAACTCTCCTTAGTCCTAAAGATAAATATATGTGTTACCATATTATATAAATTATAAATTCATCATCAAATTAATAAGAATCTTAGTTTTGTTTACTTATCTCATCATCCCAGAGCTTTAAGGCCACATGATCAACATAGTAAATATAAGCAAAGAGGTGTCTTAAGGGCTTCTAGGAAACCCTTCTTCATGCTCTTGACCGTCACCATTCATCTCAACTGATGGAAAATCCCTTAGCCATGGTCAAGCACTTTCAAGAGAGTGAAAGTCATCCTTGAAGATGGTGTCAACTTTACCTTGAGGACCACCTTGGAGCCATCGTGAAGCATGGATTGAAGAGTAGTGTAGGAATTTAGGCCATTGTATTAGGCCATGTAGTGTAGGTTTGTTTAAGGCTTGTATTAAGGCCTAAGTAGCATATGATTTTCCTTAAAGTTAGACATCCAAACCAAATGGAAAGTGTGTGCCATGTGTCATGCTTCCATTGGAGAGGATTTACTTTTTAAAAGGTAGCCACATGACACCTTAGGAGTTGAGAGTTTTTGCTTTTAGTAGTAGCCACATGGCACTCTAGGAATGGAGAGGATTTTATTTTGTGAGTGGCCACATGTCCTCCCATCATTGGAGGTTAGAAGGCCTCATTTTTGGCCAATGAGAGCAAAGGTGGGAGATCATGCTTTTAGGGTTAGAAGGAGACACCTTTGGCCTATAAATAGAGGTGTCTCCACCCTTGTATTTCATCTTTGATGTTGAGTAATGTTATACTGCCCATTTTTGGCCATACTACTCATCTTAGATCAAGACTAGAGCAACCCATGAGGCCCCTCTAGTCACCTTCCCTCTTGAGTTGGCCTAACCTCTCTTGGAGCCACCAAATACTACACCTTCCATCACCATACAACTCATCAAAACCATGAGCTATCAATACCTTTCACCACCACCAAATTCCGCAATCTTCATCCATGAACTTATGGCTTAATTTGCTTCTAGATTTGGCTTGTCCTAGCTAGAGCATTTTCTTCTTTTGCCATCATCAACTGAATCAATAATGTTCATATCTAGAGCTTCACTATGGTTCCTCATACGAACCAATGTTGTGGGTTTGTATCTTGTATCATCTTTGTTGCTTCCACTCGTGGTAGAATCAACACCTTTTATCCTAGCCATTTCTCTGTGTTAACAAGTGGACTTTAAGCCTAACTTAGCCCCATAAAATCAGCTTGTAAGGTGAAGTTTGGACCCATTTATATACTATAAGTTGACCTTATACGTAGTCGATGTGAGACTTCCAACTCTCCCCTTATGCAAAGGTATATATATCTCGTTCGTGAGACTAGATGTTAATGGGTGGTCCAATAACGGCCCGATAATGTGTGAAATGGTATGTCCAACAAACATAAATCTCGTTAGGATAGACTCTAACAATGACTCTAATATCATGTTAAAAAGTGAACTTTAAGCCTAACTCAACCCCACAAAACTAGCTTGTAAGGTGAGGTTTGCACCTACTTATAATATGCTATAAATTGACATCATCTCTAGTTAATGTGAAACTTTCAACACACAGTATGAAATCATATCAAAATCATCATACCAAAAATCATCATAACAATAATAGACAACCATTCCTCAAACCACTTAAACAATTACACAAAACCCAACAAAGAAAATAATAAATACAAAAAGAAATCCAATACATATTGAACTGCCAAATTTGGAAGTCATTATCGGATCTAAGAACCACTCTAGATTGGCCAATTTGAGAAAACTGTACTGGCAATCCAAAAAGGATTCTAAATCTAATAATGACTTCCAAATTGCGCAATTTGGAATGTATTGGAGTTTTCTTCCCTTTCTTCCTCTTCATTGACAACCAAGTTCTATTGAAACCCAACAATCACAATCACAGAATGACATACCTAGTCTTTTTTCACCAATTAAAACAAGTTGCAAAAGGAGTGAGATTGATGGAGGTGTGTGATGAAAGTGTGACCTGCTATTCTCTTCGTGACAGAAGTAGGACTTACATTGTAGAGATGGAGGACGACCATCAAAGACCATCTAATTGTGTGATAGAATGAGATGGAGGTGCACATCTTTTTGTTGAAGAAAATAGTGAACATGGGTGCAGGCGACAATGTAGAGAAGAAAGGGGAAGATGGAAGACAACAAACAATTAGGGTTTTTAAAAAATTGATAGATAAATGTGGGATTATGAAAGTTAGAAAGGTGCAGGAAGAAACAATAAAAAATAGTTGAACTTGTTTGGTAAAAGTTTTCAGGCTTTTACTCCTTGCACTGTCCCAATATCTTCACACACCTCCCAAATTTTCAAATTACTATTGGTTTAATCATTCTGATAGTCCCTATTTTCAGTGATTTTTTTCAATTAGGCCCCTCATTTTTTATTTTTCTCAATTGGGTCCCTATTTTTGAAAAAATGAAGCAATTAGGTTATTGTCGTTAGTTCCGTACTAACACTGTTAAAAAGGGTGACACGTGTCAGCTCGTGATTTTTTTGAATTTTTTAAATATATTTTTTATTTTTTTTATTTTTTTTCTTTTAAAAATAAAATTTGCCACGTGTCAAGTTGACATTGTGCCACGTAACAATGACAGTGTGAGGTGGCACTGACAGTGCCACGTGTCACTGACAATGCCACGTGTCATTGCGTTTGTTTCAATTTGGTCCCTGTATTTTTATTTTGTTCCAATTTGGTCCTTGTATTTTTATTTTGTCTCAATTTAGTCCTAATTTTTTTTAAAATTTAAAAAAATTTGTTCCTTCCCAAATAAAATACGGTATGTACATTTTCCAAATTTTTGTTTTAAATTTGTTTCTGTTAAACAAATTATTAGTAATGATGTATTTCAAATCGAAATATTTAACTCTAGAAACTTTTTATGAATTGTTGAGGAAGTATTGAGACTATACTTGTGTAGATTATCTTCACAAAAATATTTATTATTGAGATGTTAACTTTTATAGGTTACTCATTCATATTATTTAGGGTAAATGATTTCTTTACTACTATATAAATAAAAATGAGTCATATGTTAGTTTGTAATTTTTTTATTTTTCTAATAAAAAAGTTAATTTGCATAAATTTCTTTGTAAAGATTTATATACAAATAAAATTTTGTTTGAACTTGGAGAGAAACAAAATTGTTTAGTTTTTTACAAAAATAGGATTAAATTAAGACAAAATAATAATACAGGGACCAAATTGAGACAAATTAAAAATATAGGGACCAAATTGAGACAAATCTAATGACACGTCTGATAGTGACACGTGACACGTGGCACTATCAGTGCCACCTCACATTGTCATTGCCACGTGGATCAATGTCAACTTGACACGTGGCAATTTTTTTTTTTGAAAAAAAAAGTAAATAAAAAAATTAAAAATAAAAATAAAAATAACTAAAAGTATATTTAAAAAATTCAAAAAAATCACGAGATAACACGTGTCACCCTTTTTAACGGTGTTAGTACGGAACTAAGGACAGTAACCTAATTGCTTCAATTTTTCAAAAATAGGAACCTAATTGAAAAAAAGAAAAAATGAAGAATCTAATTGAAAAAAATCACCGAAAATAGGGACTATCATAATGTTTAAACCATTACTATTTTTACATTTTGTAAAAGTCACTTTTGGATTACATATTTTGAAATTTTCTAAAAATTTTCATAATAAAAATTTTAAAATGTATGATGTGTATTGTGTAACAAGATTTTCGAAATAAGACTTCCATAAATACTTTACGGAATGAGTTTTGTTGAAGATAAAGGTTTTTGAACTCAATAATTTATAATTAATTAATAATACTTTATCACTACGATGTTATTCCATACGACAGATTTAACCCTGATTTTGTTTGAAGATCACACCTTGCTCTGAACTACCACAGTGGTAGTGGCCACTGCAAAGAAAATGTCTTTGTTGAAGCTTTATAGAATAACAACTTTTCAATTTTAGAATCCCAAATTTGAAACAAAAAGCTTGCATTTGAAGAACATGGCATCGTCTTTGATCTTCCGTGCTTCGCGTAGGTTTCTCAAACCTTCTTCTTCAGTATCTCTTCACCTTGCCATCTTTAACCCTTTGAGCTCCGCTCAACAATTTGCAACCCAAAACCGAAACCCCACACTAAAACCCCCGTTCAAGCCACCCCAGCTGCAAAATTACAATTTTGAGTATCGTAAAACTGTTGGGTCTCTCTCAAATTTTCATCTTGTTGCACACGTGTCCACGTGGCCCTCGAAGGAGAACAAGAACCAAAGTGGTAGTGTGAGTAGTGGTGGTGGAGGGGACGCCACTTGGGTGGATTTGTACTTGCCAAAGCAGGTTCAGCCCTATGCTCGCCTTGCTCGTCTTGATAAACCAATTGGGACGTGGTTGCTCCTATGGCCTTGTATCTGGTAAGAGTTCTTAGTTATTGATCTTATGGATAAATGCTTCCACTCTCATAAAAACACAGAGATCATGATTGTCTATAAACATTAAACTTAATAGTGTGTAGATAGACTTGCTTATTAACACTTATAATTGAAGAAACTGAGAAGAAAAAAAATGAAATAAACACCTCTTTAAGTTAAGAATAAGTTTTTTCTGGATAAACTAAAGGAGAGAGTTTCTGCAAATTAATATATGCATATGCTTATGGAAATATTTCTCCATGCAGACTCTAAGTCTCTAAATACCAATCTGCAAACATTTTCACAGTTCAAAGTTGATTAAGAATAACACCAAATTACAATATACAAGTGGACAAACCTCATCCTAGAAGCCAGTTTTTTAAAAATGAGTTAGACTTAAGCTTGTTTTCTAATATGGTATCAAATTTTATCCAGGCGAGATTTGTTGAGCCTATCATACTATCTGCTGTGGCGCCTCCATTGGACCACCTACAGATTACAATACTTACCTTAAAGTCAAACAATGATGAGTTTTTATTGGCAGGGTATAGAAATTAAACAAAATTGTGTATGCCTGCAAAGGATTTATACACTTTCATGCAATCACAAATTGCCAATTGTAGTAAATTTGTTGACTTTACAATAACCTCCTTAAAGTTATGTCGATGGTGATTTCTTTCGGTTGACAGCACATGGATATTAAACTTTTGGAAATAAAAAAAATTGGGTAATGAATTGAGGAATTTTTAAGGCTAAAAGAGATCTTTCTTTTCTGTAATTTAGATGTGATACTTCATTTATTTCAACCTTGTTATTGCATGCCTATGTCATTCTTATTAATCTCCTGTCAATTCTAAGCTTATACATGAGACTATTCTGTCAATCTAAGGTTGATTTGGCAATGAACATGAAAGCTACAACTTGTTTCATCAGGTTAAACGCATGTATAGTGTCCCCTATGATGTGAAACAAAATATGAACCTAAAAAGCTCACCACTTCTTTAAATCCTATTCTCTCTTTTTTATTGTCTCTAATTTTCATGCATTTAGGTCAATTACCATGGCTGCAACCCCGGGTCATCTTCCTGATTTTAAAATGATGGCTCTGTTTGCATGTGGGGCTTTGCTTTTGAGAGGTGCTGGGTGTACCATTAATGATCTTCTTGACCGGGATATTGATACAATGGTAAATGTTAAGTTTTTTTGGTTGCTTTGATTGTTATAGGGGATAATGAGATAGTAATAAAGTCGCAAATTATTATGGCAGGGTTGTTTTTATTTGGATGTGTTCGACTAAGATAATAGATGCTAATAGGGGAATGAACTGAATGCTAAGTCATGGCAACTCTAATGCTTGAACATTTCACATGCCCTGTGAGTCATCTTTATTTTCTATAATCTGTACAAAATAATTTCATGTTCTAAGTACCTATCATGTTTCCAATATGATAAAATTATATCAATTTACGTGCACAAAACTTCCTTTTGATCTTTTGGTTGTCCTCCACCCTACCTTTTTGGCTTGATATAGGGGGATTTCTTGTCCTCCTTTCTTCCTAAACCTTGTTATTGAACTTCTTTTATTTAGTAGAAACAAAGGGCCTTGAGATGAGCACTGGAGACCTTGGATGCTATTGATACAAACTGAATGCATCAATAAGTAAAATGAAAGGAATTTAGCAAAATGGAGAATCAAGATGCCGGGTATTATTCGGATAAAAGAAAATTTAGTAGAATAGTGTCTCTACTGTAAGAGTTCTACCCATAGTATACAGAGCAATCCATAACTAACAAAATAGTACGCATGGATATCTTCTCCTCACTCTGCTTCTCTCCTATATTCCAAAATCACATTCCACTGTTCAGTTACTAACTCCTTCCTTCCCTTTCTCTCTTACTTCCAGCTCATCACTTCTCTTTGTCATCATCATACATTCTTTCCAGTGTAAACCTTCCAAACTTTGGGCCAATGAGATAGGTATCAAGCTCCCATTCCCTTCTAATCCTATAGCTAATTGAGTCTCTAGCACCTATTGTTAGGAACCAAGAATTGGGAATGGGAAAGAAAAGATAGATCTTATTCAATAGGATGAGAAAGAACAAGAAATAGGAGAGAACTCTCTCCCCCATGTTTTTACAATAAAGCTACTGCCCTGCTCCCACAAAGGTTTACAGATTTCAGTGCTCCCTATCCTCCTATTTATAGATATGATGGGTGTGGCCTTTGACATCCCTCTGATTAGTAACTAACAACATTCCCTTTCTTCTATTTCCAAACACCTATCTTATTTAATTTGATTTTATTGATATAACATTACTTTGGTGATTTTCGTTTCAGTTAAAACACTTTATATATAGTAAGCATGTGATGATGTACTTCTCTCCTCTATCCTTTTCTGAAATGTTTCACTTTTGTTTCCCTGTTATAGCTGATCTTATATTGTATGTTCTGAATGATATTGTATACCATTGTATATTGCAGGTAGAACGTACAAAATTGAGACCTGTGGCAAGTGGTCTTTTGACACCATTTCAAGGACTTTGTTTTCTTGGTTTTCAATTACTTTTAGGTCTTGGAATTCTTCTACAACTGAATAATTACAGGTTCGTTCTTATTTTGAAATTCCAAAATGGATCAGGTCTATCTTTGTGATGTTGGCACTTTAGATACTTAAATTTGTAAACACACTTATTCAGTTAATTGTAGAACCTTCTTTTCTGGAACTATGATCTGTCTGCATGTCATCAATTGGGGTTATGCAACCCTAATTGGCAAAGCTGGTAACGCCAAATATACATTTTTCTTTTTTGTTTTCAAATATGTGCTTAGGAATCAGTGAAAATAATAAAATTTACATTGTTTCCTATACAGATCTTCTATAACAGAAAACAAAATGAAAGCTATGGGACATTTTTGAAATTAAGTAAAAGTAAGACATGAAAACAGAAAAGATTTTCTCAAAGTAAGCAAGTCCTACTTTAGCTTCTTCGCATGGCTTGCAAGTGCCATGCATCCTTCTGCTTGAGTTCCATTGGAATTTTGTCAATTTTTATTTATTCTTTTGGCTTGTGTACATTCTGCAGTCGTGTTTTGGGTGCCTCATCCTTGTTGCTTGTCTTCTCCTATCCCCTCATGAAGAGGTTTACATTTTGGGTGAGAATTTCCTCATTTCTATTTTTATATTCTTAATTCTTTATTATTATTCTTATGCATGATCTTATTATGCGGTATTATGATGCTCTCCTGTAACTAAATTGGTTAGCCTCAAGCCTATCTTGGGTTGACCTTTAATTGGGGGGCTTTGTTAGGATGGGCAGCAGTTAAAGGAAGTCTGGACCCATCTATTGTGCTGCCACTTTATGCCTCTGGAGTATTTTGGACTCTTGTGTATGATACTATCTATGCACATCAGGTAAAATATAATTGCTTCTTGTAAGATGTAATCCCTATGGTTTTTCTCCGCTGTCTTTAACTGTCAGAATCTGCATTTATATGTTGTGTACCTTGATGAGTTTTCTTGCACTCCTGAAGTTCTGCCTGCTAATGGGCTAGTTGTGCTCTGCTTAAAAAATGGAAGGTGTAAAAGTGGTAGTAAACTTTTTAACCATGTTCAGATGATCTGTCATGTCTCTAACAGTTAAGTTTGTATGAAACAAAAAGTACAATGACAAGACTACTTGTTATCCTCCACTTGAATCTTTTGTTTAAGGCAATGCAATCAAAATTCTTAGTGTTTAAGAATATTTCTAACCTTGGCATTCAGGATAAAGAAGATGACTTGAAAGTTGGAGTTAAATCAACAGCTTTGCGCTTTGGTGATTCAACAAAGGAGTGGATTACTGGGTTTGGAATTGCATGCCTTGGTGGTCTTGCTCTTAGCGGATTTAATGCTGAAATAGGTATTAGTTTATTAAGCCATTCCATTGTATCTGTTTTCGTGACTGTTTCAATTGTTTCTACTTTCTGATTCAGTTGTGTGAAGCAGGCTGGCCGTATTATGCATCTCTGGCAGTTGCATCTGGACACTTAGGCTGGCAAATATGGACAGTTGACCTTTCATCACGTGCTGATTGCAACAGGAAGTATGTTGGGGAAGTTCATTGCATGAATTCATGATTTTGTTATTGAAAAGTGAAATTCTGAAAGGATCTCAGTTCTTAATTTTATTGGCTAGAACATCTTTTTGGAGCTTCAGAAAGTTTTATGAAAAAACAGTTTTGAGATTATCATAAACTTTTTCAAATTTCACTTTCAGTTTTTCATAAGATTAAATCATATAGCTTTGCTAGAAACACTTAATGCCATATTTATACCCTCAGACCTCAGAAGAACTAACCCCTTCAAAATTCAGTGATTGCTCAATTTTATTACTTTTCAAATGTTTTTATTGATGATTGCAGTATGTTTGAAAACTTCTGAAGTAACGAATTAAACATTATGAGCTGACTTTGGTATATTTTTGTTGACTATTTTATTTTTCCTTCAGATTTGTCTCAAATAAGTGGTTTGGAGCTATCATATTTGGTGGAGTTCTAGCTGGCAGACTTTCATCATAGGGGTATATTTTGTCTTATAGAGAATACATTAGCACATTACAAATTGTGTCCATACTTAAATTGATTGTCCTAGGATTTTGTATCTGATTACATTTATTTGGTATAACAAGTTTTCAGAGCCAATTAATTTATGGCTGAGCTTTATTCCTTGCATGTTCTTTTAGTTATTTTTTTCGACTAACTGTACATGGTTAAGGTACTGACATGATATTTGTGTACAAGAAACAAAATAGTTTTCTCCATTTTACCAGTATTCATTGGAACAATATTTGTAATGATTGAATTGGAAGACTAGTAATTATATTGAAGTGGAAGGGATTGGTTTATGTTTTTTTATCCCTTTTGTACCGTCATCTGGAGGTTGTCTAGGTAATCTTTGGAAACTGCAGTGTCATGCAGATACGACTTGAACAAAGAATGAATAGAGTGTTGTATAACATACACAACTTGAACATTGGAGCACTTGAGCTTGTGACCAAGAAATCAGGTATACTTGTGCAGGATTGAAAATTAACATGTTTGGGAAAGCACTGCAATGATGTAATCAGATATTCAGGCATTCCAGAACATAAAGAAGTAACATTTGTCAGCTTGTTTGAAAAAGTAGTAGAAATTGTGTTGAATAACAATCCATCATTTTTTTAAGTATGTTTTTCGTTGCTGAACTTTGATGCAATTTTTTTTTAAGTATGTTTTTCGTTTTTGAACTTTGATGCACAATTAGAATTTATCTATATATAAAATTTTGATATACTTTGGTTTTTAAACTTTTGAAACGATTATTTAAGTTGTTTATATTGTTTTAAACATAAAGAAAATTTTTAATTTTTGTGTCAAAATTTAGAGATTAATAACATATTTAATTTTTTTTCCTGTTATGTTGGCATACATTGGAAAGTGTAAACTCTGGTTGACTTATTTATAATTTTAGTTTTTGAAAAATAAGGTAAATTTATTTTTTCCTTCAAGATTGAAACAAATATTTTAACCTTGTAAAATATTGAAGTTATATGTTTAGTCTTAGAAAGAGTAGCAATGGACAAAAAATCTATTTGTGTTAATATGATAATTTATGCTAATATGATGTATTTTTGCTCTAATCCAATCCATTTAAAATTTATTTTATTAAATTTGGATTTTGATCTAATTTACATTTTATAATAATTTTGGATTGGATATTCATTCCTTTATAATTAACACATTCAAATGTTAAAAATGTCATGCAACTATTTTTTTTTTCACTTTCATTAATATTGTTTGGTTACAAGAAAAAATCTTTTTAAAACACAACTAAACTTTATTTCGATAATCAATTATGTGTATAATTGGCTTTTGTTATAACAAATTATAATCGGAATTAATTTTTTTCTGATAAGTTTGCTGAAAAATAAGTGAGATAATTAAATCTCACTTGGATAAAACAAAAATAATTTTACATAAGAAAAAAATGCCAACATTCAAGGAAATAACATGAAAAATAATATGCTAAAATTTTCAAGAAAACAAATCATTTTTCTGAACTTTTTTATTAAATTTAAATTGAATTCAAACATTAACTTATTTTAGAAACAGTTTATATATATTATATAAAACAGCTAAGATTGAAGAGAAAAAGTTTTTTTTTTTAATTGGAAGTGGCTGTGATCTGTTTCCTTGCATAGAAAATAGAGAATAAAACATGTCAAGATTTTTGTCACCAAGAAAGGAGTTCATTAAATTACAGAAATCAACATGTCTTAAATCTACAAACAAAATGTTTCGGACTTGTCAAACATACTGCATGCCATTGCCAGTAACGTACCAAGAAAGAGATTTTGGCAGAATGGATGAAGACAATTACTGGTGTCACTTCCCTGACAGACACCATAAGCCAAGTTAGTTTTATCTTGCCATTAGAACTTACAAAAACTTTAATCTAAGGTTAATCATTTCAGTATTTGGTTGCATATATGTTACATTTTCCTTTTCAAGCAATAGAAGAAGCAACAAGTTTGACAATAAATAAGTACATTTTATCAGTGGGAAAGGAAGTGCTTTAACTGTGTCCCTAGGACAAGGTGACGATGATGCTACACATTGAAATGTTTGTGCTTTTGTCTTGGTGTAACTGTGTAATGAACAAGGACCTTATCTCAGGAGCTGAAATCATGTACAACAGGGAAGGGAGAATGTGGGATATCAAGTTCAACTGCCAAAATTTAAGACCAAGATGAAGAAGAGAAGCTGTTGATCAAGTCATTTACACGTTGTGTGCACCTGATAAGGTATAATAGAGAGTTTTTAGCTAATTAGAGAAGAACAATATCTATGAGACAGAGTGTCTCCTACTTCTACCAGTTTTCCCCTCTGAACCACGAGACTTCCTACCTGATTTCTGGCGCTTTCCTCCTCCTTGACCACTAAAAATTGCAATCTTCCCAATACCCTTTGAAAGTGATGTTAAGAATGTTCTTCCATTTCCTCCCTTGTCAATCATCCCTTGTTTCATGAACATCTGTTCCTTCTCCAACTCACTCAGCCTCACCCTCATTCTTGAAATCTCCAGCTTCAGTTCTCGGTTCTCTCTCCTCAGAGAGGCATAGTTGTCCCTAGGGGACATGGCTGCACTTGGAACACCACTGCTTATTCTCTGTGATAGCAGCCCATCTCCTGAACTCCCTGACAACGCGTTCTTCAAACGCACCTGCTCGAAGTACAGCACTTGCACCACCATCTGCAGTGGAAGCCTGTCGTTCTGTGCTGCATGGTTGCATGCTTCTTGAGATAGCTTCTGGCAGTCTATCAACTTGCACAGCTTCTTGCATTCATGTTCTGTTAGTGCTGGATGTG
Source organism: Vigna mungo (assembly GCA_036885675.1). Lineage (NCBI taxonomy): Eukaryota > Viridiplantae > Streptophyta > Magnoliopsida > Fabales > Fabaceae > Vigna > Vigna mungo. Next base: position 2,700,201 of record CP144695.1, read on the forward strand.
CCTGAACAAGGAGCAGAAATATTGCTGCTACCAACATCGAGAAGGAAAAGGTATACATTGAATAATATATGCACTAAAAGTGTAAAGGTTGTTCATGTTCATATAGTAGTATAGCATGATTGAGAATATGATGTTTAACTTGGGAGCACCTAACTATTTGAATCAGAGATAGATCTGCGCTATATTTCAAGCAAATTTACCTTCAGATAAATGTCCAGGGCTCTATAAAGGCCATCGTCAATAACACGAGCATAATCAGGAAGTATCTCTATCAAAGCAACGAATTTATGTAGACTTAAGTACGGATCAGGTGCAATTTCTGCTAAATAAGCATCTAAAAGCTGCCCCACTTTTAGCAGGGAACCATGGCCAGCAAAACAAAGCCCATCAGATTCATATCCACAATCTTCAGTTTCTTCCTCTTCGACCCTTTGCAAGAAATTCACCAGTAGCCTGTGAACTGTATCAACATCAAACAAAGAGTCTCCACTCTGTAGTGATGGTATAAGTAGATCATCTAATGAGACCATTTCCAACCGTAATGCAATCCTTCTTTCAAGCTCAAGCCTACAGGGAATGTTTGCACCTAACATGATAGCCATCTTTAACATGCCAAACAAAAATGTCAAGGGAATGGCAGAGCTTTTGTCTGTTGGCATGAGACTCACAAGAGTTTCCACAATTATCCTCTGGTCCTTTTCTACACTGGTTGGACTTGAGTTTGTCCTTGATGGATTCCAGAATTGACATTTTCCAATACCCTTTAGAGAAGATTGAGCATAATGCATCAGTGATGCAATAATGCTATCTGATCTCACCCCCATTCTTCCCATTGCACAAATAACTCCTTGGAAGTAATCTATACGCAGTACTGAGAGATCTTCAACCCACCAGGCAACACAATCCTCCTTTAGCTCTCTAGATTCTCCATCACAGTCTAATTTAGATAAGCCAGAAACTAGCTGCTCCTTGCAAGCATTCATTGCAATGGCTTCCACACATCCACTTGATATTTCAATTTCATCCACTATATTTGCAGGCAACATCTCACATGTGGATAGCACTTCCACTGACTTCTGAAGACTCTGAAAGACAATCTCATTCAGATAAATCTCTGCTCTTGAAATGAGGTTTTGCTCCCTGTATTCTTCTGTCATTTCCAGATACTCTGCTGCACAACGAAGCCGGGCAACATTGAATGTTGTAATCTCAAAATTCATCCCATAGCAGAACTTCATGGCAAGTTCAAATGTCTGGTGTCCCCCTGGAAAGTTGAGGAGCTCCAAGTTTGAAACATTGGAACCCTTGGCTTCAGCCACCATCTTCCGGATTTTCCCACTTAGAGTCACCAGGGGAAACTTCATGAACCAGAACAAAGTAGCGACATTAGTTTAAATAGATTTTTATTTCTGTACAATCAAATACATTATCTTAGTATTATTGAGTTGACTGGTGCAGCTATTTTGCACTTAAAAGAAGCCAAATAGAAGTCATCAACTTTTCTCTTTGATATCTTAAAGTAGGCATGACTTTTGGCAAATAGTGGTTGATTTTTAGTTTGTTGTTAGCATATTATCAATTTTGGACATACTGTTCACCATATCCCAATTCATAGCAACTGGTAAAAGAGACGCCCAAATTAAACACATGGCTACAGTTTAGAATATAAAACTCAACTTAATGACAACTAGAACTAGTCATGAAAGTATCAAGTGGTTTTCAACATCATCTCAAAACAATTACCTTATGTAGCAGAAAAGATTCACCATCAACGACAATTGTAATGTCTCCAGCAACATCAGCAAAAATCCTGCAACAAAAAGAAAACATGGGATGACAACTGTTATAAAATCCTGTCAAGGATGCATGGATTCAGCATCCTTGAGTCCTTTCACCCTTCAACCTAAAAACTTACAAAGCAAAGAAATAAGAATGTTGTCTGTTCACCTAGAATTTTCCAAAGAACTTAGATAATCTCTATCTAGCTCAAAAATCTCCAAATACCATAAAAACCGTTTTGGATAATATGCATAACCTTTTCCACAAAATCCAAAGGAAGGACAAACTAAGGTATCAAATGCACAATCAAAAAATTATCAAATGCTTTAATTTCTAAACCAGTAAGATAGAACTAAGGTGAAAATAAGACTAGCAAAACAAGCTCATGAGGTTACATTTTCAATCCACCTTCAAAAGAAACATAGGCAGGAAAGTTTGACACTCCCAAAATACATACATACACAGTCAAAGAGAGAAATAAGAAAGAAAAGGTGTCTGAATTACCTAGTAGTGAATGAGTTGCAAAACTTAGGAGTAGCCGGAGAGCGTTTAGAAGAAGAGAGGGAGGTTTCAGAAACCATGTTTCTCTATGTATCTCTCTATCTATGTATCTGGTAAAAGAAAGAGTGAAGAGAGTTGAGAAAAGGAAACTCCTGCTGCTGCCTGATCTGTGTATGTTTCAGGAACAGCAGCACAAACTGAGGCTTGTGCTGTGGCTGTTGATGATTAAACTATCAAACGATGCGTACGGGCAGATTTCTGGTTCAGGAATATTTTGGAGCAAACGCCCCAAAAGGCACTCTCCATAGTATTCATTTATTCACAAATGCCATCACATACATCCAACTTAGCTTTTTCTTTTCGTTTTCATAACATGTGCTGCTGTGTGTAGTAGTAGCCAGCCTATGGTCTTCTTACCAGTGCTGAACCATCTTTTGCTTTTTGGCTGCTTTTGTTTCTGCCTTTTGCGTTACAATACTATTGCAATACACTATACAAATACAGTGTTCAGACTTCGTATTCACATGTAATTATCTAATCAAGTACCATTGTTGGCCTTGGACGTTGACACTTTACGTTACAAACTAAAACACTGAGTCCAGTGGTAAATTTTTGCATAAACAAACAACAGGGCTGTGCCTGTGCCACTTGCTTTATTGGGTTTCGATTCTGAATTGAAATGACCAAAACCAGACGTTACAATTATAGTCTTAACAGTGTCCATTAATCATACAGTTACACTGCAGGATATTCAAATTCTTTTACTGATAAAAACTGTTAATTTAAGAGCTTTGTATGGGAGTTACAAATGAACTTCAAAAATTCAAAACACTGTTAATGCTGCCCAAATGCTCCATCCAGTCATGAATTTAGCTTAATCTTGTCTAACTACAAAATAAGTAAAATCTAATCAAGAAATTTACTCCTACATCTTGTGAATTTACATGAATATGACATCATATGAATAAAACAACGACAAAAGTCACAAGTAAATACCAGAAATCATAATAAGTATACTTTTTAAGGAGATTATTGCTGTTGTTATTATTATCTTTATAGTAAATTTTGATTAAATACCAGTATAAAAATGTTCTGCTTATACCATTTACTTGGTTGGATTACTGCATATTTTTAGTAGATAGAAAGATAAGAACAATGATTGAAAAATGGTGACACTTTTATGTATGGCATTGTGAGTATCACCTTAACATTAACTTTTACCCTCATGATATCTTACCAAACCATGGAAGTATCCCTGCACAAGATAGGATAGGAAGCAAAGGGTGAAAAGCAAAAGATGTGACACGTAGGGCAAGGGCACCATGAACATGCAGCAATCACATGAAAAATGATATTTTTATACACTTAAATTTTTTACTTTAATTTGATATCATCTTTTCTTATCTTTTACTTTTTTATTTTTTAAAAAAATATAAAACTTTATATTTTTATAACTATTTTATCTTTTACTCTGTGTCAATATTAAATAAATGTAAAAATATTTCATATTATTATTCAACAAGATGAGAGTGGGATGATTTGATGAAGGTTTTGGGGTGAATGTTGGATATAGTAGAAGACAGAAGAAAGAAAGAAAGAGGTTGGTTTGGTTGTTTGTTTGTTTGAAAAGAAAGAAAGAAAGAAAGAAAAAAAGTGGTCTTAAGACATCTGACATGGAGTGTTGGTGGCATGGATCAATGTCACTGAGGTGACACGGAACTCAATAAAGATGCAATTATTAGAGACAGCACCACTACACATATCTGCATTCTTATTTCTTTTCCCAACTCATTATATATTATTATTCATCACACTATTTTTTTTAAATTAATAAATTACTGCATCATGTCACAGGTATATTCCTTCCTTGTCTGGGGTATAATTAGATATTTACACCCTTTTTCTTTTCTAGACCAAAGTTCTCCTTCATTTCTGCATAACCTTTTATAATTTAACCATTCATACTTTATGCAGCTTCATGACAAATATAATCATTTTCCGACAACAACTATAACTTTATCGAACGAAATCCTAACCTTGCAGAAATGCTGTGGCGCGTCTTACACCTTAACGCTTCCATTATCACAAACTATATATCTGTCTTAAAAGTAATGTCAATAAGATTAATTAAGATTAAGAGTGTGTTTGTTTTGGTGTTAAAAATGAACACACGTTTGTGAATGCTTTTTCATGTCAAATTGGCTAGATGACACCAAAACTACTTATATTTGTTGTTAAAAGTATATGTTTATGTTTAATAATCAGCCATGCATGAAAAATTAAAAAGGGTATTCAAATAGTTATTTTGAAAAAGAATCTTTTGATAATTATTTTTAACATTTTTTTAATAACAGTGTCATCATTTTATTGGTCTGATTAAATTTATGTTTAAAAATATTTGAAACGAACTAATTATAAACTATCAAGTATACGTTATAAAAAAATTATAAAAAAATAGTTATTAAAAAAAATTTTTCCTTTTTTAAAAATGAAATCCTAATTCACATAAGCCCAATGACGAAAAGCATATCATATATATATATATATATATATATATATATATATATATATATATATATATATATATATATATATATATATATATATATATATATATATATATATATTCTGAAATCAAATCTCTAAGCTATAGTTAGGGTTAATAACTAATTCGAGGTGAAGTTTCTTTTGGAGTTCAAACTCAATTCTCTAACAATTTTGCTTTTGGGAGACATTTTAATTATAATATTATAAATTTATCAATATGACTAAACTTTCTCACAATTTTATTCTTATCAAATATATTAATAGATTATATGTAAACAAAATGTCTGTACTCTTAATTTTGTTATCTATGTAAAACTTTTGATCAAAGAAACTATTATTATTATTATTAACACCATGACTTTTTAAAACTAATTTATTGCTAAAAGTCATTAAACTAAAATTTAATTATAATTTTAAAAATTCAAAAAGTTAGAAATAAAAATAATTCCAAAGCTACCTGGATTATATCTCACATATTAGTTTTCTTTCTTACTGAAAAAGTGAATTATAGTGTTTGCACATATATATCACCATCCATTACTTGGGCCGTTTGGACAACCACAAAAACAAATAAGATTGTTTTTTCCTGCACCTCCATCCATTTCTATTTACACGCCCCATTTTTTAAAAAATTTTAAAATTATTCTTTGCAAAAAAATCTACACCTTTTTTTTATAATTAAAAGGATTTTGAAATTGTATTCAACATATTTCAATATATGTTGAAATTTTGAAATTCATTGAAAAAAACATAATCTAAAGACTATTTTTGAAATGTGGAAGAAAGAAATGAGTGGAGGTATAGGAAGAAGTTGTTTTAGGTATTTAAAAGAAAGAAAAATTTTCGAGACTGATTTTCCAAAAGGTATTTTCAGATTTCATTTGAAAATGTATTTGAAAGAATGAGTGAAAATTTTTTTTATACGAATATTATATGTACACCAAATATTTTATCTATATACCAATGACAGTTAAACACAAAAAATACTGTTAAATAAGTTATTGTAAGAATGTTGCATATGTCTCATATTTTATTTATTGGAATTTATATTAATTTAGTTAAATTATTAAAATTGTAACTAACTTACACTATGGCTTCCACGCAGTAGAAGCTAAAAAATGTCATTAAACAAACAAATGCTCATGGAGAAAGACACTAAAATGACAATTCAAATGCCGATTCTGTACTTAAATATGAGAAAAACAACAAATTGCCAGGTTCATATTATTTTTTTTTAATTTTATTGAAAACATACTTAACATTTGAATTATTTTACACACTACAATTTTTTTAATTATCAATGAATTTTTATTAGAGAAAATAAATTTGTAAATAAATCTAAATTCACCAATAGATTTTATGATAGAATATTATAACTTAAATATCGACAAATTTTTATGTTATTAATAAATTTGTTGATAAAATTCTTTACTAAAATTAGTATTTGTATTATTAATAGATATTTGTGTTAATAATATATTGTCAAATTTGTTGGTAACTTATAATTTCAATTATCAACAAAATTTTTTGATGATAAATTGAGTGATAAATTTCTTATCAAGTCTAATGGGATTTTTAATATATTAAAGTGAGAGAGTCGAAAAAAGAAGAGGAGGAGGGGGAGGAGAAAAAGAATGAGGAGGCAAGGAAGGTCGAGGTCAATGATGACAACGGAGGTAGGGTGGTCGTTATGGCTCAACAACAATGTGGAGGTACAACAATGATGCAGAGGTGCAACAACGATGATTATCAGAGTAAGAGGAGGAGGAGGAGAAGGAGATGAGATGAAGGTGACTACGATGACAACGATGTAGCGAGGAGGATAGGAGTAGGAGAGGAAGAAAAAGAAAAAAAAGAAGAATAGGAGGAGGAAGAAGACACAATCACATTTTTAAATTTTATTGATAGGAAAAGAAGAAAAAGAAAAAAATAATGAATAGGAGGAGGAAGAAGACCCAATTACATTTTTATCGACAAATTTTATTGATGGGAAAGGAAGAAAAAGAAAAAAAAAAGATGAAGAGAAATAGGAGGAGAAAGAAGACTTAATCACGTTTTTATTGACAAATTTTATTGATGGAAGAGTAAAAACAGAAAAAAAAAAGATATAGAAAGAGAAAGAAGATTTAATCACATTTTTACCAACAAATTTTATTGACAAATTTTTACTATTATTAATAAATTGTGTTTGTCAATAATATACAATTTTTTATAATTAAAGAAGAATTATTAGACTAGAGATATGTTAAAAGTGGACTTAGTTTTACTTTTTCTTAAGTTGATTTTAATAGATATTTGAAATTATCTACGAGAAAGTTCATCAAAATATATAAGTTACAAGGGTTAAACAAGAAAAAGGAGCACCCACTTTTTTTTCTTTTTTCCATTGATTGTTGATGGTACATGAAAACAAAGTTTTTCATATTCTTTTGTTCACAATAGTAGCATGGCTTTTCGTGAACCAAAAAGCAAAAACCCTAACAAATTATCACATAAAAGAGATTGAGTCATTAAAAAATGGAAAAAGTCTCTTTAACAACTTTATTTTGACAATTTTTTGGCAATGCATACGTGGTAGTCTATGATTGGTCCGTTTCAAATATTTTTTTAAACATAAATTCAAACAGACCAATAAAATGATGACACGTGTCCTGTTGTCAAAATGTTGTTAAAAAAGAGTTGTCAAAATATCATTATCCATTTAAAAAATTAGAAACCTTTGACCGGTGAAGATAGAGACAGTAGCCCAAAAACTGGAAAAAGCCTTTGTTGTTCTTAGGGAAGATTTTAGAATTTCTACCGACTTTTAATAAATGTTTTATTTATAACGAATAGTGTAATAGTTAAAATAATAGTATTTTGTGAATAATAATGATAATAATAATAAACTCAAATAATATAAAAAGAAAATAACAATTAGTTTTGGTTTGTTTTAAAACTACCTTACTAAATAGTAAGAGCTTTGCAATAAAATGAAATGAAAATTTAATTCATCAAAGAAATGTGTAACTAATAGGAGATAATTTAATAATAAAAAAAAACAAGTCTTTATAAGTAATAAAAAGTACACATTTCTGTGTTTTTTCCCTTATTATTTTTCATATTATTGATCATTGATGGTATTTATATTTCTTCCTTATTGTTTGGGTATAATTTTCTTTTCTAGATCGGAGTTCTCCTTCATTTATTTGTGCATTTATAATTTAATTATGGGATATGTTTAAACAAGTTTGCTTATAAATATTTTATGAAGACTTTAAAAGTTGGAATTAGTTTAGGTATTAGTTAATATATTAAAAAATTATAATGTTTTTTTTATTTTTTTAACTTATGTGTAAATTAAATTTTCTATTTATTTATTTTATTTTTCTTTAAAAGTTTTATAAATAAACTTTCTTAAATAATAATAATAATAATATAGAACATAACAAACTTTATTTGATAATCATTTATTCATATTTTTTTTCTTATGTTTACCAATAAATAAATGATGAGAGAATTAAAATTGAATAATGATGTTCAGTGTGAGTAAATAATTGATGTGACTCACAACAATGATAGAAGGATATATTTTTAAATGGTTTAATACATCATTTGGTCCTTATTTTTGGGGCTTGATTCAAAATGATCCTACCTTTTAAAAAAGTTCAATATATTTCATTAAAAAATGTTCATTTCGATCCTTTTCGCTGAGGCCGTTAAAAATCTAACGGTACAAATTTCACTGTGGCTACACTTGAATAAGCTATGAATTTATAAATACATGGCACGTTTGACTGGGTAAATATTTTAAAAAAAATTAAGATGACATCTTTCAACCTTGGAAAATCCAGGTCTGCCACCCATGTCTCCCATTCTATCACTCAATCCTCGTCCAGAATCTAACTCGGCGGTGCCTGTTTCGTAGGTTTCTTCTCGGTTTGTTGTTGTGGAGTCTTTTGTTTCTTGTTTGTTGCCCCGTGACTTTGATATGCTTTTGTTGTTTTAGCTTGCTTGTTGTTCTTGTTTGCTTCGTCTTTAGTGGCGGTGGCTTTTGTTGTTTTGTTACTTGCTTTGGCGAGATCCAATGATTTTGAAGTGGAAGAAACTGTGTTAGGTTTTGATGTAGGGGATTTTGAGGTGACGTTGAGCTTCTTGATCTTTGTGGTGGCGGTGGAGTTGTTGAGTTTCTTGAGGGCAGTATCGGTGGTAGGTTTGGTTTTGGAAGTGGAATTAAGCTTGAGTGGCTTGGTTTGGTTTTTGGTGGAGGTGTTGATGGGTAATTTTGTGGTTTTGGTTTGGTTTTCGGAGGAAAGGATGTTGGATTTGAGGGTTTTGGTTTGATTTTTTGAGGAAATGTTGTCGGATTTGATGGTCTTGGTTTGATTTTTGATGATAAAGCAGTGGGTTTGATGAGTTTGGTCTGATTTTTTGTGGATTGAGTAGTGGGTTTATTTTTGAAAGGCTTCTCTAGCACTTCCTTTTCTGCATCCAAGATTTTTCTTGTAGCAGACAAGTGTGTAGTCTGACATTGAGGTTCCAAAGAAGAAGTGATGCAAATGGAGAAAGAAAGGAATAACAAAGCAGAGAACAGTAGTACCTTTCTGAGATTGAGTTAAGCCATTGGTTTTTTCTTCAAGATCTAGAAACAGAGGCTCCCTAAGATCTAGCTATATAGTAATTAATACATAGAAGGGTCACATGCAAATTTAATAGCATCATATTTGGGAAGTGATAGAAAGAACGAAAGGAGAGGAAGGGTAGTGTGATAAAGATGGGTAGGATTTTTTAGTTTGAAGTTTGCAGTATGGGTGAGTGAGTGAGTGAAGTGGAAAAAATGAAGTTAGTCTTAGTATAAGTGTTAGAGTGGAATTCAGGTTAGAGATTAAGGTTTTCCTGGTGGTAGTGATGGTGGACCGACACATTCCAGTTCAATCCCAAAAATGTCGATGATATATTTTCTGAGTTTTTCGGGGTCACAAGTCTCCTTGGTCGTGGTGGTATGGGAGACATGGGTGGCAGATCTAGATTTTCCAAGGGTGAAAGCTGTCATCTTAATTTTTTTTTAAATATTTACCCAGTTAAACGTGCCACGTATTTATAAAATTGACAGTTTATTCAAGTTTAGCCACGATGAATTTGTACCGTTAGATTTTTAACGGTGTCAGCGAAAAGGACCGAAATAAACATTTTTTAACGAAATATGGGACCTTATTGAACTTTTTTTAAAGGTATGATCATTTTGAACCAAGTCCCAAAAAGTAGGGACCAAATGATGTATTAAACCTTTTTAAATCAAACACTTTAAAAATTATAGCAGTTAATAGTTTGAATACAACACAATTGAAGTGTAATTTAATTTACTTTATTTTTATCATAAAAATAATTGATGTCACGACATTAATTTTTCATTCATTTCAAATTAAGGCATAACTTTTATTATGTTTATATCTAATTAACTCTTGGACGTTGTTAGACCGATCTCTTCTCTTTTTATGTAAATCTTTGTAGGCACTTGTACGATGTCGTTTTTGAAGCTAGAATTCACAAATGTTGAAACCTCTTTGATTTATGCATATGAAGGTGGGATTGACAACAACAATCAACCACACCAGAAAAAGATGGAAGAACATCAACATTAAAGTATTAAGTTCATTTTCAGTTACACGAGACTTCATAAAAGCTACTTTAGAAATTCAGTTCTTAAAATAAAAATATCAAACATGTTTATTCATAAAATTAAATATTTTAAATGAACCAAAAAGATAAAAAGTAGGACAAAAAAATATTATGTAACTATAAATTAATATTTTCATATGTTTTTATCTCATCCAAATAGGCATATTAAAGAGTATGGTCCAACAAGATCATTTAAGTTTCTTCAGTACGGAATAGTTCAATCTACGTCTATTTGGAGCAAGAGTTGCACAAAGGGTCAAGCCCTGGATCATATTCACATATTATAACTAAATCTCAATAGCTTAGTGTGTTGATTATTATTTATCATTTTGTTATTATATGTCTCATGTAAATATTATTCTAATATATACATAGACCCATGGCTAGGGATGGTAAAATGGGCCAATCCAACCTGTTTAAGTCTGACCCAACTTCGTTTGCCAAAAAACGAGTTGAGTTGGGCTGTCTCACAACTTAAGAACATGATGACTTTTACAACCCGACACGTTGAGCTACTGACTTGCCTGGCTAGCGGGCTGGCTTGTTTGTTTTTTATTTGACTTTTTACATGAAAACGAGCAGATGACGAGTTTCTAAGCTAATTTCGAGTTGAAAGGGTTGAAACAGACTCTTACCTCGACTATTTTATACCTCGACTGAGCTACATCAAACTTCGGTCAAGTTGTATCAAAATTCATCCGAGCTGTATCAATTCTTGATCAAGCCACATCAAACCTCATTCAAGTTGATTAAACATCGGCCAAGCTGACGGACTGACTTGTAAGGTTGACTTGTCGGGTTGCCAAACTAGATGAGATGAAATGTGCCGAATGACCTAGTTAAAATAGTTGTCCATACCCATTTTTTTTTTGGCCAAACTACAAGATTGACTTGTCAAACTTAATCCTTTTTGTCACCCCTATTTTTTATTTTACTTATTAGTTAACTAATCTATAAAAATATGATGAAATTCTCAATTTTTGTATACATATTTTTTTTAAAAAAAAATATTTTAAATAAAAACATTTTATGAACACAGGTAGTACATTTGTTTTATCCACTTACGATATTAGCATTTGGATTGTTGAATCAAATGAGTAATATTACTAAAATTCTACTATCAACATAATAAAGTCATTGCTAGATCCATGAGTCGTGTATCAAATTAGATGAACCAATTTATAAGCACGTAAATTTTTATAATTAGCCAAGAATTTTGAGGTGTCATGTCCATCATTTCATTTGAATATGATTCTTACCATAAGGCATAGAGCATGATTACTAACCTTTTTATTTTGAGATTAAAATAAGAAAAGAAATATTCATAAATGAGAACCAATTAATGCATAAGTTAATTAACAGAATAATGTTAAGTATGCAAATTTTAGACTAGAACTGGATTTTCTTTTCGGGTAACATTAATGCAAGGCTTTACAAACTGAAGTGATATATGGTATTGCATCAACCAATATGTATCCTAACTCATGTTGCTCCTCTTTTGTAGTACACTATTTAGGTTACAGCTTCCAAAAAGTTCAGGGTCAATATCGTCGTCCTCTGCTAATGACACTGCACCCGTAAAATGGAGTAAATAACTGTGAAACTAGCTAATCGTTACTCTACGGTTTTGACCAACTGAATAATGCATTGCTCAGTAATCGGGGAATGGAAATTGAAAATCATTAACCTTCTCTAGCTTAAAAGCAATATGAATGAAGACAGTTAAAAGATAATTATAATTTTGCTTCCAAAAGTCTTAATTATTGAGAATAAGAATTATCTACCCTTGCAAAATATTGGAAACCTCCTTTCTTTCTCCGTAATTAGATGTGGAAATATTGGTTTGGTTGGGTGTCCTAATTATTCTATTTTCCTACACATAGTTTGATGGGTGGGTCTACTTAGAAGATTGCAAGTATCTTACCATAAAATTCCAGAAAACAGATTTATCAACTAAAGATGTATTTCTAATCTAGTGGGTCTCTTTTCATCTAAAAATAACACAATCTAGCATTTATTCTACAATTGATTGCTCTGTGCCCCATGCATGTCTCAACTTTGTTAGACTAATTACTAAATATTAAGTACCTTGACTAAAATATAACGACTCAACAGAAGTATTTCTCTTTCCAGGCATTTCCCTTTTGGCTGCATTTTAAAACAAATCCCCTTCAGCACAAGAAACACCATTAAACAAAACCAGAACAACAATGAAGACTTTCCACCTCCCTGGTAAGTCATGTTGTTCTTGGTTCGTACTAGCCCTGTTTGCTCTCATTGCTTCCCTTGCTTCGGCTAAGAGATACATTTCCACGAATTTGTTGTAAGTTCTTATTCAATTATATCATGAATTATTCACTACTTTTCTTCAATATGGTTAGAGCTCTTTAGTAATTATCATTCCATCATAGTTTGAGTGAAATAGGTTTCAAGCTAGGCCAGTGACGAGGCTTTGCAAAACCCGAAGCATAATCACTGTCAATGGGCAGTTCCCAAGGCCAACAGTGGAGGCTAGAAACGGGGATTTTGTGATATTCAAAGTAGTAAATGCAGCATAGTACAACATCTCCATCCACTGGTACATAACATCATCTTTCTCTTTCACTTTCACATGGAATTCATGCTTGAATATCACACTCTTCGGTCAGAACTTTTCCCCCACACTAATCTAACAATAAATAGTTGGTCCATTAGTCGATATACCGCTACTGTTACATACTTGGTCCATGTACCAATTTACTGTGCTACTGATGCATAATTTGATCTTCCTCACAAAGTGATAATGGGTTATGAGCATCAGGCATGGGTTAAGGATGCTGCGAAATCCATGGGCAATGGGCCGAGTTATGTAACTTAGTGTCCCATTCAACCAGGGAGAAATTACACATACCGATTTAGAATCAGGGATCAGGAAGGGACATTATGGTGGCATGCTCATACTGGCTTCCTAAGAGCTAGAGCCACCGTTTAGGGAGCCTTCATCATCTATCCCAGAATGGGTTCTGCCTATCCCTCCTCTCTGCCTAAGCAAGAATTTCCCCTCCTTCTTGGTACATCTCTAAAATCATCTTCGGCCCAATTCACTTGAATAATGAATCTCCTTCCACTGTTAACAAAGTATACCTTAGAGCAAAACATTTAAAACGCGAAGGAGCTTCTTATTTAGTGTCATGACAGTTTTACCGTGTTGATGCCACAGGGCAATGGTTTGATTCGGATATTGTGCTTCTCCAAAGGTAGGCAGACTTTGCAAGATTACCTCTAAATCCATCTGTTGCATATACCACTAATGGGCAACCTGGTGATCTTTACAGATGCTCAAGCCAAGGTGTGAAAATTATTACTCAGTGCGTGCCTGCATTCCTTAACGGTTGAAAAAGATATTAAAATGATTGATAAATTATTTTCAAATGGCAGATTTTCTGAACCTTCAAAGTTTATTTTTATTAGAATGAAGTCTTAAAAAAAGGAAAGCATAGCTGAATAAGGTTAAGGTTAAATTCTTAACTACCTTAAAAACAGTTCTATTTTGATAGAGGTTCCAGATTCATTGATGTAACGAATACACAATGCAGGAACTGTTCCAATAGAAGCTGGGGAGACAATTATGTTGAGAATCATCAACAGTGCACTCAATCAAGAACTTTTCTTCTCCATTGCCAACCACAGATGACTGTGGTTGGTAAAGATGCAGCATATACCAAGCCCTTCAGAACCACAGTCCTCGTGATAGGACCTGTTCAGACATTCAATGTCCTAGTCACTGCTGATCAACCCCAAGGTCTCTACTACATGACAGCACGCGCCTATGAATCTGTTGCACCACCACTGCAATCCTAGAATACAGATCTACTAGACGCAGTAACCAAAGCAGATCAAGACCAGTCTTGCCAGCTTTGCCTGCCTTCAATGACACTGCCACTGCAACTGCGTTCACTGCTAGGATTTGGGGGCTTACTCGGGTTAAAGTCTTTACGAAAGTTGATGTGAATCTATATTTCATAGTGGGGTTGGGGTTAATCAATTGCACAAATCCTAATAGTCGCCAGTGTCAAGCACCAAATGGAACCCGCTTCACAGCCAGCATGAACAATGTATCATTTGAACTCCCAAGAACCACCTCCTTAATGCAAGCATACTATGAAAGAATACCCAGTGTCTTCACCACAGATTTTTCCCCCGTTCCCCCTGTACAATTTGATTATACTGGGAATGTACCAAGGGGGCTATGGCCACCTTCACGGGGAACTAAGCTCTACAAGGTGAAGTATGGCTCGAGGATGCAAATTGTTCTGCAAGACACAAGCATAGCGACCACAGAGGAACACCCTATGCATGTTCATGGATTCCCCTTCTTTGTAGTCGGTTCAGGTTTTGGCAACTTCAGTGGGCCCCTGATCCACTCAAGTTCAACCTTGTAGACCCACCTGTCAAAAACACTATTGGAACGCCTCCTGGAGGATGGGTGGCTATTCGTTTTGTGGCTGACAATCCAGGCAACATGTTGTAGTACTGTAAAACTTTGCTTCTGAAGTATGTACCTGCATCACCTATTAACCTATTCCACGCTTTTCTTTCACCACTGCAAATCAGGAATTTGGTTCATCCATTGCCACATAGACTCACGTCTGAATTCGGGTTTGGGCATGGCACTTCTGGTAGAAAATGGAGTCGGCCCTTCCCAGTCATTAATACCTCCACCGCCAGATCTACCCCAATGTTAAGGTTAAGAAAGCATCGGTAGTTAATAAATTTATTGTTGTGTACTACAAGTTCAAGAATTTGCCAAACAGACAGTATGGCTTTCTGCAGTTCCAATACTAGAATTAAATTAAGCTTAATTGAGCTGTATGTATACGGTATGTTGATTAGACGGCACTGTAACTCTATATAAAGAAAATTAATATTTAAATGATTTCTTATCATTACTATTACCAATTTAATATTTCAGTGAGAAAAACTGTACCATTTTGACCAGTTGATAGAGAAAAAATATTTCAGTACCAGAAACCGATTTCATATCCTACAGTGGAAGAATTGTGCACTTGTTGCAATGTGAAGATGTCCTATTCTGTACATAGGAGCCAGAACAACATAAAACATGGTACATTTAATTTTTAGCAGGTCAACATGAACAAAAATTTGAAGTTCATCCTGACTGTTCCTGGATACATCATTGGACCTCTAGGATGGCCTAAATCCACAGCATGCATCAACTGCCATGTTATAAGGTTCATGCACAATATTAAGAAACTAAAGAACATAACAGCAAACTGTAGCAAGTAAGCTTCCTTGGAGACAGTCTAATCAAAGACATGCATACAAAGTCACAAACAAAGATAATTCGTAAGCAAAATACAACAGAATAATCCCAGTGGCATATTAAAGATAATTGAACTGATAACTTAAGTTATTGCAATTATGGACATCAAGGTTACCAAATCAATATTCAATTTGTTAATCACCAAGCTAAAACTTGAATCTTAAGATTCATAAACAATGAAAAATTACTTCAAATACATTACATAAATTGTTCAACGTAATAATCTAAAAGTAGAAATGAAAAAAGAACAACTTATATGTCATTAGTCTTACAAATCAAAATTATTAACTGAGTTGGTAAAGCCTTTAGATATGGTCATTCGATTTTTTTCTTGAGAATTGGTGAAAGAAGTAAATGGAAAGATGACAAATTGTTGAATCGTGTGATACGTATCAATTATAAATCTTATGATCCATATTGATAGATAACCAAAGCACGTAAAATTGTAGGATTTGAATTGTGAATCATAGAATTTAATAACTTCGAAGGACATCTTTAGCAAGGTCACATAGATCAATAGGATCAAATAGGGGTCAAAATATACAGTTTCACCTTGTGACTTAATAACTGAACCACTAGTCTTAAAAGGTAACAAAAGAGGAAAATTGAGCAAAGAGCTTGCTTGCAGATACTGCTGGTGAACACTGATATATAACAAGTTACAATAGTGTGGTTCTTGTGCACATTTTTGTGGGCCATGAATTAGGCTACAAATTTCAAGCAACGAGTATCATTGTGCACATTTTGACATCTATAGGAACAAAAGCGCATACCACATCTCACACAAGTGTAATTAGCAGAAAAACCACAAACGGTACAGAAGTGGCGACGGGAGGTTGTGCTTGGAGGTCCAACTGCGGCTTTCCAATAGGAGGGCACGTGAGGTGGCAATGATTCTAAGTTAGCCTACAATTGCAGGAGGTTGGTTAACAAAACCAGAAACCAAGGCAAAAGTAAAACAGGAGTGTCACTAGTGTTTGTGACCTATGGTGGATGTGATGACTGACCTCATGCAAGAGCTCAAGGAATGTTCTCGGGGCCCTCCTAGCTTCAAGTGCTTTTGCCTGTCTGGTCTTTCTTTTTGTGCCTTTAGACTGTTTTTTCTGTATATAATCTGTTAAGAAAAGGAACTAAGTGAATTTCAAATTTTGATAAGAATCAAATAATTTTTAAAATCTATACATAATTTTTATAATAGTTTTTAAAACAAAAATTTCACCAAAGGATCTTTAAAAAACTATACCCCCTGAATTTCAATCAAGTTGCAGTTAGTACCCCCTTTTTCCCTAAAAAAATCACTTTGATTCAGGAAATATCCCGTTGGAATTTACATTCATTCAAACAGTCGTTAGATGAAGATTGCATGGCTCAGATCTTGAATGAATGTTTTTAGTCTGCTTTAAGTGATCTACACCCAACAGTTACATGCTGCCGATTGCATGAATGCATGTAAAAGTCAGTAGAAGCAATCACGGGTCCATTTACAAGATACACATATCCTAAGCCTTAATTAGTTAGATTTGTGGATCTCTTCACTTAACATTTATCTCAATCGCACGTCCTCGTTTATTCAAGGACCAAAATGACAGTAAGAGGGGTTAAATTAGGGACTCAGATGTTAGAATTCCAATTTCAGAGGCATCTGTTGAATTTTGTTAAGTCAGATAATAAGAGGAGTAAAGTTACACACAAATCACAATTTTAAAAACTAAACGGGCCTTTACTCTAAAATTAACACTAACAGAAAGAATGAAATAAAATTGAGTAAAATAGTATTCACGTCCCTATAACTATATGGCGTTTTGATAATAGTCTTTGAAAGTAAGAAAACTTAAAAGAAGCTGCTGAAAGTGCAATCTATATTAATCACTTCACTACAAAACTCAAAAAGTCGTCTGAACTTAAGGAATAAGTTATGTTCAAGGACTAAAGTTTAGGTACTCCTGTTTTAAGTTTCCTGGTTTCAAGCATTTTATAGTTTAACTATAACAATGTTTTGTCTAATAAAATTATGAAACAAAAGGAAAAAAAATAGAGAAGAAACCCTAACATTGATCCTCCTCGTCGAGAGAAGCTTCATCATCATCGTTATGGGCATCTGCGATTTCAAAACCCGCATTGTCATTCTCCAAAGCATCCAAGCGCGCAAGTGCTGCCTGAATTAAATTGTAACAGAAACGCACTTCTATCAGATTCCTCATCCAATTTTACGTTCATACATATTTCCTTGAGAAATTGGAAAACAGAAGAAGAATTGAGAGGAGATAGCTGCCTGAGTGCGGTTGTCGGCGCTGGCAAGTGCGGCGGCCATTTTGGACGCAACTTTTCGCGTCCGGCTTGACATGCGGCGGATGGAGCTGGAACCGTCGTCCTCCATTCCTAACTCCGTGGAATCACCGACTGAAAGGCGTCAGCGAAACACAACCTTAATCTTAAAGAGTACCTGTGAGAGCTTGACAAGTGAGCAATTTGAAGCAGTACGTCACCACACCACTCTTTGAAAGTTTTCGCGACCCTTTTTATTTAATTTACCAGTCTCTTGACCTGTGGTGTAGGTGAAGGAGTGGAATGGACGGGATGTTTGTTGGTGTTGGCATGTGATGATCGATCTGGAAATGAGTATTGCTTGTGGCATGAGGGAGAAGAGAAGTGGTCTGTGTGTAGCCGTAGCCCCAAAACAAAATTTCTAGCACGAAGAAAAAGGGGTAAAAGTGAGGGTTTGTTGAGTGGTAGACTAAAGCAACATGTGGAGATGGATTTACGACATGTGGCAGCTGAGTGGAGAGGGATTTAGGTAGACTATGACACGTGGAAGGATTTTAAGAGGATATGAAGAGAAAAATTGGAGATATGAGAATATGTTGGACTATAGATTCTTTAAAAAAATAGTATAAAAGATAAAAGTAAAATGGATTTTAATAATAAAAAGGTTTAATACTTACTTAGTGATTATTATTTTTTTAATGGTTTAATGTTGTCTCTTAATGTAATGTTCACTTTATCCCATACTGAATGACTGTGCAATTTTAGAATATGTGGCAAAGTTAAAAGTCTAATTTACCTAACAAGGTTAAAATTAGAGTTAAATTTAGGATAGATTAGAGTTTTAAGTTTCTTATGCTTCTTGTTATGAAGGTTAACCTCTCTCGAGGTATAAAAGACGAATATGGCGGAGTGATGGTGTGATTTGGGTTTTTACAAATTAGAAATTTTCTAATTTGAGATTTTAGGCTTTTCTAATTGTAGTGAAGATAAGCTCGCATATGAAGAAAGAGTTTCCAAGATAACCATCAATGGTTTCCAGTACTGTATTCTTGATTAATATTTTATATTTGAGGTTAGAGAACTTGGCAAATATTTATCTTTGTTAAACATAAATTCAAGTTTTTAAATGATATTCAAAATAAATTAAAAAAAACATCACATAATATTTAAAACATACATCCAAGTAGAAGATAATTACAAATAAACAAAAATTAAAACATTTATTGAAATTAATAGTACCTAAAACAATATCCAAATACAAGTAATTTAAAAAATAATTCTTTTAGAAATTACACTCTAAGATCTATGTTTCCTCTCCAATATCTTCATTCCAACCACTTACTTCCTTAAACAAATAACACACAAATAAAGTCACCAACAAATGACATAGTGACATTATTAATAAAATTAGATTGAAATATTAAAAAAGAAAACTACTAACATCATCATCAATTATCTCTTCTAGTATTGTATTAAGCTTCATGTTATCCACTCTCAATTTTGAAGAACCTGAAAAGGGAAAATAAATTCATTTGTCATAGTTAATCATTTGAATGAATATGAATATATGTAATTTGAAATGTTCATTTGTCAGTCCATAGCCAATCTTGAACACACATTAATGTCTCTAAAGTGTCTGGGTGTAATCTACTGCGATATGGAGTAAGAAATCGACCACCGGTACTAAAAAAGGATTCAATAGCAACTGTTAAGATATGAATTGCTAGAAAATCTCTTGCAATCATTTGTAAGATTGGATATTTTAATCCATTAGTCTTCCACCAAACTAAATTGTCAAACCCTTCATTTGAATCAGGTAGTATCAGTTCCTCAAAATAATAATCAAGTTCCAATGTATAATTTGATAGTTAACTTTTTTTTGCAATATGATGTTTTGCAAACTCTCTCCTCCAAGCATCTTTTCTTCCATCAACAATTTGGCCTACATTTATGTTTGAATTTTGACATGAAGAAACTGACTTCTTACCTTTCATGTACATTTTATCACCGTATATCCAAGGGAAAAAATAATCCAACAAATCAATTTTATGCCTAGGGTCTAACATAATTCCTATAGTCATCATTCCTCTTATCACACTCCAATACTTATCAAACTTTAAAACCATAGTTTTTAGTCATTTTTGTCTACTTTAAGTACAACTATTAGGAATATGTGAGTCTATAAATTTTGGTGTCGATTGCATGAAAAAAGCAACAATATAGGTGAATCGGTTTATTCACAGAGTAAATTTGTTCTCTACAAATTGGCATGAGAACCAAAGTGTTCTTTGAGAAATTTGAGTGAGATGACCATTCTTACAAGTAATAGGCTTTTGCCTATGTTGACAAAAGCTGTCAGTTATGAAAATTGGAGTATCCAAATGAATGTACCCAAGATTATTGGGAGGTAGTTAAGGATGGTTTCGTAGAACCATAAAGTTTTACCAATGCCCAGATGAATGTGTTTAAAGCAACATGGTTAAAGGTTAAGGTAGCATTATCAAGTTGTTGATAAGTCTCACTTGAAACACTTAGGGGAAGTTGGAGAGTATGCAGATGAAGCAAACAGAAGGAGTTTCTGAGTACATTAATTGGGTAGAAACTGTGGAGAACTAGTTCAACAAAAATGGAGAGACACTGCCGCTAGTCGAGTTGTGGAGCCACTTCATCAATTATGCCAACAGGAGGTCAGTTGAGAAACGCAAATGTTAAGTGCTTTAATTGTGGAAAATATGGTCATTATGTAAAGAAATGCTACTCATCTAAATGTTTCCATTGTGGTAAGATTGGACATTTTGCTAAAAATGGTCAATTTGAAAAGGAAAGAGAAGAAACAACCAACTTTCTCACCAAAAATATGGAAGAGGAAATGACGTTGTTGATGATGTCACATAGATTGGATGTCAATCTTAACTTGATAAGTAGCACAAAGGCGAGCACATGAAGCTAAACGACTTGACAGGACAATCGAGAACCTCAGATAGCTTGGTGGAGCTAGCTTGGTGGAGCATGTAGATAGCTTGGTGGGACATTTGGACAGCTTAAATAACTTAATTAGTGATGAAAAAAGCAATCATATTCTTGAACATTTACACTTCATCCAAAAATAAGTAAAGGAAAGAAAAAAAGAGTTATTGCATATAACAAGTCAGGATGAAGGATAGAAGAACCGAGATGAAGGAGAAAAAACTTTTAAATTTATTGGGGAGTTTTATTGGGTAGGGAATAAACTTGAATATTTAGCTATTAAAGTCTTATAAATAATTAATATATTAGCCATTTGAGTGTTACATGTACTTACTTAATGTATTAGTTAATTTTTGTCGTTTTTGTTTGTTTTGAATACAAGAGTCAGGAACATTTGAGTTTATAAAATTGTATTGTTGATTGCATGGATAACAAAACAACATAATGAATTAGTTTATTTATATTTGTTGTATACAAGTAGTAGCTAAAATTAATGTAGTTCCTGTGTGAAATCAATAAGCTTGCGCTTTAAAAACTAAGGCTGAGCATAATTAGTGTAACTTTACTAAACTATATCTATACTATAAAAACTAAACTATTTTTATAAAAAACTGAACTGTACTGTTATGCGGTTTAATTTAAAACCTATTAGCAGTTAACTTCAGTTTACTATTCCAAATAGTAAACGTACAATACAATTCTATTTGGCATAGCAAACATAAGGAAACTACATGTTTTTCTTTTTTTTTTCTTTTTTATCTTAAAACTATTTCAGAATAAGTTTGAAAAATTTATTTAAATTTTTAACTTAAATAAAATTTAATTGCATTAATTACATTAAAAAAATTGATAAGAAAAACCTCAGTCAAAATCTATCCCTTTATAAATTTTAGCAGTATAATAATTTTTAGTAAAAGTAAAAATAATAATAAACGAATATGATATATAATTATGAAAAATATAATTATGAAAATAATTCATATCGATTTGTAAATAGTATTTAATGTGCTTTTTCTTTTGTCTTAAAAATATTTCAAAACAAGTTTGAAAAGTTTATTTAAATTTTTAGAATATTTTTTTAAAATTGTTCTTTTAGAAATTTAATTTAGGATATTTGTTTATTTAAAATCAGTTTTCAATAAGTTATTTGATAAAAACATAAATAGTAGTGGAGCCGCAATTTGTTTTAACCAAGTTAGAACTTTTTACAGTTTGAAAACAGTTAACTAAGTTAACCGAACTACTAATATAAAAGTTCAATTTTCTTAAATTGAACTAAAAACAGTATAATTCAGTTTTGATAAAAATAGTTCAAGTTTTTATAGTATAATAAAGTATGGATAATCTGTTTAGTATAGTTAAGTTAATTATGGTTAATCCTATTAAAAACTAAGTTGGAGGTACCTAACCTTCTGATTTTGGATGCACAACATTGGAGCTTATGTTGTAATTGTTCTCCATTATGTTTTTGTAAACCTACAAAATAAAAAAAAAAAAAATTATGAATCTTATAAAGCATTAAAATTGAATAATTTGGTCAGTATTACAGTATTAATTTATGTCGTCAAGACTGAGACACAAGTGATCATTTTCTCTCTATAATTGCAATAGCATTTGTTCTTCTTGAGATATAGAGAAAATGGTCGCATATATCCCAATTTTAGTGGCATAATTGACATTGTAATGTTGTCTTCTGCAAGGAATATGATATTTAAGTTAGTACAGTTAGAGAATTTTATATTAAACTTCTAGCACCAATGAAAGGATGATTAACGTCATAATATATGTTTGCGTGTGTTTAAGTGTGGCTTGTGTTAGGTTTCTTGGTAAAAGACATATAAATAGAAAGTTACATACTCTTCAAATAAAACTTCTAAAGGCAAAAAGAGAAATAAATAACTGTAATTAAAACCCAATGTTAAGGCCCAAATAAAATCCACAAAAAGGGAGTGTGTAATTATTAATTAGAAAGTGTAAATAGTAATTGAAACCCAACAGTAAGGCCCAAACTTGAGAGTGGAAAAAGAAGTGCACGAAAATGTGGTTGGCAAGGGAGATAGATACGCATGCCATCATCACCATCGTATGAACATCTACATACATACATGCATCATCAGGCATCATCAGTCATCGACTATTAACTATCTGAGTGTTGTGTTGAATTGGGTGGACAAGACTGACACGACAAAGAACGCAGCAGCTCTCTCATTCGCACAATGCTAACCCTCAATATCAATGCTATTTCTTCTTCGTCGGTTCTCTTTCTTTATCTTCCACCTCGTACACCTGTTTTTTTCTTTTATTGTTATGATTATATATTTCTGTATCTTTTGTTTCAGGTTCTCAATTGTTCCATTTCATGCCAATTATCCACTGTCTACTCAAACACAATTATTATTTCCTTTCAATCTTAGTTACTCCTTTGCTACTACAGGTGGACACGCTCTCACTGTCTTTCTTCTTCCCTTTTCTCAATTTCTTATCATACTTTATTCACTGTAAATATTTCTCTCTTGGCTGCAGCAACCAGAAAGTTCAAGTCTTTTCAGCTCAAGGCTGGATTTTGGGAATCAATTAAATCTGGGTACCTTCAATTTTCATTCTTCATTTTGATAATTAAAGGAAAACAAAAAGGGCACTAGCCCCTACACTTGTATTGTGCAAAATCTTATACACAACCACAGGAAATTGACCACTTTGTGCCTTAATTTCATAAAGTTTGATGTTGTGTTTGAGAAATGTTTTTATTTTCACTTTTACTCTTTTTTTTTTTCAGAATTTTTAATGGCAAACAATAAAACAATAACTTCAGAAAACAGGAGACAGTGAAAATAGACATTGTGTCAACTTGTTAGGGTGGTTCTTATTCTTTTCATATTGACCTTGTGTTGTATTTGCTTCCCCTTATTTTGAAGAAATAATGGCGTAGTTTTGTCTACTTCGCGAGAGAGCTTTTGAAAATGTGCAATTAGTGGTCTAAATATAAAAGTATTATCAAACATGTCTACCCTGTTGCTTTTGGGAGTTATAATTTTTACAAATTTTATATGTATGTGTTCCCCGCTATTTAATTCTAACTGTAACATTGCTAAGACATCCTAGTGCACTTATGATGGTTAGTAGGGATGGCAAAAAAATCCGCGGATAAAATCCGCAATGGATAGTTAGTATCCGCGGATATATGCGGATATATCAATGAGTTAATATATGTAAAAAAATATGATATTAATAGATTTTTTTCAATCCGCAAATATTCGTTGGATATCTATTTTCAACTCGCGGATATCCGTTGGATTTTTTTGCCATCCCTAATGGTTAGTGTATCTCTTATCTTGAAAATACCCTTCACCTAATGACTTGTTTCCTCGTCCAGGTTGATGAAAGATAACTCGATGCAAGTCATTGATCCACCCTCTATAGATGAAGAAGATGAAGAACCTCTGCCTCAAGTGTTTGTCCTTGTGGAAAAGACAGAACCTGATGGGACAATTGAACAAATAATATTCTCTTCAGGTGGAGATATTGATGTATACGATCTTGAAGCCCTCTGTGACAAGGTGTGATTCTAATGTGTCTTTAAGTTGTGTGTTGATTTTTCTAATTTCTATTGTAAGGCAGTTTTGAAGTCACTTCTCTACAGTCTTCAATACACTGAAATCATGTTAATTTTGAAGTTACTTAGTTTGTCAACACTAGGACTTTCTTACTAATCACCACACTAGTTTCCTTTAGTATATTTTCCTTAATACACCTCTAGCGAGTGCATTTTTTAACATCACAATTTACAAATTCAGTGTATAACTTTTATCACTACAAGTTGAGTGCTCAGACTTTGTTATTTTATCTTGCTCACCCTCTGGCAAAATGAATGGTTATGACTTTGACAGGTAGGGTGGCCACGTAGACCACTGTCAAAATTAGCTGCGGCTTTGAAAAATAGCTATATAGTGGCCTCACTTCATTCTATAAGAAAGTCGCCAGGGTCAGGTAAAATTAGTATGGCATCTTGTTTTTGTCTTCTGTCTAAATCAATTAGTTGGATGGTTAAGCCTTTTCTTTATTCTTATACCTATCTAAACCTATTTGATGAACATCTTAGTGTACTTGGCGAAGTTATTTAACAGAGGGGGATGAACAGAAGAGATTAATTGGCATGGCCCGTGCTACGTCTGACCATGCCTTCAATGCCACAATTTGGGATGTTCTAGTTGATCCTAGTTACCAGGTATTTTCTGTCACCGAACTTGGATTTGGAATAAAAACTCTGGTGCTAGTTGCTTGAAAAGTTTGCTACCAAAAGTGGAATATGCAAAATCTCAAGTTCATGTATAATATACTTTAGTCTAATGTATAAATCATGGTAAATATTGAATTGGGATCATTCAGTGTCCATTTTTACTTAACGATGCAAAATTCCCAAAAAGTTAGTGGTATTCTGTACTTTTCCCCTCCATTCTATTTCAAACTACTCCAGTAAAAACCACTCTCTACTTGATCTCCTGCTAAATTTCCAATATATTCAGCCATGGAATGAAGATAGCTAATGCTTGAATCTCTAATTTTATTGGAATAATTGTAAAATGCACATGGTAATGCATTCGAGCATTCTGCATTTCTGCCAAAACGAAATTTTGCCTGTTTCAATGTAAGCTTAAATGGTGGCTATAGGGTTCATTTGATCAAACAACTTAGTTAAGGTCTTTTGAACAAGTGCATATTATGTAAGTTGCTTTCATAATCAAAGGAAAATTCTGGTTAATCTATTTTTATGTAAGCTGTTTTCATAAGCTATCCTGGAGAGCTTATTGAAATCAGCTTATGAACCTATCATTAGCTATTTTAAAGCTATAAACAACTCAAGTACTCATGTTATAAGTCCAAATTGGTTGTACATAAGCTCTTCCAAACGGAGTACTGCTTGTTGATGCTGTTTTTATTGTATAGGGCCAAGGTCTTGGTAAAGCTCTTATAGAGAAACTGATTAGAGCTCTTCTGCAAAGGGACATTGGCAATATAACTCTGTTTGCAGATAGTAAAGGTACACCGATATTGACATCCTTTATGCATAGTATCACTAATGTTAATCACAAGATGTTGTGCAAAGTCTCAAAGCTGCTCTGTCTCTCAAAAGTGCTTTGTTATTTTGTGAGCTGGTGTCATGCTTTCCTTGGTTTCTTTTAATCTTTTAAGTTTTTTTTATCCACAAATGTTAGTTGTTAGTTATGTTAGTGAGGGGAGTCAAACTCACAACTTCTCCTACTCTCTTTTCCAAACCCTTCAAACCAACCTTATATCCAAATGTTAGTGGGAAAAGTTGAATCTAGACTTTCTTTTACCCTCCCTTTCAACTTTTAAGTGAATACAAAGCAAGCCATTTCTTTCTGATCTCCATAATATCAACCTATACTCCCATAAATTTTTGTATTCCGGAGTATACAATTTGGAATACCATTTTTTGTATTCCGAACTACAAGATAAAAAATATATTCCATATTGCATAATTTAGAATACAAATAGCTATGGATTGTATAATCTGCAATAAAATTTTCATATTTTAGATTGTATTTTCCAAAATACAAAATGCAAAATTTACATTTTAGATTACAAAAATCCATAGGTGTGCAGTAAGAAGTTTATGGAGGTGCAAGAAGAAGTTGCCTACAAAGCAATGTCATAAATTTGAAGGGCTTTATCTAGGAATATTCTTACCCATTTAATTTCTTGACAATATTCTTCTTTTACTGTATTTACCTCCAGTCTTGACCAATGCTATTCTTATATTTAGTGCCTAATTCCCTTTTAATTGGGGATGTAGTTTGGTATTGTTTGGCAGCTTGGAGTCTCAATATTTGCTTTTTTTGTCCATTGAATGCAGTTGTGGAATTTTATCGCAATTTAGGCTTTGAAGCAGACCCAGAGGGCATAAAAGGCATGTTTTGGTATCCGAATCACTAATTGCAACTCCACAAAGCTTGCTTTTTCTGATGTCAACGTTGCAATTTGCAACAACAAAGTATATATAACAGATAAGCAGTGACAAATTTATCTATTACTTGTAACATTAAGGTACAAAGATTATTGGATGTCAATCCTGTGATTTATTACTGCATTAGGTGTTAGCAAGTTATTCTTTTCGTTTTTTTTTTTAAGTTTCACTACTTTTGATTATATATCTTGCTTTATATTTGAAAAAACAGAAAACCGTCGCTTATTACTATTTAGTGTTTGTGATTTTTTTTTCTTTTTTTTATGTTTGTTCATTTTGGATGAAATATATTATTTAAAGATATTAGTTTTCTTCTGGTGTTTGGATGTTGAGTTTATAAACACGGTTATTGTTAATGACACTTTTCTCAGTTAATTAGTTTTTTAATTATCTGTTAACTAGTTAAAAATCATAAGTACTAAGGTTTGAAATAAAGTAGTTTTTATAAAAGGTAACGGATTTATCCGGTATTAATGTAAGGGCTGCAGGGCCCATTTCCCTCACTCTTCCCAGAAGCCCAAACACAGTTGTTAGTGCAGCTCCAGCAGCTGAAAATTTGTTAGAGGAGAGAGCCAAAAGAACCACAAAACAACCACGTCACCTAAAGGATTATGTGGTCACGTGTCCAACAACCAGGAAAAAGGGGAATTCGGTTAGCAAGAAATGATTGGAATTCTTATTGTATTTTTCTTTTATTGCTATCTGCACATGAATTAGTACTGCAAGGCATGAACCATATGCATATAAATACAATACTGTAATAGAGAGGGGACCAAATATAACAGTAAAATTCCTTCTCTGAAATTTTTCTCTTTTTCTCTCTGAATATTCTCTCTTCTCTGCCATCTTCCTTTTTATCTTCCCTGCAACATCCTTACATTGGTGCTTTTCATTGACCCTTATTCCATGGCCGAATCTTCCATTCCCTAAGATGAGTTCACCAAATTAAACATCAAGCTCAAGCAACTTTTACTCTCCCATGCTAACCTTTCTAACACCCTCCACGATATCGCCAACCACACCACAATCCTGGAAACCCAACCTCACCAAACCCACTCCCCCTCTCCTACACGTTCCTTAAAATTTGACCTTCCTACCTTCAATGGCTCTGATGCTCTTGGTTGGATCTTCAAGGTCAACCAATTCTTCGACTATCACCAAACACCAACCGACCAACGCATCAAAATCACATCCTTTTACCTAGAGGGTCAAGCCTTAGCTTGGTTTCAATGGATGTTTAACAATGAACTGCTTTCATCTTGGGAATCATTTTTACGAGTTCTCGAGTTGCGTTTCGCCCCTTCTAAGTTCGATGACCCCATTGTAGATCTCTGCAAGCTTACCCAGACTCAAAGCCTACAAGATTACCTATCCGAATTTGAAGTTTTAGCCAATCACATCTTTGATTATCCACCCAGCTTTTACCTAAGTTGTTTCCTCTCCGGCCTGAAACCCTCTCTTCGCCGTGAGGTCACTGCCTTCCAACCACCAGACCTACCCCATGCTATTGCCTTAGCTAAACTACACGAAGACAAATTTCGTTCCTCCCTTCCACCACCGAACCGTTTTGGCCGCACATCCATTCCCCTTCTGTCCTTGACCACAACCCCACCTACACAGCCTAAACCTCTCCTGCCATTGCTACCCACACCACCTACCAAACTTCCCATTAAACGCCTTTCTGAGGTAGAGATGTAGGCCCGAAGAGAGAAAAACCTTTGTTTTAATTGCGATGAGCGCTACATGTTAGCAAAAATAAAAGATGAAGTTTTGATGATGAACAGATTTGCACAAGTCAAGATCCATAAAGACGGATTGAAGATCTCTGTATTTTATAAAGCTTTTATAATAATCAAAGTTGATGTAATAGTGCTCAAATATGTATTAGGATTGATTCTTGTGTTTTATATTTGATTTATTCTTTATTGAGAATCTTCCACAAGCTGTTTTAATCGATTAAACCTAGTTTTAATCGATTAAAACGAGGCTAGCACTGAAAACCCAATTGCCCATGTAATAATCGATTAAAGCAAGTTTTAATCGATTAGTTAATCGATTAATCCTGAGAATAATCGATTAACACTAGCCGTTGGGGGTTTCAGATTTGAAAAACTAGCCGTTGTACTCATTTTAATCGATTAATACTTATGTTAATCGATTAAATGCGTTAGATGGCCTGTTTTCGAAGAATGGAAGGGTATTGGGCTGAGTCTATAAAATGGCTCACTCTTTATTTCAAAAACAACTCTTCCCTTGTGCCAAGAACCTCTGAACTCTTTGAGAACTCTGTGTGACAGTTGAAGCTAAGGAAACTCTCGTCTGCAAAGCCCTGAAGTGCTGCTGTGGTGCTTACTCATCCTTGGTGTGTCCGAGGAAGTGCCTGGAAGAGAATCATCCTTCGTGAAGCATTCGAAGGAGGTGGTCATCCTTTGTGAATATTCAAAGGAGGTGTTTGTAAGTTCATCTCTTGTGGTTTCAAGAGAGGTGGTATTTCTAGACTCTTACAAATTATTTTTCTCTGTGACTAATATTTGTAATTGTTTTGTGATAGTGAAAAAGGTTTATCTTGTTTGAGATAAGCGACTGGACGTAGGATCCTTGTGATCTAAACCAGGATAAAATCACCTGTGCATTTTTTCTCTTTCCCTTACTCTCTTGTTTACAGTTTATTATTAGCTTAGTAAGAAAAATTAAGAGAAAAATAATAAAAGGCACGATAAAAGTATATAACCAATTCACCCCCCCTCTTGGTTTGTTCCATGCTAATAATTCCGTTGCAGCGATTCTAATACTACACACGAGGCCACAGATGCAAACCGCAATTTCTGCTCCTCACCGCATTCGACACTGACAACCAAGAGGATTGCCTATCCTCTGAGGACGCGATAGCTATGGAGGACACCTCACAAGAGGCTGGGCTCATCAGTCTTCATGCCTTTTCGGGTCAATGGACTCCTCGAACATTTCGGGTCACCGGATCCATACAAGGTTATGTTGTCCAGATTTTGGTTGATAGTGGGGCAACACATAACTTCATCCAAAACAGAGTAGCACAATTCCTCCATTTACCATCACAGTCCACACCAAGTCCATTACGTGTAATGGTAGGTAATGGTGAGTTTTTGCCATGTTCTACTTTTTGTCCCAGTGTTATACTCACTTTAGACAACCAGGAATTTCGTATTGATTTGTATCCGCTTGAACTGTCGGGCACTGATGTGGTTCTTGGGGTTCATTGGCTTTCATTGATAAGCACGTTTGTGATGGACTATAACGTCCCATATATGCGGTTCAATTGGAAAAACCAACTTGTGGAGTTAAGAGGGGATCCGGGTCCAAATCCCTCCCCCATTTCAGCCCACCAGCTTTGCCGTTTACATTCCACTAATAGGGTTGAAGCCCTCTTTCAACTCACCATGGCCTCCCATCCTCTTCCAATTCCTTCAATTATCACAACTTCATCCCCTACTTTCACCCTTTCCATCCTCAACTGAACCTACACTACAAGCCCTCATCTCCCAATACCACACATTATTCTCCATCCCCACCGCCCTTCCTCCACCACACATTATTCTCCATCTCCCAATACACACTGCAAGCCCTCTTCTAATTCCTCCAATTATCACAACTTCATCCCTACTAGTTCACCCCTACTAGTTCACCCCTTCCATCCTCAATTGAACCTACACTGCAAGCCCTCATCTCCTAATACCACACATTATTCTCCATCCGCACCGCCCTTCCTCCACTACGCCCTACTGACCACTCAATTACATTAAACCCAAACACCCCTCCTATATCAGTGAGACCATACCGCTATCTATATTTTCATAAGCAAGAAATTGAAACCCAAATTCAAAGAATGTTAGATTCCGGTTTCATCAAGCCAAGCAATAGTCCATTCTCCTCTTCAGTCCTTCTCGTCAAAAAGAAAGACGGAACATGGCGTTTCTGCGTCGATTACAAGGCCCTCAACGCTGCCACCGTTAAGGAAAAATTCCCAATACCCACCGTCGATGAATTACTCGATGAATTGAGACATGCATCCTGGTTTTCTAAATTGGATCTTCTCTCGGGTTTTCATTAAATACTTATGGTGTCTGCTGATTCTGAGAAAACTGCATTCCAAACTCACAATGGGCACTTCGAGTTTCGCGTAATGCCATTTGGTTTATGTAACGCACCCTCCACATTTCAAGCTACTATGAACGATTTATTTCGTCCTCATTTACGCCGGTTTATTACTATCTGGTTCTAATGTCATCTCATTATAAAAATAAAATGTTGAATATTTTCTTTAACACATGTCTTTGTGAGTAAAAATATCTTGCACAGGAAGGTTCATTCTTACATTCAACCTTGGTTAGGTTCGAATTACTTTTCATTATAATTCATAAATTATAATATATTGAAGCATTTACTTTATTTTGTTTAACTCATATTTTTGTGAGTAAAAATATCCTACATAGGAAAGTTTAGTCCTAAGTTCAACCTTGTTGGAAACAAGATGGCTTAGTTTCAACACCAAGAGGGGGGTGAATTGGTGAGGTTCAAAAATCAGAGTCTTGATCAATATGATGAACACCAGTAGTGCATAATTTGATCAAACAGTAAGCGCAAATCACTTCCTCGTTAAGAAACTCTTCAAAGAAAGATCTCCTCCGTCTTCTTGATGAGTTCTTGGAGCCTTTACACAGAGATCACAATCTGAAACAACAAATGAAATTTTTTAATAAACCAAAGTCTCTGTGATCAACAAAATCACGTCTATTTATAGTTTACTATAAATCAGACGCTCCTGTAGTCAACTTTGCCACTAATGTAGTCGACTATCATCAGACAGTTATAACAGTTAAAACAAATTAGCATCAGTCATAACAACCAAATTGATTTCGCATTTAATTCAGTTGACTTGAATTTAATGCTTTAGCATAGAATAGAAATATAGTCGTTACAACACAAAATCATTAATAGAATTTCAAAATAAATAACTAAGTCGAATTCACTGCGTATGCAGTCGACTTAAACACTTCAAATCAGTTTTGAAAAACTTTTCAATGCAAAATTACTCACAACACTGCTTTTGAAAATCTGTGCAAAGTCATGGGTTTTAATTGACTTACTTCATAATGAAGTCGACTTAAAACTTGCAGTTTTGCCACACAATATAAGTTCAACGAAGTGCATGTGGTTTTCTTTTTTTAAACATATGTAATACAATCACAAGTGATGTATCAAGTATAAAATCAGTGAATATGCATACATATATGAGAATCAATACAAACATGTTCTTTAAGATATCATTCACAATAAAGAATTGAACATGTAACACATAACAATACATGTGTTATTAATAATGTGTTGTCATCATAAAAAACCAAAACACTATGAGATTAAGGTTTAACTAAACCAGTGCTTCTCTTACCAACAATCTCAACAAACCTTATCAAGTTCCAATGACTTTTCATTATAATTTATAAATTATAATATATTGAAGCGTTTACTTCATTTTGTTTAACTCATATTTTTGTGAGTAAAAACATCTTGTACAGGAAGGTTTAGATCTACGTTCAACCTTGTCAGGTTGTAATAACTTTTCATTATAATTTATAAATTATAATATATTGAAGCATTTAGATTATTTTGTTAAACTCATATTTTTGTGAGTAAAAATATCCTGTACAGGAAGGTTCAGTTCTACGTTCAACCTTATCAGGTTCTAATGGCTTTTTATTGTAATTTATAAATTATAAAATATTGAAGCGTTTACTTTATTTTGTTTAACTTATATTTTTGTAGGTAAAAATATCTTGCATAGGAAGGTTCAGACCTACGTTCAACCTTATCAGGTTCCAATGGCTTTTTATTATAATTTATAAATTATAAAATATTGAACCATTTACTTTATTTTGTTTAACTCATATTTTTCTGAGGTAAAAATATCTTGCACAGGAAAATTCAAACCTACGTTCAACCTTGTCAGGTTCCAATGACCTTTTATTATAATTTATAAATTATAAAATATTGAAGCGTTTACTTTATTTTGTTTAACTCGTATTTTTGTGAGTAAAAATATCTCCCCAAGAAGGTTAAGTCCCTTCCTGCTCGGTAAGTTGGACCACCTACGTTCAACCTTGTCAGGTTTCAATGGCTTGGCTCTCGTGCGAGCATCAACTGGGCCCTCTACCCTCATTTGTCGTATCTCGAGTGGTGCTTATTTATATTATCATAATTCAATGTCCTCTTCTATTTTGCAGGTCATAAGGCAGTAAGCACATACAACTCATCGTGACACATCCTAATACAGATTCCTCATTGTTGGCCTCCAAACATTCAATTGAGGACCGAAGACCGAACGGTCTCGCCTGCCCGGCCATTCGGCTTCATAACCTAAGCTATTTTGATATTAATTTGATTGGCTACATTTTTTCGACCATTCGAATTCGAATTGTTATTTTCTCTTTAGCGCAGATGACAGGATCCTAGCACAATCCACCTCAACGGCCCGCTCGGTGATTCCATAGTCGAATAATCTCTACAAAGAGCGGAACAACGACCCACTCGGTGATTCCATAGTCGAATCATCTCTACAAAGAGCGAAACAACGACCCATTCGGTGATTCCATAGTCGAATAATCTCTACAAAGAGCGGAACAACGACCCGCTCGGTGATTCCATAGTCGAATCATCTCTATAAAGAACGGAACATCAGCCCACTCGATGATTCCATAGTCGAATCATCTCTACAAAGAGCGGAACATCGCTGCTTAATGATTCCATAGTCGAATCACCTCGACAAAGAGCAGAAGAAGCATCCAATATCATGTCACTCGGTACAGAAAGGAATAAATACTTAAAGCAAATCGAAAGTAGACTCCCTAAATACAACGTAAGTGATCTCTCTTAAACTCCTAATAATCCCTATGCACCTCTTTCAATAAAGAGCTTGCTAGAGCTTGCTTGGGCTTGGGGGACTTGTGTAGTATATATAATATATCGATCAGAGTTAATGGTCATGGGCAGTTAGCAGGTATTAATGGGTCAAATTGTCTTACACTTTACAAATATATGGTATTAATAATTGATTATTGGGTTTAATTGCCTAAAAATATATTACATTAATGGTTAACCAATGTTCTTAGCTGCCACAAGCCCTATAAAGATACGACTGATGTCCAGGTAACATAATTTGGATCTATCCTAATAAAATAATAACATCTTTATAAAACATATCTGACTTGAGTGTTAGAGTGTCTTTTGCAGGTCAACAACCCATTGAAGTGGATTGCGGTCTGGAAGAGGATTGGACGATCAAAAGAGAACAAGAGCAAGGAAGGGCGACCGACCCTCAGACCAATTCAACTGAAACATTAGGGAAACAAAATGAACAACAATGTAGACTTGATATAATTTTCTAGGCTTGAATACACGCTTTCCTAAAAGCAATATTTCGTCCCTTATAAAAGTGAAGGGGATCACGAAATCCGCTTTTGAGATACAAAGAAGAAATACAATGATAATACTCACTTTTAGTATTAACATCAAACAAGAATAAAATTCTCACGAATTGATTGTGTGTTAAGTGAGAGAGAGAAAAAGTTCTTTCAATAGAGTACAGGATCCCTTCGTATAGATGTTGATCATACATCTTTCAAATCCAAGCGATACCAGATTCTGATTAGTTACATTTCTTGATTGTAACTTTTCATTAATAGTTGTAACTCTTCATGAATAATTCTAACTCTTCATGAATATAAAAAATGTCTCTAATACTCTTCAATTCCAACAATTGCAAAAGAGAACATAGAAAGAAAAACATGGACATTAAGTCAAATAATGTTTCTAAGTTTTGGTGTATAACTTCTAATTTTTAAATTACAATTGATATTGATGATTATGATAAGAATAAGAATATGTTATAAATAATTTATTGTATTTAGGAATGAAAAATATCTATGTATGTGGATATTTGTGAATAAAACTTGTAACAAATAGTTGGTATTTATGAATATTTATTATCTGTTTATAAATAGGTTGGATGCAATATCTATTATTTTTATTTACGGATATTTGTTACTTGAAAAAAATTAAAATTATAATATGTATATTTTATTAAGTTAAATTTCAATTAAAATTAAAATCAATTTATATTTTATTAAGTTAAATTTAATCAAAATTAGATTTTAATTTATATTTAATTTCATTTATATTATATTAATTTTTAAAAAAAATATTTGAGAATATCTATTGATATATCTATAGATTTAAAAATAATTTTGTTTATGTTAAATACACACTTACGACCTGTTGCGATCCTTAATAATATATTTTTCAATTATCTTTCTAGGTAAACATGAAAACTTTTAAACTATAAATTACTTAAGAGTACATATATTTCAACATGGCAAAATTTCCAAGTACGTTTAAATAATCAGGTCAATCATCTATCTAAATGTGTTTATTTTACTTTACTTGTGATAATTATAGTTAAACATTTTAATTATTTCATAACATCATTAATTTCATCATTTTCCTAACCATATATCAACAAATAATATTTTATATTTTATGTGACAACTATACTTATTATAATTAAGACAATTGTGCTTTTAAGAATGTGGTAACGCGCGACAAGGTAACTATAATGAGTTTGAACACAAGAAGATGCTTTCTCCCACTAATAATATTATACTTTGCAAGTGGGAAGAAAGTACAAATTCGTTAATCGTACACTTATAATGATCACATGCAAAATTCAGTTATATTTCTTATTTCTTCTTCTTAATTATTACACCTTTTATCGTTGTCGGTAATAAAACATTCCACTAATATAACAAATATACTATATTTGGCCTTTAACTATTAATGGAAATGAAGTTGATAATCGTGTTCATAATTTATTATATGCTTATCATAAAAAGTAGTAGACATACTCTATAAAATATACATATACTTTCAATTTGTAGTAGAAGAATTTTTATTATTATTATTATTATTATTATTATTATTATTATTATTATTATTATTATTATTTTGTCAACCCTCTTCATTGTAGCTATTAATCTGATTATAAAGATTAAATGGGATTCTGATGTGAAACTCGTGGACCTTCATTACACTGAAAAGAAATATAAAATATAACAAATATCACGACAACTTTAACTATAAATTAGGTTCCCACGTTTGCTAAGTTATAAATAATTAAGTGAATAAACATCCCTGTCCATTGTTAATTTTGTCAATGACTATATGTATTCATATTTTGTAAGTGTCACTATATTATGACAATTTAATTAAATTTGTGTGATTGAGAATTTTGTTGTTTTAGACTATATATATTTGAATACTTCTTGTAGGATTTAGCTGATTTATTTGCTTACAAAGAAATCCCATGATTCTTAGTGTATATATATTCATAAGTATGACGTTATATAGGATCACTTACAATAAAATTAAATTAAAAGAATAATAAAAACAATCTATTCAAAAGTTCAACAAGGGATTAAAGCAAGCAATTATTTTGGATTGATTTTTTCAAAATTTAGTGGTTGAATTTGATTTCCCATTTAATACTTTAATTTTTTTTTAAATTCAACTGAAATTAAATATTTATTATTATTTGATATATTATTTTAATAGAATATTAGAAAATATTAGGGATGACAAAAAGAGTTAAGTTCAACAGACTAGTCCATCATTCCGATCAAACAAGACAAGTTAGGACAACGTTTTCAATTCGAGAATCTATTCCAAGTTGAGAGTCTGTTCCAATTTGAGAGTCCGATATCATTAAAAACTTAAATGAAACTCATATGGCACACCTCATCCTCCATTATTCTTCTCTCATGTCATCTTTCAAACCCTAATTCTTCTTTCATCTCCATGTCCACTATTCTCCCTTCATCTCCAGAGCACATGTAACAAGACCCGACTTGCGTAAACCACCACGACAAACAAGCCTATGGCACTACCATAATGAACAGGTCGATGTTAATCCTTTTTGTGCATAGCCTGACATAATTAAAATATATCCTCGACTGCGTCTCTAGTAACGGTGTTATTCTTTATCATTAAATAGAATGAATTTGTGTTATTCTCAGCCCAACATGAACCCGTTTTTAGTTTGTTTCATATAAAAAATAAAAACTTTCAACTCGTTCCTTGTGATATTATATTTCCGATTATAAAAAAACATAAAATGATAGGTCAACTCTTTAGTCCAACAGTTTGACAGGCTAAGTTGTAAATATTAATCTATTTTTAATTGATGGACCAACCTAACCCGATCAAGTTTTGATAAACCAAAATCAAACTTAACTTAAATGGTTTTGAGTTGAACATTCTACCACCCTAAAAATATGTTTGTGAAAAAATATCTAATGTGTTTAATTTTATTCTTATACATTGTTACCAAGAGTAATATATAAATAAAATAAAAGAAGAGTTGTTATCATATTGACCTAGGAAAATATATAGTTAAAGTAAAATAAAAAGTTACTCGAAGAAAATAACATAGGTAGATTAATTTTGATTGATTACATTTTAAGTTTATTGCACTGTTGTGCAAACATGTACATAGCATTTGGAATGAGAGAAAAATCTTGGTTATCAAGAATTTATATTATAATATATAGATATAACATAAACACATGTATTTTGTTGATAAAGATAGACTTCTTATACCTTTATACATTACAACAAGAAAATTTAATTTTAATAATTAATTTATTAAGCTCTAAAATAATAAAATTAGTCACTAATTTTTAAATAAAATTAATTACTAATTTTTATATAAATCAAAATGAATTTTGACATCTCAATTATAAAATTAGTCAATCATTTGATTAAAGATTAATTTATAATTTAATAATTATAAATAACTAAAATATTAGTAACTAGTATTATCAATTCAGATTAATTCCAATTATAAAAACTAACTTAATGATCATGATATAAATATCAATTTAGTGATGAGATATATAAAAACTAATTTAGTGATCAGTTACATAAAAATTAATTTAGGAACTAATTATATCGAAATTAGTTTAATGACCGAATATAGAAATAAATAATAAAATTATTTATTATGATATATATATATATATATATATATATATATATATATATATATATATATATATATATATATATAAAAGCAAAGTGACACATCTTTTGCATATGAAAATCAAAGGAAAACAACATCAAAATTACTTAGAAAATATAATGGTGAAGATTATTACTCTTCAATAGTCATGTTTTTTAGTAGCTATAAATAAAAGACGGAAATGAATGCGTTACAAAAAAAATTACAGCCTAAGATTCACCATGTCTTTAATGTTTGTATAAGTGGGATAGAGAAAATGTGATAAGAATAGAAGCAAAAAAGAAAAGGGAAGTATATTAAATGATTAGTGGATCTTAAGATGTAAATTTTGCTATAATCTCTTATTTTCCCAAATGATACTTTATTTTATTATAAAAAAAAAAGTAGGTCATTAGTGTAAAGTGATTCAGCAAACAAGTTCACTTTAATAATGGAAACAAATTATTTTCATATTCTAAAGAGAAAAACTCTCTCGTTCTCTCATTTGGATTTTTTCCATTTTCACACTAATTATATTAATGACCATGTTATCATATGATTGGAAATTTATTAGTTTTATAATATTCTATATAAATGATTGGTCTCACTTTGTTCTTCTTGACCTGTAATGTTTTACGTAAAAGAAAAAAAAAAAACTATGGTCAAAATTTCTATCATTTGAGAAAGTTTGTTGCACCCATAAAAGTTTCAAAGATAATTTGAAAATTTTGATTAATATTTAGATGAGGTTGGACTTATGGGGTTTGGTGTTTGATCAGGAACTGTATCCGCGTCTTCAATAGTAAAAAAGTAACTCTCGCTTTTATAAAAAATCTGAAAGATATAATAAAATAATTAAAGGCACTTTCAATCTACATTTGTGTCATAAATAAATATATGTAAATTAATTATAAGTATAATTAACAAAATTAACGTTATTTTAAACTTAATCGGTGGTAGAAATGTACACACAGAAGAACGTGTGGGGTTAGAAAATGTTACTTTGATAACGAAGTCTTATTTTAAGAGAAAAAGTTTTCCATTTTCATGTAAAAGAAAATGATTTCGTTCCTTTATAATTTTTTTATGTTGGATTTGTTTTAAATTGGATTTAGTTACACTTAATTAACATTGTTCTTATTTAAAACATTTGGCTTTAAAGAAAGGTGAGTATAATTCCAAGTTCTTGAATAGGCGTGTGAAAGGATAATTAAATCTTAAAAGGATAATGATACTTAGACAATATTTTTTTGACAACATTTGAACATTGTCTACGTGTCATTCTGTGATTGGTCCAAAATTACTCCATAATTAATAAAAATAACCATAAACACCACTATCGACCAATCACAGAATGACACGTAAGACGATGTTTAAATGTTGTCAAAAAAATGTTGTCTAAGTATCATTATCGATCTTAAAATAATGCCGGAAATGTGATGGTGAAAGAAATTTGTCCTTTTAATTAGGCAAGTCACTTCATAAAAAAAGTGAATCGCAACTAAAAAGAAAAAATCTGTGTTATTATTGGATGTAATACTTTTGGGATTGTATATTTCAATACCAAAACATATATAATTCAAATATAAAAAACATGCCAAAGATAAAGTTTTCATTAATTTATAACTTATTATAATTTTTTATTCTAAACAGTATTTTAAAACCCAATATTTTCAATTATTAGAGATTTTATTTGACAACATTAAATATATATATATATATATATATATATATATATATATATATATATATATATATATATATATAATCTATAGATCATTGAAGCAATTTATTAATTACTTATTATTGATTACATTGTTAAGACTTAAATCCATTTTAAGTTTTTAAGGAATTAGTTCGACTTGTGTGATAGAGATATTAATTTTTTGTATTTAGTTAACTTTAAAATTGAAGAATTGTGTATTATTAGACAAAAATGATTTATTTTGTATGGTCAAATATGGAACGAGGTAATGAATAAATATTGAAATTCTTTTATTTTTGGTTGGAGTCTAACATCTATGAAAAAACTTAGAAAATAATATTTTAAAAATATTAGTAGTTTAAATATAACAAGATTTAACTATTTTAATATAAAAGGTTTTAATATAAATAGTTTTATTATAAAACAATTTCATTATTTTAAAATATACATTTTTAGAAATAACTTTTTTAGAGTTTTATGACTTATCTCTAAGAGTTATTCCTTTTTGTTTGTCTGATTGTAGAACATATACGTAGATTGATCTATGCAGCAAGCTTTTCAATTTGGATCGACCAATTTTTCTATTTGAGTAAGCTCACTTTCATCCATTTTTTCTTGGTCTTTTTTGTAATCTGTTACATATGAGCTTTCTTCCACTTGCACGTGTATTTTTAGTTATCTCTATGAGTCTCTACTGATCAATGATCTTAATAATATATCTTGATTGTTCTTGTGATGTTTATATGTGTAGATAGATCATCTTGCAAGTTGAAAGGAGTTTTGCTGGTTAAGATCTTGTGAGCTGTTGGATCATGTAAGGGAAGTTAGTTGCTTTGGTGTACATAAGTTTGATAAATTTGATGTTTTGCATGTTGATGATTATGATTGGTGAGTATAACTGAATTGATTAGTATGGTTTGAATGTTTGTTTCAGGCTTGATTGTTTTTTTCTTGGTTTTGCGTGATTGAGAAAGTTTACAATGTGATAAATTAGGCAAATTGGTACGAGTTTCTATGTTTAAAATTGTTTTGGATAATGCGTTGAGAAAAAAGTACCAATTTGATCAATTGAACAGGTCCAAGTTCCTTAAAAACACAAAATGCAATTGTTGATATTTGGTATAGTGTTGAGAGGCGACAAATTGGTGTTGAGAGGTGATAGACTGACACTGAGCGCCAACTTCATTGTGTAGGTCTAGAAACATTTTAGCTTCAGATAATTGAGCACCAGTTTATACCACTGAGCGTCATATTTTATGAATATTTTGGTATTGAGTGGCAACAAGACACCACTAAACACCGCTTTTATACTACTAGTCTCGAGCATTTAAGGTCCAATACGCTAAACGACAAAAAGTTACCCTCAAAGCAATTTTTTACAAGAAGAATAATATTGAACGTCAAGTCACTAAGTCATATATATATATATATATATATATATATATATATATA
Organism: Vigna mungo; assembly: GCA_036885675.1. Lineage (NCBI taxonomy): Eukaryota > Viridiplantae > Streptophyta > Magnoliopsida > Fabales > Fabaceae > Vigna > Vigna mungo. The sequence continues at coordinate 2,741,467 of CP144695.1, forward strand.
TATATATATATAAAATCTGATTTGTTTTATTTATTTTATTAATTGTAAGCATGTTACACTTGACATCTAACATATATGTTACTAATTGTCTTTTATAAAAACTATAAAATTACTTTCTATTTAGTTAAAGTGTTTAGAGTGAGCTTCAAGTTAGGTATAGTTCTATTAAGAAGATAATTTATTGAAAAGAACATAATGCACAACATAAGTTAAACAAATAAACTAAACATATAAATTATTTAAATATTATTTAATAAGTTATAGTCTTTAAAAAGATTAAATTATTAATCTAAATAACGTTCTAGTCTTTTTGATGACATATTGAATAATTATTTCTTCTTCTATTAATTTTTCAATGATTGTGTATTGATACGCCAATGGATCAATCGATAACAGCAAATATTACAAAGGGTCTCTAAAATAGTAAATTTTTCTTTAGAAGTTTATGTTTGGACTATATAATATAATCATATACTAAATATTTAACTGAAACAATAATATGTAATTTAGAGTGCAGATGCAAACTCAATAAATTGTAATAAAATTTGTTTTATCAATAATTTATCTTTTAATTTTAAATTTTTATTTTATTTATGATACGAATTTTTTATTTATGAAAATATTGAATGTAAAATTTAAATTTAATATATTTAAATAACTAAATAGACTAATCTATCAAATTTAATAGAATTTTTTATAAATTCAAATTTAACCTTTTTATTAAATACTCAAACCAGTAAATAATATTTTTATTTAATAATATAAACAGACGAATTTAAATTTTTTAAATTAATATATTGAATAATTGTGAAGTGCATTTATCAAATTATTAAATATATTTTATTTAATTAAGTGATAGATTGAATAAACACATCTTATTCATATATATATATATATATATATATATATTGCAAAGATGAAAGTATTTTTTTGTGTTATATATAAGGAACAAAATATTTAATAAATACAATTTTGATAGAACATACATAACTTTTTATTTGAAATATTTATTTTGTATCCTAAAATTTTATAATAACACTTACGATGTAAATATAGTTTAAATCATGAATAATTAGTTTGTATTTAAAAAAAAACATTATATTTAATAGATACAAAAGTCAATGCAATGGAAAAAAAAAGAATGTGTTATATAAATATACTACCATAATAGTATTAAATATTCTATTTATTCGAATTATATAAATATTGAGTTATTAAATTTTATAATATTTACTTTAAATTAACAAACTCTTATTGTTATTGTTAGAAAAAAGTATACGTGTTGAATATATAATTTTTTTTATAATGTCATTCAACTATAAATTGTTATACACTATTATTAATCTTAATAATAAATACTTTATAAACCATTTAATTTATAAGTTTTAATTAGTTAACATATAAAATCTCTTATTTTGACCATGTATTCTTGCTGTCAGGGCTAACCCAGTTTTTCTTTTCGTAACCCTGAAATATATGTATGAGAAACGTTAACAATATATGTTTTTTATTGAATGAATTGATTTGAAAGAAATGCTATATATGCGAAAGAAGAAGTGAAAATATTACATATGAAAGATGTTATAATAATAGTAAATGTTGATATAAAGAATTACTGTGATATTTTTGAAAAGGAGGTGGAGGAGTTGGCGGGCGTAATATTTTGGTATAAAGAAAAGATGGAAAGTGTTTGATTATTATATGAATATATGAATATGATATGATATTAGCGTGTTCCGGTTTGGTGTGTTTGACTATTGCATAGTGGATGCACCAACCACAACGACAGTGCCATCTCAGAAACTGATGCAGATGTTTTTTCATCTTAATTTAATCAGCGGACTAATGAAACATGAAAGCTCAAAAATAAGTTTTCAATGAATGATTAAGTATTATCATTATTATCTCATGGTGACAGAATGATCTAGCTAATAAGTTCCCCACGGGCTCTCTCTTTTTGACTTCGGATTTTCGTTCATTGTTGAAGAAGGCCTTTCACTTCACTTTTCAGATTTCAAGGTTCACTCTTGCAAGTTTTGACATTTCAATCACCCCACCCCACCCCACCTTCCAAAGTCAGATTCTTTCTTTCTCTCCCTGTCATTTCTCAATTTTTGGATAAGGATTTCATTGCAATAATTGACTGCTGTGGTGTATGATTCTCTGACAGCCAAAAACTTCCATTTTGTAACTTTGGGTTTTAATTATCTGGGAAAGTTAAGTCTGACAAGGTTGGCAACTTTGAACTTCCTCCTACTTTCCAACCAGGGAAATCAGCCAGAGCTATTGTATGAAGCTTCTTTTATTTTTCTACTTTACGTTTCATTGATGTTTCTTGGCAAAATGACATACATGACCGGATTTCTACTTTCAGTATTTTTGAAGTTCTAACTTTTTCCTGTTTTATGAGCTTTAGATCAATAAAGTATTCATCTTGTTTTCTGAATGTGTGTTGTGAATGAATCTTATTCCTTGCAATGCTCCAATTTCAATACCCCCTTTATTCATCATCCCTTCCATTTGGTTGCTTTTCAGGATATACTGTGATGCCGGCTCTGAGAATTCATGGATACGCCTTGGCTCTTTCGTTTTGTCTTATCACCTTCATAGCAGCATCACAACGAACAGACCCTTCAGAAGGTGAATATGTTTTACACCTTCAAAGTTTTTCAATATTTCTTTTTCACTTTGTTCTTTCTGGCCCGTGATTTTAGACACTATACAAGAGAGCTCAAGTAGAAATTTTAGTCCAAGTTGGAAAATTGGAAGGGATATGTTACCCCTTTTTTCCCTTCTGATAGAAAATGAATATGTTATTTTTGTAATGATTAGAGAGAAAGTGTTCTGAGATTATACAATTTCACTTTCCTTTATCTGATACTTGTAATTTGCTTTGGTATTCAAAAGTTTTAACCTTAGTGATTAACCTGTATTTTTTCCTATTTGTAGTTAATGCGCTGATAGAAATCAAGAAAAGTTTGATTGATCCTAAGAACAATCTTAAGAACTGGAATAAAGGAGACCCATGTGCAAGAAACTGGACTGGGGTATGGTGTTTTGATAAGAAAGGAGATGATGGGTATTTCCATGTTCGTGAGATGTATGGACTTTTTCTCTTTCTATTTTCTTTTTGTTCTTAATTTCAATGTTATAATTTAGATACGGTAAAGGGTTATTTATTTACATATAGCACAGAGTTTACATTTGAGGGGTTGCTAAGTTTTGATTGTTTTTGTGTTATCTAATTTACTGAAGCTACTTAATGACAATGAATCTCTCGGGAAGTCTGTCATCTCAGCTTGGTCAGCTATCCCATCTTGAGATAATGTGAGCTGCGTCATTTTCTTTATTCTCTAGAAACAAATTATGTATCAGAAGAAACGGTGATAATATTTATGGCATGCTAATATTTTCATTGTTTTATGCTTGAAGGGATTTCATGTGGAACAATCTGACAGGCACGATACCAAAGGAGATTGGAAACATTAAAACATTGAAACTCTTGTAAGAACTTTAACATAGAAGATGAAATATTAGTATTGATCCTCATCAACTTTTTATTTTAAGGTGGTCTTGTCTGTCCTGCTTGATATGGTGTATTTCTTTTAAGGGGTGGATCTTAATCGGCCATCCATGTATTGGGAGTTAAATTTGGACTTTGCTTAGCTTTATTTGTTATGAATAAACATATTTTATGTCTTTATATCTTAAGTTTGAAGTTCAGTTCATGAGTCTAATTGGCTGAAATATATAGTACAAGGAACGTACTAATGCTGTAATTAATGAAAGTTTATGATGCAACCATACAAACAGAGAAAATACTGTTTCCAATGGTTTTTCTTTTCTGCTATTATAGGAAGAGTTATTCTGATGTATTTTCTATGCAGGCTCTTGAATGGCAATATGTTATCTGGGAGTTTACCAGACGAGCTTGGCAACCTTCCAGATTTAAATAGATTCCAAGTAGACGAAAACCAATTGTCTGGTTCTATACCAGATTCACTTGCCAACATGACTAGTGTTACACACCTGTGAGTGGAGTTCTTAGCCAACAACTATCAATTCAGCTTGGAGGTTGATTTCTTACATGTAATTTATCCTTCTTATTTCATTTATTTTCAGTCACCTGAACAACAACTCATTTAGTGGTCAACTTCCATCTACACTTTCAAAGTTATCAAATCTGATGCATTTGTAAGTATCGAAGTCATTATTTTTTACGATTACAGTGTCTCAAATCCTCCTTGCATCTTGGGGTGCATCTCCGGATTGACCCTTTTTACAAGTTTGCACTGAGTTTTTTTTGGTTGAAATGACTTTATAGGCTTGTGGACAACAATAACTTATCTGGAAATCTTCCACCAGAATACTCCATGTTAAATGGATTGGCAATACTGTATGTTCTCCTTCCCAACTTTTAGATTTGTTTCATTTATCAGCTTCATATTATACATTTAGATATTACTGCAATTGACACTTGACATGCTGTGCTTAAATTGTGGAAGAGGATTAGTGAAATGATAAAATCATGCTCTGCTATGATAAGCCAGATTTCTCATGATATTTAAACAAATGGGTCGTGAACCTATAGGTATACATGTTTACTAGAAAGGTCATAATAAGATTATGACTGTAGAGTGAGTTTAGGAGAAAGGATTTTCCTTATTGTTGCCACAAGTTCATGACACTTGCATGTATATGCCCTCATGAGTACTTCACCTTGGCCAGAAAAAGGGTTTAAGATGAAGTTTCTGATTTTCATATTTACTTGTTTCCTTTGCAGCCAGCTTGATAACAACAACTTCAGTGGGAATGGAATTCCTTCTACCTATGCAAACTTAACCAGGCTAGTGAAATTGTAAGTATTTTTAGCATTAGCTAGTTGGCCTTTTATTTTATTTTGTTCACTTAATGTAGGATGTTACACATATTAAACGACTGATTATTTTAGCTAATATTTCCCCTTTGATTTTACAGAAGTCTAAGAAATTGCAGTCTGCGAGGAGCTATTCCTGACTTCAGTTCAATACCCAAGCTTACCTATTTGTATGTTTGATGATATCTATTGCTTTATATTGTGCCAAATGGTTGTGAAATCATATCCCATTTTTTGCTACCAACTCATTTGTGACTGGTTTATGTTTTCTAGAGATCTTAGCTGGAATCAGTTCACTGGACCCTTACCATCAAATAAGCTGGCAGACAATATGACAACTATGTATGTAAATAGCCCAACTTTTCTATGTATTTTCTATTCATAATGCTCTTGGTTTCCTTATCTATTTCACAATCTTTATTTAACTTAATGCAAGGCATAATAAAATTGAGAGATGTGCTTATTTTCACTCAATTGCAGTAATCTGTCCAATAATCTTCTCAACGGATCTATTCCTCGAAGCTACTCTTATCCTCATCTTCAAAAATTGTGAGAATATCAACCTTCTTTTCACATAATATTTATCCAATTGTTACATAACAACATATTGAAGTCTTCTATAATCTAGACACTTTTATACAAGTTCAATTCTTTGCACATTGGGTTGAATTTTTAGTTTCATTGCCAAACACAGGTCACTTGCGAATAATTTACTGTCGGGTTCCATCCCTGCTAGCATATGGCAGAATATGTCCTTCAATGTGAAAGATAAACTTACAATGTAACTTCTTTATCTACATTGCTTCTTCATTCTCAAGGAATGTCGACTTTTTGCATTAAACTAGTATATTGATTGCCTTCTTTTCGGTGTGTAAACTTATGTTTGTCTTATTCTTGCAGTGATCTCCATAACAACTCATTTGAGGATGTTTCGGGAAATCTGAACCCCCCAGCAAATGTTACCTTGAGGTATTCTTATTACATGTGTTTCGTTACATGGAATGTAAACACTTTATCTGATTTATTCTTTCTCTATGCCTCTGGTTCATATCATGTTCGTGATATTATATAGATATATTTCTGTTTAATTTTTATTCTATGATTAATTTTTACTATGAAAAACAATGTCAAAGCTATGATCTGCCTTTGTTGTGGCATACATTTCTTATTATTTCTTTCTCTTTTCCTTGAAGGCTTTCTGGAAATCCTATATGCAAGAACTCCAACGCACAAAATGCTAGTAAATATTGTGGACCTGAAAAAGATAAGGCAGTTCAAGACTTAACAAGCTCTACCGTTTGTCATGTTCAATCTTGCCCATTTGATGACTTTTATGAATACGCCCCTAATTCCCCAGTTCCTTGCTATTGTGCTGCACCTCTGAGAATTGGATACAGGCTGAAAAGTCCAAGTTTTTCCTACTTTTCTCCCTATAGATCTAGTTTTGAACACTACATAACTGACTCCTTAAAACTACACCTCTACCAACTATCAGTAGATTCTGTAGCTTGGGAAGAGGGACCTCGTCTTAGAATGTATTTGAAACTCTTCCCTTCCTATAATGATTCCCGTTCTAACGTGTTCAACGTAAGTGAGGTTCGTCGGATTAGTGGCCAATTCACATCATGGCGATTTCCTCGCACTGATTTTTTTGGACCATATGAACTCCTGAACTTCACTCTTCGTGGACCTTATGAAAATTGTAAGTTTCTTAAACTCAACACGTTATAACTTTTTGCTATGTAATAGAATGCTTAATAAATTCGTGCTCACTTAACCATATTATTATCATTGCATCTCACCAAATGTGTGTACTGTTTAGCACAACAATTCTACAAGAAATACTATTTCCACTGGTAGAAGTGATTGACAATATAATATGCAGACTGCAAAGAGATTATACAGTATTACTATATATATTACTCTCATATTCATATTAGTTTAAATTTTCTATTCTTTTATATACCATTCTTTAAATATCCTTTCATTAGAAAAAGAAAAAATAAAAGGTAAGTATCTTGATCCTAGAAAAATAGGAGTAAAGGGAGAAATAGTTTTCCTTTGTTTCTGTCTAGCATTAGCATTTATGCTGATGAATTAGATAGGGTACATCTCATAACTGATGTTAATTTTTGGCAACTCAAATTTGGTTAATAAATTTAAGCCTTCTGCTGAGTTTCTCTAATTTAACTTTCATTTTATTGTTACAGTAATTATTGATTTGGAGAAGGGAAAAGTTAGTGTTGGCATAAAAGTTTCTGTTGCAATAGCAGCTGCTGCTTGTGCTTTAGCAATATCTGCAATAATCATTCTCCTGATTACTAGAAGAAAGATGAAATACCAGAAGAAGATTTCCAGGAAATGTATGTGCAAGTATTCTAAAGCTTTCTGCTGATTATCTCATTTTGGATTATTTTTTTAAGCAAGAGGTTTATAATGTTTATTTCTTTTGCAGCTACTACTAATATATCCATCAAAATAGATGGCATGAAAGCATTTACTTACAAAGAACTGGCTCTTGCTACTAACAAATTCGATATCTCAACTAAAGTTGGTCAAGGAGGTTATGGGAATGTCTATAAAGGCATTTTATCTGATGAAAATTTTGTGGCGGTTAAGCGAGCAGAAGCAGGTTCCCTACAAGGACAAAGGGAGTTCTTGACAGAGATTGAGCTTCTGTCAAGGTTACACCACCGAAATCTTGTCTCACTGATTGGATACTGTAATGAAGAAGGGGAACAGGTATCTAGCTTACAGTGAATGAGAAAATAATTTGTTCTGCACGAATCTGAATAACGATTAAACAAGAACATGGTATTAGATAAACACTGATCTAATTGCTAATTAGATATCTTAGTCTGTGAGCTAAGGTGGACTTAGCCCTAAAAAGGAGCAAATAGATTGAATGCTAGCAGATTTCTGGGTTGAATATGTCACTAGATATTTATTTATGCCAATTTGAACAGTAGTTCTTTTCTTGATTAATTTGAATCGTAGTTCTTTTCTTGATTTTGTACATGTTTTTTAATTTGGAACCCCAATATAATCTGAGTGCGATAATTCTCGCTATATTAGCTTTGCACTTGACACTGACTTCAATAGTATTCTCATATAAATATATTCTTTCTGTTGATTCAGATGCTGGTTTATGAATTCATGCCCAATGGCACCCTAAGGGACTGGATTTCTGGTACGAAATTGTGCATAATAACTGTTTTCTTCCGACATGTTTTCTGCTTTCCAGTTTTGGGCTCCAGTTATAAAAATATTTTATATGGTCATGCAATTTAGAATATCTCTTGGTAAATGTTTAGGATTTGTATAGCAAGTTTAATAGCTTTTTATGAGATTTTTTTATAGTTGAATTGCTTCTGTTGAATTATCGAGGAAAAACTCCTTTCAATAAGTTATAAATTCATGGTTTAATGTCTCAATAGGTCCCTATTTTCGTCTAGAATTTCAAATAGGTCCCTTTGTTTTTCGACGTCTCAATTAAGTCCTTATTTTCTTAAAATTGAATCAAATAAAACCTTTCCGTCAAATTGAGATGACGCCGTTAAGAAGGATATCTTTACTGTGTAGTTTTTTATTAGTCACGTTTTTAATGCCACGTAATAAAAAACTACATAGTTAGCATACCCTTCTTATCGGCGTCATCTCAATTTGACGGAAAGACCCTATTTGATTCAATTTTACAAAAATAAGGACTCAATTGAGACGTCAAAAAAGAAAGGCACCTATTTGAAATTCTGGACGAAAATAGGGACCTATTGAGACATTGAACCTAAATTCATTCTCCATGAATACACTGCAAAAGTTTCACCTTTTACTTCTAATTGTGGAGGCTGTGGTCTTAAACAAAAGAAATCATGATCACAATGGAAGTAACTAATATAATTCATCATCACTGTTTGTCATTTCATCCTTGTAAGTAGTGAACAAATTAGAACTTAAAAAGAAAGAAAATTTCAAGAAAGAAAGGAAAAGCAATGTTAATAAAGTGATCTAATGAGATTGTTGATATTCTCAATGATGTAATAAAGATATGTTATAAGTTAATGGTACTGTGGTGTGGCAGGAAGAAGTAGAAAAAAGAAGGGGAGCCTAAATTTTAGTACGAGGTTGAGAATTGCAATGGGAGCAGCCAAAGGCATACTGTATCTTCATACAGAGGCTAACCCTCCTATATTCCACAGAGATATTAAAGCCAGTAACATTCTTCTGGACTCCAAGTTTACAGCTAAAGTGGCCGATTTTGGACTCTCACGGCTTGTACCAGACTTAGATGAAGAAGGAACTGCTCCTAAATATGTGTCAACAGTTGTGAGAGGAACTCCAGTAAGTCTGTTAAAAGAATTTAGGAATAATTCCAGTTCTGATATATAAGACTTGAAGTCATACTGTGAAGTTTCTGATTACATGGATTATTCAACCTATACCTTTCATTTAAATTTGGCAAAATAATTACAAAGTTTTCAGGCTTGCAATATCTTACCCTTGTAATATTCCTCACACTCTAATTGTTGTAAGCTTTTTTGTGGGCCTCTTCATAGTGCTTAGACCTCACTTACCTTCTGATTAGCTTAAGCGTCTTCCACTTTTGTCACTGTCATTTTCCTTTTTAGTTTTTTGGTCTTTCTGACCAAGCGGCATTAAGTATAGTATATTTAGATGTAGTTTCTTATACTTTCGGCATTGTTCTACTAGAATTGGAGTTTCTCCTCGGTAATTTGGATGATGAAAGTTTGCAATAAAGATCGATTTGAATTACTGTGATGGAACAACAATTCTAATAATTAAATAGCACCGAGGGAGCTACATCTAAGTTTTGTTTTCATATCAGCATCATGTGCTTTAAATTAGCCATTAAGAAAGTATTAAATCTCTTTCACATTATTCATAATAAATGGTTTTCTTCAATAAAAGATTTATATTTCTATTTTCTTAACCATGGCCTTAAGCATTTATTAGTCTTCATTCTTATGTACTGTAATGTAGTTTAAATTTGTTGCTATCATCTTATATTTTGTTGATGGTTGATTTTTTTACATTTTTTCTGCAATACTGAAAGCCACTACTGTATTACAGAAAAATGTAATAGTATACATTTTTGTACATTTTTTCTGTAATAACGGTTACTTTGTAATTTTGCTGCAGGGTTACCTGGACCCAGAATATTTATTGACTCATAAGCTGACAGACAAATGTGATGTCTATAGCCTGGGAATTGTGTATCTAGAGCTTTTAACAGGCATGCAACCAATATCTCATGGAAAAAACATTGTTCGCGAGGTACCTTTCTTTTTCATCACTCCACTACTTTTCTGTCTCTATCTGATCATTAAATCATCAAAAACATTGAATAGTAAACTAATCATAAGAATTTTATTCTACTGTCTGCACATTTGAATTCTCTTATATCTGATTTATTCACAAACCATACACACAGAAATACTAAATATATCAATTTATCAAACAAGTTATCAATAATGGTGCACAATTTTATGTCAGGTTAACATGGCTCATCAATCTGGCACAGTATATTCCATCATAGACAGCAGAATTGGATTGTATACATCTGAATGCTTGGAAAAATTCTTAACTCTGGCCCTCAGTTGTTGCCAAGACAATCCAGAGGAGAGACCATCAATGATAGATGTGGTGAGGACACTGGAAGATATCATTGCAATGTTGCCTGAAGCTGAAACTGTTTTCTCAGATGTTAGCTTAGACAGTTCTGGCAACATAGCACCACCCTCATCATCAGCATCAATATCAGCATCCCATGTAGCAAGGGAGGAGCAACACATGTCCTCATATGTGTCTGGAAGCAACCTTGTCAGTGATGTCATTCCCACCATTGTTCCTCGATGATGCTGTACTGTGCCATCCTCCTTCATATATTCTGAAAAATGTAATTATAATATATTTTGCACCAAGATTTTGATAGATGATAAAGGTAGGAAGTTACTATGGACATAGCTAATATCTGCACTTCCCATTTGGGACCTTGTAAATTTTATACTTGCAACTGTAACCGAATACCATACAATTGATGGTGAAAAGAAATAGAGAATGATACAACTACTACAGTTTTTTTATTTTTTAAAAAATGTGTATTTTTCAATAGACTTTATTTATTTATTTTTAAATTTGAACTCTTGATCAAGCTGTCACCAACTCTCAACTTTCAATGGACTTCTTGGCTCATTCTTTATAATACTTGGCAACACTTCACTCGACTTCTTGTTCTTTAGAACCCTCCAACAGTCTATATTTGCTATTGATTAACATCCCAACATCTGAGAAACTCACATTCAAAATGTTTCTATGATAACTTGAAGTATATACCCTTTTGTTTTTCACCTTTCTCTGATAGAAAATATATTTGCACAATCTGCTCTTTTGTCTCTTTCTCCACCATTGAAGAAAGTCTGATATGGCATCAGGAAATTTTCTCTACAACTTCTTCTCCATGGCTGCTACTGCAGGCTCATGGGATGCTTCTCCATTTTTTATTGATCCACAAGATCCTCCTTTCGTCCATCGGGCTTGTTGATAAGGGAGTCTAGTCTCTACATATATTGGTTTTTGATTTATGAATATTTTTAAATGATTAGAAATAGTTTTAATCATTCTTGCATAACAAAATGGCATAACAAATGTTTAGATCATTAACATGTTAGTGTTAGATGTATTAATCCATTCATGATTAGAAAAATAAGTCCAAAACAAATTGAAAATCTACTTTTTGGTAATAATAGCCTATTACATAAGTGATCTAATTCATTAGATTAAGCTACAATACTTAGAAAGCTAAACAGGAGCAAAACACTCTGTTATAATATATATCTGCACTATAGGAGTGTGTTCTAATGAGTTTATCTTTGATTCTGTATTGTGTAGCAGTTGTGCGGGTTAGGCCAGGTTGTTGGAAAAAGACTGGATGTAAGCTTGTGAGATGTTGAACCAGTATAAATCATTGTGTTATTTGATCTTTTTTTACTTAATTGATTCATTTAATCTTTGGTTATTGATTTCAAGAATTCAAGAACGCTTTAAAGATTTTAAAAAGATTTTCGGACAAGGTTTAAATCCAATTCACTCCCTCCTTTTGGAAAAATTAGAATGAAGATCTTCTTGGAATCAATAGACAAAGGTGTGGAAGATCATCTCCTCTGCACTTACAATTGATAATTCTATAGAATCTCAATTTGTGAAACTGCCAAAGAAATGCGGGATGTTTTAGAGGTAACACATGAAGGGATAGATAAGGTAAAAAAGATCTAGGAAAAACTCTTTGATTCAAGAGTGTGAGATTTTTAGGATGAAGGATGGCGAGACTATATATAATGTGCAGAAAGGATTTACTCGCATAGTAAATTACCTTCTTGCTCTTGAAAAGACATTTTATAAGGAAGAGCTGAATATGAAGATTCTAAAGAGCTTAATCAGAAATTGGCAACCAAGGTTACAGTCATCTCCGAAAAAAGATCTTACCACTATCAATATGACTATATTGTTTGGAAAGTTAAGGGAACATGAATTAGAACTAGAAAGATTGAAAGAAGAAGGACAGTAAAGACGCACAATTGCTCTCAAGACTGTTGTAAGAACAACAAATAAAACTAGTTCAAGAAAGCATGAGGCTGAAGACGATCTTGAAGCTGAAAATTCATACGCTTAAGCAATGAGTTTCATGGTAAAAAGTTTCTCCAAATTCTTGAAATTCAAAAATTCTGATTTTGCAGGAAATACAAGGTAAAATAGAAGAAAAAGAAAATTTGATGCTGCACCAGATAACTTATAGATTGTGCAATTAAAAAGTTAAAATGTAATTATAAATTATACAATCCAAAAGCTACTCTTTTTTTTCTTTTCCTGTTCAACTTTCAAAAATTATTTTTAACTTCTCAATTACATAATTCAAAAGTTATTGTTGACTTCCAAACCTTACTATCTAAAAGCCAAAAAAGAAAACATAATTTTCATATCGCACAATCTAAATATCACTGTTTTGCTTCCAAATGATTTAATTCAGAATATTTTTATCAGAAAAAAAAAATTACTTGTAAATTATATAATCCAAAAAAAAAATCATAATAAAAAAATCAATATCTTTTATATTCCTTATTAACAGGAGAAAATAAGTAGATGAGGAAGAATTTGTCTTGTTTTGCTGGAATCTAATTATTGGCGAAAATATAAGTCAGAGATGCAAGTGCATGTGTATACGCACTAACTCATTCTTTTAATGCAATGTGCTTTTATTTAATTATAATTAGTGGCACAAATTTGACTAATTGAATCAAATTTATTAAAATAATTCTTAAAAAATAAAAAATAGAAAACAAATATCTACAATAGTTAGATTATGATTCACAATAATAAATGACTCAGATTAAAACTCAATCAAAATTAAATCATGTTTTTCACTTTTCTCTATCATAATTCCGAAGATAATTTATTTCTTATATTATAAGACAATTTATAAAAGGAAGTTTTAAAAATAATTTAATATAAATACAATTTCTGAAAATATAAATTAATGATAAAATGAAAATAAAAAGCCGAGTATAAAATTTAATAAATAAAAAATTATACTTTATTGATTATCTTTGCAAATCTGCTGTTTTTCCATGCTTTATGTACTAAACTGCAAATATCTTCATTTCTGTTTTTGAAGAAAACAGAAGAATGGGTCATTAGAGTTATCTATTAATGGTTATTCAATTGTAGGTTACTCAAACTTTTAGAAATTATTTAATCAACTCTTTAAATTAAAATTTCACTTTTATTTCTAATTATTTTACAAATACGCACTTTCTTAAAACACGTGTTAATTTTAGTTCTTATAAAAGTTAATAAATTAAACAATTTTATTTGGTATTTCATATATGTTATTTAATTATTTTACTATGAATTTATTACCATTTATGTATAAGAAATTAAAATTTATTATTAAACTTTCTATATAACACACAAAATGTATTATCTTTCTATAGATATAAAGATATATAATATATAAATATAGATTATCAATAACACGCGTTTTTAAATTTAGGTTTAATAGCTAATTTAGTTATCACTTTGGTTGAAAAATCTCAAATTAGTCATAACTTTTAAAATAGTGGGTCAGATTGATTCCTTTCGTTAAATATAAGTTAACGAAGTTAATAGATGATAATGTGACACAACTTAAAGCTGATGTGTGAGCTTAAAGCTGATGGGACTTAAGCTATGCCACATTATCATACATAATTTCATTAACTTATATTTAACTGACCCACTATTTTAAAAGTTATGACTAATTTAAAACACTTTTATAACGAGGGACTAAATTGAGATTTTTCAACCAAAGTGACTATTAAACCTTAAATTTATATAGAAAAAAAAATAATAATGATAAACATATTTAAATAAAAGGTTTAATTGAGTTCTTATTTTCTTACTGTTTTTGTAATTATTTTTAAAATTAATTTATTACATTTTAAAATTAAAAAGTATTTTAACCATTTTATTAATTTCAGATACTCAATTAAAATATTGTACAACAAGAAAAATCAATAAATCTATTTATTAATTTTAAATGTTGTTTAACGATTCAGAAAACAATTTTTTGTTAAATAATTATTCAAATATTTAAAAGAAAAAAATATCACCGTCCGTTACGTTAATCATCAATGAAAAAAATCATGTTGTGAAAAAAATCATGTTGTTTCCCCAAATTCTGATTTGTTTTTTTGTTTTGAAACCACTGATTTCCCCTTTTACCATAATGACAAACTGTGGATTCCAAATCGGTTCAACCTTCATAGTTTGAGTGACATCAGCATGGATTTCTGCGTGCCCAAAGTCGCTGGTTTTGTGCCTCAAATCCCCTTTTGATACTTTCTCCATTTCCAATCAAGAATCGAATTAGGGTTTTCAAAAAGTCGTCCCTTTTTTTATTTGTCTGTGCCTCTTTGGTTCCCCTTAGGAGCAATCACCCTAGCAGGTATATCCCCTTCAACCATTCAATTCCAATTTCAATTTTTTCTTCAAAGATAAGATAGCAATGCTTTTTATGTCTCGTGAATTTTGGGTTTTAATTGGGTTTTGTTGTTTTGATATCATCAGGTAGATTGTTCACGAGGGGTAAATCCATACCGAATTCCGACTGCTTGCATTTGGGGTGTCTTTTCAAATTTCATTCTTTCTGGAATTTGATATCAATTGTATTTTCTGAATTGAGCTGATAGAATAGAAGCTCATGGGTTGTAGTTGTAGCCTCTAAGGATTTTGATTTGGGGCTTGTGGCTTCAAGAAAGTGCTCTTTTAGATACTGGGTATTTTTGCACATGGCTCCAAATCTGAGGCTAAGATTATGTTATCCCGTGTTCTTTTTGTTGCTGGGTTTTCTCTTGAATTCAAATGGCGAATTGGATCATCAAGTTTCACATAAGGTCATAGCTGCTCCTCGTAAAGATGTAGGAACTAATGTAATTGATGGCACTGGTGTAGAGAATGCTTTTAATTTTGAGAATGGCAATAGTGCGGTGGGTAGTAGGAAAGGTGCAGGTAATAAGGTTTCAGTTTCAACTGTTGCGTTGTTTACCCTTGCGATGGCAGCTGCGACTGGTTTAGGTGCTGTGCCCTTCTTCTTTGTGGAGCTTGATCCGCAGTGGGCTGGATTGTGCAATGGAATGGCTGCAGGTGTCATGTTGGCTGCGAGCTTTGATCTAATACAAGAAGGGCAGGAGTATGGTGCTGGAAATTGGGTTGTCACTGGGATTCTAGCTGGTGGAATCTTTATCTGGCTATGTAAGAAGGTGATGATAGTTCTCCCTGTAACCGTACACTACTTTTTTCTGAATGTTTTAAAAGAAGTTGCGTGATGTTACAGTTTTTCTCCAGCCCTGTTTATATGCATTATAATGTCTTATTCCTTTATGTTGCTCTGCTTGAGGTGTTCATTGTTGACTGGATAAGCTTCACAACCACAACTAAGTAAGATAAAAATAAAAGTTGACTTTGGGACTTCTTATCTTAGTCACATCACTTGTACAAGTCAGCTTTATTGATTTTTCAGTGAACATTCTTACTGATCTTTTACTTTAAAAATGTTGGCAAAGTTGATGAATTGAATATAAGTGTTATTTGTAGTGCTTCTCTTCTTTTTTCTATCTATTCACCTGGGATGCATTTTTGTTGTATGATTCTTAAATTTACTCTACAAATATTTCTTAGTTTTTAATTTCCTCACTTGTGTCTTACTTAATCTCTTGGGTTTTGGTTTCAGTTTCTTGAGCAATATGGGGAAGTAAGTATGTTGGATTTAAAAGGTGCTGACGCTGCCAAAGTTGTTCTTGTTATTGGAATAATGACTCTCCATTCTTTTGGGGAGGGATCTGGGGTTGGAGTCTCATTTGCTGGCTCAAAGGGTTTTACTCAAGGCCTGTTGGTAACTTTGGCTATTGCGGTACACAACATTCCCGAAGGATTAGCTGTGAGCATGGTGCTTGCATCAAGGGGTGTCTCTCCACAGAATGCTATGTTATGGAGCATAATTACATCTTTACCCCAGGTAGTTCTTAGTTTGAGATTTTAATTATCTTAAATTGTCCGAGAAGAAATAAATTATTATGAATTTAGTTAGCGTATCACTTTGAAAACTTTTATGAGTTACATAATATAATTTTGCAATCCCTTCTGCTCGTTGTAGTAACCCCGTGCTCACATTATTCTTTAAAGTTGTGATTGGATGGGTCTCGGTAACTCAACTCTGTTTTGATACGCATTTAGTCTGACTCAAGTGAGGTGCAATATGTTGCATTGCATGAATAGGCCAGAACAGTTAGTGGTGCTTTTCACCACTGATTGGTTATGTCATTCAACTTAAGAGGACTACTACATCTTTGTATTACTTTTTTTTTGGTTTATGCGATTGTGCAAAGACTACTCCATATTTGTACTATCACATAAACAATAAATTATTGTTATACGTAATTAAATCACATCCCTTGTGAAATTGCTTTTGCCATGGTGCCAAGTTGCAATGCTGGTGGGCCTTAGGGTGTAGACTATTTGAGCCTGTGTTGCATACTAGCTAGACACTTCTACTTGTGCCATCCTAGTATGTTTTCTTTGCTGAACTCAGCTGTAGAAAAGTTAGAATATTGAACAATAACAATTCTTTAGACAACTATAGATTTAAGGTTGCAATAGCTGTCTTTAACCTTGTCATCATAAGATCTGATTCTTTCTGTTAACGCAGCCCATTGTAGCAGTTCCTTCATTTATTTGTGCTGATGCATTCAGTAAGTTTCTTCCTTTTTGTACGGGATTTGCTGCTGGATGTATGATTTGGATGGTTATTGCAGAAGTGCTTCCTGACGCTTTCAAGGTTATTTCCCAATTATGCCAAAGATATGATATTTTCTTCTCCTGTAGCACTCTGAAGACTAATTTTTTTTGCTTAAATGGTTATTTATTTCAATTTTTTTGGCTTTTTTAATCATGGATCAACTCCCAAAACTTATGCTATTAGGCGAAGGCTGATGAATGGTTTTTAATCTCTAACAATCTCTAATATTCAAGCCACCTTAGCTTGTGGGGGTGGAATGACTTGAGTGAAAAGATGTTCGGCATAACACAATCTTTATGATAAAATTTACTAGCCAAGGATATGTGATTGCTCCTAAATACTAATTCCTATTATTACTTAAAGCATGTGTAATACCCAAACTGCATGCAATAATTATTCTTACATTCTCCAAATGCTGAATTTCATTAACCTTTAGGCTATAAGCTTGTTACAAATAAACCCTTCAAAAGGAAAAAAAGAACCAGAGATATAATGTCTCCACTAAACGTAGTTGTTGAGGAACATAGGGAAGGATTAGACCAGATAAATGACCATTAAACACTCTGTTCGAGTCTATAAAAGCTAGCACTAGAAATTGGTCGGGGAAAAGGCTTCAGTCCAAAGAAAGAGAACACCATATATAAATACTAACGGAAGAGTCGTTAATTTTTGTTCATTATGTTTTTTCTTATGAGAAAAATTGTTTTTGTATATATAACATTTTTTCTCCTCCTTTTGGATTATAGGAAGCCTCAGCTTCACAGGTTGCATCATCTGCAACCCTTTCTGTAGCATTTATGGAAGCTCTCAGCACCTTCTTTCAGAATTTCAGCCATGACTACAAGTGAGTTTGTATTAGATTTCTTTTTAGTTGTCAGGTATATTTCATTATTTGGGTTTGTTGCAAGGATGAAAATGAAATAGTATTAATCATCCATGATCTGTTGCTAAATTGCACAATGTGGAAATATGCAGAATGTTACCCTTGTTTATCATTCTGTTACAGTTTTCTTTTTCCTAAATTTTGATTTCTTTGTTACAGCGCTGAGGATGCTTCTGGCTTTTTTGTTTCATTACTTTTTGGTCTTGGCCCTTTACTTGGAGGAATCATTCTTGTTGTATTTGCTCTTGCATTGCGTCTTCAGCATGCTCTCCTCATGGGCACCGCATGTGGTATTGCTTTTGTTCTTGGTGCTTGGCGACCAATACAACTTATTTTGTCTTCAAAGTTGGGATTCATTCCTATTTTGCTACTCCTCGCAATGGGTGCTGCTTTCATCCAGGTTTCTACTTCTGGTGTATTGAAGATGGCAACTACCAAAAAGGCCTCAGTCAATGACTTGCCTACACTTACTGGTTTCCCACTCAGTGTTCACACCCTTCAATCATTCATATCATGTGGTGCAGTAGCCATTCATGCCTTAGCTGAAGGACTTGCATTGGGAGTGGCTGCACCAAAAGCATATGGACTTGGTCGTCACATGGTCCTTCCAGTCTCTCTACACGGGCTTCCTCGAGGTGCAGCTGTGGCCAGCTGCATATTTGGAGTCACCGATAGCTGGCATGGCTCCCTTGCAACAGCTGCCATAATTGGATTTATGGGTCCAATATCAGCAATAGGAGCTATTCTTACTGGTATTGACTACAGTGGCCTTGATCACATAATGGTTATTGCCTGTGGTGGATTAATCCCAAGCTTTGGAAATGTAGTAAAGAGAGCTCTAAGTTTGGATAAGAGGAAGAGCACCTGTGGCCTCATTATGGGTATTGGGTTTGCTACTTTATGTCTAACATTCACTAGGTTGGTTTGCTTACATACACCTTACTGCAATTCTGCACCAGAGGCTGTCAGATAAAGAGTCTTATGCTGCCTTTCCTGCATCATCTGTTGTTACTGTTCTTCTAACAGCTGTATACATTTCTGAAATTCATATCCCAAAACATGGTTGCTCTAATTTGAAGAGACCCTTCATAAAGAAACTAGAAAAAGAAATTTCAAATTTGGAAATTCCCTAAGAGGGAAAGGCAAGGCAGATTTACTAGTGACCAATGTTTTCACATAGAACATATCCGTGTCATGTTTTAGAGTTTACTTGTATAGGCAGCTTTTACACATGATATATATTTGCCAAACCATGTAAAACCATTGAGAACTGAAACAGATGTTCTTTATTTTAAATTTCGATTAGTTCTGTACAAAATATAAACTATGCTTTACAATGGTATTGACCTTTTAAGTTCTCCAATACATAGGGACATTTACCACTGTTGTACTTTGTTTTTGTATTTAAGACATAAACACAAATAAGAGACTTACAATAACATAAGCATTTTTCTCAATCTAAATTTCCTTAACAAGTTGTCAAGTTTTGAAAACGGTATGTGATAATATTTGAGGTATTTTGAGGTTCAAACCAACTCAGTTGCTTTTATTCTTAATTTGTTTTAAAGTTAAGAATAGGTAAGTGATGAAAAAAGTAGTTTTTGGTGATGTTATCATTTCAGTGAAATGATGGTGTAATGTGAAGGCATGGAGGTTCAATGTGCACATTTTCAATAACAATATAAAGTGGTGCTCGTTTTCTCCGTTTTTCATTTACAATTTTTAATTTTCAAAACCTAACTTTTTAAGTTAATGAAGATTAACAAAATAAGTTAATTATATCAAAATTTTCTTATCTCCGAACAAAAACACATTATGATATATTATGATAATCTAATAAAAAAGTCAAACATAAATTAAAATCAGGATATTTCAGATAAATTATTCTTAAAAGTGATAATTGTTAAAATTTGCTTATCTCTGAAAGCAAGAAAATGTGATTTTTTTTTACTTGTAAATAAACACAGAGATAGAACTTCTAAAATACGAAAAGCTGTATTTTTTACACTATAAATTTCATGCATTTTATTTCTTTTATTTTGGTCCAATTGAAACTTGCACCTATTCATTGAGGTATCATCAATAAATAATTTAATTAACTTAAATATAAAAATAAAATATAAAACTTCCAGGCAAAATTTTAGATTTTTCGAAATAATCCTTTTTTAAAGAAAGAAACATCTTTAAAAGACTTATTGAAACATTATTTCTCTAAATAGATTTATTAGAATATTATTTCTCCACATGAATCTATTTGATATATTTTTTTTGTCTCTAAAATGGGAGGAAAAAAATATTAAAATTGTGAAAATAATTAAAAGTATTGAATTTAAATTTAAATTATTTTAAAAGAAAGTATAAAATAAAAAATATGTTATTATTTTTTATTATAATTTAAAATTAATTTTTTATTAAAACTTTTGTATAAAACAAAAATAAAAATATTATAATAAAAATATCTATGATCAATAATAACAGCAATTATAATAATTTTAAATATAATTTTTTTTAATATATTAACTTTATAATACATTAGGAATACATTTTTTTATTATCATGATTTGCAGAAAATAAATTAATGAAAAATAAAAGATAAGTTTAAAGTTTACAACATTATTATCGATCATGAATATTTTTAATTATAATATTTTATTTTTCAAAAAATAAATAATAAATTTAATTTCAAATTATATTAAAAAATCATAAATTATTATTTATTTTATTCATTATCTTGAAGTAATTAAAATATATAACTAATATTTTTAATTAGTTATTTAAATTACCTTTCCATATTTTTTTATTTTTCATTTTTATGTTTTACTTTTCTTCCCCATTTTAGAAAAAAAAAAGTTAAATAGATCTATTTAGAAAAATAATGTTCCAATACATCTATTTAAAGAAATTTTATTTAGAAAAACATTATTATGAGAAAACAAATCCTCACTTGGAGAATTTAAAGCAAAAAAATACCAAACTTAGGTAACATAATTTCTGAAAACGATCAAACTTATACATTTATACAAGTTTTCAAACACGTTTCATAATTTAGTTTGAAAGAGAGAATAAAATCAATATCACCCAAAAACATATTTAACTCTTTAATTCATTGTCACCCAAACAGCTTCATGTTAATAAATAATTGACGACCAAGTTAAAAAAAAAATCTCTGAAAAGAACTGTCTAAAAAATATGAACTCTTAATTGCAGAAGCTTTATCACTAATCCATCGTTAAGACAACAATCCTAACCAAATAATAATCCAAACAATGCAATACGATTATCATAATACTCTTAGTTTTATTTAGCAAATACTCGAAACTAAATCTATGGTACTTTTACAAGGATTGATGTTCCATAAAACGACAAGAAAAACCTATTAATTGATCAGAAATTAAGAAAAAGAAATAAAAATCTACATGGTCTAGTTTATGTTTTTCAAAGGGAGGGGGGTCCCGAATTCCCAATACATGGCCAAGACTACTTTGGCATGTTATTGTTGTTGTTTCAGGTGACACTTTCAACAACATGCAAGAACATCAAATGCCATAAACTGGTCTCAAAATCTTAATCTCCTTCCTCAAAATACCTGTTTTTCACTTATTTCGCAACCCTATCACATACCTTAGCAAACTCCTACATGCAATTTCATCAAACAAAAAACCTTACCTTCTCCAACTCCAACATCTCTCTAGTTAAGGTAAAAGACAAAGTGAGTTACGTCATCACTTTGATGGTTCTGTCGACTGATTCTGCAACCCCTCTTCCCTCTCCGACGATTCCACCTTCTCTTTCTCAGAAATCAAAGCAATCTCATTCTCTTTCTTCTCCCCAACACTCTGTGCCCCAGTTAGCCTTGCCAATACCACAAAGGACATGCCCCCAAGAACATTGTTCACACACCTCAGAACCAACACTGAGGACTTGAAGGCCAAGGGGTTAAGCACTCTCTCCAGCATGAACTCAACACCATTCAGAGTCTGATACCTCAGGTTGCTGCTAACCCCCATGTGACCTGCCCATGTGAGAGCATTCAAAAGGGTAGGTGGGGGCTTGTTAGGGGTCTCAAAGGTTGGATCCATCTTCTTCCTCATACTGATCAACCCATTGGAAAGTGTGGTTCCAACTAGTCCAGCACCAAAACCGACAACAGCAAAAATGGTACCTTTGTATACCAAGGTTCCAAACCTATCAAGAAGGGAAAAAGCACCAGGCTCAAACATGTGACTCTTGGGGCATGAGGCAAATATGCCAGGTACGCTTGATGCTGATGATGTCATGGTAGGTGCCAACAGATACATCAGAGTGAAATTCAGAATAGCCCCAACAACCAAAGTTGAAAAGACAAAGTCAAGTTCATTCAACCCAAAATTAGGCCTTGAAGCCATGTCACCTAAAACACAAGCACTCACACCCACCAGCTCTTCCATCAAAACCTTGAAGGGAAATTGTGGATCAGCAGCAACCCTTGATCTCCACCCGTTCAGAAAGAGACCCAAAATCCCAAAAGAAGAATCTTTGGAATCTCCGTCGTCACCTCCACCTCCACCACCACCACCTCCACCACGCCCGACCCCATCTCCGCCGTTCCCTCCGGCGAAAGAAGGTCTCAGCCTTTGAGGAAAATGAGATAAATTGGTGAGATACAGAGGACGATTCTGAAGTTTAGGCGATGTAGATGGCAATGATGGGAAAGAAAGTGCTTGTTGTTGACCTGATAGTGGAGACAAACACAACATACCCATGGCAGCCATTTGATCTGTAAAAGATGAAAAATCAAAGAAAGCAAAAACTTTGGGAGATCAAATGAACGAACTTCGCGTCATTAATTCATGATCATAGCAGGAGATCATTCATAACCATGAGAAGAGGACTATACAAATAAAAAAAAAAAAACGAATTTTTAAAAGAAAGATCGGATTTTTCAAAGAGGGTTGGGATCATGCAAGTAGCTCTTACCTGGATCTGGAAGGTGGTTTGGTGAGAGAATAAATGATGGCTGCTGGCGAGACTCACAAGAACAAAGCTTAAACCTTCAGCAGAAAAAAACCCTTTTTATTATTAAGTGATTGTTGAAGAAATTAAAAGCAAGAGACACCACACCACATTAGGTTAATTTATTCTTTAAAGGAATTTGGAGTGAAGCAATGAGAGTTTGTGTAATGGGAAAATCACTTTTATATATAGTTGTTTGGACAGAAACAGAAATTAGTAATACATTGTATATGTTGTTTTATTAAGGAAATAGAATGTATATATATTTGATATTACACATATTCTTTTCAGCTTGAAATAGTGAAATAATGGGTAAATACTAAATAGTATTTACAATGTTATTTACTATGCTGTAAACTTATTCTTTTTAATTTGTTTAATTTTATAATGGCTAATTTAAAAATTGTATTAATGACTACTTTTGGTTAATTATTAATAGAAAAAAGTATACTCGTATGTAAAATGTAATAAAATTATAAAAGAATAATTTTAACCTTTCATAATACTTTATATTTGAACAATAGTGTATTTAAATTATATGCATACATGTATACTAATACTATGGCTAAAATAATATACTCAAATTAGGATTAAAATATAGGAATATGAATAAAATAAATCGACTTTACGTGATTTTTTAAGCAAAATATATTGGGATTTGAGGTGATAAAAATATACTTAATTATATTTTAGTTCTCAGTAGCTATAAACTTTAACTTTTAATATATTGTTTTATGTTATACTGAAATAAACTTTATTTTTTTTATTAAACTTATGATTTTAAAAATTTGAGAATTATTTATAATTTGATTCATTAAACTTATGATTTTAAAAATTTCTTATGATTTTAAATTCAAGTATTTCCAGTTTATTGCATTTAAATATGGTAATGCTAGTAAAATCATGAAGATAAAAAAAAATCTTATTAACTCAAATATACGTATTATATTTCCAATAAAGAAAATTAGAAAGGTGTTTGAGGTGTTTTCTATTAAAAGAAATTAAGAGGTGATTTGAGGTATTTGGACTAAAAAAAGTTGAAAAGAATCAAATGATAATAATAGGTATTACTGGTTGAAAACAAATTCACGACATTACTATAATCTCAAAATAGAGACTAAGTTAATATATGTTTGGACATATGTTTATAAGATAAAATTTGATGTTGTAGAGAGGAAAGGGAAAAAAGTTATGTGTGGAGTAGGTGGAATAGATTTTTTTCCGCAAATGGTATTGATTAAAAATAAATAAATTGGCATTATTTTTTTGAAAGTTTGTGATGTGTTTGTGGGGTTTTGATCTTAATCAGTGTGATATGCATTTGATATATGTAAAGAAGATGCTAATTCTAAATTTCTATTACGTAGATGCTTATAAAATATTATTTTAAAACATTAAAAATACACTCTCTAATATATCCTTTTTATTATTATGCTAAATTTCATGTAAATAATGTAACTTCACTTTCTTTTTAAAAAAATTAAAATTATTAATCAACATCAAACATAATTTAAGTTTTTTTCTATCCTTTAATCTACTTTTTCAAATAAGATAATTTTTTATCAATTATAAATATTAGATATATTATCTTTATTTTATATTTATCTTTTATTTTATCTTTTATCTTTAATTAGTTTTTTATTATTTCTTATTTGTATTTTGGGCTTAGCTCATATTTCTTCTATTATAAATAGAGAATCCTGTGTGTATTTAACATAAGGGAGATTAATCCCAAATATAATTTTTTACTATATTCAACCTCGTATCAGAGCCATTTTTAAAGCCTATCCTATCGAGTTCTAAGTGGGCATTTCTGTTTCTATTCCACCCGTTGTCGGACCACTATTGGACCACCCAATTTTTACTATCACGCACGAGATGTCTATACCTCGGCGTAAAGGGGGGTGTGTTGGAAGTCTCACATCGACTAGAGATAAGACCAAATTATAATACATAAGTGAGGTAAAAACCTCACCTTATAAGCCCGTTTTGTGGGGTTGAGTTAGACTTAAAACCCACTTTCTAATATGGTATCAAAGCATCAGGTACCTTGATTGGAGAATCTTGGGTTTTTAAGATTTCTCTCCCCTATTCATCCATGACTTCTTCTGTTGCTGTCTCTTCTGACCTCTCTTTTTGTCACCATCGCATTTGACCCGTCCATATATGTTTTTTTTTCTCATGGAAAAGATGGTTTGTTGTTAGTTTATTTATAGTCGTGGTGGCTCTCCAACAATTGTCTCTTTTTCCAATGGTGGC
This sequence comes from Vigna mungo, assembly GCA_036885675.1. Taxonomy (NCBI): domain Eukaryota; kingdom Viridiplantae; phylum Streptophyta; class Magnoliopsida; order Fabales; family Fabaceae; genus Vigna; species Vigna mungo. The sequence goes on from CP144695.1 coordinate 2,766,823, forward strand.
ATTCCTTAAGGGCGATTTGTAAGAAGAGATTTACATGGAGCAACCTCCCAGATTTGTTGCTCAGGGGGAGTCTTCTGGGTTGGTATTTCGTCTTCTATGTCGTCTTGCAAATCATTAGCAATTTGGTGTCTTTCGAGTGCAGAAACATATATTTTCATTAAGTCTTTATGGATTATATTAGTAACAAGTTTGGTATATACGATTTGTATGCACCAGCTTGAGGGGGAGTGTTAGATATATTATCTTTATTTTATATTTATCTTTTATCTTTATCTTTAGTTAGTTTGTTATTATTTCTTATTTGTATTTTTGGCTTAGCCCATATTTCTTCTATTATAAATAGAGAATCCTATGTGTGTATTTAACACAAGGGAGATTAATCCCAAATATAGTTTTTCACTATATTCAACAATAAAGATATCGGTCATTAGAATTAAAAGGTTAACATTACGGAAGATGAAACTATTTAGTGTAATAAAAATAGTTATATTTTTTCAAACTTTATTTAGACAATAATTAAACTTTACAGTTACATGATATAATATATATAGGTTTAATATCTATTTTGGTTCCTTGGTTTGTTAGGTTTGTTCAAAATGGTCATATTTTTTTTGAGATGTTCAAGTTGATCATTTTTGCTTACGGCGTTAAAAACACTAACCCAATTTTTCATTACGTGGCAATATCAATCCAATTGACATGGTACCTTTAAAAAGTTGCTTTGACATTCGAGTTGCACACACTGAAATTAACTACTTGTTATGCTCCTGGCCTTCAGTGAGACCTATTATTGAGGAAGTGAAGTTGTTAGGGTTTGATCCTTTGAAAGCAGTTTCGTTTTGGCGCTTCAAGCTAAAATGACTGTTTCGAAACCTCTTTGGGATGCCAAACTCGACGTCTTGAAGAAATGAGGTTGGTCTAATGATGATAAAGGATAAAATTCAGTTTCTTTCGTGTCAAATTTTTCATCAATGATTTGAACTCCATCACTCATCTTTCACTTTTTTCCATTATAGTTGGTATTTCTTCTTATTTACAACATATATTTCTAATAGAATCAATGTGAAATTTGCAAACATATCTATCCTTCTCCATATGCCGAAAAAAAATAGGCAAAACATAATTACTTATGTTTTGTTGAGGCACCATTGAGTTTTGGATGTTAAAAATAATTGATTATTTTAGGAAAAAAAAAACCTTCCTATTTGTGATATAGGCAACTTTTTGTAGTTTGTAATTTGTAAGTTATAATATATGACCAATTGGTAAATGCTGATAATTTCCAATATAAATCTATTGTTCATTTTCTCATCTTAGCTTTTTCGTTACCTTAAGTGTTTTTTTTTTTCTATTGATAAATGAAAAAAAAAAAGTAGAATCACTTTAAATAAATGTAATAAATCAAATAGAAAGAACAAAATATATATATATATATATATATATATATATATATATATATATATTATAATGGATTGTGCATATTTTTATTTACTAAATTACTATAGCGCTTGATAATCCATTATTCATTTGATAATTGATTAATTCAAAATTCTTCATATTATATTTTTTCAGGACATAATTCATTATATTCTACGTGATAATGAAAAAAAAAAAAAGTAGAATCACTTTAAATAAATGTAATAAATCAAATAGAAAGAACAATATATATATATATATATATATATATATATATATATATATATATATATATATTATAATGGATTGTGCATATTTTTATTTACTAAATTACTATAGCGCTTGATAATCCATTATTCATTTGATAATTGATTAATTCAAAATTCTTCATATTATATTTTTTCAGGACATAATTCATTATTATTCTACGTGGTCGATTATTTCTTGTTTTTATACGATGTATTTTTTATATTTATTTTTTAAAGGAAATTTTGATAATTACTATAATTATATGACTGTAATCTATATTTTATTCTTTTAAATCAACCATAATTATTTTCAAGTGTTATGTTCTTTTCTTTCTTACTTTCTTTTTACGTTATTTTTTTTTTCATTTCTAGTATACTTTCATTGTAAAAGTCATAAAGTAGAGTTTTAATTTATATGTTCTGAATCTCATTATATCACGCAATTTAAAAATCACACACATATTTTTCTTATGTAAGTTTTCTTATAAGACTTCTTAACGCTAAATTATTCACTATTTAACCTAAAAATGTTTGTTATTCTGAAATATGTCTAAGAAACAAATATTGTTTTTCATATTAAAAAAATATTTCTTTTTTATTCTTATGAATCAAAATCTTAAATTTATTGTTATATCAACAATTATAACGAAAAATTCTACAAAATTCAAAGTTTTATAAAACTTGTAACTCTAAATATGACTTCTCTTCTGGAGATGTTTAGTCAAACTTTGAGCAACCGAAACTCTAAACAACGTGTTTTGGGTGATTTTTGGTTTATTCATAAGAACTCGAGATGTAAAAATAAGGCAAAATTTTGTAAACCAAAACATATATTTACTTTTTTTATAAGTTATGGATTTTTTTTTAAGAGAGAAACTTTTGTTTAAAACTAAATATGTTTTCAATTTTTGAACTTTGTACACTATTAAAATTCATCTATCTTAAATTTTAGTACATTTTAATTCTCAAATTTTAAAATTTAATAAATATAATCCTTTTAATTAACAACATTAATTTTTTTATAAATGTTAAACTTCATTTCAAACTAAAACGACTACCCTTAAAAGTCGATTGATACGTTAAAACAATTCAACACAGATATATTAAAGAAAAGTATATCTATTTATTTTTAAAAATTTAAAGATCAACTATATTAAAATTTGAAACAAAAAAAGAATTTTAATTTTACATCAAAATTTAAAAACTAAAAACGTATTTAACTTTTTGTTTATGATTTTATGAAAACGATACAAGAGGGGCTAAGAAAATAAAGAGAAGAAAAAGATGTCACAGGCATTACCTACCTCCCATTAAGCTCTGTGACCAACTTGAGCAAATGATTAGCACCAGAGGTTTTGTCTAAGATCTCAACATGGCAGATAGCAATGCTCCAAGTGAAGTTTGACACCCTTCAAAATATCCATGAGTTGAGCTTCAAAGGATGTGCAAAAGCCACATTTCTTAGCAGTAGGCCAATGCAGAATCCATTGTTTTGACAGCAAAAGAAACTTATACGCTAAAACAAAAGGCGTTGCAGAAGATTTAAATGTACCATTCTATATAAACAAATACCATATTTGTTCTTTTAATGGTACATGGTAAGAAGTTTATCTGACATGCATAATTTCAACTACAGTGCATAGCCCTCCAAAGAGAAACCAAATGCCTGTGACAAACAACTAAAAAGAATCCATCCTATGCTAACTTATCATAAATATTAAAACACCATGAGACTTTGACAGTGTCACATGCCAATAAACACTTGTCTTGGACCTAAAACTTCAGCACCATCACATGTATATATATTCCACACTTCTCAAAAGTAACTGACGCAAGAATAAATTCAATGAATGTATCAAGTTTGCAAGGAAAAAAAAAAGGGTTGGTCTGAACAAACCTATTCTCAATACCCCCAACTATATAATTTTTTCTCTTTTAAAACTTCCTCATTCCAGCTTTGTCTCCTGTCTGTTCAGGAACAAAAAGGGTGAGGAAAAACCACCAGAGTGCTAACCAGCAAGAATTGTTAGCCTATTCTTTCATAGCTTGCATGGAATGAGACATGTACTGGAAGATATTCCCAGCAATCAATAGCTGGAGGACCACAATACTCATCATCTACACCATCGACCGACGACAACTTTCAGCGACCTGTCTTTGCGCGTTTCATTCCACTGGAGTTGAATGGAGACACACTACCACTTGGCCCTGGACTCTCTTCTCTGAAATTTGAATTCAGCATAGCAAGTTCACGCAACTGCTGCCTCTTGATGTAGTCCTGTGACTCCTCCTGCATTTCAAATGTTGATCAAATGAAAATTTAATCACTCAGATGAATCGGCAAACTGGTAGATAATGGAAAACTTCAGAGTTCTTTGTTTCCATGAATAAAATGGGTGTGCAGAAAGAGCAGAAAAGAGAAGAAAAACAGATCTACAGTGTTTTAACATGTTTTCCTCGGGTGGAGAGTCAGAGGTCATTTACAGTTAGAAGTAACTTGGATAGAATATTTGATAGGAAACAAGGAAAAGAAAAGTGTATAAAATCAAATTTCCAACAGAATCCTAGGACATCAACCAACATGGATTTTAGTCTTGTAATTTTGAAAATAAAATGAAGGTGGAAAATGTCCTACGTATATCCAATACCAATACCAATATGCCTGCATACACTACCCAGATTTTTTTAAATTGGAAAAACTGTTTTTACATCCCCTTATGCTTCTTTCTCCTATCTCACAAGCTGCTACAACTTTGTACAACCTTTTTCTGCGACATGTTTATAAGGGTAGGAGAAAGAAACTTCACATATGGTCTAATAGCCATTTGCAAGCCCAGATAAGGGAGGGGGTTGTGTTATGCATTTGGAGAAAAACTCGCCAGTATAATACAGGATCATGTAGACTTTAATTGAGCTGAATGTGTGATACATGTATGCAATCCCACACAGTGGGATAAAGCTTTGTTGTAGTTGTTGTTTATGAGGGAGAAATGTATGTTGACATAAACACTACAAAGACACGTAGCTGTACTTTTTTGTAAGATCACATTGAATCCTTTTTTTCTTTTTTTCAAATTGTGATAATCAACTAATATGGTTGCGTATGAATGAGAAGTGATTAATGTCTCTTGACAAATACAATAGTCTACATAAAATACTTTTCTCAAAGATCGATTTTTATCAAATCACCTACTTTACTAAAATCTGGCATGTATACTGATCTTCATCACATCAAACAAGTAAATGGTGGGATATGAAAACAAATTAACTATCCAAATTAGAAGTTAAGAACAAAAGAAATAAAAGGTCTCTTTATGCTCTGTTAGGAAAAGTGCAGTTGAACAACAGTCAGCACACTCTGCATAACAGATAAAGATATAGGGTGAATGAGCATACCACAGGCTTGAGCAGTTCTTCAATAATTTCCTGAGCCTGCCTGAGCCTTATTTCAACAACATTGGCTGGTAAGTCAGCCTCAATCAAAATGTGCAGGGGTTCATTGAGATGCTCATAGCCTGGTCTTCCTCTTAATTTCTCCTCCTTAAAATTGAGAAATAAAGAGCAGTTTCAGTTGATACAAGTATGATTGAGTATATAGATCATTTATGAGTACGTTGTAAATAAAACCTTGAAAATTATGCTTATCTTCATTACCTTGTCTGGATCCTTTATTGAACCTTTTCCCCTAATATACACACGACACCCAGTTGTAGCTTCTACACGTTTCAAGGAATTGCCTCTAGGCCCCAGAAGCCTTCCAACAAAATTGAACTGATGCAATAATGGACAACATACTTTTATTAGTTAAATAAAGATGGTAGATATTTCAGTTCCAGAAAAGATAAAAACAGCTATCTGATTTATCAAATGAGTTTGTATAAAAGCTCACATTGGGATATGTATCTACTGGAATTTCCAAGCGCAATATCCTCTTAACAGTGAATGAACTAGGACTTGCAGGTGCACTTTGCCAGTCCATTGTCATTCCAGGGGGTCCGCACAACCTCTGTGTTTTTACAGAGAAAGCGATGTTGATATATAAAAGTTAGAAATGATCATGTTAAACAACAAAAACAAAAGATAATTTTTTTCGTCATAAAAACATAAATCAATAAGCAGCTAGCATTTTCAATCTCATGATGAAACAACAAATCAGGAAATTCTACAAGTTTGAATGAATGAAGGAATCAAAGAGATGATATGCAGAAAAGGCCCTGGAAGAGGCAGCTGTCAAACTTTTCTGCTAGTCAGATGGTATATTACTTTACTATCATGAATAATAACACAAATACAGGATCAATCAGATTTTATGTTGGATATCATAGCCTACCTTATTAAGCAAGGAAGACACCATCATGAAACTGTTAGCAGTACAAATTATTGGTTGAAGAGAAGACTCAATCCCTTAGTCTGCTTGAATCATATTCAAACAGAGCCTAAGCTTACATATCAAGCATCGATTCACTAGTATACATATTTTTTCCAATCTTACATCATGTAAAACTTGCATCTCATTTTTTATGCAAGTTTATGCCTTCTCTAGAGTGTTAACATGTACAACTAATTCCGAAACACATAAACGTATAAAAACAGCTTATATGTAAGATAGACATGTAAGAAGCAGGCCTTGATGTGAGTCAGTGAGTTATGGGTCTAACGTCAGAAATTGATGCATGAGATCTTGAAAAATAACCTAATGCCAGTATGTAAGACAGATCTTTGACTTGGATCACATCATCAATTGAATGCCTTAGTTCTTATATGGGTGGGAATTACCTCTTTTTTTCAGGACCTCAATCATAGAGTAAGGTTGCACTTAGAATTAGGGTATCATATGATATGACATAAGCGCTTGGTAAGAGATTAGGAGAATTTATAAAATAGTTTATGATATGTCTATTAGATTATCTCAATATGCACTTCAGGATAGCTTGTAGAAATGACTTCCAACTTAAATAAAAACCTTTTAAGCCAACTTCCTCTTCAAATAAAGAAATAAGTTATATGTAGTGATAACTTGAATTGTTTACCTAAATCCATCCTAGATGTGGTGTATGAAGCACTTAAGTCCTATATGGGTAAAACTCTCCTAAATCATTTATAGGAGAACAAAATCAAGGAGGTAAACTGAATCGAGTTTTTCCCATAAGCCAAAGGCAATTTATGCACTTAACTTTTGTAGAAGCTCTTTCATTTAACTTCTCCAGAAGCTAAAGCATATAAGCTGAATTTAGTTTATGGGAGAAGCTAAATACATTTTACTTTCATATTTTCTTATCTTATAAATAGTTATCAAGATATTTAAGCAAATGGGCCAAACTGGTTTGGTTGGTCTATTTGTCTATCTTCTTTGCCAGAGATAGAAGGATTCCCTGGAACCCTCTGGAGTCCGTACTTGTTAATCTTACTCCCAATTCCTTGATCAATCTCTTGACAAAAAAGCTTTTTTCTTCACATCACCTTTGAAAGCTATGGCATTTCTTTGAAGGTGAATTGTTTATTTGGATGGTGGTACATAATAGGATAGGATTAATATGAATTATTTGTTACAGAACTGCAACTCTCACAAAACTCTATATATCCCAAAGTCCACACTATATACTCTCTGGCTATGAGAAAAACAGACTTCTATTTCTGTGGGGTGAACTGAAGTGGAGGCTTTCTAGTATTTTTGGTCAATTTGGGTTTGTACACTTGTCTGAAACATTCTCTATTTTCTCACTTCAAAGCCTTGAGATATTTAAGGAGGCAAGGGTCTTTGGCAACATGCAATGTTTACTGCTATTTGGTGACTATGAAGGGGAGGAATGTCAAAATTTTCACTGGTAGTTACTTGCATCGTCGTATTTTATGGGATAAATAGGTTTTCTTAAATTTTTTAGCTGATGGATAATTTAAAGGAGTGCACCTTGGGTGGATACTCCAAGAGAGCTTAAATGAAATGATTCCTTGATCTTCTCCGGTCTCTTTTAGGACGATATTGTAACATCCACTCTGGTACTCACACATCTACTCACTTTTTCATGCAAATGTTTGATTTTGTTGTGATATTTTAAATATCTAACAAATGTATGGGGCTTAAACTTCAGTAGTGATCACTCATCTCATTTAGTAATCCTTGGTTTTCAATATTTTCCAGTAATTCAGAGTATGTAGTCAAACACTCAGTTCACGTCACACCTGCTTTCAAGAAACTGCTTTGAAGAACAGAAGAGTAGGTCTTGTCCGTGTGGTGGCCTTAAACCCCACCTTACAGAATTTTTTGCTACTATTACTGTTATTATTAAAAAGAGAATACAATGATTTAGGATACATTAGGCTTCATGAATAGATGATAACAGCATTATATAATCCATGTAGTCATGCTCGCTTAGTAGCAAGAATAATGCTTGATTGCTGTTGATGCTGAATACAAGGAATATATTATGAGTATTTTTAAAAATTCCTAATGTATGGAATTAGACTAGACAAACATTGTAGGCATTTATAACAGCTAGTTACTACATAGTATCCAAATGCTTATGGATACATATATATGATATACTCAAATAATATAAGGAAAAAAGTTGAGGATATGAAGTTCAGATGCTACAATTGATAATCTAAAGGCAGTCACCTCCTGCTGAAGGCTATTCCATCCACCCAACCCTGTTCCACTGACATTGGACATAAGGTTTGAAGAAGCCATAGGACTAGGGCTTCTATGCCGAAGTCTATCGAAGTCACCAAAACCTTGGTTGGATAACATTCCAGAAACTCTTAATATTTCTGCACACGAAAAACAATTGAAATGAGAAACCAATGCATAGGGTCAAAAATCAAGACATATTGAGTGATGAATTATCTCAGAAAATATTTCATTCAAATGTGGACATCATTTGCAGTGAACCATATCACAGAAAGACTAAAGGAAGCAGATCGACAAGCCTTAAATATTTGGAAGGAAGTCTAACGAAGTCAACAGTCCCAATGTTAATGGCACCAGCATTCTACACATTATTTACAAACCAAGCTCTTCTCCAAGAGTGAAAAGCCATGCCAAACACTTCAATTCTTTAAATTGTGAACACCTACAAGAGTACATGCTTTGCAAAGATGGGATTTTCCCTAAGTCCTCAAGTAAAAAGAATGCACAATCCGTTCAAATTCAAATTAATCCCATGAAAATATATTTAGGACTACGAAAATCAGAGAAATATTATATCCCGCCATTAAATTAATCACCGGTTGCATAAGCTTAACACTGTGAAGGTACATTTCTTCCAACATTCAGACACCATCCAACAGGGGATACATATAAACAAATTTTATTTCAATTTGAATGACTCCTTTGATGAAAAAAATCAGTATCAAGTGAAGTGCGAAGGGATGGTGCAACCACAATGATGATGGATGACAGGAAGAGGAATCAATGCACGATCAAGTCTATCGTTGGTTTCCATTGTCCATGACTATTGACACAGATAAAAGGTTTGTGACACGATCTGACACACACACACATCAAGCATACTTCAATAAACAATAAGAGAGCAAAAACAATAAGGGATAGATCCACAAACAACAAAAGACCTTGATTTAGGAGGCGGCTGCATATGGGAAGAGCTTGCATGAAGGGTCCAAGCTTCTGATGTTCTGCCAGCAACTCTGATAGGTACTGACTGCAAAAACAATAACCACGCTTTGCTTTTGTGAATCAACAACACACAAATTCATCCAAGGCAAATCAAACACACAGGGCCAAATCCAAAGGGTGTTCCGCCGAGAGTTCAAGATTGTGTCTTTTTCCAGTTTTGATCTCAAAAACATCACAAGAAAAAAATAAACCAACCCACCTGTCCACGTCAGGATTGCTCCTAATCTGAGGAGAAGCAGCTCTAGCAGGAGAGAAGTTGGGATTGTACAAGCCTGACATGGCTCACTTTTTCTTAGTTTTCCTCAAGGATTGGAAGAAAAAACCACCAGCCTCCAAAAAAAAGTTGAAAAAGAAGGTTTAGTTGGTGTAGTTCTTGCAGAAGAAAAAGGGGATACAGAGCACCATCAATTAAGGGGGGTCTGTAATAAGGAGAAAAACGAAAAAGGGTGGACAGTTCTCTCTGAATTTTACACAAAAGGAAGCAACAAATAAATATTTATTTATTTCCTTTTTCTTTCTATTCTCTCTCTGTCTTAGTCTTAATATTTCTCTTTTTCTGCCTTTTTTTTCTAAACTAATATATTTTCCTTGTCCACAGGCTGCCTTGTAAAAAACAAATACAAAAACAAAAAAGTTGATGACAGTCCTGAAATGGAAGGGATCTTTATAAGGAAACAGCAGGATGCAGCTAAAGTCTAGGCAGTAAAAGGTTACTAGATTTTGTTTGTGACAGTAAAAAAATTTCACAGCGACCAAGGAAGGGAAGTGTATTTTTTTCACATGAAAGATCCCTCGACAACATAACAAACACAATACTATACAACTGTATATACAAAAATCTTAAAAGTGGAACAGTTTTCATAGTATGAAAGTGAAGTGATTAAGGTAACGTAGGTTTGATAGGAGTGGGAAAAGGTAAAAGGGTATATAGGGTACAACAAAAACAACAAGTTGAGACGCGTGTTAGGCATGCAGAGAATCATAGGCGTAATCTAATCAATCTAATGTTAGTGTTTGTATGCAAATACTACAAAGAAACTGTAGAATTAACAGTGTTTTGGGAGAAGAGAGAACGCAAAATGTGAATGAATCAATGGCCAACGATAATGATGTTTGCCAACGCGGTCTTAGCTGGACCGTAACACTGCACACTCTCTTACAAATCTACCTCACCATACACACTCAACTACGTCGTTTTGAAGCTCCATCTCAACCGCTAGGTCCAACGTCAATCCTTGTTTTTCCACATTATTATTATAATATTAGCATTACAACAGTCCCATTTTTTAATAATGTTACAAAATTCTTGTTCTTCAGTTGAATAATGTTATCATTGAATTGCGCTTGTATTCTGTTCCCTCTCTATTTTGATTGAACACCCTTCTCATTTTCTCATCAGAATTATCATTTTTGTTTTTCAGATCCTCATAAGATAGCAATGGTTTCATTAAATTTCACTTTGTATTTATAGTATCTTATGCATCTGCACCTACCTATAATAAATAACCCTACCTGGTGCTGTTAGAGCCATTTTTGCTGCTCTCATTCATACCATTATTTGACCCCTGGGAAATGAAAATGCTGTGGAAGACACTGTCTCTATATTCACTATAAGCCATTCCATTTTCTTATATATTTTTTTCTTGTATAGTATCAATTGCCAATCTTTGCATTCTGGCTTCTTCTTCTCTCTTACCCTTTTTTTTATTACATTTTCTGGGTCTAGAAAAGGTGTAAAAAAAAAACCTTTGACTCCCTTCTACGATGAGTTTCATGTCATAATTCACAATAAATTATTAGGCTGAATGAATGCTTTTGCTTGAGTATATACACTATTTTTACCTACCTTTTTCCTTCTTTTGATAATTTTGCATTTATTTTTCTAGATGTCGTATGAGATAAGGATAAATCAATCTATCTACATACAATAAAAAGTTTAAAAGATATGAATGTACCTAATCCAAGGACTTCAAAAGTCAAAATTCTTTTATTTTTCAATATTAGCGGTAACTCATCACAGATTTAGATATCTATCAGAGAATCATCAGATTTTCCTTTTTCTTAGAAATGAATTAATAGAAATAGGTGAAGGGAAAAAGTATTAAGATTTTAATATTAAAGATAAAACAAAAGATGGTAGGGGCAGAGTAGGGAAAAGAGGTTGGTGTTGTAAACTATAGAACTGTCCACAACCACAAGAAGACAATGTACAAGGTGGGCCATTGTTTTAACTGAATGCTTCAGTGCCTCTGACTCAATTGGCCGTAGGAGAAGAATCCTAAGATGTTTTATGCAATAAAATAGAAAAATACACCATTTTCTTTTGCCCTTTGATTCCTTTCTCCCACAAGGCATGTGTATGTTTCAGTCTTTCTCAAAAAAACCAAAGTAAAAAAAATAATTGACAATATTGTATTTTCTTAATAAGGGTGGCAAGAAAAAAATTCATGGACTTTTTAGTTAAAGGGGAAAAGAATATTTCTTTGTTATTTTTGGTAATAAATAGTAGTAGGGAGGGGATGGTCCATTGGTCCCAACCACACCAGGCAAATTGACACACTTATACTATTATAGAAATAAATGTTCCTTTCTCTTTCTATCTTTTTTATTAACTTTTTTTTTGTTTGTCAAATTGAAGATGAACTTGGTCAAGTTAAAAGTAATATAATTTTATATATTTTGGAAGTGAATGAGAAAGATAGAAGATAATGGAAGAGAGTGAGAGTGAGGAACAATGATCTCAACTAACAATAGACTTTTTGTTTCAAAAATAATACCATGAGTCAAGAAAAAGTGTCTAAAAAAAAGTTTGGGTTCAGAATAGTCTGAAAAGATTCGGACAGGTCATGTCTTCCCAATTGAAATAGGTTGTGGTCAGCAGTAGCATCAGTACTCCAGAAATTAACAGCTCAGTAAAACCTAACATTTTTCCTTCTTGTATTTGTTTGTGTTTATTGATAGTTTCAAAAAATGGTTGGCCTTATTAATTTTAGTTTTAGTACCATGCAGGGTTTAAAAAGTTAACAAATTTGCCCTAAGTAACAGCTTATAATGGAATAATGATATACCAAGCTTTTACATTATCAATATAATCTACTTTAATTGTTTTAAGTAATATGTACGCCAATAAAATTATAAAATAAATAAAACATGTATTTTTAATCTTTCTAACCTACTTTATTTTTAGCATTTGCTTTTTACATAAAGTATTGATTGTACATTGATTATATATATATATATATATATATATATATATATATATATATATATATATATATATATATATATATATATTCAAATAATAAAATGATAAAACAACACTGCGTTTATTACTAATTTTAAAACTTTATCAGGCATAAATTTGCAATACAGCAAAATATTATACTTTGCCTTTTGTTTTATTATTTATTTTCAAGATTTAAAAAATGGTTTTAATAAAAATAATATTTGAATGTTTTAAAGACCAAAACAACGAAAATAAGGAAAGATATGAAAACACTTGACAAGTTTTTTATTATTATGTTTGTATGTGGATTTGAAGTTGGATTTAAAGAGAATAAAAATGACTGGATTCCAAGGAAAAGAAAAGTGAAAGTAAAGTCTCTTTATATTAAGAAATAGTCACCGAGTGAAGGATATTATTTTTCTAAACTATTTTTTTAGAGCTTTTTTTTTTTAACATTTATCTCTCTTTTTTTATTTGAATATTGAAGACCACTAGAATGATTTTTAATCCTTTTTTAAGTTTCTTACGTTTTTCTCTTGCATTTGGATATATTTTGCATGTATGTGTCTTTAGGGTCATCTATATAATTATTTGTTAATCAGTGATCATGTTGGTATGACCTAATCGTTTTTGTATTGTTTCTACGTATAAATAAAGCATCTTTAAGTTTGAAGGTGGCTTGGTTTCTTATAGCAATTGGGCTATTAACAATTGCTAAAGGAATCTAATTCTAATTTGTTTCGATGGAAATGTTTGAATGATATTAAGATACCTTTGATAGTTGAGTTTCTACAAGAATGTAAAGTTTTGATTTAGTTCGATTTGTGAATTAATCGAAGAGTGTTTACTTTGCATGTTTAGGCATGCACTATAGTAGTTAAATGTGTTATGATTGTTGTTGTGAGTGCCTAGAATTGTATTAGGTATGTTTTATAATCTATATATAGCATGAATTAGTTGGTTTTTGTATGGATGAGTCACTTGAAAATTGCATATTTCATTTTCTAAAATTATACAAACTCGTTGTGCGAGAGGTATGCTTGTTGTGAAAAATTTTCCAGTGCCAGGGTCATTAGACAAGGTCTCTAGTCGTTGAGCGAGTGGATGATCTCATTGAGAGAGACTTACATAGTTGTCCATTCATTTCCATTTGAAGTGTTTTATATGTTTTTATATAATTATGATAAGGTTATGAGTTAATAATGAAATTATCTATGTATATGATTTGTGTGGATGGTGTGCACTTATCCAAGATGGATTAACCTTAAGTTCCTTCAATGTATACATTGATATATGAATTCAGTACTGGAGGTTATCTTGACACTCTAATAACCATATATACTAATGTATAGGATAATGAGTTATGTGGTGAGAGTAGCAGGAGATACTAGTCTAGGAACTTTACCTTGACCTAAGACGATAAGTGATTAATCTTGTGTGTTGTAGGGTAAAACTCATTTGGAATGGCTTTGCAGAATAGTAAAGGCTACCACAATTGCAAAATTTACCAAAGTATATTGATGCATGTATTTAGATAATTGATTCTTACATAGTCTTTACTTGTGACATGTTTGTCTTTATGGATGAATTATATGTGTTTTAACTTTAGATCTATTATATGAAAATTCCTTTTCAAATTACCTTACCCTTTCACTATATTGTTATGTTTTGTGTTTCTTTTCTTCTTTAACAATGATATTATTAATCAATGTGAACAAATGAAGAAGCATAAGTGAACCTAACTTAAGAAGGAGACAATGTACTTGTCTAGTTCTTAAGCGTTGGTTCTGATTATATAGGATCTTTTTTAAAGACTATATATTTTTTATTCTGATTGTAGTTTTTGTGAGTTATATATATCTTTTGTATATATTTTGTTGCTATGGTTATATTGTGGATAAATGTAATGACATTTTCTCGAGATGATGAATTATTTGTTTGTGATTATGTGATGTTTTATTTTAAAAGAATTATTATATTAAAATGGGATGTTTAATGTGATTAGTTTGATATATTAGAAAAATATTTTAATTGATAAAATTGTAAATTATTGAGTTTAAAAAATAGTTTAAATAAAATGTTGTTAGTGTAAATAATGTAAAAAGTAAAATGTGAGTTATTATTTAATATAAAAAAGTTTTAATTGATTAAATTATATTAAAATAAAATAAGATTATTATTATTATTATTATTATTCTTTTCGGCTGTTTCTTCTTTATAAAACAAGAGGAAGAATAATGGATTATCCACTCACATGCACCACTAAGAATCAATTATATATGAAAAGAGAGTGAGAAAAATCTATTCTCCATACACACTTATGGCTATTAAGAATCGATTCTCCCTCATGGTTACCTTAGGAAATCATACCTCTAACAAATGTACTAGCTTCATAAACCTCTCCTTGATCCCAGAGTTTCTTATAACTTTACACACCTTCATAGAGTCTACACATATCTACCTTTTTCACAAACTAACTATAGCCAACACAACAACCACAACACATAATGAAACTAAAGAGATATGTAATCTCACAAGTGATGAAGTGTTTCTTAACGTTAGAATAAAATAAAATAAGGCTTAATAGCCTTTTTTTGTCCCCATATTTGCTCTTTTTTGTCAAAAAGGTCCCTGGTTAAAAGAAAGAGTCAAGTTGGTCCTACGTTGGTAAATATTGTGTCAACGTAGTCCATTCCGTTAAACAAAATGTGATGGAGTTAATTCATTGATGATGTGGCAGTAGACAGGGATCATGTGTCATTACTTAGCTGTATTCCTAGTGACATGTTATATAATTGGATCTTGAGGTGAATATTCAGGAATTGGGTCTTTAAAATTGGGGAAAAATTTGTTCTTGATGGATAAAAACAAAGTTAGGGTTCTTCAGCTACATTGCGAGAACACGCTACAGTGGTAGGTGGGTGTCGTTCTTCTTGTTTGTCTTCTTCTCCATTATGTTGTTGTTGGTTAGGGTTTGGATTTTGTTATGGTTTGTTTGCAGTAGCTTGGTGGTTCGTCGTTGGCGAAGTGTTGTTCACTCTTTCGTAGTTGCTTGGCTTTGAAGTGGCAATGTCTTTGAATTAAGGTTGTTCATCTTGCTCATGGGGGAGCTCTTGTGGTGGTTCATCGAGAGGTTTCGGTGGAAGCCAAATATGCTATTGTGGGGAGGTTGTTGTGTTGAGAGTGGCAAAAACAGTTAAGAACAAGGGCAAACAATTTTGGGCTGCCCTAATTACAAGGTTAGTAGTTTAAGTTTTATGATTTTATATTTTGGTGATTAATGGACAATAGTCATTTTGGTGATTACATTGTGTTGGATATTTTGAACAGCGGACAAGAAATGAAGAACTTCAAGGATGCAATTTCTTTAAATGGCGTAATGAAGATAATGTAGATGATGGTGGCATAATCATTGCTAGGCAAAGGAGAAAGATTAATAGCCTAGAGAAATCTCTTATGGGTTCTCAGAAAAGGGAAAAGATGTTAATATGGATGCTATGTTTTATGGGGTTAATTAACATCACCCTTGTTTGTATTTTGTTTAAAAGACCATGATGTCTTGTATTAGACAGTTGTCATTGCTATAGTAGTTTGGGAACTTTAGACAGTTGTATTAGTCAGTTGTATTTTGTAATACGATGTTATCTAATGAATGAGAAATGTCAATTTCTGCAGCTAAATTTATGCTTTCAATATACATTTTTAGTGATATATAAAACATAAGGACATTGAAGTTTAGATTGAAATGCACAATGAATATACATCATTGATAGTGCAGTGACAATAAAATGAGGAAGTGGTTTAAGCACAATCATTGTAACTCAAATTAATACCATAAATGAGGAAGTGGTTTAAGCAGAATCATTGTAAGTGAAATGAGATTTTCAAATAGAGAGTATATCAATGTGCAGTAAAATTGTTGCTTCTTAAAGTGCATTGGACGAAAGCAACACCAAATGAAAAACTTTAAAGCATGAAAAGCAATTCTTTACATTTTATAAGTGGTTAAAGAGCTAAGGTAAGTTATATTTTTAGATCACTGTCCCCTGTTCTCCATGTTGACTACTGCACTGGATTGACAAAGTGTTTCACAACAAAGATCCATTTCACTGTCATCAGAATATACTTAACAAATTGGACTTCAAATGCACATTGAAAAGATAAACTGTCATTCAAATTCAGATAAATTGTCATTACTGTCATTGTTGTTCATGGTTAAATACATCATGAAGCAGGATTCAAAATACATATCAAACTTAACAACATAGCCAATTCAAAACGAAGTTCTAAATATATATCAAAGTTTACAAAATAGCCAACACTAGGCTTTAACATACTTCATGTAAACATTTTTTTAGTTCTAAATAAGTTCTAAACTCTTGTTGTTGTTGGCTGAGTTTGTCCAACTTGGCATTGTGTAAGATGAGAAGGTCCTGTAATTGGTTGAGTTTGTTCAACTTGGCTTTCAGGTTGGTGACTTGCTTGAGATTGGCTTTCAGGTTGGTGACTTGCTTGAGATTGACTTTCAGGTTGATGACTTGCTTGAGATTGGCTTTGGTTTTCTGGAGGAGCTTGTGGGCAATTATTTCTGTTATGAACAAACTGTCTACATATGCCACATCTCTTACGAGTTCCACCTTGCTTCAGTTGTGTGTCATCCTTTTTTAGCTCCCAAGGCTCTAGTCTTGTTTTCTTTTTTGGTCTACCAGGCAACACCTTTTAGGTGGAGGCAAAACATTAGTATGAGAAGTCATTTCCCAAAGGTCAGGACCATTGACAGGGTATATAATTGGCATGTATGCTTCTTGATATGTTGATCTTCTAAACCAATGAGGGATGCAATCTTTTCCATTGATGTTGACAAATGTCACGGCGGCTAGTGTATGACAGCATGGGATTCCTGATATAGTCCACTTTCTGCAATTGCACTCCACTTTATCTATGTCAACCACAAACTTTTCACCAACTGTTGAAGTGTGTTTGACCTCAAAAATTCTCAGTCATGACCAACTGCAATGATAAACAATGTATATCAGTACTTGAAGTAAAAAAAATTAAATATAAACAAGTCCAGATTAGGATGTATTCATGTGCGCAAACCTGTATCCAGTGTTTACTCATTTCCAATTCCTTATGAAATCGTTTTTTAATCTTTGGGCAAAGAGAACCTTCACATGTAGTTATTTTCTCTTTATTTGTTGCCCATCTCTTCATCAGGTACATACGAATGTCTTCCATCATTGTGATGATGAGCTTACCCCTTGCATTTACAATCACACCATTAAAAGCTTCTGACATATTATTCACTAAGGTGTCACAAGCAGCTCTCCCTGTAAACCTAGACCTTGACCAACATCTAGTTATACAAAGAACAAATCAAACATATCAACTACAAAAGCAAACAAAAGTAAAAAATCAGCAATGGATTTAAATGTTGGTTGTCATACCTTGGTGGAATGGCTATCAAATATTTAAATGCATCTTCATTGACACCTTTAATTTCTCTCATGACTGCCTCCCATGCTTGTGGGTGTGTTGATGATGTTGCCTTCTATAATAGACGTCTTAGAATTTGCCCAGGCCATTTCTTCCTAAAATTTGCATATATGTGACGCACACAAAACCTTTGGTCAACACCAGGTAGAAGTTCTTGTATTGCTGGTACAAGTCCCTTTCAAAACAATCATTCATAGTATACAAGTTTAAATACCACACATGAAGTTAAATTTGAATGTGAAATGAAGTTGTTGTATACTCACTTTTTGTTGATCTGAAATGAATGTCATTGTTGAACAAAGCTCCACACCACCAAGATCATCAATCAGCAATTGTAAAAACCAAGCCCTACTATCCTTATTTTCCACTTCCACTACTGCGTATGCCAATGGTAACATTTGCTCATTGCCATCTCTTCCAACTGCAGTCAACAACTCACCTCAATATTTTCCTTTCAAAAAACACTCATCCAAACCTATAATAGGCCTACATGAAACAAAGTTGTCCTTACAGGCTTTCAAACACACATAAAGTCTCTTGAATATTCGAGTGTCCTCACTAGGTTCAACATCAACTTTGACAATTGAACCAAGATTTGATTTAAGCAACTCATTTGCATAATCATATACTCGTTTATATTGTTCTTTAAAATCACCTTCAATGTTTTTAAAAGTCATTGCTTTTGCCCTACAGGTTGTAGACCGTGAAACACCTACGTTCCATTTCTTAGAAACTTTGTTTTGTAGGTTAATCAGATTAATATTAGGATTTTCTTTCATGATCTTCTCTAAACTCCTACTTAACCATTTTGTAGTCATTAAACGGATGTTAAATTCTCTACTGCATGTGTGCTTGTCTATAATCTTCCTTAACTGCCATGTACTTTCAGCTGCCTTATATGTACTATATGCATACCAAGTACATTTTCATTTAGCCCCACAACATTTGACACAAACTCTTCTTTTGTCATTTTTATAAACCTTTAATTTCCTACCATTCTCTACATTATACGTTCTTATTGCCTTTGTGAAATATTTTTTTTCAGGGAAGTACATGCCCACTTCCCATTTATATTGGTCCATACTTTTGGGCATTTTAAAATACCCAAAATCACCATATCCCTTTATCTCATCATCTGTGTTATCACTTACTACAACATTGTTTAAAGTCATATTCCCAACCACTTTAAGACAAACCCCTAGGTCCACCAACTTCTACATTGTCAGTACTTTCAAATATATCATCATAGTCTTCATCTCCATCCTCAGTTAATACATCCTCTTCAGACCCATTCCAACTTCTCACTTCATCCCCATGATGTCCCTCAACCTCTGCCTCAGCTTGTGCATCAACATGCTCTCCCTGCCTATCTACATCCACATCAACCTGTGCATGACCATGTGAATCCACAGCATCACCCTGTACCTCAGCCTCTACATCAGCTTCGACCTCAGCCTGTACCTCAATTTCTACATCAGCCTGTACCTCAGCTTCTACCTCAGCTTCTACCTCAGTTATTACCTCATCCTATACCTTAGTTATTACCTCATCCTGTACCTCAGCTTCTACCTTAGCCTATACCTCAGCTTCTACCTCACCCTCTCATCACCACTGCCTCAACCGCTCCCAAAACAGGACCATCATCCTTTTCAACAGTCTGACTCTCAACTTTTACTTGACCACTATGTCTCTCAATATGTGCTTGACCACTATGTCTCTCAACTTGGCCTTCAAGAAAGTATTCTAACATCTCAAGATACTGAGGCTCACAAACCATGTGTATAACAAACAGGTGAGCTTGACCCTTTAACATAGCAATTTTCACCAAATTACATGCACCTTTGTCATTAGATAATAGTTCCAACGAATCTTCTAACACAGGACCACGACCCAATGAATACCACAACTCCTTTACATTCCTATAACCCATCCCCTTCAAAATGGACAAAATTACAAAATAGCTCCATCTATCTGGGTCAATTTAAAAGTTGTGGTTTCACCATGCTGGTATTTGAATGTCCCATTATTCTCAAATTTACTCCCATGGTGAAAGACGACTTCAATGTCTGAATTGGCCATCTAAACTAATATCCAAATTGTTGTTAGACTACATTTACTTTACCCAACTAACATAAAAGTAATGTTTTTACTAACATCATAAAGAACAACAAGTTTTGACAATTAAACACATGCTTAACAGAAATGTCATCTACACTACAAACAAAATAATACTATGGGGAACCATAAACACACCAGACAATAAAGAAGTAAAACAACTTTGTACGGGGACCACAAATACAACATAGTGAAATATTTCCACACACCATAATGGGGGACGACAACGACACTGGGACACCACAAACAAACCAAAAGCACAGATAATGGGGGACATAAAATAAAGAAACCATACACAAATAAGATTTTTTTAGGGAGAGGGACCACAGTGAAAGCAACAACACACACAATAAAAGCTACCATACACACCTTCGAATGACGATTTTCGAAACTCTGTAAATGCGCGTCCAACTCCCCTACGTTCAGTCAACGAAATCTTCCTTAACCGTCTTAGTCTCTGTTGGCAATGCGCGATTCTCATCTCTCTCGTCTCAGTCTCTGTTCGCACAAAATCAAAATGCCCTAACTATGTCCGTGCCCTAAATGAGTTTTTCCCCAATTTTAAAGACCCAATTCCTAAATATCTACCTCAACCTCCAATTATATAACACGTCACTAGGAATACAACTAAATAATGACATGTGACCTCTGTCTGTTGCCACATCATGAATGAATTAACTCCGTTACATTCTATTTAATGGAATGGACTACGTTGACACAATATTTACCAACGTAGGACCAACTTGACTCTTTCTTTTAACTAGAAATCTTTTTGACAAAAAAAGAGCAAATATAGGGACAAGAAGACTATTAAACCATAAAATAAATATTAAAAGCTAAAAATTAGAAGTTATTTTAATACAGCTATAAAAGTTAGATATAAGTTGAAATAACGTATAAACAAGGTTGTGTTTGTTTATTTTGTAAAATGAAAACAAATCTACACAAACAGAGGGAAAACAAAAGAAAGTGGTTCCTGTTTGGACAGTTTTGTAATTTTAGTTTAATTTTTAATTTATCTTTTAACATGACGCTTTTCTACAATAGAGAACAGAGATGCAAACAATATTTTAGTGTTATTTTATTAGTACAATGTGCAGTTAGTAATAAGGATGGTGCATGAAGAAAAAGTCGAAACAAAGAAATGGATAGAGCAGGCCCATAAAGACCTAGAAAAGAAAGACTGGACTTTTGTGATGATCGAGGACCAAAGAGTAATAAAAATAAGAAAAAGGCTAAGAGTGAAGGAAGAGAGAGTTGGAAGAAGAGAAGGAAGAAGAAGGAAGATGAACTTGCGATGGATGGAAGCGGTGTTGCCGCTGGGAATCATAGCGGGAATGCTCTGTGTAATGGGAAACGCTCAGTATTACATTCACAAAGCAGCGCATGGCAGAGTAATTTCTCCTTTTTCTTTTCATTATTTTTGTTATCGATCAATTTTTTGATTGGATCTTTCTTACTGATGTTAAATTCTTTCAGCCTAAGCACATCGGGAACGATCTGTGGGACGTTGCGATGGAACGAAGGGACAAGAAGCTTCACGAACAAGCCTCCTCTTCCAATTAACAACGTAAGCTTCGCTCTTGGTTTTCTCTTTTGAAATGCCCTAGGGTTTCCGCGAATGCTATATTTTGACTGTGAATTTTCGACAGGAAAATTTTATGAAAGTATCGTGTAGAGTGATTAGATCGGTCGAAATTTTGTTTAGTTTGAGGTTTTGCGGTGTTGCTTTATAGCTGTTGTAATGCAAAACGATTTAGATAATTACGTTGTCGGTTTTTAGCCTATACGATGAAGTAAAGTCTTCTAGAAAGCACAGATACCATGTTTAGGCGCTAGGGTGTGGGAGGTGAGAATTTTTTATATATATTTTTTAAATATTTTTTATTTAGCTGATGAGTGGAATATAGGGTGTAAAATATGGAGTTATCGTTTTTTGTTTGAAAGTTCATGGTTGAGATTTTAATAATTCCATGAATTTTTATATTGAGGTTTTCTGTGTTGTTTTTTCAATCAATGGTAACGTTTCTGTTTATTTCTTATTTGGATTGGTGGAAGAAGATGGAATGGAAGGGAATGAAATGTAATGCTGCTATGTTCATTGTTTGGATTAGTAAAAGAATGAGGGTGGGATATAATGGATAGTATTGGAACTTATTCCTTTCCATGTCATGTCTGGATAAGTTTCTTCGTAAACACTACTTGTACAGGAAAAATGAGAAGATAAAATGAATCAAGTTTCTCCAGTTAGCTAAAATTAGCTTATCATAAGTTAACCTCTTTTGGAAAAGTTAGATGAAATAAACTTATCTTTATTTCATTTTTCCGTTTTTGTACATGAAATGGCTTATCCAATCCAAACAATGCCTATTATTTACCCATTTTTTCTTTGTTATCAGTCTTTGAGGAATGAGAATTTTATTTTATTGCTTCATAGCACATCCTAATAATGGATTGAAGATTTTATTCCGTTGTGTTCTACGTCCTTCTATATTATTTATTTCTTTCCTTCAACCCAAATGCAGCTTAAAGAGAATTCAATTTCTTTTCTAAAATTATAGGATGCAACATAAGCCATAGTAAAACATGAAGATGAAAATCTTGTATGAAAAAAAAATAGTGTTTATTTTTTTCTTTCTGCGATATCTTCTCTTGCAGCATATAAAAATTAACGAATGACAATTTTGAAAATTAAAAGTACGGTTTTGGTATGTTGTTCGTGTTAACGGAAACAAGCATCATTTTGGATGAACATCAAATTTTACATGGAACTGTCTTCCACCCTCAACAGGAAAACATATTATGAACATCTTGAATGAAGAACAAGAATATTGTTCTTCATTAGTGTTTATAGTCTTTATATAAGTGCTCTCTAGCAACACTTTGATCTGGAAATTGAATTTTCTGTTCTTGAGGTTTTAATGAGTACTGATTCGAAAGCATGACATTTACTCCTGAACATGCAGGTTGCTAATGTCATTGTGAAGAAAATAAACTGCTCACCAGGATTTGAGACTCTGTTCTTGGGAAGCAGGGTGAATCACTACAATGAAATTCCATTTGTTTTCCTGTACGCAATTCAACATAAGATTTATAAATATACCTATGCTCCAATCACTATTGCTTTCTCTAAGCTTGTTGAAAACTTATTTGTTCTGATATAGTTGTTGCCTTCTATAATCTGACCATTTTGTGCTTGACGATTGATTGCAAGTCTTGCTACTTGTCGTCAATGGCCGATGAATTATTACGTAATGCAGCGCATATTCCCAATGCATACAGTTGTTAAACTTGAGAGTTTAAGTAAACTGTTGAAAAGTCTTGTAAACTCGGATACTAAAATCGAATAGTAAACTCTTTTAGTTTACTTTAGATAAAAAAAATATTAAAATATTGGTTTAATACCTATTTTGATCTCTCTTTTGGGAGAGTTTGTTTAAAGTGGTTCTCCTTTTTTTAAAAAGTTCACTAAAGTCCTATTTTTTGTAAAAACTGTGCAAGTAGGTCCTTTTTGGTTACGGTGTTAACTTTGCTAACGGTAGAGGTGTCCTGCTGGTTAATATCTAATGACATGTAACGTTTTCCCTTTGCTGACATTGTTATGTGTTTAAAAATAATAATAAATTGTGATGTGAAATTTAATATAGTTAGGGTTAAATTAGAAATTGAATTAGGGGTAATTTGGGGTGGATAATTAAGTAAATTGATTTTAGGCAGAAGATTATTTGGATAAAATTTGTGATTTGAATTAGGAATTCTGGGCGACTAAGGGTTCTTCAACCACCTTCAATCCTCAGAACATGAAGACTAGCCATGGCACAGGCATGCTCTATCCGAGTTAGTTGAAATTGACTAAACGAAACTGGAACTGTTAAAACCACTTTTCTTATTCGTCGTTTCAACTTAGCTTCAATAATTGCTCTTAATTCCATTAGAAATATCGCCAGGACTTCTTCTGGAGTGGTGGATCTTCACACATTGTTCCCTTAGGCGGCGATAAATGGACGAACACCGATGTCCAAGGTCTGCACTAGAAATGAGAGATTCTTACACGCCTGGACAAACTGAGTCGGTATAAACTCTGCCTATCACGCATTTCATGTTGAAAATCGAGGCTCCATACAACATCTCATCCTCGTAGGAGAGTTGACTGCTGACTCCACCAGAAGGGGTGTTACCTTTGAAAGTTACAAACGATTTCATAGTCTTTTGATTCCCTGTGTTCTTCAAGAGCTCCACTCCGGAACCACTCCACATAGAAACACTACATTGTGATGTGTCAATATCAATTCCAATTGCTATTTTAGAAAAAGTAGATGACTTTTCTTCTCTGGTGGTGGTTTCACTGTTAGACGTCACAATATATGCAGGTTATGCCATCTTGTGTTTGACAAATAAAAGAAAGTAGAGGTTTATGCATATATTATAAAGAAGTGTTTAGCAAAACGTTCTAAAAGACAAACTCGGCTTAGACAAGAAAATCTCTATCAAGAAAAACTCAGCTTAGACAAGAAAATCCCCATACCGCTGATGAAGATTACTGGATTGAAGGTGCTTGATGAACCGTAAGTTGTCCAGAATTTTCCAATCCAATCGCAAATTTTACCCAAATAATCTTCTGACCAAAATCAATTTACTTAATTACCCACCCCAAATTACTCCTAATTCAATTTCTAATTTAATTTTAACTATATTAAATTCCACATCACAATTTATTATTATTTTTAAACACATAACAGTGCCAGCAAAGGGAAAACATTACACGTCAATCAGATATTAACCAGCTGGGCACCTCTGTCGTTAGCAAAGTTAACGCCGTAACAAAAAAGACCTACTTGTACAGTTTTTGCAAAAGGTAGGACTTTAATGAACTTTTTAAAACAGGGAGGACCACTTTGAACAAACCCTCCCGAAAGAGGCACCAAAATAGGTATTAAACCTAAAATATTTATAAGAAATATAATAACTTATTACTTTAGATAAACTCTTTGTAGTTGTATTTTTACAAAAGGAAGTGATTGCCATGGGGTCCAAGAAGAACACACTCGTTAACAAGAGATTTATCATATTAAATGGTTTATAACAAAATGGATTCGACTTTCAAGACTTGTTATAAATGAGTTTTTTATCTTAACAAATCTTGTTAAATTCTGTTTGTATATAGGTTATCAAAAATGTATTCTGAAATTTCGTTTTTCGATATTCGTAAGACATAATATGCTGTCTGCGCTTACTAATGAAAAATCAGCTGTCTTCTATTTACAATTTTTTAATCTGTAGGAATTAAACATATTTGAGGCTCAATTTCTCTCCCTCAGAGAATCAGACATTTAATATTTATCTGCTACCTTTCTCTCTCGGAACCAACACAGTTACAGGTTGATCAAGTAGAGATTATTCCCCACAGATCAAACAATGAAATTAAGAAGAAAAAAAAAATCCAGTGGGTGTTGAGAAGTAGTGATAGAACGTGAAGACATCTCTAGTATGCAGGTTCCCCTTTAAGAGTTGTGTGCTCAATAGAAAAGGTAATGTGAGAGAGGATTCAAACTCATGAAACATGTTAATTTACGTTGAATCCTTAACCACAAACTGCAGTGATGCACCCAATTAATTATAGGTGTTTAAACAGTACAAATTGTGAAAGAATTGGACAATTATTTTTGTAAGATTAACAGATGGAACTATGAAAATAAAAGCAGGTATGTTGATCAACTGACAATACATAAATGCGTGTTTGGTATCTAATGTTGCTAGCGACATCTTACCTGTTCAAAGCTCCTCCATTATAACAAGTTAAAACAGCAGGACCAACAAATTGCCGTGTAATAACATAAAAATCTCCTGAATGTGACAGATGTTGTGGTATGGAAAACAAAGAAGTAAGGAGATCTCGTATCATTTCAAGCCACATTTTTCTTGGAAAATTTAGGAACATTCGTACTACATTCATTTTTCTTTCTGTTTTTCCTCTGTTTCCTTGTGTGTGGCTCCTAGTACTGCTTTGCAAAACAAAGGGTACCTCAAACAGCTTTTATTTTACTCTTTTGCTAATATCTTGGAGTCATTTTTAAAAATTAAATAATTAAAAATACAATACTTTCTGTCCTTGTAAAAAGATGGTACTATTTTCATTCATGAAAAGTTTCAGTTCAACCTCTAATATTTCGACCATGTTAAGCATACTGTTTTTGGATTTATATTGTGTGGACTAAGCATCCCTTCATCACAATTCATCTAGTGGCACTTTTTCGTTTGAACTCATCGTAATGTGTGCCAATTAATAGCCAAACACACTGTCAGTTTTCATAAAATGTTGACTATATTGATTTTATTCCTTGAAAGGAGCATATAATATATATATATATATATATATATATATATATATATATATATATATATATATATAAACATATTGATGATTTAGATCAAATACAGCATGACTAAAGTCAAATAACAGAAAAAAAAAACAAAATATCCTATTTTTAAGAGATTGAAACTGATAAAAAAAATTGCAACAACTAAAGAAAAAATGTTCATATTACAAAAGCTTGAAAAATCGTGCAAGCCTTTGTTAATAAAAGTTAGAATATTGTTCAAGTGTCTGATTCATATTGCCCTTATGTGCTGTTCCATTATGTCCCCTCCTTGTGAAGTTGGGGCCTCGAAATCCAAGCATGAAAGAATGGAGTTAAATAATAAAGTTCAGAATAAAAAATGATGCATATTCCTTCTAGTTGACAGAACTTCTGATTTTTCAATGACTGAAACTGGGTTAGGTGTTGGTGGTGCTGAGCTGTGAATGTGATACCTTCATTCATAAGTCATTTTATCTCATCCGTGCAGCCACAAGCATTTCTCTTCTTTGTTTGGTTTGGTTTGGTTTTTTTATTATATAGAGATTGAGTAGTTGACTTGTAATAAAAGAGTGGCCTAGTCATCATCATATCTTTCAAACACTTCAGGGTATTTATAGAAACAAATCAAGTTGTTGTTGCATAATATATTTCTCAGGGTTGTTCAAGTGGCAAGGAAGAGATATAGATTGTGGCACTTCAACTAATAAAGAGAGAAAGAACACTACTGTTAAAAACGTGACTCACCTTTTTAGGCTTCTTCTATTGTGTTAAGATTCCCATTAAGAAAAACTGTGAGTAAAAACTATAAAATATAAGTGTTTTGTTCAAACCATGGCTTTGGACTTTCACAAAAGAAATTAAACCATATTCAGAGCTGAAAGTTATGGCACAAGAACTGTTTTCCTTGCCATGTGCTGTCCTCTGTTTGAGTTCTGGACAATAAAATGTCATGCTGAAAAGTTTTATGTTTTCAGTAAAAAAAGAAGAAAAACTTTTAATATTGGAAGAGGGAGAAGTCATTGCTGTCAAAACTACATATACAGATTTACTTCTTGTCCTGACTTGGTTGCTTGCATTACCCTGTCCTTTTCTGGTGAAGATGACCACTGAAATGCCAGCACTCAGCAGCAGGTCTTGGCATTAATTTATTTAATCTCTTTAGTGACTTTCCTTCACCCACTTATCTGTTTGGTAACAAAATGCAACACACCAAATTTTTAATGCAACCATCAACAGATGCTTCTTAAATACTGCAGTGTATTTCTACTCTAACTATTCTAGGCCTTTAACTTCTTCATAGTCAGTTTCTGAGTTTTTCTATTCCACTTTATGATTGATATGTATTTTTCATTGATGGATAAATTTCCTAACAAACACCTAAAGGAGAAAATTGAAGAACATTGAGCTTTTATAAAAGCTTTCTCATCTGACTTTTTCAAACAGGCAAAAATTGCTTTTAATTTATGTGAGAAACTTAAGTTTTTTATCTTAGTTTTTCCTGCTTTAAACATCTATGGAAAAGTTTATTCGAACAGCATTATAATTAACATTAAAAACTGCATCCTACCTAAATCCATTTGTTAGCAAGACCATTATTAACAAAGACAGCAACAAGAGAAGGTAGGCAAAAAAGAAGGGTGCACAGAATTTCCAAGTGTGGTTCTCAGAAACAAAGGTGAGGGCACAGAGACCAATGGGTCTCTTCTTCACTTAAATGAATGAACAGGAATGATGGGAACTGGTGGATGAACAAATAGGCATTGTGTGCCCACAACATTTATACCAAGTTATCATGCTTCAACCACGTGAAAAGGATAGTAAAAGCAAGATAAGTAACCCAACATGTAGGTCTTAGAATTTTATTCTTTGTCCATGGAACAACTGAATTCATAACATAATCATCACTTTTGGCTAATACTAATTCACACCACAATGAATCACAAAGAGATAACAGATTTACACAAAAATTCTATGTTAAGGAAACAAACGGGGAGCAGGGAAAAAAAACGTGTGATTAGAAGAATTTCTGAATACAGTAAATTAACTTGAATGAGTGGAAGAGCAACTGAAGATTGTGCAAAAATATTGTGTCATGGTGCATATTCATGTTCAAGGGTTGGCTGTGTTCTTGTTACTGTTGCAGCAGGGGCTTTTGTATCCCCAACTGAGGCCATTTGAAGAGGTTCTCCCAACTCTGCCGCCTTTTCCATCTGTTGCATTTTCTTCTTCTGTTTGTACTTTCTCATCCACAAAACAAGAAGTGACAACAGCACAAGCAATACTAGTCCCCCCACAACAGACCCTACAATGATCCACACCTTTTTATTATCCTTCTCACCTTTTCCTTGAGCACTTGGTGATGGCCCCCTTTTTGGAGGACTTGCAGGAGTAGGAGATGCTGGTGCTGGAGCTGGAGCAGTGGATTTAACAACTATAGAGAAATGACCCTGTTGGAAAGATGAACAAGTGTTGTCTGCTGTTACATCACTGAAATTGGAAGAACCCTGTAAATCAAACCAAACACATTTTGCAACAGCACCACGAGGGACTGATTTAACAGCCCCGAACTTGACCAATATAGGGCCACCAGACGCATCTATGTGTAGTTCTGATAAATTTGAAGCTGACAGATTAGAACCATCATAAGCCAGTAGTCCCAACACTGGAGCCAAATAGGTATAGTCTGTCAAAGGGTAGTACCTGGATGATCTATTACCCAGATTTTGGTACACCAAAACAAGCCTTTCCACATATGGCCTCCCAATGAGTCCCACAGGAATTTCAAACTCATTGTATGATTGGAACCCTTTTCTCCTTAAACTTCCAGTTCTTAGTCTCAATGCTGCAACCTCAATCCCAGACAAATTGGAAGGAAGATGGGTTGCATTGTAAATGATACCTGTTTTTGGGTTCATCAAAGCCCTATAAGCATATTGTTGTAGAAGTGCATCAAGAGCACTTGCTTCTTCCCTTGTTGAAGAAGACCCAGGAGAAGTAGTAGTAGACTGAGCCCTGACACCAGGAAGTGATTCAAAACACGGAACAAGAACAAGCATGATTACTAGACTTGGAAGAAGCTCCATGGATGCTTAATTTAGGAAATTTTGGAAATTCGGCTCAATGTGGTTTCTGTGCTTGGTATTGACCGTGGCCTCACTGATAAAATCCCAATGCAATATCACAAACGAATAGTTGATACTGATCAATAAGCAAGAAATCTCTTCAAAGGGGTCTTAAAGATGGGAACTTGTAGGCACGTTATGCTGTAATAAAGAAATAAAGAAAAATATTCTTCAGAGGGCAGAAGTATGAAAGCAGCTTTGAACGTTTCAGCCGTTACAATGAAACACTTTTCTCTCAAGAATCCTTGCAAAAGGCAAAGCCGAAGAGGCAGAGATTCACTCAATTCTTGGCAATCTTTTCTTGATTCCGAGCATTTCATTCCCCTCTCTCCCTCTCCCTCTCCCCCTCACTCTCTCAACTCCACCAAATCTTACATGTAGCAGTTAAGACAATAATTGGGTAAACTTTAAGGAGAATTATTAGGAGAGCAGTAAAACCTGAAACAGAAATCAATGCTGTTCATCAAACAGAAATTCCAAGAAACAAGATCCAGGACCCCTTTTGGATTTGGCAGCTGTTACTCAGCAAAGGCAAGGCAAACAAGAGTATTATTACCTGAACAAACAAATAATAAAGTGTTTTCCCTTTAGATAAGTGTTGGAAAACTTGGAACTGAAAGCACAAACACCATGATGCACTTCAAAGCAACTCCAAACTTGACGAAAGCAAGGAGTTAAGCCTGTAGAGGATTCCAAAAACAATAATCTTCAAGAAAATTATCCTTGGTTGTGGCCTTGCTATGAGAGTAGCAGCCCCCATTAGGTATAAATCTAGAGAACAGTGATTGATACAAGAGACATAGGAAGTCAAGTCCTAGTTAATGATTTACAGAAATGGATGGCTATTGGAGGACAAACTCATTTCTTTGCCTTTCTTTGTTTGTGTATGATTTCTACAGTGAATGTGAGTGAATGTCTCCTACTCCTTCTGTTTGTGTAGCAGCAAATGAGTTATGGGTAGGAAGAGAAGAATAGGTTGTGTTGGTGTGAAAGTGCCAACTATGGCTTGTGACTTTTTGAGTGAGAGAGAGAGAGAGAAGAGTTTCCAGTTATGGATGCACAGCACACTTCTACACTGGGACTCACCAGCAAAGCAAGCAGCAAAATAAAAACAATAATGATAACAAAAGACAGAAAGGCAATGTGCTGTGAGTGTGAGAAAAAGAGCAGAAAGTGAAATGGGAAACAGAATGAAAGTGCTCATATTCATATATATAAATCATTTTTCTGCCTCACTTGCTTACCCTTCATATAGGAATTACTAAAGCTCACTTTTTTTTTTTCTGCTCAAATATTTTTTCATGCACTCAATTTTCACAATCTAATTTCTCAGAAAATTTCACACAGTGAATCATAACAGTATAAGATCCCTTCTTAAATAAAACCCTAAAATAAAAATGTGACAGTGAACATGCTGAAAAGACTAAACATGATTAGTTATGTCCTTTGAGATTGAACCCTTTGGTGGCAATGACCCTACAAATATGCTAATTTCTCCTAACCACACTTCCAACTGCCTCCAAATTTTCATATGAACTCATGTTGTCGTCTTCGTTTTCCTCACAAATTTATTCAGATTTTACTGCACTGAATTTTCCCAAGAATGAAATGTGTTTTTTATTTCAAACTTTTGATATTAGTCTTGTAATTGTTTTTCTTCTAAAATTGAAATCAAATCAGTTTAAGATATGCTTTCATAACAGTTGCATTAAGTAGTTATTTATTTTGAAACAAATATTAAAGACTAAAAATGAGCATGAACTAAGTAAAAAGTATAAGCAGTTTTGTATTATCTTTCAAAACCTTTTTTCTTGTCCAAGGATTAATGGTGGGGATACTGATCAGTGCGTTTATGAACATCATTTAATTCTATTTTTAAAATTATCATAATTATACTTAATTTATAGATTTCAACCATTAAATTTGCTGACTTTTGCAGCTTCAATTCTGCAATTTAAACTACAACGTTTCAAATGAAAAAAAAAATGGAAATAATTTGAGACTGGATTGTAAGGTCTATTTCTTTTTTTTTTTTCTTTCTCGTCTTTATGTTTCTTTTCATTTTCTATTAAGTATCTTTTACTTTTCATATTGTGTCTCTCTTCTCTCATTGTTTATGGAATTATTTATAATATACTCTATAAATGAATTTATCAACCGATTTTTTTTTTAATCTGAACAGCATTTTTATTCTATCAGAATTTAAATTAGAATAATTTTACTTTCTAAGTTTTGAATTATCTATTTTTAGTTTAAATTGATTCTTGTAACTATATAATTGAAAATACAAATTTAAGTTCATTATATAGATATGATAAAGTTAAATACCTTAAAAAAAAGGTTGTAAACGTATTAATTTAAAATTTTAGATTAGAGGTGTCATCAATACTTATATAGATTATATTCAAGTACCATAAATGTTGTATTTTTTGTGAATCTTTCTTTAAAATATCATAACATATTAATTTGAATATTTAAAGTGTGAAAAATATTAGTTACCATAAATAAATTGTTGAATCTATTTTTTTTACTAAAAAAGTTAATTATTCACTTGTTTAAGGAAGAAATAAGTTATTTAAGAGATAATTACTCATTTAAACAATATGTGAATGATTTGCAATATAGTTTAATTAAAATATTCTATGTCATATGTTATATATAAAACATTGATATAATGACCTAATTATTAATTTATTTGAATTTGTGTTTTAATAACATTGAATTGAATTTAGTATATTCTTTTTTATTTGGTTTGAGGTAAGAAAATTGAGATGATATATCTAACATCAATTTTTAATTTATTATAGTCATTATTGAAAAGAAATATAAAATGTGATAAAACGTTGAGGTAGATTTTTTTATATAACTATTACATATATTGAGTTGTATAGTTATTCATGCAAAATCATCCTAAATTATAGAGTTAAGGTTTTTATATAGATCAAATATACTTAAAACGTGTTATGATAATTTTTAAGTAGGCACGTTTAATACAACTTTTTTTTGAAAGATATATATTTATTAAGTTTAATAGGTTCGGAGGTCCAAATATTTGGGGGTTTGTTTCAATTGGGTCCTCCAATTTTGGAAGTGATCAATTAGGTCTCTAATTTTGTCAATTTGAATCAATAAAAGTTTTTCCGTTAAATGCAATTAACGTCGTGAAGTTTTTGAACATGTGGCACGCTGACGCTTCTAGGTGGCACCGTTTCAAGTGCATAGGTGTATTATAAAAGGGTGAAATCCTTAAATTAATTTGGTGTATTTGAAGGTGCCACATGTTCAAAAACTTCACGTCGTTAACAGAAAGACTTTTATTGATTCAAATTGACAAAATTAGGGACCTAATTGATCACTTCCAAAATTCGAAGACCCAATTGAAACAAACTCCCAAATATAGGAACCTCCTAACCTATTAAACCTATTTATTACCATGTATCTATTGTAATTGAGGGCTTTTCACTTTGAAATGGATTAAATAAAATCGATAATATTCTTTTGTTTATTATGTGATTTTTTTTATTGCGATTCACAAAGAGATGACGGAGAAGATTTTGAACATACCAATGATTTTTTGCCACGTAATTTTATACATGTATATATTCTTAACCATGTTTTTGAAATATTTGATTGCGTAAATTTATAAGTACTAAACTTTATATATGTGGGAATAGTAAAACGTTTTAATGTAAGTACATAGTTTTTTTTAGTAGGTGTTGCCTGTAAAGATATAGAAAATGGAGTTTTAAAGATGGTAGCAGTTTAAAAACAATGAAACTCAATTATTTTAATATTAAATAATTTTATTATAAATAGTTTTGTTATAAATGAATTTTATTATTTTAAAACATATCATTTTTTAGAAACTACTTTTTTAGAGTTTTTTTGACTTTTTTTACTAAGAGTTCTTTTTCTCTACTCATATGATTAAAGAATTGAAACCATAGAAGTAATCTTAGTAGCGAACTCTCCAATTCAGACCGATCATTTTCTTCGTTTGAGTAAGTTAAGCTTCAATCTCTTTTCTCTAGTATTTTATTTCTTCCATTGCATGTAGGCTTCACTCATTCTATAAGACTCTTTGTTGATCAATGGTCCTAGTGGTATACTCCGATCGTGTTTATGTTGTTTGTAGGTATAGATAGAGCTCCTTGAGCTGTGAGAACGCAATAGGGTTCTTTGGAAGGTTTGGTCTTGAAAAAGATAAGGAAAGCTAATATTCGCTTTAATTTTTGTATGAGAAGCATGAAATAGTGTTTGATAAGCAATGGAATTTATACTTGGTTGAATATGGTATTAATTGAAATGCTTGTTGTGTGATGTTATATATTGACAAGTGCATAATTTCCAATTTATGAATATTTTGACGTATGTTTGTGATTTGATAACGGTGTGAACTTTAGATCTTAGTATTTTGAAGTTATACAGGTACAAATATGATGTAGAGTTAAAAGTAGGAAATGAAAAGTGTTGTTAGACTGGTTTTTAGTCTAAATTGAGGTTTTGATAAGTGAATTTCTAGATGAGTAACTTTGGAGTGATAAAATAATGTTTGGGATTTGGTTTAGGGTCATTGAAAACTTGTATAAGTCCTTACAAAACCAAAAAAGTGATGGTAAATTGAGAAATTATGAATTGGTAAGACTTATAGGATAGTTTAGTGCCAAAGGAGAGTTTTGATAAGTGAAATTTTGAGTTAAGAGTGGAATGAAGAATCTTAAGGTTTAAAGTTTCTTTATGGACTATTTGTGGCTTTTTTAGAGGTTAAGTTCACCAAATTTCTATTAGGAATAAGTAGGAATTAATGAAATTTTAAGATCTTAGAATGATGTTTAGTTGTTTGAGTTAGAAACTTGTGAGAAAATAAGGCTAATAAAATTTAAGTTGAGTTATAAACATTGGGATTAGTTCAATGTGAGGTTTGGAATAGCAAAGGAGAGTTATAAACGCATGTGGAGGTGTAGGAGTTAGAACATGTGAGGATTGAGGTATAAACTTTGCAGAATTCTACAGATTAGTTGGGCGAGTAGCTAACTCGATAGGCAAGTAATATTGAGTTTTGACAGTGGGTTTCAAAGGTTGGATGAGACTTCTCGATGGCTAGGGAAGTTATTTGTTTGTACTCTCGCTAGGCGACAAAGAGCTGTTAGTTGGCAAACGTTGAGTGCCAACATTCTGGCGTTGGGCACCATCTGTGCAGTTTTGGTTTGTGTATTCTTTCCTCTTGTGCCTTGCTAGATTTGAGCTATATCAATACGTTGATGCTTGTTTGGTACTATCTATTAAATTTTATGATGTAGGATGAGGATGAATATATATTGATCATGTGCATGGTAGATGGACGTAATTCCATGACTCTCATGGAGAATTCTATGGTGGTGCCTTGTAGTGTAGGTATTGATGTAGGAAACTTCGTCTTGTGGGTTATCCTGACGTTCCAATAATATTTCCATCTCAGGTAGAGAAGGGGATTATATCGTGAGGAGTGGTAGGAGGTCCTGGTATATGGTCTGGTGTTCTTTGTCCAGAGGTGATTGACGAACTAATCTTGTGTGGTAGCTCGAAAGGGGGTAGTTGTTTCACCACTATAAGTGTACAATTGTTGTAGCTTGACATCAATAATTGTATCCAGATTTGTCAAGTCTACAATATGTATATATGCTTAGGTTCTTGTTTAACTTTAAAGTGAAACATGTTGGATGCTAAATTATAATTGCATGAATGAATTCTTTTACATTATTAGCTTACTCTTGCTTTTATGTTTGTCTGTTTTGTATGCCATCTTCTTATTTGCAATGATCACCTTAATCGTGGAAGCATATGAAAATGTCTTTTCAGTTACTCCAACAAGGAGTGAAGGTGAAGCATATGCATAGGTAAGTGATTCTACAGGTGTAGATTTTTTTTTGTGGTGGGTTTATTTTTTGTAATTGTTTTATTATCATCTTTGTAATATTTTATTTTAATAATTTTATAACATTTTATTTTAATAGTTTTATACTATTAAAATGATATGTTACAATGCATAATGAATTAACAAAAATATTTTCATTCAATTTGTTATATTTTAATTTGGTACATGTTAATTTAATAAATTTATTTTAACAAATGAAAAAAATAATTAAATTTATTTTAAACCGATAGATATTATTTTTGGAATTACTATTTAAAATCATGGATCAATCTATTTATGCTCGTATTTTCAAAAACTAAATTTATTTGATCTGTTTAAAACATGAATTAAATGGATCCAACTAATCTTCTTACCTAATAAAAGAATGTTGAAGCATGTGATGTGACCTTTACTATTAATAGGTATGTTATGTGAGAGAAAAAAAGGTAATTAGATGTATTTAATTAATAAATTGCACTTAATTAATTGCAGATTTGGGGGCGTTCAACACATTGATTCGTGAGGTAATGATAACTCTTCTTCCGAGTTCAATTGCGCTTAATCATGTATGCTTCACCAACAAAAAGTTTCAATGCCTACAAGTCAATTCAACAAAGATTTATTTATTTTTAATGAACTGTTATTTAAAGAAGGCAATTATATTATTTTTATTTTATATTACTTAATCAATTATGCATATTTATCTTTTTATATGTAAAAAATGTTGATAAAAAAAATACTGAAAACACAAGCGTTGTTGAAGTTGTGTTTCTGTATTTTTTTTTTCATTTTATAAAAATTAAAAATAACAGTTTATATTTCGGTTTGCATAAAAAAATCACCAACGTATTATGATGATAAGAGTAAAATTATATAAAAAAATACGTGAAAAAAAAAGTAAAGAAACTTGTATTTTTTTTATCGGTGAACTAAATTATTTTTATATTAATGGTAAAAATATATTAGCTGTAAATTAAAAAAAATATATTTTAAAAGTAATAGTTTAAAAATAGTGAGATTCAATCATTTTAATATTAAATGATTTTAATATAAGTAGTTTCGTTATGAATGGATTTTATTATTTTAAAACATAATCTTTTTTAAAAACTATTTTTTTAAAGTTTTTTGACTTCTCTCTAAGAATTCTCGCTCTTTGTTTGACTGTTTGAAGATCAGAGACTGTCGAAGTGATCCTTGCGACAAGATCTTTCAGTCTAATTGATCAATTTCTACAAAAGAGTAAGTTGGTTTCTGCTATTCTCTTTGGTTTGTTTTCTCTTCCTTTGCATGTGCACCATGTGTCATATGAGTTTCCTATGTGACTCTCTACTGATTAGTGGTTCTAATAGTATATCCTGATCATGATTCCATTGTTCGTAGGTACAAATATTGTCATTTGATATGTGGGAGTTGTTTGGGGTTCTATAGTGTTGTTCGGTTGTTTAATAGGTAAGGGAAGCTAACTACCACTTTTTATGTTGCTCATGTTTTGATAAATTGTGTTGCATGTTTGCCTTGGTTTGAGATTGAATAAATTGGTATATGGAGTTGTTGAATGTGAGCTTGCTGAAATTTTGCTATTTGATAGCCTGATTGCATGAAATTGGAGTGAATGTGTGATGTCTAATATTGAAGGGACCTTGTAGTGATTACTTGTTAAATGTACATATTTTTGTTTGCTTGAATTAATGCAATTGATGTTATTATGAGTTAGGAATTGTTGTTGAATTATAGTGTGGTAGAATGATAAAGTTATAGTTGGTTTTAGGTCTAAAATTTGGGGTTTTGACAGGTCAATATAGAGGAATTGTTTTAGGAATGAACTTGATGTTTGAAGTTTGTTGTTAGGTCATTTAGGAGTTGATTGACCTTTTATTTTGTAGAAAATATGGTCTTTAATATGTTCAAATCTATTATGAGCTTTTGAGTTGTTGGTTTGATCTGATGAACCTTGTTCCTGGCCAAATAAGCAAATTGGTATTCAAATTAAGTCGTAAACATGTTTTTGAATCAATTACAGTGTCAAGAATACCAATTTGGCCATTTGGATAGGTCTTGAGTGCATCTAGATCAAACTTAGAAGTTGTTCTCTTATGGTATAACATTGAGCGGCCCCGTGTGGCATTAAGCGCTGCTAAACCAGAGATTCATTGGGCTCTTGGATGTTGAGCACTCATTTTGGGCACTATGGCAACAAAACCTGAGAGCTATTGAGCTCCAGGGCATTGAGCAGTAGTCTCTGGCGTTAAGAGTTGTGAAACTAAAGAGTTCTCTGGTTTTTGGGCATTGAGCGATGGTTTAGAGGCACTAACATTCACTTCCTCACTGCAAGTCAGAACCCCTTTGCTCCGTAATTCTCTGAGCGAGATGCTATGCTCGCTGGTGGGTGTCTTCTTAAATTATGGCGTTGGGCTCTTGAAGATGACATTAGGCGCTCCTTGTTCTTAGTTTTCTGGTTTGTTTTTGTGCTTTT
The DNA here is from genome assembly GCA_036885675.1 of Vigna mungo. Classification (NCBI taxonomy): domain Eukaryota; kingdom Viridiplantae; phylum Streptophyta; class Magnoliopsida; order Fabales; family Fabaceae; genus Vigna; species Vigna mungo. The sequence goes on from CP144695.1 coordinate 2,804,804, forward strand.
GTTCCTTTCTCTAATTGAAGTAAGTTAATTTGTATCATATGTATGCGTATTATAATATTAGTGATGCTTCATGAAATGAAACTTGAATGTTAGTACGCATGCTAGTTATTCACACAAGATATGGTGGTTATGATAAGTATGTTGTTGGTTATGTGCATGGCGTTGTGGTTGGCGTACTTTGATGGATCTCGTGGAGAAATTCTATGGTGGTGTTTCAGTAGTGTGATATTTATGTGGGACTTCAGATGTTGGAGGTTATCTCTAATAACCATTGTTTCTCAAGTAGACAATGATGGTTATGTGGTGAGAGGAGTGGGAAGTCCTGTAATAAGAGAGACCCCAATGTTCTTATGACCTTGATAGGAACTAACCTTGTGAGTGGTATCTCGATAACGTGCTCAGGTTGATCAGGTATCGTCACCACAAGTGCACAACCCCCTAAGATTCAACATCAATACTTGTCCGACAGTCAAGTCTAGAATGCATAGTTGTATGCCTTAGGATTTATTGATATAAATTTTATATATGTTAACTGTTGTATTTCTATTGCATGAAGGATCTTTTGGTAATTTAACTTACCATTTCTTCTTTGTGTTTGTTTGTTCTATTTCTTTTTGTCTACGGTGATCACCTTAACGGTGGGAGCATAAGAGAATATCTCTATTAAGTAGGTGTTGGGAGGAGATGGAGCTGAGGTATAGTGTAGAAAGTTTTATTAAGCTTTCCTCGTTTTTTTTTTTTGTAAATACCTATTACACTCTTGATTCAGTATAATATCTCTTAGTAGTCAAGATATTGTATATATATTTTGCTATTATAAGTTATATGTGGATATATGTAATAACATCTTATATACTTTCTTTGAGATAATTGCTTTGTATTATCGAAGATGTGACGAATCCAATGATAATGAAATACTATGAAAATTAGAATGTTACAATAGCTATTTTTTGTATTATATATACTTTTTACATATTACAAATAACACTTAATTATTAACTTAATAATAAATTTAAATTAATAAAAAATAGTTTATTTCATTTTAAAAAAAATAAATTTTCAAAAAATTTCTTTGTTAATAAAGTAAGATTATTTGGTAGTCTTATCATATTGAAACTTGAGCAGTTGAACAAGTGTAACGCCCCGACAACTTATGTGCTTTGTCATCACTCGCACACTTTCCGGGAAAACTTCCCAGAAGGTCACCCATCCCTAAATTACTCCAGGCTAAGACACTTAACTATGGAGTTCTTATGGGTTAGGCTACCGAAAAGCAAATGCATTTGTTGATATGAGTAGCCAAATCAATTCCTTTAAGGTATCCTTCAATTGTATAGTCCTATACCTATACAGTCTCTAGATCCCTCTCATTCCGGTGTATGTTCGATTTGTCCATGTGTCCCTTCCACTGGAAGCCTGCCAGGAGCCGCTCCTTGTCTGTGCCTCTTGCACCGACGATCACTCCCCGCCCTCGTCAATGCCCGGGTGTCACAACAAGCACAAAGCATTTTGAATTTATCAAAGTCAAAATTTGATAAGTATATCTAACCTTATTTTAGTTTTAATATTTTTTTCTTATATTAAGTAATGATTTTAAGGAAATATGATATTAGGGGAGGAGTGATCTTATGAAAATTTTCTTGAATTGTTATAAAAAAATTTAAATAAAACACACTTATGTAAAATAAGTTAACAATATATTTATAATGTGAGCTAATAATAATAATAATAATATATATATATATATGTGTGTGTGTGTGTGTGTGTGTGTGTGTGTGTGTGTGTGTTGTTACAAGTGTAAGAATAATTCAAATCCAAGAAGTGTAGAATTTATGGTCGATGATGAAATTATTTCAAAAATATTTTGTTGAGATTTCTTGATGTGCTCTCCGATTGAGTATTACTTAAGTGACATGTTAACATCACTAGTGCAGTCAGGGGAAACGACAACGGTTGTTTTCGCCCTTTGGCAGCGGTTCCTGAATCGCGACATAGTCAGTCGCGGTAAAAAAAGTTTGGGACTTTAGGTCGCGGTTGTAACTACGGTTCCTAACACACCCACAGCCTGAACCCCTGTTTTTTCTTTAAAAAATCGTAGCATTATATGCCGCGGTTGGAACCACAGTAAAAAGGCAGGAATAGACCGCGGTTCGTACCACAACCGCGGCCAAAAGTCTATTTTAAAAAAACAATAAATAAAAACGTGGCACTTTCTGTCGCGGTTGTGGTAACAACTGCGCATATGCTCTATTTTCTACCGCGGTTTTGGTAACAATCGCGACATATTCTCCTGCAGCTTTTTAAAATAACAAGTTTGTTTTTGTGATATTCATACCACAAAAACAGACCTGCATATGGAATACATGTTCAAATTCAATTTCAACACATCAAACAGATGTTCAAATGTATTTTAACTTCACATAAAGTACAAAGTGTAATAAAATACAATCTAATAAAATAGAATGTTTAAATCTAATAACTATGACTTATTATATAATCTAATGAAATATTTTGCAGCACCTTTCCTCATGAATGATAGTGGCTTCTCAGGAACTGGTGTAGTAGTCTTGAACCTCTGCACAAGACAATTGATATTAATTAGTGTATATGAATTCTAACTTTTGGAAAAAATCAAAATTTGTTAAAGTTAAATATTACCGTTTCCCAGCCTATTGTGATATGGAAACGAACAATGTGGGTCATCCAATACATTACATAATAATTGCACTCATATGACCCATTCTGTCTGTTACACTACAATATATGATCACGGTTGTAAATAGTTAGTGAAAAACATTAAAACAAATCAACTATAAGAAAGTATGGCTTTAGCATATGTCAAACCTTGAGAGAAATCCATGCAATTTTTCTACTGTTAACAATTGATCTCCCAACCATCATCATACTTGCTGGAATAGAACTATATATAAAAAAAGGTTTTAGCATTCATTTATATAACAAAGAAAGTCCAAACATTGAGGTTCTTACCAATCAATTGCTTGTCTGAGATGTGTGGGAGGAGGCCTGTGCAATGAGCAGAACCACAAAGCATAGCTCTCCTATATAGACATAACAAGAAGTTGCCAATGACGCCTGAAATTCATAATAACTTAACTATTATATATTAAAATCACATATGGAACTTTATTATGTTAACAAAATTCACTTACCCGGATATATAAGGCAAAAAATATATTTTCTTGCCGGTTGCAAAACTTCTTATCAGATTTGTGTTGATCTGATCAAAATCATTTGATTCATGAATGGATTGGGGATCAATGAATCCATAATCATCAGAGCGCCCCAACTTGTTACTGACCCCAGACATATACCTGAAATCAAAAATTAACTTTGATATAAGGATACTTGATATACAAATCAATTTTCTATATAAATAATTGCTCATAGACTTACATCATCCATAGCTGAATAATTGAAATATTCAACTCTTGTGTTCCCGACGCAAGTTCTCTGACATCTTGGCAATGAAGGTATGATGGGATTTCAGAGCCTGTCCCAAATACATTAGCATCATATTCAACCTATAAAGGCTTATCTTCAAGGATGTCAGCAAGTAGATGCAATGAACCAAGAGGATTGTCCTCAGATAGAGGAATCTTCTCCTGTGCTTGCGTCTATTGTTACATGGAAAAATAAGATAAGTTTTGACATCAATAACATGCAAACTTTAAAATTGAGAAGTGTAAAGTAGAATTCCATATCGGGAGGTCAGAAACTAAACCAACCAAATGTTTAGGCCAAGTGATAAAAGTCTGGAATGCATGTGCCATAGTGAAAATCTCATTTGTGGGCAGAGGAACTTCGACATCTGGTATGATCATTTCGTCCACTGAGACCTTCACCTCATCCTCTGATAGCTCCATACCATGAGCAATAGTCGCTGCCTTAAACACTGTTCCACGAGCTACCAGGACCGTCTCGGTATCGTCTAAAATGTATAGCAGACATGGACTAGCATCGTCCATGTCATCCCCTGGGACGGCTGGTGTTGAACAACTTCCTTTCCCGCTTCTCCCTATCAGAGTAAATGTTAGATTATACAAAAGATAGAAAAAACTGCACACAAATGTTTATTAAGTTTTCCTGTGGGAGGCACAACATGTTCATGTTCCTGTACAGGAGATGGCACCGGGTGCATGCCATAGGTCTCAAACTGCTGCTGGAACATGAAGTTGAACTCACTAAACAATTCAGCCCTGAGCTCTGATCTAACCTTGTTTGTGATCTCGTCCGTAAGGTCGGCTCGAACCTTTTTTGTCATCTCTTGTATCCGCCTTTCTCTTTGTTCTTCGTTGTATGCATATGAAGGCTGACGAGCAGAGCTCCCAAAATAATCTCGAATTCCTACTCCAGGACCAGCAGCACGTACACGTCCAGGGTGCTCAGGTCATCCAATCGCAGTGGTAAGAATATCCTGGCGACCCTCTGGAGTGAATTGACCTTGGGAGCTATGCTCAACCAAGGAGTTCTATAACATTACAACACACCATTATTCTTTAAAAAGTTTAATGTAGTATGTATAATGAAATTATTATTATTTCAGGAATAGTGATAACTTACAATTTTTTCAGAAATTTCTCGTGCAGTGTGAGAAGAGTAGGTGCCCCGATGGTCTCATACGAGCCAACCTCCATTTTTCATGTCTAGAAGGTGGAGAAGGAGGCTGAGGGGGGCTACCACCCTGAGATGGTGGTCTAGCATCTGCCTTTTGCTTGAGGATTTTCTCCTCAAGCTTCCTATACCCACCACGAGATAATAGGTGGGGGTTTTTGTTATGAGCACTTGATCCTTGTGCTTTACTTCTTTTTGCCTATCACATATGTTTAATTACTTAGTTCATATGATATATATTTGTTAATGAGGAATTGAATAATATCAACTATACTAACCTGCCATTCCTCTGTCATCCGACTCTCTACAAAGAGTCGCCAAGTCTCCTCATCAATGGACTTATATGAACTACATGGAGACTTATTTTTATGATTTCCAAAGATATATCTTGATGTCAACTTACTTTTAAAGTTTCTGAAGTTTTCAGCAACAGTTGACAAACACTTATTTCTAAGTGTTGCGACATTTGGAATGTCAAATGTCAGCTGAAATAAACATTCCAAAGATGTATCAGTACAAAATTATCAATATAAACAAACTGTAATTCAAATGATATTAACTAACTTACCAATATATCGTTCCATATAATGTTCCGATCAACCTCGGACACATGGTCAAAAGATGGAGTCAGAATAGTAATCTTGTCACGTGTCACTACTCCAAGGTATGATTGGAAGTCATCAGCATTGGGGCCAGTTGCCACACCCGTGATCACGTTCACATTCACCGGAGTTCTTTCACCACTATTCTTTCTTATCAAAAGTTGTTTCATCCTGGTGGGTCCTCTAGTGGATTTGGTAGGGGGAGCCTCATCCCTTGAAGAATGTGGATGATCAGCCATATATTTGTCAAAATAAATAGCAACATGAAATATTAATAAAAGACTTATGTAATATCATATAATTTAACAAAACATGTAATAGTAATCATAGGAAATATATAAAAGGAAAACTTATGTGATATTAATAAAATACTTATACAAAAATTGGAAATTCATACATAAAGATATGGATTCATCATATGTATATTCCCTCATCATGATCTGACCGAATTGCATGTACATCATCGTCAACTAGAGATTGGTCATCCAAATTTGTTGTAGTTTGAAATGAATGGTTGTCAGCAATATGAATATTCATCAGATTGTCTTCGTTAACTTCAATTTGTTTTTTGCCTTGAAGAGCGACATACCAATGGTCAGACGTAGGATCTTTGACATAAAAACCTGAGAGCGACATACCAATGGTCAGATTGTACCACGATAAACGGTTCGTCTTGGTAACCCACCTTTTGAAAATCAACCAGTGTCATACCACTTTCATCTATTTTCACACCACTTTTATTGTCAAACCACTTACATTTGAAACATGGAACAAAAAACTTGGTGTAATCAACCTCCTATATCTCTTCTATTATACCATAATATCTCATTGATCCAAGTACAGGAGATTGATCTTTTGATGTGGAAAATTGAAGCGACTCAGCTTCTAAACTGACACCACTATTTTGTATTGTGCTTTTATCATCCAAAGTCTTCGTATAGAATGTGCAATTATTGACTTCATAACCTGTACAACACACGACATCAAACTTTAAACCATTTGCAAGCCACAATAAAGTTTGAGAAGATTGTGACTCTTTGTCAATTTCAGATTTGAACCAAGACATAAATGTTTTGTTATGCTCCATCAACTGTCATTTCTCTGATTGTCTTGGACTTTTATTCTTAACAGTGGCTTTGTGTGCTTCCAAAAAAAGGGATCACCTCATCTGTGTTGTTCAATATATAAAGATGCGCTTGCAACAATTCTTCACGATCTTTTGTCACCACATTCACACCTCGGATGCTTTTACTTGTAGAAAATTTATTCAACCATGATGTGCGAGGAACTCCTATTGGATTCGTTGATGTCATGTAATCTAAACAAAACTCGATACTTTCTTCAGCAATATATCTTTTAATCATTGAACCTTCAGGACGATATGGATTTTTAACGTACCCTTTCAAAATCTTCATATAATGCTCAATAGGATACATCCATCTTAAGTATACCGGTCCGCACATCTTGATTTCTCTAACCAAATGAACAAGTAAATGTACCATGATGTCAAAAAAAGATGGAGGGAAAAACATCTCTAGTTGACACAAGATGATAACAATTTCGGCTTGAAGTTCATCTAACTTTGTCGGATCAATGGCTTTACTACATATTGACGAGAAAAATGAACACAACCTGTTTATGGCCTGCCTAACATTTTTGGGCAAAATTCCACGAATAGCCACCGGTAACAATTGTTGCATTAAGACGTGACAATCGTGAGATTTCATGCCAACAAGCTTTAAGTCCTGCGTCGACACTAAACTCTTCATATTTGAAGAGTATCCTTGTGGTACTTTGATACTCTTTAAACAAAGGCAAAAACTTATCTTCTCTTGTCTAGACATTGTGTAACATGCAGGGGGCAAATAAGTACGTTTACTAATCTCCTTGGGTGCCAACTCTTCTCGGATATTCATGTCAACCAAATCCAAACGAGCATTCACTCCATCTTTTGTCTTTCCTTGAATGTTGAGTAGTGTACGAATCAAGCTATCACACACATTCTTCTCTACATGCATCACATCTATGCAATGTCGAACATCTAACTTTGACCAATATGGAAGATCAAAGAATATTGATTTCTTCTTCCAAGGGGTCGTTACAGATGACTTCTTGGATGTTTTCCCAAATACATAATGTATTTTATTAATTTTTCAAGAATTTGAAGGCCAGTAAGTGGATTTGGTGCTTCGTCCCTCTCTTGATCTTCATTGAATGCTTTTTTTAACCTTCGATATGGATGATTACGTTTTAGAAATCTCCGATGACGCAGATACATCGTCTTTCTTCCGTGTTTCAATTGATGAGCTGTAGTGTTTTCTTCACAGATATGACATGCTTTATGACCCTTAACACTGTATCCTGACAAATTACCATAAGCTGGAAAGTAATTAATGGTGCAAAATAACATTGCACGCATCACAAAAGTCTCATAAGCGAATGCATCAAATACTTCAACCCCATCAACCCACAAAAACTTCAAGTCTTCAACTAGTGAGCTTAGATAAACATATATGTCATTTCCACGCTGCTTTGGACCAGATATCATCATAGACAACATCATGTACTTCCTCTTCATGCACAATGCAGGAGATAAGTTGTAAATTATCAATATAACTGGCCAACAACTGTGATTGGTACTCAGATTACCAAATGGGTTCATTCCATCAGTGGCTAAACCAAGCCTAAGATTTCTACACTCTTTACCAAATTCGGGGAATTGTTCATCAATATTTTTCCATTGCTTTGAATTAGCTGGATGACGAAGCAGCCCATCAATTTTTCTCTCATCTGCATGCCATCTAAGGTTTTTAGCATCTTTGAGATTCGCAAACAAACGCTTAAGTCTGGGCACTATTGGAAGGTACCATACTACTTTCAAAGTAGATCCATTTTTTTATATATGACCATTATCTTCACTATTGTTTTTCAACTTGTATCGTGATAACCCACATTTTGGACACTTTGTCAAAAATTCAAACTCTTTCCTATATAAAATGCAATCATTGGGACAAGCATGTATCCTTTTATACTCCATACCCATTTGACAAAGAATTTTCTTCGCATCATAATTACGAGAGGGTAGTGTATTTCCATCTGGTAGCATTTCATTCAACAACGTCAACAATTCTGTAAAACTCTTATCAGTCCATCCATTGCTCGCCTTCAAATTCATGAGTCTTAACACAGCTGACAAACGTGTGAGCTTAGTTGAACCGACATACAAAGGTGTTTTTGCATCAGTCGACATTGTCTCATACACATGAGCTTTGGCAAAATTTTCTGCGCCAACATCGTGGATCATGTCCTCTAATTTGTCTTCATCCGGTCGATCTTCTTCCATGGTGGAATCAGTAACATTTTCAGTTTGCGAGTCAGTCGAAAAGTGCATTTCTTCGCCGTGCCATATCCATGTTGTATAGCATCTTAGGAAACCATCACAGATAAGATGTTCTCTAATTTGGGTTGCGTTCAACTTTCTCCCATTCAAACAGTTCACACAAGGACATCTAAACTTCACTTCATCATTACTTTTCCCCTCATTACGTTGCGCAAATTGTATAAATTCCTCTACACCTCTCTTGTACTCAGCACTAATACATGGTAAATTAATCCAATTTCGATCCATTCCTAAATATTACATAAAAATATAAGCTACTGAAAATCAAACTTGCAATTTCATATATACCAACATTATAATTTCACCTAGTGATTATTCAAATATTTTAAGGTTTAGGAATTCTCATAATTCTATAATTTCTATGTTTTCATATTTTAATAATTCTAATAATTATAAAAATTCAAATAATTCTAAATTACCAAAACAATATATTTTCTATGTCTACATTATCAAACAACAGTAATTGTTATTATGCAAAAACAATAAACAAATCATGTTGAAAAAATCAAAATGACGAAGGGCATCAAATACCTGGAATGGGCGATGAGAAGGAATGACGCGGCAATGGCACAGCGTAAGAGGAATGCCAGCAGAAGTTCACGATCTCAGGGTAGAAAATGACGATTCTGATCGGTCAAAAATCTTCCCCAACGTCAAAAATGGCAAATGCACCGAACAAAATTGAGTTTAAACGGTGCAAAACGATAGAGAATGGAAGAACAGTGTCATCTTCGACAGAGAATGAAGCAATGCACAGGTCTAAAACTGTTTCGCGAAGAAGACGATATTGTTCGTGATTTTTATTTTTTTAACCTAAAGAGGGGAATATGCTGCAGTTCTTCACTTAATCGCGGTAATATAGGTGAATATGTCGCGGTTCTACACTCAACCGCGACCTATTCTCCTGAAAAAAATAAATCAAAATGGTAGTTTTGATATTTTTATCAAAGTATATACCGCGGTTCAACGCCCAACCACGGTCTTTTCCCTTAAATATTTAAAATTTATTTAGGTCAGGGAATAGGCCGCGGTTGCTCTGAGAACTGCGGCCTATTCCCTAACGTTCTGAATCCCCCAACTGCCTTTTGTGGAATGTCAGAAGGTAGCAGGGGGAATAGGCCGCGATTCTGAGAGCAACTGTGGCCTATTCCCGTACTATTTAATTTTTTCTGATGTGGCGTCAAAGGCAGAAAGTTGACTGGGGTATAGGTTGCGGTTCCCCTTAGAACCGCAGCCTATAAGTTCGAATTATTTTCAAAAATGCCACCGCGCACCATTATGTTGCGGTTTCTGGTGAACCATGACATAATGTGCGCTGTAAAAAGCTAATTTTTTACTAGTGGACTTAGACAATATCTAAACAAGTTGTAAATCATTACACTCATCTAAAGTGATATTAAGTATAACTTAAGCAATGACTTATAACTTGAATGAGAGAAAGGCCTAGACAATTTTATCTTCTTTGGAAAAATATTTCTAAAGTGTTGGACAAGATGCTTCAATGGTATAGTTTGTGTGTGTATTAGTGTGTGGTTTAATATTTTTGTTGTTACAAGTGTAAGAATAATCCAAACTTGAGAAGTGTAGAATTTATGGTGGATGATGAAATTGTTTCAAAAAACTTTTGTTGATATTTTTTGGTGTGCTCTCGGACTGAATATTACTTAAGCGACATGTTGCTAGTTAGGCAAGATCCAAGTAAGGTGTAATCACTACACTCATATAAAGTGACATTAAATATAAATCAAGTAATGACTTATAACTTAAGTGAGAGAAAGGCCTAGAAATTTTTTTCTTAAATATTACTAAAGTGTTAGACAAGATGCTTCAATGGTATAGGTTGTATGTGTGTGAATGTGGTTTAATATTTTTGTTGTTACAAGTGTAAGAATAATCCAAAACCTGAGAAGTGTAGAATTTATGGTGGATGATGAAATTGTTTCAAAAACAGTTTGTTAAGATTTTCTTATGTGCTCTCAGATTGAATATTACTTAAGTTACATGTTGCCACCGAAGCAAGAAGCAAGCAAGATGTAATCATTACACTCATCTAAAGTGACATTAAGTATAACTCAAGCACTGACTTATAACTTGAGTGAGAGAAAGACTTGGATAATTTTCTCTTCTTTGTAAAAATATTACTAAAGTGTTAGACATGATGCTTCAATGATATAATTTTTTGTGTGTGTGGTTTAATAGTTTTGTTGTTACAAGTGTAAGAATAATCCAAACCCGAGAAGTGTAGAATTTATGGTGGATGATGAAATTGTTTCAAAAAAATTTTGTTGAGATTTTTTGATGCTCTCGGATTGAATATTACTTGAGAGACATGTTGTCATTGAGGCAAGATCCAAGCAAGGTGTAATCACTATACTCATCTAAAGTGACATTAAGTATAACTCAAGCAATGACTTATAACTTAAGCTTGGAAAATTTTCTCTTCTTTGGAAAAAATATTACTTAAGTGTTGGACAAGATGCTTCAATGTTATAGTTTGTGATTCAAACATTGTTCTTAATATCTAATCATGGCAAAGACAATTTATACATATATTGAATGTGCTACGATGCATAATGCATATCCTAGACACTCAAGACCCTAAACCTTAATTGAACACTTAAGTTCATCCTTTACGCTTAAGTGCTAGTTGAACACAGGCTCTGACTAGATGCTTAAGCATCCAATAACAATGAAGGAGATTTTGGAACTTGTTAAAATATTTCAAACAAGTGTTGTTGCTCAAGCGTTGCCAAGAATTCTCAAGCAAAATTGTCATATGAGCAAGGAGAACCCATAAGGGATGTTGTTCTCAAGTTACATTTCATTCAAGCTACAATAGTATCACTCAAGTGAAATGGTTGATACATTGTTTATGACAAAAGGGTGGCTCAATATCATATAAAATTTGATTTATAAAAATTAAATCATAAATGTCTAAGCTAATTATTATTTTTAATACTATTTATTCTGAAAGAAAAACAAAACTTTTATTCCTTAAGTCAGAACATTCAACATGAGGTCTCTCAAATGGTAATAGGGTACATTTATAAGGTATATGTTAGATTTCCTAAAAAGATAATGAGTCTTTCATGATAGTACATCACGTGATTGCGGAGTTGGGCCTCTAAGTTAACTATATGGAAGTGAAATCCCATCAAAAAAAGTTGTATATCCTCACTTGTTTACCATTCATCCATTTATAAGTATCAAGCTTACACAGGAGATCTCCTAAACATGATCTGAACACCAACATTTTTGTTTGCTCAAATGTCAAATATTACAATTCTCTTGACTATTGAATAAGCATAGACTAATATAAATAGATTGGTGAAAAGATTATTATAAAAAAAACACATTTTGTCAACTTGATCAATAATCTTTTCACCTACACTATAAATTGAGTTGTGATCAATAATCTTTTCATGTATCAGACATATGATTCACCATATGTTTGATAATCATTAGATTTACAAAATAATTTATTGAGAGATCGCAATTCTGGTTTCTCATACTTAATTCAATAAACTTTTCATAAGAAAACATGACATTAAATATTATACCAAACTATTGGAATCATTGTTTGATACTCTTATACTTTGTCTTAATATACAAAAGCTTCTTTTCTATAACACAATTAAAAATAAATTATTAAATAATAAGAAAAATATTAACTAATGAAAATAATTGTTGAAAATATATTTAAAAAGTTATCTAGTACGTAAATTGTTTTACGTATATAAAATGATAATAAATCAATTATTCAATTAGTTATGTACTCAAAAAGTAATTGAAATGTCTTGATATAAAATATTATATGGTACCTTAATTTTTTGTGATTAATATTTATTTTTAATATCAAAACTATATATATCTTGTAAGCCGGAAAAGGATGATGATATAAACCAAGTGTGTAAACTATGAAATACGTTTAGCGTCAAATAATAAGTGTTATATATGATAAAGTTATTTACTTTAAAAACAATTATATGAAAAATATAATGACATGATTAGTTGATACTATAAGAACTTCTTGTATACAATTAAAAGGAGTTAATTAAATTCTAATAAAAATTAACATAAATCTAGTATTTATTGGAAGCATAGACATCTTATTCTTATTATTGTTCTTTAAGGTTGTAACTATAGAAAGAAAAAAGAGAGGGACCACTTGCAAGACATTCCAAATCAATTCACGGATTCACAAATCAAATGTAAAATGGTCCCTTGTGACCAATTGACCATCATAACTTTTCTAAAATACTAATAAACAAAAAAACAAACTAAAAAAATTAATAAAATTAATAAAATAGAAAAGAGAAGCCATGTATTGCCAACTCATGGATGCTGACCACTCTTCCCCAGCACCGTCATATTCTTTTTATCATTCTTTATTCGTAAGTATCATTTGAAATATTGACTATTTTTAAATAAAGTTGAATTGAGACACATTTATAAATTACACTTACTATCTATTTTTCTAGTTTTGATTTGTTTTTGACTTTTTTTTTGGGTTTAAAGTGGTTCTAATTTTTATAACTTTTGTTTAATTTGATCATTTTATCTTATAATGTTAAAATTGGTAACAGCTCGTGAGTCATTTCTAAATGACATGACTATCACATCATCTCATTTTTTTCTCAAAATCCTCAACTTCATTGTTGTCATATCACTCGGCACCAAGCTCTCTCTTTCACTACTATGTCGTCGCAACACACCATATTTTTCTTGTACCACCAAACTACAAACAAAAACCCAAATCGCAAACCCTAATATGCAAATAAAAATCAAAATCGTAAAAACCTAAATCTCCACCACAAATCTCACATCTTCATCACTAAAAACATGCAGAAGAACTAAGAGAAGTAATCGCACAATCGCAAGATATCGAGGTTCATTCATTGTTGTGAATCACCTTCCATCGCACAAAGAAATCTCAATGAAATAGAACCACGATATTGTGAAACAAAGAAACTCCTAAATTGAGAACCCAAATATGCAAACAAAAACCTTGCGAACCCTAATATGCAAAGTGAAACCCAAATCATAAAAGTTTAAATCTCTACCATAGATCTCACATTCATCACCAAAAACCTTCAAAGAGAAGCCTCTAATGAAGAAACCCCTAAATCTCAAGCTTCTCATCTTCGAACCACCGTGAGAGTCACCATAAACCAGAAACGTGAAAACCCTTTGTCGTGAACGTTGAAGATGTTTGAAAGAAGATGAAATGATGTGACAATTATGCTAGAAAAAAATGTAGTAGGTCATTCACTGATTGCTTACATAGACACTGGATCGTTACTAACTTATATGTTGTGAGACAAAATAGCCAAATTGAAAAAAATTACAAAAATTTGAATCACTTTGAATACTCAAATACTCAACAACTACTTTAAACAAAACTGATAAAATTAAGAAAAAAAAAATATTAAATATAAATTATAAATTACGGAAAGTTAATAAATAGAATTTGATTGAACAACATTGATGGAATATTAATGCAAAAACACACAAAAAAAAAGTTAGATATTATTATTATTATCATTATCATTATCATTGTTAAATCAAATAAAAAGGACCCACGCCAGATGCTATGATACGCCACAAAAGTGCACATGGCATTCGGAATTGGCATGTGATGTGAGATTGAGAGCCTTATTATATTATAATTTATAACTACAAAGTATAGCATTTTTTTTAATAATATAGTTATTTAAACATTATAATGCACTTAAAATTAAGTAAGTGCACTTTACTTTTCCAATTAAATACAACCTTATAATATGATATGGCTTGTGAACTCATCAATTTTACATATATTTTTTTTCTGAAAAGATAACTGATGCATGTATTTTCTCTTTTCGTGTAAATTATATTTCTTCTGAAAGTAATAATTGTCACACCCCATTTATTTCTCTTCTTTAGTGGGAGACAAAGTTGTTAGCCATTTAATTCCCCATCCATTGGAAACCGTGCGACAGCAGGGAAGGAGGGAGTGGAATCCAAGTGGCAGCTCAGAGATTATAGAGCTCGGAAAGTGGAAGACAGGTGGCCGGCAGGGATTGGACCGTTCGTTTTATGGGAGGCAGTATTTAAAGAAGGATTTTAGAAGCTGGCGCCATTTTTCTTCTGGATGCAAACTCTTCATCTTCCATCTCCAGAAAACCCATCATTTTCTCCTCCTTCTCTCTAAAAACCCTCCACCTTATCTCTAAAGTTCCGACCATCTCCTCCCCTTTGATCACCTTACTCCTTTCAGATTAAACACTCCTGGTGTCAAGCTCTTTCACTTGCACCGATCGGTTTCCCAAGCGGAGCACTTTGGGACGTTTGGACAACCATAACATAGAACTTTAGAAGCTTAGCTGGAATAGAGGTAAGGGAAGCTTATAAAATTTAATTATAATTTCTTGTATGGTTAAATGCATGATTTATTGTATGTTGGTTGATTTGAACGGTATGATGAAATGTTACATGCTTATGTATGAATTGTTTTATCTTGGTTAGGAACTTAGAATAAATGTATGAAACTTAGAAATTCTGGAATCTGTGATCGAAGGTCATTAGGACCGTTCAGTTTTCCCCCTAAAACGATCGGTCTTGTACTACTGTATCGAAACTTAAATGCCTTGCTTAGTCAATCATAATGATCTATCCATTACAGAATGCTCGGTCTTATACTGAGTGTTCGGCTTTAACGTATTCGGTCATAGACTGATTACTTAGTCTCATGTTAACTATGTTTATTATAGTAGCGATCGTTCGCACATTGGACGTTCGTTCACACACGGGACGTCTTATATTGATAATGTTTATTGAAAGTACTCGGTCATAAATCGAGGGCTCGACCTGAGAAGTACTCGGTCATAAACTGAGTACTCAGTTTCATATTAATTGCCTTTATTATACGGAACGTCCGTTCTGGAATTACTTGGTCATAGACTGAGTGTTTAGTCTCATATTAACCATTCGGAACGTACGGTCTTCCACTGAGCGTTCGACTTGTAAGGAGGATTTCTTATTTGATAAATATTAGGTCTTATATCTGTACTTGAATTCTTAAAACGTCCGTTTTATAATAATATTATTTATTTGAAAAGTGTTCGGTCTTACACTGATACTTGATTCCTCACGGAGTGTTCGGTCTTGTACTGACACTCACTTTATTGAAGAGAAGCGTTCGGTCTTAAAAACGTTCGATCTGAATTGTATAGTACTCGATCTCACTAAAGTTTCATTTGATTGTTGTGCGTTCAGTCTTCTTCATAAAATCATTTGCAAGTTTTACTTGGTTTTGAATAGTACTCGGTTCTCCTCAGTATTCGACCTTTCGGTCAATCACTAAAGTAGTCTTTGATAAATAAGTTCATTCTCGGCGTTAGTCCATTCGGTTTGTTGTTTGTATAAGAGAATTCCAAGGTGGAATGTCTCATGATTGATTTTGGTTGGTAGAGTAAGAATATGGCCAGCTTTGTATTGGTGTTCATCCTGATATTCTAATGCTCACTGGCGCTAGTGACCATGTGGTGAGAATGGCAGGAGGCTCTAGCCTGGGCGGTGTGTACAACCTTGACCTAAGGTGTTTTAACGGGCTAACCTCGTGTGGCAGGCTCAAGGGTTTTCCATGCCGCGGTAACTCTGACGGTTGAATTCCAGGTTACCACCCACGAGTGCAGGGACGACCATAGCTACATATTCTTACAGTCCGGACAGAGTCATAGTGGTCGGTCTTAATGATTTATACGTTCGGTTTATTGTATGAGATGATTTGAATGATGTATACGTTCGGTTTGATTGTTATTCTTATATGATGATTACATGATTGAGATATTATGGTGATATATTACTTTGATGATAAAATTGTATGTGAGTCGGATTAATTAAATTGCATAAGCTTACCCTTATATTTCCTGTCTTGTCCATGTGTCGTTCGGTCTTAACCGTTCGGATGTTCTCTTCACTGCAATGATCATCCAATGGATGTGAGCAGAGGGTGATCTTGATGAAGTCTTGGAAGAAGTCTCACCAGCCGTTCGGCCTGAAGGCAGTGTAGGACCGTCTGGTCGGTATTAATACCTCTTTAGTATTTTCGTTCGGTCTTGAGTTATTATTTGTTACCGTTCGGTCTTAGCTTGTAGAATTGTATCAGACTCTTGATTGTACGGTTTTAATTCTATATGAAATTTCATATTCCTTCCTCCTTACTTGCTTACTCATCACTGTTCTATCTTATTATTTATGTTAACTCCTACAATAAATTATATCTTTTGTTATATATTTATTGGGATGTTACAATAATGCTTGAAACAACTTTAAATAATAGATACAATATATTTCTTTCAATAATTCAAATATTAAGTTTGACATTGTGAGATATTTTTACATATTATTTTCATGTTGATAATATATTTTTAAAAAATAAGTAAAAATTTGATATAAGAAATTTAGTACGTTGATTTATTTTCTTTGTAAAGAATTTGTGTAAATTGAAAGAGATTTCATTCTATATATCATAAATATTATTAATAAGGTGTTAAAAAAATACGTGATCAATTAATAACATATTAAATATTTATACTCTTTACATACAAGTATATAATAAATATATGTATTTATATGTAATCAATTTTACTCACCAATTTTTGAGAAAGGTAAAAACATAAGAATTAGAGTTGTCAAAACGGGTAACATGGCTCAGTCCACAACGGGTTGGTCACTTAGTGAACCAATCCAATCCGGCTCATTTATTAGCGAGCCAGAAAAATTTGAACCCGGCTCGACCCACCACAGATTGGTGGGTAAACGGGTTGGCTCACTAGCCCATTTAATTATAATTTTTTGAAATAAAAAAAATTACAAACTTTCTATATTCAAATTTAAACAAATTTCACTCTCAAAAAATGATGTTAAATTGAAGACAATTCAATATAATAATAAAAAGTACAATATAATCCAAATGTCATCCAAAAACAAACACAAAAAACATACAAATAAGTTTCTTATATGCCATAAGTTTCATAAATAAAATAATAAATTAAAAAAATAAATTAGGTAGGTGGATTGGCGGGCCAACGCGGCCCATCACGGGTTCAACCCGCATGAGCCGGGTTTAAATAAGCCGGGTTGAAATTTGACCCGCATAAAAAAAATTCAATTTTTTCAAACTCAACCCGGCCCGAACCCATGGTGAACTGGATTGGCTCGCGGGTTGTGACCTGTTTTGACGGCTAAGAATAATAAAAAACTAAATGATAAATACTAAATTAAAAAATATATAATATTTAAACACTTAAATGACCTAAACAATTTAATAAAAAAGCAAACTAAAAGTATTGAAATTTCAGACATAATTAAATATATTTTAAGTATAGAAAAATCCTGAATTCAAACTAAACAAATTTTATATATAAAGTTAAATTGACTTGTATATTAACACTAGTATACTTACATTAGCTACCAAATCTTAAAAAAAAAAAATCTCCTATGAAAAGATATATTCTCTCATTTTTCACATTTGTATTTGTTTTATTATTCTTCTTCTTCCATGACACATTATATTCATACACGTATATTAGAGTATTTATACTTTAATACTCTAATTTATTATTTCATTAAAACTATAAAATTTTAAGAGTAAACCTAATTCTATTAACAATATCCCCATTGAAGTACATGGCTCATTATATCTTTGTCATTTTCTCTAGATTCCTTGGCAAATTAATGCTTCAAACCTAATACGATAACCTTAAAGGATAAATCTTGACAAAGCAATTTGAAAATATTCCCATTAATCTTTGTTTTCTATAAGTTTCATTTGTTGATTGACATGTCTCTTATTTAATGTTCTTGTCAACGGTTGCTTTTATGAGCATTGATTAGTCATTTAATCATCAACTAACTTCAATAGTTTACTTGAGTAACTACTCAACTAACATGTACATTAGCTGTCACATTTTGGTCTCAATGAATCCTTAAAAGTATGATTTGTTATTAGATTTTCGTTTTTTTTTATTTGTATACATTTATAGAAGTAATGTGTTTTTAATTTCACCTCTAGGGTAAGAAAAGAAAGTATTTGTATAACTTTAAAGAAAAGAAATTGAATATAAAAAGTTTTATTTTTTTAAGCACTGTAAATATATTTAATGTCTATCTATCTATACTATTAATGAATATTATAGAAATATTATTTTCATTGGAGCCTTGAGGAAGAAGATTTAATTAGAATAAAAGTTATGAACAAGTTAAAAAATAATTTTAAAGATATTTGAATATATATTTTTTATTTTCTTTATTTGATATCATTGCATTTAACTACACGTGAATGCTTTATTCATTAAAATATAATAAAATCTAACTTATATTTGTTTTAAAAGTTTCAATGGCTATTCAAGATTAAATTAACTATAAAAAGTATAAAAATGTAAATGAAAGAAATGAAATATTTAAAAAAAAAAGTGAACTAATAACTTCCAAGATTAAAAAATGTCCAAAAAAAAAAAACTTAGCGTGCTGTAAGATCAATTTTTTTAAGTTCAAAAGACATATAATTATTCATTATTTATTATTTATTAAACTTTTAACAAGGCACATTAAGTAACGTGCGATGAAAATACTTTAGAATATAATAATAATTTAATATAAGTAGTGATAGATTTGGAAATGTTAGACCTCGTGCCAACTATATATTTTAAAATAATCATCTATTAGACTCCACCTTTTAAATGACTAAAATGACGATAGTTGATAAATATTAAGTTCAACGACTTTAATTTATATTGGAAACATACTTATTTTCTATCACACTTCTTTTATTTTTTTATTTATCCTATAAATATATATATATTGCCATTGCCATATTATTAGAAGTTCAAATTCCAATAAACCACTCCATTTTTAGACTAACGTCAGATAAAGTGCTGGAAGCAAATCAAGAAAAGAAACCAAATTAATACTAATTTGAAAAGGGAGAAAATAATTAAAGTTTTAATAATATAAAATTAAAAATAAAAACATTATATATGAGGACTTTAAATTATTACGTCATAGACTTTGTCAGAACTATAACATTAAAACATGTAACATCTCAATAAATATAACTTGCAAACTATAATTTATTCTAGGAGTTAACATGAATAATAATAGAGAACAGTATATAAAGATTAACACAAAATAAAAGAGAATATAAAATTTTGTCTGGAATTAAAACTATATTGAGAACAAGATTTTGATACAATATACAGGCTAAGACCGAACGGTCAAGGTAACAGTTCAAGACCGAACGGTAATATAAAAGGATATCTAGACCGAACGGTTCCTACAAAACACTGAACCGAACGGTTATTTACACTAAAAAAAATAAAGAAAATCTAATCTAAAGATCGGACGGTCCTGCACAGCTTTCCGGCATCACGTCCAAAGGTTGCTCTGTCTGCAGGGCATCTTCCAAAGTATCTTCAAGAGCACCCTCTGCTCACACCCAAACTGGATGATCATTGCAGTGAAGAGAACAAACCGGACGCTCAAATACCGAACGACAACATAGGCAAGACAAAATAGATAAGGGTAAGCTTATGTAAATTTAATTAATCATTTTTAATACATTTTTCAAAACAAACACACGAATCACAAATATCTCAATCATAAATCATAAGTCAAGTATATCCGATTAAAATCTGAACGGTAACATCATTATAACCAAGTCCTCTAGACATTGTCCGGACGGTATGACCATGTATGCTCGCCGCTCTCTGCACCCGGATGGACCTGGCTGGAATTCAGTCATCAGACCGCCACCCGAGGTTAGTCTAGTGGAACCACCTCGGTATAGAAATACCCTGAGGCTAAAGGACCTCTTGCCATTCCCATGCATGAGTTACCCTTCTCTACCTGAGAAGGCGTAATCACGGAATATCAGGATAGAGTCAGAACCTGAGCCTTAGCCACGGTCATACTTTACCAGTACAATTCCACTCATGAGCTATTCCGCCCTGAAATACTCTTAAATCAAAATAAACTCATTCGTCCTTCACATCTTTTCTTATAGACGGTACAAAATACAAAATGTTTGGAGACTGAGTATCAAAGAGATTCAATAACTGACCGGATGGTCAAAGGCAGAATAAGACTGAAGTAAACAAGAAGTTCTAATAGGTGACCGAACGGTTTGGTAGAGAAGAAAAAGAATTGATGCTCAACTCAATAATGAAAAACTAAACCAGACTAGTTAATGGAAACCGGACGGTTAGAAGGAAATCAAACGGAAAATCAATGAAAACTCTTCAATGAAGTTGAACAAGTTAAATCATGAAAACCGGACGGAAGAATCCAATAAGAAACTCTTTAATGGAGCTGAAGAAGTTAAACACAGAAAATCGGACGTTTTAAAATGAAAGAGTTCTCTTCAATAAAGCGAGTGTTAGTACAAGACCGGACACTCTGTGAGGAATCAAGCGTCAGTGTAAGACTAAACACTTTTCAAAGAAATAATATTATAAACCGGACGTTTTTCCCAAGAAGGATAATTAACATCAAACCGAGTACTTAGTCTATGACCAATTACTCAAACATAATATCATATGTGTAAAACCGAACGCTTGGTTTATGACCGAACGTTCTTAAAATGAATAATAATAATAATATGAAACCGAATGCTTCAGAAATTAAGTGTCAGTCTAATACCAAACACTTGTATGACCGAACGTACAGTTTATGACCGGACATTCTTAAAATTCAAGTACTGGTATAAGACCTAGCACTTTTAATAAACATCATCAATATAAACCGAACGCTCAGTGTATGACTAAACATTCTAAATAGTTAATATGAGACTGAATACTTAGTGTATGACCAAGCACTTCAAGATCGAACGTTCAGTATAAGACCGAACGTTCAGTATAATAAAGACAATTAATATGAAACCGAGTACTCAGTTTATGACTGAGTACCTTCTCAGGCCGAGCACTCGATTCATGACCGAGTACTTTCAATAAACATTATCAATATAAAACCGAACGTTCAGTGTATGACCGAACGTTCTTTAATGGGTAATTCAATCAAATCAAAGTATTTGAGTTCGACACAATTTGTACAAGACCGATCATTTTAGGGGAAACAGAACGGTCCTAATGACCCTTCGATTACCGATTCAGAATTTTACTAAGTTATATACATATAGATAATTTCATACCAAAATCAAACATGCAGTACATCAAACAACATACCATACTTTCATATTTAATCCAATTCATACAACATCAATCATATGCTCAAACCATCATGTATTAATTCATAAAACATAATCATAATTAAATTTATTATAAGTTTCCCTTACCTCTATTCCAGCTAACTTCTAAGGTTCTACTTCTATGGTTTTCTTCCAAAATCCAAAGTTGTCCAACAGAGATTCCGAACGGTGCAAATGAAAGGTCTTGACGCCGGGAAGAACTATTCTGAAAGGGGCAAGATGATCAGAGATGGAGAAATGGTCAGAATCTTAGAGAGAAGTCTTGGGGTTTCTAGAGGGAAGGTGGAGAATATGGAGGTTTTAGGAATTTGAGTTTGAGGAAGAAGAAAAGTTGCATGCAGAAAGTGGTGCTGGAATTTAAAATCCCACCTTAAATATGGCCTCTAATCTGGACGGTCGGTCCATCCTCCATCTGCCACATGGCTTCCACTACCAGGAACTCTCCATTCTCTTTGCAACCACATGGTTTCCGAGATTGGGGAATTAAATGAATTACAAATCCTGTCTGCCACTCATCCTAGGAAGCTGAAAGGGTGACAGGTGGACAACACTTAAAATGGGAAATAAATGGGGTGTTACATTCCCCTCAACAAATAAAAATTTTCGTCCTCGAAAATTAGGACTTACCCGCGAACAGGTGAGGGTAGGATGCCTTCATGTCTTCTTCTTTCTCCAAAGTGGCATCACCCGTTCGGTCATTCCAGATGACTTTGATAAGTGTAGTGGCTTTACCGAACGGTCGACTTCTCACGAACTCTTCAATTCGGACCGGCTGCATCTCCACCGAACAATCTTCTTTGATTTGGACGTTCTCGGCTTCTAGTACGTGAGACTGATCGGCTATGTACTTCCTGAGTTGAGATACATGGAAGATCGGATGAAGGTTGGAATATCGTAAGAGACCGGTCCTATGCGCCTCAAGATCTTATATGGACCGAGGAATTTGGGAGACAACTTCTTTGGCCGAACGGCTCTTCCAACACCAGTCGTTCGGTTCAGCTTGAGAAAAACATGATCTCCTTCAGCAAACTCTAAAGGCTTCCTCCTTTTGTCGGCATAGGACTTCTGTCGGCTCTGAGATGCTTTCAACCTTTCTTGAATCAACTTCACCTTCTCGGTTGTCTGTTGAATGATCTCGGGTCCAGTCAAGACTGCTTCTCCTTCTTGAAACCAGCATAATGGTGTTCGACATTTTCTTCCATAGAGAGCTTCAAAAGGAGCCATTCCAATGCTAGACTGGAAGCTATTGTTGTAAGTGAATTCAGCTAAGGGTAGGACCTCATCCAAAACTCCTAAATGATCTAGGATGCTTGTTCTTAATAAGTCTTCAAGAGTTTGGATGGTTCTCTCGGATTGACCGTCCGTCGGAGGATGATACGCTGAGCTTATTTGCAATTTGCTTCCCATCTCTTGCTGCAACGCTTGCAGAATCGAGAGGTGAATCTGGGGTCTCGGTCTGACATTATACCGGACGGTACTCCATGTAACCGAACAATTTCTCGAATGTACAGCTGGGCCAGTTTTGACATGTACATCTTCAAGTTGATGGGAAGAAAATGAGCACTCTTCGTCAACCGATCAACTATGACCCATATAGCATCATGGTTTCTGACCGTTCGGGGTAAGTGGGTCACGAAATTCATGGCTATGTTATCCCACTTCCATTCAGGGATTTCTAGTAGTTCTAGTTGACCGTTCGGCTTCTGATGCTCTGTCTTAGCTCGTTGGTAGGTTAAACAAGAAGAGATAAACCGAGCGACATCATTCTTCATTCCCGACCACCAGAAAGACATCTTGAGGTCATTTTCCACTTAGTCATACCTGGGTGTATGCTAAGACGGCTTTGGTGTGCTTCCTCCAGGACCAATCTCCTCAGGACTTCATCATTCGGAACACACGTTCTCCCTCTGTACCTCAAGAGACCGTCTGTTCCGAAACTGAAATCCTTATGCGGTTGAGAACCGATCGGTTTGCTTATCTTTTGCAGCTCTTCATCCAGTGCTTGCTTCTCTTTAATCCGATCAAATATATTACTTGACAACCTCATACTACAGCATCTTATACCGTTCGGTTCTAGCTCACATTGCAACTTCAAATCCCGAAAGCTCTCAACCAAACTCAGCTCTCGGACCATCATAGTTGAGATGTGGACGGTTTTCCTACTCAAGGCGTCGACAACAATGTTGGCCTTACCCGGATGGTATTGGAGCTCAAACTCATAGTCTTTCAAAAATTCCATCCACCTTCTCTGCCTCATGTTCAGCTCTTTTTGATCAAATAAGTACTTGAGGCTCTTATGGTCGCTGAACACTTGAAACTGAGCTCCATAGAGGTAATGCCTCCATATCTTAAGGGCAAACACCACTGCTGCCAGTTCTAGATCATGTGTTGGGTAGTTTTTCTCATGTACCTTCAATTGTCGAGAGGCGCAGGCCACTACCTTCCCTTCTTGCATCAACACACAACCTAACCCTTGATATGAAGCATCACAACATACTTCGAACAGTCTGCTGACGTCCGGTATCACCAGTACTAGAGCACTCGTCAGCTTCTGCTTCAACTCCTGGAAGTTTGACTCACACCGATTGGTCCAGACGAACGGTTGGTCCTTCCTGGTTAGTTGGGTCAAGGGTGCTACTATCTTTGAGAATCCCTCAATAAACCGTCTATAGTAGCCAGCCAGCCCAACGAAGCTCCTCACGTCCGTAACTGAACGGGGTGTCTCCCATTCCAAAACCGCTCAAACTTTGGCTGGATCCACTGTAATCCCTCAAGCCGAGATCACATGGCCAAGAAATTGTACTTCTTCCATCCAGAATTCACACTTGGATAGTTTTGCATATAACTTCTTCTCTCTCAGCACACCAAGCACTATCCTCAAGTGTTCTTCATGTTCTTCTCGGCTCTTAGAGTATATCAGGATATCATCTATGAATACTACTACGAACTTGTCCAAGAAGGGTCGGAAGATACGGTTCATGTAGTCCATGGATATTGCAGGAGCATTAGTAACACCGAACGACATTACTACATATTCATAATGGTCGTACCGAGACCTAAAGGCAATCTTCTGGACGTCTCCTTCTTTTACCAAAATTTGATGATATCCGGACCTTAAGTCAATCTTAGAGAACACTGTTGCATCGGACAACTGATCCAACAAGTCATCTATTCTTGGCAGGGGTACTTGTTCTTGATGGTCAGTTTGTTCAATTGCCGGTAGTCAATGCAAACCCGAGAGCTGTCATCCTTCTTCTTGACCAACAAAATAGGGGCTCCCCAGGGTGAGGCACTTGGCCGAATGAACTTCTTTTCCAATAAGTCTTCAATCTGCTTTTTGAGTTCAGCCAATTCAGCTGGTGCCATCCGGTAAGGAGCTATAGATATCGGTCCGGCTCCCGACACCAAGTCAATTGAGAACTCCACTTCTCTTTGGGGAGGAAGACCGGGCACTTCATCTGGAAAGACGTCCATAAATTCTTCAATGACCGGATGGTCTCCCACCGAACGGTCTTCTTCTCTCGCGTCCATGTGTGTCAGTATTAAGAAACACATGGCACCTTCCAAGAGATTCTCTAGGATTTGACCGAGCGTTAATGACATCTTCTCTTCTTCTCTTAGAAAAATCAACTTCTTCTTCCCATAGTCAATAAGAATGTGATTGGTGGTCAACCAATCCATCCCTAAGATTACCTCTAAGCCTTGAAGAGGTAAGCAGATGAGATTTACCCTAAACTTGTACCCTTCTACATCAATAGGACATCTAATGCAAAAAGTAGACGTCCTAACCTCACCAACTGTCGGGGTTGACACCACCAAATCCAACTGCATCTCACTCTCGGCTAAACCCAACTTTTCAACACATGCCTTCGAGATGAAGGAATGTGTTGCTCCTGAATCATACAACACACAACAAGGAACACCAAACAGCAAGCAAGTACTGATGATAAGGTTACCTGAACTTGCTGCCTCCACTCCCGTCAAAACATATACTCGGCCCACAGCTTGGGCCCTTCCACCACTTCTCTGGGCAAATCTTCCTGCAACTGAAGGTCTCATGACCGCTCGGCCTCCCATGTTGCCCTCGGTATCAAGATGTCCATTTCGTCCACACCGAGTACAATGCTTGTATCCTCCCAGCTGAGGACAGGACGACCGGGTCCTCCACAATTGAAGCAAGTGACCGATCCCTGCTGACTTGATCGGCCGGCTGATACTGAAGCCTGCGAGGAGGTACCAGATCCGGACGACAGAGGTCGAGAGTAGGGTGTCCTTCTCATAACCTGACCACGCCGAGACGGAACTGGTACTTTACCGATCGGCTGCTGCTGCTTCTTCTGTCGCTCGGCTTCCAACATGTTACGTTCCAACACTTTGGCTCTTTCAACAAGTGTTGGAAAAGACTTGATGCACAAGTTGGAAATCATCACCTTAAGATCCGACTTCAGTCCGTTCTCATACTTGCGGCACTAGCATTCTTCATTTATTCCCATGGTATAAAACCGAACGAGGTGCTTGAACCGATGGGTATATTCGGACACATA
This sequence comes from Vigna mungo, assembly GCA_036885675.1. Taxonomy (NCBI): domain Eukaryota; kingdom Viridiplantae; phylum Streptophyta; class Magnoliopsida; order Fabales; family Fabaceae; genus Vigna; species Vigna mungo. The sequence goes on from CP144695.1 coordinate 2,831,228, forward strand.
CATTCCTCCCTGCACCAACTGGAGGAATTCCACTTCCTTGGCAAATCGGACACTGTCCGGGAAGTATTCTCCATAAAATTTCTCCTTAAACAATTCCCAAGTGATAGGAATTCATTCTCCTTCTAACAGCATTTTCATGGCACTCCACCAGTGACAGGCTTCTCCGATCAATTGGTACTCGGTATACGCCAGCCTGTTGTCATTGGGGCATCTCTTGGCGTTGTATATCTTCTCCATACTTCTCAGCCAATGATCAACTTCATCAGCAGTACACTTCCCGTCAAACTTATCCGGACGGTATTGGAGAAAACTCCTAAAGCTCCATTCGGCTTGGGTATTCACTATAGAACCGGACGGTCCACCAGACTACGTCCCGATTCTCATCAGTTCCATGATCTGTCTTTGAGTTACCTCTGCCGATCCCTAGCGGCTTCTTAGTTCTACAAAGCAAGTGCATTCTGTTGCGCTAGGTTGGCGTTCTACTGAATCAGGTTGGCATTATGCTGTTCAAGTGCCGCTAACACCGACTCCAACAGGTTATTGCTACTGCTGGACGTATCCCGATCGGCAGGCTGTGGGGGAGGTCTTGGAGCCATCTTCTGTTGTCAAAAGAAAGAAAGATCCATGAAATTAAATAAGAAGTTAGAAAATATAACTGATCATGTGAGTACACAGCACAAGCAAGGCATACTCATAACCTACAGGTATTCTAAGGAATAAAACTGCTATGATACGATTAATGTAACATCCCAATAAATATAGCTTGAAAACTATAATTTATTCTAGGAGTTAACATGAATAACAATAGAGAACAGTGGATAAAGATTAACACAGAGTGAAAGAGAATATAAAATTTCGTCTGAAATTAAAACTATACCGAGAACAAGATTTTGATACAATATATAGGCTAAGACCGAACGGTCAAGGTAACAGTTCAAGACCGAAGGGTAATACAAAAGGATGTCTAGGCCGAACGGTTCCTATAAAACACTGAACTGAACGGTTATTTACATTAAACAAAATAAAGAAAATCTATTCTAAGGACCGGATGGTCCTGCACAGCTTTCCGGCATCACGTCCAAAGGTTGCTCTGTCTGCAGGGCATCTTCCAAAGTATCTTCAAGAGCACCCTCTGCTCACACCCAAAATGGATGATCATTGCAGTGAAGAGAACAAACCGGACGGTCAAATACCGAACGACAACATAGGCAAGGCAAAACAGATAAGGGTAAGCTTATGTAAATTTAATTAATCATTTTCAATATATTTTTCAAAACAAACACACGAATCACAAATATCTCAATCATAAATCATAAGTCAAGTATATCCGATTAAAATCTGAACAATAACATCATTATAACCAAGTCCTCTAGACACTGGCCGGACGGTATGACCATGTATGCTCGCCGTTCTCTGCACCCGGATGGACCTGGCTGGAATTCAGTCATCAGACCGCCACCCGAGGTTAGTCCAGTGGAACCACCTCGGTATAGAAATACCCTGAGGCTAAATGACCTCCTGCCATTCCCACGCATGAGTTACCCTTCTCTACTTGAGAAGGCGTAATCACGGAATATCAGGATAGAGTCAGAACCTGAGCCTTAGCCACGATCATACTTTACGAATACAATTCCACTCATGAGCTATTCCTCCCTGGAATACTCTTAAATCAAAATAAACTCATTCATCCTTCACATTTTTTCTTATAGACGGTACGGAATACAAAATGTTTGGAGACTGAGTATCAAAGAGATTCAATAAGTGACCAGACGGTCAGAGACAAAATAAGACTTAAGTAAACAAGAAGTTCTAATAGGTGATCGAACGATCTGGTAGAGAAGAAAAAGAATCGATGATCAACTCAATAAGGAAAAACTAAACCAGACTAGTTAATGGAAATCGGACGGTTAGAAGGAAATCAAATGGAAAATCAATGAAAACTCTTCAATGAAGTTGAACAAGTTAAACCATGAAAATCGGACGGAAGAATCCAATAAGAAACTCTTCAATGGAGCTGAAGAAGTTAAACACAGAAAATCGGACGTTTTAAAATGAAAGAGTTCTCTTCAATAAAGCGAGTGTTAGTACAAGACCGGACACTCTGTGAGGAATCAAGCATCAGTGTAAGACTAAACACTTTTCAAAGAAATAATATTATAAACTGGACGTTTTTTCCAAGAAGGATAATTAACATCAAACTGAGTACTTAGTCTATGACCAATTACTCAAACATAATATTATATGTGTAAAACCGAACGCTTGGTTTATGACCGAACGTTTTTAAAATGAATAATAACAATAATATGAAACTGAATGCTTCAGAAATTAAGTGTCAATCTAATACCAAACACTTGTATGACCGAACGTACAATTTATGACCGGACGTTCTTAAAATTCAAGTACTGGTATAAGACCTAGCACTTTTAATAAACATCATCAATATAAACCGAACGCTCAGTGTATGACTGAACGTTCTAAATAGTTAATATGAGACTGAATACTTAGTGTATGACCAATCACTTCAAGACCGAACGTTCAGTATAAGACCGGACGTTCAGTATAATAAAGACAATTAATATGAAACCGAGTACTCAGTTTATGACCGAGTACCTTCTCAGGCCGAGCACTCGATTTATGACCGAGTACTTTCAATAAACATTATCAATCTAAAACCGAGCGTTCAGTGTATGACCGAACGTTCTTTAATGGGTAATTCAATCAAATCAAAGTATTTGATTTTGACACAATTTGTACAAGAGCGACCATTTTAGGGGAAACCGAACGGTCGTAATGACCCTTCGATTATCGATTCAGAATTTTACTAAGTTATATACATATAGATAAAATGGGAAATAAATGGGGTGTTACAAAACACGTGTCATAAAAAAATAATTTTACCTTGTATAAAAAATCCTATATACAATAATGACAAACTTTAGTAAATAATTAATTATACAAGTTGTTGGGTAACAACAAAATTATTGTCTCATGCATGAGACTAACATCATCACATCAACGAAAAAAAATAGTTCAAAACCTATTTTCATAAACATATCCATACATATGTATGTAAATCAACATCAATGTTATAGAACAAAAATCATACTAATTAACACACAAATCCCATTTTTCCTCACTACATGCACATGCAACTAACCTATCCATGTTATTTACCAAGTACTATTATTTGTATTATCTAGATTTATTATGTTAAGTAAGCATGTGTTATGTGTATCTTCCAATGTCATGAAAATTTTTTTAATGTTAAAAAATCAATAAAACACAAGAGATAATAGTATAAATTATAATGTTTTTATGTTCTGACGTTGTTAAAATTCTCCTTTTGAGACGTTAAAATTGTGCAGAAGTGTTAAAATTGTGCAAAGTGTTCAAAATTTTTTCATTCTCCTCTGCACAATTTTAACACCTCTGCACAATTTTAGCACTTCAAAAGGAGAATTTTAACCACGTCATCTACTCACCTCTGCACAATTTTAACACCGTTAATGATTTTTAACACAAGGGGCTAATTTGTTTGAAATTAGCACTTATAAGGATTCAATTGGAAAGATTTAAAAGAAGAGGACCAAATTGAGAATACCTTACAAAAATAGGGACGCCTAAATGGTTTTAACCTTAATCATACTATACAAACCCATATAATAATATCAAAGAACATTTGCTAATCTAATTAGTTAAGAAAAAAAAATGAAAATATATTGGAGAGAAGAAAATACAAAAAAGAGAAATAAAATTAGCTTTTATATTTAAGTTAAATAAATTTTTTGATTAAGTTAATATGATAATTTTTTTTAAAGAAATATACATTTGATGTAATTTTAAGTGAAAAGAATATTTTAGATGAATATGTTTATAAAAGGAGGTAGTATTAGCTGAACCAGCATAGAAGTGTGATAATAAGTTGAACTTTTCCTCCATTATTGCAGTCTCATGCTTTTCAAGCAATAACACAAAAAGACAGAAAGAAAGGGACTCTTTAATTTTTTTTTTCTTATTTTTCTCATGTTTGGTGAAATGGAAAGAATCCAAAGGCATCACAACCAAGTTTTTAATTGCATCTTTGGATGTTCTGCATTCACCAGTTTAAATTTTCTTCAAAAGTTAATTCAATGATTTATATTTCAACTGCTTTATGGCATCTCGCATTTCATCTTCTTTATGAATCATTATTCTCTAAAAATTAAGTTATTAAAGAAATCTAGGTTAAATAAAAAGTTGTGTTTTATTTTTTAATTAAATTAAATACATATTTTATTTATATATTTTATTTCATGAATTTTATGTATAGTATTCTTTTTTAATAAATGACACGTAAAATATTTTTAATGTGATAAATGAAATTTCACGTTGGATTGTAATATAATATTCACATATCAAATAATTTACATAATTTTATAAAGTACAAAATAATATATATATATATATATATATATATATATTTATATTTATATTTATATTTATATATATTATTAATTTGAATATGAAACATATGTTTTAAAATATTTTAAGGATAAAAAATATATTTAACTCAATAATAGATATTTGAGTTAATTGTTGAAAAGTTTGCATCATTTTAAAATAAAATTAATTTAAAGTTTATAAATAAATATAAGTATCATCTTATTTATAAATTGTTTTCAAAATTAAATTAAACTTAAAAGTGACCACATTGATAACAAACCAAATATAATTTTTTTAGTTAAATTATTGTCTAAAAAGCATAAAGGGGTTTAAAAGTTGAAACTAGGTGAATTGAATAGAAAACAAAGTGTAAAATGAAATAAAATGAAGGTTCTTTTCATAACTGGTGAGCTTCTCGTAAATTTCCCAACAACAAGAAATAAACTTATTTCATAATTTTTATACCCTTAGGTAAATTAAGTTAAATTAATCAAGTGAATCCATCAACTTTTTTTTAAAGTAAACTTAAGGTTGTGTTTACTTGTAAATATGGATTTGAAGAAAAATGAATAGATAAATTTGATAATAAAATGTGTATTTCTTTTTTAAGAGATTTAGAGGCTATAGAAGATGATTTTGAAATAAAGTTTCTAAAAAATAATGAACCCTTTGATATGATAAGTAAAAAGAGTTTTAATAAATTAAAATATAAAATTATTTTTTTAACTTTATACTAAAAAGTATATATTATTATTATTATTATTAAAAAGTCAAAGTAAAAAAAAAAAAACTAAAAATTATTGAGTTGTGTTAGAAATATTAATCAAAACAAAAAGATCAAAGACAGAAGCAATTTTAAAAATTCTTTCTTCTTTTTTCTTCATCTTTACCAATACATGTGAAATATCAGGAATAATCCATTTTAAGAAGCATTGATGAAATAACACTATAGGGGGGAAATATAGTAAAATAATGTAAAATCACTATTAAATTACCACAAATCATCGCTCTCATTTTCTCTTATTTCCACACATTCAAACATAAAGAATCTCTCCCAATAATAAATTTGCTCAAACGAACACAAATTAAATCTCGACAATTGAAATTTCACGAGGATATTGTGTTAATGGTAGGCATTGTGGGGAGATAAAGTATGGCTTGTTTTTTGAGTACACAACAAGAAGGAGAATAGTGGAAGTGTGATTTATGTGGTTTGGTGTACAAAAAGTAAAGGCCCAAGTTCTTTCCCTTCCTTTTTGGGCCAGCCTAGGCCCACTCTATTAAAGCCTTTTCTTTTTCTTCTTTATTTCTTTTGCAAGAGAAAAGTTATCAATTAACATTTTATATGTAGTTTTCTTAGAGAGAGGATTTTATAATTTCAAACAAAAAACTTTAACAATATTACATCATATTTAGTAGTTAAAAATATTACTAATAATTTTTTTCAGTTCAAGTAACTTTTCAACTAAAGTTTGCAAGACTTCTCTAATTCACGTTCACAAGAGTTATTTTTAATTGGTAATTGTTAGTATTTTTAGCTTATATAAATTACAATTGGTTCATTTTAAATCAATTATATATTTTTTTTCAACATCGTTTGCAAAGATTTATTTATTTTTTACTATTCCGCTAATAATAAGTCAAATTGTTTTGGTCTAATCCACTTTAGGCCTATAAAAATCGAGGGTGAGGTCGTCTCATAATCCTAACTCTCTCCACAAGTTTTATTTATTTAATATATATATATATATATATATATATATATATATATATATACACACACATGTATATTAATATGTATTTTTAATTTTTTTTAATTAGTTAATTAATGTTTCTTAGTTAAATTAGTTACAAAATATTTTTTTATGATAAATTATGTAATTATAAATTTAATTAATAATTCAAACATGATTTTTGAATATTAATAATTTACGTTATAATATTATTACATATTTCTACCATTCAAATAATACAATATAAAAGAATTAGTCTATTAATTTTTTTTTATAATTTTTATAAATATTCATGAAAAATGTCAATAAAAAAATTAGCTTTCCTGAGATTAATTAAGAAAACATTAATCTGCGTTGTTGAAAATTTCTTTGACTAACATTGGTGAAAAATAAGCAATTTATTAAAACATAAGTAGAATTGAATTCAATATGAAATAAACTCTTATTAATATCACTTGAAAAAAAAAGATGCTTAGACAGTGACTTCCCTAAATTAATCGAGTTGATGACACCCGAAAGTTATAGAAATGATTTTGAGGTTTTAAGATATATTAGAAAACATACAGTAAGTAATATCAATATACGTATATACTGAAATTCGAAGTATAGATGTATGTATATACGTATATTATTATCGTAGATATTATAATTATTACAAAGTGTGAAATGGCAAATGTCAATTGGGGACGATAAAGCATAGAGCAAGTATAGCATCCGAAATGGTTGCTTCTCTCCTTTTCTTATGTGGTTTGTCCTGTAGCGACCCTATCTTTGTCTCTCTTTCTCTCTCTCTCTCTCTCTCTCTCTCTCTCTCTCTCTCTCTCTCTCTGTGGCTATTTTCCCTGCACACCACAGCAGAGAACAACAGCATCCACCCACCCACCATCGCCTCCTTCAACCACCGTCATCACTTTCATCACTTAACACTTCTCAAACCATAACACAATCCTCAACAATAATCCCTAAATCCTCTTCTCCCGAAACCCCAAACCCTAGCCCCTCTTTCATGATTTACAGTTAGGGTTATGGAACCCAACAACGCAGACGCTTTCCGACCTTCTTCTTCACCCTCATCTTCCCCCAGCTCCAGGAGAATTTCCGGGATTTTGTCGCCCACAAATATCATTCAGGCTCCCTTATCGGCGCTATTGGAATATTCCGGCATCCTTCCGTCCCGCTCGTCTAACCACCACAGCCATCCAGCCTCTGACGCAGTTAACAATGACGGCGAGGTTTCGATTAGGATCATCGGCCCCGCGGAGCAGGAGCAGCAACCCCGGGAGGAACAGCATAGCCCTTCTGGCGCTTCGGGATTGGTCGTGGGACTCGCGCATTCGCAAAACGATGCCGTGTTGCCCTCCTCTTCGCCGCGCAGCGATGGTGCTGAGGAAAGCACCGGCCCTGGAGGGGACGGCGTTGGGAGAGACTCTTCTTACCAGAGATACGACATTCAGCATGCTGCCAGGTGGATTGAGCAGGTCTTGCCGTTTTCGTTGCTTCTCTTGGTTGTTTTCATAAGGCAGCATTTGCAAGGTACGTTTTTAGTTACTGTTCTATCGAACACACGTTTTTGTTTGTTTTGATTTGATTATGTTGAGGAATGAATACAGGGTTTTTCGTGACAATTTGGATTGCGGCTGTGCTTTTCAAGTCGAATGATATTATGAGGAAACAGACTGCGTTGAAGGTATGCTGCTTATTCTTTGTGTAGCCGCGAAGCGACATAATGTTGTTAGGGTGTATATGAGAATTGTGTTGTTTATTGAGTGTGTTTGTTTGTGTGTGTGGTTTTGGCGGGTGCAGGGAGAGAGGAAAATACCGGTTTTGATTGGGATTTCTGTTGGGTTCGCGCTTCATGTGGTTGGTGTTTATTGGTGGTATCAGAATGATGATCTCATGTATCCCCTGATCATGCTTCCTCCCAAGGAAATACCGCCTTTCTGGCATGCCATTTTCATCATCATGGTCAATGGTGTGTTTCTCGTCCTCTCCTCAACGATTGCTTCCTGTATGGTTTAAATGACATTTTAATTTTGCCTAAACTTGCTATTGAGAGTGTTTGAGAGAGTTATTATTGAATGTATCGTATTTTAATTGTCTTCTAGTTATCACTGCTTCATGTCTCTTTAGAGGCTTGTGATTTTCGTTTGTTGAAACTATTTAATATTGCCCTCTCGTTAGTTGTTTCTTGTTTTAGAATGAGTTATTCTAAGAATGGCGAAAGAGGATTTAAACTGTATGACTAACTAACTTGTATCCTTTGTCCATGATTCTGCCGAAACATAAATTGTGCTTCTTTTTAATTCATTTTGGTTTTAATGCTGATTAACTGATATGTGGCTGCAATTACCATGATAACACAGAGCTACTTTATGTGATGGAAGGTCTTGCTTGTTGCAGATTTCAGAATTATTTATTTATTCTTTGATTTGAACTCATTGGGGGATTAATATTCTTGCTTTGTCATTGTGTTTTAAAACGTCAGATACTTTGGTCCGCCAAGCTGCAATGGTAGTCAAGTGTATGTTGTTGATGTATTACAAGAATAGCAGAGGCCGAAATTATCGTAAGCAGGTGAGGTAATAAATTATGAAGTAGTAGAGAAGTTGAGCTAAGCATTTGTGTGTTGAAGATAGAAGAACATTTTGAAATGCTCATTTCTTCTCAAGTTATATTATAGTGAACATGCCTTTGCAATCTCTTGTAATATTTCCAGGAGTTATGGGTTCAGGATCTATATCATCTCTCTCAGGTTTACATTCTTATAGTACTATCATTTATTTGACAGGGTCAAATGCTGACTTTAGTTGAATATCTCCTTCTGCTTTACCGTGCCTTGTTGCCAACACCAGTTTGGTATCGTTTCTTCCTGAACAAAGAATATGGAAGCCTCTTTTCGTCACTGATGACAGGATTGTATCTAACATTTAAACTCACGTCTGTTGTTGAAAAGGTGTGTTGATCTTTTAAAATTTGTGTACATTCTATTTTATTTGAGTGTAGTTTGTGAAGATTAACGTAGCTGATTTTCCTCCTTTAAATCATTAACAATAATATTTCAGCTATTCTTATATTTATCTGCCAGCGGTATTCTATTGTTTTTCCAGTTTGTGCATTCTTTGATTTGTTTGAACTCGAGTTTGCTGACTTATTTTATTTGTAAAATCTAAAATTTCAGTTTCAAGATAAAAAGGGATGAAAATGATAATGTTTTGTTCAGAAGCTTAATTTTTTTCTTTTTTTTTATTTCCAAGTGGGTTTTAAATTTTCGAAGTAAAAGATTTTTAACAAGTGAGATGTTTGGAAGAGTTTTTCTTTCATGTATTGTCTGTTAAATTACTAGTTTAATTATTCATAAGAAAGTCCTAAGGAACCCCATGTATACTGATGTCATTTAGCTGGGTCATATAAAGCGCTCAGTTTCTTTTTTGCTTTAAATTATCTGTGGATTGCATCTGTTTGCGTCTGGTTGGTTTTCTCTTATCCGTGGCGTGGTTGTCAGGTGCAATCCTTCTTTGCTGCAATAAAGGCATTGTCACGTAAAGAAATGCACTATGGGGCTTATGCAACATCAGAGCAGGTACCGTTAGTGTCTTCTTTTGATTGTTGATTTCGGAGTTGGTCAATCAATCGCTGAAGTTTTAGTGCATCCGTTTTCACTGTAAATTACATTTTTGCTAGTTAAATGATAGAATTTGCTAATATCTAAGCAACAGGCATTTGCACACTTCACGGTATGTTAAATATGCATGTCTGGGAAGAGGGAGTTGTTCATGCAAATAATTTATCTGATGGCAGGTCAATGCAGCCGGTGATCTATGTGCTATTTGTCAGGAGAAGATGCATGCCCCAATCTTACTACGTTGTAAACATATTTTCTGTGAAGACTGCGTATCAGAGTGGTGAGACTTTCTTGGCTGTTGATTTTTTAGTCTTCGGGTCTGCATAATAATCTGAAATTGCTATTTACATATGAGTTGAATAATGTTAAAAGACCAATTTATCGCCAGTATGTAAATTTTGAAGCTGGTGGTTTAAAGTATATATGTTGTTTCTTATGTGTATGCTACAAAATTTATGTCATGCCTTTTAAATGTTAGCAGGTCTTATTTTGCTTCCTGTTTTTTGTTTACTGCTCACGTGAACACACGTATTTTAATTTATCTGTATATTTTTTCTTCTGGTTTTACTGACATCTGATTATCTTATTTTGCCAGGTTTGAGAGAGAAAGGACCTGTCCATTGTGCAGGGCTTTGGTAAAACCAGCAGACCTTAGGTCATTTGGAGATGGCTCTACTAGCTTGTTTTTCCAGTTATTCTGAAATCATATATATAAATACAAGCCAGGAAGTTTTTTCTGCTTTGAAGCTTTAGTTTCTCAAAGCAGCAGTCATCGACACATGTAAAATGCTGTGGAAGGAAATCGAGGGGATACTGAGAAGATGAATGCAGCTGAGTACAGGCGTTCATATAATGTACTAGTAAAAGGTGGAGTGTATCTAAATGACCCTGTAAACTAGGAAGTTGATTGAAAATATAATTAAACACGACTCTTCATTTGCAAGGAATGAAGGTCTCTTTCTCAAAATTGCATAGCTATTCCATCATATAGTGCCTCTCAATGTGTCAATTTTAAACATATTTTTTACTTTTGAAATTCTCTTTAAGTGGGTTTTGATGCACACCTCAAGGAGTGTTGCCCACTGGCAGGTTACGGTTAAAGATCTCACTTCGTTTCATGTATTAGACGGGTCAAATTGTGGATACTAGTATGTTTTTGAAGTACTTAATTTGACCATGTACACACCATTGAAGTACTTAATTTGTTGGAAAGAAATATCAGCTGTTCATCATATTCCCTTGTTTAATCGGTGTGGCAATAACTAATCAATTGTATGGATGTAAATGGGGTGTTTCCACACCTGAAATCAAGAGCAATCAATAGGATTGTAAAAGTATATATGGGTAAGTTAGGCCAGATTTTTCCTTATAACTCAGTGCGGATGGCAACTTTCATTTGTTTATATTTTAATAAGGTTAATCATCTTATTTGTTTAGAAAAATCTTAAATCAATCTTTTTTTTATGTTTTCTAATTTGGTCTTTAGTTTGAAATTTTTTAAACTTTTATATGTATATCTAAAGAACATAATTAACCTTTAAATAATTAATTAAATACAAACATAAATAAATTTAATTTGGTTAAAAATATTTAATTAAAACATCAACTTTTATATAATTATAAATAAACTTAATTTGATTAAAAATATTTAACAAAAACATCAATTTTAATAAAAATGTTTGTATAGTTTTATATACAAATTAAATTTTGTAGTTTGTTTAATTTTAAAAAAATTATGATTAAATTGAAACAAAATAAAAATATAGAATATAATTGTTACATTTTAATTGTCACATAACATGATATGTGAGTGGTTTTTATTTAATTGTGTTAGTATGAAACTAGTGATAAGGACCTAATTTTTTAATTTTTCAAAATAAAACCTTAATTGAGATAAAATAATTATTTGAGAAAAATTACAAAAAATAGGAATCATATAATTAAATCTAGAATTTAACATAAATAATTTTAATAGTACAAGATTATAATTTAACATATAACATGTTAAGTCTATGGACTAATGTAGTATACATTTCTGAATACATCTCGATAACTTGGGTTCGGATGTACTTGACCTAAGCATAGTCTATCAAGATGAAAACATATACCATTAATGTTTATAAATTAGGACTAAGTTAAAAAGAAAAGTTAAAGAGGGTTGAATAGGTAATCAGGTCACGTGACTCATACTTAATCAGGTAAGGTCCATAAACAGTATAAATGACATATTACACAAGGTAAATTAATTAAGTTTATTAATCAGTATATTTATTTTTATCTAAAATATTGACTTGAATGTCAAAGTGTTTTCTATAAACAAAATCCATTCACCTTAGAGAGAATTAACCTCTAGACATTTTAGTCTAAAAAATGAAACTTAAATGCTTGAAATTGAAGTTTTTGCAAAATATATTTAAGAATATATTTAGTGACCTCTAACAACATTTTGGTTTGAGAAATTTCCTTACTATATTGGATTGATTTTGAGTTAACAACTTTAGCTTTGATAAAATTAAATGTATTAGGCTTAATATTCCTGATGGTCCCAATTTTCGTCAAGTGCGTTCACTTTGGTCCCCATGTTTTTTTTCTGTTCAATGTTGTCCTAAAGAGTGTAAATTTTGTTCAATTTGGTCCTTTTTGCTAATGTCGTTTAAATCGTTAACGGCCAACTGTCCAGTTGTACAATCAATGACACATCACCCTTGACACGTCATCATCATCTCCTACCTCCAGAAATCCTAATTTCCCCTTACACAAAAACCCTAGCCACCACCTAACCCTAACCACCACCGCCACGGTCACGACCAGCCACCATATTCTCACCTCCATCATTTTCTCTGTCCAACAAACCACCCAAAAACACCACCCATGGCCACCTACCAGCACCTTCATTGGCGCCACCCGTGCATCCAACAACAACCACCACGAAACCCATTATCGCGAATCAAATGAACCAAAAATGAAAAACTCCAAGTTCAGAAACCCTAACATTCCCAATTTGAACCTTCATCCCCCACTTCGAAAAACCCACACCTGCAGGGAAGAACAAAATCCCTAACCACTCGCAAAACAGAGAAGAACCAAGAATTCCCCAAATCAATTTTGAAACGAAAATCATACATTCCAATTTACAAAAACCAGATAACACAACAAAAACCCCCAAATCGAAACCCTCAATCGCTATGGTGGCAGCGCGAACTGGGAAGAAGATGATGGTGAAGGCGCGCGATGAAGATGGTGGCGCGTGGAGGTGGTCGCAGCGGCGTCATGGTAATGGTCTTCTGGGTTTCGTTTGCAGGTATGTGGTGATTGCGGTGGTGGCCTGAGGGTTTAGGTGTGGCGGCGCTAGGGTTAGACTTTTAGAAAGAAAGTAGGGTTTCTATTTTTGGTTGGGCTGAAGGTTGAAGAAGATAGTGATGTGGCTCTTTTGTAATAAATGAAGGTTGTTCAATCTAGTCCTCATTTCTGTTAATTATTTCATAATGTGGTGTCTATGATGATGACTGATCTAGTCCACGTCAGAACATAAATGACAGTTCACTCTCTAATTGCACATGTGGAGATCTGGCCGTTAATGATTTAAACGGCGTTAGCAAAAAGGACCAAATTAAACAAAATTTACACTCTTTAGGACAACATTGAACAGAAGAAAAACATGAGGACCAAAGTGAACGCACTTGACGAAAATAGGGACCATCAGGGGTATTAAATACTTGAAATTGAAGTTTTTGCAAAATATATTTAAGAATATATTTAGTGACCTCTAACAACATTTTGGTTTGAGAAATTTCCTTGCTATATTGATTGATTTTGAGTTAACAACTTTAGCTTTGATAAAATTAAATGTATTATTGTGTAATTGCATTCTACTGGTCTAGACAAAATCATCCATCGTATATTTAATGTATATCAATTCTAGAATAAATCAACCTACTAAAAGTATACAAAATATAATATTAAAAACAAAATGTATATCCAAATTTCCATCCCCAAACTTCTAATGATATAAAACTTAGGCATCAATATATTCATTCAATACTGGATTTACGTAGCACAAGATGTTTTCAAATTACTCGTGTATTTCAAACTTTTTGTGCATGCAAATGTAAGAATATATGAAAAAGTTATTTTATTAAAGTCTTTTTAAGTTTTCTCTTTACCATTTCCTTTTTTTAAGATGAAAGATAATAGAATGATTGTAGTGAAGAGCTCTAATGGTTGCTGAAAATTTGCTGCAATGGAACCAAACAAGACTTTCTGCTAAAGTGTTTGAGAAAATGTTCACTGTCAGAGTTGAGTTGGTTTGTCACAATTTCATGTTATGACAAATTCACTTCATATTACAACTCTTCATAAAACATTTCAGTTTCTGAACTCCCAAGACCAAGATTCATATATATTTGATCTCAAGTATAACATTTGCTTTGTAAAAAATGTAAGAAAAAAGTGTCACATTCTCGAAATAGATCCAGCTCCAAAAAATTATGATCAATCAATACGTTTGTTTGAAAATGAATTTGCCAAACCAACCTCACCATGAAAGGAAAGTCACACACAAACCAAAAAATATGGCTTTCTCTTCCTAAAAAGGTTGAACAAAAATAAGTAAACTTTTCAAAGCATGCACATATTTTCCTCAAAGCAAGAGAACCTCATCTAAGGCTGAACCATGAAAAGAAAAGAAAAAAAGAAAGAAAGAAAAGAGAAGATTTTGTATGTGGAGAAACTCAGACAGTAGCAGGAGTCTCAACTTCTGTAGTGCTGTTCTCATCCTCTTCTTTCACAGTAAATATTTCTTTTGACAGCATAGGTAGGCCTGGTGAGACAAGAACATCCCTAGCAGGTGATGGTGAACGTGGTGTGACTGATAACAACCGTGTCACCCCAGAGACATCTGAAGGGTAAACTTCAGTGACTTCTTCCATGCCCTCATTTATGTACACCACATCTTGCATAGTCAGCTGATGATACTCCACAATTTCCCTTAAGAAACGGTTCTCCCTTGCATATGTCTCATTCTCATTCGCCAGACGAGCCTTCTCAGCAAGAAGTGTCTCCAATTGATGCCTTATCTGACCACATCACAACAACAAACAGTTTATCAGGAATAATCCAATCCAAATGTTAGTTTATGTCCTTCATCATATGAAAAAATTAAATACCATATAAGAAAAAAGGATCCATAAATCCAATATTAAGAGATTTTGAGCTAAACGTGGTATCAATCTTTGTATAGATTGGACTCATATATCATATATGTATATATATAATCACTCCCTAGTGAACAACAGAAATATCAAAGTGATCAATACCATATCATCATCATCTTCACCGTTCTGTCCCTTGTCACTGCCCCCTTTGTCCCGGAGTATTTTATTCTCTTCTTCAAGTTGAGCACATCTTGCTTTAGCAAAAGCTAAATCTGCTTTTACGGATTTTAGCTCCCGAAGAAGTAGTTTTGCTTTGGCAGCTGTTGCCAACGCCACCTGCAAAAGCAAAAGGAAATTATGATTCTCTACTCACATTAAGAAACCAAAACTGCTGATTCGGATATACAACTATCACTCCCTCAGTTTCATAATAAGTTAGACTTAGTTTCATGCCTCTACATTGAGTATGAATGCCTATATAGGTAACAAGAGTCACTCTTATGCTAACTTTAAGACTATTAAGAACTCCAAAATTATGCAAGACACTGCATGCCTTCACTACATGAACTAGTGAGGGCAGTGTCACATGATTGCGTAGTTGCCACCTTACGTCGCGTGATGCCTTGAGTTTTGATTCATGGCTAGATTGCTTCTCTTTCTCGGCAGCTTCTTGCAATGGATTTCTCAAATCTGAAGTCTGGTGTGTGTCCCCAGAGTTACTTGATTTTCTTCTGATTTGAGTTCTCAGGTCTGCTGTCTTACTCTCCATAATTGTTCGGCCTTCCTGAAGAAATTAGACAAGAATCATTGAATTGGAGAAAGTGATTTAGTAAGCCAAGTAACACATTAAATACAAAATTCTACTTGTACTCCTACTTGGGATATGAATATCTGATCTGCCGTTGAAACATGGAATTCATATAACTGCATTGTGTCTAACTCTGTTTGCAAACCATACTTTTTAACACTGATTACCGTTGGTTAAATTATTGGTTAATACATTACCAATGTGTTAGTAATTTAACCACTTTGTAATACACCTTGATATATATGAAAGTTTTGTGTCTGCACAAAGTATTTCTGAGGTGTGATGATGGAAATGGCAATGTGCATCAGTGCATATATAGAATTGTGTAATGAAAGTGACATGAGTGTTTACCTCAAAAGCCTTCTCAAAAGTGTCACCTAGTTGATTGAGGGATGAAGTGATTCTGTCCAAGCCCTTCCGAAATTTAGGACCGTCCACTTTTCTGTTAGTGTCGAGGGATTCATATACTGGCTTGAATTCTGAAGGAGTGTTCTAATCATGCCACAGAAAACAACACAGGAACACACAACTTAGTTTTACGGTTCATGTAATTTTAGAAAGCAGCATCATAACATAAAATATACTATAAGTCTTCCTGCACTGTGTATATAACAATCACCTGAGTTGCAGGAGGAGCTGAAAAGGTATTAAAAGAGTATGATTTGGTTGTCTGGGGCTTGATTCCATGTGGTGAGATAGGCTTATCATCATCCAGAATTGATTTGGCTTTCTGCGCAATCACACCCCAGAAACCAGACTTGGAGTTGCTATTTCCGTAAGCCTCAAAGCTCTGCATTCATTCATTCCAAGAATTAACCATATACGTGTGTGTTGAAGTGTACTGAGATTGAAAGAAATTCTGATCATTCAATCAAGATTTATCACACTCTCACTTTACATATGCCCACATAACATATCAAGTGACGACGAGATTGAATGATTCAGATTAGATTGCCATAAAATCAATTTCAATTCATCATTGAAAGATTTAAGATGATCTCTTTATATTCTAAACATATATCTATCTGTGAATCTAATATAATCTATCTAAGCAATAGTTGCAGAGTTATGATGGGAAATACCTTGGATCTTTGATGGTCGGAGTCAGGGGTGGCGAATGCAAAGGAAAGAGAGGGTTGGTAACGAGAAGCAGAAGGTTTGGGGGGTTGAGTAGGGAGAGAAGAAGAAGAAGAAGTAGAAGAAGAGGAAGGTGAGAGGATTGGTGGAGAAGCATGGTTATGATCAGAATCCTTAGCAACATCCAATGATGTTGGATCATGAAATTCTTCCTTGAAAGTGGAAGCCCTTGATAGACTTTGCCTTCTCCTGTATGCCATGCTATAACTACAACAGCAAGAACAACAACCTCAGAGATCACAAAAACCAGAACCAGGAGATTCAACTGTTTTCATTTTTCTTTGGTGGGGTTCATAAAATGAAATCTTAACCATATAATATATATTAATATTAACAATTGCTTTTTAATCAACAGGTGTCTGGTGTTTCCCGTTCCTTTAGGCCACCTTCATCATTTCTCATCTTTACACAGTAAATTATCAGTTACTGTTAATAGCTTCATATTTTTAATAATAATACAAAACTAAATAACATTCACTAAATTATTATACATGTTCTTAACCATTAAATTTTAGGTTGATTTCATATTATAATTTAAAAAGTTGAATTCATGGAACAGAATTCCATGTTTATTTCTTTTGCTTTTTCTCATAATTTTTATGGTCCATTGGGTCTTTTGCTTCTCCCGAGAAGAAAATAAACATGGTTACGTTGAAAAACATTGATATTTTTATACTATACTATATGATATATATGTGTATATATATACACAGTATGACATATTTTTTTCAGTTTTATTACATTTATGTGTTTTGTTATGTGTGAAGTTCTTGGTTGACAAATCCAAGAAAAGGGAGGGTGATGCGCGTTTAATGACAACTCAGCTCATAAAACAACCAGCGAAGCAAACATAGAATGAATGAATTCATTAGTACAAAAATCATATTTTTATGACGTACATAAATGAACTATGATACATAGTTTTGTACGTTATAATAAGTCTACACAATTATTTTATGATATAACAAAAATTTACTAAATTAATGTATTACAATAAATAAGAAAGAAAAATTTATAAATTTTATATTTTTCTAAAAAATATATTAATAATTGAAGTATAAATTGAAGATTCAATTAGGTAAAAATAAATTAATTAAATTGAATGATATATAAGAACAAAAATCATATATTAAATCCAATAAAATACATGTTATAACATTCCCAAATATATATTAAAAAGATATATAACTAAGATGTCGTCATGAACCATACATAAGTTTGTGCTAATGATTGTCAAAAAAACAGTACATTACAGATGTTTCGTTTCTTCAATTCTTTTCATGAGATGCTTATGGTGTTTTTTCTTTTCTGTCACTGTATTCTAAACCTATAATGTTATAGCCTAAGTAATCTCTAACATCTAAATATCTCATTTCATACACACCAGATTTTCTTTATTATTATGACATTATATTTTTTTTGACATTATAATGTTATAGCCTAAGTATTCACATGACATCATCATCATTATTATTATTATTATTATTATTATTATTATTATTATTATTATTATTATTATAACATATTTTTACATTTATTTGATATAGAGTACAAGAATAAAATAATTATAAAAATAAAAATTATTATATTTTTTCTAAAAAGGTAGAAAGTAATTAAAAAAATTTAAATGTGTCAAATAATATTTTATTATTATTAATTGTGAAGAAGCATACTTTAGTGATGCCTTTCCCATTAAACGAAGCAATTGTGTGGTTTTGGTAGGTCAGAATATGCAAACATGTATGCAACTATGTCCATTCCTTAAAGTTCATATTTGGTGGCTTTTGAAAAAGTTTTCATATTTTAGTTTTAACACAACAAGGAAACATTTGAAATGGCCAACTAATGCTATAATAATATCTATACCCAAACACACATCTATCTACATAGAACATCCTCAGCACTCAAAGATTCTCTCAATCCATGTTTTTACTAAAATAATTCCTTTTTTTTTAAATTTATTATTTAAGTGACTATTTCTTTAATTTTTTTACTTGACTTTTTTTTAACTTCAAATTTTTTAAAATAAAAAATTATCTACAAAATAAATAAAATTATTTAAAATATAATTATAAAAACTATTTATATTTAATTTTAGAATTATAATAGTAAAAATAACAATACTTTTATTATTTTTTTCTTATCCTAAAAAGAATCCAAGGCACATTTAACATGTGTTTTCAGTATAATATATAATTATAGTTTATATTTAATTATGTACTAAAATATTATATTTAAATTTAAATTTAATAATATCACCTAAATTATATATATATATGATATTTTAAAATTTTTACTTTTTAAGATATTTTTTAAATAAAATTGTGACATAAAAATTTCAAAGCAAATAATATCTTAGATATAATGATTGGTTTTAATAAAAATATCAGGGCTTTGAATTATATGTATATGATTTTTATTTTTAATTTTTTGAAGGCAGATTGAAATGATTCTTTGCTCGGATATAAAAATAGTCCATCGAGTTGAAAGCTTTCTAGTTAATTAGTTAGATAAATGATACTTCAACACTTTTAAGATTTATATCCCTATTTTACAATTCTTTTATTACAAAATTTAATTAATATTTCTGTATTATTTAGTGTTGTTAAATTGTTGAAGGGGCAAAACGGGTGTCAAAATAATCTTTTCCAAATATTTGTAAGGTGTGGCAACGTAATTCACTATGCTATTAGGGCCTTATAGTGGGTTGGATTAATCTACTGAGGATCTGACTTTTGCACCCCCACAGTTTTTATCTTCACCACAGTAAAAACAAATTTTTGGATAAATTATTTCCATCGCTATTATTATATAATATATTATAATGTAACAAAAGCAGCACTCTGATCACAATTTTACATTACAATAAATATGTTTTGGTCCAAATTCATAAACATTATTTTATGAGAAAAAATACAACTCAAATCAATTTTAGAAAGTTATATGTATGAATTTGTTTTATTTTTTACTTCTTTATTAACTTATAATCGTAAATAGCAATGATCTATAAGTCTTATTAAAACCTCAACAAAATTCAAATTTACGTCTTTTCTTCCTAATAAAGTTCAATTTTTTTTTAACACTATTTATAAAATTAACTTAAATATATTACTATTAGAGTATACATTAATTAAAATTTTTGCTTTATATCTATATCTTTCAATTTAATATATAGTTTCCAATTTATTTGCAAATATTTTTATTACACTTTTTTTTAAAATCGATTAGTGAAAATATTTTCCTTAATTTTCACTTACTCATTTAAACAAAATAAATTTCAATTTTGAAATATTATTGATAATTTTATAAAATAATTAATCATCTTTCAATAATTCTTATCAAAATTTTATTAAAAATATTCTGATAATTCATCATATTATTTTTTAATATTTTTTATTAAATACAAATTTCCTTTTCGTTTTTTTTTTCACTTTTTTTAATATATCAAACTTGATTTTTTACTCTGTTTCACTTTTTTTTTTTCAATGATTTGGTCATGATTAAAGGATCTTTCTTAGTTCTGAGTGCAGATAGTTAATATTATAATTTTAAGTGGCATAGCAGAACCTAAAAGGCAATAATAATATATCATTAGATTTATTATTATAATATTGAATAGTTAAGATGATTTACCAAGCATAAAAGCATTAATTAAACTCTTTTCAATATAGATGTGTAATATGCTATTTACTCCTTAAGCTTTTAGTAATTAAATTACTTCCGATATAAAAAATATATATTTTTCGTGTAATGTTGTTCTATTTTTTGAGCGTATATGTGTGCTGGAAAATTTAATTGAAATACTCAATTCCCAGTAATTAATTATAAGGTTATGGTTGTAAAAGGGAAACAATTCCCAAACTTCTTTTTCATCTCTAGTTAATAAAATTAATAATTCTTAGATTTATTTTGTTAGATTTGAACACTTAAAAAAATTGTAACTAAAGATATGTGAATATAAGAAATTTAATTTTTTTTAATGGGAAACCATAACAATAAAAAAAATTTTAAAATATGGAGCTGAAATAATTCTTCTAAACTTACAATATGAAGGGAAAAATAAAATAAAATGATAACAATTCAAAAATAGAACACCAATATTTTTAACGTCTCAATGTAAAAGTTAAAGTCTACATGTAAAAGTCAATAAATCAAGTTTCACTAAGATCAAATATAGATATAAGAAAGTCAAATCAAAAATACAAAACAAAGTGATTATAATGAGCTAATACATCAAAGTAATAATGTTCTCAAATATGAAGAACAAAGGAAAGAGAAATCTAAAAACGGGGTTAGTGTGTGAGGGTAATATCTCTAACCTTAGACCTTTAGCCTATGATCCCAACAATTAGAACGAAAAACTCTGTGTTGTGAATCAATTGTTCAAATTTCATACTGATCTAATGATAAAGGAAGTGAGAACCGCCATTTTAGTGACTGCAAAGTGAAATTCTCTGCAAAATTTTTCTCCCTCTTTTTCTCTCCTAGGGATGAGTTTTATACTCTCTTGACAAACCTCTTTATACTCTTTCTCATGGTTAAAAGACCCATCTTCACTTAAATTAAATAGTGAAACATAATGAGTTAGATACATAGTTGAGAGTTCAACCCAATAATTCCTAACCTAAAATCTTGAGGTAACAAGTTTTTGAGTATTTTTTATTTTTTTACATATAATGTTCATTTCACTCATTTGCATCTAATATGCGATTCTTAACTATAACACTTAATTTTCTTATACTTTTACTCGTGCAAGTTATTCATTTTGTTGAACTTTAAAAAATAATAACATGCATTTTTTTCATCATACATTCCAAATTTTTTTTAAAAAAATATTAAGTGAATTTGTTAATGATAACCTTGTAATAAAGTTTCCACCACTAGTAGAAAAAGAGAATTCTATGACGGACTATTATGTTGATCGGTGACAATTTTGTAATAAAACTAAAATATATTATATATTTTAAGAAACCTATCATAATAAGTGTGACGATGACATTTTCGTAATAAAAGTTATATATATTATGACATGTAAAAAACCATCTATCATAATAAGTTAGATTTAGTTGCAAAATTGAAATTATAATGAAAAATATATTAAAACAGATTTTAGAATACCTATCATGGTAAGATTATATTATGATTGATGGTTCTTACATGTCATAATACTGCAATCCCTAACTTAATTTTTCCTTCATTTCATTTAGAAGCTTGAGTTCATTTTCGAAGTTCTTGTCGTTTTCGTGCAAAAGGCTATGGAAAGCAGAGAAAAGGCAGCACAGGTGGGGGAAGAGAGAAGAGAAGAAAAGGGGAGAGAGAAGAGAAGGAGAGAGAGAGAAAGAAGAGAAGATCAGAGCAGAAGTGAGGAGGCAATACCCGAACCACTAGAAATAGCAGAATGGGAACCTTAGGCCGAGCTTTCTACACCATGAGATTTTGGATCCGAGAGACCGGCCAAGCCATTGATTGCCTTGGCTCTTGCCTCCAAGGAAACTACCTCTTCCAAGAACAGGGTATGATTTCCTTTAGTTTTTCATTTTCATTTCCATTAATCAAGGTTCATTTTAATCTTCAATTTTTCTTATTTTGATTTCACAAGGATGTGTTTGTGGCCCTCAGTGCCTCCCTCCTCGGCGATGTTCACATTGGCTCAACTTCCTCCATTTAGTATGGGTGTGTTCTCAGAGGCAAACCCTACCGCCATCACGTTGTTTCCAAATTTTGTTTTCAATGATTAGGGTTTGTTTACTTCGTCTGAGATTAGCCGTCCTGGGAGTGTATAAGTTTACAAATGAATGTCTATTTTAGACTTGTTTGATACAACTACAAGAATGAGAAACTGTTTTAAGTTATTTTGGGTTCTCCTTCAATTGCTAGAATCGTAATGTTCAGAGACTCGGCCTCACGGGCACACTATCAATATTTGTATTTGTCTGAAATGCATGTATTAGGTTTGTTTTGTAGTTGTTTAACTTAATTAACATGCAACTTCCACTCATATTCAACTTGCATGGATATAGGCACAACTAAGTCTCTCAAACAGAATTGAATAACAGTAGCACTGCCACAATTGATTGCATTCATGTATTGATTCTAACATTATTTGTTCATATTGAAGGTATTTGTTCATTACAAAATTGTTCTAACTTAATTATTTTATTTGTAGATCTTTAATGAGTAATTTCCAATGGAAGTTTCAGACATTGAAGGCATTAGAACTAAGCGGGCTTCTTTTATTTTAAGTGGTAGTAAATTGTAGAAACTTGACTACAATGTAATGTAGGTTAATGTTATATTTGGATTTAATATATGGTTTGATGTACAAATTTAATGTTTGAAGTGAATTTCATTATGTTAGTTTAATTGAATATGTTCATTTCATGTTATATTGATTATAAATTGATTGATGAGACTATAATACAGGAAATTAATTGTAAATTGAATGGATATCTCAAATGTAATAATGATTTTTTTTTTCACAAAACAAGTTTTTATGATAGGTAAACAATTTAGGTAATAAAAGCTTATTTCTGAAAAGTATATATTATGATAGGTGAACAATTATTTGTCACAATATATTCTACATATTATGATAGGTGAAAAAATCTACATCATAAAACGCTATATATTATGATAGGTAAATCCAACTGCATCATAACAAATTCACTATATTATGACTGATAAGTGAAAATATGTCATAATACATTGGACCTTTTATGATAGGTGACAAAAAGTATGTCATAATACGCTGGACTTATTATGGTGGATTTTTCTATACATCATAAAATGCACAAACCTATTATGATGCCCAGAAGTATGATGTCAGGTTACCTATCATAATAGGTAATTTTTACCTATCATAAAAACGATTTTTTCACTAGTGCACCAAATTTCTTGTCAAATATATTTATAAGGTGATTCAGAGTACAACCTTAATGTCCTTTAAGAAAAGTTGTAATAAAGTGTACAAAAATAATGTTGTATTTGTTGGATAAAGTAAGTTAAGGCTACACATGAGAAAAATTGAAAACACAATGATAATATGAGTAATGAGTAATAAACAAGCTAAATATGGCTTATCAATGCAATTTCTCAGTACGAAAGACATAATATAAATAAGGGTTACATTCAAGAAGTTAGGAGACATAAAAACACTAATGTCAAAACATCACATAAGAAAATTAATCTATAGTGTTCTTTATGTTTTTATCATTCATTCCTCTTACATTATTATTACAAATTCATAGTTATTACTCAATCATAAATTATTTAAGTACACATACATTATACACATTCAACAACATAATATGAGATAAAAATATATGGTATTTAAAAGAAAAAAACTAGATTATATATATATATTCAATATTTTTCAAAATAAAAGAAATAAAATGTCATCAATGTTCATCAACAATCTATTACACTTTCAACTAGGGCTGGACATAATTAACTAAATTATACTAAACTATGGATTATCTATACTATTTTACACAATAAAAACTAAACTACTTTTTATAAAAACTGAACTATACTTATTTGTAGTTTAGTTTAAAAAAACTAAACTTCTTTTATTAACAACTTAGTTAACAACTTCAAACTATGTATTGTATTTTACTTTTGCTTGCTTAATTGTTTTGCTCTTTTTCTATTTCCAGCAACACAAACATAAGAAATAAAGGTCAGAGGCACACGATTGAGGCCTTTATTTCTAGACACTTCGCCAATCACCTCCACAGAGAAACTGTGGGATTCACGCTTTGAATTTCTTGAATTAGTAGAGAAACGGGGCTACGAGATGGGCCTGAATACCCACTGAGGAGGATTCTATGAGCCTAAGGGTCTGAGATTGGGTTGTATGTTTGTGGTGAGAGGTGCATTGACACCAACTTCAGATTTGGTGGTAGCCCTCAGAAGAAGCACTTTGTTGTTGCATTAGCAGCAACAAAAAAAAGAGAGATCATTTTGATTTAGATAATGTAACTTTATTTCTAAAACAAATAATATGATAAAATAGTACAGTACAGTTTAAAAAAAAGTAGTTTAGTTCAATTTAATTGAATTAATTTTTAGTTCAGTTCAATTTAAATAAATTAATTTTTGGTTCAATATAGTTTTTAAAAATACAATGTAATACAATTCATTTTGCCCACCCCGACTTACATTCTCGTTTAGTCTCATACTAAATGTGATTACTAAATGCGATTTTAAGCATTAACATATAAAACAAAAGAATGTTAACTTAAACAATTATAATCAAACACAAGATATTATGTACCGAATCTCATTTGATATACTAACATTCATCTCCAACTCTATAAAGACCTATATCACTAATTTCCACAAAGATCTAAACAATCACAATTAGTCTTAACAGAGATCTAGGAATCTCATACACATTCATAGCCTCCAAAAAAGTATAATAGACTGAGAAACCTTTTGAAATATCCTTTTTAGATTTGATATTGACCTGTACTAACAAATATTGGTGTATAAACTACAAGTTCATTACATTTACTTTACAAAGTTTAATGAAAAATATTGATGTAGTTAGGGTAGTTCATTGCACCTATTCCATAAAGCTGACACAAAAATTTCCTTCAACTTCTCATCATCTTTTAAGCCACTTAATTTAGAATATTAGTGAAACTATAATATTTTTAATTAGTAATGAGTTCCATTATTTAGGACTAAAATAATCACAACAAGATTGGATTACTATCTTAAGTAATAATTTATTTTTCAACCAAATGCAAACTTCGTATCAAATCCATTATTTAGTCATAAAAAAAATATTTTTACGTAAAAGTAAATGTCTTGAGGGACTGATACTTGGTCATCATTACATCAAGAAAAAAGAAAATTGCTTCAACCTCTCTCACTTAAGGTTTTGTAAACCTTATTTATATATGTACACAATCACTTATGTAATTCAATTACATCAATACCACCATGTTATATCAACCTTATATACGTCCTTAACTTTCCACCTATGTACATTTCACATCATAAACAATATAAATAATTATATTAATATATTTCTCAATTTTAACATTTTCATTCATCCATCAACATATCTAACCTATGATTTTTCAAAATATTTCAAACATTTCCTCAAGATCCTAATTAATGAAATTAAGAGTTTATGTTAACTTTCCTTATTTTAAAAACTCTTGATTATGTATAAATTAGTTCCATAGGTTAAAAAGATAAGAAAATCCTTAACTTCCTCCTAGTAAACCTAGCCTAAACATCAATTGTATTATTACAACTCTAAATTAACCCATATACATTCTTACCTGTTTCGATGGGGTGTTTCGGTGGGGTTTGGAGGTCCCATGTAACATTCCTAATAAGGATTCGCTGGAGGCCAGACGGTCACCTTAAAAGGTGGGCGATCTCACTACGAGCTGGACGGTCGCCTGGAAGAATAAGCAGGGGCGGGTTTACTGAGGCCGGACGGTTAAAGTTGCTCGTTCTCCCTTCTTCCTTTTTCTCCTAGCCGGACGGGGGGCGGGGTACCTATCAAAGGCACTCCGACGCTCAAGTCAGTTAAGTGACCGAACGGTGTGAGAAAGGGTTGCGTAATATGCAGAGAATCAAAATATGGTCTAAAGTCATACCTGGAACCTTTATTTATACTATTTGTAATGGGCTTTTACCTTTTGTGGGCCTGATGACAGCCCAATCACATTTATCTATTTGGTGGACGGGGTTGTCCTGGTGGTTGTCTAAGCAGTCACCAAACAGTTACGATTGGTAAGGCAAGTTGGTCTGGCTGGGTATGACCAAACGGTCTAGACAGTAGGAGACCGTACGGTCCCTCAGGGTGTCGCGCAACGTGGCCGGACGGTTTGGATGATAGGAAACCGTACGGTCCCTCAGGATGTCGTACGGTACATTACCAATTAAATTTATTATGCAAGCACACAATTATCACATGCAACCAATAAATTTGAGAGTAGAACAAAATATATTCTAAATAAAATTTCAATAAAGTAGACTTACTCTCCACTGCTTTTGAATAAAATATATGATTGAAAAAAGGAATACAATTTATCAAAAAATTAAGAATAAGATAGTGAATTTTAAAGAAATAACAAATTTATGAAATAACTAAATTTCTAATTTATATTATTAAAATTAAATTAAAAATTTTAATATTCATTATTTAAAACTAACTCACTAAAACTTTATAAAATAATTATCTTTTTGTTAACTTCAATAAAATTGTTAATTTTTTTTTTATAATTATGTTATTGAAATAAATAAGATTTCAAATTAATCCTTTCGATTGTGACGACATAATAATAATATCTAATTTTTTAAATTGAATATAGAAAAGAGATGAATATGTATATATTTATCTTCGTCTCCATCCTATATATGCCTCAACACTTTATCCACATCTTCGTTTTAAATTATGAAAACACCATTAATTTTTTAAGTGATCTTAAAAAATTTTATTTTATTTAGTCTCCTAATTTACTTTTAGAATATACATTTGATCAATTTTTACTCTTTTATATATCTATTTTACTGACATACATTTGATTGGATTTTACTCTTTTATATAATTATTTTACTTTTATAAAAAAATTATCTAATGCTTATATTTGATATTTATATAATTACAATGTTGTTTTTTATATTTTACATTGGAAAATATATATATATATATATATATATATATATATATATATATATATATATATATTATGTAAGGAATTCAAATATAGTTTTTCTCTGATTAAGATAATATTATTGGTTGAAATAGTTTATAATTGGTTAATAGTATCCAGACATATGATAATGGATCTCAAGAAATAAAGTTGTACCAAGTATAAAAAGTAACATCATAAAAGAAATATTATATATATAATAATAACAATAATAATAATAATAATAATACTAATAATAATAATAAAATGTGGAAAAGTCTTTGACTAAAATAAAGGAAAAAAAGTTGGAAATATTGAAGTCTCTATCATTATAAAGGTAAATGGGTTAAGTGAAGGTTTGGCACTATTAGGTTACGATACTATCAATGGGACTTATACATAATATGATGGCAACAACACACTATTATTTTATTTTTATCTCTTTCTTATATTTTAATTTTTTTTTCATTCTATTTTCTATCTCAACACAATCAACATTTAAAAAAATTTAAAACCCAACTACTCTTTCTCTCTCAAATATACACTCATTCAATATTTATTATTTATACATATATGTCAAAGATCAAGCTGTTTAGACTAGATGTAATAATATTTTTTTTCCATTAAATATTTTTAATCTATATGTATTAAATAGACTTTAAATTATAATTTTTTGTGTTAAACTCACTTGATAAGAAGTAAATTATTTATAATGAATATTAATAAAATCCAATGCATAATAAAAATGTAAAGTAAAATTTCTGTTGTAACATATTAACATATGCTTCAAGGCTAAATACTATCCATCCATTTTAATGAATGTGTATCTTTTTTTTTTTCTAATAAATTAATTATGAATGAAGAAATAATTAAAAAGAGTCTAAGTTGAAACACATAGAGGGTTGTCCTTGAAGAGAAAATGTCTTTCACTCCATAGAACAAAACAAAATTAGATAAACTTCTCTCCCAATATACAACAACTCGTTAAATCAACTCAACGTAACAAAATATAGAATATAAGACTAAAAACACGTTTTATATAATTGTTGTGTTTGTTGTATCTTTTCCTCGTACATATAAGTTGTATTGATAAGTAGAAGAGAAAAAATAATAATAAATTTAATTAAAATAAAATAATAATTAGTAATAAGTTTTATTATACTAAAGTGAATGTAATAAAATTAAAAATTGTTCACTCATTAATAGCATTTACTCATAAAACTAATACTCCATAAAAATATGAAAATATGAGTAACAATTTGATTATTTATTTATTTATTCAATTATATTAAATATTTCTAATTTTAAATTATATCTAAAACAGTCTCAAAATTTATAGAAATTAATTTAAAATCAGTGGTAACTAATGATAGAAACTAATTTCGTCTCTAATTTTCAAACCAGTTGTAATTTTTATTAATAAAAGAAATTATGTTCTAGTATCAAAATGGTGAGTAACTTAGTCAATATAATGACTAATTATATATATATATATATATATATATATATATATATATATATATATATATATATATATAATCTAAATATGTTTATATTATCAATAAAAAAATTCATCCAAATATGATTTTAAATAATTATCTTTATGAAAGTTTTTTTTAGTGTTCATTTGCAAGTGAAAGTTTTTTTTAGTGTTCATTTGTAAGTGAAAGTTTCTTTTAGTGTTCATTTGTAAGTGAAAGTTTCTTTTGTAAACGTTAGAAAACTTATTGTTGTACAACTTGAAGAGACTTGTATACTTAATTTGGATAAGCATTGTGTACTTGATGTCTAGAGAAACTTTTTATAATTTTTTAAACCATAAATGATAGAAAATAATACTTATATTTTTTTGACAATATTGAAACTCTTTCAAGGTTGCAAAGGAAAAATATACCAAGCATTATATAAAACTAAAAGTGTTCACTTCCCTTTTTATTACTTGAGTTATCTTTCTATGCCATCATCTTAAGGCTTTGCGAACTTGTTTATAGTACTATTAGTAACTTTTTGGTTTAATACCTATTTTGGTCCCTCCTTTGGGAGGGTTTGTTCAAAGTGGTCCCTCCGTTTTTCAAAAGTTCACTTAAGTCCCACCTTTTGCAAAAACTGTTCAAAGTGGTCCTTTTCGCTAACGGCATTAAGTTCATTAACGGCAGACGTGCCAGGTGTCTAACATCTGCTGATTTGGCATTGTTAATTGTTTTAAAATATATATATATATATATATATATATATATATATAATAGTGACGTGGAAATTAAATTAATTAGGGTTGGATTAGAGAAAGATTTAGGGCTAATTTTTTGCTCAGCACCAGCTTCCCTCGTCGAAGACGCCGCCTCCACCAGCTTCAGAACCTTCTCCTCCGCTGCCGCTCCCAGCTCCGCCTCCCCAACAGCCTCGACAGCGCCATACATATACAGTATACGATAGAGAGAGAGAGCATAGCCGCGATGTCACTTTCGCTAAAATGATTTTGGTGCCAAAATCTCAAAACATTGAACCCCTTTTCCCTCTCATTTCAAACGGATTTCACCTTCCCTCCTCTTCTTCTTCGTATCAATACCCTGACCTCCAAACCCCGCTTTCCCAATTTGTTATCCTTTGATTTATAATCCAAATTCCCCCCAATTTTTTCCAGTTCAAAAGCCTCCACCTTCATTTTTAGTCATTGTTCAATTGTTCAACATCATTTAAACCCCAAAGTTTTCAACCCTAACTTTACTCCGCCTCGCCAAATTCAATGTGTTTCTCACTCCCTTCACCCGCTAGGTCCGCAAAAGGGCCAATGGAGGTTTCTCCCGCTACTAATTTCGTTTCTGAAACTCTATGTCCCTCTGAATCGGTCGGCGATTGTTGCGATCATTCTGGTCGGTTATCGGGCGTCGGCGAATCTACTCTTCCGGTGGGTTACGGTGTTTGCGGTGAGGACTCTGCGCAAGAGAATTGTAATACGGACACGTAGTTTCGGCAGCTCAACAACGATTCGACTCTGCTGTTGACTTCTTGTTCACCCGTCTCGCCGGAATCGTGGGTTACTACCCAAGGGAACTGACTCTTAGACGAGAGCGAGGGTTCAATGGGTGCAGAATCTGTCTATGCAATTGGGCCTTCTAACATGGTTACCCCTAAATCTTTCTCTAATCCAACCCTAATTAATTTAATTTCCACGTCACTATTATATATATATATTTTAAAACAGTTAACAATACCAAATCAACAGATGTTAGACACCTGGCACGTCTGCCGTTAATGAACTTAACGCCGTTAGCGAAAAGGACCACTTTGAACAGTTTTTGCAAAAGATGGGACTTAAGTGAACTTTTGAAAAACGGAGGGACCAGTTTGAATAAACCCTCCCAAAGAAGGGACCAAAATAGGTATTAAACCTAACTTTTTCAACTTCTAATTAGATAAGCTTGTAAAAAGGTTTTCCAAAATATTTTGAAATTGTATTAAAACTTTTTTGTAAAGTTAACATTTTCTTTAAGTTGATCTTATCACTAACATTTTTGGGTTAGTTCTTTGTAGCACTAGAAGAGTAGATCCAAAATAATATAGAGAACAAAAGGAAAACTATCAATAGACTTCCTTTGTTCAAAGGACAAAAGTTTGAATGTTGGAAACAATTAATAATTACATTATCAAAGAAGCCCTCAAATAAATAATACTATGGATTGATGATAAAATCACATTCGTTTCATATAAAATTCACCAAATGTGGACAAGTAAACAAGGGTTTAAAGAAAGAAAAGATTATCCCTCACAAGGAACAGTCTTAAAAGAGAAAGAAAACTCAAATTTTTTGCTTTGAGTATGAAAAATTATGACATTTTCGATCAAAATACCTTGAGATCAAAAAGAGTAAAGAGAAATACAAATGTTTCTCTAGAAAAGATGTAAAGAAGGTTATAACTAAAGAACCTATATACTCTAAAGATGAGTAGGAAGAAGGTTAGGAAACTTTAAACATTTGTCTTATGATTGATACATCATTTAAACTCTCATCAACCGTGTACCAAGATAAGGTGTATTTCTCTTATATTCATTTATTTATAAAAGTTTAGCATGAATTCCCTTTAACTAATATATAAATTTTAGAGAGAGATAAAATTTTCATCTAAATAAATCAAAGTTTTAAAACATGTTGACTCTCTTTTAAAGAAATATTTGTTGAAGAAAAATTAAAAATTAGGTAATAAGCACTAATGCAAAAAGAGGTTATAACGTCATCATGTTCATGTCGCAAGTAGTAAATTTTGACATTAAAAATTTCCGGTGACATTTTTGTAAATATTTTGTCCAAATTGACATCGGACCTACTCACAACCGACATCAATTTGCAATTTAAAGTTTGTTCTAGAGCCAACAAACGTTAAATGTCATCAGAATACTCTGGGTCTGACGTCATTTAACATCTGTTAGCCCTAGTGTTGACGTTAAATTGCAAATTGATGTCTATGTTAAGGTGTCTGACGTTAATTTTTCTTTTAGAGTTTCATAAGCAACATCAATATCTTCATCTTTTTCTTTAACATTTATGCGAAACCTCCCACCAAAAGTGTAGAAACTACGCTAAATTCATAGGAGCAAGTTCTTGAACTCATTTCACTTCATCTTGCCATTGTGGTGTTCATTTGGGTTCAAGCTTTCATTCTCCTCGATTACATTTCTCATTAAGGTTAGTGCTTTCATTCACTAGCTATTGTTGTGTGCTTTAAATGTTGTGGTTTTTCATTTTTAGTTTAACCTTGAGTTTTGTTAATTGCAAATTGTCATAACTTTTGGTATGGACCTCAAATGAAGATGCTCCAAAAATGAAAGTTGTTAGAAATCGGGTGAGGAATGTGTTGATCATTGATGTATGTTTTTTTCCCTTATAATGTTATGGAATTTTCAAAAATCCATAATTTAAGGTATGGTTTTAAATTTATTAGTATTTTTCACCCATTTTTCTATACTTTACACTTTTATTTTAGATACACATATTACTTCTAAAATTATAAAAATTTGTGAGGCGTATTATTATATTATATATTGATTTTCCATAGTTTCAATGGAGGAAAATATTGGTGAAAAATAAAACTCAGAATTTGACATTTGTTCAAATACGACATACGTTAATTTGACGAACCTAAAATAACATACGTTAAAAGTCCTTTTTATGTTAGTGAAGATTCACATCTTAAAGGAGAAACATGATCATCAAATATTTTCAAATAAATACAATTTTTTACATTTTTTTTTATCAAAATCAAATGTTTTAATCCAACTTAAATCTAAAACATTAAGATATTATATATATATATATATATATATTATAAATTACTATGCACAAAACATTTCATTAATTCAAATATTAAGTTATACTAAAAGTCTAAGTAGATCTCACATGAACTCACAATCTCATAACGTAAGACATGAAAGAAATGTAGTAAATAGAGAATTAAGTGGTTTGAGTTTTGAATGTTATTGTTTGGTAATTGGTGTGAAGCTATGGTGTGTCTTAGAATTATAATTGTTAATTATTTCATGTATTTATTAATAAAGTGCAACACATTATTAGTATCTGATGATTGAGTGATTTGTTTATGTGTGATATTATCAATATTGTGTTGACTTGTTAACGAAAGGGTGATTTATGATTGAATGGGTGTGAGTTCAATTCTAGGAAGAAAGAAAGTTAAAGAAAAACTTTGTTTTATTTGTATTTTTGCTTAGGGACAAAACAATCTTTTTCTTTTATTAAATTGGTGTAAAAATTAAATAAGGGGGTGTAGAAAGTAAAATGAGTGTAAATAAAATAAAATAAAATAAAATATGGAGAGAGAAGGTGAAATAAAAGGGAATTAAAGATTTAGATAGATTTAATTTTAAAAATATATTATTATAAATGAGGAGATATTAGTGATAGAGTTAGGATTATATATATATATATATATATATATATATATATATATATATATATATATATATATATATATATATATATATATATATATATAAAGATATAAAGATACAGATAAAAGGGTGTAATTGTGGTTAAAAACTCTAGAAACTCAAAATCAAAGAGAAAAACATAGGAGAAAGAAGTTTGGAAGAGAAGAGAAAAAGTAACAGAAACCCTTGGTGTAAAGGAAGACGAGTTGTGTTTGGAGTTGTAGATAAAACCTTAAGATTGACCAAGGTATGAAAAAACTTACCTTTGTTTTGTTTGTTGTTGTATGTCATAAATTATTGATTATCTTAATTGAGTAATTCTAATTTTGGTGCATGATTATGGATATGATTATTTATGATTATTGTTGGAAAAGAGTTTGGATATACATGAGTATAAGAAGGTTATAACACTATTTTGGGTTTTTCTTATGAATCTATGTATGATTTTGTTAGGTTATTCCAAAATAAAGTTGAATGCTAAAAGAAAAGAAAGTTAGGATAATATCTCTTCCCATTATTTTAGATTTATATGAGGTTGGACCTTAAAATAATAGACTATCTAGGATTGGACCTTAGTGTAGACTATTCGTGTGCAATTTCACGCGTCAGAGAAACAGAAATAACAATAAGTAATTATGTTTACAGAACTAAATGCAATAGAAATGTTAACACCGTTAAAAAGGTTATTTACCAGAAACGCTAGAGAAACGGCGTCGTGTCGTGTGGTTTGGGGCGTGTTGACGAGGCAAACGGAGTCGCCGGCTGAGGATTTGATAGAACGAAAGAAAGAAAAAGGTTTCGTTTTTCTAGATTCATTCTTCTTCCCAAATCGAAATCCTGCAACTTTTTCACTCCAATCTTTCGAATCCCTTCTGAAGTTCCTTCGGTGATCCCTCTCTCTCTGCTCGCGCTTACCTCGTACTCTCTCTCAGGTCATTTTTTTCTCACTTGCATCATTTTAACTCGCAATCTGTATGCTGTATAATACCGTCAAAAGTTCTTCCTTTTCACTTCCTCCACATTGCTCCCGCTCTTATCGACAATTTGCGTCTTCTGGGTATTTCGTAATTGTAGTGGTTTAGTTGCGATTATTACACTATATGATAATAATATCTTATCATTATGTTTTTTAATTGCTTATTTATCATAATGTTTCGTATTGTGCTTTCCCTTTTTCCTTAAATCACGCGCTTTCCCATTTCCACCAATTATGTGCATTTAGAGTTAGAACTGTTATGTGATAGACCTAAATTTGAACTGGTCAGCATCGTTCTGCCACTGATTGCGAGAGCGGTAATAAGTGATTCTGTGTGATCTTCATTTTCGGTGAAGTGAGTTTGAAGTGAAGTGATTTTGATTGCCTGATTGAATACTCTTATTTTGAAAGTAAGTTTATAGTATTAAATGTTCGGCTTAGCACATAAGTTGTTACATATATTTTTTCCAGTTGTAGTTATACGAGAACAAAGTTGATTTTGAAGCATTGTAACCGGACACGTCAATGTTTTCCAAAATCATGTTTGTTCTGCGCAGACCAGTGTCTGGGGAGCTGAAATGCTCCCCCATACTACAAACAATTCCACGTGCCTACAATCACATTTGATACTTGATTGAGGCTCTGCTTCTGAGTGTCTTCCTTTTGAGCTTAACTTGCGTGATTTGATGAAGTTAGATGGTTCGTTGGTCTGTCGGGTTTTGTCTTTCTTAGATGCAGATTGGTCCTAGTTCTAGGTATTGCTAATAAATTAATAATTATCGTGTCTTGCTAGTGCTTAATTTAGATGCCTTGTTATTGACATTTTCTAGCTTGTTTGATTGCCTGTTTGCTTATATATTATTGTCTTTGGTAATCTGGATTTTTATGCGTTTCAGATGGCTGCCAATTCTGGGAACATGTCATTTGCATCGTCTCAATCTGGTTCACAGGCCCATGGGGATACTGATTCTGTCCACGTTGCAGTGTGTTCCCTTTGTGAAAAGGCCCTATCACATGATAATGAGATGGCAAGCGATCTTGCTAGCCATGGTGTGTGCGGCGATTGTAAATTTTTGTTACTTGAAGACTTTGGGAATCATACATTTACCCAAAGTTCACGAAGGAGGCTTAGAGGAAGATTCAGGCACAACAGTTCTGAATCCGTGGATAATAGTTTCTCACAGCAGATCCCTCATGTGCATAGTATGGTGAGACGATATGAATCACTTGCCTCTGGGGAGGATGATCAACTTGTGGATGGTGACACCCCTGCTTGGTCAATGCAATATGTTAGTACACACACTACCCCAAGTGGGTCTAGAAGGTGGAGGCATGTTCTGTCTGACACTGACAGTGATGGTTTTGATAATTGGACTTCTCTTTATGGTGAAAATGAATCAAGTGTGAGTTTTAGACGGTATAGGGTTCCCCATGATGATGAGATAGAGTCTTTCTCTGCTTATGGAGGCGACTCAGATATTTCTATGGATACTCATAGTTTTGTAGGCACTGGAGTCTTTAATTTACCAGATGAGGGAGATGAGGGGGATGAGTTCGATAGTGACACTGACATTGATCCAATGCATGCTGGCCATGGCCAATGGATTTCAGATGAAGATGATGAAGAAGAGGATGTAGATGGGGAGGAGGAGGAGGAGGAAGAAGAAGAAGAAGAAGATGATGATGATGATAATGATGATGATGAAGAGGAGGAGGATAGGGAATGGGAATTAGCTGAGGCTGAGGAATCTGAAGCCACAGCCCGCCTTCAATTTTTTTTCTCCTCAAGTCCAAGTGAGAGCAGAGATCGCAACAATTGGGAGCAGAGGTTTAATTCTACTGAATCTGAGGGAATGTTTAGCCATATAATCAGGGATACTTGGCAAGCTTTTGAGGATGTTGATTTACCTCATGGAGCAAACTTTGGGGATTATCTTGATGCTAGACGTTTCGAAGATCTGCTTGAGCATCTTGCTGAGAATGACAACTCAAGACGAGGAGCTCCTCCTGCGGCCGTGTCTTTCACAAAAAATTTGCCACGTGTAGTCATTGGCAAAGAACATGAGAAGCATGATGAACTAGTTTGTGCCATTTGCAAAGATGTCCTGGCACCTGGCACTGAAGTAAATCAACTTCCTTGTTCTCACCTTTATCACATTGATTGCATTTTGCCATGGTTGAGTGCACGGAATTCATGCCCTCTTTGTCGTTATGAGCTTCCAACCGATGATAAGGATTATGAAGAAGGAAAGCAGAACATTGATGGTAGAAATGTGATCCATGAGAGGCAGCAAATGGATGTAATAGATGATAGTTCCTCTGATGTTTCTGATGGAGACGAGTTGAATGAAGAGAATGGTAGTAATCAAGATGTTAGCTCAGGTTCTACCGCAAATTCTTCTATAAGAAGAAGTGGTAGAGGAAGATGGCTTTTTCTTGCTGCAGCTCCAATTGTTAGTTTAGTGGGCATTGTTCTTGTATTTTGGTTAGGCAATAACTCTGAAATTGAGGGAAATAGACATCTGGGCAGTCATTACTTATCCGGGCAAAATCAACATGTTTATGCATCTCCAAACCAGAGGGACAGTAGAAGCAGAAGATGGTGGTGCCCATTTTAAGTACTTCTTGAATTGTTTATCAATAATGCCTCCCGATGGCCACTTGGGATGAAATTTTTAACTGACTCATGGCGTGCCTTGTCTCCTCACCAATTCAAGAAGACATGTACAGATTTTAGTTTGTAATACCTTATCTATTTTCTGACACTCTTGTTTCCTTTCTTTCCTTGTTTGTGCTTCAATGAACCAATGTCTGAATATTTGGTGATCTTTCGTTGATGATTCAGTATGTTGGACTTATATCAGTCATTCATTTGACTGAAATTTCTTAGCTTGGAAAGCACCATTATCGCTACTATTATTATAATCCTATTCATTGCAAATTTTCCCAACTACTGAGTCCACATGTGGCTGGTTTTATCAGCTCCCAGTAAATTGAATTTTGCATGGCTCGTTTAGATTAGGTTAAAAGTTCTTTTTGGTCCCAATTTTGGTTGGGAAAATTCGTTTTGGTCCCTGTGTTGATTTTGTGTTCAATTTGATCCCAAAGAACGAATTTAATGTTCAATTTGGTCCTTTTCAGTAACTCCGTTAAAATTGTTAACGGCAACGTGTCCAGATGTGTAACTGCTGAGTGAGTTGTCATTTCTTTGCTGACTGGGAGTCCTTTTTAGCCGTTAGAAATTTTTAAATTGAATTTCTTATTCAGGGTTTTTATTTTGGGAATAAATTGAAGAGGGTGGATTCTAAATTAGGGTTTTTATTTCCCAATCTTCTTCCCTTAGTTAACTAGCCATGTTTGCCTCCCATTCTTCTTCATCTTGTTGGAATAGCTTGGGCCGCCGTACTTCTCATCATTCCCCTTGGGGTGGTTCAATGGGGCT
The DNA here is from genome assembly GCA_036885675.1 of Vigna mungo. Lineage (NCBI taxonomy): Eukaryota > Viridiplantae > Streptophyta > Magnoliopsida > Fabales > Fabaceae > Vigna > Vigna mungo. The sequence continues at coordinate 2,869,119 of CP144695.1, forward strand.
AGGGGTAATCTCCATTTGCAATTGTGGTGAGATGGCAGTAATAAAAATGGCTAGAACTCCAAAGAATGCGGGAAGATATTTTTGGGGTTGTCGAAACTACAAGGTAATGTGAATATAAACCCTACGTTCTTTATGTGTTATTAATTAACATTGTGTTTGAGGTTTTTCTGTTGATGAATAATAGAGTGAAGCTGGTAATGCGATGTGTTGCAACTATTTCAAGTGGTGCAGTAAAGAAAATGCTGACGAAAGGGATGTTATTATTGGGAGGCAAAAGGGGAAGACTTATGATCTGGAAAACGCACTCAAAGCTTCGAAGAAAAAGATCCAATTATTAGTAGCAGTGACTGGTTTTCTTAGTGTAGTTAACATAGTTATGTTTTGTGTATTTTGGTTGAAGTGATGATGTTTGAAGAGGTGGTCCCAGTGTGGTTGAACGTAGTGAGTTAAGGTCAATGGAGTTGAAATGTTGTGATGTTTAGGTTGTTGCTATATTTCTTGTACTAAATGATGAAATTTTATTTATTAAGTAATTATTCAATTTAGTCCTAGTTTTTGTTTAAGAGTTATAAATTTGGTCCCTATGTTGACGACTGATGTGTTGCTAAAGCAATAAAACACAACATGATTCAAATTGTACAAAGCATTAAAATGATAAATTTGCATAAACAGAACCAAGTTAATCATTACATTCATATCAGGTGACCAATTCCAACAAATTTAGTGCTTAATGTTTCACAACAAAAGAAATTTAAAGCACATGCAAAACATATCCAGTGGCTAATGTTTACCACACAACTGACCAAAATCCAAATAAACAAAAGTACAACAATTTTATAACATTATAAAGCACGTTATCTTCTAATTGGTAACTTGTTAGGTCTGATTGGTGGGGGTTCAGATTGTTGTGTCATTTCCTCAGCAGGTGGTTGGGATGGTTGTGTAATTTCCTCAGTTGGTTGTTGGGGTGGTGGTTGGGATGGTCCTGGTAGGTCTGCTTGATGTTGAGTAGTGCATTTATTTCTCTTATGTCCAACTTAACGACAAATACTACATTTCTTGCGGTGGCCACCTTTGGTCATCTGGGTCTCATCCCTCCTTAGCTCCCATTGCTCCAACCTTCTTTTCTTCTTTGGTCTGCCAGGTAATTTTCTGTTGAATGGTGGGAGGACGTCTACGTAGGGTGTTCTTTCCCATAACAGGTGGCCGTTCACTGGAAATATGATTGAGGCATATGCTTCTTCATACGTTGATCGTCTGAACCAAATGGGTACATAATTTTCTGGATCTAAATTTAGGAACTTCATGGCTGCAATTGCATGGCAGCAAGGGATCCCAGTAAGAAGCCATTTCCTGCACGTACAATCTTGGATGTCCAGGTTAACTGCAAACTTGTTTGTAATCTGTGCATAATGCCTAACTTCAAAGATTTTTTCTGCAGACCAACTGTCATTAAGCCATAAATGAATAGAAGTTAAGAAATATTTGATCAATAACAATCAGCCTACCATCAGATTGAAATGAAATGCATACCTAGGGATCCAATTTTTCGATAAATTGGACTCTTTTGTAAGTCTCTTTCTAATCTTGGGGCAGATATCAAAGTCCATATTACATGATTTGATTCTATTGGTTGCCCATCTTTTCATGAGGAAAACTCTAATTTCTTCAAGCATGGTTATAATGGGCTTTCCTCGTGCCTCAAGAATCACACTATTAAAACCTTCACTCATGTTATTGGTTAGAGTATCACAATTTGACCTACCTGTAAATCTAGATCTTGACCAATATCTGTTACAAGAAATATAAATCATTGTTATATGCACTATACAAGTGATCAATGTATTCATAATGAATAAATAATACCTTGGCGGGATAACAATTAGATATTTGTAAGCCTCTTCATTCACTTCCTTCATATTTAGCATCTCTTTTTCCCAAGCTTGGGGATATGTACTTGCAACAGCTTTCCACATTAGATTCTTCAACTTTTGCCCAGAGAACTTTTTCCTAAAATTTGCATACTTGTGTCGCATGAAAATCTATGCTCTGCCTTAGGTAAAAGTTGTTCAATAGCTGGCAGCAAACCCTATTTGTAACAGGGACCAATTTGAACTTTTTAATTGAAAATAGGGACCAAATTGAACAATGTAATTGAAAATAGGGACCAAATTGAACATTTTAATTATAAATAGGGACCAAATACAATACGAATTGTACAATTATTATTATGAAACAGAACAGAAAACTGCACGTACCTTTTGTTGATCAGACATAAAAGTGCATGCATTGCCAACTTTAGCACCCCCAAGGTCTTCTATTAAGAACTCTAGAAACCATGTCCAACTGTCTTTGTTCTCAACTTCCACAATTGCGTATGCCAGAGGTAATATCTGGTCATTAAGATCTCTCCCAATAGCTGTTAATAACTCCCCCTTATACAACCCTTTCAGAAAACATCCATCCAAATGAATAAATGACCTACAACACACGAAGCTAACCTTGCAAGCTTTCAAACAAACATAGAATCTCTGAAAAACTGACTGACCATTTCCACTATCCACTTTAACTTGTACTGTTGAACCAGGGTTACACTTCAATAATTCATGTGCATAGTCATGAATTCTTTTGAACTGATTTTTGAAACTACTTTCAAGTTTCTCATCTGCCATTATCTTTGCCCTACGAGCTTTAGAAAGGGTGACATTGGTATTCCATTTCCTCAAAGCTATTGAGCGTATTTCATTTATCTTCAAATTTGGATTTTGTTGCATTGAATTATCCAATGTGTCACTCAACCACTTAGCATTCATCATTTTAATGTTGAATTGCCTACTGCAACTATGGTTATCCACTACTTTTCTCAATTGCCATGTACTACATCCTTCCATATACCCACAATAAGCCATCCAAGGACAACTCTTTTGGGCACCCAAACATCTCACTCGTACCCGTCTATTATCATTCTTAATAAACTTCAAATCTCTCCCACCATGGACTGCATAACTTCGAACAACCTCCATAAACTCATTTTTATCCCTAAATTTTGTTCTCACTTCCCACTCTTATTCAGACATACTCTTTTGCATAACAAAGGTCCCAAATGGACCACAACTTTGGCTTTCATCCTCACTTCCACTTTCATCTGGGCTGGGCAAAAACTCTGACTCCCACTCATCATCAGACAACCCTCTGTCATATGGGTTCTTCTCGGTATGTGCAATATCAACTTCATCCTCACTTCCACTTTCTTCATTTTCACTAACTTCCACTGATACAGCCCCTTCTATATTGTCCCTAAGTTCTTCATCAACATTAACATCAACATCCACTAATCCTTCATCCCCTTCTCCTTCATCAACATCCCGCTGTGCTTCATGCCCTTCTCCTTCAAGACTATGCACATCCCCTGAATCATCAGACATACTTGAAGTATAATCTTCAACGTGTACTTCCTCCTCCTCCAAATGTACTTCTTCAACGTCAACTTCTTCCTCCACATGAACCTCCCTCTGTTCATCATTCATGTCCTCCTCCTCCAAATGTACTTCTTCAACGTCAACTTCTTCCTCCACATGAACCTCCCTCTGTTCATCATCCATGTCATCCTTCTCCTCCTCATTATGGACGTCATCATTCAAGCCCTCCCTACCTAAAGTTCCTTGACACAGCAAAAGAACTTGGTCTTGTTGTTGTTCACTTGGTTCTATTTCAACCAACTCTGGGTCATCATCCACACCATGAACCACATACACCTTAACTTCCCCTAACTGTTTGGCAATGCCTACCATGTTCATTGCACTCTTATCATCATCCAACTTAAGTAGCATATTATCAATGCAATAAAATATGTCTCTCACATTAATATACCCTAATTCTTTAACAACATCTACTGCTTCGAAATAACTCCATCTGTCAGGGTCCACACTCCAATATGTCTTTTCCCCACCAACATATTCAATAGGATATGGACATACTAGGGTCCCACCATGGTGGACCACAACATTAAACCTCTCCTCAGACATCTCAAAAGCAACCCTACAAAAGTAATTGTTATGGGCATGTGACCACTATAGAAACGCTACTGTTAACATGTGACCACATTATCAAACTCAAAAATCCACCAATATCAACCACTTATCATATGTTACACAACAATGCCCTATATAAATTTCAAAAATTGTTACAAAGTTTGTAACTTTTCCAAAATCTAACACTGAAACGAAAATATTTGGGGTTTTACAGTCTTCAACAACATAACCTAGAAATTTATATGCTACAAAGGAAGGAACACGAAAGCAAACCTGATTTCGCAGATATCATTTCCCAATGATGGTTGCTTCCGATTACAAAAGCACGTTACTGGTGTGGAAGGCCAAACTTGTTCTTCTCAAGTTGCAGAAGTTGTTCTTCCCAAATTCAACCACTTCTCAATCTCGCAAGTTTCACAATTTCCCTCCCAAATACTTAACTTTAATTTTATTACCAGAATAATTAGAAATTTAATTTAAAAAAATCCTAATTCTAACGGCTAAAAAGGATTCCTAGTCAGCAAAAAATTGACACGTCACTTAGCAGTTACACATGTGGACTAGTTGCCGTTATGAATTTTAACGGAGTTACTGAAAATGACCAAATTGAACATTAAATTCATTCTTTGAGACGAAATTGAACACAAATTCAACACAGGGACTAAATCAAATTTTCCCAACAAAAACTGGGACAAAAATAACTTTTAACCTTTAGATTACAATAATGCAGCGTTGTTTTTGTTGCTTCCGATTTACACATTTGTTACGGACTTCTGCCATGGCTGAGGCTAACACCCTCTTTGTTAAAGATTTCTCGCGCTTCAGCTACAGATTGAACTTTCGTTTAGAATTTCAATAACAACTACATAATCTACTTTTTTTCGGAAAACATGATCAACTAATGATGTTTCTAAGTGTACACAAATTAAGTCCACTTATCGAACCCTTTTGGTCTGATCATCTAAACAATCAAGCCTAATTTCATGTTTAGATTTATTTATTAAATTAAATAAATGACTGTACATGAACAATTGACCAAGTAACTTAGTATAGTAGGAATCATGTCATTGTATTCTTTTTATTAAGATTAATCTTTAGCATAACTTTTGCTCCACATTTAATATATATATATATCAAACAAATGGAGAAAATCAATTAAAATCTGTTTTAAGAAATTTGTTTATTTATTTATTATAATATTTAATAATAATTCAAATTCTTTCGTCAATTTTTTATAAAATATGCGATGCAACAACGTCCATGTTTCCACTAGTTGTCATAAATTCATAATATATTTTAGATGTGTTTTAACATACATTTTCATTTCCTATAAATTAAAAGTACAAGGAAGTTTGTTTTGTCTAATTGAGTAAAGTCAAATCCTTAACGATGCACAGAGTTAATTATCCCATGATAAGTTTGGAAAAGCTTTTCACAAGTATTTTCAAGAAGAAAAAAAATCACTTTTTCGATAAACTAAAACTAATTTGTGTATAAGTCGATTCATAAAATGTTATTTCTTTTTAGTTTGTGCAATTATACATAAGTTAATTTTCTTTACAAAAAGAAAAACTGATTAGATTTTTTTTTCTATTAGTTTTCTCTTAAAAATTATATAGACAAATTTCTTCTGAGCAAGCTCAGGAAGTCATGCTGACGAACAACGACATGCATAATTATTGTTCAATGGTGGACCATACTGTGTGTGAACCAGCACAACTACCAGTTAGAGAAGGTAAATATGGCACAGTATCGGTCTGCTACAGTGTCAATAGTTTCTGAAATTGAAAATTAACTGTGTATTGAAAAATTGTTCTGCATCAAAGATTATTACCGATGTGATTAATATCTTCATAGTTCTTCTAATTTAGAAACTGGTTTATGTGTAAAAGTTATCCATGTACAAATGGAAAGAGTTTACTAATTACTCTTAAACTCAAGTAACACCAGCAGCAAAAATAAACAGCCGAACAAAGTTTTCTACGACCAGTTGTGACAAAAAGCAATTCTCTTTTGATGCAACAACAAAGTTTGTCCTGTCTGTGATTTTAGCAACTGGAAGACAAATTGAGTGATAATGGTGTGTACTGTGTACCCTCTGTTCAGGCATATAGCATGTGAAGATAATTATTGATGATTCGTCTCTATCATTATAATAATGCATCGAAAAAATGAAAAACATTCTTGTACAACGCTGCAACATGGGTTCTACAAACCATTTTGGAATAGTTAATAGACCAACGGTTTAAAACAAATGATCAAACTTTGAAGTGTTTTCCAGCTCTTATGAGCTAGACCTCCCTAATGTTTGAACAACAATCAGTAGACAGCAAACATGTTCATTTTGATCATTATATATATATATATATATATATATGTTAACGTTTCTCCACTAATATAAACATCAAATGAACTAAATGAATAAGACTAAAATACAAAATCATGTGAAGCCATGAGGGTTCTCTACAGTCTCAGAAAAGTATGTATAGAAATAGAATAATCCATCCTGCCATAGAGATTATAGCAAATATATGAACCCAAAACAGTACAGCTGCTGCATCCCTTCCACATCCTCTTAAATTAGCAACAGCACCTGTTGAGCAAGGAAAATATGAGTGTAAACTCAACAGAAAGAATACTTGTCTGTAAAAGACCAACTTAACATTTTTTTGCTATTTGTTAACTAGTTTATATCGACAATCTTGATTACAAAGGACAAAAATCGTTGGAGCAACTAAAAAGCCAAAGCAGTAACTACTTGTGAGCTTTCCATTCTGGCAACCCAAGAAGAACCTGTGTTGTGCTAGTTATGTATGTGCTAGTTATCGAACATGTATAAAAGTTTGTACTTTTAACTCCTACAAGATTTTATAGATAAGTCTCTACCAGAAAGGGGGGAGATTTGTGTGGTATACCTGCAAGGACAGATGTTGGCATGGAATTCTGAAGGAGCAAGACAAATCGAAACATCTTATCGTCAGGGGGAAGAAAACCAAACTTGTCAGCCAACATGACAATCCCAATTCCAACAGGAGGCACTAAAAGTAACCGGGCAAAAATAATAGCAGCAGTTGTTCGAAAACCAAGTCTTGAACTTCCAGGTCCTGCAGCCAAGACAAAATGGTTCATTTAGATGCTTCAATCAAAAAGGTCATTTGACTCTTACAAACATGTAATGCAACAGTTATTAATATAATGAGAACATTAGGACATAAGTTTACCATCAATAAGATTGCCTCCCAGAGCCAACAGAATGCAAGGAATCATGGCCTCCCTGATCACCAAAGGAACTATTAGAATGTGTTCTCTGTAATAGCATCATAAAGATTCCTAAATAACTTCTATCTCGGAAATAATAAGATACTTAGACTTTAGTCCCACAACACATTTTTGAAGTTCATTGAATTTGACTTATTATAATTAAGGTTGAAAAATGATTACAGTATTTTACATACCCAAGAATCATGCAGCTGTCGGTGAAGAAGAACAGTGGAGCATCAGGTGTAAAGATAAGTTTCTTGAAAAATGGGATTGCCCCAAGTACCATGGCAAGGAACTGCAAAACATATGCAATACTTCAATCAAAATCAATTCCATTAGTATGCCAACATGATGCTGGCTTATTTACCACAATACTAGTAAACTAGTCCACAAACATCTACTTTAACATCTGAAGTGTGAAGTATTTACTCTGCAAATTTGATTATTATGAAAGCAGGCAAAACCTTCAGGAAATCAAGATTTAGTGAAAAGATGTGTTTCTGTAATTAATGTATCAGATTTTGCAGAAAATACATCATAGGTAAGTTACATAACCCTATCAGGACAATAAAGTAAGCTACAACCTCCATATACATGTTGACTCAAAACAAAGAGGAGTTGAGGAGTGTCAGATTTCAACTCTAAGCCAATTGACATTATGAAAAGGGACCCAACCAATATATAAGTTACATCCAAAGATTTGAGTGAGGCAATATGAGACTTTCTAATAAGGAGAATCCAGAATATAAAATGAAAAAAGATAAACCAAATATGATAAGGTCAATTAAGAAAAGCTTACTGATGCAATGATAGGAGGTTGAAGAATTTGCTTAAGCTTTAACTTCTCATATAGATACGTCAATAGGCCTTTAATCTGCACCAACAAACACATGTTAACCTCATACAGGCCAAATAGTCAAATTTTAAAATTCGAGCCTGAAAGATATAAGAAAGAAAATTTCAAATCAAAATGCATGTCCAGAAAAATTCAAGAACATAATTAAGAAAATACCACGAAACAATATAGACACTAATTTTTACACAAAATTAGTCACGCACAAGATATACTGTACAGAATGGTACAAATGTCATGATTCTATGGCACAATAGTCAAGTGCTATAACAAAAGTGTAAAGAGAATGGGAAAATGCTGACTTAGATTATAGGTAAATACACTTGAGAAAATCATATCATCAGTATGTAAATGGTTGTCACCTTAAAATACAGAAACTATTCTCCTCTCAGAAAAGAAGTAAAACTCACCTCCCACTTCTTTGATGTATTTTGAGATGTTGTACAGACCCCCTCTTCCCTAGTGAGCAACGGAATTTGTTCAGGTGTAGTATCACCCATAGGGGTGCTCTTTAAGGGAAGACTTTCATTATCAATATCAAATGTGCCTTCTGGAGGAGGTGCCAACATATTAAATACATATGTATATAGGATGATAGCACCAACCTAGGACAAATGAGAACAATACCTCCCAATCAGTACTAGGTTTATATCTAGAACAATATTGAACATAATGAAAAAATGACTAATAAATCAACTGTAGGTGAATAAACAAGATATCAACAGTAGTCAGCAAGACTTTGAGAACCTACCCACTGGCCAAATGATATATAGGCAGTTCCATCTTTGGTACACTTTTCTGAGTCACCAAAGGGATTGGATGGGTCTCGACATAAAGCAGCAAGCAGAACAAGTGGAACATTCCCAATATTCCCTGTTTAATAAAATGCAATGTTAGGATTAGAGAAAAAACAAAAGCAGATGGATTCAAAACAACTCCTTCACTAAAGATGAAGGTGTCCATGAACTAGTCCAAGACTTAAGATTTGAAACAGGGTCCGCTCAGGATTGGCTTACCAATTCCAATTTGTACAATTGTAAACTTGAAGAAAGGATAAGGAGGACGGATGATGGTGGCAACAATAAAACCAATGAGTGAGCCTGCTGCGGAACCCAGAACAACATTCATAGGAATAAACCACCTGCATGTTGTTCAAGATTAATATGATTTGAGGTGTGTGTGTGTGCAAAATAATAGAAAAGGGAAAATAAAAGTTTTGGAATTTCGGCACTAGTTATCAAAGCTTACCAATCAAGCATCTTCTGCAAGGTCACAGCTTGTCCCAATTGGGAGAATATCAAGCAAGGTAGCAACAGTGTAAAAACCAGCTGCAAGAACCAAGAAGAGGGTGTGTGAGAATTTGAGGTCGCATCACATATCACACACACATACATATACATACCCCATTCAAAAGCTTTCTTCCAGAAGCATGCAGAATGTCAACATACTTGGAAGCCATAAGGAGTCCCAAAGCACACATGGTGAACACTTTAACTATGGGCATCACAGCAATTCTTATCGACGCCAACAGAGATTCTCCTCCTGCACTCTCATTCTGCAGGGCCAACAAAATCCTCTCCACCGCTGCCATAGCTTCTTTTCACCACCAAATTCAATCTGAAACGGTTCTGGAAAAACAAGAATAAAACCCTGGATTGAAAAATATAACATTTACAAATGCAATATCAACAAAATTCAATACAAAAAAAAAACATAAAAAAAGAAACTTTTAAAATCTATAAGTTTACCACATGCAATTCGTGAAGAAGTGTCGAAGATCTTGGTCATGGGCTGTCCCTGGTTCAAACGAAAAATTTCATGGTAAGGGGTCAGTGGTGTATGTGTCCAGCCACAACACGTGAATATGAATATGATTCTGTTCACTTTCAGTTTTTGTTCTTTCTCTCCCTCTCTCTCTCCCACCCACATATGAACACACTCAAAATCAAATCTTTAATGGATTTTTTAAGAAACAGAAGACAATAAATAAAATAAAAGCTGCTGTTGTCTTGGATTCCTTTTAGAATATAGTTTCATCTTTTTAAAAAAAATTAATAATAAAATAGATACCATATTAAAAATTTGAAAAATAAATTAAATTGGAGAAAAGAAAAAACATCCATGTTATATGTTCCCCGGTTGTGTTCAACCACGAGTGATACCTATTAATATAAAAACTAAAAAAAATAAAATTTATTGGCAAATTTAACAAACTATTAGATGAATCAAATAAAAATAATTCAGATTTTTTTAAATGAAAAAAAAAGGGAAATACAATATATAAAATATAATTTTGAATATGAAAATTTACAAAAATTAAAACCAAAGAAAACATTTTACTCTTTTTAATTTGGGAGAAATATTTTTTAAGAATCTGTAAAAATAATTTATTTTATTTATATATTTTTTTAAATTATAACATTTTTTTATATTCTATAATTGTTATGGTCTAAAAAAGAGGAATAAATATAATGTTATTCTACACGCAATGCAGTTGAATTTTAATGGGATTGATTTAGAGTTTAGAAGAGTCTCAAAAGCAGGGAAGTCCACATGTCGCCCTACATTTACGTCAATTTTACAACAATAAAATTCAAAGGATATATAATTGCACATGATTTTAGTTTGAAATAATATTTGATGTTACAAATGTGTACAGAAATTATAAATATTTTTTAGTATGATATCATGTTGAAATTTATAATTTAGATGATATTAATTTCAGTTGGAAAATTCTTTTTATTGATATTAATTGAAAACCAACAAGATAAATCCTATCACATAAAAAAATTTATTTTGATTCATACAAACTGAAATAATAATGGCTTATATTGATTAAAAGTAACTTTAACCGATACCAATTCAGAAAAAACTCTAATTAATGTTAACTAAAAAATTCTTATAAAATTTTAATCCACAGATAATCTTAACTAACATAAACTAAATAATATTATTAAATAGTATTTTTAATAGTTAAATATGTTTAATACAACCACAATATTTTGTGTTGATTCACAATAGAAATACTTTATTCGTATGAAAGAAAAAAGTTAATTAGTTTAAATTTTTCATTCCTTATTTTTAAAAAATAAAATAAATCAAAATTTTGTATCTTTAAATTCTATATATAATAAAAGAATTATCCACTCACGTATTAAAATTTTCTATATTTTTAAAAGAAACTACTTAGAAATTTATAACTTACTACTTAACTTTTCAATATCATTAAATGAAACTACTCATAAATTCTTTTTACGTGGTTGGTTGTAACGGATGTATATTATGATATTAGAGAAAATTAATACTAGTGTGTTAGTATTTCTTAATGCATATGATAAGTATAAATATTTATTTCATATAATTAAAATTTATAATTATATTGTGTAATACAATAATATCTTAAATATATAATATTAAAGATAACTAAGTTGGTGGTCGTATCTCTATCTATCAAGTTATATTATATTATTCTAACTCAATAATATATTAAACATAATATTGAAGATAATAGAGCTATTGAATCTTATTTATTTACTATTATGTATATCATTTGGTTAATAATAACTTATCCAAGTTATAAGTTTGATTAGAATATACTAAATGTGGATATATGCCACTTAAAATATATAGATTATATTATAATTGAAATTTGCAAGAAACATTTTTTAAAAGAAATAATTCTTTAGATTTATAATAAATGATTTATATTATGATACAAAATTAGTTTTTAACTAAACTTCAGTTAAAAAGTAAAGGTGAAAAAGATTGATAGAAAGAATTAGATGTTTTTAAAATTTGATGTAGACAAAGTTTTAAATTTGCTTTGGTTTGAGGAAAGTTATTAGAACGTTTTCATTCAAGATTATTATATTGTAACGAATATATAAAAAGATATTATAGTTTTGTTAAAATAATATTGAAATCTGATTTAGAAATAAAGATGAAAAGGATAGATATGTTGAAACACTTTAATAAAGAACAAAAAAATCTTGGAAATTCTATTAAAGAATAACGTGTAAAAGAACTTTTATTTAGTATGATGAAGCAATTTTATCAAAATCTTTTGCTTCTTTAGAGGGTTAGCATATACTTCAGGTAATGAATGAGATAGAGATAAAAGAAATGAAACTCAGCATTTATTCTATGTTGACTTGAATAAAAAACTATAAAATATTTGATGGTTGGAAGAGAAAGATATAAAAACTAAAATATTATTATTTTCAAAATGAATAAGTTGAAATTAAATAAATTATTTAATTATAGAGTTATTTTTGCATTTATTAATTACGAAGGAATGGTTAAGAGAACTAGTTTTTTTTTTCTTTTTTTAAATGTCACTTTTCTTTCTCATTTTAGTGGAAAGCAGAAGCATGTAAATCTAATTAAAATGAAGTCATTTTTGTCATTTTGCGAAAGAACAAAAAGATACGGTTCCATGTTTCTTTTGGATACAATTATGTTTTTGTTTTCATCTTCACATAAAAAAATTTCCTAATTTTTTTCCAATTAGATCTTTATTTTTTAAGATAAGATATAATTGGTAATTTTCTAAATATGTGTCATTTATATTTTATTTTTCTAAATTAAAAAAGAAATTGTCTGATATCTTAAATCAGCATCATCGTATTTAAAAATGACAAGAGGTGATATTCACGTAGTGTTTATTAGCTATCTTACTAAAAAAAATACAATTTATTTGGTTATCCACCACATACCTACCCTACTAAAAATATAAATTTTTAAAATAAAATAAAATAAAATATAAAATTCAAATTAAATTAAATATAAATTAAATTTTAAATAAATTTAACCTTATAAAATACAAATTAAATTTTAATTTTAATTAAATTTACTTAATAATATATAAATTAAATTTTCATTCTAAATTTTGTAAGTAACGGATTTCATAGATTCATATAATATAATATACACTCTCAATTCGTTTATAAACGAGTATTAAAGTATTTGCTACACAATATTCCTATGTAATAAATATTTGCAACATTAACTATCCGTTTCAGCTTTAGATCTATGTGTACTATAAACAATAACACTTCACATTTCTTCTCTTAATTGGTCATATGCATTGTCCTCTTATCATTACAACTTTTTCTCTAACATAGAACTAGTACCACAATTATATCATAACTCCATCACGACATTATAACTCATATATTTTAAGTTTCTCTAATATCTCAAAATAAATCCACTAATATGGGTCATAAACCCGTGTACTTATTTTTCCATCACTATATTTGAGGGTCTCATTGTCTATAAAGTATCAACCATGTTACACCATAACTTCAAAAAAAATCATCAGACATCCCAACCTATATAATATAACCACTTACCATGTCAAAATATCAATGTTCACAAAAAGAACACAAATTACATCACATATCCCAAAACAAACAAAAATGTAGTTTATTTTAGAGGATACCACAATCCACCTACCGTATACACAAAAACTTATCCAATGGAATAAAATACACACCTATGCAACATGTGTGAAAGCAATAATCCTTTTTTTTTTTTGCAGTTAAACAATATTAAACCCCAAATCCATACTCACAAACACAAATGAAAAGCAAAAACTAAATTAACTATTAAAACTCATCTTCCAAGAAGAAGAGGATTCCAATTATGAAATACAATAGGATTTTATTCTCCACTAATCGAATATCCAAATTTAGGCTTCCAATTTCAACCTAATTCAGATATCTTTTTTATTCACGTTAAACCTAAATAAAATTTTGCACCATAAACCCACGTCAACCAACATATTATAACCATGTTTCACACATATGGCTATTGTAGTATAAGGGTTAAGTTGATCGGGTAAGCTGAAGGGATGATCGAGTGAAAGGAAGATCGGGTATAGTCCTACACCGAAGGGTAAAGCAGATAGAATTAATAGTCGCGAGGAATGGTCAGTGGTGATAGTGGGCGAGTATCTCAGAGGAAAAATCTGAGAGTAGAGGCAGTTTCAACTGAAAAAGCGAAGATCACGAAAGCGGTGTGCCAACTGTAGGAAGGAGTCAAACTTACTCTTAACCTATTCCTATTTTTACGGACCCCTGGTTCTATAAATAGAGATGACTTAACTCAAGTAAGGGGTTAACATTTTTAGATACATTCACTTTGATAAAATTTGCTGACTTGAGCGTTTGAGTGCTAACCCGCAGGTCACCCCCGTTCAACTCAAAGGTGGACAGCAGGTTGGGAATATCTGATCTCATAGACCAAGAAAGGGAAATAGCAACGTTCTCGGATTCCATACAAAAACATTTTTGGCGCCCACCGTGGGGCCCAAGATTATTGTTATAACCCTAACGCGATCACAATGGCAGGAGAACTTCCGTTACAGTTGTTGCAAGAAATGCAACGACAGATGTAGGAAATGAGAGTAAAGATAGCTGCGATATGGGCTGAGCGAGAAAATGTTCAAGTTAGAGCCCTTGTTCCTTCTGTAATTGTAGAAACAATAAACTCTGAGAATGGGGAGAGTGGTCCCCAAGCCACGCAGGTGATTGGGACAGCGGGTGACGCTAACGTCACACCTAATGCTCAAGGTGAACGAGGAAGAGGACAGGGTATAGGCTTGAACAGGCGAGGTAGAGATGAACGAAATGTAAATGGTAATAGGCGAGGGAGGAATGGAGGTAGAGGGAAAGGCCCGATTGGAGGAGAGGGAGAAAATACCAGAACGAATTTTGATGATCAGGATGGAGGACATCAGAACGGTTCAGAAGAGTGGGAGTTATCAGCTACCGGTCGGGCTCCCAAAATGCCCGATCAAGCTGAGGGACTTCATCCTTTTACTGCACAAGTAATGTGCACGGTTATGCCAGAAAATAAAGTATTACCCGCGATGGAGAGATATGGAGGTTTGACAGATCCCGTGAAACATTTAAGATCATTTATTGATGCGATGGTTGTTTATTCTTCGGATGAAATGGTATGGTGTAGGGTTTTCTCTTTGTCCTTGAAAGGAGAAGTTTTAGATTGGTTTCATTCACTACAGCCCCGAACAATAGACAGCTTCGCTACATTGAGACGATTGTTCAGTCAACAGTATATCTCAAGTAGAGTTCCGGGAATGACATACACGACTTTAATAAGGATGAGACAGGGAAAAGAAGAATCGCTTAAGGGGTTCATGGAGAGATTTAACCGAACGGCCCGACAAGTAAGGAACGTTGATCAAAGATTAATAGTTAGTACTTTAACCTCTGCTTTAAGGCCCGGACCACTCGTAGATTATCTATATGCCGACACAAACTATGGGAGAAGAGCCTACCATAAGAGCAAGAGACGAAACCAAGAGTTCAGTCTAAAAGGGAGAACGAGAATCGAAGAATGCTCAGAACAGAAGAGGGAACGAACGGGCAGAGAAGGATGGATCAACCTCGGATGTTACAATATGCTCACCATACACCACTTACTGCCCCCAGAGCCAGGATACTCGAAGAAGCCTTGAGAGCTGATTTGTTAACAGTCGTACAGGCTCGTACACCTTTAGGAGCTGATGAAAGTAAATATTGCAGATATAATCAAAATAAGGGACATACCACTGAGGACTGTAATACATTGAAAGATAAGTTAGAAAGTTTAGTGCAAGCGGGGCATTTGCAGAAGTTTGTACAATGACACCGAACGAAAACACCTGACCGGACAAGGGGATTGTCTGAAAATAAGTCAAATCAGGAAGACATGAGGAACGAGCAAGGCCATCGCAAGAGTCGAAGCAGAAGTCGGGAGCGAGCACCTCGAGGGGTCATAAATACCATTTCTGGTAGGTTTGCAGGAGGAGGTTCATCGGTTTCCGCAAGAAAAAGACACTTAAGGAGTTTACATTACGTTAATCGGGCAGAAATAGATCGGAAATCAATGCCTAAGATTTCATTTTCTGACGAAGATTTTCATGCTCCTGATCCCGATTAGGATGATCCAATGGTGATAACAACTATGATTGCCAGATACCAAGTAGGGAAAGTACTGATTGACCAAGGAAGTTCAGCTAATATTCTATATTGGAAAACCTTCCAACAAATGGACATGCCAGAAGGGGCCATCAAGCCTTTTCAAGAACAAATAGTGGGTTTTGCTGGAGAACGAGTATATACTCGAGGGTACATTGAACTTAAGGTAAGTTTGGGATTGGAAAAGAATGGGAAAGAATTACTGGTACGATTTCTCTTAGTGGAAACGGATACTTCATACAACGTTTTATTGGGTCGGCCATGTTTAAATGCCTTCGGGGCTATCGTTTCCACACCTCATTTAGTCCTGAAGTACCCTTCTGATAGTGGGAGGATATCCACTGTACGGGCAAATCAGAAAATGGCGAGAGAATGCTATGCTGCAGGATTAAAAGTGAAACCACGATCGGCCGAAAAGTTAGAAAGTTGTTCGATAGTAGCTATGGCAGACTTGGATCCCCGATTAGATTTAGAGGAACGGATACAACCGATGGGTGAGACCCAACCTTTTCTACTGGGAAATAATCATGACCAGTTAACTTCAATAGGAAGAAATTTGGGGGACGATCAAGTGAGAGAAATAGGCCATGTTTTGATTGATAATAGGGATTTATTTGCATGGGTACCGTCAGATATGCCAGGAATACACCCGAGCATGATCTCTCACAAGTTGTCTGTATTCCACGATGCACGACCGGTAGCTCAGAAGAAAAGGCGGTTGGGGTTGGAAAAAAGCAAGTAGTAGATGAGGAGATACAGAAATTGTTAGAAGCAGGGTTCATAGGGAAATAAAGTATACTACTTGGTTGGCTAATGTGGTCCTTGTTAAGAAATCCAATGGTAATTAGAGAATGTGCACTGATTTTACTTACTTGAACAAGGCATGTCCTAAAGACACATATCCTCTTCCCAGTATTATGGGTTGGTAGATGGGGTATCAGGATATGAAGTTTTAAGTTTTTTGGATGGCTATTCGAGGTATAATCAAATCCCTATGCATCCCCTGGACAAAGAAAAAACAACTTTTATTACTGAACGGTCCACATACTGCTATAACATGATGTCGTTCGGGTTAAAAAATGTTGGTGTTACTTATCAAAGACTCATGGATAAGGTGTTTAAAGATCAAATAGGGAGATGTATGGAGGTATACGTAGATGACATGGTTATACGCAGTCGATCGGTAGAAGACCATATTAAAGATTTGAAAGAGGTACTCGGACAGGTTCAAAAATACGGGATGAGATTAAATCCTACGAAATGTACTTTCGGAGTAAATGCAGGGATACTTTTGGGATTTATGCTGACGGTTAAGGGAATAGAGGCCAATCCCGATAAGTGTAGAGCCATTTTAGAAATACAAAGCCCAGGTAATTTAAAGGAGATACAAAGATTAGTCGGCCGACTGACATCCCTGTCACGATTCATCCCCAAGCTGGCAGAACGGATTAAGCCTATTTTGAACCTTATGCGGAGGAGTACACAAATTGGGTGGACCGAGGAATGTGAATTTGCATTGGAGGAGGTTAAGAGAATACTGACTGCGCCACCCGTTATGGGGTGACCAAATCCCGGTCATGCCCTACAAATATTTTTGGCCGTCACTGAAGAAGCAATCAGTGCGGCACTGATTCAGGAAGAGCCTGAATTTAAGTTGTTCTACTTTGTAAGTGAAAGTTTGAAAGAAACAGAGGTTCGGTATCAACGACTGGAAAAGGTAACTTTGGCTCTGTTGTATGCGGCTCGGCGTCTTCGACCCTACTTCCAGGGGCATCAGGTGATTGTACGGATGGACTTCCCGATCGCCAAAGTCCTACGTAAGCCAGCTTTAGCTGGACGAATGATAGGATGGTCAGTCGAGTTGTCGGAATTTGGGTTGCATTATGAGCCAAGAGGTTCGGTAAAAGGCCAACATTTAGCTGATTTTGCTGTAGAATTGCCAACTACAACAGAAGAAAGCATATGGAAACTCTATGTAGATGGATAGGCTTGTAAAAACGGTGGAGGAGCGAGGGTTGTTTTAGAAGGGCCAGATGGTATAACAATAGAACAGTCCGCCATTTTCAAATTCAAGATTAGTAACAACCAAGCTGAATACGAGGCGTTAATTGCTGGGATGGAGTTAGCAAGAGATGTTGGGGCAGAATATCTAGAATGCCGAACAGGTTCTCAGATAGTAGAGGGGCATATGAACGGTAATTTCCAGGTTAAGAAGGTCGTAGTAAAGCACGTCCCAAGAGAAGAAAACGTCCGGGCGGATAGGTTGTCCAAATTGGCTAATGGAAAGGAAAAAGGATCTCTAACCTCGGATATCCGGCAAGTCCTTAAAGAACCTACCATAGGATGTTTTACCGTCCATGCCACTAGTGATCAAAATTGTTGGAAAAACGAGATCATTCGGTTGATTCAAGAACAGGATGAAGGGAAAAATTTGCAAGTTGAAGATGCTAAGAAAGTATCCAGGTACTGGTTGATCGGGAATGATTTATACCGAAGGGGCTATGTTACCCCTCTCATGAAATGCTTATCGGCAGAAGAAGCGGATTATGTCGTTCAAGAGTTACATTATGGCATTTGTGGAAGACATACAAGAGGTCGAGCACTAAAGGCTCGTGTCTTAAAGGCAAGATATTTTTGGCCTACATTGGAGCAAGATTGCTTAGCTTTTTCGCAAAAATCTTTAGCATGTCAGAAACATGGTAATGTTTTCCACACTCCAGCTACAAAATTGCACAACCTAGTCGCTCCATGGCCATTTGCCCAGTTGGGTATGGACATCGTAGGTCCATTCCCGATCGGACGATCACAAAAGAAATTTCTTCTAGTAGCAGTAGATTATTTCACCAAATGGGTTGAAGCCGAACCATTAGCAAACATTTCGACTACTCAAGTTAAACGATTTGTGTGACGGCTCATATGTAGATTCGGTTTACCGAAAACCATAATAATGGATAATGGGCAACAATTCATTGATAGGAAGTTACAAGCTTTCTACAAGGAGTTGGGCATCAAGAGCGTTACAAGCTCAGTTGAGCATCCTCAGACGAACGGTCAGGCTGAAGCTGCTAATAAAATTATTGTTAATGAACTGAAGAAACGATTAGGAGAGGCCAAAGGAGCATGGGTAGATGAAATCGATCAAGTATTATGGGGCTATCGCTATTCCCTGCACGGTTCTACTAGAGAGTCCCTATTTAATTTAACTTATGGGACAGACGCCATGTTGCCAGTGGAAATTGGTGCGCCCACTGCTCGAAGACAAATATCAGACATGGATATCAACGCATAACAACTTCGGAGTAACTTGGATGTGTTAAATGAACGACGACACATAGCAATCATTCGAAATGAAGCTCAAAAACGATTGGTGGCTCGAAGATACAATACGAAGGTACGGGCACGACAGTTTATTGAAGGAGATTTAGTTTGGCGAAAAACAACAGATGCTAGGAAAAATAAATTGGGAAGGATCGTTCAGAATTCGTGAAGATTTGAACAATGGCGCATACCTTTTGGAGAACCTGACCAGCGACATCATACCCAATACTTGGAATGCAACGCATTTGAAATTTTTTTTAGTTGAATAAACTTTCTTTGTTCGTAAATAATTTGAAGTACTTTCCCCACATTTGTACGGGTCATTGATACCGATTGGAGAATAAGGTGACTGATTAAAGTCAACTGATTAACTCTAGTCTATCAACTTTTCATGTTCTTCCATTATGAATAAAGTGAAGGTCCTTTTCCTTTATATTTTGAATTAAGACGGTCGGGGAATAAGGTGGCTTGTTCGATTACTCTATTAATGTTTGATTAGGGGAATCATGTGGCTCATTGAGTCAATCTATTAACGTTTGATCGGGGAATAAGGTGGCTCGTTAAGTTAATCTATTAATGTTTGATCGGGGAATAAGGTGGCTCGTTAAGTTACTCTATTAATGTTTGATCGGGGAATAAGGTGGCTCGTGAAGTTAATCTATTAACGTTCGTCCGGGGAATAAGGTGCCTAGTTCCGTTAACATATTGACTCCTGATAGGGAGAGAAGATAGCCAAGAAAGGCAAGTAATCTAGTTAAATAAAAAACAAAAACAAACATAAGCATAATGTTCATACAAAGCTATCATCCAAAACACTTAATATACTGTTTGCAATATATCCTGGACGCTCTGAATATAATTGTTCAAAATATACTGTTTACAACACATATGACTATAGCTATTTAGTTGTTTGTAGGAGGGTCGCCTGCAAGTGAAGTAGGATCGGCAGCAGCGCCAACCAGATCTTCTTAAGTAGTAGAGGAAATAGTGGAAGCGTCATCATCAGTAGAAGCAATATGATTACGAAGATCCACCAGTTGATCGTCAACAAACACCTTCGTAATATCAAAATCAGAATGAGTCAGAGGCGTTTTGAAAAAATAATGGCATTGAGCTATGCCTTGATTAAACCCAAGTTCTCGCTCTTGGCAAACTTGATCTCCTAGCTTGGCGTTATAAGTCACCAAATTATCCCGTTCGGTGACAAGGCTATCACGTTCTTTCATTAGTTCTTTATGCTTGGTAGTAACCTTTTGAAGGTCTTGCTTCAACGTGTCCACAGAAGCTTGGAGTGCAAAAACCACTTTCTGCGATTCATGTAATTTGTTTGACGCTTTCAACCGATCTTCCTCCGCGGCTTTGGTTATTGTTTCAACCTGCAAAGATAATGCAACATTTTGTTTCGTAGCATTTTCTAGGATTTTCGCCGTTGTTTCAAGTTCACTTACCAGTAGAGGTTTGGTGGTTCCAGCCATATAATTCAGACAAATGCTAGCTCAGGCTATCAGCTCGTACGCCATGTTCAACGATTCGATTGCCGTCATTCCTTTGAAAGGTTTCCTTTCTTCAGCCGTCAAGTTGAATTGTGAACGATCCGCCACATGCACGTTCGGGTCCAATGGTCCATTCAGCACAGGGGAGTTATTTTTTTGCCTTTTCGGGGGAGAGGGTGTCTTTTCAGACTTTCTTTTTGATTTGGCCTTAGTAGCATCAACTTTGGTGGATTTCACCTCGGCAGCAGCGTCTACGATATCAATAATTTTGAGAGCCGGTTCACGGTTGAAGTTGCTTTTGTTTGCGGAACAGGAGAAGACGTCCCTTCTGCAGCCTTCTTTAATTTCTGCTTTTGAGCCATCAATCGAGCGAATGATTCATGTTGTTCCATTCCTTCAAACAGTCCTGAAACAAGGAAATAAATTTAGACAAGTCAATAGTGACTGGGATCGAACGAAAAATGTATAGATAAAACTTACCTAGCACTCTATCGCGTAGAGTGTCGGTACCGAGGAGGTTAATCAACATACGGGACGAAGTTTTTCGGGGTAACTGATCGATTTGGCTAATTACTTTGAGTTCGTCCTCTGTCATGTCTGACTCAGGCCACGATTCTACCCGGTTAGGTTCTTGGGTCCAATATAAAGGGAATTTTGACTGACCATCATTCATAAAATATTTGGGCCGACCGGGATCTCGAATGGCTATTTTACAAAAAATTGATTTGAAGTCCTTATAAGATGAATTGAAAGAAGTAAACAATTGTTTATCCTTAACTGGAATTAGAGATATCCAAGATCTATTCGTGTTCGGGAAGGCGCGAAAGAAGTAGAGGAATGAGGCAGGGGTGGGAGTCAAACGTAGACCGGTACACAATACCTGGAAGGCTTGCATAAACACCCACTCGTTCGGGTGTGATTGCGCTGGGCATATGTTTAAGCCTCGCAAAACACCCATTTGGAATTCTGAAAAGGGAAGCCTCACACCTAAGTCACGGAACAAAGTTGTATAAACATAGAAAAAATCTAGGTCATATCCCTCCCGACCGTGACAAGCCCGCTCGTTTGTTCGACAAACAACAAAGGAATAATCATCAACTTCCCTAAGGTCGGCTAAAATATGCACCCGTTCAAGAAAATGTCTTAATGTGGCTCTACGAATGAAATAAGGAAGATGATTTTTAACCTCATGCGGAGCCCAGTCATACCCTTCTACTTTAGGAGGAGCTACAAGAGAAGTCCATGTTCGGGAGTCATCAATATTAAATTCTAGGTTTAATACCTATTTTGGTTCCTCTTTTTGGGGGGTTTGTTCAAAGTGGTCCTCCCTTTTTTAAAAAGTTCAATAAGGTCCTACTTTTTTGCAAAAACTGTGCAAGTTAGTCCTTTTTGCTAACGGCGTTAATTTTGCTAACGGTAGAGCTGCCAGCTGGCAAATATTTGATGACTTGTACAAATAAAATTCGTTTTAGTCCTCATATTGGTTTAAAAATGTTCATTGTGGTCCTCGTATTGGTTTAAAAATGTTTATTGTGGTCCCGTTTTAATATATGTTAAAGATTTCACACGTGATCTAGTCATTTATGCGCTAACCTTTTGGGAAAGTATAATCACAATAATTTGAAGCTTATCAGTGTAGTTTCACCTGTTATATTATTAAGTATGGAGATGTGAAAAAAGATTGGATTGTAACACGTGAAATTTTAGCTGCTGTTTTCTTAGAAAACCACAAAACTTTCCACAAGAGCATCCATTGACAAATTTGTGAAGCTGCTTACTGTTTCTAAGGATGATTTTCCTTTTTAGTAAAAAGGGACCACAATAAACATTTTTAAACCAATACGAGGACCACAATGAACATTTTTAAACCAATATGAGGACTAAAACGAATTTTATTTGTACAAGTCATCAAATATTTGCTAGCTGGCAGCCCTGCCGTTAGCAGAATTAACGCCGTTAGCAAAAAGGACTAACTTGCACAATTTTTGCAAAAAGTAGGACCTTATTGAACTTTTTAAAAAAGGGAGGACCACTTTGAACAAATCCCCCAAAAAGAGGGACCAAAATAGGTATTAAACCTAAATTCTACATAGAAACTACCAGATGAACTACTGGAACTACTAGAGCTACTGGAGGACGATCTTGAAGAGGATACCGAAGCTGCACGATCAATATACCCCTAACCCTCATCACCAGATCCATCAGTTGAAGGGGAAGAAATAGACATTACCTTGGGGTGGTGAATGATCGGTAAGGGATGCGCGTCGATCGGTAGTAGATTTTTGTGGAAGTGACAACGACTGAAATGAAGGTGGTCCCTCCTCCCTTTTTATAGCCGACAAAGACGGTTTCATATTTTCATCTAGACCATCCATTCCTTGTGAATCTAACGGTGGGGGTGTCGCGACGGTTCGCGTCCACTGTGATAATCATACAAAATAATCTGGACCCTCCATAGTTTATTAATCGTAGGGATGAAAAGACGCAACTTTCCAGCTCCCAAACCTATGATCGTCTTGAAACCCCTGCGCTATTGCAATCACCTGGGGCTTGGGGGGCTTATGTAGTATAAGGGTTAGGTTGATCGGGTAAATTGAAGGGATGAACAAGTGAAGGGAAGATCGGGTATAGTCCTACACCAAAGGGTAAAGCGGATATAATTAATAGTCGTGAGGAATGGTCAGTGGTGATAGTGGGCGAGTATCTCAGAGGAAAAATCTGAGAGTGGAGGCAGTTTCAACTGAAAAAGCGAAGATCACGGAAGCGGTGTGCCAACTGTAGGAAATATTCCTATTTTTACGGACCCCTGGTTCTATAAATAGGGACGACTTAACTCAAGTAAAAGGTTAACATTTTTGGATACATTCACTTTGATAAACTTTGCTGACTTGAGCGTTGGAGTGTTAACCTGCAGGTCACCCCGTTCGACTCAAAGGTGGACAGTAAGTTGGCAATATCTGATCTCATAGACCAAGAAAAGGAAATAACAACGTTCTCGGATTCCATACAGAAAGAACTACTAACCACTCCAACTCACTGTAACATTAATAATTTTAAACTCGTCAATGTTAAGGATTAAATTGGGTGTTTTTGAAAAGTAAGACAACCAAATTAAACCAAAAAATAATAAAGGGACAAAATTGAACCAATTTAAGAAATTCGAAGACCAAATTAATAATTAAACCTTTTTATATAAATGTTATATTGACACTTTTATTAAATTTACATTTTAATTAAATTCTAGAATTATTTTTAAATTAACTCTAATATTTATATTGAAATTATTAAATATTGTACTGGTAATTTTTTCAAAATTTATATATAATTGTCTGAAATATACATTCAAATAAAAAACAATATTAAAATATGTTGTAATAAAATATCAATAAAAATAAATTCAAAATTAAAACAAATTAAATAAAGTTCAATAAAAAATATAAATTTAAATAAACTTAATTTTATTAAAAAAATTAATAAAATATTAATATAACAGTTATATAAAAAATAATTTGTATCTCAATTGGGAGAGAAAGAAGGACTTTTAAAAAATTAGAACGGAATTAAATCAAAATAACAAATATTTGATTTGACATGTGAAACTGTCATATCATAATGTCTCTACCACATTGACAATGATTTGACATATGACATCTTTTAATTAAAAATTTAAATAAAAAATAAAATAAAAATAAAAAAATCACCAAAAGATACATCTTTAACATTGTTAATACAATAATAACAAAAATTACCAAATTATATTATATTTTAAAAAATAAAAACGTAATTGAGAAATAAAATTAGAAAATCAATATGGAATTTTCGTTTAAAAATGAAAACCAAATAAAGAATTAAACCTTTATTTTCTTGTCAACTTTCTCTACATTTTTATTTTCTTTGAACAAACATAACTCAAGGGACTGAAAAAAGAACTTGAAAAATAGAGAAATAAAAAATGAAGTTTACGATTTTAAGACCAACCTTTGTCGTTGATTAATATTAATTAACTTGAACTGAAAAGAAATTTAACAAAAAAAAGTAGACTTGCATTAATGATGGACTTTAAGCTCTTCACTTAATTGAAGTTAAAGATACGGGTTCTATGTATTAAAGAATAATTCTAACTAGATAATTAATTCTAATAAATTATAATTATGGATTATATTTTAAAATTAATCTAAATATAATAAAATAGATTAGATTTATAATTTAAATTCATTTTAAGAAAATTAACTTGATTTGTATTTTTTTAAATTCAATTTAAACTAGATTAAATTAACTTTGTTAATTTGATTAAATTTGATTTAAATCAACTTAATAAATCAAACACAAATTTAACTTGACTTGACATGTCTTGTTTCGGGTCTTGATCCCATATGAGCTTAACATGAACCCAAGTCAATTAAGCTCGACTTAGGTTTAATTGACTTGTCTCAACTTAGGTTGATTAACTCACTTTGACATGAGATTGAAACGACTTGATTAGACCTAGATTTGAACTAACTTGACCAATTCTAAGTTAGGACTGACTTGACTTAACCTCAGGTTGGTTCAACTTCATTTGGGTTAGGATTAACTTAACTCCACTAGGATCCAATAGACTTATGCTAACCTAACATTAAGTGAACTTGCCTCAATTTTAGCTTGGGTGAACTCAATTCCACCTAAGCCAAGGTTAACTTGGTTTGATTTGGGTTTAAGATGACTCAATTTGACCTAGGTTTTGATTGACTCAACTTAACCTGGGGTTGTGTTACTCAAATTGGATTAGGGTTTGACCCACTCAGCTCGACATAGGCATGGATTAACTTAACTTCGACTTTGGCTGACTCGACTCGAATTGCGCCAAGGTAAACTTAACTCGACCTTGGCTCGAGCCAACTCGACTTGACCTTGGTTTGAGCCAACTCGACCTGACCTTGGTCTGAGCCAACTTGACTCGAATTTGGCCTAAATTAACCGAACTTGATTAGGGTTTCACTGAATCGATTCAAATTGAGCTTGGGTAAGCTCAATTGGAATTGGGCCCAAGTTTATTTTTCTAAACTTTTGATCCACGTTGGTTCGTATTGAGATGGGGTTAGGTTGACTTTACTACACTTGGGCCTAGGTCATCTCAACTCAACATGAGCCCTAAATCAACCAACTTGACTTGGATTTGGTTGGCGTAGTTTGATATGAGCCCAAACTAACTCAACTTGACATTGGCTAAAATTGTCTTAACTTGGTCTAAAACTGAATTGACTCAATTCAATTTGGAACTGAATTGAATCAACTCGATTTTGGCCCAGGCTAAGTAGTTAGACTAACACAACTTAACCTTTGACTGAGTCGACTTAACACGAACTTTACCTAAATCGACTTGTTCAACCTTATACCAAAGTCAAATTAACTCACCTTTTGCCCATACCAACTTAGCTCGATGTGAACATACCTGTTGGGGCTTTGGCAAGTGTACCAAATCGTTTCAAGTAGTAAAACACGGTAAGACCGGATATCGTTTCCCAAGAGACTCGTTTCACTAGACAATCATATAATTTATAACTAACCTAGACTAAAGAATGCTTCCATAATTTGGATTTTTGTGCAATTAAAGTAACTATAAAACGTAAATGATAAAATTGATCTTAAGCACTCAAACACTTTGAAATGGAAAGATTAGAAATGATATGGAATGATATTGTTGGGGGTATGATTTCACCTACTTCACTCTTATGTATAGAAAATCATTTCCTCTTCATTAATATGTCAATGTCAATCTACTAATTTACTTAAACCCCAATCCCTTGGTAGAAAGAGCCTAGACTTCCTCATTAGGCTCCAATCCCTTGGAAAACCTAACAATTATTTCCGCATTAAGAAATGAGATTTTAAGACAACCAAAGGTCCTAGTTTTATCTCTAGATACTATTTCCTTTAGGTGTTTAACCCAAGTCAAGATTTACTCAACATTTCCCAATATCAAGCAAACCCTAAAATCATGTCATGAGTAGAAACTTCACAACAAGAATTAAGAGAAGAAATTAAACACTAACAATCAATGAAAGAGGCGTATATTCATTCAAAACAAAGTAGTTTACATAAGAGTTAAGTGGCTACATCAATCCCCCAACAACAATGAAACTAGCTCTCCATGAATGGAGAGCTTAAGCTTACAACAATGGTGGAAATGGAAGAAGAAAGAAGACCCAAGGATGAAGAAGGACTGTTCCCACAGCTCCTAGCTCGCCTCCAAGAGCTCCAAATGAGAGAAATCGTGTTTGGGCAGCAAAAGATCCTAAGCTCTTCGTGTCTCTGAGTGAAATTGGGAAAATCTGCCCTGTCAACAAAGTTGGCGCTCAAGCCCCCCCTAAAATGGGGCGCTCAGGCGCGCGACTATCAAAATCAAGAACTGGTGCACTGACGCTCAAGCGCCCCTGAGCCAGGGGGGTCCGATCGAGCCTGATTTCAGCAGAATTCTGGTTCTTCATTTTTGCTGCTTTTCTTGCTTTTCTTGGTTTCCAGTGCCTTCATTTGATGCATAGACTTCTTCCAATTACATTAAGCACATAAAAGCAAGGATTAGTGAACAAAATATCTCATTAAAGCTTGGGGTGCAACCACTTAACAAACTAAAAGAAAACTAGGATTTACAAGGTAAAAAGTTAAGAAAGGGTTGACATTTTCTCTTGATTCATCACGGAAATCATGGTAAAATATGTCATTATCAACTCCCCCAAACTTAGAACCTTGCTTGTGCTCAAGCAAAAGGTATCTGGTTATAACACAAAAAATATTTTCACAAACTCAGCAAAATCCACAATACTTGCTTAGCTTGAAATGACTAGAAATGTGTAACAGATTAGTCTTCTACTATGATGTTCATCAAACATTCAATCAATCAAATGCCACTATGATTTTTCTTTATCTCATTTATTTTAAAATAAGTTAGAAGAGTAATTTTAATTACCTTTTATTTATTTATTTTTACTTTTTCCTAAGTCACAAAATGACTACTATTTTTACAATGTACCACTAAAAATAATTTTTGACAACATTAAGAATCTATTTTGACTTTCTATTATCATGATGGTTACATTCTTGATAGACCATAGAAAGATTTATACCATATAAACTTTTTAATGATGATAGACTTTGTCATCAAATCTTCTAGGTTCTCTTTACTATGGATCTTTTATATGTTTACACATTTTTCTTCTATTACATTTGTAACAAAATGATATTAAACACATATGTACTTTGTCTTTTAATGAAAAGTTGGATTCCTTGCAATATGCAAGACCTTTTAAATGTCATAATATTTAATAATCTTCTCTTTTTTTTACCCGAGTTCTTTTGTTACCCCTTGCATCCAAATTGTCTCCATGCAAGATTGGATAGTTGCATTGTATTCAACTTCATTAATAGTCAAAGCTACAACAATTTGTAATTTAGATAAAGAGCTTATAATTCTTCTTGCAAGTATAGATACATAACCTAAAGTAGACTTATTTTTGTCAATATCTTTTGAAAATTTGAATCGACATACTCTCTCACAATGAAATTTGATCTTCCAAATCATAATGAAACACCTAGAGTTTCTTTAATGCATTTCAAAATTCTTTTAACAACTTTCTATATTCTAATGCAATCATTAAAATAATTTATGTTCTCAATCGCTTATATAATATCTACTTAGAACATATAAAAATAATTATTTTCTTTACTTACATTACTTTATTAAAATTAATAATTGAAACTTAATTTATAATTTATAAATGTTAATGATATAAATTACAATATAATTAGATATTTATATTCTTCAAATAATATAATGTGACATCCTAAATATTATATAGACATACAATATAATAGGATTCAACTATTATAGTATAGAACGCAGTTAGAATAGCATAAGACAGTGTATAAGGGTACAGTCATCCCAAAATATAGGCAGAATTTAAAAACTTGAGTTATAAGTACAAGGGTCTTCCAAAAATACATAACAAGCTAAACATCTAAACTATCTAAGGCTGATCAGCAGCGTCTGTCTCCTCCAATGTCTGCTCCAGAGAAGCTTGCTCTCCCTCTGCTCACATCCAAGTGGATGATCATCGCAAAGAGAAAAGCACAACACATACAACACACACAAGAATAAGGGTGAGCTAGGTTTCAAAAGCATATTAATCATCATACAACAGTTAAATAACAAATCATATACATACATGTGACTAAATAGAACAACCTATCATGTTATGACACAACTAGACTCGTTCGAACTTAGAATGAATATCGATCTGGGGCGGGTTGTGCACTTGTGGTGGCCTCTACTGCTTTGCAAAGCCATTGCCAACAGGTTTCACCCTACCACACACAAGGTTAGTCTGTTACCGCACAATAGGCCTTCAGTGATAGCGCCTACACTGGGACCTCCCACTACTCTCACCACATGTGTCAATCCTCTCTAAGTGAGAATGAAAGACCATTAGAGTGTTGGGATAACCCCCCATATGGAAGCCTCATATATTCATTCAAAAACACTACAATGATCTCACTTAGAGATCTTACTTCAATACCATTTAAATCACCTTAATCAAATCACAATTCTCTTTGAATCATCAACATACCATACTTGTTACATTCAACACCAATCATAACCTTTATATGTACATACTTTCAAACTATAATTCACACACAATACAACATGTCCTTAATCATGTTGCAAAATCAAGCCATATATATAAACATACAAGACACTCTTTCAATCAAACAACATCAATCAATCCATGGCATAAGGAAACTTATATTTCGATAAAGAAAAAAGCTCCGAAACCATCACTAACAGCTCCAAAAGGGTCCAAAACCCCCAAAATGACCTAAGGAATGTCCAAAACGGACATCCGAAACTCCAAAAACTATCAAAAACAAAAACAACAACAACATTGCGGCATCCAGGGGTGCCAGGGCTCCACCAGGGGCGCTGGGGCGCCATACCAATTGACAACAACCATGAAAATAGGCTTTTGTTGCACTTGGAACCTATTCTAATGACTAAATGAGTTCTTTACACATTTGTATTGATGGAAAAACATGTTTATACGTTAAAACAAGCATCTATTTGATCACTAGATCCAAGACTAGGTGTATCAAACCACTTTTGACACTTTAAAAACCCAATTTCATCAACCTAGAGGTCTAAAATTGAATTTACCACTTAGAATGTGTTTATAGCAAATTTAGCACTTCTAACAAGTCTCAAATGACTCACTCAAACTGTCCCCACTGCCCACTTACACCTTGGACCTTAGTTACTAAAAAACGCCCTCTCACTTCCTCTAAACTCACTCAAAACACTAGTTTTCCTCAATCTAAGGACTCAACTCCACTTCTACCATTTAGAACCTCCTTTTAACCAATTTTATAGTCTTAACAAGTTATAATTAACTTGCCTAAGCTGCCTCAACAGTTCAAATATGCCCAAGACCCCTAACTCTAAAATTCCCTACCTTACTTCCTCTTAAAAGACCCCAAAACAGTACCAATTTCCTAAGTATGATGTTTAATCAATACCACAACAGATTTCTCACCCAAATCCCATTTTAACGTTTTCAATCATAACCAATTAACTCATTCAAATCTGCTCTCAAACATTCATACTGAAATTTCACAGTTTAAACATTCCAATACATGCACTAAATCCATTCAAAACAAAGAACAAGAGTCAAACCACATACCAATTTAAAATTTAGCATACGCACATCTCATTCAACAATTTTTAACACGACACTAGCTCCCCTTACCTCTGACTCCAACAGCCAAACTCACAAGAGACCCCAAATCACACTCTTGCACTTCCAAAATGCTAGATGTACCTATAGATCACCATTTGATGATAGAACACATATTTTAAAATCTAGTAGAAACTAGAAATTGAAGGAACATGCAATGGGCTGCATGCAACCAGATTTGTTGCATGCTCACAGCCCTGGAGTGAACTGAAAAAGGGTCTTTACTCACCAGTTGAAGAAAATAGATTTTGATCGATCGAAAACGTTGCTCTCAGCTTCCAGATTGTTTAGAAACTTCCTAATCAACAAACGAACGGTTCAGAGAATGATAGATTTAAAGAGGAGACTGAGCTTAGAAAAGTTTAGTTTCTAGAGAGAGAAAATGTTTTGTAAAAATGAACCAGTATCTATATTATAATTTTATTTATGTTAAGAAAATAAAATTGTTGGTTCTTACATATAATATAGAAAAATAATATTAGAACCATCTTTCATTTTAATATTTAATTTATAAAAGGCAAATTAACATATTAAAAACACCAACTCAACCTACACCGTAAAACTTACTTTACCATTTCTAATTACCTTAATTATTACATATATGCAATCAATAAAAACATTATAACCAAACTTAACAATTAAACATGAATTATAAATCTAAATTTAGAAAACTAAAATTATTTATATACAATTTCAACATAACTAAATAGCTTAACATCAATTTGTAAATAATAATTCTAAAGGTTGTCCAACATATATATATATATATATATATATATATATATATATATAATGTAACATAACTTAACATCCAAAATACCAAAGCCTATCTAACATACTATTATTAGTTTAACTTATAAATAATAATTTTTTAAAATTATAATATCAGCTTAAATTATAAATAAATAAAATTTAAAGATATATAAAAAATAGGGTTGAATATGTTTTTAGTCCGTATATTTTGGGACGATTTTGGTTTTAGTCCCTTTTTTCAAACTAAGATACAATCTAGTTTTTCAACTTTAGAAAACTCTGGTTTTAGTCCTTTTTACCAATTTTTTTTAACTTTATTTGCTGTTTCAAACGCATTTCTCAGTTAATATTAAAGCAAAAAATGTGTCAAATAGTGTAAACAA
This sequence comes from Vigna mungo, assembly GCA_036885675.1. Classification (NCBI taxonomy): domain Eukaryota; kingdom Viridiplantae; phylum Streptophyta; class Magnoliopsida; order Fabales; family Fabaceae; genus Vigna; species Vigna mungo. Next base: position 2,900,957 of record CP144695.1, read on the forward strand.
TCCAAATGATATAATGAAACGTACTTGAAACAGCAAATAAAGTTAAAAAAATTTGGTAGAAAAGACTAAAACCAGAGTTTTCTAAAGTTGAAGGACTAAATTGTACCTTAGTTTAAAAAAGGGATTAAAACCAAAATCGCCCCAAAGTATAAGGACTAAAAACATATTTAACCCTAAAAAATATTAAATTCTAATAACAATTCTCAACATATATGTATAAAAAAAACTTATTTTAAATTATAAATAACAATATTGAAGAACACATACATGCATTAATATATATATATATATATATATATATATATATATATATATATATATATATATATATATATATATATATATATATATATATATATATATATAAAGTATGAATATGGAACGTGATACTAAAGTTGAGAAGAAAAGGTGAGTTTGGCAACGACGACAAACAAACAACCTAGAATTGCAAGAAAAAGTTGCAGCAACCATGGATGGCAGACACGAAAAACAATATCTCAAGCAACAGGATTATGCAACAGCACGAGATAAAATGAATTTTGGAAGGAATAAAATGAATTTTAAAAATAAAATTTTTAACTTTTTTTAACTGATGTAATAAATTAAAAATTTTTAATAAATAAAAAGCAAAGAGTTATCAGCTCACTTTTTAATGTTATAAATAATATAAAATTATTTTTAGATTAGTTGAAATTATTTTTTTTAAATGTTAATGAGTAATTTTGAAAAAATAATAATTATTTTAATAAAAATACAATTTATTTGGTATGAAAATAAATATTAAATATTTAGTTTTGTAATTAAAAAAAATTATACAGATAATTTTTTATATTCATTTAATATTATTCTTTCTTATTCTTTTTTTTTTAAATTATAAAAATTCATTCTTTTAATACCAATGTTATTCTTATTAAGTTTGTGATACTACTATTATTCATTAAAAAAAAATAAGAAAAGGTGAAATTTTGCTTTATTTAACTATTTATCAGGACAAATATATGTTGAGACTTCCATGCACATAAGAATGCATATAATGTGTAATTGTAGAAAGATTGTAGGACATTTAAATAAAAATACTTAATATTAACAATGAATCGAACATGCATGATTCTCGTCATTACATCTGCATAAATAAAAAATATGTTGAAGTAAACAATCGGTTAATCTTGAAAGAGATTTCGTCATAAAAAATAATATAAATCAAATATAAGTTCAATGGATTGACATTATTTTAATCTAAATTTGACTGATAAACTTTTTAAAAAAACTTAAATGAGAAATAAACTCAACTCATAAGAAATTAATAGTATTTTAAATTTAAAATTTTAAAATAATAAGAATAACTTTTTTATATGTTCAATTTTCTCATATTTAAATTTAGATTTAAACTAAAAATATTTATGGTGAAAATATTTATTATTAAAAGTGTTTTTTTAAAAAAAATAGATAATATCATGTTTCAAAAATTTTTTAACATAGTTTTTTTTTTTTAAATATAGAATTTAGAGTGTCATACTCAAACAGTTTCGAAACAGTAGTAAATTAATACCACAAGATTTGGTAAAATGATATGGATAAGATTCCACTTTTGAAAGAGACATATGAAGTTGAGAGTACCTATCATCATACAAAACAAAACGTACAAGCCCAACATATTGGACACAAGTGATAAAATTTCTGCAAGATATTAAATTAAAACATATACAATATAATTTAAATATAAGCGTAAAAAATAAAATAAAAATATATTTTGATATACAAATTTTTTATATTAATTTGATATTATCATTTTTCTTATTTTTTATTCTTTTTTTAAATATAAAAAATTATTTCTTTTAAACTATTTTATTCTTATATTGTATATTAAATAAATATAAAAACGTGTAACCGTATCATTATTAAAAAAATTATCTTCTTTTTGTCTGTTTTAAATGTATAAAAAGAATTTTATCATATAAACCCTTTGATACAAAACATACTGTCTTTTAAAATAATCAAAATAGAAAACAAATGTATTAGGGAATCATATACCTCAGCTTTGATTATCTTTACTTATACTTTAAAGTTAACATAAAAAGAGGTGGAAAGAATATAATAAATTCAATTATTTGGCCACATGTAGTCAAAAGTTAAGTAATGTAATTTCATAAGGTTCTACTTCTAGCTTTTATTATTCTTTAAAATATTTGTTTAAATAATGGATGGAAATTTAAATTTAAACTTAAACTAACTTGTTAGGTATGATATAACATTATTCAACAAATAAATGTATGTGAAGGAAAATATGTCAAACATTTAAATAAAATAAACAAGTTAAACAATGATTTCTAAATAATCATTTTTATTGATTTATTTATTTATTTATTTTGTAAGTAGTGAGTTCTAAATACTTAATTTATTGACTTTTGTTTTCATTTTGTAAGTAGTGAGATTTGTAAAAATAAATTCTAATAGATAAATAGAATGTGTGTAATGATATATTCTGTATAGGTATGAAAAATAATTTGATAAAAATAATAAAACTTTAAATGATAAAAATTGAAAAATATTTTTTTAACGTTTTTTAGTATAAAAAAATGCAAGTAATCATCTTAACTTAAGAAATCAATGTTAGTTTTACTGATAATATTTTTTATGAATTAATTGAAACTATCTATATAACACACACACAAATATATATATATATATATATATATATATATATATATATATATATATATATATATATATATATATATATATATATATATATATATATATATATATATATATATATTTCAAAAACATTGGACGCGACAATTTATAGTATTTGATTAATATATATATATATATATATATATATATATATATATATATATATATATATATATATATATATATATATATATATATATATATAATGATTTCTATATTTTTAAGTTGAAAATAAATTAATAACAGTTTGTTATATATGTCTGTGTTTTTTTAGACATGATGTTTGTTATCATGGTGATGTTTGTTTACAGAAGGAATTTGGGAAATTATTTTAGAAACATTCTTTATTTTTATTTTTATGTAGTTTCATTATACATTATTTTAGATTTGACATGTGAGGACGGTGTAAATAAATGATATAAAGGTGCTAACATGCGTAGCTTTCATCTACAAACCAGTATGGGTATAATAAATCGGATATTACATATTTTTAGTCAAATATTTTGTAAAATTTTGGTCATCTACATAAATTTATTTTTAACAATTGAAATACTATGATAATTAAATGAGACTGTAATAAGAATCGAGATACATGTCGGAACAGAAGAAGCATAGAGATAACGGAGGAGAATTACCGAAAAATGAGAGTAAGTGAAAAAGTGAATGAATACCGTGTATTTTCTTATTATTGAAGTAGGTTCAGGTGTAGAGTTTATAAAGGAGTAAAATACAGATGTCAATGACAAAACCGCTGTCTTGGCTTATTTAATACGCTAATAATACATAAATAATCTTGATAATTAAATTAACATATTTTACAATAGCGTAATATCGTAAATAAGAAAAACTTATTTACATTTATAGTAGATTTCTTTCACGGTAACAAACACAAAAGTTTAACTGAAATAATTTCACTGTCAATTACTCTTCTCAGCTACTTCAACTAATTTCACTGTCAATTACTCTTCTCAGCTACTTCAATTATACTTATTTAATTAAAACAATATTGCTTTAATTAATTTTATTAATGAAATTAAATTAAAGGAAAACAATAAAAAGAGAAGTTTGAAATAATGCTTTTAAAACTTTTTACAAATTAATGTTTAACTATTATTATAAATGTTAGAAGATCTACACTAGTTGTTGGAAACATGTATGTTTAATATAACGTTTAGAAAAACGTTTTAAAGAAAAAAATCAATAGTACAAGTATTTTTATACTAGTTTGTTCAAGGTTCGTTCTATTCTAAGCAACGTTTTAAGACCCTTTAAGGAGTTTTATTAATTTTTTACAAAGATTATAACAAGTTTAATTACTCCTGATTTACAACAAGTATTATCAACCATCCTGATTACAATACTAGTCAACCTCGCTAGACAAGTTTACCCACTCCTGGTATCCATACCAGACAAACTATCTAATAGGTTTAACTTTACTGAGTTAAACAATACAAGTGTTTGAATTCACTTTTGAATAAACCACAATCAAAGTGTTTTTGAATGCAAGTATAAAATCAAATGACTCTCCAAGAGAAGATATATTCAATACAATGAACTTTTGAAATCTTGTAAAAGTTATTTTTTTTAATGAAAGGCTTTAAAAAATATGAACTTAAAGGAAAAAACAACAACGTAAGAATTCAAAGTATTGTTCTCTTGATTCTTGTCTTCTTTTCAATGAGTCCTCTTTATATAGTCTTCTTTGAAAGATAATTGTTATACATAGAGTTGACTTCCATGTAGACTTTATAGCCTTTTCAGGTAGATAGTCAGACTTAGGTGTATGTTGTAGAGTGATAGTGCTTTAATACAACTTTCTTCAAAAGTAGCTTGTACTGTTCTTCAAAGCTTAAAGTATTGAGAAAACATTCCAAGAATGTCTTCTTATCTCTTAACGTATTTATTCATCTTGTGCAAGGATTTGAGGAAAGGTCTTGTACTTTCATAATCTGCACAGATAAAGAGAGCAAAACATACAAGCAAATGAACACTTTTTAGTACATTCAATAAGTGTTTTCAACGTTGGTGTTTAAAACATATTGGCACATGTCAATTCATCTAATAAAAACATAGTTTACTTATGTTTAGCGAAACTTGTGTTTAGACACTTTATCTTTTTACGAGATGATATGGCGATTAGACACACTACTTGGAGCTCTATAACGTTTGGTGCTTTTTATGTATACGTTAGATGTAACATCCCAAAATATAATATAAACTATATAAAAGAGTTGTCACATACATGATAAAATAGTACAGTTATCCGACTATAATATAAAGTATTATACTTTACAATTGACCAAAATAACTATAGAATTTAAAACTTTATATACAACTAGTCTATTACCAAAACTATTTAAAATACTACTATAACTAGTCTATGTTGCTACATCATCTCTGTCCAAAGCTTGCTCCAGAGAGGCCTCCTCTCCCTCTGTTCACACCCACAGGATGATCATTGCAAAGGAAAAACACCACACATACAAAACACAATCACAAATAGAAGGGTAAGCTAGATATAAAAGAATTCATACACTTATATAACATATCACATTCACATAATTACTCAAGCAAGTTAGACTAGTTTAGACATCCTAACATGGTATGACCTAGACTTGACCGTTCGGACTTAGAATGATTGTCAAACTATGGCAGGTTGTACACTTGTGGTGGCCTCTACTGCTTTGCAAAGTCATTGCTAACGGGTTTTACCCTACCACACTCACAAGGTTAGTCTGTTCCGGGCCTACCTCCTACTACTCCTCACGACATGGATCAATCCTCTCTACTTGAGAATGAAAGACCATTGGAGTTTTAGGATAACCCTCAAGACTGAGCTCTTGCATTCATTCTGAACAAACTTGAATCTCACCAAGAGATTCTACATGAAACTTACTATACCACTTTGAAATCACACTTTAATTCCATTTGAATCACAACTAAACTCTTTTGAACTCAAATAACATAGTGCACATTCATACATAATCCAAAATAAATCAGCACATCATTCAATTCAAACAAGAATAATTAAGAACAAAAAGGAAAATAGAACTTGAACCAGTCGCTCAGCGAGTACTTTTGCCGAGCGAGTTTAGATGTTTCTCGCATAGTGACCCAGCTCGCTATGCGAATAAACTTCCAGTGGTACCAGACCTCAACCCCTTGCATAGCACCCTAACTCGCTATGCGAAAGTCCAGATAGTGGCCTAAACCTCCCAAACACTCATTGAGCACACCCCTTCGTTATTCGAATAAATTTGACAATGCTCCCAGACCTCAACGGTTCGCTCAGTGCACCAACTCACTGTGCAAATCAGCAAACAGTGAGCCGGCCCCCATGACCACTCTCTGAGCGACTTCATTCGCTAAGCGAGTTTGCATAATTCTGCAACACAAATTCTGCAAAATTATACTACCCAAACCACATTTACCAATTCTAACTATTTTTTCCAACTTCTAACTCTCTTAAATCCTGTGATACATCTAATTAAACTTGATCAAGTGTTTCTAAACATTACTATCATCATTATAAACTTATTACTAACAAATTCCCTCTCCAAAACACATAATTCATCAACTAATTTACCCAAATCACATTCTACCGTTTTTGACACTATTTTTAGTAACTTAAGGACTCAAGCAAGTCTCAATTGACCTATCTAGTCTATTCCAACACACCAATTTAGCACTCAACCCATAATTCAAAATTTCACTACCCCACTTCCTCAAAAACTAACTTAAGCAAGTATAAATCACTTCAATTCCTAACTAACCATCCTCATAACAGATTTTTTCCAACATTCTATATAGTCCATAACACCATAATCATCATGCAATTCAGATCATATTCAAAGTTCATCCATGCACACTTACAACAGCCACATTACACACATTCATTCTAACATCAAAAATCAACCTTTTAGCTCAATACATCCAATACTAGCATGCTCTTTACACATGCACAAAATCATTCAATAAATAGAGATAAAATCTAGCTTCCCTTACCTCAACTCAACAGTTCAAGACCCTTTAAACGCTCCGCTGATTTCTTGCGGCACAAGGAATTTCTAGGAAACCTACAAAGTCCGATTGATGATGGAAGAACAACCTTAGAATCACAAACAACTAGTAATCAAGTAAGAGAGATTCTTAATCCATACAAAACATAATTGTTCTACAAATATTAAGAACCCTAAACGCCAAGAAAGAGGGTTTTTAACTTACTTGCACAACTCAAGAAATTGATTGGTGGAACAAGTAGCTCTCGACGTCAAGATCGTCTAGATACTTCTTGATCGTCGAACAGATAACCCGAGAGTGAGAATTTGTAGAGAGAAGTGAGAGAACTCAAGGAGAATAATGTTCTAGAGAGATAAAGGTGATTTAGATAATAAAGTTCTATTTATATTATAAGATTATTTTAAAATAAAATGTTCGTCTCATTATTTTAGTACACCTATCTACTCTAATGCTCTATTTTCTATATTTTTACATTAGACACTCTTGTTATATAAGGTATTCTCATATTATTTGACAGCGTTTAAGTTTAACTAATATCCTGTATAATTTATTGTTTGGATATAAAATCTTAAACTTGAGTGTTTAGTTAAAATGTTTGCTACACGTTTTCACATGTTTATTAGAAAAAGTTATTAGATATATTTATATTAGAAAAAGTTATTTTCATAATAGCTATACATACTTAATTTTATTCAACACATAATTTAGCATTATTATTAACAAATACAATCTTTAGATACTTTACTCAATAAATAATACTTCACTAAATATTATAGATTAAACTTAAAAACATAAGTTGATAGAAAATTAGCCTTTCGATCTTCTCTTAAAAAACAAATGACATAACAGTATTTATTCAAGCTTAGTTGATTAATATATATATATATATATATATATATATATATGAAACGAGAGAATTTGGTAAAAAGAATTTAGTAACAATACACAATCAAATTTAAAAATTAAAAAATTATAATTCAATTAAAGACTTCTTATAATACCGTTAACATTAAAGTAATTTTTTTTGTATTGAATGTTAAATCAATGTAACAATAGATATTTCGTTTTATTGTTGAATTAAAAATTGTATGACGTATATGTAATAATTACTATAAAATAAAGTTTAAAGTTGATGAAGAATATATATTGTATTTAATTAAGTTATAAACATATATAATCATTGCAGAAATATTTATTGACAAAAATCGTATTGGATACATTTTCTTTCAATATAGTTAAAATTTAGTAAACTCAATATGTTTGTGATTCTCGATGGTGAAAGTTGTCGGGTTTTTTTAAAGTGCTTCTTAAGGGTGTGTTTACTTGGGAGTGATTGGGGAGAGTGATTGAGGGAATTTGTGGGTGATTTTTTTTATGTTTACTTGAGTGGATTTGAATGTAATTGAGAGTGGATTTGGGAATGAAGTTTGTGAGAATTAGTGTAGGATTTGATTGATGTGACAGTTTTAAAAAATGTGTTTAATTGGTAGAAATTAAAGATTACCAAAATGCCACTAGTTATTAAAGTAATATAAAATAATAACTGTTAATGTTATATTTAAATGTAAAAATGTTTATGAAGAGAAAAAAATAAAAATTAATTTTAAAAATTGTAATTTAATAAATTGAAATAATTTTTTCAATAAGTTTAGCTATTTAGTAAGTTGAAACAATTTTTTTATAATAGGGAAAAAAATAAAAATTAATTTTAAAAATAAAATAAAATTGTATTTAAGTAAAATAAATAATTGTGATATTTAATTATTGCTATTAATAGGATATTTAATTAAGTAAAAATAAAATCATGTAATTAGTTATTATATATTTTATTTCTTTAATTATATTTTTTGTAATAATTAATCTAGATACTTTGTATTATTCATTATATTATTTGTTATATTTATTATTTTTGCTTTTTCAATATGGCGTGTATGTTTAGGACATATGTGAAGATTCAATTACAGCTTCTTACACATATGTACATGTGTTCCCATTCCATGTGGGTTTTGAACAACATTTTTTAAAATATTTTGTCCACATGCTGTTCAAGATCTTCAAATCTATATACATCCAAAAGGACTGCACCCAAATGCCATGCACAACAACACGTAGCTGCTCACTATCCCTGTTTAAATGACTCATCATCTCAGATTACGAATCCACTCATATACTTTTTTTTTTAGGAAAATGTTACACTGACATTCTTTTTTAACACTCATTTGACAACGTCAGATGGCGTCTATGCATTGGCTCCTAATTTTAATGCTTTTCTAACTTACGTGAGGGCAAACTGGGAAATACCAAAAACTGAATTTTCAGATTTGGCGCGCCCTTTTCATTTTCATGGTTTCAGATTTCATCACTCTCGTTCTCTGGTTGTCTTTCTCTGGTTCTCGTGCTCTGGTTGTCGTCCTCTCGGAATCGTGGTCTCGTTCTCAGGCATTGTCGTCTCTCGTGGTCTCGGAATCGTGGTCTCGTTCTCGTGGTCTCGGGATCTTGGTCTCGTTCTCAGTTCTTAGGCTTTGTTGGTGCTTGGGTATTGTGGTTGTGTTCTTATATTTGGGGTAAGTGAAACTGGAAACTTATTGCTCATGAAATTAGGAACAATGGCTTCACAGAGGTCATGCTACTTGGATATAAGGATGGCATAATGTGCAAGGTTTTGGTTTCACGTACACGGAATTCAACAAAGTTTGGTAAAGGATGGAAAGAATTTTGCGCCGAATATGGTTTGAAGGAAGGAGACGTTGTTGTCTTTGAGGTTGACAAACGTTGCAATGATATCATAATAGAAGTTCACATTAATGGATGCCACTGTAATATTAACCACCCAATATCGGTGTGAACCACATTAGACGTCCACAATTTAAGTTCAAGTTATGTTGTTTTTATATTTCATCACAAGTGTTTTTATGCTTTTTGAACAATGAATAGAGTTAGGTGAACTATTGAAAATTGTGTCTTGTTTTCATCATCAAGTAAAGCAACATTATTATCCACTATAAGATGACAATAAAACTTGAGAAAAACAGTAACTAATATTGTGGTCCCCTGTGAACAAAATATGGGTTCTCTGTGAAGGACTTTGTGTCAAAATCACGAAAACAACTCTGGTAATCATTTACGACACTGTGGTAAACGATTACCACAGCTGTTTCTGCATAACTTCTTCTAGGACATGATTTGGGGGCTTCCACTCAACATCATACCGTCCTAGCCTACCCAAACATGAAACAACACACTAACAACACCTCCCAAGCACTAAATGACACCAAAACAGGTGTAAAACTTCAGAAAAACAGCAACAAATACCATGGTCCACTGTGAAAAAAATATGGGTTCTCTGTGAAGGACTTTGTGTCCAAATCACGAAAACAGCTCGCGTAATCGTTTACGACACTGTGGTAAACGATTACAACAGCTGTTTCTGCATAACTTCTTCTAGGACATGATTTGGGGGCTTCCACTCAACATCATACCTTCCTTGCCTACCCAAACATGAACAAACACACTAACAACACCTCCCAAGCACTAAATGACACCAAAACAGGTGCAAAACTTCATAAAAACAACAACAAATACCATGGTCCCCTGTGAACAAAATATGGGTTCTCTGTGAAGGACTTTGTGTCCAAATCATGAAAACAATTCGCGTAATCGTTTATGACACTGTGGTAAACGATTACCACAACTGTTTCTGCATAACTTCTTCTAGGACATGATTTGGGGGCTTCCACTCAACATCATACATTCCTTGCCTACCCAAACATGAACAAACACACTAACACCTCCCAAGCTCTAAATGACACCAAAACAGGTGCAAAACTTCAGAAAAAACAGCAACAAATACCATGGTCCCCTGTAAACAAAATATGGGTTCTCTGTGAAGGACTTTGTGTCCAAATAACGAAAACAGCTCGTGTAATCGTTTACGACACTGTGGTAAACGATTACCACAGCTGTTTCTGAATAACTTCTTCTAGGACATGATTTGGGGGCTTCCACTCAACATCATACCTTCCTTGCCTACCCAAACATGAAAAAGCACACTAACAACACCTCCCAAGCACTAAATGACACCAAAACAGGTGCAAAACTTCAAAAAAACAGCAACAAATACAATAGTCCCCTGTGAACAAAGTATGGGTTCCCTGTGGAGAAATTTGTGTCCAAATCACGAAAACAGCTCTGGTAATCGTTTACGACACTGTGGTAAACAATTACCACAACTGTTTCTGCATAACTTCTTCTAGGACATGATATGGGGGCTTCCACTCAACATCATACCTTTCTTGCCTACCCAAACATGAACAAGCATACTAACAACACCTCTCAAGCACTAAATGACACCAAAATAGGTGCAAAACTTCAGAAAAACAGCAACAAATACCATGGTCCCCTGCGAACAAAATATGGGTTCTGTGAAGAACTTTGTGTCCAAATCACAAAACCAGCTCGCGTAATCGTTTACCACTCTGTGGTAAACGATTACCATAACTTTTTTTGCATAACTTCATTGAGGAAATGATTTGAGATCTTGCACTCAATATCATACCTTCCTTGCCTACCCAAACATGAACAAGCACACTAACAACACCTCCCAAGCACTAAATGACACCAAAATTCATAATTTTTTCCTATGTCAAACAATCATTGTTTCATTCATCCTTCAAATACATTAATACTATATTTCAATGCAAACTTTATTCATTAACAATTCAAACAAAACCAGATTTGCCATTCACAATAAAAAATGCAATGCAGATAGTAAGTAATAATATCTTAGTGAAGGCAACTTGCATTTTTATAACATTCAACATAATACAAACCAAATTACAAAACATATGCTCATGACAATATCTCCATATTACAATCTCTTAAGAAAGCTATACAAATATCACTCATTTTCTATTCTAAGCAATCCTACGTAAGGAGTCCTAAACGCTCTACTTTTGTAACGCCTTCATGACCCCATCGTCACATATGTCTTCATTGGAGGAGGATCAGTGGACATGCCTCCCGAGGAGATGTCTCCCGAGGAGATGGATGGTTCTTCACGTGGCACACTGTGTCCACCATCCTTTGGTCTTCTTCGTCTAGCTTTCTCAAATGCAACCTCTTCCTCTTACTCAAGATTTTCCTGCCTACTTTAACACTAACCGGTGCTCCTTTCTCAAACGTTTGTTCAAACTACATATGTACTTTGTTGAAACTGAGTGAAAAACCGTCAACTGCATACAAAATCCAAAAACAAAAACTTAAAAACCCTAAATGAAAAACAACACACAACACCCAAACTCAAAAAATGAAACGCTAAACACCAAAACCAACCAAGGATGAACACGCTTACCCTGCTCGAAGAACTGACCATTTTGCAAATCAACACACCAACAACCAAGATAACCAATGATAGCGGAACCCACACCGTAACCGAAGGCCAATAAGCCAACACGAAGGATGATCCACGGTCCGATGGCAAAAACGAAGCCAATGAAGATATCGGAATGGAGAAACCCAACCAGAAAAACGTTGCGGAATGGAGGAAATGGAAGAAACCCAAATTCAAATTTGGCGGAACAAAGAAAGAGAGTGTTAAATTCAAATAAAAAATAGGGAAGGGCAAATTTGGAAGACAAATTTTCATATTTCTGCATAATGAATGACATTTATGGTTTTTTTTTTTAAATTTCCGCCCAATGAAAAGTCGTCACGTGGTGTTGTTAAATGAGTGTAAAAAAAAAGAGTGTTAAAATATCGGGATCCTTTTTTTTAATATTTCAATGTGAGTAAATCATCTTCATTTCACCATAAAAATCTCTACCTTCACAAGTCCATGACAAAAGGTCTACCGCGAGCTGCACAAGCTTGACAACACCTTCACCTAGTTCGACGAAGCTTCACCTAAATCCAACACACCTTAACTTAGCTCGACCACCTTCAGAACTCCTTCACCTGCAACACAAAAAAAACCAAATGGTTAGGCTGCTGCATGTACTCATGGTGCTTCAACGATTCTGGTACATCCTCAGCTTCGTCACGCAGTGCCTAGACAATGATGCATCCTCCACGTTCGTCATGGTCATGGTCATGGCATGGTCTAACCTTGCAACGATTTTGAAGCTCCAAGCTTGCACAGGCAGCATGGAACGAAACTTGCGATTGCAATGCACGACCTGGGAATACACGTCACTCCAGAACCGGATATGCAGCATCACGAAAGGGAACCGAATACGCATTCTTGGAATCTAATACACCAACCTTCTATTTTCCTTGTTGAAGGGCAACCGAATAATCTGTAACCGAATACATCATGGTGTGCTTCATTCTTCCTCTTCAAACCACTGTTGTAGCAATACCATTTTTAGATTTATGTTAAGATGGGAATAAATTATGGTTATTGGAAGGAATCGGTTCTGTGCTTTTCAGAATGGATGTTGTATGTACATGCAGGAAATGTGTAATACAGTGAGGGTACATGTGACATTTCAGTCACAATCCCTCCAAATCTCTTCAAAGTTGCGGGTGATGAAAAAAGATGTTATCCCGCAAATCTTCGCAATTCATCGCTCGCAAATCCTCTCATCCGAACACAAGTATATTCGCAATTCATCGCTCGCAAAACTCTTTGAACAATAAATTCATCTCAAGTGAACACACCCTAAGTTATTTGTTATGTTTTTTTTTCATAATTTTCTCTGAATATGCAGAGTAGTTCTAATGAATTAAGTAAACGTGTGATCCAAACCTTTTTACTTTAGTGTGTAAATAACTATAAATAGTTTGTTTTATTATTCGATATACAAACCTTTTTACTTTAGTGTGTAAATAACTATAAATAGTTTGTTTTATTATTCGATTTATAAGTTTTGTGTGTTTTGTTTCTCAAAACATTCTTAGACCAATGGGGAAATATTTCAGAATTTTTGGGTGTATGGCCTATCCACATATCTTAGACCAAAAAAGAGTGAAGCTGAATGACAAAAGTAGAAAATATATTTTTCTGGGTGTTAATGATGAGTCTAAAGCATGGAGATTATTTGATCTAGTCACAAAAAATGTGATCATTAGCATAGATGTAATTTTTTGAGGAGAAGGAAATTTTAGACTTGAGCAGTTTGAAGCCATAAACTCAACAAGAAGAAATAATTTATGAAGATGCAAATGACATTGCAACAGAAAATGAGACTGCAACAGAAAAAATAGCGATTGATATTGATACCAGAGAAAACAATGAAGAAGGCAGCAAAACACACCTGGACAGTACCCCGATAGGTTCATCTCAAGGAAGGAGTGCACAATAAGAAGAGCACCTAGGTGGTTGGTAGACTATGACACAAATGCCCAGAAAAAAGAAAATATGGCAGCCATGTTGGTGGCTGAAACTAACCCAACATCATTTGAAGTAGTAAGGAGTACACATTGGAGAAAGGCTATGATGAAAGAAATAGAAGCTATAGAGAAGAATCATACATGGGAACTCACATCACTACCGAAAGGAGTTACACACCAATTGGAGTTAAATGGGTTCTTAAAACCAAGTTAAATGCAGAAGGGAAGGTAGAAAAACACAAGGCAAGGCTTGTAACAAAATGGTATGCATAAAGACATGAGATTGACTACACTGAAGTTTTTGCTCCAATTGCTAGAATGGATACCATTAGATTAATTTTGGCAATTACTCCTCACTTTAGTTGGAAGGTGTTTCAACTTGACATCAATAGTGCCTTTCTTCATGAAGAGTTAAAAAAAGATGTCTTTGTTCTACAACCTGAGGGTTTTGTTAAAAAAGGAGAAGAAGAGAAGGTATATCGATTGAAGAAAACTTTGTATGGCCTCAAACAAGCACCACGAGCCTGGTACCACAAAATTGAAGCCTACTTTGAACAAGAACAATTTGAGAAATGTCCTAGTGAACACACTTTGTTCACTTAATCATAGGGAGGTAAAATCTTTATTGTTAGTTTATATGTTGATGATTTTATATTCACTGTGAATGATAAAATTATGTGAGGAATTTAAGCAGTCTATGATTAGTCATTTTGACATGTCTAATTTGGGCATAATGAGTCACTTTCTTAGCATTGAGGTTAACCAATATTCTACTGACATATTTATTTGTTAGAAGAGATATGCATTGGAAATTTTATCATGTTTTGGAATGCAGGACAACAAGGTTGTGAAAAATTCCATGATGTCAATGACTTGTCTGACATAGAATAAAGAAAAACAAAGTGTTGAAGAAACTTTGTTTAAGCAACTAGTTGGAAGTATGATCTATTTTACTGCCACCAAATCAAATTTAATGTACACAATGAGTTTACTCAGCAAATTCTTGACTAATCCAACTGCAACACATTGGCTGACAACAAAACGTATTTTGAGGTATATATAAGGAACAACTGACCTTGGAATCTGGTACAAGAAGGGGACTAACAGTTTAATACTACTATTTTTTTCAAATAGTGATTATGTTGAAGACTTTGATGATAGAAAAAGCACTTCTAGGTATGTGTTTATGTTAGGGGCAGAGACAATTTTGTGGGCATCAAAGAAGTAAAGTATGGTAGCTTTATCTACAACAGAAGCAAAATATATAGCAGCAACTCTATGTGTTTGTCAATGTATTTGGCTTAGCAGATTGTTAGAAAAGATTGAGCTTAAAAGTAAGACTGAAATTGAGATTCTTTGTGATAATAGCTCTACAATACAACTGTCCAAACTCCCAGTATTTCATGGAAAAAAACAAACATATAGATATAAAGTTTCGCTTTCTTCGAGACTTGGTAAATTATGGAGTAGTCATGCTAAGTTTTTATAGCTCTCAAGATAAATTAGTAGACATTATAACAAAACCCCTAAAGTTGGACCACTTTGAAAGACTTCATACTTTAATTGGAATAATTAGTGTAGATGCATTAGTTTAAGGGAGAGATCTCATATTTTTTTTAAAGAATTTTTTCTTTGTTTGTTTGTTATATTTTTTTGTTGTTGGAACTTTCTCGTATTATATAGGATAGTTTCAACAAATTAAGAATTACACTTTATGATCCAAACCATTTTACATCAATGTAAATGGCCTATTTTATTATTTAAAAGATAAGTTTTGTGTGTTTTGTTTCTCAAAACATTCTACCTTTACACGTTAGATTAAGAAAAGTATGTTTCTAAAAAATAAACACTCACAGTAAAAAATCTATAAAAGAATTCTCTCAATATTTCTTAGAGTAAATATATATATATATATATATATATATATATATATATATATATATAATATGTGAATTACAAAATTAAATATAAGAAAAATATTTTATTAATATTATTGTTGGTAGACATATATAATAATGATCTGGATATTATTAGATCTAGGAGGTGTTTTAATTAATTGGTTTTGAAGTAAAAATGTTTTTGTTAGAAAATTTTGAAAAAAAGAAGAATAGTAAATTATTGGAATAGTCTTCGATGTTGACCCGTCACTGTCGGAGACCCATCTCCTTCGTCTTGAAGGGTGGTTGCAGCAGCTTCGTTGTCTCATTGAACAAGAAAGGAAAAAACAAACAAAATTGTGTACGGATAATGATTTAGAACATGCCTAGTAAGTTACTAAGACACGTACTTTGATTTCTTAAGAATTCATTTGTCAGTTTAGATCTTAAATTGAATATAACTAAATAAACTTAGTAATATATAATAAAAAAAAACTTATAGATCTATAGTCGTCTTAATATTTTTCACATTAAATTTGAATCTAATTTACCAAGAAAAAAAAAAAGAAAGCGGTGAAAGATTAGCTACTTTTCAGGTTTGGATCTGAAACTTTGATTGATAAGGTGACGAGAGGCAGCGTACAACGTTAGAATTGGGTTGGTATTTTAATCTGTCAGTCTTCTTTGACCTGTTTTACTTAATTTGTTAAACTGGTCGGTTAAAAAGGTCAGGTGTAACGTTTTTTTTTTAATTAAAAAATAAAATAAAAAAATTTATAAAATAAATTTTTTATGAATAATTTAAGTTTTAATTATTAATTATAATAAATTAATTTAATATATAGATATAATAATGATTTTAATTTATTTAATTAAAGACTTTAATTAAATCATTAATTAAAATATTAAAAGATATTTATATGATTCAATATATTTTTAATATTTATATAAACAAATTTTAAAATAAAAAATAAAAAAAAGTTGGCATGACAAGTCAAGATTTTTTATCTGTAATAGTATGATCGATTTTGATTCGTTTTTTACTGACTAATAACATATTAGACATACTCGTTTTATCACATATTTATGGTTCTCTCAAATATCTATGTATATGAAATATATAAAATTAGTTTACTATTTATTAATGTTTTTATAAAATTAATGCATGAGAGAGTGAATTAAAGACTATATATTTTCTTCTTTCTATACTTTTGAAAAGATAAAATCACTTTTCAAAATCATTACAAGTTCTCTTATAAAAAATCATTCTATAAGAGAACAATTGTCTATCCAAATATCTTTTCAATTAGGGTGAATTTTGTAATTCAAATAACTGTATTCTTAGTTACAGTTTTTCTTTATGTTAGTTAAAGTTACTGTTTTATCACTAACTGTTTTTCTTCTCTGATATAACGTTTCTGCACTCTGCTTTTCAATACAGAATTCCATTTTCATCAAACCTCTCTCTGTTTAGTCCAATTCTCTGCTTATGTTTTAGTTCCTAAATACCATTAGTGGTATCCAGAGCAAGGTTAATAGTGATCTGGGAGTGGAGTGACGAGTCAGTCTTCGCGAGTCAATCTTTGCGGTGCCTAGAGTGTGGGGTTGCAGTTTCGATTGACAGTGATCAAAGAAAGGTGATTTTTGATCAAGATTCGTTCACAAAGATTGCTATGGCTGATATACCAGTCGCACATTTTCCAGTCTTAACAGACAAAAACTGGAACAGATGGTGTGCACAGATGAAGGTGTTGCTTCGGTATCAGGGTGTCAGCGCAATTGTGGAGGAAATCGGAGGCATGTCCGATCTTGGTGGTACGAAGGAACAAAAGGAGGAGATTAGACGAAAGGATGATAAAGCTCTCTTCATAATCCATCAGTGCGTCGATGATGTGCACTTCGAGAAGATCCAGAATGCTTCAACAACAAAGGAGGCATGGAACATTCTGGTAAGGTGTCATGCAGGCGGAGAGAAGGTAAAGAAAGTGAAACTTCAGTCTTTGAGAAGACAATATGAACATATGGTTATGGAAGATGCTGATAATGTGGGAGAATTCTTTAACAAAATCGTGTCTGTTGTCAACCAAATGAAAGGCTGCGGAAGTCTTTTTCATCACCGAGTACACCATGGTCAACACGGAGCATTTCTCTTTTGCCCTCTTTCACGATCCATGGCCACAATGAGCATTTCTAGCTCTCCCCGCCTCTCATGATTCATTTGGCGATCTGCCACTAGCCTCCTGCCTGGCTCACCTGATCATGGGGGGACGTACTCGTCTGAGCCCGGTCAGATTGATAAAAACAATATGTGGAGGTTAGTAAATCTTCCACCTGGCAAGCGATGCATCAGCTTAAAGTGGGTTTTCATGAGTTAAGAATGCGTGAAAGAAACCCTGTTAAGATTGATGAACAAGCTTTGAAGGTTCATCATTTCAAAGGTAACGAAAAGAAAAGCTTCAAGAAGTGGAAAGGAAAGGCTGGAAAAGGAAAATGGAGAAAGGATAATTCCACCACAGAGGAACAAGAAGAGAAGAGTGATTCAGCAAAGGGAGATCAACAGCGAATGAAGAAAGATAAGAGGCACATCGAGTGCTTTAATTGTCATAAAATGGCCACTTTGCGTCCGAATGCTACTCTGGTAAAGGAAAGCAGAAGAAGGGATTTCAAAGCAAGGAGGCACACCTTGCTCAAGAAGAATCTGATGCTGAACCTGTTACACTGATGGTGATGACAACCACAGATAGTTTGAAGCCACTAACCAAGAATTGGTACTTTGATTCTGTTTGTTCAAACCACATGACGCATAAGAGGGAATGGCTGGTTAATTTTGATGCCACTAAGAAAAGCAAAGTCAGATTTGCAGATAACAGAACGTTGGTGGTTGAAGGCATGGGTGATATAATCATCCGACGCAGCAACGGTTCACAAGCAGTAATTTCAAATGTATTGTTTGTGCCAGAGTTTAAATGCAATCTGATTAGTGTTGGACAGCTAGTTATGAAGGGATTCACCGTAATCATGGGAAAGAAAGGGAAGATGGAATTGTATGATGATCATGATAGGTTGATACTGAGGAGTGAAATCTCGGATAACAGAACATTTCAAGTGGGTATGGATGCAATAGAAACACTGCATTGTCTGTCAGCTGTTGGAGAAGGCGAGAGCTGGTTATGGCACCTGCGTCTTGGTCATCTTAACTTCAAAGATTTGCAAAGATTAAGAGAAAAAGACATCGTAACTGGGATTCCAAATATCTCGGTGCCAGAGAAGATTTGTAAATCATGCTTAACAGGCAAGCAAATCAGAAAGGCGTTCAAATCCTGTGTGAAGAAGAGATCAAAGGATTGTTTGGAGGTGGTACATTCAGACGTTTGCGGACCAATTGAGGAGGAATCCTTGGGAGGTAACAGATATTTTCTGTCATTTGTGGATGAACACAGTAGAATGATGTGGGTTTATCTAATCAAAGCTAAGAGTGAGGTGTTAAATGTGTTCAAGAAATTCAAGGCTGAAGTAGAAAAGGAGAGTGGCAAGGTGCTCAAGATTCTTAAAACTGATGGGGGTGGAGAGTATATCTCACAGTTGTTTGAATCATTTTGCCAAGATGAAGGGATCAAGCATGAGGTTGTAGCACCATATACCCCTCAACACAACGGTTTAGTTGAAAGGAGGAATCGAACAGTGATGAACATGGTGCGTTGCTTGATGAAAGAGAAGAATCTGCCACGAAGTTTTTGGGGAGAGGCAGTATCGACATCTGTATATTTACTAAACAGATGTCCAACGAAAAGCATTGAAGGAGCGGTGCCTTTGGAGATATGGTCCGGAGTGAAGCCAGCTGTTGGTCATCTGCGTGTATTTGGCTCGTTGGTGTACTCACACGTAGCAGAGCAGAAGCGGTGCAAATTAGATGATAAAGGTGAGCCAATGGTGCTTATGGGTTATCACAACACAGGCGCATACAAACTGTATGATCCTATAAAGAAGAGAATGGTATTGAGTAGGGATGTTGTGTTTTTGGAGGATGAGTGCTGGGATTGGGATCACATGCGCTCAGGAATGACGAAGACACCATTGCATGGATTGTCAGAAGATTCAAACGCTGAAGATGATCCAGTTATGATCACTGGGGGAAACAGTGATTTGAATGCAGCTTCTCGAAGACCCAGAAGACAGGTTATGCGACCTTCAAGGTTTTCTGAGTATGAGATATATATAGATGATGGAATTGATGGAGATGGTGAGCTGATACACATGGCACTCATGGCTGGGACAGAGCTAGTTGATTTGGATGAAGCTCTGAAGCAGCCAGTTTGGAGAAATGCAATGTTAGAAGAACTTGCATCCATTGAGAAAAACAATACGTGGAGGTTAGTAAATCTTCCACCTGGCAAGCGGTGCATCAGCTTAAAGTGGGTTTTTCAAGAAAAAATGCAATCCAGATGGCACCATATCCAAGCATAAAGCCAGACTCGTGGCCAGAGGATTTCTACAAACAAAAGGGGTTGATTTTGATGAAGTCTTTGCTCCAGTGGCGAGATTAGAAACCATTCGCTTGGTGGTTGTTGTCGCATGTGCAAGGAGGTGGAAGATGTTTCATTTAGATGTTAAAGTTGCATTTCTGCATGGTTTGCTAGAAGAGGAAGTTTATGTGCATCAACCACCTGGATTCAAAGAAAGAGATAAGGAGAACAAGGTGTATAGGCTGCAAAAGGCTCTGTATGGCTTAAGGCAGGCACCCAGAGCATGGAACAAACGTATTGATTCATCACTGATCAGCTGTGGTTTTGAGAGATGCAAAGTTGAATACGGTGTATATGTGAAAGCAGAACAAAGTGGAGATATTTTGATCATCTGTCTCTATGTAGATGATCTACTGGTACCTGGTTCCAATTTGCAGCATATAGAAGAGTTTAAGGAGTGGATGAAGTCTGAGTTTGAGATGACTGACATGGGAGAGCTCAACTATTTTTTGGGTATGGAATTCACTCAAACTGATATGGGGATTGTAATGCACCAACGGAAGTACACAAGAGAGTTGCTTGAAAGGTTCAATAATGCAACACGGCCAAGAGTCCATTAGAAGCAAACATTAAGCTGAATGCAGATGAAACAGAAGAAAAGGTGGATGAGACTGTGTATAAGCATATTGTAGGCTCATTACGATACCTATGCAACAGTCGACCAGAATTGGCATTCAACGTTGGATTAATCAGCAGATTTATGCATCAACCTAGAAGAAGTCACATGGTTGCAGCAAAGAGAATTATGAGATATATTAAAGGCACGACAGAGGTGGGAATTCTGTTTCCATATGGTGCAAAAGCAAGCGAACTGAAGTAGACAGGTTATTGTGATTCAGATTTTGGAGGAGATGTTGTAGAACGAAGAAGCACATCGGGCTACATTTTCTTTGTGAACAGAGCACCAATTTCGTGGTGTTCAAAGAAACAATCTGTTGTGGCATTATCAAGCTCTGAAGCTGAATACATTGCAGCTTGTTATGCAGCTTGCCAAGGCACTTGGTTAAAGGAATTGCTGAATGCATTAAAGATTACAGATGAAAGTTCAGTGAAGTTGATGATGGACAATACGTCTGCAATTAATCTGGCAAGAAATCCCATAAGTCACGGGAGGAGTAAGCATATAGAGGTCAAGTTCCATTACTTGAGGGACATGGTGAACAAAGGGAAGGTTGAAGTGGTTTATTGTCGAACTGAAGAGCAGCTGGGTGATTTATTCACCAAAGCATTGACTGGATGCAGATTTGATTTTTTGAAGGAAGGAGTTGGAGTTATTTCCTTTTAAGTGATTTGAATTAAGGGGAAGTATTAGGGTACATTTTGTAATTCAAATAACTGTATTCTTAGTTACAGTTTTCCTTTATGTTAGTTAAAGTTACTGTTTTATCAGTAACTGTTTTTCTTCTCTGATATAACGTTTCTGCACTCTGCTTTTTAATACAGAATTCCATTTTCATCAAACCTCTCTCTGTTTAGTCCAATTCTCTGCTTGTGTTTTAGTTCCTAAATACCATTATTCAAAACACAATACAATTACACATAAGTTTACTTAATATCATCTTAGAATAAAATTGATTAAAAAAAATGTTAAGCTTTTTCCTATTAGTTGAAAGTAACAATATGACTAACATCTTTCTATTTTACAATTTTAAAGTATTATATTATTTCATTATGATTAATAGTTTTACATTCATAAAATAATTGAAATTAATAAAATTTAAAGACATATTCTTTTTTTAAGGATAAAATCCTGATTTAGAACTTCAAAATGAATAATATTTTTAATAATTAACCATGATAATATTATTTTTTTAAATGAAAAAAAAAATATTAATAGATATATATTGAAAATTACAAAATTTGTTAAGTCTCATTGTTAAATGATGTTTCTTCAAATTTTAAAATTTCATTATATATGTTTAGAAAAAAAATATATCCAAGAATATGTTTGTACCATTTTTTATATTATAGATCAAAATTGGATCTCTTGGGTGCTAGAGCATTATACTTTACATAAATCCTTTATTATAATGTATATTTAGTCTCTCATCCCATCACATCCCCATAATTTTATCAGCTCAATTATTGATAGCAAAGCTTTTGATGTCTCCTTTTCTTTTGCTATATATAAGAACTACAAGCCAAAATCTCACAAGATTGAAACAATAATGCTAAATAATTTTCTTTTAGTAGAAATGCTAAACATGTTTTCTTGTAATCAATTGTTTTTTGTTTCATCATATACATTTTTTATGATTCTAATTAATCATGTCCAATTCCTGATATGTAAAGTCTTGCTGTTGGGCACAATGCATTTCCCTTTATATTCGCACTGATTTTTCGAAAATTTCCATTCCTATGATCTTGTAAATTGTGTTATAAGACTCTAATTCACGTGTTTAACTTAACTTTCTTTTATTCTCTTCAACTTTTAGTTCATAGCTAGTAAAAACGTGTAAAAGTATAACAATTATATACTTACAATTCAAGAACATTTTAACCTTTTCATCAGAACTTTATTTCACTTTCTGTTTGGGTTGCATAATAAACTTCTTAGAATGATGTCGAAATTTGGTAACGTGATTTTAATTAAACTTTAGTATGTTTGATTTCTTGCTCAGAAATATATTTTAGGTTTAGAATTAACTTTGAGTGGAGTTAATTTTAAGTAATTTTGCGTTAAATAAAAAATATATTTAATTTTAATACTAGATTGTGTTTTGCAAAAAAAAAAATTAAACATAAATCATGTTACTTTAAAATTAATTTATAAAATAGTTTTTATTTAAACCTAATTTTATTATCACTCATTCGAATAACTACTTACTCACGGAATAAAAGTCACTAGAGTCGTGCGGAATTGAAAGAAGACGTGAATCTCGAAAAGAAACTCATACCTAACTTTCATAAATAACGTTACTATTCAAATAATTTAAATTATATTTCGTGTAACCTTTTTCAAGAAAAAGATAGTTTTAAATTCGGTCGACCAGATGTAGTGTTGATTTGTTAGTTTATTAAAATATAACTTAAGATCAAGGAAAAAATAATTGTATTGTATGGCTATCTAATTAGTTTAAGACCGAATGGTTGAAACATGGAATATTCATTAAATCATCCTAAATTTTATACATTGAACGATTGTCTTAAAACAACAATTAAGCTTAATGATGATTAGCTTACGTCAAAACATGATCATTATCAGTTGGATTGTGATTAGATGGATGATACTCTGAAGTTTATCTCTAAATCTATAATCATTACCAATTGGATTGTGATTATGCTAGTGGTAATATGAAACTCATCCCGAAAATATATAAATACAAGTTTACGGAAATAAGATAGGTGGTTGAATTTATTACACATTTATTGTTGGATTTACATAATCTTTGCTTTCTTTCACATTAGAGTAGTTTCTCCAGATAACCTCCCAACTTAACCGAACAAAATAACAGTGGTGGGGACAAACATTAGGACTTAAGAGATTTATAACCTTGACCCGTAACCAAAACAATAATAAATATTTTTAAATTTATAATTAAGTTTTAAATAGAATCAACCATAAAAATAATTTATAGGTTTAGAAAGTCAATATGTTTAGAAAAATATAAATAATAGATCTTAAAAAATATAAAAGACAAAACATGTGCAAAATATAAAAGACTCGTTAAAAATATAAATTAGTGTATAAATTGGCTTATGTAATGTTTATACTTGTCTAATCAATATATTAATGACAAATCCGTTCAATGTATTATTAGACTCGTCTAATTAATATATAAACACATCCGTCTAATGTGTATGGTTAAACTCGTCTAATTAGTAAAGTTGTCTATCGTACATTACAAAATTCGTTTAATTATAAAATGAACAAAGTCTTCTTATGTGTATTAATATATTTATTTAATGTGTATGAACAAATTCATCCAACATATATAATTATATTAATGTAATCAATATATAAATAAATTGATCTAACATGTATTACAAATTCTTTTTATCAATAAATATATATATATATATATATATATATATATATATATATATATATATTCCTCTATTCTTGAATCATTTAATTATATGAAAGAACTTATTTAATATTTTTTTATATAGTCATATAATAATAACAGCATAAGTTGATTTCAAAAAGGTAATAGTGCGTATATCTTAGGTAAAAGGGTTGAATAATCCTTAATTAAAGTTAGTTTTATCTTATTGGAGTAAAAAGTGAAAAGATGGAGTATAGAATTTTTGTTGAGTTTTTCGTTTCGTATTTTTACTGAACTTTTAAAATATATTATTAAAAAAATTAAACATTTTAAACTATTAAAATAAGAGTTCATCAAATATAAGTAAATACAAAAAATTCAACAAAAGAATTTAATTTCTAAAAAAAATGTATAATTACAGTTAATATAAACTAGGATAAGAAAATATGATTTGTTATGAAATAATTTGGTTTTAGCATGTGAGAAAAAACGATTTAGATCATAAGAGGTTTGATGCATGATAGTACCTAACAATAATAATAATCACCAACTGAAGTTACAAAGGAACTAACAGTGTTGGAGACACTTTGGCCAACCTTCCAAACAAGAAGTCTCACCATATTTAGGCATTAACAGGACAATGACACTAGTTTGGTGAAACTGCAAAGGAGAAGTTGCAGAGAAGAAGACACAACACTTTCATGATTTGTAGCAAGGCAAAGTTTTCTCATAAGCCAAAGGGAATGTAAGTTTGAGGGTACTAACATGCATGTTGCATAAACACTACACCAAAACCTTTTTGGTTTCTGGTCCTCAGGGTCATACGTCGACTAAGTTGTATCAAACATCTATCAAATTCTATTAGACATCAATTAGACTGACCTAACTAACCTATGGAACTAATCTACCAGATTATCGAATTCAATAAATTGAATTGGTTTGGACTCTTGAATTAAAAATGTTATTTTAATCAAATAATAATTATTTGATATAT
The DNA here is from genome assembly GCA_036885675.1 of Vigna mungo. Classification (NCBI taxonomy): domain Eukaryota; kingdom Viridiplantae; phylum Streptophyta; class Magnoliopsida; order Fabales; family Fabaceae; genus Vigna; species Vigna mungo. The sequence goes on from CP144695.1 coordinate 2,926,383, forward strand.
CTAAATTTTTTACATTTATTTTACATTATTCTTTCTTATTTTTTATTTTTTATTTTCATAAAAAATAAACTATATATTTTTATGACCATTTTACTATATCAAATAAATATAAAAATATATGATAGTTGAGCCGACAAACTAACTACCCTTGTATCACCCATAATGTTGATGCTTTTGAACATCACATGTTCTGCCAACTTCAACTCAAACCAATACTTCCCTTGTCACCATTGTTGAAGGCCCATAAAGGTTAAGAGACTCTAAAATCATCATTGTAATACTATATTATTGGGAATCCAATAATAGCTATAATATTGCTTTTCATATTTAATTTTAAAGGTTGTTTAATAACTTTAAGTTCATCTCATCAAGTTTATTCTTTGCAAATAACTCATTTATTTATGTTTTACTTTAATGATGAACTTTTATAATTAAATCAACTCAAACCTTTCCGGTTTTACTTTTCTATAACTTACAAATTATTTAATTATTATAATTTAATACTAAACTTAATATAGATAAAAGTATTTCTTCAATTAACGATATGCACATTTGTTTTTGTATTGTCAAGTCTAGAGCTGTCAAAATGGGTAATCTAGTTCGATCCGGTCCGATCTATCACGGATTGGTTACTTAGTGAGCCAACTTAACCCGGCTCATTTATTAGCAAGTCAAAAAAATTCGAACCCGGTTTGACCTACCACGGGTTGATGGGTAAATGGGTTGGCTCATTGGCCCACTTAATTACAATTTTTTTTGAATAAAAAAATACAAACTTTCTATAATTCAAATTTAAACAAATTGCACTCCCAAATTTCACTCCCAACATGAATGTTTAATTAATTTTGAAAATGGGGAACTTAAATAATTTTTTCAAGCAAAAAAATAATAATAAATATTTTTTTTATAAAATTAAAATTAAAATTTAATAAAATAAAATTAGGTACGTGGGTTTGTGGGCCAACCCGGCCCACCATGGGTTCAACCCGCATGAGCCGGGTTTAAATGAGCCAGGTTAAATTCTGACCTGCATAAAAAAAAATACAATTTTTCAAACCCAACCCGACCCGAACTCGTGATGAGTCGGGTTGGCCCGCGGGTTGTGATCTATTTTGACAGCTCTAGTCAAGTTATCTGATTCTTTATAATGGCCTTTGAAATGAAATAAACAAAATATACCAAAATGCATGGGCATTATTGTGCAATGTCATGTAAAAAGGTCGGTAATCGTGTGATCCACATGCACTTTTCTCTTTTTAAGTTATGGATTAAATAACATAATAATGTGATATAAACATGTGACACTTATAATTCAATCACCATTTTTTCCTCTCCCACCTTTGTATCTATTTTCTCTCTCATGTTCTTAATAAATAAATGAATATTAAATCTAATTTAATTTCACAAAACTGACTTATAAAATGAGATTTGTATTCATTTATATATTTTAAATTGGTTGTGTATCTAGTTAACGTAGATTCAACACCTCATGACTAAACATAAAGAAAAATTGATATTACCGATGATTAAAATCTGATAATAATATAAATTTTAAAATTTCTAGAATAAAATTTTGTTGGTAATTCCAAGAAAATGTTTAGTTATATATGGAGTGTGAGACTAGAGGAGATCCGATAACGGGTGAAACAATATATCCAACAACGTTCTCGCCAAGACATATATATCTTGAATGTAAGAACAAACATGGTTTGATATCAGATGGAACAATAGACCTAAAAAGCAATAAATTTCGCTATGATGAGTTGTAGCCTGTGACTCTCAATAGAAGCAGACTGTAAGTCTAAGTTAACCTTACAAAACTAGTTTGTAAGGTGACATTTACACCATATATATTAAAACTTGGCCTATTCTCTAATTTATGTAGTACTTCTAACTAGATGTTTTTATTCCATTTTTCTTGTGAAAGGGAGTGTAAGTGTAGGTTCAAGTTGGGAATGTGATAATGACATATTTTACCATGATTTCAATATTGAATCTAGAGAAAATATCAACCCTTTCTTAACTTTTTACCTTGTAAATCCTAGTTTTCTTTTAGTTTGTTAAGTTGTTACACCTTAAGTTTTAATGAGATATTTTGATCACTAATCCCTGCTTTTATGTGCTTAATGTAATTGGAAGAAGTCGGTGCATCAAATGAAGGCACTGGAAACCAAGAAAAACAAGAAAAACAGCAAAAATGAAGAACCAGAATTCTGCTGAAGTCAGGCTCGGGCCCCCCTGGCCTAAGGGGGCTTGAGCGCTAGTGCACCATGACTGTCGTGCGCCTGAGCCCCCCTCTTTCTGAGGGCTTGAGCGCCAACTTTGTTGACTTGTCAAATTTGCCCTATTTAACTCAGAGGCGCAAAGAGCTAGGGATCTTTTACTACCTAGACGCATCTTCTCTCTTTTGGAGCTCTTGGAGGCGAGCTAGGAGTTGTGGGAACAGTCCTTCTTCTTCCTTGGGTTCTCTTCTTTCTTCCATCTTCACCATTGTTGTAAGCTTGAGCTCTCCATTCATGGAGAGCTAGTTTCATTATTGTGTGGGGATTGATGTAACCATTGAACTCTTATGTAAATCACTTTGTTTTGAATGAATATATGCCTCTTTCATTGATTAATAGTGTTTAATTTCTTCTCTTAATGCTTGTTGTGAAGTAGCTACCCATGACTTGATTTTAGGGTTTGCTTGATATTGGGAAATGTTGGGTAAATCTTGACTTGGGTTAAACACCTAAAGGAAATAGTATCTAGGGATAGAACTAGGACCTTTGGTTGTCTTAAAATCTCATTTCTTAATGCTGAAATAATTGTTAGGTTTTCCAAGGGATTGTAGCCTAATGAGGAAGTCTAGGCTCTTTCTACCAAGGGATTGGGGTTTGAGTAAATTAGTAGATTGACATTGACATAATGAAGAGGAAGTGATTTTCTATACATAAGAGTGAAGTAGGTGAAATCATACCCCAACAATATCATTCCATATCATTTCTAATCTTTCCATTTCCAAGTTTTTGAGTACCTAAGATCACTTTTATCATTTATGTTTCAAGTTTATTTTAATTGCACTAAAACCCAAATTATGGAAGAATTTTTTAATCTAGGTTAGTTAGAAATTATACGATTGTCTAGTGAAACGAGTCTCTTGGGAAACGATATCCGGTCTTACCGGTTTTATTACTTGAATGATTTGGTATGCTTGCCAAAGAGTTAACAGAAGGGGGAGGGAGAATTAAAATATAGTAGTATGTGGATGAGGAAGAAGAGATTCATGAATATGATAGAGAAGGGAGAAAGTGCTTTTTAGAAATAAAGAAAAAGGAAAAGGGATAGAAAAGGAAGATAATGGATAGATTAAATAAAATAAAGCTTATCCTTAATTGTTTCTTCTTTTTTTTGGATTGTAGTATCTCCTAATGTTAACTAAAGTTGTAGCAATTACTTTTAACTATGAACTTTGTTGTTATTCACTAGTGTAGGTAAGGGTTTTGATATTGATTATTTTGAGAATTCTACTTCGGTTTTTTAATTGAAGCATATTCAGACAAGGCAAAAAATGTAGAACTTTAAGCTTCGGCTCATAACCAAAGTGTATTTTTTACTTTGTGCTTCAATTTTGAACGGGAACCTATTCCTATTTTTTTTTAAATAATTATTGTTTCAATTTCTTCTCCTCACCTTCCTAGCATTTTTCACCCCAGAACCACTACGCTTCCCACCAACAAACAAAGTCAACATCACCCTTTCCACCACCACATTGAATAAAAGGCATTAAGAAATACTTGCATTAGAAAGAAAGGATTATGAAACAAAAAAAAATGCAAGACGAAAAAATGAACCTCTTTTCACTTTCGAAATGGGAAGAAAAGGGAGGCATGCAATGGTGATGCGACGACCCGGTTTGAATTAGTGATGAGGAAAGGAAGGAAACGTAAGGGAGGAAAGTGGAGAAGTGACAACAAGTGGCGACGTGGTTCACATTTGGCAATGAGGAAGAGAGAATAGTAGCTCTTGTAGTGGAGTGTAAAATTTATGAAATTTTAATCCTAGCATATGAATATGCCTCAATTATTTAAAGAAACTAGAGCTGTCAAAACGGGTAACCCGGCCCGGCCCACCACGAGTTGGTCACTTAGTGAGCCAACCCAACCCGGCTCATTTATTAGCGAGCCAGTAAAACTTGAACCCAGCCCGACCCACCACGGGTTGGTGGGTAAATGGGTTGGCTTACTAGCTCATTTAATTACATTTTTTTTAAATAAAAAAATACAAAATTTCTGTAATTTAAATTTAAACAAATTTCACTCCCAAAAAATTAATTTAAAGACAATTCAAAATAATAATAAAAAATACAATATAATCCAAATTCAAATATATCAAAAAAGAACCAGTACTCAACAACATCAACAAAAAATTAATAGTTTAATTTGTAACATAATTTCCCAAATTCAAAGATATCAAAAGCAGCTTGTTCAAATAATGTATACTCAAATTGTTTAAATAAAATGAACAAATTCTGATATAAGCATGTCAGAACAGGAAAAAAATCATTTCATGTCTTCAAATCTCCCACAACAAAAAACAAATTCTCAACCCCTATTTTTGTCATTATAGGATTTTTGAAAAAAGAAAGAAAGAGAAGTGAGAAAACAAAAATGTGGAGAAAAGAGAAGAAAAAAGGAAGGGTGTTTTACCTGCTCCTTGAATAATTTTAGTGAAGTGAGAGTGAGAGCACCGTCAAATGAGAGCAAGTAGCGTGAGAGTGATTTGTGAGAGCAGAGGTTACTTTTTTGGTATACACAGTGAGTGAAGAGAGTATTTTATTTTTTAGGGTTTCATAAATAAAATAATAAATTAAAAAAATAAAATTAGGTAGGTGGGTTGGTGGGCCAACCCGGCTCACCACGGGTTCAACCCACATGAGCCGGGTCTAAATGAGCCGGGTTGAAATCTAACCCGCATATAGGTGGGTTGTATTTTTCAAACCCAACCCGGTCCGAACCTGTGACGGGCCAGGTTGACCTGCGGGTTGTGACCCATTTTGACGACTCTAAAAGAAACGAAACTTATATTTATGATTTTTTTAAAATATCACCAGTGACATTTTTGAAATTATTTGCAAAACTATACACCTCATTTAAGTGGTAGTTAATATTATACTAACTGCTTTCAAGTTTAAAAGTTTTTGAATGTCATGAAAAGAATGAGGCAATATATGTTAGTAAGTCTATCTTCAGGAAACCAATACCTCTTCTATTTCTAAAGTTTTACGACAGTTACTTGACCTAGCCATTGTTATTGTAATTTGAAATATAGAAATATCTAGATGCCTTTTGAGTTTTCCTAAGTAAGGTCGAGAAAATATAGAAAGTTTATAATTAAAAAAGATTGTTATAAAAGTAACCCCTATATCTCAAGCCAAGAGAGGGATGAATTGGATTTCAAAAGCTTTTTAAATCTTTAAAGAATCTTGAATCTTGAAATCACTAATCAAAGGTGTTTGAATTAATCAAGTAAAGAAATATAAAGAAAGGCTAAAAACACACAAAGGTTTATACTAGTTCAACTCTTCACAAGCCTACATCTAGTCTTCCCTCAACAACCTTAGTTGGGGGGTAATCCACAAATCAAGATTTAAGTTCAAGAATATAATGATACACTCAATTTTTATCCTTACCACACTTAAATCTTAATACAACCAATACAAGAGAGGATAAACTCATTCTCAATCAATACAAGAGAGGAAACACTCACTCTTAATCAATACAATAGAGGAAATACTCACTCCCAATCAATACAAGAGAGGAAACACTAACTCTCTAACCTGGCCTACTTAGCACAGGTATCAAATCACACAAAATGAATAAGAACCTGATGAGATTACACTCCAATAGTGCATAAATATCACAACAAATAAGGTCCAATGAGTCTTGATGGATTTCTTGATTCCTTGTTCACCAATGTAGCTTTAAATCTCCAAGAAATCTTCTTGAGAAAACCTGTACTCAAAACTCAGAAAGAATGTTAGTGTTTGACAATTAAAATCGTTAAAGATTTAGGTCTTTAATATGGTTTATATAGAAAATTAGATTCTGTCGTAGTTTAATTGATTAGATTAATATCATAATCGATTATGCTTTTCTTTTTGTTTGAATCAATTAGATCACTTATATAATCGATTATTTTGACATTTATGCTTAATACTGCTTCTTTCAACTAACATAATCGATTAGGTTATGAGCATAATGGATTAGACTAATGTTTTTGTTTTAATAGATTATGTTACTTATGTAATTGATTAAAATTAAATTATGCCTTGTTTCACTTCCATTCACCTTGTGTAACAAATTAGACTATTTGCATAATATATTATTCTTAACTCTATGTTTTAATCAATTATGCTACTTATATAATCGATTATAATAGATAGTTTTGCTCTGTTTTTGCTTCCTATGTGTTATGTCTTCTTTTAATGGATTAAATTACTTATGTAATCGATTAATACTACCAAAAATATATATTATTGACATGTTTAGGCCTATTGCATTCATCCACTCATGATTAATACATCTAACACAAACATAGTGATGTTTTAAACATTTGTTTACCAATTATGTTGTGCAAGAATGATTAGGACATTTTTTATTCATTATTGATCACTCATCATTAAAAACCAATATGTTTGAAGTCTAATGCTCCCCCTATCAACAAAGATGTAGGAAATTATATAGTGAAGCTTTAATTAGAGAAGCTTCAAAAAATGGTTCTAGATCTCTTCATTAACACCTATAATACCACATGTACATTGTATTGTCTAGCAAAAAATTTTGAGTTATCTCTTCTAATTCTCACCTCTTCCTCTAACAAAGTGGTATTAAGATCTAGGTTTGATCTACAGAGTTGAGAGTAAAAAAAGAGTTGGGAGGAGAGAGATAGAGAGAGAGATAGAGTTGTATAAAAAGGCTATGAAGAGCCTCAAATGTAGATACAAGGAGAAGTTTATGGAGTTTAATGAGAATGTGAATGGAAATGTTTCTTTTAAAGAGTCGTTGAAAGTTTGAATTGAAGGAAAATGTATAATTTTAATCTCTTCCAAAGTTGGAAGTCATAAGTTGATCAATGATGTTTATTATGTGTCTAAATTAAAAATTAATATTTTTAAGTTTTGGCCAACTTCTTAAAAAAGGATATGAGATCCTCATGAAAGATATATTTATGACTTGAATATCAAGATGAAAATTTGATTTTTAAGGTTCTTATGTCAAGAAATAGAATATGAAGTTTGGACACTTAAACTTTGGTACCTTTAAAATTTTGGGAGAAAAGGAGATTGTGAAAGGGATGCCTGTAATCAACAGTCTCAATTAATTGTGTGAAATGTGTCTTCTTAGAATGCATGCAAGGAAAATCTTTTCAAAAGTAGTTTCCTAAAGAGCAACTAAGCCTTTTCAACTTTTACATGTTGATGTATCTTGTCCAATCGATCCATCATCATTTATTAAGAATAAATATTTCTTACTCTTCATTGATGATTCGGTAGAAAAATGTGGGTTTATTTTGGCAAACAAAAGTGAAAGTCTTTTATTGCCTTTAAGAATTTTAAGGCTCTTGTTGAAAAATAAAGTGGCTTCGAAATCGAATCTTTGAGGTCTGATCGAGAAGGAGAATTAACTTCAAGGGAGTTCAATTAATTTTATGAAACTATGGAATTCGTCATCCATTGATTGTTCCTAAATTGCTGTAGTAAAATGGAGTAGTAGAAAGAAATAACAAAACCATTGTCAACATGGCTAGAAGTATGTTGAAAGCTAAAAATATGCCCAAAGAGTATTAGGATAAAGTTATTTCTTGTGTGGTCTATTTGTGTAATCGATCTCCAAAGTCCAATCTCAAAGATCAAATTCCTCAAGAAGCTTAAAGTGGAAGAAAATCTAGTGTTAATAATTTGTGTGACTTTAGGAGTATAGCTTACACCCGTGTACTGAAATATTCAAGCTTGATGATCGATGTGCCAAATATGTCTTTGTTGGATATGATGCTTAATCTAAAGGCTATAAATTATACATTCCAAGCAATGACAAAGTGGTGGTAAGTCCTTATGTCGAATTTGATGAAAAAGCTACATGGATTTGGGATGCTCAAGAAGAAAAAACTTATGATTTTCTTCCACATTTTGAAGAAGATGGAGAAGATCCTGCAATTCAAGATGTCACTCCTTCTCATTCACCCTCTTCATCAACTATATCCCATGCTGAAGAAAGTACGAGTGAAAGGCCAAAGAAGATAAGAGATGAAAGATCTGGTGAAGTCACTTGTAATCTTAAAGAATTATATTGCCTTCAAATGGATTGTGAGCCATTATGTTTTGAGGAAGTTGTGAAGGATAAAAGGTGGAGACATGCCATGGAAGAACATATCAATTCAATAAAATAGAAACATAATAAAGCAATTGGAGTAAAACAAGTGTACAATAGTAATAAGAATACAGGCACTAGCATAGAATCTAGTAATTCATTATCGAAGCAAGAATATAGACACGAGATCATTTCATAAGAAAATTTATTTCTAAGAAGGAAGTAGAGCTCAAATATATAAGGACTCAGGATTAAATTGCTGATATATTCATGAAGTCACTAAAGTTTGAAGAATTTCAAAGACTAAGAGAAAAGATTAATGTAAAGAAGAAAATTTCATATTAAGAAAGGAAAATGTTATTAGAATTTAAAATATAAAAACATTGCATGTCTCTCGAGTTTCAAAAATCTAAAATGTTTATAATTAAGATAGATATAAAAAAAATCTATATTGAAACTTTAATTAAAAAAAAACCCTTATAAAAAGTCTAGATATCTCCATTAACACTTATAAATATCTCATTATATTTGACATTTTCAACTAAGCAAATTTGAGTTTTCTCCTATAATTCTCACATCTTCCTCTATCAAGCCATGTATAATTTTTTGGGTTAAATATGCTTTTAGTCCCTGAAGTTTCAGTGATTTTTGGTTTTAGTTCCTGCGTGAAACATTGATGGCATTCAGTCCTCCTAGTATGGAAACATGTATGTTTAGTCCCTAATTTTGGACGACGTCAAGTTTTTGCTTAAGTGTCTAACGGCCGTGCCACCTATTCACTCTGCCACGTAGAATTTATTTTAATTTGGAATGAAATTAAGCATTTTAGCATGTGTTTTGGTGCTTAAAATGTGATTTATAAGAAAACGAACTCACCAAAACATGTGCTAAAATGCTTAATTTCATTCCAAATTAAAATAAATTCTACATGGCAGAGTGAATAGGTGGCATGGCCGTTAGACACTTAAGCAAAAACTTGACGTCGTCCAAAATTAGGAACTAAACATACATGTTTTCATACTAGAAGGACTAAATGTCATCAATGTTTCATGTAGGGACTAAAACCAAAAATCATTGAAACTTCAGGGACTAAAAGCATATTTAACCCTTTTTTTTTTAAGTTATTAGTGGGAGAATAATATCATTAGACAATTTGATTCATTGTTTTTAATTAATTTTTTGATTGTGTTATATTTTTCATTCAGGTGACTAGTTTGAAACTGTTTACATCAGTTGAGGCCAATATTATCAACATTATCATAAACATGATGACATCATCATCATCATCTTTAATTATTCAGAACAAACAGTAGCAGCTAAAGACCAAGGCTATTTCGATATGATACATTTCACCATACGTCTATTTCAAAAAGTAAAACATATTAGTGCCAATAGATATTTAAAAAACCCAAACAATGACGGTAGTTTAGAGTTAGAGCTATCAGGTGACTTCAATAGGCTTAATGGGCCATTAAAATTATTTATATTGGGCCAATTCGAATAGTTCTCCGAAGGCTATTGCTTCCTTCCTGCACTTCCATAATTACTAAACTATCTTTCATCACTCCATCACATCATAACAATATCACCTTTGTTATTTCCATCATCACCGCTGCAGCATAGGAAAGTAAAGTTCGACCCGAAAATTATTTCCGAAACATATTTCATGTGAAAATATTTTTAAAAATTTTAAAAATCCTATTTCGAGAAGCTTTTTTTAGAATGCATGCATTCCAAATATTTTGTTCAAAAAATGCCAGAGATGTTATTTTAAATATCTTATTTCCAAAATCTTATTCTAGAATTTCGGAACTTGTTTTGGAAATCTAAAACTCACTTTTATAAAGAGTAAAATAGTCATTTTGAAATTTATTGGGTGCACAAAGAAAGTGTGGAGATGCAAAAAGTAAAAAGCCTTCTCTAAATGCATTGCAATTTTTGGGCGTCCCGATTCTGTATTAGACTAACGGACCATTTTGGTTCATTTTCAAAAATTAAAATAATAAGATAAATTTAATAAATATAAATTTTAAAATTAAAGTCATGTTATCTCTAAGATGTTAAATCATTGAAGAACACACTAACAAAGTATTATCATTCAATGTTTGTCTATTAGGTATTATCATGTTAGAATTACAACATAGATAAAGAAAGTGGACAATATTTACTTCATAGCAAAAGATGTCTTCATAAAAGCATGACCTTCTAAAAGGTTCTATTACAAGATTTTCCAAAGTACCCAACCTTAAGTGGTTCTTTTTAATACCTACATAAGACTGATTTCCACACAAAAATTAATAAGTTGGGAATCTATAATAGTTATAGAGTAATACTAGTTATAGAGTGATTTTGTCCATACAAATGGACCATGCCTCCTATATACGCACCGATAAATGGAGGATCGTGCTCACCACGATTAGGGTAACGTGAACCTCGATTGGTGTATCAAACAAACACGTTTTTTTAGAAGTGAGAACTAGTAAGTCTTATTTGAAACTCTATATAAAGACTACCAATGTATTAAGGAATGAACAAGAACAGGGAGAAAAAATAAGTGAACAAATGATAAGAGGTATACTTAGTTGTAATGGTGAGATTAAGTGTTCTGAAGAGACCTCCTAGCCTTAGTGGGAACAAATAACACTTAAGTGTTGAAAGAAACAATTTTTTCTTTTCAAAATAGATAAAATTTATTATTGAAGTTGTGACAAAGGATCTACTTATTATGTGTCAAATCAAGTATAAATTCTTTGGCCAATGTATTTAATTAGTCATTTGAATGTTACATTTTAATAACTGAATATTGTGGTTGTGCTATCATTCTAAGTTGGACAATGTATGATATGTGAGATTATGGGCCATGAGTCTCACTAGGGCAAATTTATAAAATTAGGCAAAATTGAAGTATAAATTACGTGATTAGACAAATTTATTTATTTTTTACATAAATAGGCAAGTCATTTATGGATCCTATGTCACAGTATGAAGAAATCGTGTCCCTTGCAAAAAAATTTCTTTATGTCAAATGGTTAAAGCAGAAGTTGTGGGTCTATATGGCTTTCAAGTTGAAGTCGTAGGGTTGCACACAATTAACAATTTTAATTGAAAGTCGTACAAGGGTGAAACAACTTTTAATTCTCATAATCTTGACTATTGTAATTGATTATTGTTAGATATATTATATTTAGTTAGTTTGTTATTATTTCTTATTTGTATTTTGGACTTAGTCCATATTTCTTTTATTATAAATAGAGAGCCATATGTGTATATTCAACATAAGGGAGATTAATCCCAAATATAGTTTTTTCACTGTATTTAATATGGTATCAGAGCCTAAGGTTTTTTTGAGGAAAATTTTTTTGTTGCCTCTGCCACTACATCCGCCACTGTCGGCGACGGTGCCATCTACCGCTGTCGGCGGTGCCATCGTCTACCGCTGCCAATATCGAAGTTCTAGTTTCGACCGACTATCACATGATTTTGATCGTCTTTGTCAGGAAACCACCATGCCATCAATGATGGCTTCATCGGAGCTCCTACGAGCTCTTAGCACCTTTTAAAGTTATGAATTTTCTCCCTTTTTCATCATAATTACGATATGAACGTAATTGATTACCAAAGCCTTTTTCTCTAAACATGCAATTGTACTCGATTACAATCGGAATGTAATCGATTAACATAGTGTTTTGGTCCTTGAATACACTATCCTAATTGATTATTAAATTGTAATGCATCTTGATTAGACTCTTATAATTGACAAAAATCGTAATCGACTAAATGATTATGTTATGTATATTTTATGGTAATTAAGTTATTTAAGTTTATAATTAAGTATTAAGTGTTTATAATCATGTGCACCTCCACTACTTCAACTCGAAAGTTTAAAGAAAATTGTGGAAACATGATTTCTTCGTACTGTGTATGTCCCTGTACTATTTGTCTATTTATACAAAAGAAATTTAAATTTTCTTAATTATTAAATTTAAGCTTAAAATTATTTTGAGTCTTTTATTTTCCTAGGAACTATAATGTTATTATGAGTGTCTATTTAGTAAATTAGAAAACTTACATGAACTAAATTTCTACAATTAGGTGATGTCGACATATTTTGATTGAAAGTAGTTTGAATAAGGTATCCCATAAATATTACAACAAAAGTTATAATGAAGTTTTACATTTAGTTGGTTGTGCTACAATTTTATTGGTGTGTTTTTATATTTTTTAGTTCTTTGTTACGGATTAAATTTTGTTAAGTTTTAAAGATTTTTAACTATTGTGATTTCATTTACAATTGTGGGTTTTTGAATATATTAGTTTGCTTTATGTTGGAGGAAGAACTTGTTTTCCTTAATTTCTTGACTAGGGTGTGATTCAAGAGAAAACCAAAAAAATTAGATCAACTTTTGAACATACTGAGGCAATTTCTCAAATTTTTTAATCTGTTTTTTTTTTCTAAAGTAAAATTTTATTTGCTAAAGTAAGTACTTAAAACTGTAAGCAAATACATTAATTATTCATACTTAAAAAAATGTAAAAAAAAATAATTATTATTCATACCTTAAAGACTTAAAGTAAAACAACCTTGGAAAGCAAAGTCTACCATGCTCACAACATTGCCTTTTATAAGGGAGATTTGTATTTACATATATACCCATCTTATGCATTAATTATGATAGTTTGTGATAATGACTAATTCATTTAATGTCACTTCGCAATTGAACCCCTCACATACTTTTTGATCTTTGTATTGAAATGAAATATTAGGAATATTGTTTTGAACACAAAGAAGTTGTTTGCAAATCACAAACCCTAACAACGGTAGAAAATGAAGTCATTGAATGTATTCATGAATGTTATTAAGTCATTTACATTGATCTCAATCTTTACAATTTTACGTTGTGTTATCTGGAATGTTGTTGAGGTTATTTATTGTTTGGATTTATATTTTTCAGACTATTTTGTGGTTGGGGACAGTAACCAATAATGCTTTTAATGGGAAATAGGTTTTCACATCAAGTGGAAGTTCTTTTAATGTCAAATAGGTTTTATTGTGAAATATGTTATAATGTAAACTTTTTAAGGATTAAATGTGTGATGTTTTTAAAACTATGATGCTTTATTAACATTGGTGTGTGTGGATGGTCATGGTATTTGGTGAAATTATAGGTAAATGAAGGATATAAATATATCTTTGGATGATATTGAATATGATGAAGAAGATGAAAATACAAAGCAACAATTAAATGAACAAAATCTTCACCCAAGTCAATTACTCCAACAATTTGAATGGTTTTTGAAACAATTGATCAAATGAAGTAATTTTGTAGACAATACCCAATATCAAAGGGTTTTGGAATTCAAACATGAAGTTCAAGAAAGAAAAACAAGAATGAATTATGTTACTTCATGATGGTGTGTTGAAGGGCTAGAAAACATGTTTGTGCACAACTTTTGTTTTGTGCACAATATTTACTATTTTTTGTGGTACTTGGCATTGGATGAATATACATAGTGATTTACAATTCATTTATTTCAGTGTGTGTCTCGTGTTTCTATGTTATGATTATGAAGTATTCTCCAATAATTGGATCGTAAGTATTATTGAAATAACAAAAAATTACAATAGTCACTTTAATATTTTGAAGTAAGTTTATATTTGTTATGAATTAGATGGTTACATGAGGTACACATTTTGAACAGCTACCCATTTATACTTAAGTTGTTTACAAATGAATTAAAATTAAATAACTAAAAGGAATGAAATCTTCATCATGGAAATTCTACCACATGAATCATGCTGCATCAAAACCAACCTGCCAAATGAAACCAAATCAATTCAATCAAGTGCCTAATAAACATAAATGGACCACGATTTTCACTTGTATTCATCGAACATTGTAACACATAAGGTTATTGAAAATGACAAATGTGCTTCGTAAGATTATATATATGAACTAAAAGATATCTTCCAAGATAAAAGAAATGCATTATTAATTCAATGGGCCAATAATTTTTCCTTAATATTCTTGTTCACGAGGTTCTTAAAACAACATTTTTTACACACTTCCAAGGTAAAGCCCTTAAACGCGTGTACAAGTCAGATTTTTCTTTGTCCATGTCTTCTTCAACTAAAACATCAGCAGCTCTAACATCATAATTTTTTGTAATATCGTCACCTAGTATCTCATGTTATAAGTTCATTAAATTTGACATCTGAAATAGAGTACAAGTATCATTTACCTTCCATTGCCTCTATGCAACAAACATTTCAACTTCTCTACCACTTTCTCAAGCTTCACAATGGAATTTTCTTGCCCAACGACCATAACAACCAATGCTTGTTTTTCTACAATAAGATCAAACAAACATTCTCTTTGGATGTTCTTCTTCACTCTACCATTATGATGTCCATGAAAGGCTTCTTTAGCAATGTGATTACACATCTCTTCACTTGATACAAACACCTCAGTAATCACCTTTCCAAAACAAAATAAACACAAACATCATATCTGAATCAACAAAGAATCCATAAAAAGTAATTAATTGAAGCAATTATTATCTCACTTCATTAATGAAAAAATCTTTTTCAAGTTATCTTTACCAATTTTAACATCAACCCAATGAAGAATTTTAGGAAAACGTATTTTTCTTTTAGCCAACTTCTTCTTACCAAAGAAAACATGCTCCATTGTCCAAATCTATGTTACAAACAATAATAAATGTAAAAGAACTAACACTAAGAAAATTATACCATATTTAATTTTGTAAGAAACATACAAATTTACCTGCAACGCAAAGACACAACCAACAACATGACAATGTGATTTACTATGTTTCTTCCTTACAAACAATGTAGCATCACATAAACTAGAAACCAAATACTTATAAATAACACTCCCCCAGTTATACTTTCTAATCATGATAAATCATCTAATAATTTGAATAACCCAACATGGACTTTTTCAGATCTATTTGGGAAGAAAACTCACTCAACCCTAACAGTATGTATAATTTGCAAACATCAACCACTTCGCGGCCTTTCAAACGCTTTTCAAGTTCTTCATAAACATTGTGTACACTAACATCAATTGTGAAACAATCTCCTAGTATGACAATTAACATCTTTTTTAAACAACTCAAACCTTTCTCCATCAACCCTGGGCCCCAAACCTAAGTAAACATATAACTTTGTAAGTGGAATAAACACATATCTAACTTGAAATCCTCCCCTCCTCTCTAACAAGCTACTACACAATTCTCGAAGTAATGTCATACTCATTTTGACCTTCACAATAATGGACAATAGTCATGCAAAAGGATTTGACTTTTGCCCATCCATTAATAGTCTATTGACATGTGCCAAGTAATTTGTCTTGCACGAATGTCATAGATAGACCTACATATCATAGCAAATAATTGGACATGTTAAACACATAACTTCAACAAATCAAAATTAATGAAAAAATACATCATAATTTCCATTCAAACCTCTTTACCCATAATTTCCATTGCAAGGAAGTATGTGCTTTTACTACATCGCCATAAAAGAAAAATTATAGTGCCACGAAACTCGTATATATATTACTAATGCCACCAACCTCTTATTTCAAATAATGTATTCCATAGAGAACTACCAATGCAATATGATTGTGAATTTATGCTTGTCCTACATCACCATAAATAAAAAAATAACAATAAATATTGATATTAGTAGTCATTGAATCAATGGTCAGCTCATAATTGGGTTGAATCTATGCTCAGCCCGGCTTACGCACCTTGGCAACTCGATGGCGAAAACACTACGGGTGTGTTCTTTTGTAGTGATTTGGAGGAGATGATTTGGGGGAGATGATTTGAATGGATTTGAGGGTAATTTTTTTGTTATTTTTTTGAGTAGATTTGTGGGTATTTGAGAGTGGATTTGGAAGTAAAGTTTATAAGAATTAGTGTAGGATTTTATTGATGTGACAGATTTATAAAATTTGTTTAATAGATATAAATTAAATATTACCAAAATGCCCCTAGTTATTAAAGTAATATAAAATTTTTTATTAATATTATATTTAATTGTAAAAATATTTATAAAAAACCAAAATTATAAATAATTATTAAAATTTATTTTTAAAAATAAAAAAAAATTACAATGTAGTAAAATGAATTTATTTTTAAATATATTTTTGTTTGTAACACAAAAATAGTTATAATAAGAAAATATATCAGTGATATAAATAATCAATATGCGATAAAAAAAATTGTTATTAAAATTTGAACTAAAAAAAAGTAAGATGACAGAGTCAAGAAAATTTGGTGATTTTTTATTATATAAATGTTTCTTTAATAAATAATAATGTGAATTGATTGTTTAAAAAATTATTCTTGCTTATGGAGAAAAAAATTTGAATCAGAAATAAATTACAATTTGAGGAAAGTTGAAAGCATAAGTGGTTTTGGTGACAAAAACCAGAACAAGGAAACCTGTGGGCTAGGAATGCATATAAAATTAAAGTTTAATTATGTTAACTTCAAAATATCATCCTCCTTTTATTTTAGTACAAAAAATCAATTCTCGCATTGCATTTCACCCACTGCCATGGACTCTAGTGCATGCCCTGAGATGTTTCAATCCTCTCTGCATTCTCTTGCGAAGCTGCTTGAAGGAGCATGGGATGGAGTCGCATCCTCCACTCTCCTCAACAAAACTGGACAACAAAAAGAACTTCTTTCACTATCAACAAAAAGAATTACACATAATACCAATTAAACAAAATGATCTTGATCAATGTCCACCACCTTGCCTAGGCTACACAGCACAGAAATGGTCCACCAGCTTGCGAAATCTCCACCACCTGCATGCACCTTCATGTAGCTCGCTACCAATACCTCCAAGCACTGAACACCTACATCACAACAATAGGGTTAGGGGTGCTCATCTTTTTATACCTACATCGACTCCAATGCATGCAGGAGGATGATTCACTCCAGCTTGGTGTCCTTCTCCAATGTCTTCTTCTCCAACTTCGTGGACTACTTCAACAATCATGCCAAATCTGAGCAATGCCTGGCAAGCCTAAATACTACTAGATGGAACCGGATACAAGTCATGTGTCAATGGTTCCAAGTTCTGGAACCGAGTACTCGAGGTATAGAACCGGATCCACCTCCTCTGTCAATGCTTCGAACCTCTCCACCTGCGTCTCTGTCTGCATTGACTGTTGGTCGTAAGAACACACCTCCATCATGTGCGGCCTTCTCCTCAACCCCAAGCCACCATTTCGTTCCATGGGAGATGTACAGCTTTGACAGTCAGGCGAAGAAGATGATAACCACATGTTGCACCGGAGCAAGGAACACGAGTACGCTTCAACGTCGCCTGGAACCGGATAGAAGAGGCTGTAACTGAATACACCTTCGCGTGAAAGCTGGAACCGGATACGCGAGGCTGTAACCGGATACACCTCCTTCTCAGATCCTTCTCAAAGGTCGAACTGGATATGGCTTTCAGTGGAACCGAATACATTTGCTTCAAGCTTCGTCTTCTTCATCGGGTTGCCTCCTCATAATCAAGCAAGCACCTTCTTCCTCATCCCCTCTCTTCGTCTTCACAAGAACCAAACATCCTCAACCTGCAACAACGACAGAAAAGTGTGCGAGAAACATTACCTCAGGTTACCATCTCCACAGGTCTTCACTCTCGATAGAAAACTTCAACTTCAGCACACACAGTCACTCGTGCAAAGCTCCTCAGTCACACTCTCAAACTTCGTTCTCTCTATGTAAACACACAAGCATGAATTAATACACACCAAACTTATCTACCAACAAGGTCTTCTTAATGGTCTTCATGGTCAGACTTTATTTTTCAAATTGAAACACGAATCTCTCCTTTGCAGTGAATGATTGTGTCAACCAGGGAATCTCGCCACCTTACACTGCAATGAGCTTCAAAAGCAAGCTGCAGAACCCAGTCTATGCATGGCCAGGACAGTGCATCACATGGGCAACGACACTATTTACTCGTGAAAGCACAGTGCATGGCATTTTTATATTCTGCTTTTCAGTTGCTTCTTGGAATTGATTTATAAAGTTAAGAATCGAATATCGTTTCAAATGTTATGCAGGGCTGAAGATTGGGTTGTAATTCTAATAATAGTACAGGGCATTTCAGTCATTAACACGTAAATCAGTGCAAATCTTCTCCAAACAGCGAGGATGGTCTGCATAGTGCAATCCTGCAAATCAGTGTTTTTCCATCGCTGCATTTGAGCACAAGTGAACACGAAATCGTTTGAATTCATCGCTCGCAAATCCGCATGAACAGTAAAATCGGTTCATGCGAACACAGCATAAGGATCGTGGCAACCTAGCTGATAATGTCCTCCCAACAAACCACAATAACAAATTCAATTAAACAAAGTAATTTGAATCTGAATTAAAACAACACACATGGCATGAAAAAATCCTAAATAATCACTACACATACTTTGGAAATTCAAGGGAAATGTAAAACAATGCAACAAATTAAAACAACTCGACCATGATTAAGGAGTCAAACTCTACATAACTCGGTCCACTCTATGTAGGAGCTCGATATGAACACTTAAAGAGCTCGACTAGAACACTCCAATGAACTCGACAGAATCACTAAAGAGCTTGGTTGTGCACCTTATCAGGTCACCTATGCACCTTGACAACTCGATAACTTGTTGAAAGAGCTCGACCACGTTCTGAAAGAACCCGACCACAAACCTCTAGAGCTCGGCCTGCTTTAAAATTATAATTCACAGACTTTTCTCTAAGTGGAAAACAACATAAAGGACTGCAATCCACATTTACAAAACAAAATAATCACTAATGCATAAAAGAAGAAAAGATAGTGTTAAACACTTACATAACTTAAGAGGTGACCTTTATAACGTACTACAAGAACTTTCATTTTTGAGATCAGTTGTTAAGCTCCAAAATATAAATTACAAATAAGAAATTAGAAAGACAAGTTTTTGCATTTATAAAGAATGTAAAAATACAGTGGATAAGTGAAATATTTAGCATTTTAAAAAACATAATTGTATTATATTATTTCTTTAGCTACCACTAAAAATATTTTAGTCCATCTCTTTTAGTCAATTAAGTTGATCCACTTAAAAAATTAAGAAAATTTGATCACACCATTAATTTTCTCCTACCACAAACCCTAAAAAAGTAAAATTTCAATCCAAATAACAAAAGTATTTACATGGAAACAAGCTCACTTAAATATCAATGCTTATATTACTTTTTAATCGAATATTTCACAACTTTTAATATATAATTAACATTTCAAAGAATTTTTATACCCTAGAAAAGGATTCTGCAAAAAACAATACCATGTTTCGAACTTTCAAAATCGCTTACAAAATTATAAACAATTAGTAGAAATGTATGAGTCAAAATTTTTAATACAACCAAGATATATGTCAATGCCAAATAAACTAAAAATCAGATTTAACATACGTCACCTGGCTTGTACAAACAACGAAATTGCTACTCAAGTTAAAAGAACAATGAAATTGCTACTCAAGTTCAAAGGAGTAATCTGCAGATCCTTGTTAATTTGTGATGCAGCAGGCCATCTTCCATGCTTTCACAGGCACAAACTTAAAACAATTTAAGATAAGGAAAACGTTTCTTTGACAACCCAAAGTTACCAACTTTTTTACAACGACACGTGGCGTTTTTTATTGGTTAGTTTGTAATATTTTATTAAGAAGGGGCATTTTGTCATGGAGGGTATTTTTGGAAAGGCATTTGAGATTCTCTTCATTTCGCGGTTTCATTTAAGACTTCCTCTCTCTCCACCATTTTCATTTTTGTCTTCTTCGTCTCTCTCCACCATTTTCACTTTCTGTGGAGCATTGCTTTCATTCTCGCGAGTCTTCCTGTCCATTAAAAGAAATTTCGCCTTCGTGTGTTCCTGTTTTCGGGTTGGCGGCATTCTCCTCTTCTTTGTCTCTCTCCACCATTTTCACTTTGTCTGGAGCATTGCTTTCACTCTTACGAGTCTTCTTCTCCATTGAAAGAAATTTTTCACTACATTTGGAACTTGTACATGTTTTTTGTATACAAAAAATTATGATTATAAATGTTGCGTAATATGTACTGATAATATATTATATGAATAAAATTTCAATTTTTATCTAGTACCATACGTTTCTACTAGTGTTGTTCGATCATATATATTGAAACCTTTATTTTGTTATGGGTGTGCTTGGTACAAAAATTGATTCGGTAAGCGACCTTGATAGACTTGAGTGTTGGTGCCTAAAAAAAAGATCCACTTCAATTGAGTGTTGGTGCCTAAAAAACAGAATCACATCACACCTTAATTATACTACTATTTTACCTTGAATTATGGATAGTTTATAAAGAAATAAAATAAAATATGAAATATGAAACAATAACTTGAAAGTAAACTCATTTAGGAAGCTAAGAAAAATGTTATTTTTGGGAAATTAACTGCATCTAGTACAGTGGTATAAAACTAGTGGGTTGGTAGTCATTTGAAAGCTCTTTGAGTCTAGATTCTAACAAAAAAAGAATCAACTCATTTGGACTTCGGTGAAGAAAGTTATGAGTAAAACAACCAGCAAAGGTCAGAGGTGGCAAGTATGTATAAAACGTTAACTTTAAGGAATTAATTGTACCTACTCAAATGTCCAAAAATCACAAATTAGTAGTCATTGGAAAGAGTTTTGAGTCTATTTTCTAATAGTAAAAAGAATCACATCATTTGGAGGTTTGTGCGAAAAGGTATGATTAAAATAGTCAGCAAAGGTCAAAGTTGACAGCATGTTGTCTCACTCAAATTGCCTTTGGGGAGTGACGTTCTCACAGCTGGGTTCAAGACTTAGCTAACATGATCACACCAACATTGGGTCTTTCCTCCACCATGAGGTGCCCAAACCTCAGTTTTCAAGCTCTACTCACACTTAAACACTAAAAAGAAGTCTATACATTCAAGAAATATGAAAAAATTACGTAAAATGTCTTTAGCTACTTATGTGCCCACAACTGGCTCCTGCAGCACAAATTTTTGTACAAAACCATATTTTTTTTCGAGTAATCGTTTAAAAGATCATTGTAATCGATTAAAATGGCAAAAATAGCCTACACTTGATTACCAAGGCATAACTTGGGCATAAATGGTCATAGACTTCACTTACCTTGATTCAAAAACATATACGGGCTTTGACCTTTGCTGACTATTTTACTCATAACTTTTTCTCATAGACCTCGAAACAATGTGATTCTTTTTTTTATTAGAAAGTAGACTCAAAAAAATTTTGAATGACTACTAATTTGTATTTTTTGGACATCGTAGGTACAATTAATTCCTTAAAGTTAACTTTTTATATATTCCTACCACCTCTGACCTTTGCTGGTTGTTTTGCTTTTAAATTTCTCCACTGAACTCCAAATGAGTTAATTCTTTTTTTATTACAAAATGGACTCAAAAATATTTCCAATGGCTACTAATTTGTAATTTTCCCATCTAAAATAAGAAACATGAAACAATAACTTGAAAATAAACTCATTTAGGAAGCTTAGAAAAACATTGTTTTTGGGAAATTAACTGCATATAGTACAGTGGTCCAAAAATTATGGGTTGATAGTCATTTGAAAGATCTTTGAGTCTAGATTCCAAAAAAACAAGAATAAACTCATTTGGAGTTCGGTGAAGAAAGCTATGAGCAAAATAACCAGCAAAGGTCAGAGGTGGAAGGAACGTATAAAACGTTAACTTTAAGGAATTAACTGCACCTACTCAGACGTCCAAAAATCACAAATTAGTAGTCATTGGAAATAGTTTTGAGTCTATTTTCTAATAAAAAATAATCACATCATTTGGAGGTCTGTGGGAAAAGTTATGATTAAAATAGCTAGCAAAGGTCAAAGTTGACAGCATGTTATCTCACTCAAATTGCCTTTAGCTACTTATGTGCCCACAGCTAGCTCCTGCAGCACAAGTTTTTGTACAAAACCAGATCTTTGTTCATGTAATCGTTTACAAGACCCTTGTAATCGATTACAAGGTACAAAATGGCCTATACTTGTTTCAGGACTTCACCTAACTTGGTCATGACACCAACATTGGGTCTTTCCTCCACCAAGGATTGCCTAAACTAGTTTTCAGACTCTACTCACACTTAAACATTAAAAAGAACTCTAATCCATTCAAGAAATATGAAAAAAATACGTAAAATGTCTTTGGCTACTTATGTGTCCACAGTTGGGTCCTGCAGCACAAGTTTTTGTACAAAACCAGATTTTTGTTCATGTAATCGATTACAAGGGCCTTGTAATTGATTACACGAACAAAAATATGGTTTTGTACAAAATCTTGTGCTGCAGGAACCAGCTGTGGGCACATAAGTAGCCAAAGACAATTTGAGTGAGATAATATGTTGTCGTCAACTTTGACCTTTGCTGGCTATTTTAATGATAATTTTTTCCACTGACCTCCAAATGATGTGATTCTTTTTTATTAGAAACTAGACTCAAAAAGCTTTCCATTGACTACTAATTTGTAATTTTTTTACATTTGAGTAGGTAAGTTTATTCCTTAAAGTTAACGCTTTATATATTCTTGTCAACTCTGATCTTTGCTGGTTGTTTTGCTCTTAACTTTCTCCACCGAACTCCAAATGAGTTTATTCTTGTTTTGTTGGAATCTAGATTCAAAGAGCTTTCAAATGACTACCAACCCATAATTTTTAGACCACTGTACTAGATCCAGTTAATTTTCCAAAAACAACATTTTTCTAAGCTTCCTAAATGAGTTTAGTTTCAAGTTATTGTTTCATGTTTCTTTTTTTAGATGGGTGAGTGAGTTTAATAGTCATGGGTGGTGTTTAGTGCACCAATGCAAACCTTAGGTCATTGAATTGTTGAGAAAAATGTCATTTAGGTGCTTTCATGTAAGTTAGATGAGGTCCATGAGCATTGTGGCCATTTTCTGCCTTGGTAATCGATTGCAAGGGTATTGTAATTGATTACTAGAGGCCAAAGGACCATTTGTACAAAATTTTCAACTATTCGTTGTCCAGCTAAATAGTGTCTTTGCAATTAACTTCCTCTCTGGTGCGGAGTCAATCTTCCATTCAAATCACCAATATATGTTTTGAAAGAATGACACACATTCAACCGCATGAAAAATAAATCAATGAGCAAAGGGTAAAATGGAAATGGGTACATTGAAAATGCTAAAGGGTAAATCAAAATGGAGTAAGTGTAAAGGAGAAAGGGAAAAGGGGATATGGGAAAGGAGAAATGGACAATGCAAAGGGGAAAGGGAACAACTTCTCACTGGAGTTTTCCATTGCTTTAGCGGAGTCTCACTGGATTGTCTCGTCGGAGAAAATGACCTTTTATGCTTGCTTCATGAGAGAGAAAGGAAAGGAACCACACATGTTGTGAGAAAGAGCATGTGTACAAAATGAAAATGAAAGTAGAGAGTAGAGAGAGAATGAAAACGAAAATAAGAGAGATATTTTTGGAAACCAATTTCCAGCCTTATGCCAACCTTTTTTAAAAATTATTTTAAATGATCCAATAGCATTTTTACACATGTCTTTTGTTAAAAAGTTGTCAAAATGTTGTTAACAATTCGCTGTTAATGGGATCCTTAAGATAAAGGATGATATTTTAACAACATTCTTTTAATAACTTTTTTTACAACAGGACACATGTCACCATTTCATTCATCTTGTTGAATTTATTTTATAAAAAAAATATTTGAAACGAACCAATTATAAATTATTATGTATGCATTATTAAAAAGTTGTCAAAAGAAAAAGTTATTAAAGAAAAACAAAGTTTGAATCATATTAGACGAAGCAGTACAAAACACACAAAAATCATCAACTAATTTGTTCTCAAAACATTTGTAACCCTTACCCATACCAGTCTCAGAGAAGCACAATGTCATCTCACCTTTTCAATTGTGGTGTGAAAGTATTATTATCGTTTTGTAAATTTGGCGGCTCACTGAACGTAGTCTTTTACGCATCACGGAAGACATGTCATACAATCATTCTATCCGTCATTTGTTTTTACAGAGACGAAGCTATTAACCATCGTTACCGAAAAATTGACTTACGAAACAAATATTACAATGAGATAGAGAAGTGAGTTTTGTTTGCGAAAAGAGAGTAGTTAATGAATGTTGTACAAAACGAAGGTGGGAGTCCCTAACATAGAGAAAAACTCATAGAATTACATTTAGAACTACAGAAGAAAATTAAGAACTGGGGAGAATGGTGGCGCGCATCATCTCCTTGAACTCGTAGAAATCAACGCGCCCATCGTGGTTGGTATCAACAGACCCAATCATGCGGTGGACATTGTCTATCATGTTGCCTTCCACCAGGCCCAGTTTGCCGAGGACCACCTGAAGCTCCCTGGCGGAGATGTACCCGTCGCCGTTCTCGTCGAACACCTTGAAGGCCTCCCAGAGGTCCGACTCCTGCTGCTCCTCTTCTTCGCTTTGGACGAACCCGAAGTAGGTGTCGCCCAGGCTCTCGTGCAGGCTCACGAAGTCGTCGTAGGTCAGGCCCTCGTTCCCGGGGCGGATGTACGACTGCGTCATGGTCTCCAGCTCCTCCATGTCCGCGTCCAGGCCCAGGAGGCTCAGCGCCTGGCTGATCTCGCTCACCGTGATCATGCAGTCGCCGTTCTTGTCGAACATGTCGAAGATGCGGCGGAGTCGGAGCGAGTTCAGGCTCTTGCACCGAAGGCGGAAGGAGGGCGAGGGCGCGGCGAGGGAGATCTTCTCCGGTCCCATTACCACCCTGCGGAGTGGCTGCGCGTGGAGGAGAGTTATTGGGATTCGTAATTGAGGTAAAGAAGTGGTTTTTCGTTGGGTTAATGGATCATGGATTCGTGTTTGTTCGTTAAAATTAACGTTGCTCTGTGTTCTGGTTTGTTGTATAGGGATGTTCCTTAATTATATGAGATAACGCGCGTTCCTTGGCCCGCCAAACGGGACTCTTCCTTCCTTTCCGTTCTTCACGACCTTTTCTCCACACCTTATTTATTCCATTGCTTCTGTTTATAGTAACTTCATTCTATTATTCTTTCTTTTTCATGCATGCACTTTCATCATTTTATTTTTTATTTATGAAAAAAAAAATTCCCTTTTTGTTATTTAAGAACGTGTCAAAGAGTTCTTGCATAAATTTGTCATTTTTGTCTTGATAAATTAGTAGTGGTATTATATAGACTAGAAAAATAATAAAATAAATGAATAAAAAGAGAAACTCAAGGGGGTGATATTAAAAACGATGGCTTTAATATTGGTCATAGTTGACTTTGATAAGGCCACTTGAGTTTGTTTTTCTTTATCTAGATGAAACGAAAGGCTTGAGTTGAGTTAGGTTTTTGAAAATGAGTCATTGACTTGACCTAAAGTCATCAATCACGTTGTTGGTCGAGTTCATCATCTAAAACATTTATTGAATTCATATGCCATATTTGAATTCTCACTTATCTTATTTATACTAAAGGATGTATTCGTTGTATCAAGAATGGGTAAAGGTGGATCAAAAACAGCCCAAAAGTTGGCCCATTCTCATCAACAACTCCTAACTAATCCAAGAATATGACAAGTTATAAACTTTATAGGAAAATTACAATAAAAATATATATTTATAAAATAAAATTAATTTAGGTAAAATTTTAAATAAAATTTTCAATAAAATATGTGTATATATATTAACTTTTACCCGAATGAATAAAAAAATTATTTTTTAAAAAAAATTATCCAAACATGAAGGTCGGTAACAGGCAAGTGGGATTCTATGACTTTCATATTACATGAAAGCAAGAGACATCGATAATGAATAATTTATTATGGTTATAGGTTTTTAATCAAACGGCAGAGGATGGTGTTTTTTGATTGATGCCTTTGCTCTTCGTATGATTCCATTGGCATCCCATAAACTAAGCCTTCATTGATTCTAAATGCCAACTGTTTCCAATAATCTATCAATAATCTAATAGGTGTAAGGTGTATCCTTACTTAGTGTTGGGATAGGAAGTTTGATATATTTTAGGAGATTTAAATTTATTAAATTTGATTGATTTTCATGTTTGATTTTCTAAATATTTTATTTAAATAAATCAATTTAAATTTATTAAATTTTAATGTTTTCTCTTTTGATAAAATATTTTAATGGTGATCAAAACAACTATTTTCTAGTTAAAAAATCTTGACTTACATCTATTCAAAAACAGTTTTATTGAAGTCGATAAAAACAAAGAAAAAGAACTTAGTTGCAATCGGTTAATTAGAAAATAGCACTTACAATGTTGGTCAAGAAAATCATTATTAATATTGGTTGATAAATAATCTTGATCTATGTCATGATCAACTCTAATTGAAAAACAATCCCTATTTACATCAATCGAAAATCAGTTTTAATTAACGTTAAGCGAAAAAAAAAATATTATGCATCAACAGAAAAACAGCAATGATGCTAACAAATAAAACATCAGTTACATTAGTTTAGAACTAAGACTGACCTATAAGACAAAATAAAAATCTTAACAATGAGAATTAAAATTAGTCACAATCAATTTCAATCTACCTTTGTGAAAAAAAAAATGTTGAATTTGACAGTGTTGCGATCTTAACCTCACCAACAATATTTCAACTAAAGTTGAAATGATAATGTTTCAACCAAAACAAGATTCCAAAGCTCATACAACGGACTCAACTGAAACTAAATGCTCATGTCCAGGAACTTCCCCCCATAGACCTTTAGCTAGAACAAGCACCATCATTGGTTTTTTTACAACTTTGTTGATAATGGTACATGGGTGGTCTCCAAATACCTAAACAAGTGTTGATGACCCCTTTTTTCTTGGTCTAGTGAAAGGCACCTGGATTAAAATGCATATTGAGGAATTAATTAACCGTCTGGTCAGCTATAGACTGAACGATCAATCATAACTCAAATCACTTAATAAGTTACTATTAAACTCGGTCGACTACCATGTAAAATTAGTCAATTATGATTCAGAACAAATTAATTTTAATGTTGATCAATTTAAGAGTAAAGTATGATTATTCGCAATTCAATTGAAATTAGACTAACTTTAATGAAAAATTCATTTCGAAACTTATAAACAAAGCTTTGAAGTAAGAAAATGAGTTACATTCATTTACTCTTACTTTGGCATTAATTGCCAACTATTGAGTTAACTTTGAAATTAGAATATCTTTTGCAACTTGAGTCTAAAAAGTTAAAGTTCACACTGATGTATAAGATGAATCTATTTAAGAATTATCAGTGAAGAATCTCTCCTTCAGGCGTCAGCACTTAAATATGAGTGATGCTTTTACTCAATGAAGTATGACACATGATATTAACTCAAACCCTTCATTGGTAACTCAATTTTGACGTGCCCTGTATCTCATTTTTGTTCTCTTGTGCCTATTTATACAATTTAAAGTGTATCAGGAAAACTGAAGCCAAGCTTGATCTGGTTATTCTAAAGGGAAATTTTATAATATCGAATCACATGCAAAAGCAAGATTGCAGACCTCTTTCATTCAAGAACATTTTCCCTTTTTTCATGATCTCTATTCAAAGAACAGAATTAACAAGCACAACATATAAATAGTACTCCAGGAAACAGTGTTCTCAAAACTCACAAAACTGAAACCAACTTCCAAGAGAGAAGCATAAAACTAAAAATTAACATGTATACAAATGTATGTAACTATTATTTATGTAACACTCCTCATAGTGACAAACTATAGTCTGAACTATCAATACGACCACATATGTGTATATATATAACCTAGGAATCTGCTCATAACTTGGCCTTACTCTTGCAATTTTGGTTTGTAATCTTGAAGTCAGGAACACTAACAGTGAATTGGCAATAGGACTTTGCAACGATATGTTTTTTGATGAATCCGAGGAAGGTAACTCTTCCAGGAATCCTAGTAACGGTGTCCATAGAGATATCTCCTCCAATTACATCCCCGAGAAAACTGGTCAAGTTGGAAGCTAGTTCATCTGCCTGAAGTGTGAGTCTGCATGGAAGTATTGCAGACCCCCTTGAAGGAATCAAACCAGGGTATATGTCTGTCTCTCCAACCTCTTTTCCCTTATACAGCAACACACTCTTTCCCCCATCATGCTTGAAACTAGCACGGTTTCTGTTCTCAACCTGGACCTTGAGATCAAGAGTGACATTGATCTTTATGTCAATGGCAGGAAATGAGACACGGGGACTTATACCCTCCAAAGTGGCAGACACAAGCTGAGTCCTTGGCTCTTTGGTCTTGAACAAGGTAAAGGCCAAGATGATTGCCACAATCACTACCACAATCAGCAGTAACAGCACTGCCCCAGTGACCATTACACAAACTCTTCTCCTCTTTAGCTTTTTCTGTGAAATCACCACCACTTGCTCCTGCTCCTGGTTCTTTTGAGCTTCTGTCATGATCTCTTCTTGTTTTGGTGCTGATTCAGACATTGTGGTGACCCAACAGAGGTTGCACAACACAGGCAAGTGGGAAGATTAGATCTAGAAATGGGATTTTGTTGGCCATGAATGGCCTATATATGAGTTCCAACCACAATAATAATAGTGTACTAATTACTATATCTTAAGGTAGTTGGAAGTTGTGGGGGTCCAATGATGTTAATGCTTAGTATTAATTAGCAGTATGAAGAATTGCAGACTCAACTTAATGCCCGGTAAGCCATGCCGTGTCCCAACTGTCAAAAGAGTTTTTTTTTTCTTTGATAACTACAGTAACAGTCTCTTCTATGTATATCAAAATCTGAAAATTTTCAACTTTAGATTATGTTTTATGATTAGAATTTAACATATTCGAATCTAAGCATTTAAGCATTGTTCAAAATAATACACTTAAAAAAAGAAAACTTTTAAGTATTCTTGGTATGCAGAGTTTTCTTCACTAAGCATTTGATATGAACCTTTAGTATTTATTATTGAAATAACATTCTAATTTTAATCAGAGAATAATATTGAAAGTATCTAAGAAAATTGTATTTAAATTAGCAGTACTGTATATAGGTCAGCTTGCAATGAGCGTATTCGATTTAGGTTAGATCTACTGTAACTATGAGTATGGAGACTGCTGACTTTTAAATATGAAAAATAGCATAAGTATTTAAAATTTTTCAAAAAGTATAATCAAATATATAAATAAGTATTTTGGACATTTTTTTCTTAAATTATTTTTACACTTTTATCACTCTACTTTCTGACTCTTTTAATTAATCCACTAGAATCGATAAATTAGTTAATTTAATCAATGTTCTTAAATTCCTTATATAGAGAATTTAATCAATCTTGAATTCTAAGATTGTTGAGACTGGTGGTCTGATTATCTTCACTCAATTAATGGGTTATATGTGGAAAGGCTAATACTTATATAAATTATTTTATTATTTTTGGGATGATCATCAATATAAGGACAGAGGTGGTGACAAAAAGAAAAACACGTACTTTAGTAGGTAGTTTGTTCAAATCTTATTTCCCAAAAAGGTATGGTTGAAGTATAATATAATTACTTTGATGTTGAGGTAAAATATCTCTCTTTTTTCATTGTTTGGTAAAATGTATTTACATCACTTCCACTGCATCATTTTTTAATATTTTTCTAACAAAAATATTCTGTCACGTATGTCAAAGTGGGAGAACATCGATTAAAAGAATGAAAAAAAAAAAAAGAAAGATATTTCCCAAGAGTGTATCTGAGATTGAGAGAACCTCTGCAGAGGTGAGTGTTTGAAAGATTACAGAATTGAGATTGAGAGAACCTAACATTGAAATCAAGCTGAAAATATTGCCTTGGAGAAACACTTGTTGTCCTCAATTGTTTTGTTGGTAATATTGAGGGTGAAATCACAAGATGTGGTGGAAGCCACATGGAATTTGATAAAGCCTAAGACTTTGACCATGCCAAACATTCTCACCAAGGTGCTGAGGGGCATTGAACCTGATGTAATGTCTTTGGTGGCTCCATTGCTGGAGGCCAAACGGTCAGCCATAATAGTGAGTGTCAAGTTCATTCCCTTGGTCTCACCCCCTGATATCTCTCCATCGGGTATAAGGCCTTCTCCAATCAATATCCCCTTATATTTGAGTTGTGCAGAGCTATTGTTGTACTTAAATCCAAATTTATTTCTGTTTTCAACTGAAACACCCACATCCAGAGTCACATTCACATTCACACTCATGCTAAAAAAGTCCATGCCAAGGTTCATGTCCGCAATCTTTATGGTGTCCACTCTGCTAACAGGCTCGTGTGGTCTGAACACTGTAAATGCTAAGAGCACCATTACCAAAAAAACTGCAATCACTAAGCATAATGTTACCACCAAGCACATGGTCACTCTGCCTTTGCTGCCAGATCCTTTCATTCTGCCTTTTTCCTTCTTACACCAAAGTGGATCTACATCATCATGCAAATCATCTATCAATTATACTTGTTGAAAGTTTAGAATTATTTCAAGTGTATGAAACTTAAGAACAGTCATTTCTGCCTCAAATGCATATTGAGAAATCCTTGTACCAATTTATTTGTTCATCTGTCAATCTATACGCACATAAATATATAAGGGCATGATAAACTATATACTGATCAAGTTCAAGTGAGAATAGATATGTGTATATTCAAATTCAAAATAGTACTAAGCATTAATATCAGTATTCATATTTTTGGTTTCTCTTGGAATCGGAGGATGAGATGCCCTTGTAATTATAATATATATTTTGGGAAAGTCTCAATCACCCAGATCTAACTTTCAATAACCCACTCTGTTATTATGTTGTCTATTAAGAACATGCAAGATTTCTTGATATATTTCGCGTGTGGCTTGATGAACAAGAGGCCTAGGATAAAACTGTTGAGAACTTGATTTCTTCAGTGACTCACCATTTTGTTTTCTGTCCTATCTATTATCACTTTACTTGATTTCCTGGTTTAAGAACCTGTAGAAATCTCTATTTTTCTTATTATGTCTTTGCTTGTCTGTTTCCCTCCTTGTCTATAAAGTTTCATTGAAAGGAGAAGATACAGTGATTCATGATTAACGAATTTGCAATTTAAAAATTAAAATAATCTTCTTGAATAAAAAAGAGACATTGGAAATTACGTTATCTGTATAAAAATATGATATGATAGTTAACAACTCGATAACACAAGCACATTATAATCATTAAATACAGTACTATATTATACCAAAAGTTAAGAGTTTCGGTTTATTGAGCATTTGGCTTACCTGGACAGCAAATGTTTGTGAGAAAGTTCAGTGGTCAAAAGCACCTCTTATCTTTTCTTCTCCAACCAACAAACTGTATTTGAAATTAAACATTATGTTATACATCAAACAACATATTTGTGCATTTGTGTGTCTGAGTGTCTACACACACAAGTCAAACAGAAAATAATGATTTTGACACAGGTGATTTCTAAAATAAAAAAGTAAAAAAGATAACATACTCCTGGTTTGTTTATGCATCAGGGGTTATTATGATTAACACCAATGACCAATCAATACAAGCAAAGATTTGAATTTCGGAGGAGGAAATTACCTACCTTTTCCAATTAATGAAGCAAACCATGAATCTGAAAATGATGCCATTACTTGCCCCCAATAAAATTATACGGGGATTACCCCCGCATTGATTCATACACATGTGATGCAGGTTTTGATAACATGAAACATAATTGCTTCCAACACGTTTTGATACTATTATCTTTCGTGTTCATTATAATTGTGTTCCGTGTCCGTGATTCACGACACGGAAAACCAAATTCTTGATGTGTATTCCAAACACGATCATGTGGCATTATGAAAAAATGAATACAAAAATGGAAGGCAAAGAAAAAGGAAAACTATATGATTGCAACAATTATGTAACATGCAAACGTTGTCAATGTAAGTACCTGTTGATTGGTTCTTGAAAGGAAGAGGGCCCTCTCACAAACGTTCAGACCTCTCTAATTGCAATTCAACAGAAATTGCAAGATTTGAATATGAAACTTGGCAAAACCGCTCCTTCAGAGGTGCGGTTTGCCAATTGCTTCAACAAAGCTATTATTGGCTGGCTAGAGAGAAACAATTCAATTTAACCAATAACAGATAAAATGTAGTTATCAACATGTGAGTTGGCATTTTCTATTCTAGTCTATGCCATCATTATAAAAAAATTGCACTTAGGCTTAAAACATCAATGTTATGTTTCTGTTTTGTAGGAAATGCATGGACAAAGAAACCACACAATCCTTTGCTTTAATTATTTTTAATGTAAAAGGAGATATAAAAAAAATTGTATAATTTAAAACACAATTTATACTTTAAGGTTTGAACTAAAAAGGTTCCATAAATATCAATTTCAGTCAAATTCATATCTCTATTACAGTGTATTCTTTTATTTGATTTACATTATTTTATCTTTAAGTTGTAAACTCTGCACCTATTTCCTTTAGTGAATGTTATATTCAGAACAATACTATTGCTTTAGAATATTTATCTTTTTTTATCATTTTTAATTGACATAAAAAAAATAATTTACGTGCATTAAAAAAACAATTTTTGCAAACCTAAGAAAAAGCACTAAAAAAATGACTCGTGTAACACGGGTTTGAAACTGTTAGTAGGTGATGGAAGTTACTAACCGTTGGTAATTTACAGGATTTTAAAACCATAGGAAAGTTATAGGATTACCAAACCACATAAATTTTTGCTTTTCCAGGATTACTCAAAAGTGCCGATAATTTATTAGCGACACTAATTTTATCTGGAGAAAGTCAGATTGGTAGTAACGTATTTAACGGAGATTAAAACTCCAAAAACATTAAATAAAACCCTATTAAAATCAATTTTTGTTGTAGTGAAATAATATAATTCTAATATTTTTCTATTCTTTACTAAATACTCACTATTATTATTATTATTCAAAAGTTTTTACACACTTAATCAATTTTTTTTTTCTGCGATTAAACTGCGCTTAAGTTTTCACATTTAAATAAGATTTTAGAGTGGATGAGTCCACTTACTTGAAATGGACATTTCATTCTTTAATATATATATATATATATTATCTTTCGATAAAAACAACAAACCCGTTTCTAATTTGTATATTTCATTTCAGTACGATATAAAAAAACATTACAATATTAGTAAAAAACTTTAATCATGTTATCAAAAGTTTATTTGTAAGATTCCAATTATATAGTATTAAACTATTAAAAAACTATCACACATTTAATATAATAAAATAACTAACATGACTAGAAAATAAAGTCTCATTATAAATATACAAAACATAATTACAAAGATCATTTTATATATATACAAAACAATTAGCACAAAATTACATATGTATTGGGAGGACCAGACGTGAGAGGACCAGACGGTAGAAGATCCCCATTGAAGAGGATACAACCCGGTGTCCCATTACGGATGATCGGCCGTAATTCTCGGCTTAGGATCGTAATTCTCGATTTAGGACAGAATTAAGGTAAGACGTAATTAGGATTATTGGATCAGGTATTGGGTCGTGATTAAGATTCTACTAATCATAAGCCCGTGATAAAAACTATAAATACAGGTCAAAGATATGAGGTAGGTGATTCACATTTATTACTGTTCTTGATTTACTGAGTGAACTGTGCACTTACTCGAGCGTCGGAGAACCTTTAGCAGGTATAGGGATGACAACGGGTCGGGTCGGGCACGGATAGTATGATACCCGAACCCGACCCGCATATAAAAATTCGTACCCGTACCCGCCCCATTACCCGCCGAATACCCGCATAAAAAAAATCCGCGCATAAAAAAACCCGCAGATTTTTTCAACCCGTGGGTACCCGTTAGATACTCGTTTTCAACCCACAAATATTTAATGAATAAATAAATAAAAATAAAATATAAATTTAAGCTAATAACAGTACTAAATAAAAATATTTCTTATGGATAAATTCAAGTTAATTGAAAAACTAAATTAAACTAAAAAGTAATAATAATACTAAAATTAATCAAATTAACAAATTAAAGACTAAGCCTAAAAGTAACAGACATTCAAGACTCATAATGGAACAAAATCATAAATTTAAATTATAAAAAATATCAAATTTTAAGAAAATTAAAACACGGGAACGGTTAGCATTCTTTAATAATTCAATTCAAATCTTCTCTATTTCATTGTTAAACCTTTGCAACAGTAACAGAAAGAAACATAGAGAATGGGTTATCAGAAGCAAGCGAAAGGCGAGAAAGATGAAGGTGAAATCCTTGTGTTCGTCCTCCGCGTCTTTCACCGCGAGAAGAAACTTCCCAGCATCGTAGACCGCTGCCGCCATGAGCCACTACCACAGGAACACCAATCCCACCGAACCACCACCGTGGGCAACCACCGTTCATCATGGGGACCATCGACGGCCGCAGCTCCAAGCTTCACTTTTCCTCTCCTTTTCGCACAAGAGAAATAGATCTCTCCTTCGAGCTCGAAGCTACCACCACCGTCGGAACCGTTCGCCGTCACCTCCACCGAACCAGCCGTCATTCACCGCCTGACGCAGCGCCAACCAATCTCCTCCCCTCTTCATCTTCTATCGCTATTTCCCTTGCTTATATTATGGGGTTGTTATGTGTGTGGGTGAGATTTGGTGAGGGTGTTGTTCTGTGCGTATTTTGCATTGTGCGTGTGTGTTTTGTATTGTGCGTTTGATGCATCGCCGAAGGAACGGAACAAGCTGGGTGAGGGATGAAGGGATCGGTGAAGCTTGGGAATGTAAGGTTTAGGTTTTTTGTTTAAAAGTTTCCCCATGTGTGGATGGGATTTCGTAGATCTGGTTCACCCAACGGCGGCACAATAAGATAGAATAAAAAGTTCATAGAGTTAAACCTAATAATAACCCTAAGGATAATATGATCATTTCAACTTATTTACGGGTAACGGGTACCTGCGGGACGGATACTATGATACCCGAACCTGACCCGTTAAAAAGCTGGTATTAAATTACCCGCTACCCACGGATATCAACTACCCGCAACAGATTTTATCCGCAGATACCCGCGGGCACGAGTTTTTTTTCCATCCCTAGGCAAGTACCCGACCAGACGGTATTCATTCAGAGAGGAGCTGGAAGTCAGACCGGACGATACTCACACGAAGAAGACAGGAGCTAGAACCACACGTCCTAGAAGACAAATTATGAAGGTATCGATGGTAGCTCGACTCCACAACTGAAACAATATACATAGAACTAGTCTAGAGAAGATTAAATGTATGTTGTCTCTTCATCCAAAACCTACTCCATGGACACCTTATCATCCTCTACTCACACCAATCGAATGATCATAGTCAAGACATCTAGAATACCAACAAAATACAAAGAAAAGAATAAGCTAATATAAACAAAAATAACTCAATATAATTAAATTCTAACATATATCAAATTTTAACCTAAGAACTTTACACATGCTAGAATCACACCACAAACATAGACATAACCCATCTGGTTATAATATGAATGTCGAGTTATGGCAGTTCATGCACTTGTAGTGGTGAAACAATTGACCCACCCTAGACTACCACACAAGGTTAGTCTGTTAACCAACACCTTAGGTCAAGGTAAAACCCTTCCTACTACTCTCACTACATGTCTCACCCCTCTCTATGTGAGAATGGATGACCATTAGAGTATCAAGATGAACTCCAATACTAAGCTCCCTATATTCATACTTACAACACTTTGATACAATCATTAAAAATCCTCCTTAGGACTCTTACGCACCTCATTCCATTCAAACATAAGTTCTAAACATTTCCATAGATCATACAACAAACTAGTATATCTTTTAAAAACCATACACATAAGTAAAAGGATTTAAAAACACTTAAGAACACAGACCCACTCACATAGCTAACAACCTTTACTCACACAGCTAGAGGCAAAACAACAAACATCTTAAGCTAAGTGAGCTGGTTCACTTAACCTCTATAACTCTTTGTCAAAACCTCCAAATACTCACCCAGCGAGCTCCAAAACAGAAAGCTCCCCAAGTTGAGTGTACTGGCTTGCCCAACCTCTGGAACCCAATGCCAGAATTCCTCTAAACTCGCCCAACTAGCACATTTTCCCGCCTAGTCGGATTGTATAACTCCACAACACTAAAACTGCAAAATTAGCACTCTTAACCCACCAATTACTTATTTTAATCATTTTTACCAACTTCTAACACTTCTAGATTTGATTATAAACTATTGGTTTAATCATTCTAATAGTCCCTATTTTCGGTTATTTTTTTCAAATAGGTCCCTCATTTTTTTCTTTTTCTCAATTGGGTCCCTATTTTTAAAAATTGAAGCAATTAGGTCACTGTCATTAGTTCCATACTAACACCGTTAAAAAGGGTGACACGTGTCAGCTCGTGAATTTTTTGAATTTTTTAAATATTTTTTTATTTATTTTTAAAAAAAATTGCCACGTGTCAAGTTGACATTGAGTCACTTGGCAATGACAATGTAAAGTGGCACTGATAGTGCCACGTGTCACTATCAGACCACGTGTCATTAGATTTGTCTCAATCTGGTCCCTATATTTTTAATTTGTCTCAATTTGGTCCCTGTATTCTTATTTTGTCTTAATTTAGTCCTATTTTTTAAAAAAACTAAACAATTTTGTTTCTCACCAAGTTCAAACAAAATTTTATTTGTATATAAATCTTTACAAAGAAATTTATACAAATTAATTTTTTTATTAGAAAAATAAAAAAATTACAAACTAACATATGACACATTTTTATTTATATAGTAGTAAAGAAATCATTTAACCTAAATAATATGAATAAGTAACCTATAAAACTTAACATCTCAATAATAAATATTTTTGTGAAGGTAATCTACACAACTATAGTCTCAATACTTCCTCAACAATTTATAAAAAGTTTCTAGAGTTAAATATTTCAATTTGAAATA
This sequence comes from Vigna mungo, assembly GCA_036885675.1. NCBI lineage: Eukaryota > Viridiplantae > Streptophyta > Magnoliopsida > Fabales > Fabaceae > Vigna > Vigna mungo. The sequence goes on from CP144695.1 coordinate 2,963,744, forward strand.
CATCATTACAAATAATTTGCTTAACAGAAACAAATTTAAAGACAAAAATTTGAAAAATGTACATACCGTATTTTATTTGGGAAGGAACACATTTTTTTATTCTAAAAAAATTAGGACTAAATTGAGACAAAATAAAAATACAAGGACCAAATTGGAACAAAATAAAAATACAGGGACCAAATTAAAACAAACGCAATGACACGTGGTTTGACAGTGACACGTGGCATTGTCAGTGCCACCTCACACTGTCACTGCTACGTGGCACAATGTCAACTTGACACGTGGCAAATTTTATTTTTAGAAGAAAAAAAAAATAAAAATTAAAAAAAAAATTAAAAATATATTTAAAAAAATTCAGAAAAATCACGAATTGACACGTGTCACCCTTTTTAACGGTGTTAGTACGAAACTAATGATAGTGACCTAATTGCTTCAATTTTTCAAAAATAGGGACCCAATTGAGAAAAAGAAAAAAATGAGGGACCTAATTGAAAAAAGTCACCAAAAATAGGGATTATCAGAATGATTAAACCTAAATTATTTTAGACTTAAATAAAAATGTATAACCTATCTTAAACTAATAATCAATTGTTTACAATAATGCATCCCCTTAAAAGCAACTAAATTCTCAACTTAGAGACTAAAATTGAAATCTACATGTTCTAGCTCATTTTTAAGTAGTTTAAGGACTTTAACAAATTATAAATGACTTATCAATAACCTTTAAACTGACTAATTTGATCCAAAACCTATAACTCAAAATATCACCACTCCAAACCCCCAAAAATGTTCTTAAAACCAACTAAACCATCCCCAAAGTATTACTACCTCTTTTTTAAAATAGATTTCAACCACTTCACAACTCTAACAACCCTTAAATCACATCTAAACAAATTTTAAGACTTCATCTCATATTTATAGCCCTTAACTCAAGAACTCAAACACCAAAACTATAAAATTAACCAATAACAATTACAACTCAACCTAATCAATACCCTTCCACATTAAACCAAATTCAACACCATCAAACACCTCAACAACACAATTTATCATACAATTAGAGTTTCACACAAAATCATTCAACATCAACAATCATCATGTGATCAAATTCACTTACTCAACAACAATAATTCACATTGCTAACATTTTAATAATAAACATCCAATATCTACAACTACACATCTTAAGCAATGTCAATTCATGCTTTTTAAAATTTACCAAGAACAAAATCTAGCTTACTTTACCTTAAGGAGAACTATTACAGTTCCAATAACGTTTGACCATTGCTTCAGACACAAGGAACTCTAAAAACGCCTAAAAAAATATTTAATTATCCTAACCGTTACAAACATGAACTAAAACTGTAATTATATTTTTATTACACTAAAAACGAAATATTAATACTTAATATATCAAACCAACTATTTATTTATCGATTTGATTTGTTTAGAAAGATACGTAGAAAACCTTTTATTATGAAAAGTCGAAATGTAATATTTTTTTAATAAATATGTTATTTTTCTCATTTTTATTTTTTAATTTTGTAATTATAATTCTGTAAACTTTTTTTAGTTTACATAAATAATTAAAAAATGATATAGGACCAATAAATTACAATATCCAGCTAAAGGGGAGTTATTAAGATTATTTTTATTGTATTTTATATGTATAACTCAGCGATGTTCTTCTGCTCTTGGTTATGCTTTCATTTTAAGAAGACCAAGAGTGGTAGGAAGTTTTATTTTAATTTTAAAAATGTTTCGTCTGTCTCAATTATTTTCTCTTTTCAATTTGACTGACTAGTAAGATTTTATTTTCCTTTTACATTAATATAAATCATGTCATATAAAAGAAGTGCCACCAGTTTATGTTTACATACTTTTATTCCATTTTAACTTTAGTTTTTTTCATTCAAAACTACATGACTAAAATAAATTAGGTTAAAACATTTAAACGTTATTATTTTCGTAAGGAGAATTTTAACATTATCATTTATCTATCTCTGTACAATTTTAACATCGTTAATTTGTTTGAAATTAACACTTATAAAAACTCAATTGAGAAGGTTTAAAAAAACGAAATCAAATTGAGAATACTTTATGAAAATAGAGACGTCTAAATGATTTTAAACAAAAATTAAAAATATATATATGACACTCAAATGAATAGTTTGTAAGTAAAAGTAAAATAAAAAAGGTTATATATTAAACATATTTTAACCAAAATATCTAATTTATGGACAGTAAAAATTAATCAAGCAAAGAAGGTAAGAGACATATATTTCTTAAGAAATTATTCTTCCCCTAGAAATGTTAACCGATCAATTATATAAAAGACCAAATTGTTTAATAAACTAAACTAAATTAATTTTTTAAAAATAAAATTATTTCTAAATAGAATTGAATAATAACTAATTATTAAAACACCCTGGGTGAACGTGAGTTTAAAAATTTGAGTGTGAAGTAGGTATATTTATTAACCCTGTTCAAAAGGGGACCAAAATCACAATACAAAAAAGAATAGACAATACCGTCCCACTGCATACGACCCTTTTATTTTTTTGCGGCCAGAATGAGAGCAGCAGGAACTAACAACTAATACCTAACACCAACAGTAGACTAATCGAGCAGCATGGAGGAGTGGAACGATGAAGTGCGCGAAGAGGTTCTGAAGAGGCTAAAGCTTTGGCAGCAATGCAGCAAGAAACCCGCAGCGGCACTCGTAACGGAACTGGTGGAACACTTGAACACTCTAGGCATTGCGCTTCCCAGTCCCGAGCTAGGGGAACTATTAGTCTCACAGATATGCTTCGACAACAACCACCCTTGGATGTGGAAGTTCACTCACCACGCTCTCTCCTCGCGCCTCCTCTTCCCTCTTCAAATACTCTCTCTTCTCGCTTCCAACGCCATCCCTCACCGCCACTCTCACCCTCACTCTTTCGCTCTCTTTCTTCCTCTCCTATCGCAATACGCCTTCTCCTTTCACCCTACGCCGTCTCTCTCCTGCAACCGCAAGTAACAAACCCTAATCTCACTCTCGCTCTCGTTACTCAATCTATTGGTTTCACTTAATTGCTTAATCGCGTTTCTCTTGTGCAGGATTGTCAGTTCTGTGGACTCCGCGCTTCGGATTTCAGAAACCTATAAGGTTCGCGATCTGGAGATAGGGCACGTCTTCGTGCTGTTCTTTTACGAGATTGTGATTTCGCTGCTCGATTGTATGCTGATCGATTGGGGATTTCAAGTGACGTTTAGTGAGAAATCGAGTTTGGTTGCTGCAGGTAAGGGTGAGGATTGTATGGACATTGATCGTAATGTGACGCAGAGTTTTGAGAAGAGTGAGTACCGTGAAAAGATAAGGAAGCGGAATTCATTCACCGCCTTAGAGGTATTGGAACGACTAACCGAAAGCAGAAAGGCTACTATTCTGCTGCAGTCTGTTCTCTTGAACATGTATTGTCTCCTACTTTGTATATGATTTTTGTCTTGAATGTTTTGTCCGTAATTGCTGTGGTGATTTGTATGAAACATGTTTTTCCGTTGAACCAATTCACATGCTGAAATGATATGTTATATTAGTGTAATCCATTGAGCTTCAAGCAACTTATAACTTCGAGTTTTGTCATTGGCTGATAAAACAACGTGGACAGTAAAATTTGTTCTCTCTTCGTCATCTTGCTAGTGTAAGATATCTCTGGTTTGACGTGTATACTATATGTCATAATATGGTTTGGTTGTGCTATTTTCACCTTAATGGCAATAAATAAATAAAAATGAGAAATCATTTATGGAAGTCGTTTCCTAGTCTTGTGGGTTGTGAATGCTATAAGTTACTCAAATGAGGGCAAATTTCATCTGCAAGAAAAGATGGAAAGAAACACTAGTTTATATGGTAGATTATGCTGAAATGAGAATTCATTCTATATTCCTTGTTCCTTTTCCTACTTTTGTCTTGCACCAATTGCTATTAGATCCAAATGCAATCCTATTGACCATGTCAAGACAAGGTAGACTTGGATGACTTGGACTATATCTAAAAGTTTTCTCATGTACAATCATGCTTTAAAGCCACAACATTACGTGGGAGCTTTCTTCTTCCATGGAGAATCAAGATGGGTCTAGTAGTCAGTTTTATTGTATTAATATATTTACTTGCTCTGTAGGATTTGTGCTGGGAATTTTACTAATATTTTTCTTCATCTTGTTGATTATGTATAATAGGCCTGAAAAATTCAATTGCCTCCAGCAGAGGTTGCAATTTCTCGAATCCCTTGAATTGGCCTCATCAGAGCTAAAATTAGTAAACCAAGTCCTAACAAAAGTGTCTGCAAACATGCGTGGAGTTTCTCATTTTGATTACTCCCTAAGTAAGCATCGGCTGGTTGGGACACTCATCGATATGGGATCATGTAAGATACCGTTGAGATGCAACTACCGGTTTTGTCAATCTCCTTGTTGGGTTCCTTTTGACATTTATATGGAGAATGCTATGGATTCTAGACAAATTCCTACAAAATCAGCTATTGATGTGCTTACAGGTAAATTCTCTGAGTGAGTTTTCATTGGATTTATTATTTCTTAATGTTAACTTATTTTCAGAAAGTTATGTGGATTCAGTTTCCTAATATTCATCAACTACTTGCAGAAGGAATCAAGACACTTCAAATGCTAAACCAGGCCAGCTGGCAAGAAACTTTTCTAGCACTTTGGCTCTCAGCCCTTCGGCTTGTGCAGCGAGTTGAGACTGGTCCATAGTAATGTTTGTTTTCATTGAAGTATAAACTAAATATTTAACTTATCACCGTACCTTCATGGTTGATTGCAGGAACGTGATCCTCCTGAAGGTCCTATTCCTCATCTTGTAGCTCGTCTATGTGTACTTTTATGCATTGTCCCCTTGGCAATTGCAAATGTTCTAAGGGATGTATCTGAGCATAATTTGTCTTCTATTCAAGTGTCTATGGAATCAGAATATACACATGAAATGAAAAGTGATGATTCCGTGAAACGTGAACTGATGTCATCTGTTCAGGTCCTTGGGCACTTTTCTGGCCTCCTATGCTCTCCTACATTAGTTATTGATGCAGCCAATCAGGCAGCTAGAAAAGCTGCAAGCTTCATTTATAATTCTATGAATGGAAAGGGTGAATCTGGCACTGGAATTCATGCTAATGCCAATACAAAAGCAGGTTAATTTTTTGGAACTAGATCTTTTACTTCCATGATTCCATCTTGCAATATATGTATCCAATATTCTTCATGTGTATTTTTCTGCTAATATCTATGATACTTCTGAATTATCTTTCAGGTGGGAACTTGAGGCATCTCATAGTGGAGGCTTGCATAGCTAGGAATTTAATGGATACGTCAATATACTTCTGTCCTGGTTATGTCTCTACATCTGTTTTGTCTTTGTCAGATTCATCACCTCCAGAAAAATCTCCATGGTCAATGTTTATGGAAGGAACACCATTAAACAATACTCTTATAAGTTCTCTAACGATGACCCCTGCCTCAAGGTTTATTTCTGGTCAAATTTGATCTAATTTTGGTGTTATCTTAAATGCTAATGATTATTGACCTTCATAATCTTCTTCTGTCCTAGCCTGGCGGAGATAGAGAAGTTATACTATATTGCATTAAATGGATCAGATGTGGAAAGGCCAGCAGCTGCAAAGATTCTATGTGGTGCATCCCTTGGTCACGGATGGTATATTCAGGTGAAAAATCCTATTCCTACTAGAGATATTGCAAACTGGTAGTCCTCCTGCAACAAAGTTGCTGAGAAGTGCTTCAGGCTATTCCTCTGTTGTATTTTTCTTAAATCACTCTTTGCCCCTAAAGTTTATCAATCTTGTTATGGATAATGGTAAATGCTTAGGTTTGCAGATTTATTTTAATATGATTATTAGAATTGAGAATGAATTGTGCATACCTCTACCCTAAAGATTAGCTCAAGGTAGGAGGACTAGCCTAGTAATTTTACAGGGTATTTTAGCTATATACTTGGTCAATATAGGAAATAATAATCTTGTCTTAGTCTCAGCTAGGAGCTTTTATGCATACTAGAATGATGGACTAGTTTGGAATCTGCTGGATATATTGGCGTGGAATTGAGGCAAACAATTATTGTTTTAATGTAATACCTTGATGTGATGGGGGTATGTTGGGAAGTCCTACATCGACTAGAGATAAGACTAATTTAGAGTATACATGTGGGTACAAACCTCACTTTACAAGTCGGTTTAGTGAGGTTGAATTAGATTTAAAGTCCACTTAACAGTTTCCAACCATATTTTGAATTATCAGCTCTCATTTGTTTTTCACTCAGTATTCTGTACCTTACTGCATGGTTATCAAAATCACGAGTCAGCTCATTAACTCTCATGTACACTCTTGTATTCACAAAAGGGGCTAACTCGTTTATGAGTAAAGTTGTGAAACTTTTGTTAATTGCAAGTTCCATATATGTTGAGAATGTTCCAATCCCACAAGAGAGTAGCAGAACATCACCCCTTGCTCTTGAAGAAACTATGCACCACACTGCTATCAGTGGTGGAGATCTTGTGAAATTGCACTCCAAAAGTGGATTTCGTGACCACTCCAGTCTTTTCATATTGAAACTAAAAGATGCTTAAACCGATTGTGTTCTGGTAGGGAATGTTTCACCTGCCGCCCAGCCATCACCGAGGTGATGTGTCAGGTCATGAGTAGGGTCTAGGGTGATTTTTCTCTCTTTTTTATTAGTTGGGCCTCAACTTTTATCTTATTTGAGTCCAGAATTTCTCAGTCGGCTTTTCACTTGTTAATTAAGAACTGTTATTTATTATAAAATTATATAATGATGAAATTGAAGAATAAAGAGTGCAAGTGTTAAACGTGCAAAAAAAAAAAGGAAGAATAACATATAATATAGTAACTAATAATAATTTTAAACTAAATAATGCATAGTATATGATATAAAAAATAAAATTTAATAAACTAGATAATACACAGGTTTTGTTCCTTCAATTTTTGAATGTAATGTATTTGTTGTGTCGGGATATTATAGTCTACTAGTTTTCTTTATTGAAATTAAAATGTTTAAATATTATATTATTTATTAATATTTTAATATCTTTTTATTAAGTAAACTCTAAGGAGTTTATGGAGCCTGTTTATGTATACTATGTATACTCTCAATTTTGACAACCATATCTTATTGTATGCTTGGTTTATTGAAATTTTGTAGACCCCATCGTGATGGCACATTGACTAGCTGGGACCATTAATTGAAAATTTCAATTTATTCATTAGTTTAACTCACTAATTTGGTTTGACTTCTAACAGTTAATGGACCTGGATTTGAGTTTGACCGATTTGAACCTACTTCTGTTTCTCCTGTTTTCTAAACTGGAAAAGTTTTACGATTTTGTTCTTTGCAGTGTTGACTGATGACAAAACCTTGCATTAACACTGCCCTTTTCAGATATTAGTTTTTTCCTGTGGTTGTACTGGCCTATGGTTAATGTACGGTATTGCATTCTTGAATGTTGTATCCCTCATTATTTATTGTTTTTGATATCAAGGATTGTCTCCTTGGCAGGAACATGTGATCCACCATGTGATTAAGCTTCTTGCTTCTCCGTTACCTCCAAGTCATGCTGGATCTCGAAGCCTTTTGGTTGATAATATGCCCATGCTATGTGCTGTTCTCCGTGGTGCTTCCTCTGTTGATACTGTTCATATCCTTTCTTTACACGGTGTAGTAAGTGATTCAGCTCTATAATTTATTTGATGGCTGTAAGAATATGATAACTCTTTTAGATTCGTTCTAAAAGAAAAATAAATTAAAAGGATAGAAATGCATTGAGTTTACTTGGTAGTTGACAGATTTTATCAGTCCTTGCTTTGTGCTTGGAATTGGCCTCCAATTCAACCTTGGATTCAGATTGGACTATCAACTTCTAACTTTCATGTTTTATATTCCTATTAGAAATGGAAAATTCTATTATTTATAAAAATTCCAATTTTCATGGTTGGAAAACAGTTTACTAAAATCCTTTCCAATTCTTTATTTGGGTAGTAAAATGTGCAATTCACAGCTGCAGTTGAACTGATGTGTGCCTATGTCCCCCTTCACCTCCAATTCTTTGTATGATAATGAAGTGAACATTAATTTTGTGCTCTTCCGACAACTGAAATTAGGTAGAAAAGATAATTATCGAGAGATTCGACAGCATTGAAAACATGTAGGATGAATGCTGTGTGTTATTGGTGCCGTGCAGCTCAATTTATGTGGCAATTAATCAGCTGTTTCACTTTAAAATTGCATCTTTTCAATACTCCTTGTGTTAGGATGGCCCTGTGTTTTTGTTAGAATAGGTTCAAAGTAGACTAAGTAAGCTATAGTCAAAAGTTGTTACCTAAAACTCTCAAAAGTAGGCTAAGTAAAAGACATTGTATCACGCAGATCTGTTGTATATAAATATGACCACCTAAAGGAGACCTTTATAAGCTTTCAAAATATATTTTCTCTATTTATTTATTTTCTCAAGTGCTTTAATAAATTCTTTCTTTTTCCGTTAAAAAAAGTAGCAGAAAAGTTTATACAAGTGCATTTAAACGAGCTAAAGTACCCTTAGATAGTTTGTCTATTTGAAGCACTATTTCTTAGCAATTAGTATGTAACCTTTTTATAATTTCTTTACCATTCATACTCTGATGTCAAGTATTTTTATCGTATATTCTTTGTGCAGGTGCCGACAGTTGCTGCTGCTTTATTGCCTCTCTGTGAGGCGTTTGGCTCAATCAAACCGACTTCAAATAGCACTGGAGATGAGTCTTCAACAACATACATGGCCTTTTCGTTAGCTTTTCTTTTCCTTATTCGATTATGGAAATTCTGTAGACCCCCTCTTGACCTGTGCATCACTGAATTAGGAGTTGCAGTTGGAGGTTTGGAGTATATCTTATCATTACACAATCATCGTGTTATGTATTCCCAAGATAAGCGGAAAAGCAATCCAAATCTCCCCGAGTCTGCATCTGCTAAACCGGTGTACATTGATTCGTTTCCAAAATTGCGGGCCTTGTATTGTCAATACAAATCATGTGTTGCTTCAGCCCTTTCTGGTATTTCTACTGGAAATTCCATTCATCAAACTGCTAATATGATTTTAAGCATGATTTATCAGAAAATAACCAAGGTTGGAATTTCGTCAAGCAATTCTTCATCACCTACTAGTAGTAATGCATGTAGCTCTCTCATAAATTCTGGTGAAGATGCTTTTCAAAGACCTATGCTTCCTGCATGGGAAGTGCTGGAAGCTCTTCCTTTTGTCCTTGAATCAATTTTAACTGCTTGCGCTCATGGGAGGATTTCATCACGAGAATTGACAACAGGTTGGCTAGATGCAACCTTTATTTCTCTATCAATCAAGTTTATTCTATCCATCAATTTGGTTTTGGTCCCACCTTTCTAATAGAGGATTAATTAAACCAGGAAATTTTTGCTTAATGACAAAGAGTTGTTTACTAATTCCTGTTTATTTTCATCAAGAAATTATTGTTTTGATTTTAATATTGCAATACTTAAGAGGAAGAGGAGATCACATCAAACTAGGGTAATTGGGGTGTACTGATTCTTAATCAACTGTATATGCCAACAAATATTTAATTAGAAAATCTTGGTTGTTGGAGTCTTAAGAAAAGATTTATTGGATAGAAGTACATATATTTCTTGTGTTACCTTCATGTAATCGCACTTGTGTCATTCACTTGCAGGTCTGAGAGACCTTGTTGATTTTCTTCCAGCGTCGCTTGCTGCCATCATTGATTACTTTTCTTCAGAAGTTACTCGTGGTGTATGGAAACTAGTTTCCATGAATGGAACAGACTGGCCAAGTCCTGCAGCACTTCTTCCATCAATTGAATTGGAAATAAAAGATATATTAACTCATGTTGGCGTTGAGGTTCCTAACTGTTCTTCTGGTATTTCTTTGGGCCATTAATCTTATGCACATGTTTGATTTATATGGATTTCTATTAAGTCCTTCGAAAGATAAAGTATGATACGTTATAGGTGGAAGTCACTAAAGATACGTGGACTGCTCCAGCATTTTATATGTTAAGTAGTTGCTGTGAGTCATTGACCAGAATAATTTGTGTTTTTGATCTTCACAACTTAAAGAGCGGCTTGATATTATTCTCAGAAGATTACGAGAAATATGAATCCACTGTCTTGCTTATCAGCAACAAATTGAATTCTCTTTCTATTAATAAGCTATTTCTATTTATACGAGTGATATATTTTACATTGGTTATTCTCCATGATAGCAAGAAACATCCATCCCCTATGTTAAGGATTGTACACATCCATGTTGGCCTGTTTCATTTGTCACCACCCAATCCTTGACACCTGTCCATTCGTCCTAATAAAATTATTCTCCTCCAGAATAATCCTATAATTGTGGGCAACCGAAAAAGTGCAGGATGAGGAGGGCCAATTCATGCATGAAAGATTACGTGTGAGGTGGAAATAGTTATATAAATCTGAGAGGGAAAGGGAAAAAGGGAGGGGGGGGCAAGGGTGTTGTTACATTTTGTTTTCTCTTAATTTGTCTCTGTAGTTACTATCATTGTGTAGTTACCTTCATTCCTTATGGAACTAGAACTTTCAGTATAATAATACTTTCAGTGATTTTGCCAAACTATTTGCCTTTTTGACCTTTGTAATTACATTGTGACATTTTGTTAGGTATTCGGGAAAGAATTCCTAACTATGCTTTTCTTCTCACCCTCTCAATGGTAAACACAGGACACAATTGTATGAAAAAGAAACAGAATTGTATTTACTTCAAGGTTCCAGAATACATTGTTGAGAGGAGCCTAACCTCCTTCACCTGGTACAAAGACCGGTTATTAAACATTCAAATCTCTCACCTCCCTCTGAAACAAACAAAGAGTCTGTATAAAGGACCTATTCCCACCCATGTCTACAACTAACTGTAAAACAGTTAATTATTATCATTATTCTGCTTAATCCCCTTCCTTTCATAAACTAACTATAAAACAGTTAATTATTATCATTATTCCGCCTTACCCTCTTCCTTTCATACACTTTCCAAGTCCTAACACATTTAGTTACAGGAGTATCTTAAACTTTTATTTATATAGGTAATTTTACAACCAATATAAATAATGCATTGTAGACTGTATATTTTGTTTCAGTAAGATTTATACTGCATTTGGTGCATGAAGTGTAAATAATCCAAGAAAATGGTCCTTCCATCAGTTAATAATCAGTGTAATATTGGGGAGTTTTTCTAAAATTCATCTTAATACCATTGGGACAAAAGCATAAATAATTATAATGCCGTCAAGAATATGATATTGATTTGGAGATTATGATATAAAATAAATATATTAATAGCCATGGCCCATGGCTTGGCTCCTTGTAGCAGGATGAGATTTGGTGAAATCTTTAAAAGCAAAGAAAAACTTGAATGAAGAGACTGTTAATGGCCCTCACTTCCTTGCCTCGGAATAGGCTTACCCATCTCATTATTTTATTTCTTTCCTCCTTCCCCTTTTTGTCAGGTCTTCCTTGTATCATCTCCTCCACTAATTTTCTCTTCTATTCTCAAACTCATCGTTCTACCCTGCACTGTAACCAACACTTCAATTTTCAGCACTTCTCCAGTTCCATAATTATTGTCATAATCTCATTGAAATTAATTTCCTACTCTCCCTTTTCTTCTTTCATTTTCATGTCACTCATTTGTTTTCTGTTTATGTGATTGCTCTTATTTCTCCTAAAATAGAGAATGTTGTTGAGGTCTATCAGACATACTTTTTGTTGAAGAGCCCACATCAACTTGAGATAAAATCAAATTATAATATATAGGTATTAATGCAAACCTCATCTTACCAAACTGATTTTTTGAAATTGAGTTAGGCATAAAAAGACTTACTATTATAGTTTTAGGAACTATTCTAGCTAGGTTTGTTAGGTCTATTATACCACTTGCTATCAATATGTTATTGAACCACCACAAATATCTAGTCTCACACATGAGATGTCTATTCCTTAGCATCAGTTAGTGTGTTGGAGATCTCATGTTAACTAAAGATAAAGTCAAATTGCATTATATAAGTAAGTGCAGGATTTTGTGAGTTTGAATTAGATTTAAAGCTTACTTTCTAATACTTTTTAAAAATTATATAGTATTTGAGAGTTCAAATCAATGCTGAAATTTGCTATTTTTAATTAGTGAAAATAATCTAGTTGTGTTTCTAAATGCCTAACTAAAGTTGTTTTAAATAAAAAAATAAAAAAAAGAACAAAACACATTCATCACATTGTAGGACAATGCCGTTAAGGTCATTGAATGCTTTCAAGTTCTTGTATATCACGGTAGTTTGTTATACAGTCTCATGTATTAATGAATACAGGCATTTTCCTTTACTATGCAATGATGAATTTTCAGTGGTAAGCCTCTCAATTTTATCGAATGGGCCATAAATATATGGAAAGGGTTAATGCTTTTTTATATTTATTTATTGACTTTGCTTAGACTGGTGAATATTCTAATTAGCTGCTTCTTCTCTTGGCTGGAGAGCTCGGTAGATTTGAATTGTTTGGCAAGACTGAGTGCATCTTTAAGTGTTGTCTTGACTTGTTTATTACATGAAGGATTTAGGGAAATTCTCTTGAGAAACACTTGATATGATGCAAACTGCTGAGTGAGAACACATTTAATCCATATATGTGCCAGAGACGGTTGTGTGATTTAGGGGATGAATTTATCCTTAACTACTGACATAAATCTGCAATCTTAATTGTTTTCTAATATTTTCTTTTAATTAATAGGGATTCATAAGCCTAAACAATATGATGGTAGTCATTTTATTTGTATTGCTTATGAGTTATGTCTTTGTTGTGTGGTAGGAGGTTCACCGGTAATGCTGCCTCTACCAATGGCAGCTTTGGTCAGTTTATCCATTACTTTTAAACTTGACAAGAGCCTGGAGTACATGCATGCTATTACTGGAGCAGCTTTGGAAAATTGTGCATCTGGTTGCCCTTGGCCTAGCATGCCTATAATTGGCTCTCTGTGGGCCCAAAAAGTTCGCCGCTGGCACCACTTTATTGTTGTATCAGGTTCCCGATCTGTGTTTAGACAGAACAATGAGTCCGTTGCTCAGCTGTTGAGAAGTTGTTTCACCTCATTCCTTGGAACATTGTCTGTTTCAACATCAAAGCTGACTTCTGAATGTGGTGTGAATGGCCTATTGGGTAGCACTATTACTGCCCCTGGTGCCTATCCGTACGTTGCTCCTGGATTCCTTTTTCTTCGATCTTGTAGAAATATACACAATGTACAGTATGTAAACGATATAATTGTAGGTCTTGTTACAGAGTTCTCTAATGAATTAGCTGGCAGACGGTCGGATGCTGGCTCTCGTCGCATAAAATCCAATGAATCATCCCTATCCCTGGCCGCTCAAAGTGCAAAAGAGGTGGCAACACTTGGTGCAAGTCTTCTATGTGCGGCAGGTGGTATGCTGCTAGTCCAGGAATTGTACAAGGAAACGATTCCTACCTGGTTGCTGTCATCAAGGGATGTGAAGAAAAACAACGATAGTGTTGCGTCGTATATACTTGAAGGTTATGCTATGGCATATCTATTGATATTATCCGGGTCAATTATATGGGGTGTTGGGACCAAACTACCACCTGGGACTTTCTCTAGAAGGAGTCGTACTATTGAGGTCCATTTGGACTTCTTAGCCGAAGTCATGGAGAAGAAAATTTCACTCAGTTGCAATCCTATTACATGGAAAACTTACGTCTGCTGTTTCGTAGGATTTATGGTAAGTCTTGCACCTGTATGGATTCAAGAAGTAAGAGTGGATACTTTGAAGAAATTGGCGCTTGGATTAAGTAGATGGAATGAACATGAAATTGCACTCTCTCTACTACATAGAGGGGGCTTGGCAGCTATGGGAGCTCTTGCTGAACTTGTCACTGTGATTGAGTCTGAACGTATGTTGCCCCCCTCATAATCGAATTTGTATTAAGACGTAAGTATATAATATCCAAATTGCTAGAGAGAAAATAGCAAGTCTGCTCTTATATTCTTCAAGTGAGATAGGACTTGCTACTTTATCCCAATACCGTTAGTCCCAATCCTAGTGCTCCATAACTCTACTATCTCATGATATTCTTTTTAGAAAAAAAAAAAAAAATTATTGCTGAAAAATTTATATTTCTGTTTTCGTCTGATTTTTATATTTAGATGTTATGTCTTTCATCAGTATAATATTCTTGTTCAAAGTTAAATATTCACATTATAATACAATGCTACAATAAGAATAACTTAAAAGAGAAAGTTGTGAAAGTTTATTCAAATTGACAAGATCTTCATGTCTATTAAGTTGATGTAACATGTCTATTAAGCAAACTATTTATTTTGATTAAAATTGTTTGAATTGAGTTAAAGTTGAACTTTTTGTTATTTTCCTACTAAATTTAAATTGAACTGAATCTATCAATATATCTGTGTCTGACCCGATGCGTGTAATAATAAATGGGTTGAGTTAGATTCTACAATTCGAAAACCAAAATTTAACACTCAACCTAATAAATAATGAGTTTTATTACACTTATTTAATTTTGATCTACATACTCGAAGTACTTCACCAAAAACCTATAAATTGAGTATATCGATTTGGGCTCATAAACCATACTCATATTAACAACAATTTAATAACAATAATAATAAAAACATGAAGTTATACTACACTTTTTATATTTAGATTTTTGTTAAAGTCTGTTTAGTTAAAAAAGTTATACTTTATACCATAAAAACCTTTAAAATTTTAGTTGGTGGGTCTATTTAAGTAAATATTAATAGTATATTTTATAATATTTATTAGGGTTAAATATGCTTTTAGTCCCTAAAGTTTCAGTGATTTTTGGTTTTAGTCCATGCATGAAACATTGATGGCATTTAGTCCTCCTAGTATGAAAACATGTATGTTTAGTTCCTAATTTTAGACGACATCAAGTTTTTGCTTAAGTGTCTAACGACCATGCCACCTATTCACTCTGTCACGTAGAATTTATTTTAATTTGGAATGAAATTAAGCATTTTAGCACGTGTTTTGGTGAGTTCGCTTTCTTATAAATCACATTTTAAGCACCAAAACATGTGCTAAAATGCTTAATTTCATTCCAAATTAAAATAAATTCTACGTGGCAGAGTGAATAGGTGGCACGACCGTTAGACACTTAAGTAAAAACTTGACGTCGTCCAAAATTAGGGATTAAACATACATGTTTCCATACTAGGAGGACTAAATGACATCAATGTTTCATGCATGGACTAAAACCAAAAATCACTGAAACTTCAGGGACTAAAAGCATATTTAACCCTATTTATTATTATATTTTCATAATATTATTGTTATATTGCTTTTAGGATATCATTTATTATATAATTTATAATATGCTAAAATTATATATTTATTTATCTTAATTATGAAGTATCTTGACCAACATAAAAGGTCAAGATTTTAACTTCATATTTTATTTAAAGATGTCATTACAAAATACATTTTTAAATAAATAGATTATTATGTTATGTTATATATGTGTGTATGTATGTATATAATGAATACATATAAAAAATGTAATTATTGATTGAAATATTTAAATGAGTAGTATATAACAAATGTAATAGTCTTTTTGAAAATATTATAACAAGATATAGGCTAACTACTTTTATGAATATGATGTGAAACTTAAAAATAAAATAACAGATAATTAAACTGAAACCTTTTTTTAATGAAAAGTGAAAAGCAAAAGCTGACCAAATCGAAACTTAGTTGTAGCATATAGATCATGCTATGTTTGTTACCCTAACAACCAACGCAACTTGGCAAATAAATTGTAGTAATGATTTTAAGGGTTCTTTCAGTTACATCACTTATATCAACCATTTTATATAACTTTTAATCAAATCTAATAATTACTTTTTTAATTTAATCTTTAAGTGGGAGTTAGCATCATAGCTTTATAAGTCTGTTAAGGAGGTCGAGGGCAACCAATTAAGTTTTCACTATATTTTAAGATAATTTTTTTTGTCTCATCTGTATCCTTATGTATATTGTTGTTTGTATCTATATTTACTTGAAATTTCAATATTAATTAATTATTTTTATGAAATAATAAAAAATTTTAAAAAAATATTATTAAATATTTAAAACCAAAAGAATGTATTCTTATTTTTTCAATATTAAATATTTAAAAAAAATTATAATTATATATATATATATATATATATATATATAAATCATAATATTAAATAAATTTAACGAAAATAAAAATATTTATTAAAATTACAAATATTTACGAAACAAAATTAATAAAATTTAAAACTATTTTCAAACAATTACAAAAAGATAAGTTATGTTCAATTTTGAAAATATTTTAAATGTTTTTTTTTGTTTTATCTTTTCTAATATTTTATACTTTAATAAAAATTATAATTTAAATGAAATAACATAAGAAAGATTTAACTAATAATAATTAAAATTTAACATTAATGACAAAAAAAATTTATGACAAAGACATTAGATTTTTTGTACAATTAAATTTATTACTCGTAAATAAATTTTTTTTATACAATTATAGTGATACAACTACGGTAATGAGTTAAAAAATTAAAAAAAAAAGATATTATAAAAATTTCAAAAATAATATTATAGTAATAAAAATAAACAATAAATAAAATTAATAAAAATAGTAAAAATAAATAAATGTGTGTCTTAAAATAATTTGATATATTATTGAATAAAATCGAACAAAAAAATATATAAATAAAAATATAATAAGATGAAAACTACCATACATATTTAGAAAATTATTTTCAAATATCAAAATATTGAAACTTATGAAAAATAATAAAAAATATTTTAGTAAAACAAAATAAATTCTTCAAATGAAAAAAAATTAAAAGTAAAAAAATAAAGAGGATAATCACTTTATATTATTTAGCAAACTCGAAAAGTTTATGCTAGTAAGCACCTAAATTGAGAATTAAATATTATTATTTAAAATACATAAAAATAAAAATATTAAAAAGGAGAAAAAATATACAAATATAATTAAACATTATTATTTAAAAAACATAAAAATAAAAATATTAAAAAGGAGAAAAAATATCCAAATATAAAATATAAAGAAATATTTTACATAAACATAAGTCTATACAAGTTTCTTTGAATGTGTGAATTTATGGTAAACTAAATAATTTGAAAAGAGAAAAAAAAAGTGTGTGACTAAAAAAAATTATAAAACTAAAGACGGATAATAATACATATGTGATTTAATAAAATATAAATATTTTATTAATTTAAATGGAATGCAGATGAGAATAAGAATAAGTACTACAACATGTATGAAAATGAGATATAAACCATATCCATCCCATACTCAATTGAAAAATTTAAGTATTATCTATACTCAACCATGAATGGATTCATTCAAATAATATCCATATGAGAAAATTTATTTACCATCCCTTATAGTTTCAATTATTCAATATAACAATATAATAGTTTTAGGAACCTTTTTTTTTTGTTTTGAATAGTTTTTTTTTTTATATGTAGTTTCTTTTATAAAAAATCTAATATATGAAACTATATTTTGTTTACTATTTCTCTTATTCAATATATATATAAGAATCATTATTTTAAAAAAAAACAGCTAAAGGTTTTTCTTTATAGTTTGAAAAATAACATTTTTTTTCATCAAAATAAATATATTGTTAATTTTACAACAGATAGTATGATTAGTTATAGTTGAATACAGTGTAAATTTGACCAATGAATATATATTTATAGAATATGAAAGATTAAATATGTGGTAGTTATAACATTTTATTTAAATAAATTAAAAATGGGTAGGAGTTAAACAAATTCCTTATATAGATGACCTTCCAAATTAAATAACAAACGCTTATAAAATTTGTTCAATTTTTTTTAACATAGTGTACATTTATTTTTTAAGACCTAACTAATTTAAATTAGATAGATAAAATATTAATTACCTTCCCAAAGTTAAATTTAAATAAATTTTTTATCTGTAAAAGTTAATAAAATAAAATGTAATTTAGTCTAATTGTAAAAACATATAAAGTTTAATATATTTCATAAAAAAGTAATTTTGTTAGGTAAAAAATATGGTTTACATACCATAAGAAAATTCTGTGCTTAATGAAAATTTTCCATGAAAATAGTTTTGGTTTGCTTTCAAAATGATTAAAATGTTAAATAACTTATAAAAGTTATTTGTAATGACATAAACTCAAAACTAGTGTGATATTAATTTATAGAATGTAAAATTACTAAAACACTGACATATATGGCACATTACAAAGTAAATTTAGTCCAATGATTTTAGCTAGATCACATTGAGCTTTCTTAATTTATTTTTCTCTTAATATGAAGAGTAAAAGTTTTATTCAAAAGAAAATCAACAAAGGTTATCACTTTAGTTAATGTTGTAATGATGCATTAATAATATTGACTTATACATTTAAAAATAATAACTAATAATTTAAATTATCTGAAAAGGTTCCATAAATGATAATAATTCTAATTATAACAATAAAAAAAATAATAAATGAATACTCTTATACATAGATGCATATCTCTAACTACCAGGAAGGGGAAAAGATATAAAAGAAAGAAAATGAAAAATAAAACATCATGAAGAATCTTCCAAACAAATATTGGAAGAGTTGAATGTAAGATGGTCAACAAATTTGTACTTTGATGGTGAAGAAACAAAAAAACTAATTTTGAATATAAGAAAGAAAAATTAGGTTCAAAATTTTGATATTAGAGGGATATGATGATGAAAAAGTAATATACCACATTATATTCCACCTTATTAATTATAAATATACAAAATTGTGAATATTATATGAATGATTATTATCACTTGTGAGTCTTTCATATCATTAGGCACACTATATGTTGTCCACTATCATTTGTGTCACTTGTATGATAATAAGATTTAAAATCATCACAAAATTTACTTTTTCCATTATTTTTTTTATGTGAATATGTTGGTTAATTTTCTAGATATGGATAAATCCATTAACTAAAACATATGCAAAACTTTGTTTTAGATGAATTAAAATATGGTACCCATGATTAAATTACAAGACACTATCAAACATCATATATGTAGTCCCATAAATAGTCCTTATTGAATCTCCGTGTTCCTAGGCAATCTCTTTCAATAAGAAGAAATCCTAAACTTCATTGCAAATTTCACATTTTTCATGACGTTTCATTGCTATGATAGAATATTCTCATCAATATAGCAACTAGAAGCTTATATCTTTATTTTCAAGTCAATTTAGAAAAGTTATTTTTACTATAAAGTTAACATGGTATTAAGAATAATAAGAATGCTAGCTTATCGTTACCATAGAAGGATATTTCCATTTGATGATTTAGATGTCCTAATAAAGTTAATAAACAGAAAAAATAATTATAAAAAGATAAATAAAATTAGATGGTTGTACTTGTCAAAATGTTATATAATACTTGCACTTGTTTAAACAAAAAAATCTGAAAAATTTATGCTTTTTATTATATAGAGATATATAATAAAAAGATTATGATAAAGATGTAGTGTAAATATTGCCATTATATATTTCCTTTTATATATAATTCTTGACAAATTAATTTTGATAAATAATTTTCAATCGGGACGAACATATCACTAAAAACCATTCATTAGTTTTTTTTTTTTTTTTATGATTTTATTACTAACAATTTATATCTCTTATTTTTATCTTGAAGAAAAGAAGGCATCAGAACCTGTTTTTTTTTTCTTCTGTTTTCCTCTTGCATACGCTACCTTAAATTTTTTTTTTCTTTTAAATTTAATAATTTTCTAGATTTATTCAATGGTTTTAGAGATTGAATTAAACGTATTAAAGACTTTCTGAATATATTGGCCTATTGGTATTGATGTGAATTAACTGGTGCAAGGATTTGCAATAATTTTTATTGCTATGAAACCTATGATATGATGAAGAGCATAGTCGTGCTGTTGAAATGGTGAGAATGGAAGGGAGAAGGCGTGGAGGTTGCAGTGGCCGACGCATAGTGGCAAGCAAAAGAGGGAGTGGCAACGGCAATGGCAGCGGCAATGGCATCAGCAGCAACACCATCAACAGCAACACCAACAGCATCAGTGTCATCAAGAAGCTTCAAACCCGCGAGATTTGTTCGAAGCCTCATCGTGCTTTTGCCTCAGCCACTTCCCCTCACAGATTCCGCACTATGCGCTTGACGCACTATTATGACTCTCATGATCCCTCCAAGTCTCGCTCTTCCCTTTTGCCCTTCTTGTTGAAAAGAACTAAAGTTGTGGAAATTGTTGCTGCCAAAAACCTGATTTTCGCTCTCTACCATTCGGGTCTCTGTGCAGCTTTCAGTAGAGGTGAGGCTTCCCTTACGGGCCTTGATTCTTGATTTCTGGGTTTGAATTGCCATTATCCATTGCCCGTTTGTTAATCGCTGTCAGGTTTCTGTAAAAATCAAAACTTTTTACAGTTTCATGCATGAATGCCATTGCTCATCGCCCATTTGATAATCAGGGCATATTTGTGTAAAAACCTTAACTTTTGATTCTCTCATGTATGTATGTCAGCCATTACCCATTTACGAAGCATTGTCATGTTTGTGTAAAAACCACAACTTTTGGTTCTTTGATGTGTGAATTGGTATTGTCCATTACTCATTTGTTAATCATGAGCAATTTGGTGTGAAAACCTAAACTTTTGATTCTTTGCTGTATGAATTGCCATTGCCCATTATCAAGTTGTTATTCATGGGCACATTTCTGTAAAAATCAAAACCTTTTTGATTGGTTGATACAGAAATTTCCATTGCCCATCACCCATTCGCCAACCATGAGCGCTTTTGAGTAAAAGCTGACCTTTTGATTTTTCATGTATGAATTGCCATTGCCCATTATCTATTGTTAATCAGGGATGTATTTGTGTTAAAATAAAAAACTTTTGGTATTTTGATGTACGAAATGCCATTGCCCTTTTTACCCATTGTTACTCATGGGAATGTTTGTGTAAAAGCCTGTATTTTGATTCCTTCATGTATTACTGCCCATTACCCATTTACTGGTCATTGTCATGTGTTTTGATTTAAACTTTTGGTGGACTCTTTCATATATTAATCCCGTTGCCCATTACCCTTTTGTTATCATGAACACTTTTGTGTATAAACCTAAACTTTTGAGTCTTTCATGTATAAATTGCCATTGCCCATTATCTGTCGTTAATCTTTTCATGTATGAGTTTCCATTGCCCATTTGTATGAAAACCACAACTTCTTATTGTTTTATATATGAATTGCCGTTGCCTATTGCCCAATTGTCAACCATATGTATGCAAACCGTGTTCCTATTTGGATATGAATTTTCATTACAACTACAACTTCCACTTGTTAGTTATTTAACATACGTGTCTTTTTGGGTATGAATTATCATTACAGCTTTACTGCTTCCCATTTATTAGTTATCGCCCTTTGCACACAGACCACTATTTTTTGTATGTATTGAGACTACCACTTCTCATTAGTCAGTTATTGTCAGATTTTATAGAATCCATAAAACTGGGGTTTTGTGTGTGAATTCCTTGCAGAAACCGATGAGAGGATTTGCTTTTTGAATGTCTGTCCTGATGAAGTCATCCGCAGCCTCTTCTTTAATAAGAACAATGACTCACTTATTACTGTATCCGTTTATGCTTCTGAGAACTTCAGCTCTTTGAAATGCAGATCCACAAAGATTGAGTGCGTGCATTTTATGATTGTTCTTTCAAATCCTCCTCTTCGACGTGTGAAACCAATTTTGCTTATGTGATCTTTTGTTTATGTTCTTAGATACATACGAAGGGGCACCCCAGATGCTGGGTTTCCCCTTTTCCAGTCTGAATCATTGAAATGGCCTGGATTTGTAGAGTTTGATGATGTCAATGGAAAGGTCCTAACATACTCTGCACAAGATAGGTACCTTCCTCATTCTGTTGTCTTTCTGTTCCAGTTCTACTGTTTTGCAAGTGTTTACTCTGCTCATTGGTCACTTTGTTTGAATGGTGTCAGTATTTACAAGGTTTTTGATCTCAAGAACTATACCATGCTATACTCAATTGCAGACAAGCATGTTCAGGAAATCAAGATCAGGTACTTTATCTTTCTCACGCTAAGTTTCTGTTTCATAATTCCAGCTTTTGCAAAAGCATATTTATTTAATAAATTATGTCAAGTAATGAGCATGCTCATGTCACAGTCATGGTGATTTTCTCCTATTTGTTTGTACTCCTTGCTACACATACACCATTATATCGTTCACGTTTAAAATTTATTCAGGTTCTTATTTTTTGACTGATGGTTGAGATGGTTATATATTTGAGAAACCTAATGATTGAGTCAGTTCAGGCCTTATTAACAAGGTTCGGTTAGAGAGAAAAATGGGTTTTCCATCAGATGAATAAGTTGAATATTTGCATGTCTCACATCTAGTACATTTGGTCAATAGAGAGCTAGAAGCTTTGTTTCACAATCGAAGAGGTGTGAGGCAAGGAGATGTGTTACCTCTTTCTTTGTCTACTTTGGTTATATCCATGCCCAAGCTATAACTTAATATATACCCTTTGGTTGTCTATGGTTGAATTCTTGACTCCCTCAGCCGATAAGAGGATAAAACTATTTGAAGCAGCTGAATCTGCTAGCACCATCACATTTTCTTTGATCACTCATACTTTGGTCATGGGTGTCTTTGATGTCACACTAGCAATACTGCTCATGTCCTGTTGCATGGAAGCTCCACCGACGAAATTCTTTCCTTTGCTTTCCTAAATTGTGTGTAACATGTGTGTAATTCTTTGGTATCTTTTGTAGAAAAAAATAATTTTCATCACAACAGAGATATAATCTCCTCCATACCTTTTCTGAATTTTATCCATGGTTAACTTCTTGAACCCAACATTTCTTATATTTCCATCACTAGAGAGATGCTGAGTACTAGCCATGCTCTACCATTTGTGTATTGTGTCTTTTCTCCCAAACAATTGCTCTCGGCTCATGACCCAGTTGCTATTATGTGCCTAGTAACTTGAAGCTTACCCAACCCACCAGGTTGATTTCTCATGGATCCGAGCCAGTTCTGATGATATCATCCCTAAGTTTCCAGAACTTCTTGATTAAGAGACCAAACTCCCTTCAGAAGTGCCTCCTCCACTCTCTCATCATACTTCCATCCCTGTCCCTTTTTCTTCTCTCATACACCAAGCCTTACTGATATGATAATCTTTTGGCTTCTTTTCTCTCTTCGGTACATGGATTAGCTCATCAATATCAGGAGTTGCTAATAGTATAAAAGATTTTGAGGGATTTATATTCACATGGTTATACACTTATACTACATTTTAGTCATTGCATTCTTGGAGGACAATTTGATATTCATCTTTTACTTTGGCTTTCCCACTACTTATCAGCTACCACCTTTACACAATTTTCCTATCCACTTTTTTAGCGTTCAAGACTCAAGTACTTTATAATATTTCTGTTTCTGTTCTGAATCGGTGACGATCTTGGGTCTCCTTGAATTTGTTCTCATGTTTGGTCTGGATAAAAGAGGGATTTGTTCTCTTAACTATCGTAGGTTATTTATGTGCGAATCTCTTTTTCAATTACAAGCTCCTTGACATTGATAAACCTGTTTGTAAGTCCATTGCCCCATCTAAGGTTAAGTTTTATGGTGCTAGCTTAGAATCATTTTATACCTATTTCTTTGTTGAATTCTTTATTTTGTCCTTTTAGGAGAATACCATGTTCCTCGAGTCCTTGAACCTTTTTCCCATACACTAGCTTTACTGATTTTTGTAGAAACACAGTTTGCTAACGCTTTGGTGTATTTGATTGGAGAGTAATTCTCTCATCTTTAAGTAGATCTACTTGGTGTAAAATACATGGTCTTTTTCAAAGGAATCTCTTACTCCTCTCCTGTTTTTTTTTTTGTTTTTTTTTTTTTTATATGTAGGATCTCTTAATCTTTTTATTTCAATGGATTTCTTCTTTTGTTACTTTTCCTATATACTTACTAGTTATTTTGTTACAGTCCTGGCATCATGTTATTAATTTTCAATAGAACTAGTGGTCATATTCCCCTCAAGATTATATCCATTGAGGATGGCACAGTTCTCAAAGTATTCAACCATCTGCTTCATCGGAATAAGAAGGTGGACTTCATAGAGCAATTTAATGAAAAGCTTCTGGTCAAGCAAGAAAATGAGAACCTTCAGATTCTTGATGTGAGCTTCATTTTTCCCTTTTCTTTTAATGTTTGTGTCTGAAAAGGGATCCAATTACTCCTAGAATAAATCTTCTCTAACTGTAATAGCTTTCTATGTGCTTTGAATTTCAATAATCTAACAATTTATGTTGGGAGTTCTCATTTAGTAGATCAAATCTATAAACTTTATATAACTTTAAGCAGATCCCTTTCTTCATGTATATGTTATTTTCACGTCTGGGCGTGTGATTTTCCTAGGTTCGAAATGCTGAGCTGATGGAGGTAAGCAGAACAGAGTTCATGACTCCATCAGCATTTATCTTTCTGTATGAGAATCAGTTGTTCCTTACTTTCAGAAACCGAACAGTTTCTGTTTGGAATTTCCGAGGGGAGCTTGTCACTTCATTTGAGGATCACCAATTGTGGCATCCAGATTGCAATACCAACAACATATACATAACAAGTGATCAGGATCTCATTATCTCTTACTGCAAGGCAGATTCTGATGATCAATGGATGGAAGGCAATGGTAATCATGTTTGAATTTACTTTTCCTTTGATTTTTAATTTGTTTAACTGGTCTTATATCTTTGTAATTTGCTCTTTGGCACAGCTGGCTCAATTCATGTCAGCAACATCTTGACTGGGAAATGTGTTGCGAAAATCAATACAACAATTAGTTGTGCGAGGGCAGACGAGTGCAGCCGCAACGGTTGTAGCTGCAGGGAAAGTCTTTATCCATGCCTAATGAGGAATTCAGTTACAGAGGCTTTGGAGGATATAACTGCCCTCTTTTATGATGAAGATAGAAATGAGATTTATACTGGTAACAGACATGGTCTTCTTCATGTATGGTCTAACTAGTGACTTTTCATGTTTCTTCTGGCTTCATGGGCCAAAGAACCACGTCTTTGGGTTTTCACTTTTGATGATGGAACCATTTCAGCTTTGGATTTCAGAAATACAAGCTACCTCAGCATTGTAACATTAGTTTATGTGAAACTATAATCTAGGACTCTGCATTGTGGATTTCATAGTTTATGCAGAGGTAACCAGTTAAAGTGTTTCAGGTAAACTTGATATCTATGCTTTTCGTAGGCCCTTATATTTTCTGTATAGTACAATCACTGCTGAAAATTGAGGCAGATGAGACATATTACTTGTATTAAGTTTGTCCTGGAATTCATAGGAGAACAATGTGGGATGGAAACAAAAATGGCATATTTTATGGAGTTTTTTTTTACCTCATCCATGTCATTGGTGTAAATCTTACAAATCTGTTTTTTAATTTTACTTTCTTAGAACGAGTAGAAAATAAGTTCTAGGCATGATCTTCTATTCTCTAGTTTATATCTTTTTTATACTTTTCTTTGAACAAAATAGCAAACAAAATAAGTTCAACCATGCTTGTTACTTGATAGTATGGCGTGGGTTTTTTCATCACATCCTGCTTCTGTCTGTATGGCTCAACCGGAAGTTAAGTAATATTGCTCATAATATATTAAATATATTTGGTTATTAATATTTATCAATAGTTAAAATGATAAATACGTCTAATCTTTTATGTAATATAAAATAGAAGTAATCTACTTAATTAATTTATTTAAATAATATCTTATTAATAAAAAGTGATTAGTTAATGGTCAATGTAGCAGTAGAGGGTTTGAGATACTTATACATTCAAAATTTAATTATATTCTAAATTTTAAGTTAACTGAAATATTGTTTATTTAATTGGTGAAAAAAAAAAATAATTGTTCAACTTAAAAGTTTTGGTTGAAGCTTCTGGATGAAGACTATATACTATAACAGTGGATAGTGGCAGGAATCAATCCTTCTTTTATTCTAACTAAGTTAGAACATAAGTACGAATCTTTGCATAACTTTTCAATATTTATGAACATTAAAGATCATAATTATGTGGTTCAACGCATTAGAACGGTCTAAATAAAATCAATGGTATTAGATTCCCTTCATCACCGCCATACGTGTTTAATCAAAAGAATACTTTACTTTTCTTGTGTGCATAAAAATTCTCTCAAACTCAAAATATACCCTTTAAAATTTATGATAATGGCTGTAACCAAGAAATTCTAAATCTTATTCAAACTGTAGCTAAATTTATAACTAAATTAACTTAATGGAATGTACAGATTAAAACTAATGGTTCATTCCTTCGGTCATGTCGAAATCTATAATGGCCAATCTATCATAAGATCCTATTTTCAAATCTATCATAAATGGCTCCCATTACTTGATGAAATCAATTGTTAAAAATGGATAAACACAAAGCTAGCTATATTTGTATTTATCATATTGTAAATTAAAAGCATTATATAGAGATGACCAAGCAAAATTCCTGATTGAAATATAATTCAGCACAATAAAGTGTCAAAATGACATTAATTAGTTGGTACTGTGGTGTCATCTGCAGACTGAAATTGGAAACTCTAGAAAAGAACAAAACCACCTCACATATGATGTATGTGGAGGGATGAAAACTCTCAATTATTTGAGCTGTATAATCTTACAGCATTCCCTGTATTTTTGCAAAATATACTAACTCTTCCATTGGTTCCTATTTATCTGCTACTTCTATGAGAGTTGGCTCATAGTCGCTGGGAGCCTCAAATCCATGAAGATTTATCACAGTTGCAGCAACGTTGGCCAACCCACCTGATGGAACATCATTGCGGAATCTCACACCAGGGATCAATCCAGGACCTCCAATAGCAATTGGCACCTTAACCACAGCAAGGAAAAGTATGAGATTTTGAACCAAATTTATGATTCATTCCATAAGTTATTCAAAACTCTTTGAAATTTGACAGTAGAGAATATTGTAATTCATGTGAACTTGTTATAGTGACTGACATGATTTGTAAAACTTACAGGCTCAAGAGTATGGGAAGTAAGAATCTGGATTTTTCCATCCTTAAGAAGTGGCTTTCCAGATTTATCCCTCTTGACCATATCCTCTGCATTTCCATGGTCAGCTGTGACAACATAGATTCCACCCACTTGCTCTATTGCATCAAGAATAATCTGTGCATTTACACAAGTAAACAAAAAGCTTAGTATTTTTAGTAAAGGAACTTAGATCCTCTAATTTTAGTTCTTAACATAACCTAGTTCTTAATTGCTCATTCAAATCACACAAGGTTCATTCCTATATTTTTGATTGAATTGTCACCAAATCATTGTAAGAAAAACATAAAATGGGTACCTTCACAGCCTCATCAGCAGCCTTGCAAGCCACAACTGTTGCTTCGATGTCACCTGTATGCCCCACCATGTCACCATTTGGAAGGTTGACACGTACCTACACACAAAGCAGATAAAATAAGAGTAAGTAAGAGACCATGATTCCAAAAAATCATCTGATAAACCATTTAATTACCTGATCAAATTTCCTGCTAAGAATAGCATCCCTAGCCTTTTCAGCAATTTGCAATGCTTTCATTTTTGGTTGTTCATTGAATGTAATGCCGGAGTCACTAGGAATTTCCACATATTCCTCCAAGTCTGCATTAAAATACCCAGACCGGTTTCCATTCCAGAAGAATGTGACGTGACCAAATTTAACAGTCTCACTGTTGACAAAAAAATTGACAATCATAAGGTAAACATTAAGTTACAGTGGAAGTGTAGTAAAGGACTCTCAAATGAGAAACATTATGTATTACACAGTTCCATCATGTCTTACACAGGTCCATCATTCACCATCAAGAACAAAATAAGCAGGTAGAAATATTATGTATTTCCATAAATTACAACATTATGAAAAACCCTATTAATGATTTGAATAGAGAAAATTCACCTGCAAGCAAAAGTCCGAACACCATTTTTCACTAAATATTCACCAGAAGTCCTATCAATCTCGGGTGGAGAAACAAGGTAATGACTTGGAAGTTTCAATTCACCATCATATTCAAGCATTCCAGCATACCGGATTTTTGGAACACGAACTCTATCAAATTTGTCAAAATTTTCATATTCAAGAGACTTTGCAATCATGACCATACGATCTGCTCGGAAATTGAATGTAACAACAGCATCACCATCAACTATTGGACCAACAGGTTTTCCATTCTCATCAACAATAACAAAAGGAGGCAGATACTGGTCATTGGCCTTTGGTTCAGCCCTCAGCGTCTTGACAGCTTCAAGAGCATTTGTAAACTTATGAGGGGCTTCACCAAGAACTTGAGCATCCCATCCTCGTTTCACAACATTCCAGTCATTCTGCAGTTTATTTTGAAAACAAGTGAATCATAAGTAATAGAAATACACAAACAAGAAAAAAAAAAAAAATCGAGTCAACCATATTTATTTGCTGTATAGAACAGTATGAAATTGAGATGCAAGTTAACCATAAAAAGGAAGATTTATTACTATGAATTTGCAACTAAAAGAAATTAAATAATAAAAGATTTAAAAGCAAATTATTTTGTTTTTCTTTGTCAAATTTCAACGAATACTATAATTGACCAAAACATTTTCAATTTTAGCAAAGAAGTTAAATGAAGAAACAATCAACATATGTAATCAGGCACCACAAATTGAAGGTACTTCTAGGTAATTATACCTCATAGCGATCCATTGTGACATTCATACGACCTCCACCTGATGCTATCTTAGCATCGATGCCCTTCTCCCGCAATTTTGCAAGATCATTTTCAAGGGTTTCGACAAACCCCACACTTGAGCCATCCAAAACATCACGGCCATCTGTAAGGATATGGACACGGACTCTTTTAACACCTCGCTCACCAACTCCTTTAAGCAACAACTGTATAAAAATAGCTAGTTAGAAAGAATGAGTTGTATACACATAAAAGAAAAACAGCTCCAACCCCAAGTAATCACCTGCACTTGATCAAGTCTGGAGTGAACTCCACCATCACTCAGCAACCCAATGAGATGCAATGTGCCATTTGCAAAACTTTCCTTTATGTAATTGAAACCTTCTCCTTCGAAAATTTTTCCAGAGGCCAGAGCAAGGTCGACAAGCTTAGCACTAAAATGAACAATCACAGACCAAGATGTCTCAATCATCACACATGCTAGAAATAATTTTGAAGCAAGAAAAAGAGACTCAATAGTATAGCTCGTAGGAAAGACCATAACTAAACATTTCAAGGTGGTAAGCAACAATTATAAATTCCACAGCAGAAATCATCTGAAATACTAACTAAACATTGTGAACCCAAACTTAATACAAATTCTTTGGGAAAAGCGACACACTACAACTGCAACCATGTTGTTGATTTTTGTATTGCATCCTAAAACAAGAGTACAGAAGTGTCTGGAGCACATTTAACCCTATTGATCACATACATCTATGATAACTTAAGAAACAACGCAGAACAAAGCTATGCGTCGTTCAATCCATGACATAAAAAATGCAGGCACAACTAAACAAATACAAATGTTCACAAGCAGAACAAAGTAAACATTTATTTTTTCAAACATAAATTAGTTTTAAAAACCCACATACAGTTCATGATCACATCAATTAGTAGATCTGTTCGCAATTTCTCACTATAAAAAATAAAAACACTACAGCACGCAAACTCAGTTCAAAACCTTGGCAGTAACAAATACATGGCGCTAAATAGATGAAAAAGAGAGGCTAGTTTTAGTTTACCCCTGAGCAAATATGCGACCAGCTCCAAGGGCATTGTGACCAACTTCACTATTGCCCATGTCATCTTCTGTTGGAAGGCCTACAGCGGTACCGTGAGCCCTAACCAATCTCCATTTTTCTGGGGCACCCTGTAATACAAAACAGTACTGATTAATGCACTCTAACCCAAAAAGAAAGATATCTTTTCGCCTCCTATGTCTTCCTTTGGAGGCAACCTTTAAAACTATCATATACTAAACGACAACACCTCATCCAACGTAGATTCGAACCTTAGTCCGTTACTTTGTAAAGGACTAGTCACTATTGCTACCCCCCATCAGTTAAACAACAGATCTTTGAAATCTATAAACAAAGATTGGATCCAAAAACGTGCAAAAATTGAACCTTTTTAAGAGAATCCATGCAGGGTGTCTCAGCGGTAGCGATGCAGTTGAATTCGTTGGGCTTGGCCTCTCCCCAACCATCCAACACCACCATAGCCACTGTCTTCCCCTTTGGGAGCTTTGGATGATCCGCCAATTTCCATGAGACACCTGAGCTACCCATCTGCGCTTCCTCCCTTTTTTTCCTATCAGATTCAGATGCAATGGCAAAACCGAATACAAATCATTCACATACACAAATAATCATTCTTTACCCATCTGGGTCATAGTTCTTTTTCCTTTTTCCTATCAGATTCAATGGCAAATCTAAACGCACAAAATTCAGATACACTGACAATCGTTCATACTATGAAATAAACGTCACAGTGCTAAGATGTTACACACGACAACCTGTACATACCTGTTCTTTTCTCGGTGTCAGCCGCAACTAACAACACAAATGTCACAGAGGAAACCTAAAAAGACCGAACTGTGAGCCTGCTTTCTCTGTCTTGTATGGTTTCGTTTCGATTTTATAAATACAAGTTTGTTGGCCAACTGTTCCATAGTCTTGTAGAGTCGCTATTTATTTTTTCACTTTAATGAAAAAAAAAAAAAGGTGGCACGTGAATCCTGAGAGAAGTTTACGAGTAACCACGAGAACATGAGAAGAGAATGGAAATACAAAAATAATTTAATTTAAATAGATTAATGAAAAAAAAGTTATTTTTTACAATAATTCCTTCAAAAGTTTTAGTTGGACTTATTTATAATATATTGATAATTAAAAATATCTATGTCGATGACGTAAAAATAAATAAATAAAAATTATGAATAGCCTCTAAACGAAATAAAATAATCTTGGACTCATTTGCATAATTAGAAAATCAGTATTCGTAATCGCGCAATTTTTATATTTTTTAAAAATTGTTATATTAACTTATTTGTTTGTCATTGTTAAAGACTATTAGGATTTAACTTTGGATTCAAAGATTTTAAAAAGCGTTACAAAATAATTTGCATTTACTTCGTTATTAATATAAAAAAACTTGGATTTTGTGATTATTAATTAAATTGAAATAATCTTGTGTGAATTGAGTAACATATCTAGTGATAAAAAAAATATTTAACTGGTACTTTTAAAGAAAAGAAAAATCTAACTTTTATTCTTTTTCAACTTTAAAAAAAGGTATTATGATAATATTCTCTTAGAAAATGTAAATAAATGTATTGCTATAACGTTCCGAAAACAGTTAAACTTATATTTAATTAAATAACATATTGTTTTACTTTCTTTTACTTTTAGTATTAAAAAATTAGTTTATGTAAAAATAAATATATAAATATCTAAATCCTATATACATGGATATATAATTGTATTATTTTTAAAAGAAAGTTTAAATTATATTTTTTGATTGAATTTAAAATATATATTCTACATATATGGAATATTCGTGAAGATGTTTGGTATATTCGCGAAACATGAAAATAGCGACGGTATTTTCAATTGCGGATCAGCGTGCCCTATTACTTGATGCTGCCGTGGGTTGGTAAACACCGTCATTCTCCACGCCTTCTTTCCTTTTTGACAACCGCTTATTAACATTAATTCTAGAAAACTGCTTTTGACCTAATTATATAAAAATAATAATAAATATAATTAATTAATTGTGTTAAATAATGAGATTTCTTTAAAAACAGTTTCAGTCAAAAAAGAATAGGATCCCTTGTTTATATAATTATAAGTACGAAGTAAATATAAATTAATTAATTTCATATTTAAATAATGGGTACAAAACAGCTTTAACGATTTTGATGGTTTTGTAGCTAACTTGAAAGAACAACTTCTAAGTAAAAGTCTCAATTTTCTTTCTCCTTTATGGGAAAACGTGCTTAGAAATTATTGTGTTCTAAATTCGGATTTTTTTTATGTTGAACAGGAGGAATGCTTAATAAATTATGTTGGTCCATCTAGCTTCGATTTTAAATAGTTTGTAACATTTTTAGTTCGATTTTGTCATTTTAAAAGGTTTAAAAAATAAAAATAAAATATTTTTTAAAATTAAGTTGTATTATGAAATTAACTTAAATGAAAATATAAATATTCGAATAATATGTTTGGTTAAATAATATTATTTTATTTTTAAATTATAAATTTTATTATATAAAACAAATTGAGTGATAAATTTTGAGCCAATTCATCTTAAGGTCATTTAAGTCATGGACTACAGTATTAGATGAAAAATAACTCAAATTTATTTATATTGTAAATTTTTGACTCAATAAGTCTTCTTTTATGAGTTATTTTTAGGGTGACACCTAGTCAAATTTATTTTAACTAATATAAACACAATAAATATATAAAAGTTTATTTTAAAAGTCGTTTTTCTCTCACGTGACTTTATGTACTTAGAAGAACATTTTTCTCTTTCGAATATTTCGTTTAACTTTCTCGTAGAAATTCAAAACCTTAACCATATTTGTCAAACCTTAGTGAGAGAAGTACTCATTTTTTCGATTTTGCTTGATAAACAAGAAAAAAGTAGTTTGTAATGAACATGGTTATTTATTTGACTAATAATTTTTTTTATTGTGTTTATAAAATAAAATGAGTTTGTTTTAGAAAAGTAAAATAAAGTTGGGTTGTTAAGAAGGAAAAAATTTAGTTGTAAGTTGTGTTTGATCTTTTTAAATTCAAATCAATGTTATTCATTAGTAAATAAATAAATGTTATATATTCCTCGTTTTCATTTCTAAACATGTTCAATTTATGACATTTGAAAGAATCATGTGTACGAAAGTGTAGTTATGATGTTGGTATAGATATTACATTAGTGATACATCCATATTGGTATGGTTGATTCTACAAGGTTTTGTTTTGGACATAAGGGGTTGGAAAGTATTTTGGAGAATGTATTTTAATTTTAGAGATTATGATCCCTTTTAAGCATGATTTTGCATTGAATTAGGAAAATTGATCTACTTAAAAGATTCTGACCCTGTATATATCAAATAGCTAAAGTTATTGGTTTGACTCAAATAATATCTGGAAATCGAATTATAATTGTTGTAATGAGTTAAGGTTAAGATGTTAATAATGGAGAAAAAAATATCTTCTTCCTACTTTTAGGCAATAGATATTAAAATATATAAATATTGTAGATAATATTATTTATATTAAGAAAAGATAAAAGCTAATTTGATAAAGTTAATATAACTCTAAAATATTCAACAAATTTCATGATAAAATGATATTTTTCACAAGTAAAACTTATGTGTATAAATGTTTTAAAGAAATATATTTTGATGGTGAATTATCTATATAATGAAATGTTTTATTTGTGTTTCTATGAGTTATAATAATGTGATATTTTGTTATTTGGTTGTATGTGCATGTGATTTATTTGTGTTGTGAAAAGTCTATGTAATGAGTTAATAATGCATAAGTATTTTCGAAGTTTATACCATGATTAAGTTGAGGTGAAAGTTCAAATTATGTACAATCTTTTGAGATATACAAAGAAGAATGTATTTGTATGAACATGCTTACAAAGAAGAATGTATTTGTATGAACATGCTTCATTTTCGTTCATAAGGATGTATACAAGTCTTTACAATAATGATTTTAGTCTCTATGATCTTTTATCTAGGTTCAGGAGAATTTATGATAGGAGATTTCACATCTATGAGTGAGGTTAAGGAAAATCATAGTTTATTATCTTTATAATTGAATGTTTTTGTATGATCAAATCCATGTACTCTAAATTAATTTATAAGCAAATGTTACATGTCATAGTGCCACGTACATGTTAAAAATAGCACAATTTATTTGTTAGATGTTAAAAAAATGTAAACATAAGAAATTGTATTTATTAATAAATAATGAAAATAAGTAATTTCATACCGCATAAAATATCATTACTATAATAAAAGTTACATAATTAAAATAATAATAAAATTGACTCATTATCACATTCAAAATGTTTCTAAATATGTTGTTTAAGGTTTGTTTCAAGTGATTGATGACATCTTAGATCTTGAACTTCTCTTCTTCAAAACAAATTTGTTTCAAAGGTCACACAAGAATCAATATGTATGTCAATTATAAACATTATTATATAGTATATTCATAATGATGGTTAAAATATTACTATTATATGTCTCATTCATCTTTTGTAATCATGTTATTCAATACCATGCATACACATTTTATATTTGATTGTGTTCATCTTCCAAGCATGTGCAAGATCATGCACAATAACAAATCAAGATCGAAACACTTCAAATTCCTAATTTACATCCTCTCTTGCTGCTTTTGATATCAAACAAACAATTTTCTTCTTTCATTTGTGTTATTTGGATGATCTTCACAAGTGTCTCCCAATCTAGATATATGCCATATGTTAAAAATACTTTATGTCATAATGGTTCTATTTAGTACAAATTATACTATAGGTGTTTCTCCCCAATAACACTTCGAGATGCATTAAACATATATAATATCTAGAACCTAAAAATATGCATGTCAAACATCATGGTGCAACAACTTCAAACACAATAATGGGTAAGTCTTCATTATGACAAAATTGACATTTTGATTCTACTAGATCATTTTTCCATTCCCAATGTATACAATCAATGTTGTCTAATATACTTGAAAAGCCTATTAATGTGAGTTTTCACTCAAATATGAAAACATCGTAAAAAAAATCTCAAACTTATTCAAGTATAATAAAACTATTAGTGATCCATATATTAATATTATATTGGAACGATTGGCACTAAAAATGGATTGAATAAAGTATGTATTCTTTTTTTAGAGAACTATACTAGATTGTCTAACATACAAGCAACAAAGACAAAATTTATATTAGCTCATCTAAACTCATGAATTACATTCAATTATCTCTTAAACAAACTAGTTAAAATGATTAACTATCAATTATTGGTACAAAACCCACATCCAATATATAAATCACTCCTAGTTACAATAAATAAACAAATTACTCCTAGTTATATTATGGTAACCTTACCCTCAAATTAAGACCTCACATAAAGAAATTTGAAAAACTCTCAAAGAGAGATAAATTTAATAAGCTTAATGGGATCGCTTCACAAAGAGAAAAATTATAATGGTTTCGCTCACTCCCAAAGAACACTTCTTTGACCAAGATATGATTTTTGTTTAATCTTTGTCATCTTCGTAAAATCTTTTGTGTATTTCCTTGATTAATGTTGACTATGTGAAAAGTCTTTGTTCATTTTACACTTCTATCTTTAATTCTTTTAAAAATAATTCGAACAACATTTTATATCTAACAATTATTCATAGTTAAATCACACTTCTCAAATATATTGCTTTTCATAACTTTTCTTGATCATTTCTCATGTAAAAGCTTTTTAAATTAAAATATTTAAATGTTGAAGATATTGTTTCAAATATGTTTGAAAACACTTATTTTATAAAGTTTGATTATTAGGACTTGATTATGATTGTAATTCAGAATAATTCAAAATATGAATATACAAGGGACTTTAAACTGTCTGTTATGAATTTGGTGGTTTCAGTATATGGTCTAAAGGTGCTTCAACTAACACAAAATACACATTATAATATTCAAATAATAAATTCATATTTAACATGTAAGCCACATCGAGTGTTTATTAATATTGCATTTTTACAATGGAGAAAGACTCATTATTATAGTTGCACAAACTTGTCTATGAAAATAACATCTTGATTACTTAAGGCTTGCAACACAAAGGAAAACACCCTTTCACATTCTAAACTTTAGGTTTTCTTCAAAATTATTCATTTATGTATAAAAGATTGTTGGAGATTTGAATAATATTTCTTGTCCATATTCATGTTCTATGATATCAATTAAGATATTAATCATGGAATATCACAGTAAATGTATACATTACTGTGATTATAAGGAAATTCAACTTTTAAAATGATAAATTAAAAAGATATACTTATTAATAGATGAGACAAATTTAGTTTCTAGCAATTATATTTATAATCCAAGAGAGGTCAAATATCTCTTAAGCATCAATAATATAATCTAACATATGTGATCTAGTTAGTTTATAGTCATCGTATAATGTTTATAATAGTATTATTAGGTAGATATTTTAACAATTTATGTATGTATGTAACAATAGCGAATGCTTAAATGTGTTATTTGAAAAAAAAAAACTAAATGTTTATTTATAGCAAGTTAATATATATAATTAATATTT
Source organism: Vigna mungo (assembly GCA_036885675.1). Classification (NCBI taxonomy): domain Eukaryota; kingdom Viridiplantae; phylum Streptophyta; class Magnoliopsida; order Fabales; family Fabaceae; genus Vigna; species Vigna mungo. Next base: position 3,000,386 of record CP144695.1, read on the forward strand.
TAGAATGTAAAAGATGTCAAATATATGAAAATTGAAAAAAATAAATGATTTTTTGTTAACAATTTTTTTGTAATTTGTTATTTATAATAATAAAAATACTCTATTACTTAAATAAAAAGTTCAACTTAAGCATAATTTATATATATATATATATATATATATATATATATATATATATATATATATATATATATATATATATATATATATATATATATAATTCATGATAAAAATATATAATAGATGATGGAAAAAAAAAGTTAAAATCAAAAGTTTTATACAATTTGATAATACACTTGTACGGTAGTATGTCTCATACGACCGGTTACTCCAAACGGTCAAAATATATCTCCGAACGGTCAAATATTATTTCGTATCTTGGCCAGACCGAACGGTCAAATATGGGCCAGACCGAACGGTCAAAATTATCTCGTATCAAATAATATCTCAACAGAGATATTTCAGCTCGTATCAAATAATATCTCAACAGAGATATTTCAGGTGAGTTTGTTTATATTTCATTCGGTTTATATTTTATTCTGTTATATTGATTTTATATCAATCCAAAGCCTATAAATAAAGACCAAAAGACTCCAAGCAAGGTACGCACAATCTAACCTACAATACACTGATTCCTACATCCACAATCTCATACATGATCGAGTTTCACACCCTCTCCGTTCCAAGCATCCACTCGTTGAGAACAGAAGGCTCTCCTATACCGACATCTGACTTGATCGTCGGAGTACCATTACAGGTACCATCCCCCTCCTGGGCGAAGATCGAAGGACGGACGGTCTGAAGGACGAACGGTCTGAAGGACGGACAGCGGAGACAACTGAAGATTTCACATCAGAAGGAAGCGGAAAAGCGCCATCGAGGTCAGTGCTTTCGGTCCCAGTAAATCCCTACCGAAACATTTTGGCGCCCACTGTGGGGCCGAAAGTGAAGACTCCCAATGGTGACCACCAGAAGCATGGCGGTACCGATCATACAGGGCTCCTAACACGACTCCAGGCTCAACTCGAACAGCAGACCCAGATGATTCGCCAGCAGCAAGAAGCGCATCGCCAGCAACAAGAAGCGCATCAACAACTTGTCGCAGAGCTAGCCCAACTTAAAGAAAAGCAACAGGAAGTAACGGAGGACAATAGCCATGCCGGCAACCCTAATAACGGCCGTCGCAACGGCCGAAACAATCACCCTCATGAGGATAGCGGTCCTCCACCACAATCGCCAGAATTGCTACCCTTCACCGAGGAGATTATGCAGGCTGCAATGCCCGACCGACCGCCCCCTCCAATTGAAAAATTTGATGGAACAACGGATCCAGAACACCATCTTCGCAATTTCATCGACTCCATGGCTTTCTATTCGAACAACGATCCAGTCAAATGCCGAGCCTTCTTCTTGTCTCTCAAAGACGAAGCCCTAGAATGGTACAACACTCTGCCTCCAAACTCGGTCGACAACTTTCACACGGTCACAACGCTTTTCAAAAGGCAATTCTCTGCCAACCAGAAAGAAGGCGTGTCCGCGGCCGAACTCGTCAACCTCAAGCAAGGAAGAGACGAACCCCTAAGAACGTTCATGCGCAGGTACTCAGAGACAGCCAGGAGAGTGAAGGGCGTCTCCCATGAATTCATCATCAGTAACCTCCCTAATTGCCTCAAACCAGGGTTTATTTCAGAAAGTCTGTACGCTGAATTACCAAAAACTATGGAAGAACTGCATGAAAAAATGACCAAATTTATCAAAATGGAGAACCAAAGGTATTATCGAAAGAAGAACGAAGTTCCAGCCACAGATGACAGAGGTCGCAACCAAAAGCCCCCTCGCAGAGAGCCGAGAGCCCTGCTCGGACCTCGGTACGACCGTTATACTCAACTAACAGCTCCAAGGGACAAGATATTTGACAAAGCCTTCCAATCCAATCTGATCGCCATTTGAAGAAAGCGGACGCCCAGAGATGCGAACGCCTCCAAGATGTGTCGGTTTCACGATAACCAAGGACACTCCACAGAGGGCTGCCAGGGACTCAAGGATGAGATAGAAAGGTTAGTCCGTGCGGGCTACTTGCAGGAATTTGTTAAATCAGAAACAGGCTGACAAGGACGTTCCCCCCAGCGCGGACGTTCCCCCTAGCGCGGACGTTCCCCCCAGCGAGAACGTTCCCCCAGAAGATTCAGAAGGAGTCCCGAACCACCTCGACGAAAGACCGAACGTACTCGTGAACGTTCGAGAAGCAGATCACGAAAGCGAGACCCGACCCCAAAGGGCCGCATTGACACCATCTCAGGAGGTTTTGCCGGAGGAGGAGCTTCATCTTCAGCTCGCAAGAGACATCTGCGAAACTTGCGTAGTGTCCATACAATAGCCCATAATCCTTTGTCAATGCCGGACATCACTTTTACCGACCGGGATTTCCATGCTCCTGATCCAGAACAGGACGATCCTATGGTCATCACAGCCCGAATTGCGGAATATGACGTGAGCAAGATTCTAATAGACCAAGGAAGCTCGGTCAATATCCTATATTGGACAACCTTCCAGCGGATGGCTTTATCTGAGGAAGCCATAACACCTTTTCATGAACAAATTGTTGGTTTTGCAGGTGAACGCATTGACACAAGAGGATATATCAACTTAAAGACCCGCCTGGGTACCGGTGACCAGTCAAAAGAAATCCGCGTACGCTTCTTGTTGGTGGAAGCTCACACTTCGTATAATGCTCTTCTCGGCCGCCCGTGTCTGAACGCCTTTGGAGCAATCGTTTCAACCCCACATTTAGCGATGAAGTTCCCATCCGGAAGAGGTGAAATATGCACCGTCCGAGCATATCAGAAAACCGCTCGGCAATGTTATACGGCTTCCTTAAAGGCCGCCACGTACAAGAGACAAAGTAGACCAGAAACCATATCGGTCGACTTAGACCCGAGGACCAACGCAGGCGACCGGATTCAACCCCAGGGGGAAATCAAACCGATCGTCCTCGGGAAGAGTAAAGAACAGGTTACTAATATTGGAGCCGACCTTACAACTACGAAAGAAGACGACCTCACAGCTCTGTTGCGGGCAAACAACACCCTTTTTGCTTGGAGCGCCTCGGATATGCTGGGTATCCACCCCGAGGTCATCACTCATAAATTGTCCATATTCCGAGAAGCTCGACCAATTGCTCAGAAAACGAGAAGACTCGGTACCGAAAAGCGGGCGGCGGTACAAAAGGAGGTAGACAAGTTAATCACGGCCGGATTCATCCGTGAAATAACGTACACCACGTGGTTAGCAAATGTAGTCATGGTCAAAAAATCGAACGGTCAGTGGCGAATGTGTGTAGACTTCACTGACCTAAACAAAGCTTGCCCTAAAGATAACTATCCCCTCCCCAGCATTGATCGCCTGGTGGATGGCTCCTCCGGTCACACGGTCCTCAGTTTCTTAGATGCATATTCAGGATACAACCAGATTCCAATGTATGCCCCAGATCGTAACCACACGGCCTTCATCACCGAACAAGCCAATTATTGCTATGAGGTCATGCCGTTCGGCTTAAAGAATGCAGGTGCCACGTATCAGCGGCTCATGGACAAAATCTTCCATAATCAAATCGGACGGTGCATGGAAGTTTACGTGGATGACATGGTTGTACGAAGCTGTTCCCATCAGCAACATTTACAAGATCTGACGGACGTTTTTCGACAACTCGAAAGGTATGGTTTACGCCTCAACCCGTCCAAGTGTACCTTCGGCGTTTCAGCCGGAAAATTTCTCGGATTCATGTTAACCAATCGGGGAATTGAAGCCAACCTGGACAAATGTCGAGCAATTCTGGAGATGAGAGCCCCGACCAAGTTAAAAGAGGTCCAATGTCTAGTCGGACGTCTCACCGCTTTGTCTCGGTTTATACCGAGGCTCTCCGAGCACGTTAAGCCTATTCTTAGCAACATGAAGAAGGATGTCCCTCGGCACTGGGACGATCAATGTGAGGCGGCTTTTTCCGCCATAAAAAATATGTTAACCAACCCGTCCGTCATGAGCCGTCCGGAAGAGGGGTTCGACATACAATTGTATCTTTCAACAACCGATCATTCGGTAAGCGCCGCCCTCATACAGGAGACACCTGTATTTAAACTTATTTATTTTGTTAGCAGAACTCTACAGGGGGCCGAAGAACGATATTCACAAGTAGAGAAAGTGGCGCTGGCCTTAATTCATGCCGCTCGACGACTTCGCCCTTACTTTCAAAGTCATCAAGTGGTCGTCCGAACCGATCACCCCATCGCCAAGATCCTCAGGAAACCAGACTTGGCCGGACGGATGGTTGCATGGTCCATTGAACTATCCGAATTCGGTTTACGCTTCGAGCCGCAAGGCCCTATCAAAGGGCAGCATTTAGCAGATTTTGCAGCTGAATTACCCCCCGCAGAGGAACCGTCCGTATGGCACTTAAACGTTGATGGATCTTCGGACAAGCGACGGGCGGGAGCCGGAGTAGTATTGGAGGGACCAAACGGCATTGTGGTCGAGCAGGCTATATCTTTTACGTTCCAACTCAGCAACAATCAGACGGAGTATGAAGCCCTCATCAGCGGATTATTATTGGCAGCGGAACTCAACGTCCGGCATCTAGAATGCCGAATGGATTCTCAGTTGGTCGTAGGGCACATTAACGACACTTTCCAAGTCAAGGACAACCATCTGCTGCGGTATTATCATAAGGTCAACGACCTCATAAAAACGTTCGGCACTTTCCGAATCATTCATGTTCCCATAGAGCAGAATTCCCGAGCAGATTTACTCTCCAAGTTAACACACAGTCGAGGAAACGGTCAACTTACCTCGGTTATAAAGACCCGGTTAGAGCAACCTCTCCTAGAGACATGCACCACCAATGTCTCCCCCCCTTCAGCCGACTGGCGGCAGGATATAATACAGTTAATGATCCAGCAAGAACAGGGTGCTAAGGTGAGTACAGTCGACTCCAAACGAATTGCTCGCTTCACATTCATAGGAGACGATCTATATCGACGCGGGTACACTACACCGCCGTTGAAATGCTTATCCAGCCAGGAGGCCAGGTACGTCATGGAAGAACTACACCATGGGATTTGCGGCTCCCACTCAGGACAGAGAATACTCAGAGCCAAGATATTACGAGCGGGTTTTTATTGGCCCACCATCGAACAAGATTGTAAGGAATTTGTTCAAAAATGCATTTCCTGTCAGGCCCACGGTCACGACACTCGAATCCCTTCTTCCGAATTAAGGACCATCGTTTCCCCGTGGCCGTTCGCTCAATGGGGGATGGACATAGCCGGACCCCTACCGCTTGCAAAAGGACAGTGCAAATACCTTTTTGTAGCTATCGACTACTTCACCAAATGGATTGAAGCGGACGCTCTAGCAACTATCAGCGCTCGGAAAGTACAAAGCTTCATCTGGCGCTTAATTTGCCGATTCGGCCTACCCCAAAGGATCATCACTGACAATGGTCGGCAATTCATTGACCAAACGCTAGAAGACTTCCTCCAGGGACTTGGTATCAAACACGTCACGAGTTCTGTTGAACATCCCCAAACCAACGGGCAGGCGGAGGTTGCAAACAAGGCTATCATCTCTGAGTTGAAGAAACGTCTAGGTCAAGCTAAAGGCTTATGGGTCGAGGAGCTACCGGAAGTACTTTGGGCCTATCGTTGTACACCGCACGGGTCAACAGGAGAAACCCCGTTTAACCTCACGTACGGTACAGATGCCATGTTACCGGTCGAGATAGGAGAACCATCCCTTCGGCGGCACATGCAGGACATGAATCTCAACGAGAAACAACTGCGGATGAATCTCGATACATTGCCTGAACGGCGCGAGATTGCATTAATAAAAAATGAAGCGCAGAAGCGACTGATAACTAGGCGGTACAATACCAAAGTCCGGCCTAGGCATTTCAACGAAGGAGATCTTGTTTGGCGCAAGCGAGGAGATGCACGGAGGAATAAATCCCACGGTAAACTGACTGATAATTGGGAAGGGCCTTTCCGAATCATCAAAGATCTGAAGAATGGCGCTTATCAACTAGAAAACCTGGACGGCAAGGCAGTTCTAAACACTTGGAATGTCACTCATCTCAAATTTTATTATAGTTAATGTTTTGCTCTTTTTTAGCCATTACGGACCAATTGTCTTTTTATTCACTATTATTTCAATACAATCTTTCAGTCACATCTTTTGCAGATTATTTATAATATATACAGACTATAACGTCCACCAACTACACTGGACCGATCGAGTCTAGCAACATCAAGACTCACGCGTCTTGGTTCAACACGGCCTATAACGCCCGTGCATTACATCGAGATCAAACCTGTCTCGGTCCAACAAATACATCAAGACCTACGTGTCTTGGTTCAACACGGCCTATAACGCCCGTGCATTACATCGAGATTAAACCTGTCTCGGTCCAACAAATACATCAAGACCTACGTGTCTTGGTTCAACACGGCCTATAACGCCCGTGCATTACATCGAGATTAAACCTGTCTCGGTCCAACAAATACATCAAGACCTACGTGTCTTGGTTCAACACGGCCTATAATGCCCGTGCATTACATCGAGATTAAACCTGTCTTGGTCCAACAAATACATCAAGACCTACGTGTCTTGGTTCAACACGGCCTATAACGCCCGTGCATTACATCGAGATTAAACCTGTCTCGGTCCAACAAATACATCAAGACCTACGTGTCTTGGTTCAACACGACCTATAACGCCCGTGCATTACATCGAGATCAAACCTGTCTCGGTCCAACAAATACATCAAGACCCACGCGTCTTGGTTCAACACGGCCTATAACGCCCGTGCATTACATCGAGATCAAACCTGTCTCGATCCAACAAATACATCAAGACCCACGCGTCTTGGTTCAACACGCCTATAAACGACCGTTCAATACATCGAGATCAAACCTATCTCGGTCCAACAAATACATCAAGACCTACGCGTCTTGGTTCAACACGGCCCATGACGCCCGTTAATTACATTGAGACCCTCCGAGTCTCGGTCGTTATTAATACTATCAAAGCTTATTTGTTTCAGGAGCGACCATCAGAAGACAAAAGCTGCTCAACACCGTTCGGCCATTATCCTTTTAACATTCTTTAAAGTCCTGCAGTCACGCCAAGCTAAAGCTTCATCCCTCCTTTGGACTTGGGGGGCATGATGTACGGTAGTATGTCTCACACGACTGGTTACTCCAAACGGTCAAAATATATCTCCGAACGGTCAAATATTATTTCGTATCTTGGCCAGACCGAACGGTCAAATATGGGCCAGACCGAACGGTCAAAATTATCTCGTATCAAATAATATCTCAACAGAGATATTTCAGCTCGTATCAAATAATATCTCAACAGAGATATTTCAGGTGAGTTTGTTTATATTTCATTCGGTTTATATTTTATTCTGTTATATTGATTTTATATCAATCCAAAGCCTATAAATAAAGACCAAAAGGCTCCAAGCAAGGTACGCACAATCTAACCTACAATACACTGATTCCTACATCCACACTCTCATACTTGATTGAGTTTCACACCCTCTCCGTTCCAAGCATCCACTCGCTGAGAACAGAGGGCTCTCCTATACCGACATCTGACTTGATCGTCGGAGTACCATTACAGGTACCATCCCCCTCCTGGGCGAAGATCGAAGGACGGACGGTCTGAAGGACGAACGGTCTGAAGGACGGACGGCGGAGACAACTGAAGATTTCACATCAGAAGGAAGCGGAAAAGCGCCATCGAGGTCAGTGCTTTCGGTCCCAGTAAATCCCTACCGAAACAACACTCAATCATAATTTGATATGTATGACATAGTTAAGTGTTAAATAGTAGTGTTATTCAACAAAATATGTATAGATAATGATATTTAACATAAAATTATCGAGGATAAAATTTACTTATAGACATCTCATTGATTGAGGCTGGTATGGAATTGTTGATAGATTGTCTTAAACTTGGGTTGTGCGCAACAATTGGATTTGTTCCCCGATTCAAAGAAAATGTCGGTTCTAGGGGAGAAGGTAATTCAACCAAGTGTCCATTGAGATACGAGACAATTGTTAACATTGTAGGTCTAGCATCTGGATTTTCTTGAACGCATAATAAACCAATCTTAACACATCTAATGACTTCAATATTAGAATGCTTTTCTTTTAATTTTGGATCTAGTGTACTCAATGGTGTTTCATCCCTCCAATGCTCCCATACCTGTAACAATCAGTTTAGCCAAATTATTACAGTTAGGTTATAAACTAATTTCAATATACATTAAGCATAAATGATAATAAAATAAAAATATGGAAAAATTATATTATACTCACAAAATTTAAAAGACAATTAACAATACGATGTGGTTCATATGAACCTATGTTCTTTTTCCCACTAACGATTTCGAGAATCATAACTCCAAAACTGTAAACATCTGATTTCTCAGAAAATTTGCCAAACATTGCATACTCTGGAGACATATAGCCACTGCAAAATTAGAAGAAAAATGACAAATAATTGTAAGCATGTTGTTAAGGGATGATAAATGTAGGAATGATATTCAAAACTTACTATGTTCCAATAACTCTCTTTGTACTTCCTTCTTGTTGATCATTTTCAACAATTCTAGCAAGACCAAAATCTGAAACTTTTGGATTCATATTTTCATCTAATAGTACATTACTAGGTTTGAGATCACGATGTATAACTTTAAGTCGAGAATGATCGTGTAAATATAGAATTCCTCTAGCAATCCCTTCTATTATTTTGTAACGCTCAGACCAGGTCAGAAATCTTTCTTGTTTACTATCTACAAAAACATTCATTATGTGAGAAAATTAAGAGATATATCTTATAGATTTAAAATATAATTAAACCCTTAAAAGTTTATAACACAATATTAAATATCTTAAATAAGTTTATATATATATATATATATATATATATATATATATATATATATATATATATATATATATATATATAAACTTAAATGAAACTAAAGAGAGATGAAAAGAATCAAACCAAATAAGAAGTAGTCCAAACTCTTGTTGGGCACATATTCATACATAAGTATCTTCTCTTCCTCATCAAGACAAAATCCTTTGAAAGTTACTAAATTTCTATGTTGGAATTTGGCAATCAACATAATCTCATTTTTAAACTCCTCTAAACCTTGCTTAGAATTTTTTGAAAGTCTTTTTACCGCTATAGTTGTTCCATCAATAAGAATACCCTAAAAAAAGTAGATAATTCTTATTGTTAAAAGCAAGAACATACAATGAACAAAATAACACATTTTCTTACCTTGTAAACTTCTCCAAATCCTCCTTTGCCTATCTTATTGTCATCTGAAAAGTTGTTTGTTGCTACTTCAATTATTGCCAACTTGAATTGCAAGGACTCTACAGTGAAACTTTCAAGTCCAACTAAAAAGAACTTCAATCATTAATCCAAGTTTAAAATTTCATTAAGTCTTCTAAATGAAAAATTAAGTATTATAGTTTTTTTTTTCTTTATCATACTTACGATTTTCTATGAGTATAATTTTATTACTCTTTCTTGTTTTTCTTCGAATCCAACTATAACAACAAATGCCGAAAAGAAGTCCTGACAAAGTAATAGTGGAAGTAAGGATCACGATAATAGTTCGTGATCGACTTTTTCCTGTATAAAAAAAAATATTAACATTCTATTAGGTCATGGTATATTGATAACAAGCATATAAAAGCAATTGTTAAAAATTTATAAACTAGAATATTATTTATGATTTTTTTTTCTTCATGCCAACAACTAGTTGATCTAATTAAGTTCATCATGTTAAGAAATCTTTTAGATTTTAGTATTTTGAATTGAAAAATATGATTAGAATGGTTAGTTAGTTTCCATGAAAAACCATAGTCATTAATAAAACCTATAAACTAATACTATGATTATAAAAATGTGAAAGCATACAGTCTCTACAATCTTAGACTAAAAAAAATTGATCCAGATGAATGATCTTGCAAAAGAATAGTTACACAACCTAAATACATCAAAGTATACTGTTGACAAAAGTTACCATTAAAAAAGTTATTATGTATGATAACAAAATACCCAATAAGACATATATGTGAACTTAATGATAATGAAGTAGTTATACACGAAGGTCAATCTAAATTTAGAATTATTTTTTGTATTGTCCATTTTTATAAACATATCCCTCATCCTTAATATTTCAAAAAAAAAAAAAAATTGTTTAATACACAATATTCCATCGTTTACAAAACAACACCTCATTCATTAGTCACATCCTCTTACGCAATGAAACAAGCCCTACTACCGCCATAAAATTAAATATAAATTCATTAAGTTCACAAAAATTTAATTTAAGAAAAATTAAACATTTCCTAAATTTAAATACAAACAAAAGGTGTTGGTAATGTAGAACTAAACTAAGTTTCACATTTTAGACTGAGAATGTACACATTTGGGCCTTAAGATTTGTAGGAAAAAAACAAGATATTGTAATGTTAAAAAATGATAGAATATAGTGTCTTTAAAGCAATGAGCTAGATTAAGGATGCAATGACAATGGAAAAGTATAATGGGACAAAGATAAAAAAAGAAAAAAGAAAAAAGAAAAAGAGGCTTCAATCCTTTCAATAGAAGTCAATTAATTAATAGAGAGATGTCCAGAGGATTTTATGCTCAATTAGTGTTTTTTTATTTCTGGAAAATGTGTTTTTTTTTTTTCTAATTCCAAGTTTCTTGGTTGTTTGAACATTTTGAATTAATAGAGTTTATAATTCCCAGTCAAAATGAAGTTATTTGTGAAACCCTTTTTTATCACAGTCGCTTCACTTATTGATAGGCAAAACGATCATTTTTCATCAGTAAAAATTCAGTAGTTTTAACACAACCAAAATCAAAGCAAATTATGCCAGATGATGCGGCAAACGAAATTAGTACGGCTGATTAGAAACATGAGTATATATTTTTGTTTTTATTGAAATATTATTTATTTTTTACAGACTTAACTTATGGACTCAAAAGTAATAACATACTCACTATTATAATGTTTTGTATGTACTATTCAGTATATATTGACTACAGCAGGACAATCAATATTTCAGACCAAAAAAAATTGATTGATCACTATTAAAATAAATTAAACATTCAATTAATCTAAACATATTAATAATCACTTTTAAAAGAAATTAGACCGTAATTAAATTGACTATATAATCAAAAGTCTATGAAAAAAACTATAAAAATATATCAAAAGTATAATTGTTAAAAATTTTTGCGACATATTTATTATAGTATTATTTTCTTTATCTATCAATTTGAACTGACTTTAGTATCATAATATCTTTTATAAAAAATTTTCATTGTTTGAAAAACAAATTACACTAATACGAAGATGATTGCATTCGGCCATACAACAAGAAAATTATTCTAAGTGAACGTTAAACCCTACACAAAAAATATAATTATTTTTAAAATATTGGAAAATAATGCTTTTATTTAAAAGATATGAATATTTTAATTATTATTTAACAAAATATGTTAATATATCTTTTATAGACCCAAGAAGTTCATAAGTATCTCACTTTTTCATTATTAGATTATTCACTCACTCTTACTAACTTGAGTTGAAGTTTATGTACATAAATTTCCCCTCCACTTCTATCAATAAACTCAAATAATTAACACCACTCTTATTAAATATCTATCATTTCACCTTGAAAACTATGGCGAATTTCGGTAAAAACAATTTTAATCTTGAACTCAATGGTTTCGTAAACCTTCATAAATAACCTTAATTTCTTCCTAACACAAGGTTTTTATCGTCCAAAATTCTGACTACTCCAGTTGGTATAAAAGTCGAGAAAGATTATGACTATTTCAGTTACACAAAAGTCGTTAAAAATCATGAAAATTTTATTGTTATAAAAAATGAAATCGCGAGGAACCATGACATCTTTAGTATAAATATTTTGTAATTTACTCTTCACAATTTATTTCTTGATCAATAACATGTTTTTTCTTGTCCATTTTTTATAATATGTGGACAAATTTATCTCATATATATAAAAAAAATTACAAGATGAAAACGAAGAAGAAAAACCTGATGATGGAGCGAGTCTTTCCGGTGGATTATCAGTGACGAGGCCATAGAAAGGGTACATCTCATACCAAATGTTACAACTCGGAAACACAACTCTCCCTCCTTGTTTTCCATCACAGCACGTCGGAAGCTCCTCTATTGCTTCTGCAAGACAAGTTCTGCAGTTTTCCGGTGACAAATCCTGGGTACACTGAGCGAGATTGTAAACGGTCTCAGAATGAGACAAGTTTGTTTCCTTTGTCGAGAACCTCGCATCCGAAACCGCTGCTGCTTCTGCAGTTCGGTTCATTGCGTTGTGCAAGAAGTTCATGAAGCTGATTGTGGAGTTGGTCGAGACATCGCTAGTGCTGACAAGAAGATGTTCTGGAGACGTGGCCACGACGGAGAAGAACGGCACATTGGAATACCGAAGCTTGCATTCAGCGTACCACATCACAGCCTCTACGGAGTTGTTACAATCTGGGTCTGTAGATAACTTCTCGGTTGCGTTGGCCACGCATTGTTTGCACAGGCGTAAGGGTATGTCACCCCTACACATGAACAAACCATACACCGTGTTGTTTCTGCTGAGGATCGTGGTGTTGTAGAATAACTTAGCAGATGCGTTGGAAGTGAAGGAAGAGAAAAGGGTTATCAAGTTCTTCTGATAGATGCTCGTAGAAGATTTCTGTTTGCACTGCATTTTTGGTACTCAAAATAAGCCCTGTCCTCGTTCTGTGCTTTAGTGGTTGGGAAGTTCAACATGGTAATAACAAAGATAAGAAAGACGAGGTTATTGGAAGGCATGGTTCTGTTCGTGTTCAAGGATGGGTGGTTTCTGATATTATTTACTGTTCAGGTTTTCTTCTGTTTTGTAATGGAAGATATAGGTGAAGTTGAAACTTCGAAATTATTGTGAGGGATTGCATTCCAAAGTCAATGAACTGGGCTAGTCAAAGTCAACCACTCATCATGTCTCTGTCGTTTGTGATCATATGAAACTATTACAATTTTTGGAACATCATGCGTTGAAAATGTCTTCATAAAAGATGGAAAATGTCAAAGTGAGATATGAAAAGTAAAAATGTTCATTAAAAGAAAGGAAAATGATATTTTAACACCAATTTTTGATACTATTTTGACACTGCACACGTGTCAAAATGTGGTTGGACGATTTTAAATTAAAAAAAGCTGAAGCAATAACATATTTGAAAGAGAAAAACCAAAGATTTTTTTTTTAATTTGAAATCGTCCAACCACATTTTGACAAGTATGCAGTGTCAAAATGGTGTCAAAAAATTGGTGTTGAAATATCATTTTCCTAAAAGATATGTGTTGGGACGATGATGTTTTGTATTTTAGAACGATGGAGGATATATAATAGCTCTTTAACTAATTGACTATCAAATCAATCTCTAATTAACAATGGATAAAATTGTATCTGTTATCTTATTTGCTATTTGTTGGATATTCACATAAAAATATTTATGAAATTTTTTTAACTTGTAAATATTCATTTTCAACCAATAAATATTTTTAAAAAATATTTTATATGTTTTTAATAGAATCTAAATTAAATTAAAAAAAATTCAAATAATATCAAGAATTATGAGATTACTTCATTAGCATTTATAAAAGCTACATCTCTATAAAACTGTTAAAATATAAAGAATATAGCCGTATCAACTTCAAATTCTTAAACGAAACAATTTTTGGTCGATTTGATGATTTGCATGACCAAAAAAGGGCGAGCAAGAATTATTTAGAAATCTACTTTAAAATATGGAAAACTTTTCATCAACAACGTAAATTTGATAATAATTTGACAATGACACGTGTAGTTGTCTTTGTTGTTTTAAATGAATTTTTAAAATAGTTTAATTTTGTTCTGGAGGACATATTTGGAAACAAAAATACTGAAAATCTCTTGGCGCCTTTCACAAAATGAATTGTTCCCTTCGAACCTGCGAAACTCTCTCACCAGTTTTTCGTTCTCCATTGCAACCTCTCGTTCCAACACCGAAGTGTTGTTTGTCCAGTGCTGTGGAAATCGTTCTTTGATCCATCGTTTTCTTTGGACGTACTCGTGTGTGACGCTCCGCCATTGAAGTGCTGGAGGAAGGCTCGCTTTGGTCCACCCTTCTCGTCATTTGTGGAAAGGTTTCGTTTTTTCACTATGACTGCTCCGTCATTGAAGTGCTGGAGGAAGGCTCCCTTTGGTCCACCCTTCTCGTCATTTGTGGAAAGGTTTCGATTTTTCGCTGCCACCGTTGTTCCTTCGTTGGTTGGGTGCGGTGGTGACCCTTTTCTTGTACCTTCCATGCACATAGGACTGACATAACTTGAAACTTGTTGTTGTGGACACCTTCAACCATGGCCAACAGGGTTAATAAATCCACAAAACATTGAAAACACACACCTAAGGACTCATGGGGAGCTCTTCAAGCATGACTGGGTAACAACGATCAGGTTTTGGTACAAAAGGCCAATTTTGTGCTGGAAAGCGAGGTAAGCGATTACCAGCTCCTTGTAATCGCTTACAGCTGCACCAGACCTCAGGCAATAGTCTAGGAACTCCCCTATCAACCTAGAAACACCTTTGCTTGGTCTTCCATCCACTTAGGTTGAATGTTGTTGTTGTAGACCCCTTTACCCATGGCCAAAAGACTTAACTTATCCATAAAACATTGAAAAAACACACCTAATTATTCATGGGGAGCTCTTCAAGCATGTTGCGTAGCAGCGCTCAGATTTTGGAACTAAATGCCAATTTTGTGCAGGAAAGCGATTACCAACTCCTTGTAATCGCTTACAGATGCACCAGACCTCTGTCAAGGGTCTAGGACCTTGCCTTTCAACCTAGAAACACCTTTGCTTGGTCTTCCATCCACTTAGGTTGAAAGTTGTTGTTGTGGACCCCTTCACCCATGGCCAAAAGACTTAACCTATCCATAAAACATTGAAAAAACACACCTAAGGACTACTGGGGAGCTCTTCAAGCATGACTAGGTAGCAGGGCTTAGGTTTTGGTACAAATCGCCAATTTTGTGCTGGAAAGCGAGGTAAGCGATTACCAGCTCCTTGTAATAGCTTACAGCTGCACCAGACCTCTGACAATGGTCTAGGAACTCCCTTCTCAACCTAGAAACACCTTTGCTTAGTCTTCCATCTACTTAGGTTGAAAGTTGTTGTTGTGGACCCCTTCACCCATGGCCAAAAGACTTAACCTATCCATAAAACATTGAAAAAACATACCTAAGGACTATGGGGAGCTCTTCAAGCATGACTAGGTAGCAGGGCTCAGGTTTTGGTACAAATCGCCAATTTTGTGTTGGAAAGCGAGGTAAGCGATTACCAGCTCCTTGTAATAGCTTACAGCTGCACCAAACCTCTGACAATGGTCTAGGAACTCCCTTCTCAACCTAGAAACACCTTTGCTTGGTCTTCTATCCACTTAGGTTGAAAGTTGTTGTTGTGGACCCCTTCACCCATGGCCAAAAGACTTAACCTATCCATAAAACATTGAAAAAACACACCTAAGGACTCATGGGGAGCTCTTCAAGCATGACTGGGTAGCAATGCTCAGGTTTTGGTACAAAACGCCAATTTTGTGCTGGAAAGCGCGGTAAACGATTACCAGCTCCTTGAATCTCTTACAGCTACACAGACCTCTAGCAATGGTCTAGGAACTCCCCTCTCAACCTAGAAACACCTTTACTATGTCTTCCATCCACTTAGGTTGAAATTTGTTGTTGTGGACCTCTTCACCTATGGCCAAAAGGCTTAATCTATCCAGAAAACATTGAAAAAACACACCTAAGGACTCATGGGGAGCTCTTAAAGCATGACTAGGTAGCAACGCTCAGGTTTTGCTACAAAACGCCAATTTTGTGCTGGAAAGCGAGGTAAGCGATTTCCATCTCCTTGTTCGAAGAACCAATGTCACCGGATGAACATAAGCAAATACCAGGAAAATGACCACCAAAGGCAAAAACCATAAACCTAGCCCCAAAAAACGATAACGGAAAGGGAAAAAAATCATACCTTGTTGGAAGAACCAATGTCACCGGATGAACCCATCGCACAATAACGATAATGAACCCAAAAAACGATAACGAAATCACCAAAAGGACACTCAACGAGAGAGACACCACTACGAGGCCTTCACCAAATGGAGAGAGAGAGAGAGAGAATTGGGTGAGAGAAAATGAAAACCAAAAATGGAGAGAGAGAACTTGATGAAAGAAAGTGAAAACCTAAAGTAAGAGGAGAGAGAGAATGAGAGAGTGCTGAAAAGAAGGAGGGTAGTTTCGGAATATGCAAACCCGTCAAGTCTAAACCCTTTTTGAAATCAGTTTTTTTTTTGAAAAAAAAATTTGAAATCAACCAATACAACGTTGACACATGGTGTTGTCAAAATTTTGTCAAATTGGTGTTGTCGAAATATCGCGATCCTTAAAATATTTCAAACTTTCTCTTTAAGGGTATACCACTCTCATTTACGTATATGATACCTTATCAAACCTGCTATTCTGCAACGAATCTAAACACATAATCTTATTATGCTGCGAGGCCAAGTCTTTCTCTACGGGAGCCACCTTTAACAGTGCCTCGGCCGCGACTTTCCTCACCGTCTAGTCCTCACTGTTAAGGATATCCGCGCGGATAGTTAGAATATTATATATAGGAAAATATTTTTTTGACAATTTTTTAAAAACAGTCCATGTGATAGCTTTTGATTAGTACGTTTCAAATATATGGACCAATAAAATAGTGATACATAATCTATTGTCAAAAAATTGTTAAAAAAAGTTATTAACATATCATAATAAATAGGGATAATGTGTCCATTTACTATTGGCTTACTTCTAGGATTAAAAACCAGTGTATTTTATTTAATTTTTTTTATTGATCTGAACGGCTTATATCCAAACAATATATATATATATATATATATATATATATATATATATATATATATTAAATAATTTAAGAAAAAAAGAGAGCATAAACATATGAATTAGTATTTTTGTTTTATGGAAACTGATAGCTATGTCAGACTAGAATTGTCAAAATGGGTCACAATCCGTGGGTTAACCTGACCCACCATGGATTTGGGCGGGTTAGTTTGAAAAAATTGAAATTTTTTATGCGGGTCAGATTTCAACCCGGCTCATTTAAACTCGGCTCATGCAGGTTGAACTTGTGGTGGGTCGGGTTGGCCCACCAACCCACCTACCTAATTTTATTTTATTAAAATTTAATTTTAATTTTATAAAAAGATATTTATTATTTTTTTTGCTTGAAAAGATTATTTCAGTTTCACATTTTCAAAATTAATTAAACACCCATGTGTTGGAAGTGAAATTTGGGAGTAAAATTTGTTTAGATTTAAATTATAGAAATATTTATTATTATTTTTTGCTTGAAAAGATTATTTAAGTTTCATATTTTCAAAATTAATTAAACACTCATGTTAGAGAAATTTGGGAGTAAAATTTGTTTAGATTTAAATTATAAAAAATTTGTAATTTTTTTATTTAAAAGAAATTGTAATTAAGTGAACCAGTGAGTCAACTAGTTTATCCACTAACCCGTAATGGGTCGGACTGTGTTCGAATGTTTTTGACTCATTAATAAATGAGCCGATTAAATTGACTCACCAAGTAACAAACCTGTGATGAGTTAGACCGAGTTGCCCGACAGCTTTATGTCAGAGTATATGTATCATAATAATATGACATAAAAAAGAAAATCATCATCACATGTAATAATATTAGAATGAAAAAAAAGTATATTTGGGCATAATGGGAAGAACTTGACAATTAAATGAAAGATTTTAATAGTAAAAATTTATGGCTATAGAGAAATTATTACAATAAATTTTCTGATTAAAATTGTAAAATAGTTTTTTACGTCAATTTATCAATATTATCATGCCTGATTTCCATTTCCATTTATAATCTATCAATAAAAATTATTTAAAGATAAGTACTTTTTTCACAAAGTTAGGGTTCACCAATATAACTTTTGGGTTTAAATGATAATATAGCTCGATCTTAAAATTTGATTTTCCAGCTTTTATAACTTTAAAAATATAGGGTTTTAGTCTTTAAAATTGAATACGAAATTAAAATATATTTTTATTTTAAACTTTAACATATTTTAATACTTAAATTTAAAAAATAAATAAATATATAATTTTAATGACATCAAATTATAGACGTACGGTTTTATTATTCGTCATCTTTACATTAATAATTGATTCTTAGTCTGAAATCGTAGATATTTATAATGTATTGAAGTTTTAAAATCGAACAACTAAAATCAAAACAGTGAACCTAACCATTTCTTCTGGATAAGTGACGCATTTTGGATCCTAGTTCAAGTCATTTACCAACAGAATTTAAACTCCAATAGTTTTATTGGAGTTCAGCAATCTGCTGGAAAAATTGAAGTTTAGTCATATACATTGACATCATTCAATGAAATAAATAGGCAGGATTTTGAAGGTCCAATAAATAAAATAATCTAAAGAGTGTCTGCTGGAAAAATTAATTAGTGGAGTATGAGATGCTTTAATCATAGCTTAACGAAGATAGACAAATAAACTATTAGTATATATATATATATATAGATGTATTTAATGCTCCAAACATATCTCAATTTTGTTCATATGTAAAAAAATCTTAGTTTGACCACTATACCATTAGTTGTAACTTAATTATATGAGATGAGTTTGATAAATATCTATTGATTGTATCATGATAAAGTGAGTAGATTTTTTTACAAACCTAGGTAAAAAGAATTGAAATACTATGAAATAGATTTTGAAGTATCTTTATGGTAATGTTATATAAAACAATTTTATTTTACGATAAACCTATTTTGGTGGGGTACTTAAATTCATATATAACTACATGTGTTGATTTTGGAAAGCCCATTTTGGAATATTTGATTACTTTTGCAAAGATAGCTTCAACATGGCAATCTAAGATGCAAAGATGTGTTTTGTGTGTAAAGAGGTATTATATGTGAAGAATTTTGTGCATAAGTACCTATATTTGTAGATATTCAAAATGTTATTCATCTTGACAATAATTCGAATTTTTATTCAAAATCAAAGTATATTAATGTTAGGTACGATTCGGTAATAGTTTTTTTTACGTTAAGTTGTTAGAGTTATAGAAATATTCATGATGATAATGGAGTTCACAAGACAATGTAGATAGTATCAAAAGGAAAGCACGTTGAGAGATTTGTTTGTGATTTTAAACTCCTCTAATATGTGAAAATAAGTACTAAAGTCAAATTGTCTTGTATATTTAAGTGAAGAGAGATCAAATTAAAGTTGTGTATATGAGAGACTTATTGAAAATACCTTAACAAACATCTAAAGAGGAAGAGAGAGAGAGTGAAAAAAAAAAGAAAAAATGATTGTGATTTTCACATATACACTAAAGTACATATTTTTGAATTGGAACTAAGAGTTCATGTTAAATTAAATGATTTTTGGATAACAAGCTCATAAGGAGTGATTCTGCATTCTTAATGGGTGCATTGTCTATCACAAGTTTGAATAGGGAGTAAACTTTATCCTAGTAGTAGAGGCTATGTTTTGGGGTTTTTCATATATTTTCTTATTTGTGAGCATTGTTCTTTAATTCATGCATTACTTATACACTAGATGGAGACAATTTTCTTTTTTACTAACAATATTGGATATGTTTCTTTTATTTGAACGGTTCATGATTTTTATTCTTGTATTGTAAGTGTTTCCATGTTAAAAACTTGGTTTGTATATTCTGATTTTCTAAATTACTGTCATATTTTATTTTTGTTATTATTTTTCACATATATGTTCTTGGTAATTTAGGAAAATTGTATTCTATTAACTATTATTTAATTATTCAATTTTTTGTTTATTTTTTATGCATCTCACAAATGTTTCCTTTTAATTGTATCATGCTATATATAAAATCATATTCTTATTATGGTAGAGACATACAATTACCAGTGCATAGAATACAATTATCATGACATATAGCACACAATCACACAAGTATGGAAAGGAGAAAAGAAGTAAAGGGTTGAAATAATAAAAGAAATAAAAATGTCTAATTTCTTCTATCATTTTACTTCTTATTACCATTCCTATTTATTTTTTATCTCTCCAACAAGTTTTGACTACCTGAAAAACTAAAATCTATAACGAGCTACATTCTACTTAATTCTCATTCAAGGGAAGGTGTGCAAACTCTCTCATCTCATTGAAAAAAAATTGGTAAACTTTAAAAGAAAATATGCTAGACTATAAAAACAACCAAAACTTCATAGTATAATAAAACATATCCTAGTTTGGAAACAAATCATACCAAGGACAACGTATTTCAACTTAAGGATCATGTGTGAATCTATGAACCTTATGCATAGCAGCCATTGTCATTGATTCAATTCAAAGAAAAGAAAACTCCTAAAGGGTAACAAAATGCTAAAATATTGAAAAAAGATTTGAACTTTCATCTCGAAAGTATTCATATCCAAAAGATTTCTATGGAATATCATATCAACTCACTTTGTTAAAATGAAATTCCAATTCTAAAACACAAAAAAACAGTTCAAGTAGCATATGAAGCAGTAACACAGTAATTGATTAACTAAGCAAAGAATCATTCACCATTTTTCTCAATAAACAACTCTAAAACAATTTATATAATTGTATTAGAAGGAAAGACAATTAATTCATAAGAAACTTCGAACCTTTCACATTATGAAAGATCAAATGTGTTACACTTTAGGATATGTTTTGGTTTTCAATCTATTTTGGTTTCAATTTGTTAGGTGTTATTGCACATTCACATTATGATCGCCTTATTTTATGTGAGTATCACATATCCATTACTAAGTAGTAATATTTTATGTGAGGAATCACAATGTTTTGTCCTTGTTTTATAGTCTAAATTAAACTTATTTTATTTATTAAATTATTCACCAAATTTTATAAGTAGTATAGAAACAAAAATAGATTACATGTTATAGGTATTTTATATTACTACTTTTTATAATTGCTTAAACAATAAAACATAAATTAACATAACGCATGTCGCATGTCAACCTTAACCAATCGAATAAAGAAAGTTACGATCAATAAAGGAATAAATTTGAAGTCTCTTAGTGAAAAAGTATAGTAATGTACATCCCAAAATCAAACTTCATAATTTCAACCCTAACATAGTTTCAAGCAACATTTTAAAGTATAGTAAAACACAGAAGTAAATAATGATATAAAAGTAAACTATCGAGGATAAAATTCACTTTGAGATATGTCATTGATAGAAGATGGTATAGAGTTGACATCTTGGCCTGAGCTTGATTCATGTGCAACAATTGGGTTCATTCTATGGTTTAAGAAAAATATTGGTTCTTTTGGAGATGGTAGCTCGATCGAGTGACTACTAAGATATGAAACAATTGTTACCATTGTAGGTCTAACATCTGGATTTTCTTGAACACATAATAAACCAATTTGAATACATCTCGTGACTTCAACATTAGAATAATTTTCTTCTAATTTGGGGTCCAATGTGTTCAATGTTGTTCCATCCCTCCAATGTCTCCAAACCTATAACAAATTTTTAAATTTGTAATGTCATTACGCTTTTATACTTCTAAATTAATTTTTGTACATTACTTATGATTAATGATTAAGTAAAATAAATCACAAGATTATAACACTCACAAATTTTAGAAGACCATCAGCAACACAATGTGATTCATGTGAACTTATATTCTTTTTGCCACTAATAATCTCAAGAATCATAACACCAAAACTGTAAACATCAGATTTTTCAGAGAAGTGTCCAAACATAGCATACTCAGGAGACATATATCCACTGCAAAATCAACAAAAAGTTACAAATAATGTTAAAAGTATTATGCAAAGGATAAAGAAGAGTAAAAACTTACTATGTTCCAATAATTCTTTTTGTACTTTCCTCCTCTTGATCTATTTCAACAATTCTAGCAAGTCCAAAATCTGAAATTTTAGGATTCATATTTTCATCTAGTAGTACGTTACTAGGTTTAAGATCTCGATGTATAACTTTAAGTCGAGAATGTTCATGTAAATATAAAATTCCTCGAGCAATGCCACCTATGATTTTGTGACGCTCAATCCAGCTCAAAACGTTTTCTAGTTTAGTATCTACAAAAAAAATAATAATCATTATAAATATAAGTAATACATGCTTGTAATAAATTATTTGAATTGGTTTTAAGGTACAATACATTAAATATCATAAATACACAAGTAACTATTATTAAATTTTAAAAAATAAAATAAGGTTAAAAACATCTTACCAAATAAAAAGTAGTCTAGACTTTTGTTGGGCACATATTCATAGATAAGTACTTTTTCTTGTTCATCAAGACAAAAACCAATGAATGCCACTAAATTTCTATGTTGAAGTTTGGCTATTAATAAAACTTCATTTTTGAACTCTTCTATTCCTTGCTTAGAATTCCTTGAGAGTCTCTTCACAGCAATTGATCGTCCATCATAGAGGGTGCCCTAAAAATATTAATAAGTATTTATTAAAATAAAAATAGAAATTTATAAAAAATAAAATGTAACATATTTTTTCTACCTTGTAAACTTCACCAAATCCACCTTTGCCAATTTTGTTCTCTTGCGAAAAATTACTTGTTGCTGCTTCAATTATTGATATGTTGAATTGCAATGACTCTATAGTAGAACTTTCTTGTCCAACTAAATAATATATTTCAATTGTTAAACTATGTTTCTAAACTTTTTTATTCTTAAAAAAGTAAATCGTTTCCATACTCACAATTTTCTTGAAGAATGGCTCTATTATTTTTTCTGTTTTTTCTTCGTACCAAATAATAACAAAAGCCAACAAGTATCCCTGATACAACTATACTAAAAGTAATGATCAAGATAATTGTCGTTGTCTGACTTTTTCCTACATTACAAGAATAACATGTGTTAATAAGATGTAATGAATTGATAAAACAATACACACTTCTTTATAATTAAAAAATTGTTGGTGAAGAAAACCAACCATGACTTGAACCATAAGATATACTAAAGACATAAATAATGCAGTACAAAAGATACACAACCCATATGATGCTAAGGTAAAAAAAATGAAATGTTATACCAATTGTTAAGAGATTAAAAAGTTGTAGAAAATATGTTAATACTCATGGTGGTATGTTTTCTTAAGCTATTGTTCTTCCATATTGTTTTATACATGATGTGGTGATTCAGAAGTACATGAGGTAATCTCTCCAAGAAAATAATGTATAATGATTTAATTAACTTAACTATTTTGAAGTTCTTTGACATACAAATATGGAAAAAAGATGTATATTAGATGGGTATAGAATTATGTCAATTGTTGGATAGACTAAAGTTAATATCAATTTTATTGTTAGGGATTATCATAGACATGGACAACAACTTTTTGGAAGTAGTAGGAATTAGAACATTGGTGGGTTATCAACTAATTTGATTATTAAAAGGCCTCTTTAAGCTAAATTGATAACAACTTTTTTAGTTTAGAAATCTTGGTATTAAACATCTTTTTGGGTAAAATGTGACTATTAAGCTTTCTTCAATTTCCAACTTGTTTCTCAACCAAATCGATGACGCTAGATCAAAATGTACAAGTTGTGTATGACTTTAGACTTTAATGTCAATTATATTTTTTTAAGATAATTGATGAGTTAATTGTTAACCAATACAGGAATATAATGAGAACAACATTTTTTGAAATAAATGTTATCTTTCTAGCATTAGGTTTGATTATTTTCTTTTGGTGAGTATGTAAGAACATTTTTAGCTGCATATATTATTTATTTTTCCCTTTAGATACCTTATTTTCTTATAGAAAAATGATGTTTTGATAATCTTTAACCACTTGACAATATGCTTTTAAGAGTAACGTGGTCATTAGAAAAAGTAAAGTTTTGTAATTATGTAAAAAGAGAAAAAAAAAATAGTAAAATAATGTAGAGGTCTTCCTGATGAGATTTATTTTAGTTTTTTTTGGTTAAAAATACACCCAAACCAAGCATATTTTGTTTAAAAGAAAAAAGAAAATTGAACCAAACCAAACATGTGCAATTTGATTTAGATACATTTTTGTGATTTTTAATTTATAATTCTATTTTTTTCATTTTACTAAAGATTTACTCCTTTTCATCTTTTTAAATTAAATATAATAATAAAAAATATATTACTCAAATTTTTTGATAAATATATTAAATAATAAACCAATATAAAATTGAATATTGAATATTATTAAAAGCTAAAATCATATTTTTTTCGTAGTCTAACACCTACAAATGTGAAGCAAAAAAGTAAGAAAAATTTAAAGAGCATAAATGTAAATTAAGTAAGAGTATATAGTTGATAACAGTCTTTTTCAAAAGAGAGTTGACAATGTTAAAAAAGAAGATAAATGAAGAAACTAAAATAAAAATTACTACTATTATTTCTAATAATAGTAGTAATAAATATATTAAATATATATTTCAATTGACAAACCACTTGCTAAAAAATAAAAATAATTCAAAAGTTTTTTTTTTCATGTTATCAGTTGTTTAGATCCATTTTTTTTATTATCCTTTGACCATTCTAAATATCTTTAAGGTGTATTTACTTTTGAAAATGAATTTAAGAGAGAATGAAGAGATAAATTTAAGAATAAAATTTGTGTTGATTATTTTAAAAGATTTAGAAATAAAAATGAATGAATTTAAAAATAAAATTTGTTAAAGTCTATGAATTATTTGACTCATATAATACATTAAAAATAAAATTTAATAAATAGAAAGTAAAATTACTAAATTATTCTTAATGTTGAAAGTAATAAAAAATTATATTTATATGAGATATTTAGTAACACACCGAAAATTAAATATTTACATATTAAATATTAGTTTTCTAAATAATTTAGTAACATGAAGATATTTAATGAAAAGTACAACAAGTAATAAAGTGGAAACCTAAAAGAGTTTATTTTCGTTAAATAATGTTTATTTTTAAATCTTTAATAGGTCTCTGACTCATTAAATTTCCTTTATTACAATTAGGTCTCAGTGAATACCAGGAACAAACATGAAATATCCTAACTAAATTAAAAGTTCAAGTGAGTAAAGAAAACCTCTTTGAACTCTACCAGATGAGTTTGCAGCTTGCACCATTTGCTAAAGTGTGTGTATATGTTCTCAAGTATACACTTGCTCAAACATATATTGGTATTAGACTATGTTTAATGTTATACTAAGTGATTCAGCATTATAAGAATCGATTCTCTTCTCTTTGTACTATTATGAGACCGATTCTAACATCAATAGCAATAAGTTCTTTTTTCTTTGAAATCGGTTTATCCCTTCATTCAACCTCATCACAATCTCTATCCTCCAATATAATCCTAACCTTCATCCTTCACCAACATGGAACTTTACCATAATCATAACACTAACGTACTGTTATTCGTCCACCATGCACAAACACAAAATTCACCCTAGAACAAAGATACTTAAAACCACTCTCTCCACCACAGCCAAAATCAAAGAAAGAATGCACCAAGAGAGCATGCACGTAAAAAAAACTGGATTTGATTTTCAGTATATGATTGTCCTTATTAGCATAGGAATCATTGTGAAGTTTTAGAGATGTGAATATAAATAGAAAAAACCTGGTGAGGGAGGAGGACCGGCAGATGGTGTGGTAAGCGTGAGATCATAAAACTGGAACAATTCAAACCGAAGAATACAGCTGGGATACAGAACACGTCCACCCACGCTTCCCAAACTGCTCCATGGAATTGCCGTTCCAATCACATCACTGAGGCACCCACTGCAACTATTGGTTGATAGGTCCGATGAGCACTGACCAAGAATGTACACTCTTTGCTTCTCGTTCAATCTCAGAGATTCATCTGTTACGAATTTGTTTTCATTGTTCCCTGTCATTGTGGCCACCTTAGCTAACTGGTTCGATAATTCAGAAGCTACAGAGGACTGTATCGGACTGCTGTTGCTGATATTCAGATTCCCAAATCTCGGACTTGTTTCCATGGCAGAGAAGAAATTTCTGTCGGAATAGCGAAGCCAACAGTGATTGTACCATATTACAGCCTCCGCATAAGCCAAACCACACACGGAGGTTATTTTGTCCGTTGCGTTTTTGATGCATTGTTCACATAGGCGAGCAGGAATGTCGATACGGCACCTGAAGAGGCCGTACGCCGTTCCCTCTTGCGTCTGGAATCCATATCTAGAGGTGGCGTTGGAAGACAAGTCAAAGAGGAGGGTTCGGAGTTTTGATTGGAAATCAGCGTCAATTTTGTTGTTTGAGCAGTTGTGAGAAATATAGCCAGGATCTTCCGAATATTCAGAATCTGTGTGTTCATATTTTGTCTCTGGGACGAGTCCTTTGGGTGCCTCATCGGTGACGCGGTAGAAAGGGTACAATTCGTACCTGATG
Organism: Vigna mungo; assembly: GCA_036885675.1. NCBI lineage: Eukaryota > Viridiplantae > Streptophyta > Magnoliopsida > Fabales > Fabaceae > Vigna > Vigna mungo. Next base: position 3,027,040 of record CP144695.1, read on the forward strand.
TTACAACTGGGATAAAGAACTCTTCCTCCTTGCTTTCCGTTACAGCATGTTGGAATATTTGATATTGCTTCATCAAGGCAGTCTGAGCATTGTTGGAGTGAAAGGTCTTGTGTGCACTGAGTTAGACAGTAAAGAGTCTGAGATTCCGTTAAGTTTTCTTGCTTTGCTGAATACCTGTTGGTAGAATTGGCTGCTTCGCGTGCAGTTTCTTTGATGGTGTTGGCCAGCAAATTCATGAAGCTTGATGAGTTAGAGGAGATATTGGCCAAGTTCCACATCAAATATCCGGGAAGTGTGTCCATAGTGGAGAAGAAAGAGCGGTGGGAATACCGAACCATGCATTCATCGTACCAAATCACACTGGATTTGGACAGGGAACAGTCTGTGGACAGAGTCTGGGTTGCGTTTGCGACGCAATCTTTGCAGACGTCAGGAAGAGCATCACCTCTGCACATGAAAAGACCATATACTGTATCAGAGGAGTTTTTACCAAGGATTGTGTTGTTGTAGAATCCGTTGGCGTTGGCTGTAGCGTTGGAAGATAAGGAAGAGAGGAGGGTCCTGAGGTTCGCCTGAGAGGTGCTGTTTTCTTTGTTTCTTTCTTCACTGCAATCTCGGGCAAGATAAGGAAGGTCAGCGCCCTTTGCTTTATCAATTGCGAGATGGAAAAGGATAATACAAAGGAAGAAGAACTTCCAGGGATTCCAGGCCATGCTTCTGTTCATCTTCCACAACACTCTCATATGGTGGTTGGATGGACTTTTGTTGTTCATAGTTTTCTTGTCGTGTTCGTGTGTAATAATGGAAAATAAGATACAACTTTAATAATCAGGCACCTTTTATTTGAAACAAAAATGTTTGAATAGTATGAAAGTTATCATCCACCAAAAGTGCTTTACGTTGATAAACTCTTCTTACATGACTTTTGTATCTATGTTTTTCAACTTTAACCAATAAAATAACGTAGGTAGGTGCATTTCTTACATTATTTTTTTCATAAATATATTTTTACATTAATTTAATATGTTGACACGACATGATTTTTATAAAACGAGTGTAAATGTGTTTAAAAAAATTTGTTGTATTATTTTTCTTAAAACACTTATAAGGTTATTTTTCTTAATGATGATGTGAAGTTGAAACCAATATATCTTTGTGCCATCACGTCTGATATTTGACATGGCACATGATGAAAGCGTGAGAAAGGGTGTGAATGGAAGAGAGAAGTCAAAACTGGTGTCTTTTTCTCAAACAAATAAAGTTGGAAGGTTGAAAAGGCCAATTAACTTGTATGACAATTTCATATCTATTTTTCTATTTAATTACTTTTTAACTTCCTTTTTGATAGTCTAGTCTCTCCTTTCCACATTACAAAAGTATAATTTTATATTTTTGTTTTTATAGTTTTTATTGTCTTTTACTTTTTCAAGATTTTCCGCGAAAAAAACAGAGATCCTCAATCTAGAGTATGTCTTTTGTAGGTCTACAGTGAACTGTTTACAAAGTCATTTGCATATACTTAGATCAGTTAAGATACATGTAATGTAGTATAATTAATAAAAAGTATATATTTTTCAAATTTTAACTGCATATAATATTATAATAACTTTTATTGTGTGTTTACTTTTATACATAAAAAATCCTCGAAAGGTGAAAAAAATTTAAAAAATATTATATATAATATTATGGTTTAATACATCATTTGGTCCCTTCATTTGGGGGTTTGGTTCAAAATGATTCCATCTTTGGAAAAAGTTCACTAAGGTCTCATATTTCATTAAAAATTGTTCAATATCGTCCTTTTGGCAGACGACATTAAAATTATAATGGTGCATATGCTAGCGTAGCCAAATGTTGATGAGTTGTTTAAAACGAAGCTTACGTGACTTTGTGATGCCATTTAAATATGTAAATACTTAAGATAAAAATAAAAAATACATAAAAGAGGTTAAAGTAAAAAACCCTTACCTTAATGTAGTTTAGAAGATTTTCTTAGCAGAAGCATGGCGACTTTCAAAAGGTATAAGCAAGGGTAGGATAAATGGTGTTATTTTCCTTCATCCATGGAGGAAGTTATTTCACTGAAAAGGCTCCCAACTTTGCAAAAACCAGACATCTTAGTTTTGGCCAAAGACAGAAACACATAAAAATCTTCCAACTCAGGAATATATCACTTACCATAATGCACAGTGCCTATCTACCCTACAAGAACCATTTACCTCAAACTATTGCCTTCTATCTCAAATTACATGCAACAAAAGCTTAAAAAATAGAAGAGAAAACTCTAAAATTTAAGATGCAGTGTTAAGGTCTCTGAGTATGAGTTGGGGAGGAGGAGCATCAAGCTAGGTCATATCCTTAAAACTCGCACAGCTCCTCGTAGAATTATGTTTACTGTTCACTATCAAAACATGCTCTGGAAATCTCAATGTGTACTTGTCATCATCATTCTTTCCCTCATCATCCCCCTCCTCTCTAATCATAACTATGGAGTGCCCGGTGGAATGAGACCGTACAAACATTTGTTCCTCGTGTGCATCAACCACCTCATGTTCCTGTCCTACCACAACTACGTTTAGGTTCAGTTTGTTCCTCTTGTTGTTGTTGATCTTGACTGTTATCACAAACATGTTCACGACCACAATCAAGGCCTTCTTCTTCTCTCACATCAACGCATATCTCGCCGCTGATTGAGGAAACAACGACGTCGCCGAGTTTGAGAGGTTGGTCGTCTGGGGGAGAGTTAAGGTCTCGGTGACAAACAGGGCAGGTTTTGTGAGAGCAGAGCCAGAGGTTGATGCAGTCCTAGTGGAAAACATGGCAGCAGAGGGAAATCGATGAAAATAAAAAAAACAACAACTTTTTATACCACCAAAATCAGAGTCAATCGATGAAAATACCTATTTAACACAAAAACAAATTAAACCCTAACCCCCCAAATAAAACATCAACAACATCAACTAATTAGGCTCAGATAATGTCCTCTTACCTCACCTCAGTACAGAGTTCCACTTGCACCTTTAAGGAATCCACAGTAGAATCAGCAGTAACAATGACCAAAAACCACCACTTTCAAAACAGTGAAAACCCAGAAATTGGCGTAATCAGATAAGGGTAAGGGTTTTTTACTTTAACCTCTTTTATGTCATTTTTTATTTTTATCTTAAGTATTTACATATTTAAATGAATCGCAGAACCACGTAAGCTTTGTTTTAAACAGCTCATCAACGTTTGGCCACGCTTGCATCAGCACCGTTATAATTTTAACGTCGTCTGTCAAAAGGACGATATTGAACAATTTTTAATGAAATATGGGACCTTAGTGAACTTTTTCCAAAGGTGGGATCATTTTGAACCAAACCCCCAAAAGAAGGGACCAAATGATGTATTCAACCATAATATTATAGATAAAAAAAACATTACAATGTTGCACACATTTCATTATTATGTAAAACTAATACATATGAAAACCAGTTATTTTCATTCTTATATTTCACTTTAACAATTGAGTAGATCCAGACGAGATAAACTCTTTGGTTTATGTTATTAATCAAAACATAAAATTTACTATTCGGCCGAACCAAAACATAATAAAAACTTTACTAAATAATAAAAAATAAAAAATATAGAAGATTATGTGTACATTATGATGTGGACGACCGGTCGAATCTACCAGCACAATGTATGAGCCGATCGGTGAAAATCTCCCTGAACAAAGTTCATTCAATGATGTTAGTGGGTGATAAAGATAAACGGTTACGAATTGAATATTTATGATTTATTAACTAGTGATTTCAGTCGCATTAATATGGTAATAATGAAGATTGACGAATAGTAACGCATAAAATATATTGCATTGAATGACATTTTTAATAGGCTGAACAAAATATGAAGCCTATAAATTCATAGCCAGATAAGGCTGATTTTTGATAAGATTACATTAAGACCTTTGAGAGCACATCAACGTTGGAGTGTTTTCTTGTAGGTCCCTATTCAACCGATCAGGCGTGTGAGGAGTGAAGTAAGTTTGATGAGAGCTTGTGGCAAAGTTGAGGAATGTCTACCTTAAAGTCAATTTGAGGAGAGCTTGTGGCAAAGTTGAGGAACGTCTACCTCGGACCCCTTCAACATAAACATTATGCTTTAGTTATTACTAACAACTGAAGCATAAAGGAGATATTAAGCTTTAGTTACATAAATAATCAAAACATAACATATTTAAAATAAAATAATCATTCAAATTAGAAAGGAAATTAGACCTTAGTTGTTTAGAACACCCAAACCTAATATTTCTTTTATGTTTTTGTTTTGGTATTGTCTTAAGCTTAATATGTTCAAAGTAATTACTTAAATGAGAAATGACTTTGGTGGTTCCATGAAGCTTAATATCCATTTTATGTTTTGGTTTTGGTAATAATCGATGCCTATTTTAAGCATCTTTTGAAATAGTTTTTTTTTTTTGTTTCTATTTACATAATAAACCTGGATAGAATCACAATCAGTCAAATTTTTAAATAAATTACAAGTAAATGTGCTAAATAGTACTGTACATTTGTATTATGTATTTTGCACAAGATATTCTTAAATAGTTATGGGACTTATTACGAATTAGTTTAAATCTTGAATTTCTATAAAAAAAAAGACAATAATTTCAATTATTATATATAAAAAATAAAGTTGTAAAGTATTTGATTCATTGAAATTATTACCGTTTCTCAACTAGTTGTAATATGTGAACAAACAACCATTCTCATCCATTGCATTACATAGTAACCACATTGATATGAGTGAGTTTGTTTAATACACTACAATACTGAGCATAATTATAAATAATTGAGGAAGAAAAGGAATCAAACAATTATAAATATATGGACCAAGATACCAAACCTAGAGAGACAATCATGCAAGCTCTTTTGCCTTAGGAGTTGATTTTCCTAACAACATACTATGTCCAACAATTGAACTATGAAACAGAGAATGTTTTAGGATACACTTATATAATAAAGAAAATTCATAATACTGAGGTTCTTACCAATCTATTATTTGTCTGAGATGGTTAGGGATAAACTTGTGCAAGGTGCAAAACCACACAACAATGTTATCCTTCAAGAAACCACAAGTAGTTGTCAATGATGTCTAAATTGAAAATAACTTCATTGTTATAATTTAAAATGACATATTATAATTACAAGTTATAATAAACTACACTTATGCAACAATATAAGGGACACAAGCTATTTGTTTCTCCCATTCAAAGCATTTGGTGACATATACTTGAATGTCATCAAACTTATTTCCTTCATGAGTGAGTTATTAGGGACCTATGAACTCATATACATCATTCAACCCCGTATTGTTACTGATACAAAATATATACCTGAACACAAAACATTTATTTGATATAACTAACTAGATAAATCAGTTAGATATAAAGAATGGTGTTAAACTCACTTTTAGTCGCATCAAAGCCAACAAACTCAGTTTCCCCACTAATGAAGTATAGTGATTAACCAAGGATCAATCCAAGGACTCATTGAAATTAAGCTTAAAGTGTAGAGTTTTGTCTTGTATTTTATTTACTTATTTACTACCTATTAACTAATGCAAGGTGGGGAAATTAAAATTGAAAGAATGAAACTAAAAAGATAAAGTCTAAACTCTGTTTGAATGAAAGAATGAAGTATGAAATGGAATAAAAGAAAAGAAAAGAAAAGTCTATACTGCCTAAAATAGAATTAAAATCTAATTACTATGACTACCTAAAACTGAGATAAAAACATACACTATACAATCTAAACAGAATTACAGAACATAAATTAAACCTAAATCTAATAGAGTGCATTAACAATCAAGAATTACTCAAAGGAAACAAACAGTACATCAAAACTCAAACTAAACTACAACTATCACTATCAAAAGCAAAAAACAATCTCAAAGACATAATTGATTTCACAGGTGAATGTACATTGGAATGAATAAAAGAGTGCTTAGAGGTCTTAGGAAGACATCTTGTTAGGTGAATCCCAATCCAGGGTATTCAGGTTCATATTTCATAACCTTGAATTGACTCTTTCAATTAATTTGTCCAAGCAATGTTCATATACCTATTCATCAATCAAAAATTCACAAACAAATGCAAGGAAGCCTAGAACAAAATTTAAATGTGCAAATGTTTGAGAATAAAGCTTCAATTACACTCAGAAAGACATTTTGATTAAAGGAAGCCCAATCCAGGGTCTTACAGTTCATATTTCAGAACTTACAGTGATTTCCACTCATTCTCAATCAAAGCAAATCTAAATCTGTTATACACTATAAAACAAAAAGAATAGAAATACAAAGTTGAATGAATCATGCATTGGACTCATCTCTGTCTCGAGAAGACATCTCGAAAATGAAAGCTCACTGTGGAGTCATTTGATTCCAGAAGAATCATAAAATGCAGAGTGACAGAGTCCAATTCAATCTTCAAAACAAACAATTGCATAAACACACAATGTAACGCCCCGACAACTTACAGGGACTGTTGACTGCCCCCACACATCACCACGAGACTTTCCAGTGTGCTTTGTCCTCAGTCGCACACTTTCCGGGAAAACTTCCCGAAAGGTCACCCATCCCAGAATTTCTCCAGGCTAAGCACGCTTAACCATGGAGTTCTTATGGGTTAGCCTACCGAAAAGTAAATGCATTTTGGTGATATGAGTAGCCAAATCAATTCCTTTAAGCTATCCTTCAACTGTATAGTCCCATACCTATACAGTCTCCAGATCTCTCTCATTCTGGTGTATGTTCGATTCGTCCATGTGCCCCTTCCACTGGAAGCCTGCCAGGAGCCGCTCCTTGTCCGTGCCCCCTGCACCATGCCTCTTGCACCGGCGATCACTCCCCGCCCTCGTCAGTGCCCGGGTGTCACACACAAGAACACAGAAACATTGCACGAACAAAATCGAAATCACAATCACACAGAACAATGACAACATCAAAGAAAAAAACATTTTATTAAGGAGAACGAAAATTACAAAAAATGTATCGAACGAAAAATGCAATCGAAGCCACCGCGGGCTGTCACCAACGTGATGTGAGCTCCAAAAGCACGAAACACAAAACCCTAATCTAAAGCTGTACAATGAAAAAATGTTTATTCTCTGAAAGTGTGTCTCTAAAGTGTTGTATACATGGAAGAACCCCTTTATATAGGGTCGAAGAAGAAAAGAGAAAAGGAAAAATGGGAAAGGAACCTTGCTTCACTTGGACGTTTTGCTCTCTCCATCGGACGATCACAGTTTAATCTCCCCTATAAGCCCTCCGATCAGCTTCTTCATCTTCATCGGTCAGCTCCGGTCAGGGTCCGGTCAGGTGATGTGAGTCACTCTTCTTCTTTGCTTCGCCCCAAGCCCTAGCTTTTGGGTTTCTTTGTTTTTCTTGAAATGCACAAAAGCTTCCTTCATTTTTCCAAATGAGGTGTGTGCCACGAAGACCCCTGCAGTTGCTGCCAAGCCAAACGTTGCGTTTCATTAATGTTGGAGTCAACCCATTATAGGCAACGACCCAATTTTAGCAATTGCCCTTTCAATTGAGCATTCCAGTGGCTCAAGAAAATTGTTCTTCAAATCAGCAGGCCGAAACGACAGCATTCCATTTCATGCCTCAGCCCAAGCTAGCACGCTTTGCACCAGCTACCCAAATGCTTCAACATCAGCTTCCAGCAGTAGCAGCCCAGTAAAAATGGCCCAATCCTCCAATTAACATTGTAGCAGCGTCAATGCAGTGCAATTAAAACAGACCCCAGTTGCCAAAAACTCTACATTTCGGTTATCTTCCTAAAGGTCTTGAACTCATCAGCTATGGCCCATTTGAACACTTGTAGCAGCAGCGGCCCAGTAGCATTTCAGCAATAGATTCAGCCCCAATTATTAAGGGTCTATTCTGCAGCAAAGAGAGAAAAAGAAATCAATCTAAAATTAAAGAAAAGAAAATTTTACAATTAAAAGAAAGATTTATTTTTATTAAAAGATTTTCTCTAAAAAAATTACTAAAATCCTAATTATTTACAAACTCCAAAAATTACTCCTAAAAACCTAATTTTAACTACAATTTTACAATTGTAAAGATTTAAAAGAAAAATCTAAAATCAACCTAATTCTAAACTATAAGAAACTAAAATGAACTAAGAATGATTTCTAAACACTAAAAAATATGCAAAATTGAGGAGTTATCAAATGGTTTAGAGGCTTATATCATCCATAACTAAATAAGGTAATATTTAGTTATTTTTTCCAACATAAGCTCTAAGACATCTTGCTTATAAAAGTACAATAGGATGTCAATATCTCTCTCAAATACACTAGAATCCCATGGAACTGACATTGGTTAATCACTTATGATGCTAACAAGTTGGTGTAATGCACCAAGATGATCGTCTACATATAGAGGAATCTTCTTGGGTTTAGGACTTTCCTCTTGATGTTATTGTTGTTATATGAAAAATAATTTAAGTCTGAATATAAATAACATGTAAACTTAAAAATTGAGGTAGTGTATGGTGGGTTTGGGAGTCCGTACCAAAGGGTTAGAAATAGAACCAACCAAATCTCTAGGCTAGACAAGGAATGATTGAAATGCATGTGTCATAGTATATACCTTATCTATTAGCACATGAGCTAACACATTTTTTTATTGAGAATTTCCTCTATCGTGACCATAACCTCATTGTTTAATAGTTCCATACCATGAAGAACTGTGGCTCTTTGTATCATGTAAAACATATAACTGACATGGACGAGTGTCGTCCATGTCATCCTTGCTAAGGGTGGAGTTGAACAACTCTCATTTATGCTTATACTTGTCAAATTCAATGTTAATGTTATTTTATTAAAGAAGAATTATTCAATTCATAACTTAGCATAAAATGATTGTTAATTTTACCTTTGGAAGGAACAAAAGTTCTGGGGGAGGAGACACTTACATATAAATGTCATAACTATGGAACTGTGGTTGGAATTGACACATAACCCTTTTAGTCACTTGCTTAGTAACTTCATCATAGAATAACGCTCTGAACTTCTTATTAATTTTTTGTGTCAGTCGTTCTTCATACTTAGTAGTGTGTGAGCATAAAGTATGACAAAAGGAACCTTCAAAATATTGGTGAAATCTGACTCCTGATCCAGTAACACGCATACGTCTAGGGTGCTTAGGTCGTCCATTTGTAGTAGTAAGAATGTCATGATGACCTTTTAAAGTGAAATTACCATGTAGATTTCCTCAACGAAGGAGTCTTATAACATAAAAAAAATTAATATACAATCGGAATAAAATCATTATTATTTAAAGAAAAAGTTATATCTTATAATTGTTTCTGTTTGTCGTGTGATGTTAAAAGTGTAGGAGCTCGATGATCGTAGATGTTAGCAAAATGATGAAGATGAAGTTTTGATGATGCCCAAATCAAGTCAAGATATATCAAGATTCAAGAAAATCCTTTGAAGACTTATTTTTGTTATTAAAAGCTTTTGTAATAATTATAGTTATTGTTTAGGACTTAGATTTGTAGTAGGTTTTGATTCGTGTACCTTCATACTTTATATTTTCTCTTCAAAATAAAAAACGCATGGTTTTAATTGATTAAATCAAGTATTAATCGATTAAAACGTTACAAGTGTTGAAAACTCAACTGACAAGGGAATAATCAATTAATACCTTTTTTAATTGATTAGTTAATCGATTAATTTTTAGAATAATCGATTAAAACTAGCCGCTGGAGTTTTCTGGTTTTTGAAAACTAGCCATTGCACTCAATTTAATCGATTAACAGTACTATTAATTGATTAAAAGTGTTAAATGGCCAGTTTCGAAGAAAGGAAGAGTATTTGCTTGAGTCTATAAATAGGCTCTCTTTATCCATCATCAGCAACTCTTGCCTTGCGCTCTAGTACTCAGAAATCATTGAGATTTGTGTGTTATTGTTCGGCTTGAGAAACTCTAGTCTATGGAGCTGGTGAAGTGCTGCTACAGTGGCAGAGGAATAGTCGGTTCATCCTTGGTGCATCTAAGGAGGTGTTTGGAAGAGGATCATCCTTTGTGAAGTATTCGGAGGAGGTGTTTCATTCTTCGTGAAGTATTCGGAGGAGGTGTCTCATCCTTTGTGAAGATTCAAAGGAGGTGCAGGTTCATCTCTTGTGGTATCAAGAGAGGTGGTTTCTAAACTCTTACAAATTGTTTCTTTATGATTGTAATTTGTAATTGTTTTGTGTTTAGTGAACTGTTTATATCGGTTTGAGATAAGCGACTAGACGTAGGATTGGTAAGATCCGAACCAATATAAAAATCATTTGTGCAAATTTCTCTCAAACTTACTCTTTTATTTATATTTATTATTTGCGTAATAAGATAAATTGAGTAGAAATTAAAAGGCACACATTAATATTAAAAACCCTCTTGGTTTGTCATTCCACGCTAACCATTCCGCTGCAGCCGCTCTGACAATTGGCATCAGAGCTCGATTTGATAGTTATTCAAATGGCAAGATCATATCAAACCTTTGCAGAGGGTGCCTCTATCAATAGACCACCTTTATTCACAAGTGAAAACTATGCATTATGGAAGGTTAGAATGCAAATTTTTATTGAGTCTATTGATTGTGAGATTTGGGATGTTATTGCATCTGGTTCGTTTGTTCCTACTAACAATTTGCAGGAACCAAAGCCGCGTGCTCAGTGGACTGCTGAAGAAAAGAAAAGGTTTCAAAACGATGTAAAAACTCATAATATTATTTCATCTGCCTTAACCGTTGATGAGTTTTACAGGATATCTATTTGTAAGACTGCTCAAGAAATGTGGGAAGTGCTGAGAGTAACCCACAAAGGTACAGATGATGTGAAGAGAGCGAAAAAAAATACCTTGATCCAAGAATATGAAATGTTTAGGATGAATCAAGGAGAAACAATATCAGACATTCAAAAACGCTTTACAAACATCGTTAATCATCTCATTGGACTAGGTAATATGATGACTATTTGAACGGAGAAGTGTAATGTGATGACTAACTAGGCGAAGGAGAATAAATCTGGAGAAAGCAAGTCAGCAGCTACCAATGGAGATGGCGACGCAAGGCGATCACAAAGAACATGATTCCCATCCACAAGACTCGCAAACCATGAATTATTTGTTGATAGCGATATTACTGACACTGGAGATATTGTACAGTATGCCCTTTTTATGGGTACTAAATTATTCACGTGGGAACAAGCAATCAAGATCAAGGAATGGAAAAAAGCCATGTTAGAGGAATTATCTGCAATTGAGAAAAACAGTACGTGGGAACTGGTAAAACTACCTCCAAATAAGAAAGCTATACAAGCGAAATGGGATTTTAAAACCATGTACAAGCCAGATGGAAGTATCGCCAAACTTAAAGCTAGGTTGGTCGCGAAAGGTTTCTTGCAGAAACCTGGGATAGACTTCACAGACGTGTATGCCCCTGTTGCAAGACTTGAGACGGTGAGGCTTGTCATAACAATAGCTAATTTCAAAGGCTGGAGTATCTAACATATGGATGTTAAATCTGCTTTTCTCAACGGCCCACTCGAAGAAGAGGTCTTCATGAACCAACCACCTGGCTTCGTTAAGAATGGACAAGAGTCGAAAGTGTATAGGCTGAACAAGGCATTATATGGCCTTCGCTAGGCACCACGAACTTCGAACAAATATATTGATGCAATGCTTATCAGGTTTGGCTTTATTAAATGTACTGTTGAATATGGAATATATGTAAGATTTTGTGAACAAGTAGATACTCTGTTGGTCTGTCTGTAAGTCGATGACCTACTGGTCACTGGAAGCTCCGCGCAAGAGATTGAAAGCTTCAAGTTAAAGATGAAGGAACAACTGGAAATGACAAATCTTGACAGTTTAGGGTACTTCCTTGGATTGGAGTTTGTACAGACCAAAGATGGAATACACACGAACCAGAGAAAATACATTCTGGAGACACTGGAAAGGTTCAATTTGAAAGACTGCAACAACACATCTGTTCCTGTTATGGCCAATATAAAGCTCTCGTTGCAGCAAGAAGAAGCTAAGGTAGATGCAACCTTATTCATACAGATAGTTGGGACTCTCCGATACATTTGCAGTAGCAGGCCAGACATAAGCTTTGGAGTAGGACTTGTCAGCCGATTCATGCATGATCCTAGGCAGTCACACATGGCAGCAACAAAACATATACTTCGATATTTGAAAGGTATTTTAGACTACGATCTTTACTTCCCCAGGAAAATTGATGGCACAACCGGTATCTTGGAGGCGTGGTGTGACGCAGATTGGAGTTGTGACCAAGTTGATAGAAAAAGTACATTCGGGTACTTGTTCAAGCTGATGGGAGCCTCCATTTCATGGTGTTCGAAGAAACAGACCGTTGTGGCGCTTTCGTCGTGTGAAGCTGAATACATCTCGGCAGCAGAAGCAGTTTGTCAGTGCGCATGGATTGAAACGATTCTTCAAGAACTAAGGATTCAGTACAGCAGACCAACTCGTTTGATGGTATACAACAGATCAACCATTAATCTATCCAAAAATCCTATATCCCATGGAAGAAGCAAGCACATAGAAACTAAGTACCACTATCTCAGGGATTAAGTCAGCAAAGAAAAACTAGAACTAGTATATTGCAAATCAGATGAGCAGAAAGCGGACATTTTTACTAAGGCTCTGTGTCAACATAGATTTGAAAAACTTAGGGTTTCACTTGGAGTCAGACCTTTAAGTAGCTTAGATTTAAAGGAGAGTGTTAAAGATGTAAATCTAAATAACTCATATATGCTTTAACTGTAATTTTGACAGTTTGCGTAAGTGTGTATATATATTATCCTTACTCTAATAAGAAACATCTCGTTTCAAACACAGCGCCTACGTACTTTCATATTACGCTCTCTTCCTTGTGCTCTCGCTCTCTCTATCTCACTTCTCACCACGCCCACGCTATCACTACATAGTTTGCTCAAGTGATATAATTCCAACAGTGATGAGATTCATTTTCGAACAAAAATTTGTTCAACAAATGGAAAATTTTGCTTAAAGAATTCCATTCCTAGAGAATACATTACTCTTGCACAACATATCGTAATTTGTTTATCGTAATGTATAAATTAGCTTAGTAGATAAAAAATTTGCTCTAACAAATTTAAAATTGAGAGCAAAAGGAGAAAAAATATTGTTAAATTCCCTTAACATGGCGTTGAACAATTAAAACTTTTTCAGGGTTAGACTTTGTAGTGTTAATGAAAGTTGTATTCTTGGGTGTTAGATTTACAACAACTTTGTAATCATTTAAAAAGAAGTTTAAAACTCTACTTATGACTAAAGAAAACGTCAAAAATCAATTTTAGTCAAAATTGTTGCAATTTTTTAACTTTTAAACTAAGTATTTTTTTTTTCTTTCAAAAACTTGAAGTTTCCTTAATGTTTTGTTCACTTGAGCGGAATACACTATAGAAGAGAAATTGCGAGTGACGATTTGCGAGATTTTTTTGTTCATTTGTGTGGATTTGCGGAAATGGAAATGAGGTGATTTGCGAGATAAGCTCAATTTAAGCTTCTCGATGTTGAGAAGTAGGTATTTATATGCAAATGTCATGTCTGCCCTCGTTTATTTGTAAAATACCATGAGAACATCAATGATAAGAACATATCTTACCATGATTTCAGTAATGAATTAAGAGAAAATGTCAACTCTTTCTTGGCTTTTTACCTTGTAAATCATAGTTTTCTTTTAGTTTGTTAAGTGGTTGCACTTTAAGCTTTAATGAAAGATTTTGATCACTAATCCCTGCCTTTAGGTGCTTACAGTAGTTGGAAGAAGTCTTTGCATCAATTGAAGGCACTGGAACCCAAAGAAAGCAAGAAATACAGCAAAAAAAGGTGAATTCTGGAATGCTGTCGCTGAGCTACCGCCAGGCTGCCGCTTGAGCTCTATGCTCTCTGGAAGGCTGTCGCTGAGCTACCGCCAGGCTGCCGCTTAAGCTCTCTGCTCTCTGGAAGGCTGTCGCTGAGCTACCGCCAGGCTGCCGCTTAAGCTCTATGCTCTCTGGAAGGCTGTCGCTGAGCTGCCGCTGGGCTACCGCTCGAGCGGTGGCGTCGCTGATGTGGCAAAATCTGAGTTATCTAGGGTTGAAACGGGAGGGCTTGGCATCTTTTTGCACCCAGACTCGTTTTCTCTCATTTTGGAGCTCTTGGAGGCAGCTTGGAGCTGGAGAACACTCCTTCTTCATCCTTGGGTCTCCTTTCTTCTTCCATTTCCACCATTGTTGTAAGCTCAAGCTCTCCATTCATGGAGAGCTAGTTTCATTGTTGTTGGGGGATTGTTGTAGCCACTGAACTTTCATGTAAATCATTTTGTTTTGAATGAAAAGATGCCTCTTTCATTGATTGTTAGTGTTTGATTTCTTCTCTTAATGCTTGTTGTGAAATTGCTACTCATAACTTGATTTTACGGTTGCTTAATATTGGGAAATGTTGGGTAAATCCGGATTTTGGTTAAACACCTAAAGGAAATAGTATCTAGGGATAGAACTAGGCCCTTTGGTTGTCTTAAAATCTCATTTCTTAATGCGGAACTAATTGTTAGGTTTTCCAAGGGATTGAAGCTTAATAAGGAAGTCTAGGCTCTTTCTACCAAGGGATTGGGGTTTGAGTAATTTAGTAGATTGACTTTGACAATTTAATGAAGAGGAAGTAATTTTATTTACATAAGAGTGAAGTCGGTGAAAGCATACCCCCAACAATATCATTCCATTGCATTTCTAATCTCTCAATTTCAAAGTGTTTGAGTGCTTAAGATCACTTTTATCATTTATGTTTTATAGTTACTTTAATTTCACTAAAACTCAAATTATGGAAACATTCTTTAGTCTAGGTTAGTTAGAAATTATACGAGTGTCTAGTTTCACGAGTCTCTTGGGAAACGATTTCCGGTCTTACCGGTTTATTACTTTAGACGATTTGGTACACTTGCCAAAGAGTTAACAATCAACCCTTTTTATTCGATCCCAAATTTCATAATCAAATCGAAGAAGCATGAATAACTACATTGTGCTGAAGAAGATGAAGAAGACTTGCTGAAATGAAATATTTTGGAGGTGTATTCGGTTCCCTTCTATCCATATTCGGTTCTAGGGGTGGGAAGAATTTACATGTAACCTGTACTCAATTCCAGCCTGATAGTATGTGGTTCCCTTGGAGCATTTCGTTCCAAGCTTCATGGTGGAGGTGCAGGCGCCATGTTCGACCAAGCTAGAGGTTGCTTTGGTGGTGAGCCCTGGATTATATGCGACGAAGGCTGAGGACACCTCCAGAGTGTTCCTAAAAAAGTCATCTATTATCCACCCGTTACTTGTACAAATATCTGTTTAAAAAATATTCACGCTTATGTTAAAATCAACGAATAACCATAGATATTTAAAAAATATATTTTATATGTTTTTAAAATAAATGAAGGTTAAATATATCTTTTGGTCCTCATATTTGTGTCCAATTCTCAACTGGGTACTCATATTTTTTTTTGTCCCAATTGAATCCAAATATTTGTTAATTTGAGACAATAAAGCCCTCTCCGTTAACTTTCCACTGACGCCATTTAATTGTGATGACATAGATGAATACATTAGTAACTCATTTATACTGATTCTTATGTGCAAAATTTATTTAAATTAAAAGATTATGAAATGGTAAAATTAAAAAGGGAATTAGGGATTTGGAAATCACCACGCATTATTCATCCATTTCTTCACCCCAATGCTCTCGCCTCAATTCTGATCCACGCTTTTCTTAGCGGCGTCGTGGAGTAAATTCTGTTGCCGGCAAAATCGAGGGCCAAGACGAAGCTCTACAATATCGTTTGGCTCTGCAAACTGCTAAAGCCATTGACACGCTTCACTCCTCGACCTCTTTTGTGATTCACCGTGACATAAAGTATGCGAACGTTCTCATCTACCGCAACTACAATGCGAGATTGGGGGATTTTGGTTTGGCCTTGAGAGGCCATGTTGATGACTACAGACTCAGGTTCACTCCCCCTACAGGCACCATGGGCTATCTTGATCCTTGTTATGTAACTCCTGATAATTTGAGCACCAAAAGTGATGTTTTCAACTTTGAGATTTTGCTGCTGGAGATTATAAGAGAAAGGAAGGCCATTGACATCACTTATTCACCACCTTCTATCGTGGATTGAGCTATTCCTCTCATCAAGAAAGGGAAGCTTTTGGCTGTTTATGATCCTAGAATTGCACCTCCCAAGGATCCGGTTGTGAGGAAGCAATTGACTGTGATTGCTGCCAAGTGTGTGAAGTCTTGCAGGGAGAGGAGACCTTCCATTAAGGAGGTTGTTACTTGGCTCTGTGAGCTGTGTAAACTGGTGCCTCTTCATTCTTGGAGTGGTTTTAACAACCCTTGCATGATGGTTGAGATTGTGGGGCGCCCCGTCGAAGCAAGAAATGGAGAATTCAACTCTAGACTGGCAAGTGTGGAAGAGGGAAATATTGAAGCTTTGGATGGAAGACTTTCCAAATCTGCAATGAGGTATTCTCGGAGGGTGTATTCTGATTTGGAGGTATTCCTAGAGGGTGTATTATACAAAAGAACACCCATTCAACTTAATACATAATGCCACGAATATAAAAATATTTACAGCTCATCACAGTTAAACGGCGTCAGTGGAAAGTTAACGGAGAGGGCTTTATTGCCTCAAATTAACAAATATTTGGATTCAATTGGGACAAAAAAAAACATGATGACCTAATTGAGAATTAGACACAAATATGAGGACCAACAGATATATTTAACCTAAAATGAAATATATATATATATATATATATATATATATATATATATATATATATATATATATAGTATAAATTAAAATTTAATTTTAATTAAATTTAACTTCATAAAATATAAATTAATTTTAATTTTAATTAAATTTAAATTAATAAAATATAAATAAAACTTTTATTTTTATTTGGGTTAAATATGCTTTTAGTCCCTAAAGTATCAGTGCTTTTTGCTTTCAGTCCCTGTTCAGAACATTGATGACATTTCATCCTCTTAGTATTGAAACATGTAACTTTAGTTCTTAAAAATGGACGGCGTTAAGTTTTGCTGATGTGGCTAACGGCACTTCCAGGTCTCCACTGTACACTGTTTCCTTTTTCTAAAACGTGGCATCTTTGACTTTTAAATGTTTAATTTTTTGCTTGTGAAAGGTTACACGTCTCCATGTTTGATTTCATAAATATATCAACACTAGATGTATGAGTGATACTAATGGCAGACTAACCCACAATCAAACTTTCAATTCTGCACAAAAACAGGGTTATCCTTACGCCTAAAAAAAACCCAAATTTAGCAAACAGAACGTGCAATGCAAAGCCAAATCCCATCTTCCTCCCACCAAAACCCTAGAGTTCAAACAAATTAACAAATTAAATGGCATATAAAAACCCTAAGTCTGAATCACCAAACTCGGGTCCGAAACACCATTGTCGTGTCGAACAACGCGAAGCGAAACATTACGTACCACTGCACCAATTTAAACCCCCATTGTTTGGCCGAATTTTGTGCCTTCGAACTTTGAATTTCGAAATTCGAAATAAATGGGAAGAGATCAAAACTGAGGTGCCCAAAATAAAATAGGAAGCGAAACCAAAGAAACCAAAAATTCAAATTGCAATGGAAGGAAGCACAATGAAGAAGAGAAGAAATACGAAGTTTTTTTGGTATAAACAAAGTACTTATACATTGATTGAACTATGAGCTTCGAAAAGTCTACGCCGGTGACGAGGCGCTGGTGCTGCACAGGAATTCCAGTGAGTTCGAAAAGGCGATCCTTGATGAAACTCACGTAGAGGATCAGAGAGGGAAATAAGAGGGTTAGGGTTTTTCCATCTAAGTGTTTCACGAACAGGTTGTACATCTTGTTGTCCTGCTGCTCCATTCTTGAATTCCAAACCTAGAAATTGGACGATTTAGAAAATTAGGGTTTGGTGAAATTGGGAAGAACAAATACAGAGACAAAAAATCGCCAAAGTCGTTGATGTTAAAAATGCTACGTGGCAGACAATGTACAGTGAAGCTGGAAGAAGACCTGGAAGTGTCATTAGCCACATCAGCAAAAACTTAACGCCGTCCATTTTTAAGGACTAAAGTTACATGTTTCAATACTAAGAGGATGAAATGCCATCAATGTTCTGTGCAGGGACTAAAACCAAAAATCACTAATACTTGAGGGACTAAAAACATATTTAATCCTTTTTATTTTTTATGGATAACGGATATCCACAAGTATGAGTAGTATAATACATGCATCCAACCCGTTTATAAGCAGATATTGAAATATCAGTATATATAAATATCCTTAGGTACCAATTATCCGCTGCAAATTTTATTCATAGATACCGTAAATACGAATATTTTTGTCATCTTTAATTATATTGCCGATCTCTTAAACTTTACACAAATATATAATTTTATATTATATTTATAATTTTTATTGTCTTTTTTTAAGTCTATGGTGAAATGTTTACAAAGTCATCCCATACTTAAATTGGTTAAGATATTTGTAATATAATATGATTAATAAATTTTATACATTTTTCAATTTTTATCTACTTATAATATTATTATAAACTTTTATTGTGAGTTTGTTTTTATACATAAAAAAATGAAAATATTAAAAAGTGAAAAAATTAAAATAATAAAGATAAAAAATATTATAAACACCAAAAATAGAAACATTACAACGCTGAAGACATTCTTTATTACGGAAGGAAATTAATATACAAATCACAATAAGAATTGATTATGCATAAAAAATATAATTGATTACGTAATTTTGTGTATATAATTAATTTTTTTTTATGTATTTGAATAGTGTTTAAAATGATTAATTATATTATTACAGACATTTTATTAATCTTATATTATATTTGTTTTAAAAGAATATCATATTTTTTTATTTATTGTGTTGATTTTTTGTCATTAATTAAAAAAAAATATTTGTTAAAAACATATAATTTTAGTTTATCACTTTTATGAAATTTATTTAGAGTAAAAAGTGCGTTGTTTCAATAAATTTATTGTTTTTGAGGATTTTTCTTCGAACATTTCTTCTAGATTTATTTTCGGGTTCAATGTAATCTTTAGTGAATTTTCTAATAAAAAAAATGATAACTATCATCCTCTGGAACTAATACAGGTTTGGAATAATATCACAATAATTTAGTCAAAGTCATTGTGAGTACTCATCCACATATTCCACTTACAATTTTTCTTTCACAAGAATTTCAACTGTAATCAATGTGTGAAGCGAATTGAAGGCTGAAATTGTTAACAAGTAAGAATTGAAGTTAAAGAAGTCTTAATCATGAAGTTAAAGAAGATTAGAAGAATCTATTGCTCAATATGTTGATTAAATTAAAGCTTTTGTAATAAGTTAATTGTAGTATTTTATTATACTTAGCATAGAATGATGCACAAAATGTTTGAGAGACCTTAAAGACAATATATAATTTAGAAACACACTAGAATAATTGATTATCATTTAAGATAATCGATTATCTCAATCAAACTCAGAATTGGCAAGGTTCTCTAGAATAATCGATTATCCTAGAAAAACAAATTTTGATAAAGCTTGCACATAATCGATTATCACTTCGGATAATAGATTATCTCAAGAAAAATAACTTTTGAAATGGTTTGCAAATAATTTATTATCACTAGGGATAATCGATTATTAGTGTAGTTTTGAAGATATTATTCAACTTCTTACCTTATTTCAAACTTGGGCCTATAAATACTTTGACTCTAAGCACTTTTGAAACTTAATCTTTTCTGAGAAGTTTAGTGTTTTTCCTAAAAACTCTCCGTGCTTTAAGTGTGAGCTCATAAACCCTTGTCTTGGTAGAAGGAAGTATTTCCTTTAGTGTGTCTAAGTGAGTGCACTAAATTGTTGTAAGGTTAAGTTGTCCATCTTTTTGTGTGTTAAAAGAAAGTATCTCTTATATGTTCAAGAAAGGTGAACTCTAAACCTTTACTTTATTGTTGTAAGTTATGGTTACTCATTAGTTATTGGCTAATCACTTTTTTAGAGAGATTAACAATTAGACTTATGATTTTTTGATCTGAACAAGTATAAAATTACTTGTGCAAGCTTCTCTTTCCCTACATTCGTTTATTTACTTGTTATTATCTAAAGTAATTATTTCTATTGTTAATTTACTTTTTAAAAAGGGAAGATTTTATAAAAAGACACTAATTTTATCAATTAAATCAATTCATCTCCCTCTTGTCTGCCCACGAACATTTCGTTGCGTATTTATAACAAAAACGAACAATTTTGGATGAAAATTTGAAACAGACCATCATGGAGATAATTTGTCTTGAACTTGAGATGAACGAACAACTAAGACACGTCAAACCAAGTTGAGGGTTGAGAAAGGCCTACACAGGCCGAAAGTCGAGCCATGTCAGCCAAAGTCGAATGTCGAGACAGGTTAACCCAAGTCAAAATTTGAGATTGGCTGACCCAAGTAGAAGGTCGTGACGGGCTAACTAGGCTGAAGGTTAAGATAAGCCAACCCGGGTCAAAGATCGAGACAAGTTGATTCGAAAAGAAGGTCAAGACGAGTTGATCCAGAAAGAAGGTCGATACAGACAAACTCAAGTATAATGTCAAAAGAGATCAATCCTGACTAAAAATTGAGACAGATTAATCCATGATTACTAAGGTCGAGATGTGTTGGCCAAAGATAAATTTAATTGAATCAGTCTTAACTCAAACCAAAGATCAAAATTATTGTCTTAATAAGAAGTTCAACTTTAACTAGTTTTATTAAAATTATTTCACAACCAAATCCTAGCCCTAGTTGCCTCCTCCATTCATTCATACACCTTATATTTTTCTTTTATTATTTTATTTCCTCCAAGTTTTTAAATGAATAAACATCAACCTACAAAATAGATTCTTCCTTCTTTTCTAGCCATAATATTAGTATTGAGAAAATGAACAAGTTTGACTATTATAAATAGACTTCTAAAACTAAGTTGTGGTTGAATAGGTTGGGTAACAAATTCATTATTCACATTTCACTCAAACCAATATTTCGTTCCTATAAGACATGTGCATCACTCATGCTACCTTATATGATTTTAAACCAGTTTTTTCTACTATCTACATATGTGAAGAAGGAACTTAAGAACAACAATATGTTCTTTACGACCAACAACTTCCATCATTGTCACAGATGGATTCATATATCCTAGGTTTTACACAAATTTACATCATTTGATGGAATGTCTTTATTGAGTTGTTCATAAAGAAAAGCTTTGATGGTTGATGTCATGGATATTAGACAAGTTTACAACTAAGTTAGACGTATTTGCGGATGCAATTGGGAATGAAAATGCCTTAATAGAAAATTTGTCTTCCTTTGTTCAACAATAGGGGATGACATTTGATTAATATATAGATGTTAACAATTGAAAGAAAAAATAAATTTTTTATTTCTATTGCACAATTACATTATTGTTACCTTCTTTTAAAAAAAATATAGTATATCAAAAGTATAATTAGACTTTTATTGTATCCATTACTTCATAAATATAATTTTGTTTTTGTTTTCCAGTCTATATTCAATTTATTTTTTGTCAAATTACTTACCAATTTTTAGTGTAATATCTTAAAATTTGAAATAAAAATAAATTATTTGTTATAGGTTTTCTACATTTATACTCTTTTTAAACATAAGTTTTATCACTTAAATAATAAAATCTAAAACATTTCATATGTCAACATAAAGCAAACTATAATAAAGAAAGTTACAATCATTAAAGGCATAAAGTTATAGTATTATAAATTAAGTGAAAATGTCTTACACTATCTAAGAAAACATACATCACAAAACAAACTTCATAGTTTGAATTATTTCGCATATATTAAAATATATTAAAACAAATAAATAGTATACCAAAAAAAAGTGAACTATCGAGGATAAAATTCACTTATGGATATGGCATTGGTAGAAGATGGTATGGAACTGCTGCCATCTTGGCATGAACTCAATTCAAGTGCTACAATTGGATTTATTCTATGGTTCAAGAAAAATGTTGGTTCTTGTGGAGATGGCATCTCAATTGTATGACTACTAAGATATGAAACAATTGTTACCATTGTAGGTCTAGCATATGGATCTTCCTGAACACACAATAGACCAATTTGAACACATCTCATGACTTCAATGTTAGAATAATTTTCTTTTAATTTTGGGTCCAATGCACTTAATGTTGTTTCATCCCTCCAATGTCTCCAAACCTATAACAAATTTTTAAACTTGCATGTGTCATTATACTTTTGTATTTCTAATAATTGTTTTCTTTATACATTACCCATGAATAATGATCAAGTAAGATAACTCACAAAATTTTGATACTCACAAAATTTAGAAGACCATCAGCAACACGATGTGATTCATTTGAACTTATATTCTTTTTTCCACTTATAATCTCGAGAATCATAACACCAAAACTGTAAACATCAGATTTCTCCGAAAATTTTCCAAACATAGCATACTCCAGAGACATATAGCCACTGCATAATCAACAAAAAGTTAAAAAAATAATCTTAAAAATATTATGAAAAGCATGAGAAGTGTAGGAAAGGGTATTAAAAACTTACTATGTTCCAATAATTCTATTTGTACTTTCCTCTTCTTGATCTATTTCAACAATTCTAGCAAGTCCAAAATCTGAAATTTTGGGATTCAAATTTTCATCTAGTAGTACATTACTAGGTTTAAGGTCGCGATGTATAACTTTAAGTCGAGAATGTTCATGTAAATATACAATTCCTCGAGCAATGCCACCTATAATTTTGTGACGCTCACTCCAACTTAAAATTTTTTCTTGTTTAGTATCTAAAAAAAAAATCATTATATATGTAAGTCATACATGTTTTTTTATAAAGTTCTTGAATTGGTTTAACATACAATACATTAAACATCATAAGTACATAATTAACTAATGCCAAATTAAGAAAAATAAAATATGTATAAAGCATCTTACCAAATAAGAAGTAGTCTAGACTCTTGTTTGGCACATATTCATATATAAGTATTTTTTCTTGTTCATCAAGACAAAATGCTATGAAAGCCACCAAATTTCTGTGTTGAAGTTTGGCTATTAATAGAACCTCGTTTTTAAACTCTTGTATGCCTTGTCTAGAATTTGTTGAAAGTCTCTTTACAGCAATGGATCGTCCATCATAAAGAATGCCCTAAAAATATAAATAAGTAATATTATTAAAAAGGTAGAAACATATGAAAAATAAAATTTAACATGCCTTTTTTACCTTGTAAACTTCTCCAAATCCACCTTTTCCAATTTTGTTGTCATGTGAGAAGTTACTTGTTGCTGCTTCAATTATTGGTAGATTGAATTGCAAAGATTCTATATTTGAACTTTCTTGTCCAACTAAATAAAAATATATCAATTTTTAAACTGTTTCAAAATTATTTTATTGAAAAGATAGTAAAAAACATTTCATACTCACAATTTTCTTGAAGAATAGTTCTATTGTTTTTTCTGTTCTTTCTTCGTATCAAATAATAACAAAAGATGAAAAGTATTCCTGATGCAACTATGCTAGAAGTAATGATCAAGATAATTGTTCTTGAGTGACCACCTACATTATAGAAACACATGTCAATAAACTAGTAAATTGATAAAAAAAAAAAAAAAAAAAGACTACTTCTGTGTAAACTAAAAAAAATATTGGTGAAGAAAACCAACCTTGATTCGAACCACACTATATGCTAAAATCATAGATAATTTGATGCAAGATTTATAATATTGTAAAACAAAAGCTACAGACCTCATATTCCAAAGTGCGAAGATCACAAATAGAAATGTTATCAGAGATTAGAAAATTAAGTATTGAAGAAAATATGTCAATGTTAATAACAGTAAATTTTCATAAGGTCTTATCCTTATGTATTTCTAGAATGTTCCGCACATTATAAACTTATACAAATGTATAGTGATTGATTTAATTTACTTAATTATTTTGAAATTCTTTAACATAAACCTGACAAATGGAAATAGGTGTAGATTAGACAGGTACTACATATTGACCTAGACAAGCAACCAATGGAGATATATATATTTAGAAGTATTATACATAGGTGGATTCTTAGCTCATTTGTTGAAATCTTTCAGACAATTGGAATGTTTGTAAAGCATTCTTCAATTTTCAAATGCCTCAAGTTGTGGGGGCTTTTTTTGTTAAGGTAGTTTTGTGTTGATTGTTTGATCAACATTAAGAATATATAATGAGTAGGATTTTCTTTAATTTGATATATATTTCACCTACATCTTTGTGTTCTGAATTTCACCTACAATTCAAAGCGAAGAATACAGCTCGGATACAGAACTCGTCCACCCACGCTTCCCAAACTGCTCCATTGAATTGCCGTTCCAATCATATCACTGAGGCACACACTGCAACCAAGGCTTGATAGATCCGATGAGCATTGACCAAGAATAAACACTCTTTGCTCATCATTCAATTTCAGAGAGTCATCTGTCAGGAATTTGTTTTCAGTGTTCCCTGTCATGTTGGCCACCTTAGCTAACTGGTTCGATAATTCAGAAGCTACAGAGGACTGTATCGGACTGCTGTTGCTGATATTCAGATTCCCAAATCTCGGACTTGTTTCCACGGTGGAGAAGAAATTTCTGTCGGAATAGCGAAGCCAACAGTGATTGTACCATATTACAGCCTCCGCATAAGCCAAACCACACTCGGAGGTTATTCTGTCCGTTGCGTTTTTGATGCATTGTTCACATAGGCGAGAAGGAATGTCGATACGGCACCTGAAGAGGCCGTACGCCGTTCCCTCTTGCGTCTGAAATCCATATCTAGAGGTGGCGTTGGAAGACAAGTCAGAGAGGAGGGTTCGGAGTTTTGATTTGAAATCAGCGTCAATTTTGTTGTTTGAGCAGTTGTGAGAAATATAGCCAGGATCTTCCGAATATTCAGAATCTGTGTGTTCATATTTTGTCTCTGGGACGAGTCCTTTAGGTGCCTCATCGGTGACGCGGTAGAAAGGGTACAATTCATACCTGATGTTACAACTGGGATACAGAACTCTTCCTCCTTGCTTTTCGTTACAGCATGTTGGAATATTTGATATTGCAATATCAAGGCAGTCTGTGCATTGTTGGAGTGAAAGGTCTTGTGTGCACTGAGTTAGACAGTAAAGAGTCTGAATTCCCGTTAAGGTTCATTGTTTGTATAATACTTGTTTCTAGAATTGGCTGCTTCGCGTGCAGTTGCTCGCATGGTGTTGTTCAACAAACTGATGAAGCTTGATGAGTTAGAGGAGATATTGGCCGCGTTCCACATCCAATATCCGGAAGTTGTGTTCATAGTGGAGAAGAAAGAGCGGTTGGAATACCGAACCATGCATTCATCGTACCAAATCACACTGGATTTGGACAGGGAACAGTCTGTGTCTGAAGACAGAGTGTGGGTTGCGTTTGCAACGCAATCTTTGCAGGCGTGAGAGAGAAGATCACCCCTGCACATAAAAAGACCATAGACCGTGTCAGAGGAGTTTGTGCCAAGAATTGTATTGTTGTAGAATCCGTTGGCGTTGGCTGTAGCGTTGGAAGATAAGGAAGAGAGGAGGGTCCTCAGGTTGGTCTGATAGAGGCTGTTGTTACTGTTCTTTTCTGAACTGCAAACTCTATTATAAGCAGCGTCGGTACCCGTTGCTTTACGAGTTGTGAGATTGAAGAAGGTAATCCAAAAGAAGATGAGCTTGAAGAGATTCCAGGCCATGCTTCTGTTCATCTTCCACAACACTCTCATATGGATTTTTGTTCATAGATAATGGAAAATAAGATACAACTTTAATATTTATTAGACACTTTATTTTTCAAAGAGACATGGCAGTGAGGGATGGGCGAAGCAAGTCAAGGAAGAAAGACAAAGTTGGAAGAACTAGGACCCATGGTTCTGTTAAGGAAAATGTTACTTTAACACCCAATCTTGACACTCTTTTGACACTGGCCACGTGTCGTTGTCTGATTGGGTGTTATTTTAATTATAAAAAAACTGATTGTTTAAAAACTTAAGGGGCAAAGTTGGAAATCACTGAGGGGCAAAGTTGGAAATAGGGACAGGCAATTTGGGTTTTAGTTTTGGCGGTATTATTCAATTTTCATTTTCGTTTCTCTTTCACGGTTGTCTCGTTTGCCTTCATGTCTTCTTCCCCGGCGTTTTCCTCCTTGCTTTCTCATATGTTGTCATTGTGAAAGGTTATTGTCGTTTTCGGTCCGGCATTGATGTTGTGGGTGTGTGGTGAAACATCTTTCGTGTCGTGGTCGTCCTCGGAGCATTCCCGTTGTCGGACCATCACTTGAGTGGTTTGGGTTTTTGTCAGGGCTCGTCATTGTGAAAGTTTGTTCTTGTTCTCGGACCATCATTGTCGTTGTGGGTGCGTGGCGAAACGTGTTTGGTCTCCTTATCGTCGTCGTAGCATTGTCGTTCTCGGACGAGCACTTGAGTGGTTTGGGTGGTGATTTGTTTTTTGGGTAAGTGGAAAAATTTTCGTTTTGTAATCTCGTTTTTGATAAAAAGGTATTTATTTTTTGAAAGAAACCTAATTTATTTTGTGGGCATTGTTATCACTGCAGGTTCAATGGCTTCAACAAAACCAACTGTAAGATAAATTTTTATGTGTTATTGGAATGGATGATGTATGAAGTATGAAAGTTAGTATTTAATGTATGTTATATTAATGTTTTGTAGTGGCGCCTTCGCATTTTCATGGATTCGGCTTGCATCCTTAAAATGAATACCAAACTTCAATACCGTCATATAGAGCGACTTAATATGACCCCTTTTAAATTCTGCTTGAACCTTTTAAACCCTATTGAAGTGAATTTAAAATTATTAAAGGAGATGGTTCAACGGTGGGCTAGTAGTGATGTTAGTTTTAGGGTTTGTCAACAATTGGTTCCTTTAAATGTTGTTGATGTCTTCATGGCCACAGGGTTAGACATAGGTGGTGTAGACGTTAGCTTTGACCAATGTTTAGTTGGTTTGGTTGGTGAGATGTTTAATCCCAACACCACGACAAAGGAGGAGTTGATTCAGAAGTTTCATTCGATTGTAGAGGATGACGACATAGAGGTCGATGTGGTGTGTAGGTTATATATTTTAGTTTGTTTAGTTACATTTTTTTTCCTAGGAAGTCTAAACATGTTTGTAACATACCTTGCTTAGTTTTAGATGATTTAGATAGTTTGTGTTTGTATGATTGGGCATCTTGTGTACACAAAAACATTGTTCACAATTTAAACAAGTGTACGAAGAAAATAATGCGTGGAGAAGTCTCAAAGTCACTCGGTCTTAGTGGCAATGTAGCTGTGTTGCAGGTACCATTATGTATTGAACCATTTTTCATTGAAATTGTTTTAAATATTGGCAAAATGTTTGTGTTTTAAATTTATGAAGGCTTGGGCCGTGGAAAGATTGTCCTTGCACGATCATCGTTCGCAAAGGTTGTGGCCGCGCATATGGCGATGGTCCCCATATACGGCAATGGAAGAAACAATTGCAAATATCTTTAAGACCGGAAAAGTAAGTGTTTGAAAGTTTTATACTTTTTGTTTTCGTAAATATTGATGGATATATTGAAGTATATATGTTATTTTGTTTGTCATAGGTAAGAATGCATTGGTACTTAAGTAAGAACGATTGTATAAAGCCGGAAGTGCGGGCTGCTTTTGACATGGATGTCTGAGGAATTGTTGAAGAGACCAAGGGTGAACCATCCACCCATCCGGACACAGAAGAAGATAGTTCCGATGACGGCACTTGGGAAGCTGGTGCATTGGAGATGGTTACGAAAACCAATCTTCAAATCATCTCATTGATTTCCAAAATTGGAATCCTTACCAAGGAGTTAATGGACCTCCGTCAATGTCCAATCTATGGTGAAGAAGGTGATGTGTGTCATGATGAAGAAGGTGATGTGTTTCATCATGAAGAAGGTGTACATGTAGGTGTTGGTGTAGGTGATGACGGATGTAGAGGTGGAGTTGATTTACATCCTTTAGGGGATGAAGGATGTGGTGATGTAGGTCATCAACACCCTTTAGTGAATGAAGAACCACCACCCAAACATCACAAAGGTGTAATATCTTACACTGGTGGACCATCCGACCCTCCTCCTTATTATATTCCTGATGATGATGGTGACAATGTTGAAGATGAAGACCATATTCCGTTGAGGAAGTTTGCTGGTGATCCAGGCACGGATGTGGATGTTGATAAACTGTACATTGCAGTTGGTGTTGGTGTTAAAGACCGAGCTAATAGGTTCATGTTTTTAATTTAAATGTAGGTGTTTGTGAGGTAATTGTTTGTGATTGAATAATAATTGTATTTTTTCAGGGTTGTGTGCGACATCATTGGGCAGTCTTTGAACACAACTTCTATTCAGAGTTTAGGCCATCGTGATTATATTGATAACATGGTTAGTATGATGTTAGTTGATGATAGTTTTTACTATTGTATATTTTGTAACATGATTTGATAATTTGAATTGTGTAGGTCGTGTTATTTGCTAGTACAATTTTTATGCACTTTGAAAAAAGGTTAACGGGTGTCGTGAAGAGGGTTCACTTCAGTTCTTTATATGCGGTAAATGTTAAATCATTTGAAATTATAGTTAATGTTATAAGACAATTAATGCATTTGGAAATGTACACAGGACCATATTATCCATGATTATAAGAAAATGGAAAAAAATCAACATGTGTTTAGACTTCATAATTACCAGACCTATATGAGGTCTGAGCATTTTGGTCTTGCTGACATTGCCGGCGCTGAGTTTGTGAGTTTAAATAATGATTTGTTTTTATGTTTTGGAATTGTACCATGTCCATGTGCGGAGATTTGATATATGTTGTTTGTAGGTGTTTATGCCATTTTGTCATGATTACCATTGGTGGTGTTACTGTTTGAACATGAAAACATTGCAAATAACAGTGATTGACTCCTTAAACAAGGGTGTGAGAGATCGGAGGAGGATTGACTTGTTTGTGGTATGAAATGACAGTATATGATGCCCGAAATTTTGATGATGTCAATTTATTATATTTTTTGATATTACTTTATGTAATTTTTTGTTAGGGTAAAAACATGGCCAAATTTCTGTGTATGTTGTATAATCAGCCTGAAGGTAGTATTACTGTTTGCCTGTTGTACAATCAAACATCCCAAGTCAACCGAACTTGTAAGTTCATGGTAGATAATTTGGTGCTTTCAGTATTGTATGTTGTCATAAGTTATATATTTGGTTGTTTGATTTCAGATTTTATTGTGGAGTGATAATGTTAAAGGCAATGCAAATTTGGGATGGAAAAGACCGGTACAACGGCAAGAGCTTGCCTCAATACACAACTGTAAGCATAAAATTGGGTGGTATACATTTTATATGATGGTGTTGTTTATAACTGAAGCAAAAAATATTTTGTTTTAGGAGGAGTTGCGAGAAATAAGAAAGAACTACGTGAAGGAGTGGATTCTGGACGAAGACAACATGGCAAGAATGCAAGCCCTGCATTTGTATGGGTTTTTGGAAGATTGTTGATATTTTGTTTGTAATTCAAATAACATTGTTTCTTTTAGAAATGAATTCATGTACAACATGACATTGATGATGATTTGTATATATATAAATATGAATAGCATTAAATTGTTCGTCATCACTGAATGAATAGTATTTTTTTGTCACTTGTCTTCGTAATTGATAGCACGATATTATAAAACGTATTAATTAATAGGAAAGTTAGTAAAGGTTCCACATGGTTCGTTGGAGTGAAAACTGTTGTGCAGGCCATGACTGTGTTGTAATCGTTTACCTGTGGTGTGTAAATGATTACACAGTCTGAAATGCATGAATTGGACAATCCTGGCCACGAGGGACCAAAATATTGAACGTAGAGGACAACGCCCATTAACTGCGAAATGTGTGCATGAGTAGGTGTTGTTTGCACACCTACGTAGGTAGATTATGAACCATCGTTGAAGTTCCACATGGTTGGTTCAAGGCCAAACTGTTGTGCATGTCTTCCCTGTGTTGTAATCGTTTACCTGTGGCGTGTAAACGATTACACAGAACGAGATGCTTGATTTGGACACATTCCTGGTCACAGGGGACCAAAATATTGAACGTAGAGGACCACGCCCATTAACTGCGAAATGTGTGCATGGGTAGGTGTTGTTTGCACACCTACGTAGGTAGATTATGAACCATCCTTGAAGTTCCACATGGTTGGTTCAAGGCCAAACTGTTGTGCATGCCTTCCCTGTGTTGTAATCGTTTACATGTGTTGTGTAAACGATTACACAGAGCGAGATGCTTGATTTGGACACATTCCTGGTCACAGGGGACCAAAATATTGAACGTAGAGGATCACGCCCATTAACTGCGAAATGTGTGCATGGGTAGGTGTTGTTTGCACACCTACGTAGGTAGATTATGAACCATCCTTGAAGTTCCACATGGTTGGTTCAAGGCCAAACTGTTGTGCATGCCTTCCCTGTGGTGTAATCGTTTACATGTGTTGTGTAAACGATTACACAGAGCGAGATGCTTGATTTGGACACATTCCTGGTCACAGGGGACCAAAATATTGAACGTAGAGGACCACACCCATTAACTGCGAAATGTGTGCATGGGTAGGTGTTGTTTGCACACCTACGTAGGTAGATTATGACCCATCCTTGAAGTTCCACATGGTTGGTTCAAGGCCAAACTGTTGTGCATGCCTTCCCTGTGTTGTAATCGTTTACCTGTGGCGTGTAAACGATTACACAGAGCGAGATGCTTGATTTGGACTCATTCCTGGTCACAGGGGACCAAAATATTGAACGTAGAGTACCACGCCCATTAACTGCGAAATGTGTGCATGGGTAGGTGTTGTTTGCACACCTATGTAGGTAGATTATGAACCATCGTTGAAGTTCCACATGGTTGGTTCAAGGCCAAACTGTTGTGCATGCCTTCCCTGTGGTGTAATCGTTTACATGTTTGTGTAAACGATTACACAGAGCGAGATGCTTGATTTGGACACATTCCTGGTCACAGGGGACCAAAATATTGAACGTAGAGGACCACGCCCATTAACTGCGAAATGTGTGCATGGGTAGGTGTTGTTTGCACACCTACGTAGGTAGATTATGAACCATCGTTGAAGTTCCACATGGTTGGTTCAAGGCCAAACTGTTGTGCATGCCTTCCTTGTGGTGTAATCGTTTACATGTGTTGTGTAAACGATTACACAGAGCGAGATGCTTGATTTGGACACATTCCTGGTCACAGGAGACCAAAATATTGAACGTAGAGGACCACGCCCATTAACTGCGAAATGTGTGCATGGGTAGGTGTTGTTTGCACACCTACGTAGGTAGATTATGAACCATCCTTGAAGTTCCACATGGTTGGTTCAAGGCCAAACTGTTGTGCATGCCTTCCCTGTGGTGTAATCGTTTACATGTGTTGTGTAAACGATTACACAAAGCGATATGCTTGATTTGGACACATTCCTGGTCACAGGGGACCAAGAATTTGAACGCAGAGGACCATTCACATTAATTGTGTCATGTGTGCATGGGTAGGTTACATTAATTACGAAAGCAACAAACAAACAATGTATGGAGAACAATAATGAGTAACATTGCATTTTTGGTGACACTCTGGACTGCAGTAATAAAAAACCATCAATAACATTCACATTAACAAAATGTAATGGTACTTTCTGACGAATACATTCATCCCACAATATGTTGGAGTTCTAATAAAGTAGTATTACATTTATCCGAACAATATTGTTCAATTCAGCAGTAGTAATAAATATTCCAGAAAAGTCTAATTGTTGGTTTGTACTGTGGAGGATGATGGTTGCTCAGTTGGTGGTGGAACGGAGGATGTTGGTTGTTCAGTTGGTGGTGGAACGGAGGATGATGGTTCGTCAGTTGGTTTTGGAACGGATGATGATGGTTGCTTAGTTGGTGGTGGGAGGAATTTGCTTAGTAATTCGTTGACCCACTTCAGTTTTTGTCCCCACATAGGTAGGGGAATAGTTGGTTTAGGTGTTTGCTGAACCAGCTCGATGGTAGGAGGACAAATGTCAGGGGGAAAAACTTTCACTACGTTTCGATGGACGATATTCAAATAGTGGGTTGCTCGATTTGGACTGAAACATTGTACCTAAAGAAAACATACAATAACAATATCATTTGTATCGATCAATACACATTAAAAGTCATAATACTTTAGCTCATGTATGTATGGCTTACAAGATTCAGTATCATAACTGATCCAACTCGAATTTTATCTTTATGTTCGGGATATTGAAAAACTTTATTGCGTAATGAAGCCTTCATTGTCCTAGTAGGATCCTGTTAACACTTAAATCGTTCATTGTTCACACATAATCGTTCATATGTTTAAATAATAAACAAAAGGTGGGAAATTGTACAGAAATTACCTTCAGCGTCAGCTGCATATCTCCCAAACCATTTGGCTTGCATTCTTTCAACAAGCATGCAACAAAGGGAAGGGGATTATCCCATTTAGCATCTTTAAGGTAACCCATGTTCTCCATTTTTCCTTCTTTCACTAGTTCTGCAGTTGGGAAAAATCATTTCAACAACATATCAAACATTTGTTATTGGATTACACATTATTATTCACTTAATTAAAATGAAGTCATACCATGGTGTTGAATAAACATTTCTGCCCATTTCCAAGCATTACTGTTGAAATCTCTTTCAAATGTTGCATGAGCAACATCCGCAGCGAATTCTTGTGTGGATTTTGGGTTTCCTGTAATTGTCCTATTCAGTAAAGCAGCTTGAACATTACCTGCTGGTCCAGGTATGAGGGAGGCAGAACCATCACATTTTTTCAAAAAAGATTCAAGGACGTCGTCATCATAAACAAGGTCTTCCCATGCATCCATGTTTTTACTTAAGCAATCTGCATTCAAAAATACAAGTCACGAAGACAAAAATACCAAATAATAATTTGCAAAATTTTGGATCACTTACAAATATGTTCAACTTCAGTTCATATGTATCATGTTCTGGGCCGTATTTAAAGGGGTGAATATCTTTGTTATTCAATTATAATTCTCAAATTTTTTAAAATTTGAAAATTAAAATATAATATGAAATAATATTGATTACATTCATAAAATATAATATAATATCATATTATATCTATTTTTTTGAAACATCAATCAACATATTAATTGCAAAAGCATTGTTAGGTGGAATGCCAGTATCTTTTTTACACTAAAAAGGTGAAAGAGAAAATATTTTTTGCTTGTTGGATTGAACTTGCATTTAATGAGGGTTTTCCTTGCAATTAATGTGACATTGGAGAGAGAAAACCTCTTAAATGAACCATCATTACACCAACAATGTAAAGTTCAGGTTGCTCTTCCCTCCAAAACACTTCGTCTTATACAACAACCATTGTACCATCCTCCACCAAAGTTCATTAAAGAGACGTCTGAGTATCTTCTTCCATGGGTTGTTGAGGAGAGCATTTAAGAAGGGTGGAGTTATTCCTTCATTGGAGGTTGTTGAAGATAGCATTGCCTTCATTTAATGGTACAGTAAAATGTAAGTGTGTACGTGTGGATGTCTGTTTTCCATGTTGAACCCATTGATGGAGGCTGGGAATTTTTTCATTCTTATTAAATCACCAAATTAACGTTTCTGATTACTTTTTCGTTGTGTAATGACATTTGTTTACTTACATTAAATTTAATTTAAAATGTTATTGTATTATTGTTATGACCACGAATAACACTGATTTTACTAAATATTAACTTAGTAATTGATGTTGGGATAACGTTGAGTAATCCTTTGATTTGCACTATGTTCCGCTTCTGTACAGGTTGTTATGATGGATAACATTGGAAGTAATATGAGTGAAGTTGATGAGTGTAGGGAAAATACTGATGATTTTGGTATGATTGAAGCGCCTGACTGTTATGTTACTTTGGATGACCCTAATAAAAGTCCTATGGACGTGGACCCAACAGTACATATGTGCTTTCATTCAATGCAGGAAGCCAAAAAATTCTACACGAACTATGCTATTAGAAGTGGTTTTGCTGTGCGCACAAGAACATCAAAAAAGGATGAGAACAATAATGTGAACTACCTCAGATTAGTGTGCTCTAGGGAAGGTAAATATGTTTCCTTAATCAACCCCGAAGTTAAAACACTTCCCAGCCAAACCAAACAATGTCCAGCTGGAATAACGATTTCAAAGAAGGACGACAAATGGTTTATAAGGACTGTGAACTTAGACCACAGCCATGACCTATGTCCAACTACTTCAAAGTTAATCCCTGGGAATAGGAAATTGACCATGCAGAGCAAACACACTTTGGAGGTGAATGACGAAGCTGGAGTGCGGATTAATAAGAGTTACCTTAGTATAATGACCGATGCAGGTGGATATGATAACATGGACTTTACGGAGCGAGATGCTAGGAATTACATTGGTAAACACAGAAGATCGTTATGTAAGGACGGTGATGGACAAGCATTGTTGCGACACTTTTCGGCAAAGAAAGATTTAAACAAAGATTTCTATTACGAGATTGAGTTGGATGAAGGGAATAGAATTTGCTCTGTTTTCTGGGCGGATGCGAGAAGTAGAGCAGCTGCTGAAGAAT
This sequence comes from Vigna mungo, assembly GCA_036885675.1. Classification (NCBI taxonomy): domain Eukaryota; kingdom Viridiplantae; phylum Streptophyta; class Magnoliopsida; order Fabales; family Fabaceae; genus Vigna; species Vigna mungo. The sequence continues at coordinate 3,061,867 of CP144695.1, forward strand.
TTGGGGATGTGTTGTGTTTCGACACAACTTATTTAACCAATAAGTATGATATGCCTTTTGCGCCTTTTATTGGGATCAATCATCACGGGCACTCCATATTACTTGGGTGTGGACTGTTGTCGTACGAAGACACAAACTCTTTTGTGTGGTTGTTCCAATCGTGGTTGCGATGCATGGGTAATAAGGCCCCAATAGGGATTATAACTGATCAGTGTAGGGCAATGGCAAATGCCATTGAAGTAGTTTTTCCCAATACCAGACATCGTTGGTGTTTATGGCACATCATGAAAAAGTTGCCAGAAAAATTTAGCGCTTGTAAGGAATATAATAGTATCAAATCACATATTAAGAAGCTTGTGTATGATTGTGGTTGTCCATCAGATTTTGAAAGTGGTTGGGAAGCACTAGTAAGCAGACATGGATTACATAAGAATGAATGGTTATGCACAATGTATGACGACAAACACAAATGGGTCCCTTGTTATTTGAAGAAAGATTTTTGGGTTGACATGTCAACCACTCAAAGAAGTGAGGGAATGAATGCCTTTTTTGATGGATTTATAAATTCAAGCACAACCCTTCAACAATTTGTTGTGCAATATGACAATGCCCTAAGAGTTAAGGCCCAAAAAGAAATTCAAGCTGATTTCTCATCCCTTAACACGACGGTTGGATGTGGCTCTCAGTCACCAATAGAGAGACAATTTCAACAGGAGTACACACATTCAAAGTTTGAAGAAGTTCAAACCGAATTTAGGTCAAGAATGAATTGTTTCATCAAAGACACTGTTAAGGATAACATGTCAAACACTTATACAATAAAAGAGGAGCGGCTATGGGATGGCAAAAGTGCAGACCAATATCATAAAGTACAATTTGATCCGATTACCAAAGATATCACGTGTTCCTGTTTACTCTTTGAGTTTCGGGGTATAATATGTCGGCACTCCCTTTTGGTTTTTGGACAGGAAGATGTTTGTAGTGTGCCCTCAAAATACGTTCTTCGTAGGTGGAGCAAGAATATCCGTAGAAGACACACTTTGATTAGAGCAGCGTATATTAACTCCAGTCTTCAACCTACCATGCAAAGATACCAAAGTTTGTGCAAAACATTCTATGAAATTGCTGAGGTAGCGTGTGAGTCAGAACTTGTTTCTAGGGACTTGGAGAAAGAACTGGATATGTTGCGTAAAAAGTTTGGCTGCAGTTCTACGATGACAAATAACATAGTGAGTGAAGGAGGCGAACTGCGTTACGACAATGTTGTCCCTACTTCCATACAACAAAGCAGTGGTGAAAGTGGTGATTTACTTGTACGTAGTCCCATAGCCGTCAAACGGAAGGGGAGACCTCGCACCAACAGGTTAAAGTCAGCCGTTGAGAAACGATTCAAAAAAGGAAAATGTGTGTCAACGAAAAAGACTTCAAGAACATCCATTCAACAATGTGTGAGTATTTTACTTCCATCCTTGTTCATTAAAGACTTTGTTTTGTGTTGAAATTGAGTCTAATTATAATTGTCTTCATTTAGGGGACTATATTCCCAAACCTAACACAATGTGAGGAAGACATACAATTTGGATCCCAATCTTATCCATGCTACGATGTATCCCAACAATCCGACATAGCGCAATCTGGATTTATGTCATTGTTAAATGCGGTACACAACAACTATGATGACAAAATTGTATGACATATATTGTTGGTTTAATGTGAAATTTATTAATTTTGCTTTGTGTATGAAATACCTTAGTTTACATCATGTTGTTACATAAAGCACCAGTAATAGTAATCGATTACGTCGTTGGTGTAAACGATTACAACCGCAACGTAGGACTAAATTGCCCTCTTTTAGGGTTTAGGGTTTAGGGTTTAGGGTTTAGGGTTTAGGGTTTAGGGTTTAGGGTTTAGGGTTTAGGGTTTACCCAACGTATTGTACCCACGTCCCCTAATAACTTCCACGCCACTGTGAACTTAACAGCCCACTACTCCCACGATACAATTTCGAACTTTATCAACTTCCACATTCACTTCCTACATATATCAACCCTACCATAATTATTCCCCAATTAAAAACCCTAACACAATTGCAATGGGTGATCGCGCTAAGAAGAAACAAAAGCCATCGTCCTCGCATGAGGGCGGACGGCGGCGACAACGCAGTCCGACACCATCCCCACCACCGTCATCGCCGCACCCAGTGCATGACCTTTTCTCCACTGCCGAACAACAGGAGAAATTTGCAAAGCATTTTGTCAATCGAGAAGTATTAGAAAGCAAATTCTTAGACGCAGAGTACTTCGAAGAATCAAATTTCGAGTTCTATCAAATATTGTGTGCTGCTGGATTGAAGGAATTTGTTTGCTTGACAGATTCTTTCTACCCAGAATTAGTAAGAGTGTTTTACAACAACATGGTCATTTCTCACACTGGAGTCATTCGAACAGAGGTAAAGGGTGTGAAAATAAAAATTAGCCCTAAAGTCTTTAATGAGATTACCTTCCTCCCGTCCAATGGTGCTCCTTTTGAAGGACGTATCGTCGATGAGTGGAAAGAAGACTATAATTCCATAAGTGGTAGGGAATTTGTCTGTAGAAAAGATGCTGAAATACTTCCAAGGTTAACTGCAGGCCAAATGAAGGTTCAACATAGGATTCTACATTATGTTCTTACAAGGATCCTTTGTCCTCGCTCAACCAACATTGGACAGCCAACTGAAGAAGATATTATGCTGATCTGGGCGCTTTTCAATGGGAAGGAAATTAATTGGGGACATCTTATAAGGTACAAGATGAAGAAGCCATTAAAGGACAAAGCCAAACTACCTTATCCTCATTTGATAACACTGTTTTTGGACTGCTTTCAAGTTCCTATTGACAATGATCCTGTCACCGGAATTATGAGCAAGCAAAAGATGGATTATGATACTATTCGGTCATTTGGTTATGTGCAGAACCCACACGGAGAGTGGGTAATTGGTAAACAAAATCCACCAAATGCTGAAGATGAAGCCACAGAAGATGAAGACAATGATGAGGACAACTCTTCTACAACACTAAGTGATGTGATGAATCGTATAGATCAAATTCAGACATTCGTCGCCTCTAGATTTGATGGAATACAAACTGGTTTTGATCAATTGGAGAGTACGATGGGAACAAGATATGACAACTTCCATACGCAATTTAGAAACATCGACACGGCCATTGGGAGCATGGAGGAGGAACTGCAGCACCTCCGCATGCGCTTTGATAATGCTCCTCAATCTTGAAATGTGAATCTTTTTTGTGTTCTTTGAAATGATTAATTGTAATAGTCTATTTATTTTCATAACTTAGTGCTAGTCTCAGTTTTGGCAATCCTTTGTCATTGTTAATTAAGGTTGTTTGGAAGAATGTATGAACGAAACCTGTGGTTGTTTTTCTTAATTCAGTATTCCCAAACCGGGTCATGTTTACAATAGGGTCCCCTACTTGATGATTAGTGGTTCCTGCATACGTAAGTTGTGTCCAAAAATGAATTTTCATTATTGTAATCGTTTACAATGACAGTGTAAACGATTACACTTAACAACCTTCGCGCAGAGGTTAAATGGTAAACTATGTCTAAGTTCCAACCACAACACTATTGGCATTAATTATTTTTTTTATTAATCCATTATTTCATTAAATTGACGTGTACAATGGAATCCATTCCAATTCATGGTTATTCCAATGCTTTGACCACTTTCAAAGTTGTTGGTAAGTCTGTTGACTGCATTGATGGTGCATTAAACCCCATTTAAAAGTTCCAACGTTATCATAAAGTCATTCAAACACATTTGTAAACTTGGACACAACATTTAATGCTCTATTTTGACCATAACGGTTTCCAACAAGTTAAGGAAGAACCCATGTGTCTATAAATTGGAGAAGGGTTCATTGTACTTAACAAAGACAAACCCTAATACATCACCACGCTATTTTCTTGTTTGGGAAAGCATGGCATCGTCACCAACTCAGGAAACGTCTGCAACTTTGTGGGAATTCGTCAGCATCCACCTCAAAGATATGGTAAAAATCTTGTTGTTCTTGTTTAACGTTTTTAAGTACTCTTACTTCCACACCTACATTTGCAGGATTTTGGTTATGTGGATAGGCACTTTGCTGCCGCCTTCGAGAATGAATTACGAACAACATGGACACTTTACGACAATCATGGTCGAACGCACAACGTTACTTACAACATGAACACCTTACATCCAAGAATAACAACTGGATGGACTGCCATGAGAGACGTATACCATGAAAGGCTTGATGATGCGCACATCACGTTCCAATATTTGGGTGACAACCATTTCAACATAATAATTTATTTTGGCCCTTGCAGCAACAGAAGTAGGGAATATTTCATTCGTCAATCGACATATGATCCTGAGGCGTCTTTATTTGCTGTGAAATTGACTAAATCACAATGTCAAGGAAGTCATTTGGTGCGTATCCAATTTTTCTACTAAAGCAAATTTGATTTGCATGACTGTTATACAATAACTTATTATTATTGCAACTTTTGCAGGATTTGCGAACCAATTTTGGGAATGCAATCAGGAACAACGGCTTTACAGAGGTTGTGCTTCTTGGTCATAAGGAGGGCATCTGGTGCAAGGTTCTGGTTTCACATACAAGGAATTCAACGAAGTTTGGAAAAGGGTGGAGAGATTTTTGCATTGAATATGGACTGAAGGAAGGAGACGTTCTTGTCTTCGAAGTTCAGAACCATGTCCATGACATAGCTGTAGAAGTGCACATTAATGGATGTATCTGTAATATTAACAGCCAGATATCGCTGTGAAGTAGACTACAGAACTAGTATTTCTGTTCAAGTTATGTTATTTTTATATTATAATAAAACATTGTTTAAGGTTACATCGACTTAATAAAATACAAATGTCTATTCCATATTACATTTTATGTACATGATGTCCTCAAACTATATTATTACCCTACTAAAAATGACATGAAGCCAACGAACTTAGTACATAAAATTTTGACATGGTCCCCTGAGACCAAAAACAGGGATCCCTACGTTGAGGTTTGTGTCCAAAACAACAAATGTGTTCTGTGTAATCGTTTACACCTGCATTGTAAACGATTACAACAGGTTTCTCTGCAGAATCACCTTCCCTTGATGTTGTGAGGACTCACCAATGGTGGGGTCCTTCCAAACCCAAGAAACTTCAACCAAAAGGACAAAATCTCTCTCACACCACAAATTGCCAAACAAAACAGTTCAACCAGTTCTAAAAAAACATAAAATTTTGACAAGGTCCCCTGAGACCAAAAAAAGGGATCCCTACGTTGAGGTTTGTGTCCAAAACAGCAAATGTGTTCTGTGTAATCGTTTACACCTGCGTTGTAAACGATTACAGCAGGTTTCTCTGCAGAATCACCTTCCCTTGATGTTGTGAGGACTCACCAATGGTGGGGTCCTTCCGAACCCAAGAAGCTTCAACCAAAAGGACAAAATCTCTCTCACACCACAAATTGCCAAACAAAACAGTTCAACCAGTTCTGAAAAAACATAAAATTTTGACATGGTCCCCTGAGACCAAAAACAGGGATCCCTACGTTGAGGTTTGTGTCCAAAACAGCAAATGTGTTCTGTGTAATCATTTACATCTGCGTTGTAAACGATTACAGCAGGTTTCTCTACAGAATCACCTTCCCTTGATGTTGTGAGGACTCACCAATGGTGGGGTCCTTCCAAACCCAAGAAGCTTCAACCAAAAGGACAAAATCTCTCTCACACCACAAATTGCCAAACAAAACAGTTCAACCAGTTCTGAAAAAACATAAAATTTTGACATGGTCCCCTGAGACCAAAAACAGGGATCCCTACGTTTAGGTTTGTGTCCAAAACAACAAATCTGTTCTGTGTAATCGTTTACACCTGCGTTGTAAACGATTACAGCAACTTTCTCTGCAGAATCACCTTCCCTTGATGTTGTGAGGACTCACCAATGGTGGGGTCCTTCCAAACCCAAGAAGCTTCAACCAAAAGGACAAAATCTCTCTCACACCACAAATTGCCAAACAAAACAGTTCAACCAGTTCTGAAAAAACATAAAATTTTGACATGGTCCCCTGAGACCAAAAACAGGGATCCCTACGTTGAGGTTTGTGTCCAAAACAGCAAATGTGTTATGTGTAATCGTTTACACCTGCGTTGTAAATGATTACAGCAGGTTTCTCTGCAGAATCACCTTCCCTTGATGTTGTGAGGACTCACCAATGGTGGGGTCCTTCCAAACCCAAGAAGCTTCAACCAAAATCCACAAATTAGTGATAAATAACAAAGCTTTGCTTCATTCATCATTGAAATCCACTAATGCTACATTTGATGACAACATTCATTCATTACTAATTCAAACACTACAACAAATCCCATTTAAAATGCAAATATCTTAATAAAGGCAACTTCCATGTTTACAACATTGAAGAAAAGACAATCCACATTACAAAATAATTGTTCATGCTACACAATCTGCATATTACGATAACTAGAAACATATTTACAAATGTCACTCTAACTTTTTCCTAAGTAAGCCTACATAAGGAGTCCTAAGCGCTTGACTCTTGTAACGCCTTCGTGACCCCATCCTCACAAATGTCTTCATTACAGGACGACCACTAGACATGCCTTGTTCGGATTGACCACCCGGGGATATGCCTCTAGGGGATAACGACGGTTCTTCATTTGGCACATTCTCTCCACCATCCTGTGGTCTTCTTCGTCTACGTTTCTCGAATGCGATCTCTTCCTCCAACACAAGAACCCTCCTTCTAAGTTCTGCAACAAGACTTTGTTGCTCGTGTAAAGTTTCCGTAAACCGCTCTCTCCGGTTTTTCTTAAGTTCCTTCTTTGTTGATGCCTTTTCATCTTTATTTTTTCCTCTTGCTTGATCCTTGAAGTCTTTCTCTTCCTTCGTTGTACCAACATCAACATCAACATCAACATCAACATTAACCTGAAATTGAACAATTTAAACCAAACTAAGAACACATTTATTAATGATAACAGTGACCACTCAAAGAACTTACCACACCAGTTTCCAAAGCTCTTGTTAGTAGGTTGTCTCCCAACTTCAAATTCATCTAATGCAATATTCCTGGATTTTTTTGTATAGGACCTTTGGGAGGAATCAATTTCTCAAAAAACCAAGCCTATGCGAAAATATATAATGTTAACTGGTACTCAAAAAACTTAATGGAAGCAATAACACCAAATTTTATTTGCACACCGTCAATAAATAAACATAACTTACTTGCAACATGTAAATGCAACCATCGACATAAACGTTCGTTGTGGCTTTTCCTTTCTTCAATGCATCTGAAGCTTTGTTCAAACCACGTACCAAACATCTATACACTAAACTAGCCCAGCAGTAGCTTCCCAAATCGTTTAAATTATCAACAATATCAAATAGTTTGGGAAACACTTTTTCATTACGCTGTGGAATTAATATCTCACAAATACCAACCAAAATGTATAAGCTACAAAAAGGATGACAAGGAATGCTTTTTCGTTTCTTCATCAAACATTTGTATACCAAACTCAAATCTCTTGTTTTATTGCCAATGTATTTCACACATCTACTACATCCCATTTCTAGATTTAAATCTATCTTTTTCCCATCTAAACTCAAACCCAAAGCTAAACAAATATCTTTCTCATTCATAGGCACAACTTTGTCTGCAATTAAGAAACCACTGCTTGAATCAACCCATCTAAAAACTAACTCACTCAACATTTTCCTACCAACTTTAACATTACCAGTGAAATCTAAAAACCACCCAAACGGAGTCCCGCCAATCTATGCACGCTGCTCCTTACTCAAATGTTTGTTCAAACTAGAGATGAACTTTGTCGAAACTGAGTGACGAACCGTCAACTGCAAACACATTGCAAAAACCCAAACTTAAAAACCCTAAATCATAAAAAACAAACAAAACCCAAAATCCATACACCCCACCATCAACAATGACACCCAAAGTACAATGCCCTTACCCTTGTCGAAGAAGTCGTCATTTCGCAAGCCCAACACACCAACAATGACGACAGCCAATGAACGCCACACCCACATCGATAACGAAGGCCTCCACTGCAACCCCAACCACCAAACTCAAATGCCGGAAAAAGAAACCTAAAACGATTTCACACCACCGTTACCCAAGACAAATCACGTATCGCAGTGGTTTCGAATGAAGACAAGATGAAACATAACTATAATCACATGATTCTGCTCAAGGGCAAAAATGGAAAAAAATTATTCAAATTTTCTCCAACTGCATGACGTCAAAATGGTGGTTTTTTCTTTTAAAAAATTTCGCCCAATAGGAAGGTGACACGTGGCGTTGTTAAAGTTGTGTCAAAATAGGAGTGTCAAAATCTCGACTTCCTTCTGTTAATGTGTATCACACTGGCAAAAGAAACTGCAATACAATTAACAAACAGAATTATAAACGTGTGGCTATATTTTTGCTAACAAAAGTAGTGTACCAAGGACCACAGAAAAGTCTTTTCTTTTCTCCATTTCTACATTTTTTCATTCATTCACACACCTAAATTTTTTATTTTCATTTGATATTATTTTTTTTTCTTTTTTTTAAAAAAGAAAATATAAAAATTTATATTTTAATGATTATTTATATTATGTATCAAAATAAATTTAAAAATATGTCATGTTACAAAAGATGTACATGAATAACTTTTCCGGTACGTCAGCCTGACCTTCACAATGGAGGTAAGTGTTCATATGATTCCAATATACTTTCTTCGATTGATTACAAGAAAAGAATAAAAAGAAATTAGAAGCCAGATTGTTTAAATTTAAGGAAAATGAGTGAAAATTTTATAGTTAACTTATTTGATGTAATAAAATAAATTTAGCTATAAATTAATATATTTTAAAAATATTTTTTAAATTATTAATATAATAAATTGAAAATTAAATATAAATTAAATATTTTATACTAATTTTTTTATATTAGTTTTCTAATTGTTTAAAAATATTTTAGCTTTAAAATTATTTAAATATTTATAAATTTTACTAATAATTATTAAATACAATGTCAGCATTCCGTGTTTTTGTTTGACAACCAATCCACGTGCAATGAATGCCTCCTTCTCCATCAGCCAGTAAGGCATCTCAAAGTCTTGGAGGAAGCAGCTAATGAAATAGACTAACTAACTACTTTCCACGATCTAGAGGTTGCAAAATTAATGATGAACCTAGCTTGTTTTGCTTTCGTAATTTGGATGGAAAGGCAAGCAACATTTTTATTTCCATAAATCCCTTCTAAAATTGAATCCTATACGAATATCTATGACCTTTTGTTTTACTATATTTATCATAGGCCTTATCTTTTAAGCCAAAATATGGAAATAAAAAATATATAACAAAGCCAAAAGATATCATTTGTTTTGTTGTACTATTATCAAGCTTTTTGAGTTGTACGAGTTCATGAGAGACATTTATCAAAAATTATTTCTATCCACTCTGAATTACCACAAAGTCAAGGAACTTGTCTTGTTCATAATACGAAACACATTAATTTTGATTTAATTGCATAAACAACATTCTCAATGACATGAAAACTTCTTTTAAGGTCAACAACATATTATTTCCTTGAATTGGATTTTACAATCGTGTCATCAATATTTATATTTTCATGTTTTTACTAATGTAGTCCTTGAAAGCTTTATCCATCAAAGTTGATATAATACACCAACGTTATGTTAAAAGAGAGAACTTTATAATAATAGTTAATTGGTTTTTGGTTTTTGTGAGAAATGTAGTTTTCTATATGCCTCTTTAAGTGCATAAAAAGAAAGTTATATTTCAAATATGCATTTAATTAAGAAGCTCAACACTTTAATTTACATTATATAATTATGAAATATATTTTGATTATATTATTATTCACTAGTAAATATATGGAATCAAACGTCTTACGATAGATATAATCTATCTCTCATAATAAATTGACCGATGATATTTTCGTAATAAAAGTAATATTTTTATGACTAATAAAAAAGGACATGTTATAATAAGTCAAAAGTGAAAAACTTAATATGATAGGTGTAGTGTCATAATAAGTTGGGCACTGTGGCAAAATTAAAATTATCTTCAAAATTTACTATGATAGGTTTAAGAAGACCTATAATCACTAGTAAAAAAATAGGTTTTTAATAAAACCGAAGCGTATCAAAATGCGGTGGGTTTTTCATAGTTATTGTGAAATTATATGCCTCGGTTAAAGGAGTCTATTGCCTCGGTTAAGGTAACAACTGAGGCATAAAACAATGCCAACACACTCTGCTATAACTAATATAGTCTGACATACTACTTGAAAAGGACATAATGCCTCAGTTATACTCAGAATCGAGGCATAAAGGCTTGCAAAACAGAGTTTTCTTCCAACCACCTCTTTTATGAAGTCATGGCAACCGAGGCTTAAACTCTAACACATCTCCTTTGTCCCTCTGTAAATCATAAACTTCACTGGAAGGGCAACATTAGAAGGGGATACTACCTCGGTTGGTCAGAGAACCAAGGCAGAAAGTCGTTGACATTCCAATTACTTAAACGTTCTAATTCCCCTATTGCATCGGTTTCTTGGAACTGAGTCTATATGAGCTTTTAGCATTGGTTTAACCATGAACTGAGACGTATAAGTTCAAAATAATTTCAAAATTGCAATTATATTTTTCATTTTGAATTATTTTCTAATACTTTAGGCATCAATTTAGCTGATAGTCAAGGTGGTATCGATGTATTACCTCGGTTACGTTGATAATCAAGGCAGTATAACTTAATATTTTCATAAAAGTTACCCTTCTGCACTGTTGTTCTTCTTCTCGCATAAAATTTTCTCCGTTGCCTCCAACCGTGCTCTCACTGTTCTTCAACCGCCCTCCAAACAGTCACTGTCGCGTCACTGCCGCTCCATCGCCACTTCGTTACTACACTATTCTCGCGCAAGATTCATCCTCACACTGTCTCATGGTGCCTTCGTCACGTGCCTTCTTCTCGCACAACCACGTCGCTGCCTCGTCGCCATGCTTCCTTTACACCGTTGTCAGTGTTGTGTCGCATGCTGCCTCCACACCATTGCCTCCACATCATTGCCACATAATTAGTTCCATTACTTATTTCAATTCATCTGAAATTCCAAAAATATGTGTTATAGTAAGTTGGACTAACTATGATAGATTTTCAAAAATATGTCATAGTGAGTTTATTATGATTGTTACATATACCTATTATGACAGACTTACTATTACATGTTTTCGTAACATCCTAGGAAAAATATATTTTCTATAATTTCCACAATCATTACACCAAAATACTTGTCATAGTAAGTTTGTTCTCCCTGTCATAAAATGTTCCATGTAGAGTGGTAATTATTTATATTGATTATTGTGTTAAGCGTAGTGTAGTGCTGTCAAAATGGACTAGAACCCACAAGTTAACCTGGCCCACCCCGGATTCGAGTTGGGTTGAGTTTGAATAAAATAATTTTTTTTATATGGGCCAATTTTTAACTCAACCCACTTAGAATCCGTCTCACTCGGGTTGAATCCATGGTGAGCCGGGTTGGCTCACCAACCCACATAATTTAATTTAATTATTTATTATTTTTTCTTTCAATATTATTTGTTAACATTTTTTTTATTTTATTGTAAATGGGAATAAAGAAAAAGATGTTTTAAGAAAGCAAAATATTATAAGTTTATCCATTCAAGACTTTAATCTTATAAATGGATGTGACACAAAAATTATCAATATTACAAACTTATTTATTTGTTTTTTTATTTTGCTTTTGGATTTGAGTTGTATGTTATTTTTTATTATTTTGAATTATTTTTGGAGTTTAATATCAATTTAGAGTGAAATTTATTTAAATTTGAATTACAAAAATATTGTAATTTTTTTATTAAAAAAAAGACTTGTAATTAAGTGAGTTAGTGAGTCAACTCGTTTAACCCACCAATCCATGGTGGACCGAGCCGGATTTGGATTTTTTTAACTCGCTAATAAATGAGCTGGTTGAGTTGGTTCACTAAGTAACTAACCTGTGGTAAGTCAAACTGGATTGAACCGAGTGACCCATTTTGATAGTACTAGCATGTTGATACAAAGTTTAATGTCCCTAGACAAATTTATTGTTTTATTGAGAAGTTCATAGTTTAGATATTATGTTGTTGTGTACATTTAGAAAGAATTAGAACTTTTCAATGATTATAACGTGTCTCTTACCAACAATACAAAATTCAAATAGAAATAACTCTGTGTTAAGGACTTCTTTTTAAAAAGACGTTTTTTTAAGGTGCACTAGATAATGAGGCATTCAAGAAGACATTCCACTTCAAAGTAGCCATTTTTTCTTGTCATTTTTGTACTCCAAATGTCTTGGAGTAACTAATTTTCCATTTCATATCATGAAACTTTTGAGAACCTTTGTTTTCTGAAAACAAAATCCTCTCTATTGCCTCAATCTCTTTTTTTTCCTGTGAAAATTCAATTCCACATAAGTAACCAGCTTCAAAAACTCTATTAAAATCTTTCAATTTTTCCTTTTGAGTAAGTTAAATTCTTTCAAAAACTCTACCTATCAATCGAATTGTTCTTTACATGCAATTTTTTTAAATAATATTAACATGATACGTGAATAACTTTTTTAAAATTAAAAAAATTAAAAAAATTAGAAACTGATACATAACATATTTTAGATATTATGTAGTTGTGAAAGAATTTTTTATTTGTTAGACTAGCAATGTATACATTGAGCAAGAATTGGAACTTTGCACTTATTACAAAAGTGGTACTGTCAACCTGATTTATCTTTATCATCATCTATCAAACACCCTACTTACAAAAATGTTCGTGTTAAACACCTCTTATCAAATCTGACAAAAACTCAATGTTTATTACGCTAGCAATCATGCGCAGTAATCTAAACATTAAAGACTCAACTCAAAAGCATAAAGAAAGATAAGCCTATCTCCAATAACTACAACATTAAAACATCTTACCCTAGTCCTGAACAGATCAAATTAGAAAATGGTGAATATCTGCAAATCACACAAATTAGTTCTACAACTCTATCTTCCTCCTCACCTTTTTCTTGCTTTCTTTTAAATAAACTTTTACATGTTCTTTCTATTAAAAAAGAAAACCTTTTAAGCGTATTTTTTAATCCTTTCTTGATATTGCTTTCTCAAAAATCAGGAAACTATGGAGATTCTACTTAAATGAATTCTTAAAGAAGGCATTTAGGTTTTCCCCAACCTTCAACGAGCATCAACATTTTCTCCTGGAAGAAATCATCCGTACTTTATTGATAAAAAATATATACAAATTTCAAGCTATAATTTAGGTTGTCATTATAACTGACAAGCTATAATTGAGGCTAACTTTTAGGCAACTAATGCTACAAAATATACTCAAAATAATAACAAATTATTTTATAAAAGATCATATATAACACACCCCCGCAGTCGAAGCGGAAGGTTTACAAACGCTTAGATTGTCCCGGAAATCATCATAGAGTATGCGCGGAAGGCCTTTGGTGAAGATATAAGTAATTTGATAGCGGGACGGAACATGAAGGACACGGACTTCGCCACGCGCAACTTTTTCACGTACAAAGTGAATGTCCATTTCAATGTGTTTTGTGCGTTGATGTTGAATTGGATTACCTGATATATAAATGGCACTCATATTGTCACAATACACCATTGTAAGTTTGTGAATTGGGCAATGAAGCTCAAGAAGGAGGTTTGGAATCCAACAAGATTCAGAAACAACATTAGCTACTCCTCGGTATTCGGCCTCAACATTAGAGCGGGATAATGTAGGTTGTCGTTTGGACGACCATGAAATCAAATTATCACCGAAGAAAACACAATATCCAGAGGTAGATCGTCTAGTATCTGTACATCCACCCGATCGACATCTGTGTGGGAGAGGAGGTTGCTAATGGTGGATTTATACAGATGCGGGCCAAAATCAATAGTACCCTGAATGTAACGTAAAATACGCTTGAGAGCATTCATGTGATTTTCCTTGGGATCATGCATATGAAGACATACTTGTTGCACCGCATAAGAAATGTCAGGCCTTGTAAGAGTAAGATATTGTAATGCACCTGCAAGACGTCTATACTTAGTAGGATCCACACACGGAATGTCATTAGAGGCACCAAGTTTGGGCTTTGTATCAACCGGTGTGGGACAAGTTTTACAATTAGTCATTCCTGCTCTTTCAAGAATTTCTTCCGCATAATTTTTCTGCGAGAGAAACATACCGGTTGCCTTATGGGTAACTGCAATCCCTAAAAAATAGCTCAGTGGACCAAGGTCCTTCATAGCGAACTCTGCACTTAATAATGACATAATTGACTTTCTAAGAGAGTCAACGGAGGCTATTAGGATAATATCATCAACATACAACAGAATATATGCAATGTCAGATTCCTTATGATATATGAAAAGTGAGTGATCAAATTTACTATGATTGAAACCGATTGTGGCCACATGATTTGCAAAATGCTTGTACCAACCACGAGGGGCTTGCTTTAGGCCATAGAGTGATTTCTTTAACAAGCAAACATCATCAGGATGAGATAAATCTTTAAAACCCATGGGTTGATGCATATAAATTGTTTCATTGAGAGTACCATGTAAAAAAGCATTTTTGACGTCCAACTGATGAATGGGCCATGACTTTGATAAATCAATGCTCAAAACTATGCGAATGGTCGCCGGCTTCACTACCAGGTTGAATGTTTCATTTCACTCTACTCCTTTCTTTTGTGACCTTCCATCACCTACAAGATGGGCTTTATGCCTCTCAAAAGAACCATCAGAGTTGTGTTTATGTCAAAAAATCCACATAGAGCGAATTACATTCACATCAAGAGGTCGGGGTAATGTCTTATTTTTAATTAGAGCATTATATTCATCAGTCATGGCATTTTTCCAATTTGAGTCATGAAGAGCACTCACCGGATTTTAGGTAAAGGGGAAATAAAGGTGGTGGTGGAAGTACTCAAATTATGGGCATATTTGGGGTTTGGTTTAACTATGCCATGTTGACTACGAGTGGTCATTTGGTGAAGCCTGGGATTGGGTACTGGGCTGATGGGTATTGGTCAAAGAAGAGAGAGGAGTATTTGGTGAGGCTAAGATTTGAATAGTGGCAGCGGATGGGGTTGGTTGAGGAGAAGGTGGTCGAGAGTCTTGGCCTGGATGTGTGGTGGGGTTTGTAACAGGGAGAGTGGGCCATAGGTGATGAGTTAAATGTGGAGAGGTGTCTTCACTTAAAGGGTCATACGCACTTGGGGATGGATCATGTATTTTTGAGAAAGGAAATTGTGTCTCATCAAAATTTACATGACGGGAAATAATAATTTTTCCACTCGAAAGATCATAACACTTGTAACCTCTATGATGTGATGGGTAGCCAAGAAAAGCACATGGGGTGGACCTTGCTTGCAACTTATGAATTGTAGTGGCTGGAGAGAGTGGGTAGCATAGACAACCAAAGACACGAAGATGGGAATAGATGGGATCTTTCCGATAGAGGACTTGTGTTGGGGAACAATATCCGAGAACTTTGGTGGGAAGAATGTTTAGAAGATAAGTGGCCATTTGAAGAGCATGGTGCCAAAAGGAAGGTGGCATGGATGAGTGTGCTAATAAGGTCTGCACAATGTTATTAATTGATTTAATATACCTTTCAGCTTTGCCATTTTGAGGAGCGGTGTGAGGACAGGAGAATCGAAATTGCATTCCACTTTGTTGGCATAATTTTTGAAATTGACTATTAGCAAATTCCTTTCCATTATCACATTGGAAATTCTTGATGTCTCTTTCAAATTGTGTTTTAATTAGAGTTGTGAATGATTGAAAAAGGGAAAAAACTTGTGATTTTTTAGAAATGGGAAAAGTCCACAAGAATTTGCTAAAGTCGTCAAGAAACAATACATAATATCAATGGCCAAAAGAGCTAGATATAAGTGATGTCCAAATACCACTATGGATAATATCAAATGGCAATTCATTGAATGAACAAAACGCATTAAATGGCAATTTCACATGTTTACCAAGAGGACAAGAAGTGCAAAAATCATTACTGCCTTTATTACAATTGATAAAATTTTGACGACAAAGAGATTTGAGAATAGTAGGTCATGGGTGGCCTAAGTGATCGTGCCACAAATTAGGAGACAAGGCAGTTAAGGCTGAAGGAAATGTTGGGGAAGATATGGCCTGATTTTTGGAAGGGATGGGGTAGAGATCTCCAGAGCTGTTACACCTCATTAGATGGTTCCCCGTCTGCAAGTCCTTCACAGAAAATCCAAATGGATCAAACTCAACAGAAACTAAATTGTCACTTGTAAATTTACGAACAGATATTAGGTTTTTAATGAGTTTTGGGGAATGCAACACATTGTTTAGGTTTAAAGGAGGGTGGGGTGGGAATAATGTAACGTCCCAGCAACTTACAGAGATTGTTGACTGCCCCAACACATCACCACGAGGCTTTTCAGTGTGCTTTGTCATCACTCGCACACTTTCCGGGACGTTTTCCATGGGTGATGACAAAGCACACTGGAAAGCCTCGTGGTGATATGTGGGAGCAGTCAACAGTCCCTGTAAGTTGTCGGGATGTTACAGATAGTGTAGTTCTTCCATGACCATGAATAGGAATCAAATGACCATTACCAACAACAATATTATGATCTTTGCTCGAATAAAAATAAGATGAGAGTGCACCTTGGTCTGCCGTCATATGAGAGGTAGCACCAGTGTCCATATACCAGTTCTCATCTGGTTGAGATAGTGAAAGGTTATGCATGACCACATTAATATCTGTAGGTGTGTAATCAATATTGGATGGTGCTACTGATGCATTGTATGCTTGTTGTGGTGGTCTTGATCCAAGAATACCAACTTGGCGTGGAGGTCTAGGCTGCCTTGAGGCTGCTAGATAAGGACAAGGAGGTTGGGCCCACCCCGCCCAAGGATTAAAGAAGGGATGTTGGTACGGTGGGTAGGTTTGGTACTGTTGTTGTTGTGGTGCACCGCCCCTTCCAGCACCTGCAGCCCAGGCACCACCGCGTCCGCCTTTGCCACCGCGGTTGTTGTTGCCTTTGCCTCAGTTGTTTTTCTTACCGCGATTAGTATTATTACGACCCTATGTTGTTGTTATGGTGTTGCGGCTTTGAAGAGAAGCCTTCATCCACGGTTAAGAGGGTAGTGGAACCAGATTCACGGGTTGCGTGCTCCTTAATCGTGGTCTCTTCCAACTTCAAACGAGAACATGTTATAGCAAAACTGGGCAATTCATCCTTCTGTTGCATAACCGTGACTAAACCAACATAGGCTTCGGTTAAGCCAACTAGCAAGTGGAGCACAAGACGTTGATCTGAAACAAGAGCCCCGACATTAGATAATTGGTCAACAAGAGATTTGAGGTGGTTGCAATAGGCGGAGGTTGAGGAGAAATTAGTCAAGCACGTGTTTGTTAACTGAGTTTCAAGATACACCGCCCGAGAGTTTTTGTTATCTTGGAATAAATCAGTTACACGTTGTCAGGCTCTTTCAGCCGAATCATCAGCCACGAGGATCAATGTGAGAATATCAGGAGATATAGTCGCATAAGTCCATTGAAGTACAACAACATCAAGCCGGTTCCATAGTGGGAGATCAGCGGCCTTGGTTGTTTGATATGTTGGCTGCAATATCCGTAGGGGAAATGATATGTTCAAGCACTGAATGAACTTTAGCTTGGACCTTAAATAAGGTTGCCCATGAGTGATATTGGCCGGTTTCCATGTCTAAGGTGATTGGAATAAGATGTTTGACGTTGGTGACAACTATAATTTAGGCTGCCATTATAACTGATAAGCTATAATTGAGACTAACCTTTAGGCAACTAATGCTACAAAATATACTCAAAATAATAACAAATTATTTTATAAAAGATCATATCTACATCTCCCATGGTACATCACTTCACCGTTTCAAAGTTTGATCCTATTGTGTTGCTTATCTCTTAAATCTTGCACAAAAATATAATTTTATATTTTTACTTTATAATTTTTATTGTCTTTTGTTGAAAGTCTCACGTCAACTATAAATAAGATTGATTTATAATATATAAGTGGGATGCAATTTTGTAAGTTGAATTAGACTTAAAATCCACTTTTTAATATTTTTATCTTTTCAAGATTATTTGCGAATGAAAACACATACATCCTTAATCTAGAGCTTGTCTTTTGTAAGTCTCTGGTGAAGTGTTTACAAAGTCATTGGCATATACTTTTTAATCGGTTAAGGTACATGTAATATTATAATTAATAAATGTTATATACTCTTCAATCTTTTATCTACTTATAATATTATAATAAAATTTTATTGTGTGTTTGCTTTTATAGATAAAAATAAAAAAGTAGAAAGATTACAAGTGAAAAGAATTAAAAAATAAAAATATTATAAACACCAAAAACAGAAGCATTACAAAGTTGCTGAACTTCCTCGTTATGTAAAGGAAATTAATATACAAATCACAATAATAAATGATTATGCAAAAAATAATAATTGATTATATAAATTTGTGTATATCACTAGTGCAGGGAAACGATTATATGAATAGTTTTTAAAATGATTAATTATATTATTAGAGACATTTTATTATTCTTATACATTATATTTGTTTTCAAAGAATATAACATTTTTTATTTATTGTGTTGATTTTTTTTTGTCAATAAAAACAATATTTGTGTTGTTTTAAAAACATAGTTTTAGTTCAATATTTATGACTTTTATGAAATTTATTTAGATTTTTTTTCAAAAATGTATTGTTTCAAGAAATTTATTGTCTTTGAGGGATTTCTTCCAGATTTATTTTCGGGTGCAAAGTAATCTTTAGTGAGTTTTCTAATAAAAAAATTGATATAATTTTCTCCAACGAATTCAGGTTTGACATAATATCACATTGATCTATTCAAGAGTCCAAAATTCAGGAATGAAAATGCCTTAATAGAAAATTTGTCTAATTAAGCAACAATAGGTGTTAACAACTGAGAAAAAATGGAATTCTTTTTAAGCAGGTCATGCATTAGTCGTCACTTTTTTTGGATTCTTTTAAACAAATCTAGTAGATCAAAATTAGAATTAGGCTTTAATTGTATTCATTACTTCATAAATCATAATGTTTTGTTTTTGTTTTGCAGTCCACATCAATTTATTTTCTATCAAATTGTTCACCAAATTTTAAGCTAATATCTTAAATTGAAACAAAAGTCCATTACTTGTTATAGGTTTTCTATATTTGTAAACTTTTTAAACACGGTGAATTTTGCCACTTAAATAATAAATCATAAAACATGTCATATGTCAACATAAAATAATAAAGAAACTTACAATCACTATAAAGACATAAAGTTGAACTATTCTAAATTAAGTGGAAAAGTCTTACACTTTCTTAGAAAACACATGTCAAAAAACAAACTTCATAGTTTAAACTATGTGACATATACTAAGATATATTAAAACATAAATAAATAGTACCTTACCGAGGATAAAATTCACTTATAGATATGGTATTGCTAGAAGATGGTATGGAGTTGCTGCCAGGCCTGAATTTGATTCATGTGCAACAATTGGATTTATTTTTTGATTCAAGAGAAACGTTGGTTCTTGTGGAGATGGCAACTCAATTGTATGACTACTAAGATATGAAACAATTTCTATCATTGTAGGTCTAGCATCTGGATCTTCTTGAACACATAATAGAGCAATTTGAATGCATCTCATAACTTCAATGTTAGAATAATTTTCTTTTAATTTTGAGTCCATTGCATTCAATGTTGTTTCATCCCTTCGGTGTCTCCAAACCTATAACAAATTTTTAAACTTGCATGTGTTAGTATACTTTCTTATTTCTATTAATTGTTTTCTTTATACATTACCCTTGAATAACGATTAAATAATATAAATAGCAAAATTTTAGTACTCACAAAATTTATAAGACTGTCGGCTACACGATGTGATTCATGTGAACATGTATTCTTTTTTCCACTAATAATCTCTAGAATCATAACACCAAAACTGTAAACATCAGATTTATCAGAAAATTGTCCAAACATAGCATACTCTGGAGACATATAACCACTGCATAATAATAAAAAAAGTTAAAAAGTAATCATAAAAATATTATTCAAAGGATGAAAAATGTAGCAAAGACTATAAAAAACTTACTATGTGCCAACAATTCTACTTGTACTTTTCTCATCTTGATTTATTTCAACAATTCTAGCAAGTCCAAAATCTGAAATTTTGGGATTCATATTTTCGTCTAATAATACATTACTAGGTTTAAGATCACGATGTATAACTTTAAGTCGAGAATGTTCATGTAAATATACAATTCCTCGAGCAATTCCACCTATGATTTTGTGACGCTCACTCCAACTTAAAACTTTTTCTTGTTTAGTATCTACAAAAAAATAATCATTATATATGTAAGTGATACATGTTTTTGATAAATTTTTTAAATTGGTTTAAGATATAATACATGAAACATCATAAACACATAATTAACTAATGCTAAATGAAGTAAAATAGCTATAAAGCACCTTACCAAATAAGAAGTAGTCTAGACTCTTGTTTGGCACATATTCATAGATAAGTATTTTTTCTTGTTCATCAAGACAAAATCCTATGAAAGCCACCAAATTTCTGTGTTGAAGTTTGGCTATTAATAGAACCTCATTTTTAAACTCTTGAATGCCTTGTCTAGAATTTCTTGAAAGTCTCTTTACAGCAATGGATCGTCCATCATAAAGAATGCCCTAAAAAATATAAATAAGGATTTATTAAAAAGGTAAAAACATATAAGAAATAAAATTTAACATGTATTTTTCTACCTTGTAAACTTCTCCAAATCCACCTTTTCCAATTTTGTTGTCAAGTGAGAAGTTATTTGTTGCTGCTTCAATTGTTGGTAGATTGAATTGCAAAGATTCTATAGTTGAAATTTCTTGTCCAACTAAATAAAAATATATCAATTTTAAAACTGTTTCATTTGTTTTATTGAGAGGATAGTAAAAAAAATTCACACTCACAATTCTCTTGAAGAATAGTTCTATTATTGTTTCTGGTGTTTTTTCATATCAAATAATAACAAAAGGTGAAAAGTACTCCTGATACAACTATGCTGGAGGTAATGATCAAGATAATTGTTCTTGATTGACTTTCTCCTACATAATAGAAACACACGTCAATAAGTCTAGTAAATTGATAAAAAAAAAATAGACTACTTTTGTATAAACTAAAAAATAATATTGGTGAAGAAAACCAACCATAATTGGAACCACACTATATGCTAATTAAAAACATCGATAATTTGATGCAAGATTTATAATATTGTAAAACAAAAGCTACAAACCTCATATACCAAAGTGCGAATATCACAAATAAAAATGTTATCACATATTAGAAAATTAAGTATGGAAGAAAATAGGTTAATGTTAGGTCTTATACTTTTGTGGTAACAAGTTTCAATAAGGTTATGTATTTCCATAATGTTATGTTATACAAATCTATGGTAAATAATCTCTCTAAGAAAATAATGCATGATGATTGATTTAATTTAGGGTATAGGGTTTAGATCTGACAATAGAAATAAGTATAGATTAGACAACTACTACATATTGACCTAGACAAGAACTAGTGGAGATATATTTAGAAGTAATATACATAGATGATTCTTACCTCATTTGTTGAAAATTTTCAAGTAATTGGAATGGATAAAATATTCTTTAATAAAAAATATACTTTGACATACTTTTTTTTAACATTATTTCTTTTTACTTTTTATTATTTTTATTTTTGAAAAATATAAAAAACAGTTTTTTACAACCATTTTACTATTATACATAATGTCAAATAAATGTAAAAGTATGTCTCGATCATTATTATTTTTAATCTTCAAATGCCTCAAGTTGTGTTTGTTAGATTTTAAACTTCAAAGTTTCACATATATTTTATTAATGATTGTTTATCAACATCTTTGTGTTTGGAATTTATTTTGTAATAGATACAACTTCCCTCACTTCAAATTTTGTTAGTTTCTTGTGGCTTGATTGAATTCTTTGACACGAATCTAGTTTGGTCTCATTTTTTATCTTTTATTTACATATAATTGTTGAGATTGTAAAATCAATCTATCTCCAAATCCAAATTTTCATAATGACATTTAAAACGTGTGTTTGTATAAAAACACGCCACTCATCATTTAGTATTTTCTACTATATTATTTAGTCTTAACATAAAAGCATTAGAAAATAAAGTATTAAAGTAAATAGGTGTATTAAAATAATAAGATCAAGTATTTTATTTTAAAATAATCTTATAATATAAATAGAATTTTCTAAAGTTTGTCTCATTATTTAAATACCTTCTATCTCTCTAAAACATTGTTTTCTTCTCTTTCTCTCACATCTCTCAAACTTTTCTCATGCTTGGATCCTCTGTTTCACGATCAGGAGGTACCTAGACGATCAATGTGTCAAGGACTACAAATTTGACCGATCAATTGGTCGAATCGAGTGTTTAGGATTATTGATCCTGTGAGGGAATCCTGTTTGCATGGATCTTTCTTCTTCTTCAATTCTTAGTTTAATTTAGATTCTAAGGTTGGTTTTTCCTCACCAATCGGTGAATTGTAGGTTTTCTAGAAATTCCTTACGGTGTAAGTCACAGTCGGGGTAATTCTAGAGCGGTGCGAAGTTTCTAGAGGTAAGGGAAGCTAGTTAACTCTTTTAAAATAGAAATATGTTGTATGAGTTTGATAGTTATTATATTAAATTGTTTGAATTGGAAAAAAATGTGATTTTGTTAGAAGTAATTGGATGGAATGCATGCTTTGTATGTTGATGGATGTTGGTCATGTGTGAAATTTGTTATATATATGTTCATGATGTTTTAGTTGATGTGGTTGAATTGAATTGTACAAAATTGGACTGCTATAGTAGAAGAGAAATCTTTGTTAGTTGTTGTCTAGTCTAAAATGAAGGTTTAAGGTAGTGAAATGGGGAAAAGGGGTGATGGAACCGATTTGATGAAGTTGAGACTATTTCTGAACTAGTTTGGATTTGTTTAATACTTGGTGATGTTAGAAATTTGAGTTAGTAGAGTGTGGTGGTAATGAGGAAGAGTTCTACTTGTTTTAGGAATCAATTTTAGGAAGTGGACTAGTGAAATTTTGAGTTTGGAGTTATGTGTACAAACTATCAGTTTGGATAGTCTTGGTGAGTCATTTGGGATTTGTTAGAGTCCCTAAGTTGCTTAGAATTGTGCCACAAATGGTAGAATTCAATTTGGGTCTTTAAGTTGAGTTTTTGTGAGTTTTTGGGTAAGATCTTGAGTCTACTTGTTTAGATTGACGTTAGAAGCGTTTAGACAACATTGGTTAGGTATAATTAAGTATATAGCACAATCTAGGAGGGTTAGAATTTGGGAAAATAGTTGGAACTGGTAAATTGGGTGTAGATTACATAATTCTGCAGATTTTGTGATGTAGATTATGCAAACTCACTGAGCGAGTAGAGTCGCTTAGCGAGTGGTTGTGGAGGTTGACCCTCTGTTTGAGGATTCGCACAGCGAGATGGTGCGCTGACGACTGGTTGAGGTCTAGAAGCACTATCTATGGATTCACATAATGAGATGGGTTGTTGTGCAAGAAGAGTCTATGGTCGCTCAGCGAGTGTGTGCACTGACCGACTGGTCTAAGTTTTTGTGTATTCTTTATTTCATTGTCTTTATTTGATATAACTGATGTTTGGAATCCATTGTGAATTATGTATGAATGTGTATTGAGTTATATATTAATACAAATGCCATGAGTTGTGATTCAAAGTGCAAGTATGGTTTCAAAGTGGTGAAAGTATGTTCCAAAAGTGAATCCTCTTAGTGAGGTTCAAGTATGTATAGAATGAATGTAGGAGCTCAGTCTTGGGAGTTATCCTGAAATTCCAATGGTTTTTCATTCTCACGTAGATAGGATTGATCCATGTCGTGAGGAGTAGCAAGAGATCTTAGTCTTGGAGGCTTCTATAGTATGTTTCAAGGCCCGGAACAGACTAACCTCGTGAGTGTGATATGGTGAAACCCATTGGCAATGACTTTGCAAAGCAGTAGAAGCCACCACGAGTGCATAACTCGCCATAGCTCGACAATGATTCTAAGTCCGGATGGTCAAAGTCAGTGTTGTGTCATGCATAAAGTGTTTTGTGTTAGGAATGTCTAATTATGATTGTATGAGATATAGATAGTAAATAAAATGCTTGTTCTTTTATTTAAACTAGCTTACCTGTTGTTTGTTGCTTGTGTTTTGTCTATGTTGGTGTTCTTTCCTTTGCAATGATCTTCTTGTGGGTGTGAGCAGAGGGAGATAAGGTGTCTCTAGAGCATGCATTAGACGGAGGAAATGTTGTCGTATAGTTAGTCTTTGATTAGCTTTGTATACCGTTTTGTTAGCCCTTGTATATAAAGTTTTAAATTTTATGATTATTTTATATGATTGTAAAAATAAAAACCGACATCTTATGGGTGACGTTAAACAGCATTTTTTACTAGTGATAATTTATAATTGTTCTATCTTATTGATTATGTAACGTTTGTAATATAGTTTATAGCTATATTTTGGGATGTTGTACATTAAAGAAAATATTGATTTGTAATAATTTAACTGCTTAATATGGTTTTAAGAATAACTTGTTGATTAGAAAAGATAAACTTTAATCATTACAAAGGAAAAAAAAAAATAGTAAAATAAGGGTGTTAAGTGAGGAGATAAATTTGTTGGATTATGGATATATATCATTGTCCTTCCTTTTACTAGCATGGGAATCATGGTGAATAGAAATAGAAAAACCTGGTGAGGGAGGAAGAGGAGCAGATGGTGTGGTAGGCGTGAGATTGTAAAACCGGAACAATTCAAAGCGAAGAATACAGCTCGGATACATAACTCGTCCACCCACGCTTCCCAAACTTCTCCATGGAATTGCCGTTCCAATCATATCACTGAGGCACCCACTGCAACCACCGCTTGATAGATCCGATGAACATTGACCAAGAATAAACACTGTTTGCTCATCATTCAATTTCAGAGATTCATCTGTCAGGAATTTGTTATCAGTGTCTCCTGTCATGTTGGCCACCTTAGCTAACTGGTTTGATAATTCAGAAGCAACGGAGTACTGTATCGAACTGTTGCTGATATTCAGATTCCGAAATCTCGGAATTGTTTCGGCGGTGGAGAAGAAATTTCTGTCGGAATAGCGAAGCCAGCAGTGATTGTACCATATTACAGCCTCCGCATAAGCCAAACCACACTCGGAAGTTATTTTGTCTGTTGCGTTTTTGATGCATTGTTCACAGAGGTGAGGAGGGTCAATGTCGATACGGCACCTGAAGAGGCCATATGCTGTTCCCTCTTGCGTCTGGAATCCAGACTTAGAGGTGGCGTTGGAAGACAAGTCAAAGAGGAGGGTTCGGAGGTTTGATATGAAATCAGCGTCAATTTTGTTGTTTGAGCAGTTGAGAAAAATATAGCCAGGATCTTCTGAATATTCAGAATCTCTGTTTGTATAATGTGTTTCGGGGACGAGTCCTTTTGGTCCCTCATCGGTGAGGCGGTAGAAAGGGTACAGTTCATACCTGATGGTACAACTGCTATACAGAACTCTTCCTCCTTGCTTTCCAAAACTAAATGTTGGAATATCTTCTCTTGCATGATTAAGACAGTCATGGCATCGTTCGAATGAAAGGTCTTGTGTGCACTGACCTAGACAGTAAAGAGTTTGAAAGTCCGGTAAGTTTTCTTGCTTTGTGAAATACCTGTTTGTAGAATTGGCAGTTTCTGTTACAATTTCTTGCAAGGTGTTGTCCAACAAACTCATGAAATTTAATGGGTCGGAGGAGACAAAGGCCGTGTTGCACATCCAACGTGCGGGAAATCTGTTCACTCTGGTGAAGAAAGAGAAGTTGGAATACCGAACCATGCAGTCTTCGTACCAAATCACACCCATTTCGGACAGGAAACAGTTTGTGTCTGTAGACAGAGTGTGGGTTGCGTTTGCGACGCAATATTTGCAGGCGTCAGGAAGAACATCACCTCTGCACATGAAAAGACCATAGGCTGTGTCAAGGAAGTCTGTCCCAAAGATTGTGTTGTTGTAGAATCCGTTGGCATTGGATGTAGCGTTGGAGGATAAGGAAGAGAGGAGGGTCCTTATGTTGGTCTGATGGGGGCTGTTGTCACTGATTCTTGGGTCACTGCAATCTAGGGCAAGATAAGGAAGGTTAGCGCCCTTTGTTTTACCAATTGCGAGATGGAAAAAGATAATACAAAGGAAGAAGAACTTCCAGGGATTCCAGGCCATGCTTCTGTTCATCTTTCACAACACTCTCATATGGACTTTTGTTGTTCATAGATAATGGAAAATAAGATACATTATTAATATTTATAAGACACTTTATTTTTGAAAGAAAATTGCTTGAATAGTATGAAAGTCATCTTCCGCGTAAGTTAATTAAACCATTGTTATATTAAGAGACATGGCCGTGAGAGACGGGGGGAAGCAAGTGAACGAAGCAAGTCAAGGAAGAAAGACAAAGTTGGAGGAACTAGGACCCATGGTTCTGATAATATGTATGACAGTGGCAAAAGAAACTGCAATACAATTTCTTGCCTAATCTTCTCCAACTAACTAGAAATGTTTTTTTGACAAAGGTGCATTTAGATTCAAATGATATGCTAAGTACATAGTGAGGGGAGGGTTAGAATGTTGAAAAAAGATTATACATCCGCTATGAGTTCCCTACCACATCATGAATATAACTTTACAACGTGTTTGATTACTGGCTCGATCCTTTTACCACGGATTTACATTCAAATGATATGTTAAGTGCTATATGTGGGTGTCTCTTATATAGTAAAATGAGTGAGAATTATGAGTCGATCAACTGATCATATTGACCGACTATTATGAGTCAACCACTCTTATCTACAAACACATAATTTCTCTCTTTTCAATTCATTCTTTGGAATCTATATATTTTAAAATAATATTAAAATAACAAATAAATGTATAATCACATAAACGTTTCAACTTACCATCACAAACATAGCTTTTTATCTTTACACTCCACAAATATTTACACATATTTTACATATATTATTTTACCATTCAATTCCTCTCTTCTTTTACACATATAAAAGTTAATTTTTTTAAATGATAAAAATATCCTGTCAAGTGGTGCATTTAGTATAGAAAAAAACATTTCCCTAAATATAAATGTGTGGTTGTATTTTTGCTAACAAGTACTATCTCAAGGCTACCTAAAAGTCTCCCCTTCACCATCTTACAAAGGACTTACACTAATAGTTTTTTTCAGTGGGTCGAAGTCACCTTCACAATGGATGTAAATATGAACTTAAATATTATATTATTTATTGGCGTAATTGATATATATAAACTTTGGCTGCATTTCTTTGTATTTTTAAATAAGAAATAATACTTTTTGTTTATCTTTTTTCTTTTCTTTTGTGCTTTTTAATTCTTTTTAGAATATAGATCTGCCTTCTCGCACAAATTAAGGGAACAGTTACATTCATAAATTTTTTGTACCAATTTGATATTTACTATTTTACTTTTTAATTTTTCTGTTTTTTTATGGATATAATATTTTTACCCTTTTAATAATGATTATTTTACTCCTAAGACGAAGAATAAGTTTTCTTTACCTTTTTGTTGCTTTGACATAAGTGTGAGGTATTTCTTAAATATTTGTCATTCTCAATTTAGTTGAGATATATCTAATATAATAAATGTATAATTAATAAATGTTATATAGCCATAGATGTGTATCTATTTATAAAATCACTGTCATACTCAATTTAGCTGACATATATATAATATAATAAATGGTGTACTTTTTAGATCTTTATCTATTTCTAATATTATAATGCATTTTTACAGTCTACTTATTTTCACCCACGAGAATGTTTAAACGTGAAAAAGATATATATAAAATAGAGATATAGAATACAAACACGAAAAACACATCCCATTACAACACTTCATTCTTTCTTCTATAAAAAGAAAATTTCCACAAAAACTCTAAATGATGATTAAATATGTATAACAATATAATTGATTATATAATTTTACGAATGATTATATATTTATGCGCAATTAATTAGCTTTTAAAGTAACTAATTATTTTAACATAATAAATTATTAATAATAATTATACTTTTAAATATAATAAAATAACTAATTAAAATAAATAATAAATAATTATTTAATTAATTTAAATGTTGATATTTTATTAATTATTTTCTTTAAATTATTTGAAAAAATTATAATTTTTTAATTTAAAAGTTGTTTAAGTTTTAATTGTAAGAACCTAGAAAATAGAATATTAGAGTTGGTAGGTGTTTAAAATAATGAGACCTAGTATTATAAAATTAAAAAAAAATGATAATATAAATAGAATTTCTTAAACTCGTCTAATTATCTAAAACACTTGTCTTCTTTCTAAAACTCGTTCTCTTAGTTTCCTCTCACTTCTCTCTACCTTTTTTAACTCATTGATCATCTGTTTAATGATCAGGAGGTACCTAGGAGATCACAGTTAATCTTCACTTCTAACCGATCAGTTCTTTGTTTAGAGTAAGTAAGTTTCTATCCCTTTTTCCTTGTATCTTCAATCTATGATCATTCATATATAGAAATTTGTTTCACATGTATCAAATGTGTTTCTTTCTTGGTTTTTGGTCAATTTGAGGTTCTAAGGTTTTATTCCGATCACCATTTGGTGAATTGTAGGCTTTTTTAGAATTTCTCGTTGTGGAAACAACGGTCGGGTGTTCCTAGATTCGTAGTAGTCCTCGTTAAGGAAGGGAAGCTAATTTGTTTTTCATGTATGTAATAGGAAGATTTTAATTTGTTATTGATATGTATGTAGTTATATGATAGCTTGGATGGGTTGAATTGAGAAAATAACAATTGTTGGTGATTCATGATATGTTCTTAAGTTGTATGAACGTGTCAATGTGGTGGAAGTGTATGTATGATGAAATTGAAATAGATTTAAATGTAAAATTGTGATGATGATGATGTTAGTGGAAAGGAAAGGTTGATGTACTACTTTATGATCCAAATTGAGGGGTATTGATATACAAATTCTTGGAATAATGAGTCTAAAGTGGAACCTACAATTTGGTAAGTGTCATAGGGTATTTTATGATTGGTTTATATCCTTAGATGGTCAATTTATGATGTTAAGTTGAGTAAAGAGAAGCTGAGTTCACTTTTATACTTGTTTTAGAGAGAAATTTTAGGGTTTTGATAGGCGGATTTTTGAGAAAAGGGTTGGTTGGGCAAAACAGAAGTTTGGGGATAGTTTTCAAGTCATTTAAGACTTATTGAAGCTTTCAAACTAATAAAATCTGGTGTAGAATGCAATAAAGGGTTTGTGAGTGTGTTTTTACATGTTTTAGATCCAAATATAGGGGTTTTGGGTAGTGAATTTTTAAAGGAGTAGATCTATATTGAATTAGTTGGTTTAGGGTCTCTTGTTGAGTCATTTAAGACTTATTCATGTTGTTGGTTTAGTGAAATTGGTGTTAGAAGAAGTAAAAATGAGTTTGGGTGGCTTAGAGAAGTTGAATTGGGTTGAAGGGGTCAATTTGAGTTAGAGGTGTGTTTTCTGAGGTTTCCCAGTGTCCAGAGGATCCTAGGAATCAATCAAAGTTTAGGGGAAGTGTCCAAAGTCATCCTAGAATATCATTGTCATAGCGCATGAGCGCTAACTCTTTCGTTTCTAGCACTGAGCGCCACTTTTTGGGCGTTTGGGCTCCAACTCAGTGGTTTCGAGACGCTGAGCGCCAGTTTAGGGCGCCTAAGCGCTAGTCTGTGGGTTCCCAAAAGTGTGTTTTTATTAGGTACCTACGAATCTCTTCCAACATTGTTATGATTGGTTTCTCCCTTGCATGTAAAATCATGTTGTTAAAAGTTTCACATATGTTATTCACAGGTGTGTCACATGCAGGTTTTCCTGAAAATCTTGACCTAGACCAAAATATGCAACAAGTCAAAGTTAACTATGTGGACAAGAAAGAACCATTCAATTAATATGAAAGAATATATAGACTTCAAATGTACTTACCTTGTTAGAATAGCTATCAAGTGTTTAAAGGCGTTTTCGTTGACATCCTTCATTTGTCTCATGATTGGTTCTCATGCTTGAGGGTTTGTAGCTGCTGTTGTCTTCCATAGTAATTGTCTAAGGTTAATGCCAAGAAATTTTTTCCTAAAATTGGCATACATGTACCTTACACAAAAATGTTGGTCCGCACCAGGCAATAGTTGTTGTAAAGCTAGCATAAGTCCCTATGACACTAATGAAGGTAAGTATGAGTCTTAAACTGGCATGGTCAACAAAGCAATGAAGGAAAGGTAGACATTTACTTACTTTCTGTTGATCTAACACAAAAGTACACCTTGAACATAATCCCCCTCCTCCAAAATCATCAATTAACCATTCTAAAAACCAAGTCCATGTTTCCTTATTCTCTACTTCAACAACAACATATGCTAATGGACACATCTGGTCATTACCATCTCTTGCAACAACAGTTAAAAGCTCACCTCCATATTTGCCTTTTAAAAAACATCCATCCAAATGTATAATAGGCCTGCATAAGACAAAATTGTCCTTACATGCTTTCAAACACACATACATTCTGTTGAATATAACTTTATCATCATTTCGTTCTATTTTCACTTTTACTGTTGAGTCAGGGTTTGATCTAAGTAATTCTTGTGCATAACCATACAGTCTTTCATATTATTGTTTGAAACAACCCTCAATGTTGGCGGTTCTCATTGTTTTTGCCTTGGTTATTGTAGACCTAGACACACTAATGTTCCATTGTTTACAAAACTTAGTGTGCAGATTTTTCATATTTATATCTGGATTTGCTTTCATGCTCTTCTCTAATTTGCCACTTAACCATTTGGAGGTAACTAGACCAATGTTAAATTCCCTACTACATGTATGTCTATCTATGATATTCCTTAGTTTCCATGTACTTTGGCTACTCCTATAGGCACAGTATGCGTACCATGGACATTTGCCTTATCATCCACAACATTTAACACATATTCTTCTCTTGTTGTTTTTAAAAATCTTCAGTGAAGTATGTTCCCAGTTGCCATTTATATTCTTTCATATTACTGGGCTCTGAGAACATCCCAAAATGTCCATTTCGGGGTGTTTTTTCATTTGACTCATCACTTGCATAAATACTGCCACAACTATCAGATTCCCACTCAGTATCAGATAAGCCCCTAGCCTGTGCATGCAACTTTAAGGTGGTACTTCCACTTGTTGTACTCATTTCAACAAACACACTACCTTCGTAGTCTTGGTCTTGAAGTTGTTCATCTGCATGCACACCAACATCCACCAAATCATCTTCACTAACAAAAGCCTCTTCATCAGACCCTATCCAACTACTGACATCAAACTCCTCCTGCACATTTTCTTGACCACCACTTACATCATCCTGCACATCCCCTTCACCACCACCTACATCATCCTCAACATCTCATTCAACAGCAACATCAGCCTGCACATCCCCTTCACCACATCCACCATCAGCCTGCACATCCCCTTTCACCACTTTCTACATCAGCATCAACATCCCCTTCAACAGCAACATCAGCCTGCACATCCCCTTCACCACATCAACCATCAGCCTGCACATCCCATTCACCACTCTCTACATCAACATCAACATCCCCTTCAACAGCAACATCAGCATGTTCTGACTCATGACCATGTTCACGATCATCTCCACATTCAGCAGCTTCAGCACCATTACCATCACCATATTCTCCAACTTCAGCATGTTTTTCACCATGTTCTTGTACTTCACCACATTATTCTTCACCCTCTTCTCCAAGTTTACCTTCACCTTCACCATCCTTACCATGTTCGCCAACATCATATTCCAATTCCAGAATATAATGAGGTTCAGACACCATGTGAACCACAAACAAATGAGTTTTACCATTCAATAACACAATGTTCACCACATGCATTGCTCCCTTGTCATCACTTAGCAATTCCAACGTATCTTCTAAAACACGACCACCCAGGGAATACCATAATTCCTTAATATTTTTATATCCCATCTCCTTAAGTAGGACCAAGATTTCAAAATAACTCCATCTGTTTATGTCTACCATCAAGCTACTTGTGTCCCCTCCATGGTATCTGAATGACCCATCATTCAGAAACTTACCCCCATGGTGAAACACCACCTCAACAACAGAGTTTTCCATTTTCTTTAATTATCAACTATTTATAAGCCTATATAAAAGTAAGTGTCAGACTTCATGCACTTGGTTAATGACCTTCACATGCATATACTATCATAATTTAATGACTTTTACATGCATCTTCATTGTAAACATGCCACGTTACTAAGACGTGTAGGCATACAAACTTAAACTTTATGACACGCAATAACTGGTTCACCTACAACATTCCATTTTGCCTTCAAGCTTAAATAAAGAAGCATGAAATATAGCTTAAATAACAACCACAGGTTCAACCTTACAAAAGACAAAAACAGTATGCACTAATTTGGGACCAAAACCATACAAACACTACACACAACAAAAAGAAAAGCAGTCAACAACTGGACCACTACATAACGTAATAAGGGGACCACATCACAACAAAAGGGACCACAAGACAACGTACAAAGGGGACAAGAAGACAACTTCCATGGGGGAAATCAACTACATAAAACAAGTGCAAAAAAAGAGCACTTTCCACCTTTTCGCTTCAAAGAAAGAACACCTCAACGTCGATCCTTTTCGCTAAACAATGTCACCAACCCTTTTCGCTCAACAATCCCCTTCGAGAACGGCAATTCTTCGTTAACGTCAATGCTTCCAGAACCTCGTAGCTTCCAGACTATCAACCACTTCAACAATTACAAAAGCCTCAATTCCCCAATTTAAGACCTAACTTAATGTCTTCAAAACACGACAATGGTTCGAGAACCTTGATTATTTTATCCGCCCTAATTAAATATATATATATATATATATATATATATATATATATATATATATATATATATTTAATTTCCCCTAATTAAAAACACGACATATGTTGTCACGTCATGTATTGCAGCCCACCTCATTGCCATGACCACATTTCTTGCCACATGACATACACAGTCAGTTAACATTTAACGTCGTTGTTAGCTACTTAACAGAAGGGACCAATTTCAATCAAAATTTAAAACATGGGGACAAAATGGCTTCATTTTTAAAACCGGGGACAAAACGAAAGTTCAAACCCAACTTGGAGACTAAATAAGCAATTAAGCCTTTATTTTATTCTATGTCCTTTTTTTAGCTATTCTATATTACAATATATACATTGTTGCCAAAAACTTACCTTATTTTCATGACCATGCTTCTAAGGTTCTTTCCTTCTTATTTCATGATAAAGGTAGCTGAATTGCTGATTTTAATTAATCTTATTGCATTGCCTCTGCTGCAGCCTTTCATAAAGTCACTGAATAGAATTTCTATTCCATTTTTGTATAATCGTATGGGTAATGTGAGAAATAATGCATAAATTCTAGTTATAACAGTATGACACTGATTTGGTTATTGTGATTACTTGTAGCGATTAGACTTCACTTATCTTTGTTTAAAATCTTATAGATCTCTACTACAGTTGTCCTAGCCCCACTTAAATGTTTATTTATGAGAGTTTAGAAAAGGGCCAAAGGGCTATGTTTTATTATAGATTTGATTTGCTTCATTTCTATACATGCAAAACTGTAATGGAGTGGAACAAACATCAGACAAAGGTGAAAGTTTTATCTTTTGATCAAAAAAGGTTTTATCTTTTGGGCAAAGGTTTATCTTATGGAATAACAAATTACTTAATTTTCTTAAAGGAGTTTGTACATATCCAATGTTTAACATTCATGATGTTGCACTGTAATAATAACGCTGCCATTATTGTATTTTGCTTAATTTTACTATTTTACTCTTATGTTTATATTTATTATTATTTTTGTGTTTGCAGCATTAAGGTTTTTTCAGTGGTTCTTTTGTTGGGTTGGTGATTCTTCTCCCTGTCAATTATGGTGTCCAGGAGGTTCAAAATGGGAGTTACTTTTCAATGAATTCTTTTACAGTATCTAATGTTAAAATAGGTTCAAATAGGTGAGATTATTTTAGAAGATTCAGACAAAGTTACTTGAATAATGATTTTATGTTTCTGTACATAAAATTTTGTAAAAAGGAAAGCCCATGGACTGGCTTTTACCCATAGGACTTTAGCGGGTTTTTAGTTATGTGGGTTTTTTTAGTAAAAGATTATTTTTGGTCCTGTAGACTTTTTTGGCTCCAACCCACATGGACTAAGACCAAATCTTATTAAAGGGACTCACTTAACAGTTCTGAGTGCTTCATCCTACACCTCCAAGCATTTCATCCTGCACCTCCAAACTAAAATAAAATTCCAATTTTAACCCTAATTAAAAGGTGTTTTAATTTTTAAAAACGGTTTTAATTTTTAAACATGGTCAAAGATTATCAGAAGAATCAGATTGAATTTCAGAGAACCTTTGTGTACATCGGATGTCACCCATAAACCACAGTTACCCTTCTCTCTTTGTCTTTCTCTTTCTCATACCATCTCTCCTCTCACACCATTACCCTTCTCTCATTTCTTACACCATCTTTCTTCTCATTTCTCAGTCTTCTTACTCTCCTTTCTCCTTTCTCCTCTCTCAGAGCACAGTCACACAACACACAGAATAAAATCTATTTTTTTTAGTACAGCAGCCACCACACCACCGTGATTCTCGGAAGCTTTTTTTTGGCAATCGAGGTACAGAAACACTGTACTACTCTTCTTCTTGTAGGATTTCATTTTTCTTTTTTTTTGTTGTGTTGTCTGGGTATTAATACGATCTCATTTTAGCTTTTTTCGCAGTGCAGATTCGTCTTCTTCCTCCAATTTTCTTCACTGTTCAACGTTCTTCCTCCAATTTTTTTCACTGCTCAAGCGTTCCAGAGGTTGGTTCCTGCTTTTAAATTTTTTTTTGTTCCTTTTGCATGTTTGTAGCATGTTTATAGACTGGAAGTATAGATTAGATTATTAGAAATTTTTTACATTTGTGTGATTTGGTGATCTGGTTCTGTAAAACAGTGAAAAGCAATAGCCATGTACCGGATATGGGAAACCGATACAGCCAGCATCGGATCTCAATATACGATGTAGGCTGTATCGGTTTCCCATATCTGATACATGCCTAATGCTTTTTTTTTTTGTTTTACGTTTTATCTTTTGTTGTTTTTATTTTAAATGAATTATTTTATTTAAAATATTTAATTATTTAATTGCTTTTTAAATAGTTTATTATTTAATTGTTTTATTTTAAATATTTTATTATTTAATTGTTTTATTTTAAATAGTTTATTATATAATTGTTTTATTTTATTATCTATATTAATATTTGAATTCATTATTTTATGTTATAATTATTTTAAATATTATGTTATAATTATTTTAAATTTTTTTTATAATTATTTTAAATATTATGTTATTATACATGCGTTTTTTAATTTTTTTTTACAGTTTTTTTTCGTTTTAAATGCCTGCATCTTGAAGAAACAAATCGCAGTGATTCAGCACAACTAATTGAATTTTATCGATTTGTATTCAGTATTTTTTTTTTTAAATCAGTTTTATTAATTTTAATAAATCCTGGAAATTAATTTATATTCATTTTAAATTATATAATTACATTATAAACTTATACAAAATCATAGAATTAATTAGAAACTAATAAAATAATTAAATAAATATATTATTAAACTTTTATATAAATTAATAAACATCTCGGATTTTCATATCCGAATATATGATTATTGAAAATCCATATCCGACAATTTCATTTTAAGTTTTTTTATACAAAATTAGTTTTATTCATTTTAATATAATTATAAAATTATTTTTTATTAATTAAAAATTATAAAATATATTATAAACTAATACATAAAATTAGAAAAAAATTAAAACTAATATAAGAAGTTTTAAAAAAATTTAAACTAATATAAAAATATATGTCCACATTTCTATCATATATTTAGATCCGAGAGTTAGTGCATCGGAAATTCACATCCGAGCTTTTATCCATCGGATATCCAAATCTGATGATATGTTAATCGGATATCCATATCCGATTCACACATGGCTATTAGGGTTTTCGTTTTATGCAAACATTCTAACTAAAATTAAATATCTCTCTTCTCTTACTATCAATACAACGAAGAACATGCAAACATATTTTAAAAAAATACTAACCATACATCAGCTATATCAATCGAAGCAGGAAGATGCAAACAAATTTTAAAATAAATACTAACCTCCAACACACAGAATGAGCTAATAGGAAAAACCTGATACAGGATACAGCACCACAAGTGAAGCAGTTCAACTTAGACTCAACAATCCTTCTGAAATATGTATAACCAACACTCACTACCTACAAAGTATAAAACCTCAAGCGAATTGCATTTCAAAGATGGAACAGGATGCTGGAAATGAGAGAGTGCAGGAGTGGGGTGCAGGAGTGGTGTAGGGGTGCAGAGTCAAGGAGTGCAGGATCAAGGGATTCAGAGGTCAGCAAAATGCATGCTTACTGATTGAAACAAAATGGAGGTGGTCTCAATGCTGGCACAGAAATTCACACTAATCAAAATATTAAACTCTTAAACTATTAATTAAATAGGAGTATTTTCGAAAATTAAAAGTGCAAAATGAAATACTTAGAGGTGCAGATGAAACACTCATAAGTTCTATGGTTGTGGCATTCAGAAACAAAGATCTATGTATCACTGGGATACGGTAATACTGAAGTTGTGATTGATTTATAAAGAAGACAGTTATTTTTTAAATTTTATTTGTTTTTTGAAAAACGTTTCATACATCTCATGTAAACCTTTTGGTGCCAGAGGAGTAAAAAGTACATTTTATTTCCAGAATTAAGAATTTTCTGGGCATTTTCATGTAAAATGCCCATATATTTGTAGGATATTTTTGTTTAGTATAACAGCTAAACGTAAAATTCTATGAATTCTTGTTATACAGGATCTTACCAAAGAGGTGGCAGGAATTTTAAAGGCAGCAAGAAGGAGCATTCAATTCCCAATGCTCATGTGCGTTCAGAAATCAAAGATATGGATCAAATTCGAAAGGAGGACTTCTTATATCAAGAGCAATTCGAGGAAGGGTAAAAGAAAAAAAAGGCAAATAGAGTGTATGAAGCTCTACACATTTAATTAGTAAAGGAAAAATGAACTGTTATTAGAGGAATTTTATAGTGAAGACCCAACTGACAGGGTAAGTGATTTCTTGCTTATTATTTATCTTGTTTGTTCTAATTCCAAGTTATGCTTTCGGGGTTTTGTTGTAGTTACGGTTACTGCTACAGTATTCATCGGGAATTTGGGAAAAAACTTGCAAATATTTTATATTTACATTTTAGATAAAATTATTTAAAAACAAGTTTGTGTAGTATAAATTTAGATGCAAAAATTATTTTTTAAGTACAATTCAAAGTGAATTCAAAAAAATAAATTTAAATGAGTTCTATTAGAATATTTTTTAAAAAATAACTTTAATCTTTTTAAAAGTATTAATAGCCCCTGAGCTTCCTGATGATGGTGTTTCTGACTCCTTTACACCTGGTCCTGATAACAGGGCCCAGGCACCCAACAAGTATCTTGGCGATTGCTAAAAACTCCTGCGCCTCGCATCACTGGAATTTGTGACGCTTGTCATGGTGCACCTAAGAAGCCAGCGGCTCCACCTAGGAACATTGATCCGAGGTTGTGCAAGAAGCGTGTATTCTGACTCAGACTCGATCCACCCTGCTTCATATAGACATAACAATTCTTTCGCAACTGCATTTTGTGCTCCTAATTTGGCCATGTATAGGGAAACGTATTTTACAGAACACTTTTGAATCTGACCAAGATGTTACATCTAGCAACTACGTTGTATAGTAAACTGTTGACGTTAGTTTATTTACAATGAATTATTCTATAGTTTTAATTTCTTTGTCAAGTTGGTCTGATTCAATTTTACCGTTATGTAAATGATGGTCCAAGCTTGAATGATACTTTCCCTCCGAAATCGTTACGTTCTTCCCATTTCATATATATTCTTTTCACTTTAGCATTGCATGATCAATGGGGTGTTGTGGTGGCCGTCATATTGGGATTTTTGTTTTCAAATATGGGGAAAATTATTAATCAAGATTAACAAAATCAAAGCAGAATATCGATAATTACGACCTAAATACTGAAAGAGAGTTATATTGCATCAAGCCTTAATATACGATAGACTTTAAAGGAAAACGCAAGTCTATAGCTACTAGCAAAAGATATTAAATAATGATAATCAACCATATATAAAGTAAAACAGCTAAACATTTTATTGCTTTGGAAGGGACCTATTTAATAAATATTGAAAAAACATCGGAACATAGGACACAAATGTAAAATTACGTGCGCAGCACAGTGCCGGATAAATCATGTTAGATGTCTAGTTGAAATTTTTTATCACTACTAAGTCCACGGCAAGAGAACTCCCCTACAAGCTAAAGACAACTCACCTACCACAGTTTTCCCCCAAAGATCCAACATCAACTACACCGGTCATCACACCTACTACACTTACACTAACCATCAACACAGTTCCTTCCACCAATCCAGCTGCAAAACTTATGAGAGACTCTATCTCCTCCAAACACATGCTGAAACCAATTCACCACCACAAGAACTGCTTGCAACTTGAATCAGATAAGGAGGTAGACAAATTGAATCAAAATAAATGAAGGACAACAGCAAACATGCCATAACCTTTTAAATTTATGAAGGTATATAGGACTCATCACTGATTCTAACTTAAGTAAATATATATTAGCAGCAAAAGTCAGTCCATATCTGCACAATAAGGAAAGCCAATATCTTGAAGTGTGATTCTCCCTATGTACAAATCATTTACATGATCAGTACATAGAGGGAGACGCTTACAGTTTAGGCTTTCATGAATTACACCCATCCCTTGCAACCATTTTTCTTTCTCTGATGAGTTCACATTCAATCTGTTGTGCAGCCAATGGACCCAATATAAAATTGTGGTTATCTAGTCACAGAAATAGGTAATGCATTGTGATGGAGGTTCACCGGATGCCAACCTTACTATAGCCAAAGATAAAGCCCCACCTACTGGTTTGGGATCAGAAAGATTTCTATCTCCCATCATCTTAACCTCTCTTTCAGTTGGAAAATGCACTTCATGATTTCCATTCATATCAT
The DNA here is from genome assembly GCA_036885675.1 of Vigna mungo. NCBI lineage: Eukaryota > Viridiplantae > Streptophyta > Magnoliopsida > Fabales > Fabaceae > Vigna > Vigna mungo. Next base: position 3,101,427 of record CP144695.1, read on the forward strand.
AGAGATTCAAATCTATTCGGGTATTGCCAACACCTTAACAAGATTAAAGATGGAAGGAAAGAAATTGTAATTACCTAATGATTAAAACTACAGATAGCATAAATATGGAGGTTAACTTGAAAGTAAGCATTATAATGAAGTAACAAAAATAGGAAAATTAATACCAGATAAATTCCCGGAAGTAGCTTGAGCGGGAAAGGGGCGAGTAGGAACAACCACAATTACGAATAAAACAAAGTGAAATATGAACATTAAGCAATAAACATGCTCTACTTATCTAGAATATAGTTTCACTCCTAAATTAAAAACTGTTAATCAAAGTTTTGTTCTGTATTGGCACTCTTGGTTCCCAACTGTTCTATTAGAAAGATTAATTGCAACATCACAAGACGTGGAGGAAACAACATGGACTTTGATAAACCCTAAGATGTTGACTTTGCCGGAAATCCTCACAAAAGTATTTAGGGGCAATGTACCAGATGTGACATCAGAGAAAAGTTGGGAATTGGAGAGCAAACGGTCGGCCATAATGGTGAGGGTGAGGTTGAATCCTTTGGTCTCACCAGACGAAATCTCTCCAGCAGGGATAGGGACTTCACCTATCAGCTGTCCTCTGTAATTGAGGTGAGCGGTGCTATCTGAGTACTTGAATCCAACCTTGTTTGGGTTCTTCACCGAGACATCCGTCCTCAGAGTCACATTCAAATCTACCCTTAGCCTTGCAATATCCAAACTCATGTGAAAATCCTCTAGCTTCGTTGAGTCCACAACGGTAGTAGGATGCTTGGCTTTGAAAACAGTCAAAGCTAGTATCACAATTACCAGTACAAGTGCAATAACAACACCTGTCACTATCAGGCACACTTTTCTCCCTTTACCAGATCCTGCCTTCATTCTGTTTTCCTTCTTACAGTCAAGCAAATGTGTAGTTTTAGTTAAAAATATAAACAATGACTCATGACACATTTATCATTGATAACATACCAACTACAAGTATCTTTGGGGCATCAAATTTTTATTTTTATTTTTCTTGTGAGTGCGTAATGGGTTTTTTGAGGGAAAATATATCATAACTTGCAGGGTTGCCCTCCCCACTGACATGCTCAAGTATTATTCAGAAAAAAAGAGCCACAGTTTAATTTCTTGGTTTTTCAATTTTCATTTCCTTGACATAGATATTTTCTAACAAATGCAAAAAAGGCCATAACTTTCCTATATTCAGTTTCTTGGTCAACAGATCATTCGATATTCATTTAGAACTTTAAAAAAAAAAACATTTAAAACACCCAGGGATATTATGACTCAAGATACAAGTAAGACGAAGAGTGAAATACCTTGGAATTGAGGTTATCTGTGTAAACTGAATCTGCTCCTGGAAGATGAAATCCCTCAAAATGCAATCCTAATTCAAGTCAAGATCAAGACCGTATCAAAGCATTCAAATTTATACTCGGGACAAGAAAAACTCAAAACCCTAATGACGAGAATGCCTGTGGCCAATCACGAAAATGGTGAGAAAAAGCAAAAAAAAAAAAAAAATTATAGATGTGAAAGTTGAAGGGGAATGCGGAGATTTAAAAACTTCACAGGCTTTTCAACGGAGACGCCATTAAAAGGCACGTTACAGTGTTTATTGGGCTGAGTTGTGACAGAATAACTAACTGCACACTTTCAGTCTAATACGCTTCATCTGATACATAGTATTCAGTATTCTTTTTAATGCTCTAACAGTTGTCATGATAAAAAGCATTAAAAAAGTGTTTAAAAGTATACTAATATTTCTCTTTGAATTAATTGCGTCATAAAAAATATTAAGAATATATTTTTAAATGGTTTTCTATACATACGAATTTAGCAACTTTTTGTTTAACCTTTTTTATGTACTAAAGTTTTTTATTTGAATTTTTGTGTTACTTATTATACTTGATTTTCTATTTTTTAATATTTTCCATTATGGAACAGCGCACTCTGTTGAGTTATCTACCTAAGGTATGAGTTAATATGATGTCCATGAATTTAATTTATGTGAAATTTAACTAATAATTAAATTATTATTCTTTTGCACAAGAACATTGTTTTTTAGTTATTATCGGGGCTTTGTTTTCCAAATAAAACAGAATGTTCATCTTCGATAAGATTCATGTATTGAAAGGTAAAGTAAAAGTACAATGAATATGTTTTTTATTTCTAGAACAGAGTGTATTTATAAGAGATGATAATTTTTCACAAATGAGACAACATACACGGTCAACTTTCTTATTTTAAGCATTTAACATAACTTCAAAATCATTTGTTTCAATTTCAATTTCAGATGCATTATGTTTGTCTGGATTTAAAGACGAATAGGGTGAATTTGAGAAGAAAAAGAGTTTAATGTGAAATTGATTAGATTAAGAAAAAATAAGATATAAAGTGAAGGAATTTGAGTGAGTAATGTGATAAGTTTGATAAATTAAAAAAATTGTTTTAATTTATAAAAAGAAAAGATTATTATTTTGTTTTTGTCATAAAAATAATTTAAAATAAAATATATTTATTATTATTATTATTTTATTATTATTATTATTTTAACCTCTTCTCTTCTTCTTTTTGCGATTGGAGGGGCTTAATCTTCTTCATTCATCTAAACTTCTTCTCTCTCTTGTTAGAAGTCTAAGGCTATATAGTTTTACAGCTCCCTATCAGAACAACTGCCTTAAGCATAATTGGCACCGCTTCCCCGTGTTATTTCCTTCTTCTTTTCAAATTACGTGATAGCTTCGGTCCAGGTGTTAGATGCATAACAGAGTAGTGAGCGGATTCATTGGAAGAGAAAGGAATTTCTGGCAGCGGAAGTAATGGAAACGAGCAGCGGAGAAGGTGTTATGCAGTGGCTGTTTGGAATGGAAGAAGTGCTTTAGGTGAGGTGATTACAACTCAGCCGGCCTTCCACCCAAGGAAGGAAGTTGCAGTGATGGAAAAAGAAGCACGGGTGTGACTTCCGGTGCAGAGAAACTGGCTGGAAAATTAGTTTCAGCAGAATTTCTCATTTATCATCCAAAAGTGATTTACAAGCTTAGCCTATGAGATTTTTTAGACCAATCTCAAGGCCACACGTTTCAGATCTCATTCCAACTAATTAGCCATGTGCTAAGTGTGTGTGGCTTCTAGAAAGCTTTATTAAACACATATAAAATATGCTAGGTGCCTATGGAAAAGTAAACACTAATGCCACCCCCTTTTATGATAGGCACACCCCTCTTTATGTAGAATTGTCCATTTTAGCCTTCACCATGCTCTTGGGGTTATTCTTTATTTGGTGGGCTTGGGCCCCGTGTATCATCCCCTCCCTCTTGGAAAGGATTTGTCCTCAAATCTGGTGGGTCGTCTTTATGAGGACTTATTTTTTTTGGCTCCATATAAGTTCCTCCAGGGTCAAATGTGAATCTGCAATAAGCATCAAACATATCACTAATTAATTTCAATTGACCCAACAAGATGCATGAAAAGGTATGTTTAGAAGAAGGCTTCCTAATGTTAGATTGTTCAAGCTTTATAATTTTATGAAGCCTTACTTCTTTTAAAAATTTACTTTTGTCTTGAGTTAGTGGGAACCAAAGAGGTAACCATAGCTCAAGTTGTGAATTGCCATGTGTTAAAAGTTCTAAATTTTGAAAATATGATATGGCAATTTCTTTGAAAAACAAATTAAAATGAGAAAACTCAAAGATAGATGAGGAAAAGTTAAAGGATGGAAAACCTCCCCTTAATAGTCTTGGTTCTATGAGGAGTGTAGGAGGAAGTGGTGCTTGCTCTTTTGTTAGTTCTTGTTCTTCTTCTTGCTTTATTGGCTCTTCTTCTTTGCTTCTCTCTCTTGTCTCTTCTTCTTTTCTCTCTTGCTCTCTTTTCTCTCTTCTTTGCTCTTCTTCTTTTCTCTCTTGCTCTCTTCTCTCTTGTTCTCTTCTCTCTTTTTCTCTTCTTTCTCTTGATTCTTGCTCTTGTTTTTCTCTTTTTAATCTCTCATCTCTATATTTGCTTGTCTCTTCCCATAACCTCTTAAGATTTTCTAGAAACTCACTTTCCCTACGAGAGAACCCACTTAGATTGTTAATGAATGACTGGCCTTCTCTAATAAGCTCTTTCATAAGTTCTAAGTTACTTTGAATATTGGGAGGCACAAACTCTCTTCTCAAACAAGCTTTCAATTCTTTCCAATTATGAATGGGAGATTTTCTTCCTATTCTAACATGGTATTGTCTTTCTTCCCACCACTCTTTTACATGACTCTCAAATCTAGAAGTGTAAAGACTAAGGATGTAAGATTCACAATCTCTAGAGTAATAGGATTTAGATTTACTTCTACTTACCATGAAGAAATGCATGTCCTCAATTTCCCTTTCCCAAGCTAAGTATGTTAATGCACCAATATCCTCACCAAAGAATGGAATATTTTCCCTAGCTTGTTTATACAAATTATCCTCAATCCTATCAAACTCATGAAATGAACAAGTCTTCCTTCTAGCTTTATCATGTTCTCTCTTGATGTCTTTGTAACTAAGTGGCTTATCAAAATTAAAATTCCTAGAAGAATATCTTCCAAACATTTTATGAATTTAAAAGTTTTCTTGAAGTAAGGATGAAAAGATTTCACTTACTAAAAATCCTTAAATCAAAATTACCTCTAAATTCAACAAAAGTCTAGAAACAATTAATCATGAAGAGAAAAACTAAACTTTAAGGTTTTTCCAAAAGCTTTGAAAATTGAAAGAAGTGAGGTATCTTAGGTGAGGCTTGGACTTTGGATCCAAGTCACACTCACCGTCTACCAATTTTAATGAAGAAATTAGAGCAAAAAAAAAAAAATTTACAAGTGATGGAAGAACACTTGTGAATTCTTCCAAGTCACTTGTTTAATGGCCATTTACAAGTATTTTTGCAAAACAAATGACTTGAAACAACAAGGAAGTGAGAAGGAAATGAGGTGTGCAGCTTTGGCTTCTCAGAAAACAGGGGTGAATTAGATTAATTCACACTAAAATCTCAGCTGCAAGTGATTGCACTCTACACAAAAGTGTTGCTGCACTCAACAGAACTCTGCTGCTGCATAATTCAGAGACTGATGCTGCACTGTGTCGGACAATTCTGGCTGAGGAATCTGCTGCACCAGAGTTGGATTCAGCGTGCTTATTCTTCAATCACTCTTCTTCCTATGATGCTACCTTGGATGTATTGCAGTCTGGCTGTATTGCACCTACATAAAGCACTTTAAACAAACCACCGTGATACCATCAACAGACCAGAAACGAGTTGTGACACTGCCAGAAAGTGACTCAAAATGATAGCAGCACAAGTCTTTTTATCAAACAGCTTGTGTGCCAGATTGCCAATAACTCAAAAAACAAGCAATTACTCGGGTAGCAATCAAGGAAGCACCTCAAAATGATCCTAGGATTAGTTCTAGAGTGGATTAAAAGAACAAGAAAAGATCACAAGTCGAAATTGAGCTGAAATCAGTGGTGCAGTGCAATGTTTACAAACTGTTTGTGAAAATGTCATAAAGACATATCAGTTTGATGCAGAATTATGAATTTGGAGTTCCAGATTTCGAAAATGGTTGCACCGGTCCACTAGCTTCTTAATTGGATTACAGAATCTTTTGAATGTGTTTTACTTTTTTTTTTTTATATGGCACCAAGCTTTTGCTACAACCTTTGCTCGAAATTCATTTCACAATTACAATTATGCAGAACTGTTGCAGCAACAAATTTGACTCAAAACTTGCTTAAAATTTGGCATAGTTGGACAGTGAAATTGCACAGAACACTTAATACTCCACTCAGCTTTGCACAAACATATTTAATGGATGAAAATAAACTTGTTTGCACAGTTTTCCTTAGCAGATTCACTCTATATCACAATTTGACATATTCAGTTCATGTGCATATCAAAATAAGCAACTCTAGTATCCAAAACAACAATTGGACCTTAAACTCTCAGTTTAATAGCACTAATAAGTTTGTTTAGATAATTGAAACTTGTTTGTGCTCTCAGCTGAGGTGAAATACCAGTACATCAAAATTATGCAGAATTTGGTCATTCAGAATTGACAGATTTCACAACTGGATGCATTGGTTCTCTCAGCTTTTTAATTTGCTTTTCTTATTGTTTGAACAATCTTGAATGAATTTTAATAGAACCAAGCTTTTACTACATCCACAAGTATTGACAAATCACCAATTTCAATCTAGAGCTTGAGATTTTACTGCACTGCTACGGTTTTGACCAGAAATTGACCCAAAAATTTGGCACGTCACCTAGTCATTTTGCACAAAACAACAACTACTCATCTTAGACTGATGCAAACATGTTTGAATGATTGAAACAAAGTTGTTTTAACACAATTTCAGCTAAGATTCATTGTATAACAGAATTTGAGTATAACAGTTCTGCAGCAAACTATTTTAAGCAACTAAGAAAGCCAAATTTTGCAAGCAAGTGTAATTCAGCTTGAACACAACAGAATTGAACTTGACACAGCCAAAGAAAATTGCTCAAAGTGGCAGAAATATCAATTAGATGATTGGCAATGATCTAATGCTCAATCCAAATCAACACGCAGAATTGACTACACAAAGAACTCTGCAGATCGGTTTACTGCTTTTGATCAATCAAATCTGAATTAACATACTCATTCATGCTTCATTCAATGTTAATTATGGATCAGCATTCATGTAAGCATAAGTAAGTATGACAGAAGACAAAACCGCATAACAGCTGAAGCAACAAAACAATGTTTTCTGGAATTCAAAACAGATGCAGTTTGCTCTGTATGGACTTACTGAATTCTACAAGGATTATTACCAAATCATGCACATGAGCTCATCATCTTGTTTGTCATAGCTCACAGATGGTGCAGAGAATATTTATCTCATGTAGATCTTCAGTCACAAATGCAGAACACACGGTTTTCAACCAGAATTTTCAACAAAACTTGCATTGAACATGACATATGACATAACAGGATTGATTCTCAAATTGAAAATGACTCAACCAATAATTTCAACCGATTAAAAATGAGAAGACTCAATCAAATAAAAGGTGGCACAGATCAAAGACTCAAAGGATCCTAAAAAAAATTCAAAACCAATGAAACAGTAACAGAGATGCAAAGACAGTGAAGGAATGATGATGACAGAATCAAAATTACAGAGTGATGAAACTTATCTCACGGTCCCAGCAACCTTGCTCTGAATACCAAATGATAGCTTCGGTCCAGGTGTTAGATGCATAACAGAGTAGTGAGCGGATTCATTGGAAGAGAAAGGAATTTCTGGCAGCGGAAGTAATGGAAACGAGCAGCGGAGAAGGTGTTATGCAGTGGCTGTTTGGAATGGAAGAAGTGCTTTAGGTGAGGTGATTACAACTCAGCCGGCCTTCCACCCAAGGAAGGAAGTTGCAGTGATGGAAAAAGAAGCACGGGTGTGACTTCCGGTGCAGAGAAACTGGCTGGAAAATTAGTTTCAGCAGAATTTCTCATTTATCATCCAAAAGTGATTTACAAGCTTAGCCTATGAGATTTTTTAGACCAATCTCAAGGCCACACGTTTCAGATCTCATTCCAACTAATTAGCCATGTGCTAAGTGTGTGTGGCTTCTAGAAAGCTTTATTAAACACATATAAAATATGCTAGGTGCCTATGGAAAAGTAAACACTAATGCCACCCCCTTTTATGATAGGCACACCCCTCTTTATGTAGAATTGTCCATTTTAGCCTTCACCATGCTCTTGGGGTTATTCTTTATTTGGTGGGCTTGGGCCCCGTGTATCATTACGTAAACAATCCACATTCTTCCTAAAAAAAGATAGAATCGATTCTTCCCAAATAAGAGAAAAGAGAATCGATTCTCCTCCATTAAAAATTTTCATAATAATACCCTTCTTCTTCCTGTATTAAAGCTTCTCTCCATCCATTCAACTGCTCACATCCATACTTGCTCTCTTCCTGTCAACACAACTATAGAGATGTTATTGACATCTCGTCCAGAAATATATATAATGAGTTCTTTACATTTAAAATTACTTTAAAAAAATATGCATGAGCATTATTCAAGGATAGTTTAATATATTCACATTTGATGAGTTGGCTTTCTCAATTTATCTTTATATTTGCATGAGCATTATTCAAGGGTAGTTTAATATATATCTTTATATTCAACTATAGTGAAATTATTGTATAAATGTCTCACACATAGAGTCGTCAAAATGGGTCACAACCCGCAAGCTAACCTGGCTCACTATGGGTTCGTGGCAGGTTGGGTTTGAAAAAATTAAATTCTTTTTTATGCGGGTCAGATTTAAACCCGGTCCATTTAAACCCAGTTCATGCGGGTTGAACCTGTGGTGGGTCGGGTTGGCCCGCCAACCCACCTAACTAATTTTAATTTTAATTTATTATTTTATTTATGAAACCCTAAAAAATAAAATACTTTCTTCACTCACTGTGTATACCAAAAAAATAACATATGCTCTCACAAATCACTCTCACGAAACTTGCTCTCATTTACCGTGATGTCACTCTCACTTCTTCACTGAAATTCTTCAAGGACCACGTAAAACACCCTTCCTTTTTTCTTCTCTTTTCTCCACATTTTTGTTTTCTCACTTATCTTTTTTTTTTTCGAAAACCTTATAATGACAAAAATAGGGGTTTTCGAAAACCCTATATATCGGAGTTTGTTCATTTTATTTAAACAACTTGAGTATATATTATTTGAACAAGTTGTTTTTGATATCTTTGCATTTGAGAAATTGTTACAGATTAAACTATTAATTTTTTGTTGATATTGTTGAGTACTGGTTCTCTTTTTTTTTAACTAATATTTTCTTATTGTTTTTCGGAATAGATGAATATAAGAAACTTATTTGTATGTTTTTTGTGTTTGTTTTTGGATGACATTTGGATTATATTGTACTTTTTATTATTATTTTGAATTTTCCTCAGTTTAACATCATTTCTTGGGAGTGAAATTTGTTTTAGAAAGTTTGTAATTTTTTATTTAAAAAAATTGTAATTAAATGGGCTAGTGAACCAACCTGTTTACCCACCAAACCGTGGTGGGTCGAGCCGGGTTCAAATTTTTCTAGCTCGCTAATAAATGAGTCGGGTTGGGTTGGCTCACTAAGTGACCAACCCGTGGTGGGTCGGACTGGGTCAAACCGGGTTACCCGTTTTGACAGTTCTACTCACACATAACATAGTCCCTTAAAATACATATTAAGAGGAATTCGACTACATATGTTTGTTCTTAAGGACATTGTCTATAATAGTGAAATTCACTTAACTAAAATTGGAACATTTTCTAAAATAACAAAGAATCAAATTGAAATTTTTAAATATCATTAAAAATCAAGTTCATTCATTTTAAATAGATGAAGAACAAAATTGGAACATTTTAAATGATGAAAAAACCAAAATGAAACCTTTCATAGAGCCATAAATCTAGATAGAAATTGATGACCAAAATTTAATCTCATCAACAATTAATTATACTTTAGGATGTTTTTTCATTTGTAAATTATTATAATTGATGACTATATTTTATATCACATTTAGAATATTTAATCTTAAATACTTTAAAGAATAATTAGGTTTAAATTTAATATTTTAATTGATACCTACCCAAATGGAATTAATTGAGCTATGAATGAAATCATTCAGTTTCTTAAGTTTTGCTAGAGGATATAGAAAACTTGTATTTTACACTCTAGCTAGATGAGTCTAATTAAGAAATATAGTTTGTTGAATTTTACTAGACAACTTGATGAACTATCCATAAGTTGAGTTTTAACGATATGATAATCTGCATATATGTTTCATGAGTGTTCTAACCCGTACTTTATACATTAAACTGTAAGCGAACTCATAAGTTGTTTATAGATAAAAAAAATCATCTAATGAACCTGGAAATAATGTTAACCATATGAATTGGAGATTTTCTAGTGACTTAGAGAAGTTGATCTTATAAGGGCTTTTTTTTCTAACATAGCACAAAAAACATTGAATATTACGCATATAACATACTATACCTTATATTTACAAAGGTAGCACATTTTTTTTAAATTGAGAATTCGGTTTGCGGGAAACCAAATTCTCGGTTATATTTTATTTTATTTTTTATAATCTTAGGCTAGGATTCGGTTTTCGAGAAACCGAATTCTGAGTTATATATTATTTTTTTTATAATCTTCGCTTAGAATTTTATATTTTTAATTTTTTTTATAAAGACTTTTATTTTTTAAGCATTTATAGGAAAACATCTAAATAATCTTTTTACTCAACAATTCAATAGCATAATGTGTTCATTGGTGCACTAAACACCATCCATGACCATTAAACTCACTCATCCATCTAAAATAAGAAACATGAAATAATAACTTGAAAGTAAACTCATTTAGGAAGTTTATAAAATCGTTTTTTTGGGAAATTAACTGCATATTGTACAATGGTCTAAAAATTATGGGTTTATAGTCATTTGAAAGCTCTTTGAGTCTAGATTCCAACAAGATAAGAATCAACTCATTTGGAGTTCGGGGGAGAAAGTTAAAACAACCAACAAAGACAGAGTTGACAAAAATATATAAATCATTAACTTTAACGAATAAACTGTACCTACCCAGATTTCCAAAAATGACAAATTAGATGTCATTGGAAAGATTTTTTAGTCTACTTTCTAACAAAAAAAGAATCACATCGTTTGGAGGTCTGTATAAAAATTTATGATTAAAATAGTCAGAAAAGATCAAAGTTGACAGCATGTTATCTCACTCAAATTGCCTTTGGCTACTTGTGTGCCCACATCTCGCTCTTGCAACACAAGTTTTTGTACAAAACCAGATTTTTTTTCTTGTAATCGTTTACAGGGTCCTTGTAATCGATTACAATGGCCAAAATGGCCTACACTTGTTTGGGAACTTCACCTAACTTGGTCATGACACCAATATTAGGTCTTTCATCCACCATGGACTGCCCAAACCTCAGTTTTCAAGCTCTACTCACATTTAAACACTAAAATTAAGTCTCATCCATTCAAGAAATATGAAAAAATTACGTAAAATGTGTTTAGCTACTTATGTTCCTACAACTGGGTCCTGCAGCACAAGTTTTTGTACAAGTGTTTGTGCTGTGGGAGCCAGTTGTGGGGACATAAGTAGCCAAAGGCAATTTGAGTGAGATAACATGCTCTCAACTTTGACCTTTGCCGACTATTTTAATCATAACTTTTTTCACAAACCTCCAAATGTTGTGATTCTTTTTTATTGGAAATTAGACTAAACAATATTTCCAATGACATCTAATTTGTCATTTTTGGACATCTAAGCATGTACAATTTATTAGTTAAAGTTAACGTTTTATATATTCCTGCCAACTCTGACCTTTGTTGGTTGTTTTGTTCTTAACTTTCTCCACCGAACTCCAAATGGGTTGATTTTATTTTTGTTGGAATCTAGACTCAAAGAGCTTTCAAATGACTACAAACCCATAATTTTTAGACCACTCTACAAGACGCAGTTAATTTCCCAAAAAAACGTTTTTCTAAACTTCCTAAATGAGTTTACTTTCAAGTTATTGTTTCATGTTTCTTATTTTAGATTGATGAGTGAGTTTAATGGTCATGGGTGTTGTTTAGTGCACCAATGAACACATTAGACCATTGAATTGTTGAGTAAAAAGATCATTTAGATATTTTCCTGTAAATGCTCAAAAAATAAAAGTCTTTATAAAAAAAATTAAAAAATATAAAATTCCAATCTAAGATTATAAAAATAATATATATATATATATATATATATATATATATATATATATATATATATATATATATATATAAAACTTAGAATTCGGTTTCCCGCAAACAGAATTCTCAACTTAAATAAAAGTGTGCTACTTATGTAAATATAAGACACAATATGTTATATGTTTAATATTAAATGCTTTTTATGCTATGTCAAAAAAAAAATCATGTTATAAGCTTAATGAAGAAATAAAATATTCTTAAGCATTGAAAAGAGAAGATGATACATGACAAGTCCTCTAATTAATTATCATTTAAGTTGTTTAATCAGAGTATCACTAAAGTCATTTGATGCTTATATTACTAAACTCATGTACTGTAAAGACATTATATTGTTTTCTTTATAGATCACTAGACTCATATTTTTCGGAGATACTTGACTCATCTAATCAATGTATTGATTACAATAATCTAATGCTTTAAAGTACCATTGTATTGTCTATCGCTTTGAACCTAATGTAAACAAAATCTGATACTTGAAAAATATTTTGTTTTTAATTTTTTGAACCACAATCTATCATAATCATATAAAACACCTATTCTCTTGCAATAAAATATGTTTGCATTTCTCTTTCATGTTGAATATCTATAAAATAATCTATCAATATTGATACTAAAATCTTTGCAACCGAATATTAATTAATTTAGATCGATTAAATCAAGGTCCAAACTTTATCTCTAAGAAACAAATTTGATCACCAAATAATACTAAAAATGTTATTATCCATGATTTATCACCTTCACTCCATCACATCTTATTTTCATATTTGTAATGTCTTTTCATTGTTTTCCACGTCAAAGACTAAATTTATTAGATTGATTCTCTTATAATTTTATAATTGATTATGAGATTTTGTACAATTAAAATATTGTTTTTCAGTTTCTATAAACAAAGTCTTATTCAATTATTATTTTTGAATATTGATTTCCACTCTTATGATTTTTTTAAAATGTTTGCTATAATTTCACCTTATTCTTCATTAGAATTTTTTGTTAGTTTACATAAATAAATATTATCAATCATCTATAAATTTCAACTTGTGAAAAACAGACTTTATAATATGGACAAAATACATACATTGACATTTTCTTCTTTAAAATAATAAAAAAAAACATCTCATTATCATCTATAACTATATGCTAAAATTACACAAATAATCGTGATACAAATCAATTATAAATATACCCTTATATTTTTCCTCTTTTACATTATTACCAAGTAACTAAGGTTTAATGTATTTCATAAAACAATAGGATCCATTTATCAATATTCAAATGTTTCCTTTTTTTTAATTGTCAAATAATTTATCTACACCTAGTTTATCATGATGTAGTTACAAAGTATTAAGATCAATAAAAATATATATATATATATGAAAATGATTCACAAACTCCCATCTATTTTTGTTTAGATTTTTAATCATCAAATTATTTAGCACTTTTTTTTTAAATGAGATCAACCAAAGTGATTTATATATATATATATAAAAAAAAACAATAACACTATGTTTTAAACAAATCTAATTAAGTATAAGGAACACTTCATTCACATAAGGTTTCACCAACACCCTTTTTTTGTCACCTACCCATTAACGTGCTGATAAGTGTCCTTGTAATTGCGAGAAGAAATAATTCATAAAAAAAGAAAAAGGTTATATGCAATGAGTAAACAATAATGACGTTTTGATAGGTCAATGGAATCGAGAAAAGTTTAATTATGTAGGTATTGCATATAATGATTTAAACCTAAGAAAAATAATCCTAAAAAATAGGATAAGTTTTTTAAGTATAAAATGAATTAATCAAAATATTGGTACCCACCTAACTCGTGATTCATGAATACCAAGGTTAATATAATCTAAATGTGAGTTTAGACACATTAACCAAATTTCCAAAACTTTAGTACTAAAAATGGTTAACTTGAAAGCAATGCAATACCCACTATTAATAATACTTAGTTAACACTAATACACCGCATTTATTCTATTAACACTTTAGTTTCATGTTAATTCATATACCTTTTTTTAATTGCTTAAATTTCGAGAAATTATTAATACGAGATTCTCTAGTTTATTAAATAAGTGTAAGCCATTCATTATTAATTATAAATGTAGACACAGATATGTAGGAAGGGAAGTTAATATATTTTATTAGGATAATATATTTTATTAAATATGCTTTCTCCGCAAAAAATTGTAATCATTACGAAATATAAAGTTATCATTCGAAAAAAAATCTTAAAATCTAGAATTTAAACACGATAAACTAGCTGATTAACTCGCATAATCTGCAGAAATAATGTAAAATATTCAGACATTTTAAAAGAAATAAAAACTATATAGTAACGTTATTTTAGAACTTCCAACTATACTATGATGAGAAATATTATTAGATTTTAATATTTCTGAAATTTTTTTTACAATGTAAAATAATTAAATAGAAACGAAAGCATGAATTAATAATAACAGAGAAAAGAAAAGAAATGTTGCACAGAAGAGGAGCGTGAATATTAATTGTATATTTAAAACGCAATAATAATAATATTTATAAAAGACGCAATTGAAAAAGTATATTAGAATTAAAGAAAGAAAAAAAAGAAGGAAAGCGATAAAGAAATAAATAGTGGAGTACGATGAAAAGCAAAATCAGAAAAAGCGATTAAATATGGCATTAAGGAGGGAGCGAGTGAGCTGAAAAGAATTACGGAAGAAACAGAACGGGGGGAGAAGGCGAAGCATGAAAAACTGGTCCTGCCGGACACCACCACCACCACCGTCAGCACCGTCGTCTACTACTCTACAACCACCACCGCAACAATTGCTCCAACGACGTCGTTTTCCCGCTCCACCACTTGAATGAATGGGAAACTGCGGAACCAGAGAGGAATCTGCCGTAGTTTCCAACGCGCAAGGTTCCAGATCTAGGGCTCGCAATTTTCGTATTAATTAGTTGCATCGTTTACTAATCGGCATTCTCTTCAATTCAATTTCACCGTGTTAACTCGGAAACTCGCTCGCTCACTTACACACATTGTTTGTATTTTGGTTGCTTCAGTTCAGCAGCTTCACCATGCGGCGTCCTTGGGCGCCAGTGCGAGGAGTCAGAATGCCGGTAGCGAGAAGAAGCACGGTCACGGTCACGGTCACAGACACAATCTGAGTGAGTGCGCTTCGGATCTGAGCGAAGCTTGTTCGACACCGCGAGGTAACAATAGCAACAACACGCACGTGATATCGTTCACGCTCTACGAGTTGGAGACCATAACGAAGAGCTTCCGCGGGGACTACATCCTCGGCGAGGGAGGGTTCGGCACCGTTTACAAAGGCTACATTGATGAGAACGTCAGAGTGGGACTCAAATCGCTTCCTGTAGCGGTTAAGGTTCTGAACAAGGAAGGATTACAAGGACATCGAGAGTGGCTTGTACGTTTTGCTTTTGCGTCTTCTTTTTTACTTACTTGATTAATTTGTTTATTTAATTTTGTGATTTGTGTGTGTGTGTGTGTGTGCAGACGGAGGTGAATTTTCTAGGGCAGCTAAGGCATCCTAATCTGGTGAAGTTGATTGGGTACTGCTGTGAAGATGATCATAGGCTGCTTGTGTACGAGTTCATGTTCCGAGGGAGTTTGGAAAATCACTTATTCCGAAGTACGGCCACTTTTACGCTTTCGAAATGAAAATTTTCTTTTCGTTCTTGCTAGTTTAGGAAGGGAATGGGTTTGGATCTACGCGGAGAGAGATTTCTAGTATTTTTGTCAAAGAGTAAAACAGTTATGGTAAGTAAATACGAATACACCGCAAATAGGTAATTTAATTAGGTTATGTTTGGATTGATTTCTTAACTAGTATTTCAAAAGAAATAAAATAGAAAGTAAAATGAATCAAACTTGGCTTTTGGAGAAGTTAGACAGATTTTAACTCATGGTAGGGGTTTGATTTTGTTTTATCTGCTTTTTTCTTTTCCTTGTAAGTGATTACTTAGAAGTTTATTCGAACCGGGTCTTAAAGTGTAACATGCATTATTGGGATTGGATTTGGCTTTGCTGATGCGAGGAAGTTATGGGTGTTGATTGGAAAATCAATGAAGTATTTGAAAGGAACTGTGCTGTTACACAAGTGTTATAGTACTTCGTAATAGAATCTAGGCCACCGAGTGCAGTACACTTATAATGCACTAGAATTTCTACGGAGAAAGTGGATCTGTGTGGGAATGTGCTTTGAATTGATAAAACGATATTATTTCTAGAGTTTCAATTTAAGCTCTCAAAGATTCCCTGCTTTATTTTAATTCTGGATATATTGTCAGTGTTGTTTCTTCAGTTCAAGATATCACAGCCTTAGAGTTTACAACTAATGATTGACACATGCACTTTTGTATACGGTTAATTTAGAATCTGGAAACGTTGTTACTGATATGCTTCATTATATGTCATTCACTTTGTGACTAGATAAATCATCATGAACAATAACTTGTTCTGATTTTTTGTTCATTATCAGTTGTAATACTAAGTTAAGCTCAGACTTTTGTCTTCGGGTGTTTTTCAACTTGTGGACATGACCTTTCTTGATTCTTCCAGAGGCAACTGTCCCTTTATCATGGGCTACAAGAATGATGATTGCTTTTGGAGCTGCAAAAGGACTTGCATTTCTCCACAATGCTGAAAGGCCGGTTATCTACCGTGACTTCAAAACGTCTAATATATTGTTGGACTCGGTAAGTTTCTGGTATTTTAAGGTTAATTTATCCTCTCTCTCTCTCTCCGTTGCATTTTATGGCTGTTATAAAGGAATTACTATTTTTTTCACTGTGATACCAAATGACTCCATAGGATTATACAGCAAAGCTTTCTGATTTTGGACTAGCTAAAGCAGGACCACAAGGTGACGAAACCCATGTATCCACTCGAGTCATGGGTACATATGGTTATGCTGCCCCTGAATATGTAATGACTGGTATGACCTTTGTTTTTCAAATATGTTCAATTTGTAAAATGAAAGGAAACTACAAATTGCTTTAAAACTTGAACTCGAATAAAAGAATTTTGTACTCACATATATTGTGACGTGAGTTAGCCAGGTGAAAATTGTTGAATGGACCAAGAAAGACAGTTTATGAAATAGCTATTTTGGAATCAAGCTATTGTTATCACATTAGGGATCAATCTCCTTCAAAACGATCTAAACCTTCCTTTAAATATAATATGAAGACCATTTTCTCATTATGTGTCCTGATGTTTTCGAAATAAACAAGCATTTTTACATTATATTGTTGCATATTTAAGCGTGCATTGACGCATCTAAATTATGCATTTGTGAAAATGGTCAGGCCACCTGACGGCTAGGAGTGATGTCTATAGTTTTGGTGTTGTTCTTTTGGAGCTCTTAACGGGAAGGAAATCAGTTGACAAGACCAGACCTGGCAAGGAACAGAGCTTGGTAGATTGGGCAAGGCCAAAGCTAAATGACAAGAGAAAGCTGCTACAGATAATTGATCCTAGATTGGAGAATCAATACTCAGTGAGGGCTGCACAAAAAGCGTGTAGCTTGGCTTATTACTGTTTAAGTCAAAATCCCAAAGCGAGGCCCCTAATGAGCGATGTAGTGGAGACATTAGAACCCTTACAAAGTTCCAGTGTTGGTGCAGGTGAAGTCTCATTATCAGGATCAAATAGTGTGACTACTGGGCCTTTTGCCATGAATAAAATATCTGACTACCGTATGCGTCAAAGGTTCTCAAACAATGTTGGTCCTGGTTCTGCGTGTCGATCTCCAAACCCAAATTGTTCACCAGGTGCCCCAGCAGCACTACGGGTGAGATGATAATCTGATGCAGCATTAAAACCCTGTCTTCTTGGTGTGCTTCTCAAGAAATAGTAGTTGTTAAAATGTTGGTGCATCCTTGTTTTTGTTGCTTTGTACATGATAATGTGACAAGAACTTAGCCCGGTGCATAATTTTTGTATGGTTGTTTGGGCTTTGTGTTAATCTGGGTGGGAATTATTGTGTGGAAATCTGTGTAGTTGTAATGATGGTGGCATCAGAACTAATTTAACTGGCTCCTCCTCCTCACATCATCAGCAGTGGAAGGGAAAGACCGACCCAAACACGCAAGTACCTAATGATGTATTTTATTGAAGATTATTAGGGAAACTGAGGGTAAGAAGAGACAATCATAGTTAACATTTCTATATCATTCTGTCTCTTGAAGTGACTAATTCGTATTTTAAAAAATAAAGATGGAGGGTCATTTTCAACCTTTTTAAGGTTTTTCTAACCTTTTCTACATTCAACTCTTGCAACTTGCTCCACTTTTTGTAGTTCATAACATCTTGGCTATAATATAATAGTCAGTTTCTTCAACAACCCCAGCTTGAACGAATGAATCAAACTAGTTACTTTTTTATTTTGAAGAAAAACAATTCAATTTTTTAACTCACTCAAATTACTACAGCTAATAATATTATTGTATAATTTAGTCCAATTAAAGCATCACTTTGTAAACTAATCCACCATTCGAGAAAGACTTTTCACTTGTGGTTGTCATGTATCGATTTCTTTTCCATATTTATCTAAATCTATCATATTAAATATATTTAAACATAAATCTAATGAGTATGAAAAAAAAATTGTCAAATTATGGAATTAACATCCTCAGAAGTAGAGGTGACATTTGTTACATGAAATTGCTGGTAATTTTCAACAATTAAGTGAATTTATTATAGGTTCAACATAATTAGCCTCAAGGATACGTTTGGCAAGGAAAAAAGAAAATGAGCAGAGGGAGTGGAAGAAAAAAGAAGGAAGAGAAATTGCTTCAACAAAGTATAAATAAGGTTTAAACCATTTAGTTGTACCTATTTTCGGGAGGTTTTCCCATTTTGATCCCGTCTTATTCGAATCCCCAATTGAGTCCCTAT
Source organism: Vigna mungo (assembly GCA_036885675.1). Lineage (NCBI taxonomy): Eukaryota > Viridiplantae > Streptophyta > Magnoliopsida > Fabales > Fabaceae > Vigna > Vigna mungo. The sequence continues at coordinate 3,120,175 of CP144695.1, forward strand.
AATTGCTAATTTCAATCAATTAAGCCCCTGCCGTTAAATTTAGTTAACGAGATTAACTTTTCTGCACAGGTGGGAGGATGACCTATTAATTTCTATAAACGTGACCTATTTAGAGTTGAAACGTGGCATGAATTAGAGTTGAAATTGATTGAAATTAGCACTTATGGGACTCAATTCATGCCACGTTTCAATTCTAAATAAGCCACATTTATAGAATTTAACAGGTTATCCTCCCAGCTATGCAAAAAAGTTAATCTCGTTAGCTAAATTTAACGGCAAGGGCTTAATTGATTGAAATTAGCACTTATAGGGATTCAATTGGAAATTCTAATAAGACAGGGATCAAAATGGGAAAACCTCCCAAAAATAGGGACAACTAAATGGTTTAAACCTATAAATAAAGGTTGCTCGAAAGAAATAAAATATAAATAAAAAGTATTTTGTTAAAGAGAAGTAAAGCATAAATAACTCTAAAACTTAACTATTTATTTAATAGAAATTATTGTGTTTTCATATTAATTTAATATTTGTCTTATTAATTATATTTTATTATTATTATTAGGTTTAAATATATTGTTGAAAATTTTAAATTCTTGCAAAAATATTTGTAAGTTTCAAATTCCTGAAATTTTCTTATTATTTTTCAGTTCTTATCCTTAAATGTAATTAATTTAACACTAAAATGGAGAATATTAATTATCTAGTTAGTAACAGAACATTTACAATGAAAATATTTAACTTTTTAACGCTCGCATATATAAATCCAATAATTTAAACTTAAAGTTGTGCTTCATTAAAAAACAATAAAATTTACTTAAATTTCTATAATTTAGTTTTTAAATATACTTATGAAATTATAATTTTCAATGATTGTAAAATTATTTATTTATTAAAAAAAACTCGAAAGGTCAATAATACATAATATTTGCTGGGATTTAAATTACATTTAAGCCAATTATTTTATTAATTTTAAAGTGTAAGGGTAGCAAAAGAAAAAAAATAAAGAATGATTAATTTCAATATTACATATAATTTTAATGTTATAACAACTAATTTTAAAATAATCAAACATATTTTATTATTATAGAAAAAGCCCTACCATAGTACAAGAAGACTGTATATGCAAATTCGTGTCTTGAGCCCACCTGGAAGGCTAATTGTTAGAGTGATCAGTTCATCTGAACAAATTTTAATTTTCATTCAGTAATTTATGAATAATAAACTATAAATATATTACTTAATTAACATATACACCTAAAAATATAATTATCTTAACTTAAAATATTCTTTATTGTTTTGAATATATACTAATTTGCATTTCTCACATTTAGATCCCATCATCTTTATAATCTTTTGCACAAATGGTATCAACATGTCCATAAAATACACTGCTAATCATACACACCACAACTTAGTTCCTATAACAAACAGAAATTCAAATCTAAAACTATTCAACTGTTATTTTTACCCAATACAATTTCTCTAAATGATCAAACCAAAAAATAATACTTAATCAGACAACAGAACTCTCCATCAAATTCTCACACACAAATAATACAATATAGGTTATTACAAAGATAAAAAAAATGAAGAAAAATAAGTTGCGTTGGGATGGTAGCATAGTTGAACATTTGGGTTGAAGAGTCCATTCAAGTAGAACTTCAACTGCATAATTTAGTTGATCACCTAGTTATTTGGAAAGAACTTGTTTCATACTTGTGTCAACTGTGTTGGTTAACTTGTAGAGATGCAGAACACGATGTCCAACATAGTTTTCCAAGTCGAACAAAAACCTATTTTTCGATAAGACTGTGTTTGTGTGTGTGTTTCAAACGAGACACATTAGTCTCCAGACACATGACCCTTGCCCTCATAGTATCTTTTCTCACTCTCCCCTTTCTTCTCATTTCGTTTCTGCATGCCAAAGAAAACCAATAACCAGTGATGAGAACAAAAACAAACTAAAACACCATATGTTGAATGAAAACCAGACATTCTCTCTATACATGTATGTCTGATGTTCATGCACACTAGCGCTGAGTTGTCACTCCATTCATCCACGTTGAACTGTTCATCTCTGTCCTATAATGCTCTTTTCCCCTCACCATCATTCACTAACATACAAATGCACACAACCTATCTGGGAATTTTCAATTTTGATGGGACATTCTGGCCATCAAAAGTTTCTGGCATTCTATAGCATCCTATGTATGACATCATTACCAATTCCCATATCATTCTCTTAAAATGGACTCAAGATACTTCGTACTAAAAAAACCAAAATGGAAACCAAATCAGACAAGTCATAGTTTGCGGTAATGATTACCATTTTCATTTTATACTTCTACACAATTTGAAATATTCTTCTTCTTTGAAATAAGAAAACAACGTAATATTCCTGTCATTTGTTGTAGAAAATAAAAAACATTTCCACGAATAAACCCACCATTAGGTTCAGTCGATGGAGGTATGCCTCTCTCCCTTCTAAACATTAAACGTCTGCCTGTATTACTTGCTCCAATTACTTTATACAGTGTCAAGTTACCCTCAAAATTCTTGAAATCAAAGCTCATTCCAATAGGAGTGAGAAAATCAGTTCACTCCTAAGCTACCAAAAAGAAATGAATAACATAGGTGTATCAAATACAAATCAACTCCATCAAACCCCTTCAAAAAAATACTTTTACTTCTGCTTTAAGGGAGTAGTTCACCCACCTTTGCCAAACGATCAATACCAAAGTTATAACATATGAATTTCCTCCAGACGATCAATACCAAAGTTATTTATTTGCCAAGGAAGGCCTTAAAAAATAAAAGGTTTCTAAATTACTAAACCAAGTTACCAAACAAGCCATAAAAGTTAAAATGGGCAAACTATCATATATATAAAGGATTAACAGAAAAAAGAAATGAGCTCCATGAAAAGACGCCAGTAAGTGTATGTCTGATTTTGTTTTGAAGTGGTTAGCTAACAAGAATAACTAGGAAAGAGATTGCTTTTAAAATGTTACTATATTTTTTTTTTTATATTTTCCCTATGCAAATTATAATTGAGACATTTCTTCAAATGTAGAATTCTGACATATTTTGACAAGAAATCTCATACTGCACACTAATCTCAAACTAACAATCCAAAAGAGAAGTTAACCCAACTACGAGTATATATGCATGCTCATTATACACTATACATACCAATTAATAACTACAGTGTAAATGCCACAGACCATCATAATAAGCATACTAGATATGCTAGCATTGTAATAGTAACAAGTATTACAAAATTGAAAAATAGTAAGCCAAATAAGTAATCAATTGCTTCTAACCAAACAACGGTCTGAAAGTACCTGGTATGCCTCGTGATTTGAGACAATTCTTTTAATTATTGTAGTAGTTGTTATATCTAAAGGGCTTTCCAAAACTTTGAAGATGCCATTGCTAATAGGAACAGCATATGGGTTGCATTGTTCCTATATGGAAACCAATGTCAATAACTGATAAAAGGAGGGATAGATGGAGATGCAGAAGCAACATATATATAAAAACAAAAAGTAATTATAGTAGCACAATGTACCTTCTCAAAATCATTATTTTCTGCAACGGTTCCATGAACAACTAATGAAATGTTAAACGTAGTGATCTGTAATCAAATGAATTTAAACCAAGTGATTACTTAATTAATAGCAAAACATGTAAAATGGAACATGTTCCAACTGAACCAACCAACCAAGAAATAGTCAATAAAAAAACCTTATCTCTATAAGTAGGCTGGCTATATTGCGTACTTATAACTAAATTAACAATTAGACAGATGCGCAGAAAACAAAATTGTGAGAGAAACAAGAGATTTTGAATGCCATGAACTCAACCAACTTATGCAGTATAATATAAAAGGGTTACACAGATAATATTATTTAGAATGATCAAAACTAACATCAAGCCAATGCAAAAAGGTAAACAAAAGAAATTTATTAGTAAACCAACACTGCTAGATCTGTATGTATTAACGAAATAAAAATCCTGATAGAAGATATAAGTAAAGTCTTGTCCTATAAACAATTTAATGGCAACAAAGAACCATTTATCTAAAAGGATAAACAGTGAAGGTTCAGGGAGTGCTCAAGTTTCCTCCTTTTACCAAATAGTGAACATCACCTAAAAGAAGACCAATTCAAAGGAGAGACATAATGTGTAATAATGACCAGTTACTTACTTTAGAATTTCAAAATAAATAAGGGTGAATAGCACTGGCATTTCAACATATATTAATAAACCTAGTGGCTCAAGAACGTTTACAGCCATAGAAAAGAAAGAATTACCATGCAAAAAATTAATGAAAAATTAAATAAGCTAAATGAGACAAACCATATCTTTGGACACCTCCCATGGTGCACCAATTATGACCTCATCCACATAGCGACATGCTAAAACACTCAGACTTCTTTCATGAAGATTCATGATAGGTCGATGTGATCCTCTAGTTGCACTACAAAGAAAGAAATTACAATATAAAATTCCCAAACATTACCACCCTGTATGAAATATAAACAACCAAAATTAGATGCTGAAATTTTACTAATTCAAATGTAAAACTTACAATTGAACGCAAAAGAGTTTCTATTACTGTAAAACAGTTTTTGGCAATGATGCAAGCCCAATAACTATGGAGCCTCACTCAAACACCAAACAATGCAACAAATAAATAGAAAGGATAGATTAATCTTTAATACAAAGTTAGACAGAAGAACAAACAAATATTTCAAATAAAACAAAACGATCATAATCCTGCGGCATTTCAGAGAAAAGACAACCACTTGAGAAAATCGTTAGCCCAAATGATCAAACAGAAGCCAACAACATACATAAAACCTTGAATTTAGAATTTTATATCACCCTATAATTCTGAACAGGCTTGAAATTAAGCAATTACCTGCATAATATCTACACACAAGATGACAAAAGTACCATTAACTTTTTTTCTACTTGGACTTCCTTCGTAGTACAATAGATGCATTTAAAGTTGCAATATAAAATGGTGCAAACAACTCCCAAGAACAGGCCCAAAAATAACTGTATCACCCCTTATAATTTTAAAATGGCAGAAAATGACTTGGCAGAGTTTACATAAACCATTGTGTCAATGCAACCTCACAAGAGTGGCAGATTTTACACTAGCACCGAGGCAATGTAACCTCACAAGGGTAGCACCATATCAACCACCTGACAGACACTAGATCAGAAACTAGAATGGAATGAAAATTTATTAATCAAATCCCTAATTTCCAATAAGTACCAGTGTGATAGTAGAATGGACAAGGGGAAAAAATATACAATTACTGAAAAAACACATAGGAGTTCAAAGCCCTGTCTCTTGCATAGTCCCATCCCACCCAATATTAATTTTCATCAGCTGACTTCCCAAATCATTTCTTGCCTGCTATACAGCAGGCTAACTAATTATAAGCCTCCTCTCAATTGACAAGGTCTAAGTAGCAGGGCCAATCTTAACACCTCCACATCAACACGATCATAGTGTTATAGCAACCCAATGGCTAAAATTCAACCTGCCCGCAACCTGCCCGCCCACCCCCAGTCATCTAATATGTCAGGCCCCCATGAAATGCTACTTTGTACAAAATTTTCCAGCCTGCTCACATCATTTAGGTGACACTTCATGATCACACAATAATCATATAGTATTTTTTTCTAGTAATGATCTTTCTGTTTTTACCTTTATTTAAAATTCAAGAATGGTATACTTTTGATGAGTTTGATATATCAAAAAATAGTTTAATTGCTTCACTTCAGAAATTTATTATGGCCAAATGCATGAGATTCACCAATTATCCATTCAGATAACTTCCATAGTGAATTTTCCGGTTGCCACTATGCACCATTGATAACACCGATAGTAGGTATAAAATAAAATTTCAAAAAATAAATAAAGGTGGAAAAAGGAGATATATAGATTACCAACCTGACTGTCTGATCGGTGTGTATTCCAACAAGAAGAAAATCTCCAAGATCCCTAGCAAGCCTCAAGATCTATATAAAATAAAAGTCAGTCAAATATCCAGTCAGTTCTATATAACATTAAAACAATCCAAATGGAAGTAGTAGCATATAAGCAAAAAGTGTTGCAACATCCCAGTATATAATTTACCACATTACACCCTCCCAAAATAACCTCCATCTAATACACAGGCATTTATTTTGCCAGATATAACAGTTAGGCAAATGACAATATATTATTCAATAAGACCAACACCACAAAACAGGATATTAGTTATCTTATGTTTCTTTCTCACTGCCCACCACACAATGTTGTGAGACAGAGACATTCGATTTGACACAGGTTCTTGTTTGGATTACTTAGCAATAAAACAGCTTACAATCAATATATTACTAAGCTGAGAGTCAGATAAGAACCACACCACTCAATGTTGCGAGACAGAAATTTGATTTGACACAGGTTCTTGTTTGGATTACTTTGCAATAAAAACAGCTTACAATCAATATATTACTAAGCTGAGAGAGAGATTTTGAATAAAAGGCTGCTTTTAGGTATATGTAACAGAGTTTTTAAATTATACCTCCACATGTCCAGCGTGAAAGAGATCAAAAGCACCATCAATATATACAATGCGAGAATCAGGTCCTGGACCCTGGAACAGAGTGAATAAATTATCAAGTGACACAAGAAATTACTGCATACAGGTACAGCCAACACAAAGCATGAATCTACTTAAAATTATTTGGAGAAAAATATTACACTATCTCAAAGTAACACAAAATAACATATTTCTATAAGCAATGGGGAGAAATAAACCAACCATAATGATTCAATCACAACCATAATACTAATCAGAAGACCAAATTAGCAACTTGTACAAAGAGATATGCCATAGTTACTGCCATAACTCTCAGAAAATGGAAGGAATTCGAGCTCAAAAGAGCTAATGTCTGCTTGATATAGTCTCTTGGTCTCTTCACATAATCACACTCCAAAAAGAAATTAGAAAACACAGTCTTGAAATTTAACTAGAATTACTCTCCAAAACCCTTGGGTCCATTGCCAGTCAGTCAATTACTGAACCAGTTCACATCAATAGCAAAAGTTATCCAACGAAGGTTAAGCAAGATAAGTTACTCATGTCTCCCACAGCCAGAAAGCCTTGTTTGTAGTGACTTGTGTAGATCATTCAAAATTCAATCTACTTTCAGGAAGGTTCCTGTTTTGACAACTTCTAAGGGTAATTATGGGTTCCATTTGACCCATGAACCTGAAAAAACAGACAGGACCTAACAAAAAGGTAGTCTGGGTTAATAAGGTAATTAGGGTTCGTTTTAGGTAGAAGAATGAACCTGAACAATCAGACAGGACCTAACAAAAAGGTAGTCTGGGATAATTCAGGTAATTAGGGTTCGTCTTAGGTAGAAGAATGGTAGTGATTGATTTGCGTTGTTATTCATGTATAATTAAGCCAGTGAATCAAGCTGGATTTGTTATGTAAAACAAAAACCTCAACCTGTGCCTCACTGAAGGATCAATTATCTGATTTGCTACATCATTTGCCTATGCCTGCTCATGGTACCATACCTACCTAAGGCTACATTTAGATACCTTATGGAGAGTGGAATGGTATGAAATGCAAGAGAATGAATGTAATGAAATAGAATTAAGTTACCTCTTCTTTGTGTAGATATTTTTATCATGGAATGAAAAAGAAAAGGCCAGTTTCGTCTCATAACCGCCACCCCTCCCCCCAAATTGAAAGGGGAAGAAAAAGGGTATTCGATGGAATGCATTCCATCTTTTTAAACAACAGAACTTATTATCATTCCATCCATTCAGGAACCATTACTTACATCAATAAAAGTCAGCAGTGTAAACCGAGACATTTACTTTAAACATAAAAGTCTGGAAGCCTGGGTATGTTGTATTGTCACTAGATTATGCCACCTATTCTGCTGTTTGCTTATTTTTCATACACGATGGCATGAAGTACATAACTAAAGGAAAATACCTGACCCTTCTATGTCATCTTATAAAAACAAACTGTACTAACCATTAACAGTAAGCAATTAAAACCTATTATCATTAGCTACAAACTCAAGTCCCAATTACCAGCTTACATACATGGAATTTATTGATATATATAACTACAAGAGGATAAGAAATCCTCAAAATATAAACAAAGTACAAAATCTGGAAAAATAATTACTAAGAACATGTACATTTGACATAATGTCAATATCTTGTAAATCTTCCAATAACAGCCCCCTTTCCTCAACGCTCACACTAAAAGCTTGGCAGAACACTAGAAAGAAGCCAAGTGATCGACTTGATCTCAAATTAAATGGAAACACCCATTTAAATTCTAGCATTTTTCTCAAACCATTTACACCAAAAATTGAGAAGTGAACAACGCCTAATCCATTTAGCAACAAGGTTTAATTTTGTACAATTCTCAGGCACAAGGTTTTCCTGTCAGTTGATTTTCAAGTAAAAAAAATACTGCTAGCTCTTCCAAGCCACAAGTTTCTATAAACAACCAGAAGCAAAATTAAATTCTTAAAAGTAATGTGCATGAGAAGGAAATAAGAAAAAAATGCATTTGTCATGATCAAAGGCTCGTCTTATAGACCAAAATCATGGTGTGAAGTGAAATACACTATTCAAGCATCGCAAAGACTTTAGAAATAATGTAGAGAACTAAGGAAGTTGATAGCAAGGCAGTAAGAAATCAGAATGAAGATTTTACATGAACATACCCTCCCATTTGAGAACTGAACAATTCTACGAGATGTTGGCAGAAAATGAGATATACGAGTTCCACTTGCAGTTGCGGCAGGTGAACCAGGTTCAAACTTTGGACTGTGGCCGTTGCTGAACTGTCTTTGTAAAGAAGAATGATTGTGACTATCACTTATAGACCTTTCTCTTACACAGAGAAGCATGCGACCTGGGTAAGAAATTATATACTTCAATTCTTTATATATGTGAAGACTATAAGCGAAACCCTATCAGAAAGAAGTATAACCTTACAAGGAAAAACATCAACACCAGCTAAAGTGCAAATGTATGCTTGCATAAAGTAATCATAAACAAAAAATCATTTAGAATGGAACAATCAGTAACAACCGTTGCTAGTACCGTGAGAATGGCCTAGAGGTTTCATCACATTAGGTGGACATAACCATAGTCCATGGAACAATGCGGAGTAAGGAAAGCAGTCTAAAGAAAGGGTGAGGTCTGAAAAGTCTACTAAAAAATTTAGTCAATTTGTCAGAAGGGAATGTGTTGCATAATTAGATAATTTGAGAACAAAGATTCACCCATGCACCAAAATTCCAAATTAAGCTTCACGGAAAAACAAAGCCAAATGGAATGAACATATGTTAAATTCAAGGTCCATTTAACATTTTGCATATATAGCGTGAAAAAAAAAATATTCGAGAGAAGAAAAGGAACATAAAGTTTAAGGAGTGATGATAAGTTATTGTCTATCAAACCAGAAAAAAAAAAAAAAAAAGATAAGGCATGAAACATTATATATATATATATATATATATATATATATATATATATATATATATATATATATATATAGGGAGAGAGAGATGGATGGATGGATGGACGGATATAAGATCTCTTGGTATAAGATTAAAGACTTACACCAAACATTAATCGTCAATATCAAAAAGATGTAATGGCCCAAAAATACTTGAACTAAAAAATTAGAAGAAAAATAGCATGTGACTTGTTTTAAAGCATATCTTTGTCCGTTCGTTTTGCTTCCATTGTCCCATATGGTACCACCGAAAATACTATTACCGGGAAGCAATAATAAACCCCCAATTGTAACGAAATCTTCACAATAAATTAAATAATTACATTCATTTGAAAACAGTTCACAAAAAATGAAAGTTTTTTCCAAACATTGAATTTTTTTTAGCAATGGCTAACCCGCCAGAGCACAGCAAATATAGTAGTTTTGCTTTCAGATAAAAGATTTCAAGCATTGAGTGTGATTTGCAGTATTAGCATAAACAGAACTGGAAGAAATGAAATTGAGATGGACTGATTTGTACTAAAAATAAATTATTAACTGTAATTTATGAAAAGAACAGTTTTTGCCAATTACGAATTCCTGCAAAATAAAAACTTGGTTTTAAACAAAGAGAGACCGAACTGACAAGGAGTGGGATAAAAATGATGGACAATCCAACGGCTAGTTGATGGTTGCAGCATCCTGTGGCAAATCCACGCTTTCAGATTAGAAGAAGCAGTGCAACAGCTTCAGACGTAGGGGCAGCAGTATGTACCCTTCTTCAACTAAAAAACTGCCTCAAATTCATCCTTTACATGAGATTGCTAGTAATTTTTAGTTTTGCCCAAGTTCATGCAGAAGAGAAAGGCCGCAGCCTAACGTGAGTTTTCTTAACTATTTTTAGTTTTTGGTCAAAGTAATATAAACTGTAAGTTTAGTTACATCATCAACAGTTTATATTTATACATATTAATACTACTCAATGCGGACATCTAAAAGTCACAATCTCTTTAACACAAACGACAAAAGCATATTCGAAAGTATTTGTATCCAATTGTTTTATGGAAACTCTACGGTAGAGACAATTAGCATGTGCAGTAGCATGATAACCAAAGAAAAAATGCAAAGCAGTAGAAGTCTAACCAACAATATCAGTGCTTGAAACGCCTTCAGTGCGCTTTATCTGCTTATACCGTCCAGCCTTCTTAGCATGAGCATAAGCATCGGTTCCATCCGGAAGAACGCAAGGATCGTCCCCATGAATAATGAAATCTATCTTGTACTCATCAAAAAGCTTCTTCATGAACTCCTCAGTTATCGCATAGGGAGCTTCAGGAATAACCTCATCCACCCACTTCACCGCATTCACCATCACCAACCTAACACAACAAAAACACACTAAACGCCACATCAAGATTAAAACAAACAAACAACCAAGTTTCAATAAAAAAGCTAAGAATCCGGCTCCTCTAAGGTAGGCAAGATTACCGTGAGTAATATGAGGCATCAATAAGACAATCAACTGTGAATACTTTAACCAAGGTTTTAAAAAAGGGTCCACGAACATTACGCTCAACGTCAAGGGCTTCCGGCAAAGGTCCATCTAGAAGATTACTACACAAATTCAAACAGCAAGAAATTCCACCTCGTTGTAGCTACTTAACACCACGGAGAAGGTGAAAATCCGCGACCACAGTGTAAAACTTTGATTTTAACACATCTATGATTCGTTATACTGATGCCTATGACATAGACCGTTTCATCAACCACTGAGATCACTCATTTTATTACCCTCTAAGGAAAATTGCAGACATTTGAGGAACCGGATCCCAAAAATAAAGAAACAAATAAATGGCATTCAAAACAATGCCAAAATCGCCACCTACAAGATCACCACCCCAAAAGAAACAGTAAATTAAATTACAAAAGGGATCACAAAGATGAAACCTTTCGTGAAGAGGGGTAACGGGAGGACCCTTGTTGGCAATGATCTCGGCGTCACTAACAACTCCAACAATCAATTGGTCACCCAGTGCACGAGCTTGGCGAAGGGCATTGCAGTGGCCATAATGCATCATGTCAAAGCAACCATCCATGTAGACACGAACGGGTTTCTTGTTGCGTCTTCGGCTCTTCCAGAACATTCCAAGCTGGCTAGAGTATGCACCCAACAGTGACACCCCCACGATCACCCCTCCCACCATGCACGTCACCACCCATTTCGTCGCCGTCACCGGCTTCTCCGTCACCGCCTCGTAACTACTCATTTTCCCTCTCTCTCTCTCTCTTTCTCTCTCTCGATGTCGATGTCTGTGTATCACCGCTTCTTCTCCTTCCTCATTCGTAGCACCACACACAAATGGAATGGAAAGGAATGAAAAGCGTAGCGAATTGGAATTGCAAAAGCAAAATATTCGGCCTTGGTACGACAATTCTAATTCTAAGATTCCGTAAAACTACGCCAACTGTCGGGTTTGGATATTTGTTCAAACCGAACCGACAATGTTCGAGACACAGCCCATGGTTTGTCTTTTTTATTTAAAAATTATCAATTTCTGTTGATTTTACTTTCTGCACCTCCACAATTTCTTCTTGCATCAGATTAATTACATATTTTGGAAACTTTTAAAACAATTTTTTTAGAAATTTTTGAAACAATATTTTCAGAATATAGGTTTTAAAACAAAAAAAAAATAGGATTTTAGAACAAAATTTCTCAAATACAAAAAATACATTCCGAAATAAGTTTTCGAAAATGGAATTTACGACAAATATATATTTTTCAAAATAAGTCCTTCCAGCTTAAATATGTTTTCAAATTTCTGCATTTTCTTTTTTCTTTTTCTTTTATTCATTTTTTTTTTCTTTCCTTCTTTATTTGCAATAGCGGTGATGATGAAAATATACAGGAATAAAGGTTAGTTTGGGTAATGGGTAAGATCAAGCGTCTATCCATTACCCTATCCACAATAAGAAAGATATACTTGTTATACGCCGTCTTACTAATTAGATAACCGTTTAAACATATTTATAAATATTTTAAAATTTATAAATATATAAATTAAATTAAATATAAATTAAAACTTAATTTTTAATTAAATTTAATTTAATAAAATATAAGTTAATTTAAATTTTAATTAAATTGAATTTTAATTTTAACTTTTTTATGAATAATAAATATTTAGAAATAAATGTAGTATAATATTTGTAGTAAACTTCTTTTATAAACAAACATTAAAATATCTATTACTTGTAATATTATTTATTATTTGATAATAATAAATACTCGTATTATTTGTCTTGAAGTATAATATTTTTTTTCTTTTTCAAGTGTTGGAATCTTTTTCCTTATTGTAACAGTGCTCTTAACAGTTGTCGGGTGCAGGAAATAATAGTCTTTTTTGTTCGGGGTACCAATATAGGCCCAATTATTGCCCATGGGTTTTTCTGCATTACTCTTAAGGGGGTATTGTTCCTTTACCATCCCAATTGTTTCTGTACCTCCTCATTATTTTCATTAATTTTAAAATATTTTACATTTTTCTGCTACTTTTTTTGATTCCAAAAATATTATACACTTTTTCACTATCTTCAATAATCTTTTTCTTTCTATTTATGTATTAATAGAGTATTTACATTGTTTGGATTTGAACTTGTGATATATTCCCTTAAATAAGTTTGATTTCATCTTATTTCATTGTTTAATTTTTTTTTTCTTCACATTACTTAATAAATGGTAAAATTTTGTTCTAAATTTCTAGAAAAATATTTATATATTTGTGTTTTTTTACATTTAATATGTGTAATTTTTAACATTATATTATGTTTTAACTTACTGACATGTTTGACTCAAATAACTTGAATAAAATATTTAATTTATTAGATAAATAATATAAAAATATTATTAAATACTTAAAATATAAAAGAAAAGTTATTTGTTAAAGATTTGGAATTTGTTTAGTTTTTTCGTCATTATAAAAGTTAGTATATAATAATAATAATAATAATAATATATTATTGTTTACTATTAATATTGTTATGTTTATTATTTTGTATTTGTATCTAACTTTTAAGTCTATAAAATGGTGGTGTAGAAGCATTAATATAGAAGTTTTCTCTGAATTTTATATTTTACAATATATCACAAATTCAAATTTGAGTCATGAATATTCGTTAATGTAGAGAGAAAAAGAGAATGATTGTTAAGAATAATGAAAAGGTGTATGATATTTTTAGAATAAAATAAAACAGTAAATAGATGTAGAATATTTTTGAAATAAAAGAAAAATAATAAAGAGGTAGAAAAGCACCTAGGTGATGGAAGGAGCAACACCGGCTCTTAAGAAGCCTTAACAATTGCACTCCTCTTTTTCAAGCAGGAAAAATTGTTGTATTACATTTCATTTTATAAAATGACGACATAACATTCTATAGATATAAATTAGGGTTTTTTTTTTTACTTTTCCATTTTTTTTATGCTGATTTATACCCTTATTCAGTAATAGAGACTTTGACTCATGAGTGTCTTAAAACTTTTCATTTGTATTTTGAATTATGTAAATAAATGGTCATATGTGTAATAAAAATTATTGATTAAATTTTAAATTTTGAATGTAAAAGTATGTCTTAATTAAAACTTTAATTATTTAAAATAAGTTAACAATTTTCTTTAAGTTGTTCGACAAAGTTTAAATTATTTGGATAAATATATAATATACATATATATGTAACGTTAGGACATCGATGAATGTTTTAATTAACTTAATTATTTTAATATACTTTATAAAAAAACTTAAACCATTTGAATTAAAAAAAAGCAAAGAAAAATAAATATCACTATTTTATTTTATAGTTTCTTTAAGCATACTTTATTCTACAAATTGAGGTAACACAAATAGCAATCAGTAATTTTTAAGAATAAAACAAAAACAATAAAGAAAAGTTTTGTAAGCTAAATCTGGAAAATTCCATCAAGAAAGTTGTACCAATTTAGGAGACAAGAGGCATCTCTATGTGCACCACGTGACCCTTTTAAAGAAATTTCTAAATTCCAAAACCACATATTCTTTCTCTCCTTGTCTCTAAAAGCACTAAATGTGAAAATAGAGTTTTAAAATTAAAAGTGTGATTACAATTTTGATATTTGATTATTTTAATAATAAAATTTAAAACATAAATAGAATTTAGTTACATTATTTTAAAAGCATATCATCTTTTTAATTTCTTTTTAATGGTTTTCTTTTTGGACTTGTTCCATTACGTATCTGTATAATAATATATTAAATATTAGATATATCAAATTCATTTTATTTAATTTAAATTCAAAATTATAAGAAAAGAAGATTTAAAAAAAAATCATTGGAAACAAAAACAGTTCTTAATTTTAATTCTTTGAAACCGAAATGTTGGTTATATCATTAAATCTATTTTAATGTATTTTATGTATTTTGATGTAATATAATTTTAAATTTTAATATAATATAGTATGATAGTTTAATTTTGTCATTGAAATTTGTTTTATATTATTGTATCTCACCTCATCTTAACATTCTCGTTTTGATGGAAGCCTCTTGCAACTCTTTATCCTCTCTCATCTTTTCTCAACTTTTTCAATGGAGGTAACCTCAAACGTATGTGCATGACCTAAAACCTAAAAGGGGAGAGTTTTGCACAATCCATTTAGAAAATAAGGTATTATTTCTTTTCTTTAATGAAATTGTGTTATATTTCCTTTTTCAAAACACAATATTTCTCATTTTTTATTTTTTACTATCATTTACAATGAAAATTTTCTATAAATGTAGTTTCATTTCTCATTTTATTTTACTCTACAAAAATACGTGTTGTTGATAAAATAAAGAGATGTAACGATAGATATTTATTACCATGTGAGATTGTTTGGTGAATATTGTATATTGATATACATTACATGTGGTCAAATATTCAAAGATTAATGTTTCATTTTCTACAAGAGCAATCGATTATGTTTAAAGATGATGACATTGATGTAATTTTCAACAAGAGGTTTGAAGCTAATAAGATTTATTACGAGGCCAAGCATTTAAACTATGTTGGATATCCCACAAAAAAATGTTAGTATGACTAAAAAAGAGAATGCAAATCAAGGAAGCAAGATTCTAGTATTAAAAGATTGGCATATGTTCCTTCCAGGTAAGGTGAATCGTATTATTAGATGATATTGTTAACAAAGTTGTCTTGATCGTCATGAGCATAAAGACGATCAGTGGACAAACTTATCAAACTTTTCAAGATGCATACTATGATTTAGGATCATTAGCATATGAGAAAGAATTCATTGATGTTATAAAGAGGCTATAGTAAAATGGCTTATGGAGAACAACTTAAAAAGATTATCTGTTACTTCGTTGTTGATGAAGTGTTTAAGCTTGATATTGTTTACAATAGTACATGAAAATTGTTGACAAATCGAATTTTATATCAAAATATAAAGGAGTTCAATCTACCATTGATGCGCCTTTTTAAGTAATGTGTCTCACTTTGATTAATTGTATGAAATGTGTTTTATTTTTTTAATGTTTAGTGAGAAAATTTTGTTAAAATCGCTGCAACGGAATTATTAACCTAGAATGACAAATCAAGAGGGGGGTAAATTGGTTATATTACTTTTTTTTGTGCCTTTTGGTATTTTTCTCAAGTTCACTTACTAAGCAGATAATTAAACTGAAATAAATAGAGTAAGGAAGAGAGAAAAGTTGCACAGATGATTTTATCCTGGTTCAGATCACAAAGATCTTACGTCCAGTCGCTTATCTCAAAAACAAGATAAACCTTTTTCACTAAACACAAAACAATTACAATTAATAGTCACGCAGAAAATTAACTTGTAAGAGTTTAGAATATCACCTCTCTTGAAACCACAAGAGATGAACTTACACCTCCTTTGAGTCTTCACAAAGGATGACCACCTCCTTCGAATACTTCACGAAGGATGAGCCTCTTCCAAGCACCTCCTAAGACGCACCAAGGATGAACAAGTTATCCTCTGTCACCGCAATAGCACTTCACAGCTTTGCACACAAGAGTTTCTTTAGCTCAAGCAACAACACACTGTTCTCAATGATTTCAGATGTTTTTAGCACAAGGGAAGAGTTGTATCTGGTAGAAACAGTGAGCCAATTTATAGACTCAAGCCAATGCTCTTCCATTTTTCGAAACTGGTCATTTTAACGCATTTAATCGATTAATATTAGTGTTTCGATTAAAATGAGTACAACGGCTAGTTTTTCAAATCTGAAACCTCTAACAGCTACCTTTAATCGATTATTCTTGATTTTAATCGATTAACTAATCGATTAAAGCCTGAATTAATCGATTATTCCAAAGTCATTTGGGTTTGCAGTGCTAGCCTCGTTGTAATCAATTAAAACTTGGTTTAATCGATTATAACAACTTATATTTGATTCCCAACAGAAAATAATCACATATAAAGTACATGAGTCAAATCCTATTACATATCTACGCAACAACACATCCACTATGATTATTACAAAAGCTTTCAACAATAATAGATCTTCAATTTGTCTTCTTGAATCTTGTATAGTGCAGATTTGTACATCATCAAAACTCCATCTTTAATTTTTTGCTAACAAATTTTGTTATGTAGGTCTTTACATTGGAGAACTACAATTACATAATTTTTACCTTATTAAAGTAGAAGAACTCTTAATTTCGAATGGAAGGTACGTAATTGAAAGATTATAATTGTCTACCAAAACCTGATTTTTCATATTCATTCATATTTCAAAATAGATTTATCATTGATGAATTGAACTATAAGATAAAGAAGAAATGGCTAAATATACATCAATTACCATTATAGTCACTTACTAATGAACAATTACATGTGTATGAAGAAATCATGACTGCATGCTTTTAAATGTTGAATTCTTTTTCTTATGTGGATATGGTGGTACAGGAAAGACATTTTTGTGGAGAATTTTGTTTGTTGCTATTAGATCTAAAGACATGTAACTTCAAGTGAAATTCCTACATTATTCCCAAAAAGGATAGGTAACATCAAACCGAGTACTTAGTCTATGACTAAATACTCAAACATAATATCATATGTGTAAAACCGAACGCTTGGTTTATGACCGAACATTCTTAAAATGAATAATAATAATAATATGAAACTGAATGCTTCAGAAATTTAGTGTCAGTCTAATACCAAACACTTGTATGACTAAACGTACAGTTTATGACCGGACGTTCTTAAATTCAATTACTGGTATAAGACCTAGCACTTTTAATAGACATCATCAATATAAACTGAACGCTCAGTGTATGACTGAACGTTCTAAATAGTTAAATGGGAGACCGAATACTCAGTCTATGACTAAGCATTTCAAGGCCAGACGTTCAGTATAAGACGGACGTTCAGTACAATAAAGACAATTAATATGAAACCGAGTACTCAGTTTATGACCGAGTACTTCTCAGACCGAGCACTCGATTTACGACCGAGTACTTTCAATAAACATTATCAATATAAAACGCCCAATGTGTGAACGAACGTCCAATGTGTGAACGAACGTTACTATAATAAACATAGTTAACATGAGACTAGGTAATCAGTCTATGACCGAATACGTTAAAGCCGAACACTCAGTATAAGACCGAGCGTTCTGTAATAGATAGATCATTATGACTGACTAAGCAAGGCATTTAAGTTTCGATGCAATAGTACAAGACCGATCGTTTTCAGGGAAAACCGAACGGTCCTAATGACCCTTCGATTACAGATTTATATTTTACTAAGTTTTATAACTTTATGACATATTTCATACCAAAATCAATCATGCATTTCTCAACAACAATATCATACATTCAGCAGCATAAACTCACCAAATCATGCATACACAATAATCATAATTAAATTTATAAGCTTCCCTTAGCTTATGATCCAAGCTAAGCTTCTAAGCACTACTTCTATGGTTTCCTTCCAAAATCCAAAGTCGTCCAACAAAGATTCTGATCGGTGCAAATGAAAGCTTTTGTCACCGGGAGTGTTTAATCTGAAAGAAGGTTGATGATCGGAGGGGAGGAAGTGGTCGGAATCTTAGAGAGAATGTGTAAGGTTTTTAGAGAGAAGGAGGAGAAAATGATGGGCTTTCTGGGGTGGAAGATGAAGAGTTTGCATGCAGAAGAAAAATGGCCCCAGCTTCTAAAATCCTTCTTTAAATACTGCCTCCCACAAAACTGAATGGTCCACTTAGCTGTAGCCACATGTCCTCCACTTTCTGAAGCTTGACACTCTCGCTCGGTGCCACATGTTTTCCACTAACTGAGTTCTGGACTCAATGCACTGCCAACTTGGATTCCATTTATTGCAAAAGCCCTCCTTCCCTGCTGCCGCACGGTTCCCAATGGAGGGAATTTAATGAACTGAAAGGCTTGTCTCCCACTTACATGGAGAGACTAGAGGGATGCGACATGTGTACTCCACTAAATTGGGTTATTTAATGGGGTGTGACAATATGTCTCTTGTAACAATTATTTTTATTACTCATTTTTAATTATTTACTATTTTATTTATTTAATAAGGTGTTTATAATCTCATTTATTATATATATATTATTTTCTTTATTTAATTGATTTATTGAAGAGTTGATAATTATAACATCTCATAATTAATGTTATGTGTGTCATTTTGTAATGAAAAAAAATATTATTATTATTTTATTAATTTTAGTGATTGCACTCCTATTTTTACTATTTTTAAACCTCACCCACCAATTTTTTTCACTTCTATCCTTCCTTCTAATGGAACAATTAGCCCAATACGTTTTTTTGGTCTTCATAATTAAGATTTTTAAAAATACTAACTTATATATTTACATACGATAAAAAAAATTAGGAAGTGCACTACAAAAATAGCATGAGGTTTTTGAAAAACCTCTGTTAATCCTCACGGTTTTTGCAAAATCCTTGCTAATACGGTTTTTGCAAAACTCCTGCTAATTCCTACGGTTTTTACAAAATCTCTGTTAATCTTGACAGTTTTTACAAAACCCCCTGCTAATCCCACTGATTTTTGCAAAACCCCTACTAATCTCGACGGTTTTTGTAAAATCCTTACTAATATCGACACAACTTTTTCCAGTGGTTTTTGTAACTCTGGGAATTATATTTTCCGAAGGTTAAAACCCCGTTAACGTTAAAAATAACCCCTACTAAAAATGCATATTTTTATGGTAGTGTTACCTTTTTTTTTTGCAATGTTTTTTAAAAATAATCCCTACTAAAAATCAAAATCAACATTTTTTAAAAGTTGGACTTTATCTCCTACAATTAATATTTACATAATGTCAATTAATATTTACATAATGTCAATTAGACGTGACTATTGATGGAATCAAATCAAAGAAATGATTCAAAATATTTATTTTGGATGAAGACGAAAATATAACAATTACAACTACAAATGTATTTTATAGATAATATTTAGAAATTTATAAAGTAAACCACATCTCACACATTGGATAACGACATATAGAACTTATTATCATATTACTTTCTCAAATTATTAATTTGTTATGGCATAATTCTAAACATAAATATTGATTCCTATAAACAGGTTTGGATTTGTTTATCTAAGATACTCATTATTATCATCTCGATTTGTTTATCTAAGATACTCATTATTGTCATCTAGATTTGTTTATGTAATGTACTGATATTGACTTTGCCATTTCAATTTATATTGTGTTAAAATTGTTAAAATTATTTTAGGATTATTGTTATATACTTACTAGGGATGGTAGGAAAATTCGTACCCGCGAGTAAAATTTGCTATAGGTATTTAGTATCTGCAGGTAAGAGGTACTCGTGGGTAGCGGGTATTTTAATACCCGCTTGTTAACGGGTCGGGTTCGTGTATCACCCTATCCGTATCCGCAGGTACCCGTTACCTGTTTGAGAGATGAAATTACAATTTTATCCTGTTAAGTTTTCTTACTTTCGTATACTCTCTGCCTCTACCGTCAAGTTCTTCAAACCCTAACCTCTGAAATCCTGAATGCTGACCTTTCTCTTCTCTGAAAGCTAAAATCCAAAAACAAAATTAACCCTTTTCTCTTCTCTTCTCTGATTTTGCATTCTTATACATTGTTTCTTTCTCTGTTTTATTCTTATACACCGTGTTTCTTTCTCATTGTTGCTGCTAGTTATCTTGTGCGAAGAGGAACTAGATCTAGCTGAAGTAGCTACGACAACTCTTTATTTGGTGTGGTTGTCGAGACATGGTGAGTATTGGTGCATTGTTTTGTCTATGCATGTTGTGTATGTGGGGTGGGTATGGTTTCAATTGCTTTGTTGATAGAATGGTGTTGCAATTACTTTGGCCTAGTTATCTCTTGCATTTAATCTGAAGCAGTCCACGTGTTTGTGTTATTGACTCAATGAAGAGTATTTTAACAAAAGTTGTTTGAAGCGGTAGGAATATGCTTTCTTCTTCTCTTTCACCAAACCTTGCAGAATGTGGAATTATTATTAAAAGCCTTTGAACTTGAATCATCCAGTACTAACTTATATTTCCTTTGTTTAATCTTTATATGTCGTGATCTAGCTGACTGGTTAGGCATTGAGGAAACTGGACTCTTCAATTTCAAGCCAAGTGTGAGGCTTTGTACCTCTGGAAGTTCATATTCAGGTAAGTGGATTTGGTGTTTCAGATAGATAACAACTTAATTTGTTTGTTTCTTAGTCTATATATTATTATAAATTTCATGTGATTAGTGTGAATGAGAGTAATAAAGGAATGAAAATTTGATATGCATGTCAATGTTTCCATATGCAAAAACTCCACTCATGTTTTCTCCTACTAAGCAAACCCCTACTGTTGCATAAAAGTCAATGTCAAACCTTCCTGTAAAAACATGATCCCTTACTCCAAGAATGCTTGGAGGGCAAAGGCCATGATTCACAAGAAACTCCTAAGAAGATTTCTCATTTTCATTTGTGTGAGGGAGTGAAATAAAGGAAGGGGAGAGTTGAGGGAAATATGTTTGAAAACAGTTTTCTTTTTCTTTAGTGATGGATATGTCAGAGTTACGAAACTAAAAACATGGCGGCATGATTTTCTTCCTTGCAATCAACATGGTGGCTCTTCTTCCCTGCTTCCGAGTTATGTGTGACGCCAAAAATGTTGTCGTTAAACTCGCTAGGTACAGACACAATGTGAATAGTTGCAGTAGTTGCTCTCCAACTCTTTCTCTTCCACTATCCTTATGCACACCTCTGGAAAAAACTCTTTCAGGAGCGCTGCCATCGATGTCACAACACCTGATACAACTCACAAAAACTCTAATATCTTCATCTTTATTCATTGCTTTTATATCTTCTTAACATCTCCAAAGTCAATCAACATCAAAACATTATTTGTGTTGATGTACAACCTCTATTTAAAATGGTTTCTCGAAATACCTTAAAAAAGGATATTATGAAGGATTACATTGCCGAAAAAGAGAAATTGAAATTATTGTTGTCAAGGATTCAAAGTCGAGTTGCAATTACAACTGATATGTGGACTACTAGTAATCAAATTAGAGGCTACATGACTATAACAACTCACTTTATTGATGATTTGTGGAGGCTACAAAGTCGACTTATTAGGAAATAACACTATACTATATTTTAAGTGTACTTTTTACATTAACATTGTTCTTTTTCACTAAATTAGTAAAACATGACTTTCAATTTTAGGTTTAAGTATGTGCCTGCTCCTTATACTAGTCAAGTTCTTGCTGAATTGTTGGTTGAATGTTTAATGGATTGGAATCTAAATAGAAAAGTTTCTACTTTGACATTTGATAATTACACTACAAATGATGTTATGATTGATCACATTTTAGACAAGATTTCACTTAGGCCTCTTATTTTGGGTGGCCAATTGTTTCACATGCGATGTTGTGCACATATATTGAATTTGATTGTGAAGGATGGTTTGTCCATAATTGCTAATGTCATTGAAAAGGTTAGAGAAAGTGCTAATTTTTGGACAGCTACACCTAAAAGAGAAGAGAAATTTATAGAGACATGTGCTCGATTGAATATTCCATTCAGAAGAAAATTAGTTGTTGATTGCAAAACTAGGTGGAATTCTACATTTTTAATGCTTCAAGTAGCCATACAATACAAATATGTATTTGATCGTTTATCACAACGAGAGAGTCAATATAAAGTTTTGCCTAACGCACATGATTGGCAAATGGAAAATGAAATTTTCCAAAAGTTGGAAATATTTTATGATGTGACACTCTTGTTTTCTAGTACCTCTTATCCAACTGCCAACATTTTCTTTCCAAAGGTATGTGAAATTAAGTTGGCTTTGATTTGAATGGCTTAACTCTCCTAATTCTATTATTCACCAAATGACTGCATCTATGGTTTTAAAGTTTAACAAGTATCGGAGTGTGATCAGTGGAGTGATGGCTATAGGTATTGTCTTAGATCCGAGGTACAAAATTGATTTGTTGGATTATTTTTTCCCTCGTATATATGGCAATGAATCTGATTGTGAAATTGAAAAGGTGAAGATTCTTTTTAAGGACTTGGTAAGAGAGTATGAAATGTGCATGAAAGGTAAGAAGTCGATTTCTTAATGTAAAAATCCGAACATAAATGTAGGCCAAATTGTTGGTGGAAGAAAATATGCTTGGAGGAGAGAATTTGCAAAACATCATATTGCAAAGAAAAATGAACCAACAAATTATAATTAGAACTTGATTATTACTTGGAGGAACCGACACTACCGGATTCAGATGAAGGATTTGATATTTTAATTTGGTGGAAGACTAATGGATTAAAATATCCAATCTTACAAATGATTGCAAGAGATTTTCTAGCCATTCTTATCTCAACAGTTGCTTTTGAGTCTTCTTTTAGTACTGGTGGTCGATTTCTTACTCCACATCATAGTAGATTACACCCAGACACTTTAGGGACATTGATGTGTGTTCAAGATTGACTATGGAATGACATACAAGATAATTAAATGAACAATTCAAATTACATATTTATATTCATTCAAATGATTGACTGTGACAAATGAATTTATTTTCTTTTTTCAGGTTTTTCAAAATTGAAAGTGGATAACATAAAACTTAATGCAATTATTATTAATAATGTCACTTTGTCATTGATTGATGACTTTATTTGTATTTATTTGTTTCAGGAATTAAGTGGTCAAAATGAAGATGTAGGAGAACAAACATAAATCTTGAAGTGTTATTTTTAGAACAATTATTTGAATTTAAGTTTTAATTTGTACTAATTTGAATTAATTTGTATTAATTTGAATCAATTTGAATTATTTTTACTATTAATTTGTATTAATTTGAATTTAAGTTTTAACTTTTATTTACTTATCCATTGACTTCTCTTGGATATATTATTTAAATATTATTTGCATTTCTTTTTGCAATTTAATTTGAATTTTTTCATTTAAAAACTTATAAAATAATCTTTATTTAAATATTCGTGGGTTGAAAACGGATATCCAATGCGCGGGTTAAAAAAATTCGTGAGTTTTTTTAAGGCGATAGTGAGGCTGGTAGCGGGTAAAATTTTATCTAGCGGATCGAGTTGCAAGTAAGTACTATCCATGTCCGATGCGACCCGTTATCATCCCTAATACTCACTATCACTGTTTATACTAATTATTAATATTATTATCTCTATCTTAATTATACAAAATCATGTTTCCTTTTTCACGTCATATAAATTTTGACAACCTTTCAAATTTATATAATTTTTTTTCTTTTCTTTATTTAATTTAATGATTTATTAATATAAAATTCACGTTTCAGATTCTTTCTTTATAATTTAAGTTAAAATTTATAATTAAATTCCAATTAAAATTAAAACGTTCAATATCAAGTAACAATAGATTTATAAATTAACTTATTAACAATTTCATATATTTTTATTATCCAATAAAAAATATTAAAAAAATAACTTGAAATAAATTAATTGCAAAATTATTAAAAGAATCCGTGCATTGGACGGTACACGAATTAGCATAGAACACTTGTCCTTTATCGTAGTAATTTATAAACAAAAAGGTTTTTTTTTTGGAAAATGTTTTTTTAATAATTATTGACAATTTTTTTATAATTGTTTATGTGGTAGTTTGTGATTGATCTGTTTTAAATATACGGACCAAATATATAATTTATTATCAAAAAATTGTTAAAAAAAATTATTAACATATCATATTTTTTTTTTAGTAACTTGTTTCAGCACAAGTGCTTTTTTAGTCATGTGTTGTATTTATTTGTGCAAGAGAAAGTTTTCTTTTAATAGTTCCATACATGTTATTCTGTCAATAGTTATTTAAAACCATGAAGATAATTTTTGTATTTATTTCTTTAACTTGTCATAAATCAACTTCCATATTCAAAATTTAAAACAAATGTTGAATAATTTATAAAAAATTGTGATAAAAAATTATAATGGTATAGTATTGAGATTTCTCGTCACACAAATTTTCTAAACTTTCCTATGCTAAAACTATTTGTTTTTAATTTTGGAGTTCTCAAATCACGTTCACTATATTCAAATTACATATATATGGAAATGTATAGTTGGAGTACAAAATTGAGGAAAAATTCATAGAAATTGCATATGAATAAAATAACATTATTATTCTAGGTTTCAAAAAAAAAAAAACCTTCTTAAACATTTTAATTGAACAAAAACCAGTTAAGGTCACCATTTAAAAAGGGTAAACAACTTGTTTAAACTACAAAAACTTACAAACCAACATTTAACTATAAAAAAGGTTTTTTCTTCCGGCACCTCACAATTTCTTTGTGCTCCCTCTCAAATTTTCAAAATGACTATTTTACCTTCCGTAAAACTAACTAATTTTCGAAATATATATATTTTGGAAACTTTCAGAATTTTTGGAACAAGATATTCAGAATGAGATTTCCAAAATAAAAACTCTAAAATAATTTTCAGAACCCATGAAATATATTTCACAATTAGTTTTCTATAATCAAATTATTAAAACAAGCTTTTCGAAACTTATGTAATGCCTTCCAAAATAAATTTACCGTACAACCCCATATGAAATATATTTTGCAAAGAGATTTTTGGATAAACTTGTCTTCCACATTTTTTCTCTTCTTGATCAACATTCTCTCTCTCTCTTGTTATTTTTCTAAAACAACATTAACTATAGAAACAACAAGAGCATCAAGAATGATAATGATAATATAAAAGATGTTTAAGTCTTTTCCTCTTCTCTTATAGTGAGAATGCAAATAATAATTATGGAAGTATAAGAGTAAGTAGTCATAAAAGCAATCTCAAATTACAAACACCATGCAAAAATTGTCTCAACCATAACAAATTATAAAAGGCATATAATCATTATTCTCTTTACCTTAGAGTGTTTCAATCTTAATCTTTACTTGTTCAGCAATAAACGGAACTTGAGAAAATACTTAGATCCTTAAATATAAGGTGAAAATAGCACTTGGTTCATGAGAGAAAATACATATACTTCAAATTTTTTTCCTTAAACACTATTATATAGAAGGAGGGAAAAGTACAAGAACCAAAAGATATTTGGACATGATTAATCAATAGACAATTTTATCTAAAAGCACAATTATTTGTTAGGCAATGTCATTCATGCATCTTCTACTTTCTTATTCCATCTTTTGACAAAGTTGACTTCTAAATTCTTTATATCTTATAAGGACTAAAGTAGATTACACAACAAAAGGTAAAATTACATAAAGTGATAAATTTCCTTTGAATAAAGTGTTAATTACTATAATTAGTTTTTTTTTTTTGGTAATTATTAACACCCATTCCATACATCAAAGAAGGAAACCGTAACATCATATTTAATTAATTTATGAATCAATTATCTAAAGCAGAAAAACTATTAAAAACTTAAACATATGCATATAATTCACTATTACCTAAAAATAACTAACTAAACATATATGCGTGATAAAACCCATGTTAACATCGAATTGAATAATTTATATCTTTAATTGAACAAGTTATAATTTCATCCATTAGTAGCTTTTATATTAATCAATACACGTTAATAAATTTCACAAGTTAAAAACAAACAAAGTAATTAATCTTCATAATTTAAAACACACATAATAAACATATTCATCCATATAATTAACACTGCTATTCATTTAACTACTGAGTTATAAAAAAATTAAGATTAATGAAGCTTTCCATTTTTGTTTCAATATGTGAAAAATAGTGAATATATTTTTATATGATTGAATATATTGACATGTGACATGATGAAGATGGTAGAACACATTGTTTGAACATGGGTTGTGGAGGATATGAAGAAGATGTTATTTTATTATTTGTTTATTTAAAGGAGGAAGAAGAAGAAGAAATGAGATTTGAGGAAGAAGAAGAGAGAGAGAATTATTTGCACTTGATAGGAAAAGGACGAAGGAGTAAGTAGAAAAGTGGAAATGGTGTAAGCTAAGTCCAAAAACATGGTGCAAGCAAGTTAGCTTTAAAAGCAAAGACAAAACATGTATCTCATCAATCTATCTCTCACTTTGTTGTACTACAGCAGCATGCTATTACAACACCCACGCCACCAGGCTCCACCACTTCAACAAGATAACCGGCGAGGACCAAGGAGAAACCACTGTCCCCTTCCTTCTTCAACCCCAACACAACATTTTGCAATTTCAATTTCAACCATTTTATCTCAATCATCTAATCATTTGGACTTTTCTCATTGTCATCATTCAAACCCCTTAAGGCTTCCCAAAGTTACATCATTCAACAAAACTTTTTTTTTTACTGTGTTAAATATGGGCTTCATTGCACTTTCATATTTACCACATCATAACTTTGAATCTTTTACATTAATGGATCAAACATTACTGTATTTAGAAAAAACGACACCGATTGTTTTGGATGATAGGCACCGGTTCCTGAACGGTGCATATTCACGCGAGGTAAAAAGTGATAGACTTTATGCATTGATTTTGAACCAAAGCATAAAGTGACACGATTTTGCCTCGGCTCAAATCATCTGAAGCTCTAACATATGTTTTTTTAAAATATCTTTTTTCGTTGGACTTTATGCCTCAGTTCCTTGGTGAACCGAGATCGTAGCTCTCTTCTACATCGGTCTTTGATACAACTGAAACATATAATGTCGCATTAATTACTAAACTACCACCGCCTTTTCATAGGCAGCAGTTTGGTATGAAACGATGTATATTGTACGAGTTTAAAATCAATTATTCTACTAATAAAATGTCATTTAAGACTATTCATATATGTACAACCCTAATAAAACTTAACTCTAATTTATATAAAAGATTGACTTCACTTGTAACTTAGCATCTTAAAGTAATGCATTTATGAATCTTATTTCTCATAATATATTTAACTTTCTTATTTGTTTTCATTATAAGAATTTTTATAATAATGGACAAAATTAAATTCGTCAGTAAAATCAAATTTACCAATAAATTTTACTTACATATGTTAGAATTTCAATCAGTAATAAAAATATTCGTCAATAACGAATATGTCGGTAACATCCATCAGTAAAATAGAATTTATGTTATCAATAGATATTAACATTGGTAATGTATTCGTTTATAAATTTTATTGGTAAGATTTATCGGTAATTTATAACTTTTATTATCAATTTTTTTTCAATAAATCTATTAGTAAAATAGGTAACAATTTTTTTATTAATTCAAATGAAATTTTTGTATAAAGTAGAGATGAATGACAAAAAAAAAAACATAAAGAGAAATAGAAAAGGCTAAAATAGGTGATGACACAATGATTGTATAAGGACGCGGTAATGATAGAGATCACAACAATGGTAAGATTGAAGTTAGAGAAATTGTAAGAGGAGGAAGGAGAAAATAGAAAAAGAATATGAGGAAAATAAAAAAGAGGAAAAAGAAAAGAAAGAGGAGGGAACAAAAGATAAAGCAAAGGAGATGAAGAAGAAAAAAAGAATACTTAATCACAATAGCAATAGTCAAAATTTGTCCATAACTACCAATAAATATATATCAACAAATTTTTTAACTGTTTACAAACAAATATTTACTAACCCATCTTTTGTTATTAATAATTAGTGACAAATTTTTTGTTGTCAGTGTTATCGATAAACTTTATTTTTTGACAAGGTTTCATTATTGTCCACAAATTTTATTTGTTAATAATTAAAGAATTTATAATAATTACTGAATGTAAAAATTAAACTGATGTTTAAATTTTCAATAATGATAAAAGTATTTTAAATATTGTTGATTGATTGTGGTATTTGAATGTTTTAAATGTGTGTGGGGGACATTAAAGTTGATTTTTTTTTAGTGAGAGATGAAATGAGAAAATCTGAGTGATGAAATGGTTGAAGCATGATCCATCAAAATCAGTGGAAGGACATGTGGGTCTAAATCAAGTTTTGTCTAAGGCCTTCTGAACTCAATCTACTCTCTGAGATCTTCATCAAACTACGTCAACACCAACAGATTTTTTTACGACAAAATTTATGTTTACATTGTTCCATTTATTTATTGGTATATTACTTTTTTTTATAAAATATTATTCATCTTATCGTTTTCATGTTAATGGTTAGATATGATTAGAAAATGAAATGATGTAATAACAAAATTATTAATCATATTCTGTTTCGTATGTACTATGACAGAGATTGAATACTATTATGTTATGTTACAATGAGATTATAATATGTGGTAATAATAATGATATGCTACTTAGTGGAGAGAACAATTATGATAAATGTGAGCTATGTGACAAAAAAAAAAGATAGTAAAAAGTAAGTTAACTTATATTAAAAATGATAGAAAAAGCAACTTAACTTATATTATTATTCTTTTACTCACGCATACTATACTAGCATGAGAATAAAAAATAATTAATAAAATAAAACCATAAGATATTTTCTTAACATTAGTGAAAAGTGTGTCACATATATGTGCATTTGTTAAATAATTATATTATAATATAAGTTATTAATATTTATTTATTGATTAATTTAATGGATAAAATAAATTTTTATTTAATAATAAAGTTAAATATAATTTTATATATATGATAAAAAATAAAAAAAAAACAATTTTATTCAATAAATTCTAAAATAATAATTATTCTTAAAATGACAGTTAATAACGATTATATTATAAAGGATAAAATAAAAATTAATAACAGCTTAAAATACTTATTATATCTCAGACGAGAACTGATCATAGTTATATTTTATTATGTATTAGAAAAATATACAATTTATTTATATTTATTTCTTGTTTTTTAAAAAATAAACTATCGAAATTAATATAGAATTTAAATTATAAATAAATATGTTATCAATTAAATAAGTATTGGAATTTAGTGATAAGACCAAATATTAAAAGAATACACTAATGGTATACATATTAGATATTTTAATTCGTTTCTTGAAAGTCATTTGAAAACATTTCAAAATTGTGAAATTTGGTTTTTTATTTGAAGAATTGAAGATTGAGTAGGGATAAATTGAAAACTAATGTATAAAATTAACAAGAAAATTTTATCATTATAATATTAAAGATTGGGTTAAATATGTTTTTAGTCCATATACTTTGGGACGATTTTGGTTTTAGTCCCTCTTTCAAACTAAACTAAGGTACAATTTAGTCATTCAACTTTAGAAAACTCTGGTTTTAGTTCTTTTTACCAAATTTTTTTAACTTTATTTGCTCTTTCAAGCACATTTCATTATAGTATTTGGATTGTTTACACTGTTTGACACATTTTTGCTTCAATGTTATCTGAGAAACGCATTTGAAACAACAAATAAAGTTAAAAAAATTTGATAAAAATGACTAAAACCAGAGTTTTCTAAAGTTAAAGGACTAAATTGTACCTTAGTTTGAAAGAGAGACTAAAACCAAAATCGCCCCAAAGTATAGGGACTAAAAACATATTTAACCCTTAAAGATTTTAATTATAGTTTTAAAAAATAAAGAAGTGTGTTATAGTATGTACAGATTTGGAGATATAAACTAGCATAGTTAAATATTTTTAATCTTAGTTTGAAAAAAATGCAAAAAGTCCTCCAAAAACTATAATTAATTCTTTAATTTCGTTAAAAAATATTCATAAATTCCTCATCTAAAAAGAGTTGTTGTTCACTTTTCATCTAGTTACGGTATTGTTGCATAGATATAAAACATAAGCCATATCAATAATCTCATTTGTAATTATTGAATACATAGTAAAATAAGGGATGTAGTAGTGAATATTGTACAATATGGTCGTTGGATCAACGGATGAGATCATCAAATAGGGATGATCGGTCCCAATAAGTCGCCATCAGCAACACTACACATTATCCAATCAAAACTAGTATTACTTATTAACCAACCGTGTGGATGATAGACCGGGCGAACGACCTCCAACAGTAAAGATCCTTAAACATAGTTTCTAACCAAGATTACTGATAAGAGTTGCTTAGTAGTAATGGACCATGATTGAATTGTGATTAAAATTTCACTAATCACAAGTCCATCTAGAAACCTATAAATAGAGATCAAAGGTAAGAAAGTAGGTGATTGCATTTATTGCGAATTTTAAATTTTACTGTGATCCTGATCGGATCAATCACTGGCTTGAACATCGAAATGTCTTTGACAAGTACATCCAGACAATTTAGAGCATAGACAAGGAATGATTTTGACTAAAAACATTCAGAAATACCTGAACAAACTTGGAATGAAGTGTAAATGAGTGTTTTGTGGATATTATCGACCTTACACCTGAAACAAACATGTTAGTTATTGAGTTTCTAATATTAAGTGTGCATTATGTTCTTTTAATATTGGTTGGGTGAAAGAAGGGACAACTAGAAGAAAAATTATATTATCGATGGTTAAAGTTTGTTGGTAATATTTAAAATTTGTTAACAAATTAAAATTGTTAACGATCTATTATTATAAAAAAAATTGTCGATAAAATCTTTATTGATAAATTTTATCGAATTTTTTTTTCTGGTAATTACCAACGAAAATCTAGGTAAGCATTGCATTTGGTTCAACTTCTTTCTCCTCCCTTCTTCTTCCTTTTATCTTTCCATTTTTTTTTTCTTCCAATACCTCCTTAGTTTATAATAAATTTAGACTAAGAGTTTTTGCACCTATTCTTTATAATTATTGTCAAGCACAAGAAAAAAGATAAAACCCTTTTTTCATAAAACATTTTCTCTTTTCGTTCTTCAAATTGTTAAAGAAACATGGTGTTATGTGTAGTGTACAAGGTGTGTGCTACTACTTCTTATTCAGGCTGGTGAACAAGGTGTATCTAATAGTATAAGGTGTTGACAAGACTATGCTAGCAAGCATTATGATGAAAGTGACAACATCTTCAAAGCATAAGTGAGGGGTTAAAAATGATGACTTTGCGGTGGTGCTCATGTACGACAAAATCATGGTGTAGGGCGAAGGTACTCGTTGTGCAGTGAGAATGAGGAGGACATGGTGGCACTAAGGTGGCGAGTTAGGCGAAGAAGGATTAGAATGTGGTACAGTTGGAGGAAAAAGATGTGGGATAGATTTTACGGGTTTGGCACTAGTGCAAAAATGTTGTTTAACGTCACATGTTAGACGTCGGTTAAGGGTAAGCACGACGTATATTGATGACCGGTGGCATTTCCGTAAATAAGGTGGCAATATAGGCGTCAATTAGTTGGATCCCCGACGTCTATAGTATTTTAGACGTTGGAGTTTCTAATCTGACGTCTATATTTCTGACAGTTAGGTGAAAAGTCATTTCTTTCAGCCTTATAGACGTCAGTTCGGTGAGGCCCCGACATCTATATGGCGGAAATTAATGCTACTCACCTACCTGTCAGACATATACACGTCGGGCGCCTGCTAACTGACGCCTATATGTCTGCTAGGTAGGTGAATAGTCACTTTTTTCAGCGTTATAGACGTCGGATCCCGCCACATTGACGTCTATATTCAATTCTAGACGTTAGTTGCCTCCGTAACCGATGTCTATAATCTTACCAAGTATGTGAAAAGTCATTTGTTTCCGCCAACGAGACGTCTCATCCCGCCAAGCCGATGTCTATATATAACACAAATATTAATTTTTAAATCGAATAGACGTCGGGTTTGTGTCGAACTGATGTTGAATTTCTTGTTAAATAATCCTTTAAACCAACGGTTGCGAACCAATAGTTTCATCATCTTCGCCTTTTCTCTCCGCTGCACTGCATTTACAGGTAAGTTTGCTCACCTTTTAACCATTTAAAGAAGTTTTTACTCCGATTAAAAAGAAGTTTTTACTCCGATTAAAGTAATATTTGATGTATTATCTCTCATTTGAACCGATTAAAATGAGTTTTCGTTGTGTTTTGGTGCAGTTTTTTTTTGTGTCTTTGTGTAGCGTAGTGCACCTTCTCCCTTTGCTAGTTTCCTCGTAAGGAAAACTTGCATTTTTTGGATTTCTTATGGCATTTCAACCCAAAGACGAACTTGGGTGTTTGCCTATGTCCATTCTGATCGCAAACGAAAAAATACATGTCTCATCATATTCTTTTTCATCGGCGGTCAGAATGGACCTAGGCAACGACCCAGGTTCGTTTTTGGGTTGAAATGCCATAAGAAATCAAAAAGACGTAATTTTTTCTTACGAAGAAACTAGCAAAGGAATGAGGTGTTACTACGCTACCCCAAGACACGACAAAAACTGCACCAAAACACAATGATCAGTTCATAGACGTCAGTTACTCTACTAACCGACGTCTATAGTGCTCATAGACATCGGTTAATGCAATGTTTGGCGACTTTATAGATGTCGAAAGTGTTACGGACCGACGTCTAAGGTCACCTTAAACGTCGGTTAGTGCAATGTCTGATGTCTTTATAGATGTCGGTCTTTGAACTGAACCGACATCTATAGGGACGTTGCACCTACAGAAAACCGACGTCCCATTAACGTCACCCATATAGACGTCGGTTATGGAGGTGACGTTAAAAGCCCAAAATAACTGACGTCTAAAGCCCTTTTTGCACTAGTATGGGTTTTGGAGAAGCCCTTCTCTAAGAAATGAAAGTTATTTATCTTCCAAATCTTAAGCTTGTTTCTAGATAGATTTGAACGAAAAATTTACCATTTTTTTTATCTATAAATTTTAGACAAATAAATTCGTCCGTAATAAACAATTGTAAATTATCGATAAATTTTATCAACAGATTTTATAGTATATAATTATCGATAAATTTTGTCAACAAAAATATCATCAGTAATAAAAATTTGTACTGATGATGGATTTATTGATGAGTTTTATCAACACAAATAAATGTATTGGAAATTAAAATTTTAAATTTTTCAATAAAATTTATTGATAAATTTGAATTACTAAAAAAAATATTTTTGTTAATATTATTGCATCGGTAATTTAAAAATTGTAGTGATCAAACATTAGAATTGATAATACAATATTCCTATATAACTTATGTTTATCCCAATTTCACCCTTAACAAATCAAAAATAATAAAAAAAATGTATGTTTTATATTTTTCACGTAGTAAGACTTAAAAGGTTGGTTTTTTCGTTTGAATAAGTTGTTAGTTTTTCGTTGGAAAGCAATATTTAACATGTATTAGTAACAAGTAAACTGTAGAATAAAAAAATCAACACTATTTTAAATCAAAATTCTTAAAATTAAGTGTTCGTAATTTTTTTTCTATATCACTCAACCTTTTTAGTTTTAGTTTATGATTATTTTTTTAACTTACATTTTACATTTTTAACAAGTTAAAATATTTACTTTTTTACACTAAAAGAAATAAGTATTATAGACAGTTAAGATATGTTGAAAATGTCAAAAATTCGTTGATAATAATTTTTATAAGACAAGTTTTCGATAAGTCAAAACTCGTCAATAATAATACAATTGATAATATTTATTGATGAAGTTTTATATATGTTGATAATTGTTGATGAAAAATATATCAGTAATTATAAAAAAAAATGTTGATTGTTGATAAATAGAGAAAAAATCCGTTAATAATTATCAAAAGAAAATTCATCGGTAAATATTCTGTTTTAGTTCAACTTCTTCCTCATCTCTCCTTCTTCTTTTTTCTGTTTTTCATCTTCTTCAGTGTTCTCCTTCATCCCAAAACCAAAACAAAACACATCTTCATTCCAAAACCAAATGAAAAACCCAAATAACAATTTGGTTTACGATGATGGTTTGTGACATTCGTCCGATCTACGGCGATTTCGCTTCACTCACAATGCTTCACTCACAATTCACATCTTCAAGGTGATGCAATGGAAGTACGATGGAGTCTGATGGTGAACGTTGATGTTGCTCCGACGATGTGCTATAATGTATGAACTAGTGCCATGGTGAAGCTCACACATGCTTTCATGTCTGTTGTAGGTGGTTGTTGTAAATGGTGTTCGCGTCGCCCGCAGAGATATGATTTTGAATGATAGTTATAGCGCATGTGGTGGTTCTCTCATGGTTTCAGATCTGGACTACATCGCCAAGCCCAATTGATTTAGATCCTCGATGGCAGCAAAACAACATGCACATCCATCACCAACCTTCCTTCTTTTTCGTCACTGATGATGCCATAAGACACCGTGCTCACCAACAGAAGCTTTGGTCAAACAAGGACACATGGTGGTTGGCTTTGATGTTGTCAAAGGTTTTGTTGTAGTAGAGAAGACATTTGTGTAAGCAAATCTTTGATTTTCAATTAAATGAAAACAACACACAGGATCTTGAATTTTCATGATACTCACTATTCCCACATACACAGTAAAGGAGAACTAACCTGGATCCATTGTGCGCTTCTTCGTGTCAAAATTCTCTCTTCTCCACTTCTCTTTAATGCTTTCTTGATGATATAGAATTGCCAAGTTTTTTTTCTCTGTCAAAGTTACATTTTCCTTTTTGCCTTTTCTGAGAACGTTACGTTCTCTCTTTTCTTTCAAAAACTTAACTCCTTGTCAACAGTAGTCAAACTTTTCTTCTTTTATGATATTTTAATTAACTTTAATAAAATACCAAAATGCCCTTTGAAGTGAGAAAAGAGGGATTAATTTTAATAACTCTAAAATAATCCCAATAACTTTAATACCTTATATTCTGATAATCATCACATTAGAATCTTTACATCAAAGTTATAATTTACATTACATGAACCAATGTTAATTATTAATATAATTTAACATTCTCCCACTTGGTTCATGTGATGACTTGAAGATCTAAAAAATAAACTTTAAGTGTGCACCATTCATTAGAATTATCAAGTCATCATCCTTATATGAATTGAAATGATCGGATCATGGCGGGCAAAAGTCATGATCGACAAGATTCCTTCCATGTATCACATAATCAAAACAACTCAACATAACTTTAATCAATCTTATAACTTTCATATCTCTAAAAGAGATCTATCATGTCACCACAATCAATAATACATGTATATAACTTAAAGTGGATAACAATAGAATAAAGAGAAACATAACTTTAATTGAATTCACAAGTGTCATGACAATACAAGCATATAACTATACATATCCATACAGATAGATAACATCATCATGTTAACATTGACTTATCCATAATGCCCATACTTTCAACATGGCCAATAAAAGTTTTGGGCGATAGTCCTTTAGTTAACGGATCTGCTATCATCAAATTCGTACCAATATGCTCAATCAATACTCTATGTTTCTGCACTTCTTCTTTGACCGACAAGTACTTTAAATCCATGTGTTTAGCACCCTTTGAGTACTTGTCATTATTAGAGAAGAAGACGACTGCGGAATTATCACAATAAATCCTTATCGGCCTAGCTATACTGTCAATAATGCCAAGCCTCGATACAAAGTTCCGCAACCACAAAGCATGAACCGTGGCCTCAAAGCATGCCACGAATTCAGCCTCCATGGTGGAAGTAGCAATGACTGATTGTTTTGCATTTTTCCAAGAAATTGCTCCTCTAGCCAAAAGATGGACATACCTAAATGTGGATTTTCTTGAATCCACACATCCAGCATAGTCTGAATCCGAGTAGCCAATCACTTCAAGATTATATGACTTTTTATAAGTGAGCATGTATTCTTTGGTACCTTGTAAGTACCTAAGAACTTTCTTTGCAGCTTCCCAGTGATCCATTCCGGGATTACTTTGATATTGGCCTAACATTCCAACAGCAAAACTGATATCTGGCCGAGTACAGGTTTGAGCATACATCAAACTCCCAACCACTGACGCATAAGGAATAAACTCCATGGCCTTTCGTTCCAAATCATTCTTGGGACATTGCATTTGACTAAACTTGTCCCCTTTTTGAATTGGAACCATTCCAGGAGAACATTTTTCCATTCTGAATCTCTCTAACACGTTGTTAATATAGCCTTTTTGAGACAAATTTAACAATCCTTGTGATCTATCATGAAATATTTCTATTCCTATCACATAAGATGCCTCCTTCATATATTTCATTTCAAAGTTGTCAGAGAGAAACTTCTTTACATCATGTAACATACCAATATCATTAACAGCAAGAAGAATATCATCAACATATAGGACTAAAATAACAAACTTACTCCCACTGACCTTTATGTATATACACCGATCAACAGCGTTCTCTACAAAACCATACAAAGTTATGGTATCATTAAATTTTAGATACCATTGTCGGGAAGCTTGTTTTAGTCCATATATTGATTTCTTTAATTTACACACCAGATTTTCTTTTCCTGTTATGGTGAAACCTTCTGGTTGGTCCATATAAACTTCTTCTTCTAAGTCAGCATTCAGAAAAGTGGTCTATACATCCATTTGGTGAAGCTCTAAATCATAATGAGCCACCAAAGCCAAAACAATTCTCAAAGAGTCCTTTTTAGAAACAGGAGAGAAGGTCTCTTTGTAGTCAATGCCATCTTTTTGAGTGAAACCTTTGGCGACTAATCTAGCTTTATACCTTTCAATATTGCCTTTTGAGTCATGTTTAGTCTTAAAGACCCATTTACAACCGACTCTTTTTGAACCTTTAGGCAATTCAACTAGATCCCATACTTTATTGTCGTCCATTGATTTCAATTCTTCTTTCATAGCATTCAACAAATTCTCTGAATTGTTACTTTCCATGGCTTGTCTGAAAGAGACTGGATCCTCATCAATGCTTAAGTCACATTCATGTTCAATAGAGTAAACCACGTAATCATTCGAAATAACAGGTCTTTTCTGCCTTACAGACCTTTTTAATGCTGCTTCTTGTGGTTCCTCTATCAATTGCTCATTTATGAGTTGCTCATTTGTGACTTGCTCATTGTCAACTGACTGAACATTTATATGTTCATTTTGTGGGATTGGAACATTAACTTATTGTCTCTGCTTGTTGTGTGACTGTGATACAACAAGAGGGATAACAACTTCAGAAGAGACATTAGAAGTTGAAACACTATCAGTATGCTCTTGAATGTCCACTATTCGTGATTCCTCACTCCCACTAAATTGACCAATTTCAATGAACCGAGGATTTCCAGACTCAACTATTCTTGTACTATGGTTAGGGCAATAAAATCTATATCCCTTTGACTTTTCAGGATAACCGATGAAGTAACCACTAATGGTTCTTGCATCAAGTTTCTTTTCATGTGGATTATATAACCTTACTTCTGCTGGACATCCCCAAACATGAAGATGCCTTAAAGTGGGTTTCCTTTCGGTCCATAGTTCATAAGGAGTTTTAGAAACTGCTTTGCTAGGAACCCTGTTAACCAGATATACAACAGTCTTTAATGAATACATCCACAAAGATAAATGGATATTACTATGACTTAACATACTCCTAACCATATCCATAAGAGTACGATTCCGCCTTTCTGTTACACCATTTTGTTGTGGTGTACCGAACATTGTATACTGTGCACAAATACCCCGACTTTCAAGATACTTTGCAAATGGACCTGGACATTGTCCACTCTCATCAGTTTTACCATAATATTCACCACCTTTATCAGATCTCACCACTTTTACTTTTCTATCTAATTGTCTTTCCACCTCTTTTATGAACACCTCAAGGGCATTCACTAATTGATATTTTTCATTCAATAGATATATATATAACAATAACGTGAGAAATCATCAATAAAGGAGATAAAATATTTTTCACCACTCCAAGATTTAATGTCAAAAGTACCACAAATATCAGTGTTTATTAACTCAAGAAGTTGACTGCTTCTTGTGGCGGGATATTTTGATATGTGTTTTGTTTGTTTACCCTTAATATAATCAATACATACATCCTAGTCATCAAAATCCAATTGAGGTAAAATTTCATTTTTCACTAACCTCAACAACCTTTCTTTGGATATGTGACCCAATCTTTTATGCCATAAGAAAGCAGAACATTCCTTTCCTGCACTAGAATTTCTATCAACAACATGTTCAACATTAAACAGGGATTCAGAAAAATTAACATCAAGATTTAGACGGTATAAACCATCCAATAATGTACTAGAACCATAATAGTACGAAAGTTTATACAAATGAAAAATACTATTTTCAATCCTAAAGTTAAAACCTAAACAATCCAACTTTGCAACAGAAATCAAATTCCTAGCACAACCAGGAACATAGATACACTTTCCAAGATTCAGACAATAATCAGTGTCTAGAATCAATCTGTAAGTCCCAATTTCCTTCTATTCGTGCCTTCATTTTGTTCCCCATATATAAATACTTTTCAGTTCCTTTTATGGGTTGGATTGAAAGGAATTCCTGCATAATATTAGAAACATGAGTGGTAGCTCCAGAATCCAACCACCAAGTATTATTAGGTACTTCAATAATATTTGCTTCAAAACTTACAGAAACATAAAAAGTACCTTTCCTTTCGAACCAAGATTTTCTTTTCGGACAATCTTTCTTGAAGTGACCTACTTTCTTGTAAAAGAAACATTTCTAGTCCTTCTGGATATTGCCCTTATTCACTTTCATTGGGGCTTTGTCCTTCTTGTTCTTCTTTCCTGGTTTGGCTTTACTGAAGCTAGGACCTTCATGAGTTGTAAG
Source organism: Vigna mungo (assembly GCA_036885675.1). Lineage (NCBI taxonomy): Eukaryota > Viridiplantae > Streptophyta > Magnoliopsida > Fabales > Fabaceae > Vigna > Vigna mungo. The sequence goes on from CP144695.1 coordinate 3,159,856, forward strand.
ATGGATAGAATGATCTCTCATTTTCTTTAATCTCCCTTCCTCTTGTACCAACCTGGCTCTGATACCACTTGTAAGCAAATCTTTGATTTTCAATTAAATGAAAACAACACACAGGATCTTGAATTTTCATGATACTCACTATTCCCACATACACAGTAAAGGAGAACTAACCTGGATCCATTGTACGCTTCTTCGTGTCAAAATTCTCTCTTCTCCACTTCTCTTTAATGTTTTCTTAATGATATAGAATTGCCAAGTTTTTTTTCTCTATCAAAGTTACAGTTTCCTTTTTGCCTTTTCTGAGAACGTTACGTTTTCTCTTTTCTTTCAGAAATTTAACTCCTTGTCAACAGTAGTCAAACTTTTCTTCTTTTGTGATATTTTAATTAACTTTAATAAAATACCAAAATGCCCTTTTGAAGTGAGAAAAGAGGGATTAATTTTAATAACTCTAAAATAATCTCAATAACTTTAATACCTTATATTCTAATAATCATCACATTAGAATCTTTACATCAAAGTTATACTTTTCATTACATGAACTAATGTTAATTATTAATATAATTTAACAATTTGTTGTTGGTTGGTGTTGAAAAAGATGAAAATAAGCATTGGTGTGGGCTACGGTCATACACCTTCATTATTTGACCAACAAATTTGTCGTTCTTTTTGTTGACAAATTTATCGATGAAAAAAATCTATTAATAAATGAAATATGAATTACTAATAAATTCATTAAAGAATTTTTCACCAACTAATTTGTCGACGAATTTTTGTATCGATAAATAAAATATAAATTATCAATGAATTTATGAATAAATTTTATCATTAATATGTAAAATATATATTAAGACAAAAAAATTCATCGATAATAGATTTACCGATAAAATCTATCAATAATTAAAATTTCAAAATTCATGAATGAAATATGTTGATAATTCAAATTTATGGACAAATTAATTTTCATCAATAAAATTCTATTAGTAAAATTTTATCGATAAATTTATGAAATTTTGTACTATTGATAAAGTTATAATTTATTATAATACAAGACTTATATTATCCTTATAAAGATCATAAATAAATTCATTCTCAAGTGTATTATTTAAATCTATCTCAAATTAATAGAGAGTATTTGTATTCATGGAGTAAAGTCTGAGTAATATTTTTTCTAAAAGTTTTATTTTTATATAAATTTATTTAATTAATATCTAAAATAATAAATAAACAAATATAAGTACAAATATCCATACATATATTAAAATACAATCATCTCGAATTATTATCATCTCTACTACTAATTTGTTAAAATATATAATATATTAAAGAAATCTAAGTTGAAATCTATTTTATAGCCGTAAGTTTTCTTTTTCTTTTTTTCATATTATTTACTTAGTTATATTAGTAGGAACCTATGTTTCAAATCTCTTCAATTTAATTAGAGTTATAGGTTAGTCTAGAATATAACAAATTTAAATATTATATTCAAATATTAAATTCATTTGTTTTAAAGTTATTAATTTTTGCATGTTAATTTATGATCTTGATATACGATTATTTGTTTTGTCATGTTTAATGTAACAAACAATTCAATTCATGGACATGTGACTATTATGTCATGTATTGGATAAAAACCATCATTCTAGTAGGAATTAGATAATATTGGATTTAGGTAATAATATATATCTTTCATATATTAAAAATCACATCAAATTTTAAACATTAGTATCCATACATAATAAAGTTAGATTGTTTTTCTAATGGTTTAAGAATTCATCACCTATAACGGACGACATAATAAAGAAGATAAGATATGAGTGTACAACATATCTATTGGAATGATGGAGTTAGGACCCATAATAATATTATTATTTTTCTTGAAAATTGTCTGGGACAAGATTTTGATTATGAAATTTAGTTTTGTTTTAATAGTTTTAGTTTTGATGGTTTTAGTTAGAGTTTTCAAAATGGGTCACAACCCACGGGTCAACCCGGCCCACCACAGGTTTGAGCCGGGTTGTGTTTGAAAAAATTGTATTTTTTTATTCGGGTCAGATTTCAACCCGACTCATTTAAAACCGACTCATGCAAGTTAGACCCGTGGCGGGCTAGGTTGGCCCACCAACCCACCTACCTAATTTTATTTTATTAAAATTTAATTTTAATTTTATAAAAAAAATATTTATTACTTTTTTTGCTTGAAATAATTATTTAAGTTTTCTATTTTCAAAATTAATTAACACCCATGTTGGGAGTGAAATTTGTTTAGATTTAAATTATAGAAAGTTTATAATTTTTTTATTTAAAAAAATTGTATTTAAGTGAGCCAATGAGTCAACCAGTTTACCCACCAACTCGTGGTGGGTCGGATCGGATTCGAATTTTTCCAACTCGTTAATAAATGAGTCGGGTTGGGTTGACTCACTAATGACCAACCCATGGTGGGCCGGGTCGGGTTATTCGTTTTGACAGTTTTAGATTTAGTGTTAGTAGTTAAATTTTCTGTTAATAGCTTTAGTTTTGATATATAATTTTTGTTGAGAATTTTATGAGTTGTAGTAAAATATTTTCTTTTTTTCAGATTTGATATATTGTAAGTATAATAAAAAATAAAAAACAACATTTGACATTTGTTAATAACAAACATCAAATGTTGCCTTTTTATAGTTAGAAATGACACTAATTATATGCTTATTTGTTTGTGATACCGGTCGTTAAGGAACTTCAGACTCTCATATAACCAACATTCTTGGATTTCTATTTTTAACTTTAATGTCAATATGATGTCTCCAAGAATTTCCTCTTACGTTTCACCTCTTTTTCATCTCAAATTTAAACCAAAATGAATCTTTTTAACAATTCAAGATACACAACATTTTTTTCAATAATAAGATATTGTCAACTAAATGTTTTTTATCTTCCTTAAATTCAACATTCAAATCATAACTAAAATAATGGCAATATTAGAATGAATAAAAGAATTTAATCAATTAAATATTTATAATAAATTATTACAATCAGTGTAACATTAAAAGATAATTTCCACCGAAATATTTTTTGAACAAAAGGTAATGTGACATGTGAACCATTTTCACTTGAACAAAATCTTTGAAATCAGATTCTGTATGATGTATGTACGATTGGTATTTGGATTATGCGATATTACCATACGTACAAGGTTGTATATACTTATTTCTTCAATATTTGTGGTGACCCACTTTTAAGTAAGATATCGTGCACCAACGTATTTATAAATGGAACTGAAATTATAAATAAATCGTTACTTTATCCGACAGGGTAATCACAAGGGACGGATTTGTCAATTTTATTGAGAAACAGTCACGTAATTTTAATTAATTTTTATATGATAAATAATTAATTTTAAATTAACTATATGTAAAAAAAAATACTTAAAAACAGAATAAAATTAACTCAAGTTATATAATTTTTTTTTTGGGAAAAATCATTCAATTCGTTTCGTGTATATCTGCTTAAATAAACACATCTCATCTCCAAGTCTATCATCACTTTTCTTCTTCATCAGTATAATTATGTCATGCAAATACAATCTAAATGTGTAATGGTAATGATAAAATCATAATTTATATATATTTTTTATTAATTTGTTAAGACGTTTTATAAAAAGAGAAAGTTGTGATGAAGTTATTGTCTTAGACTTAATAAAAAAACAATTATGTTGATCATAGAGACAAAAATGATATTTCAATTATAATTCCTCATTTTTTAAGGGGGTTTAAAATCTTTATCTTTTAAATATTTGTTTTATATTTTTTTATATGTATAATAGTAGTTTAAGAGTTAAGGTTAATACCATTTAAATATATCTTTAATGATTTAATTTAGTTTTTAAAAATAAAGTTGTGTTTACTGTCTATAAAGCACATCTAAAAAATAAGTTTATATTAATTAAAATATTTTGGTTGGTTTTGTTTGAGACAGTAAATTAATGAAATTGTGTACTATATAAGAGTGTTGTCATTTATTGAATGGTGACCTTCTTTTTTCGTATATTTTAGATAAGATTTTTTTTTAATAACTATCCAAAATCCATTTAATAACTAAATTGGGTATAAATTTCACCTATAAATTAATTTTCCGAATTTGTTAACCTGAATATACACAAATTGTTCAAAACTTATTTCCTATGTAAATATCTCACGTTTTAAAATCTCACATCGTCTAAAAAATAATAATCACGTTGGTGAAACTTCATTTTACAAAATTAATTTTATAAAATTAAATTAAGTTAAATTTTTTACAAAAGGCTATTAAATATAGAGATACATGTGATAACTTTTGAAATAAATACTATGTTGACATCTTTAGGCAAATAAATAAATTATATGGCTTTTTCAGACGAGGAGGCCTCGTATACAGTTTCTACATTAAATAAATTTATATTACAACTTTTTTAAAGCATAAAATTTTAATTGGACCAAGCTTTTCAAAATATATGTAATCTTTAAAAAAATATACAATTTTTTGAAAATTGTAATTTGTAACAATTAAGAAATGCATGGGTATTAGCAGTAGGGCACAGAACACGAGAATTGGAAGAAATAAAAAAATAAATCATTGAGGAAAAAAAGTACAACTAATATAATATAATAAAATTATACTATTGAACTAAAAAGACATTTACCTTTTTTATTTTTTATGTAATGCAAAGACGTTTACCTTTTGGGTTCACAAAAAATAGTTTACTGTTGGCTCGAGAGAATCTAAATAAGGACAAAAATTAAATTTTAAAATTTTGTTTTTTCTTCTGAAAGACGTGTGCCTTTTCTCCTTCATTTTAATTTTACAATTTCCTTTAAAAAAAAATACCAAATTTTGAAAACCTTTCATTTTATATTTTGTTTTGTATTTTTATAATGAAATAGGCAAACGAATTCACTTTTAGTAAAAGTTTTTCTTAATCACGTTTCCAATAATTGATTTAGAAAATTAAGATCCAAATATTCCCATCTTTTTGTTAAATTCCAGACATTATTATAAATTATTAAAGTAATAATTTAATATCGATTGAAAAATAAATATGATGTTCCAAAGTTCCATTGGTGTGAATGTAAGTACAACTTGATCGTTCTATAAGAAAAGGAAAGATGCTCGTAAAGCTATACTTCAATATATTATTGTTCTTGGAATTCCAAACCCTTTTCTATCTCTGTCTCATATGGCTGGATAGACATCAAAAAGTATACCTAAACATTAAAATTAATTTCATATCACTTCTTCGATTTAGATCATGTTTCAGAATATTTTTTTTTTAACATATTTGTAAAAATTAAAATTAGTTTTTTTCTTTTAAAATTAAAATCAATTTAATCTTTCAATTTTAGAATAGCGTGTTTTTAATTAAATTTTGTTAATCTTATTTCAATTCATATTAGAATAAAAATATATAAAAGTATAAATAATTCAAATATTATTATAAAAAAAACATTAAATAAATAAAATAAAATATAATTAAAATAATTAAATGTACACATTTCTATAAATGAAAGACTAAATTAAGACAAATTCTTAAAAGAAGAACAATCCTAATTTTTATTGAAAATTAATGAATAAAAAATATATTTAACCTGTCTGTAAATTTATCAAGTTTGTTAGAAACAAAAACCAAGATTATTCTATAAACAAATGAATATTACTTTTAAATTAACTCGTCAACTTTAGTGGGCATGTGAAGAATACTAAATTTAATTTCTTTAGACAAGGTTTGGTTGATGTTGGAATCTTACAAATACAAATGAATCTTTTACTAAAAATATAAACTAAATTTTTGGTAAAGATTAATTATCTATAATTAGTTAATATATTATGTATAATGTTTGGAAGAATTGTTGAAAGACTTTACTTATATATAAAGTAATGTGAAGATTGTACGTTGTTATGATATAAAATGTATATATTATTAGGATATAGGTTTTCCAAAGGAAGCATTGATTGCATATTTCCTAATAGGGTTTAGTGATAGTTTAATGTGTTTTTGTTGGAGTTTAAGATGAAAGGGAAAGAAAGGGAAAGGTGGAGAGTTAAATATTAGATAGAGCACAAAGATCTTTGATTTGATAGTGCCAAATACATTCTATTCTTACTACCAAACATTCTTTATATTTTACAAACTAAACTTTTCAGTTCTTCTTTCTTTCTTTAGTATAGGAATCACGTTTCCTAAAAGCACTTCTAACTAATGCCAATGCTTAATGTTCTTTATGTTTTCATATTTTCCAATTAGCTTAATGGTTACTAAACTTCATAAAATAACTCAATTTTTAAGTGCATGTCACATCATTAAAAGAAAAAGTCCTCTTAAGTAATATTTGAATTTAATTTAATTTTATAAAATAAAATTTGTATTCGTTTATGTGATGTGTAAACATGTGAATAATTTAATAATTACTCGATAAATATAACATGATAGACCAAACTAAAATTAAATATTTAATTGATGTAATTCTTTATAAATCTTATACTTAATTCATTCTTATAAAATTAATTAATTATAAAATAAAATTTGTTTTTATTTAGATATTATAAATTTATTTTATTTTTAATTGATATAAATATGAAAGATTTTCTTATATATGGAATACGACTCTGGTTTCTTTCTATATAAAATTTTAAAGTTTTTACAAAAACTTGATAATGGTTTGTAAATTATTTCAAAGTGTTGACAGGAAAAATCCAAGTTTTGGTGAGGAATGAGAAAACCTAAATTCCAACATTCTAACACTATTACGACAAAAAAAAGACAAAGATGACATCAAATGAAGAATTAAAAATTACAAGGTTAAATCGAAACCTGCATTTGGAAGACTAAGTCATTATTTTCACTTGCCCTTCAGAATTCGTTATATAACCGATTGAAAGTGAAATAAAATAATTATAGATTATTAGGTTATTGTAGTTTGAGCTTAAAATGTCAAAAAATGGACGAGTTATTTTTTAATAACTATTATTACAGTTATAATGTCAGACTTACCACTCAATTCTTACTAATATATTTATTTGTGTTGGAATATATTGAAAATGAAGTAAAGAGGACGAAAGAAAGAAAAAAATAATAATTAAAGTTACCCAGAGAAATGATTGAAATCTTTATAAAAAATATGCAAAAGAGATTTAATAGAAATTATAAGTTAATCCATAAAAAAAAAACTAAAACACCATCTTTTATATAAGATCTAAACATTCGGATAATAAACTTATATATTTTTTATGTATTTATATATTTTGTTTTTCTTATCTACTTGTATTTAATATTACGAGACCCCATTAACACATGGGTGATAAGAAATATTATATCCCGAAATATTTTTTTGGAATATTATTAAATCTTTTATATATATATATATATATATATATATATATATATATATATATATATATATTTTTAACTATTTCTACTTCTTCTCACACAATACAAATACTAGATCTAAAAATTACTTCTATAGGATATTGTATTAAATATTTAGGTAGATAGTGATTTTTAAATTTTTTTTTTCTTTAATAAAAAAATAAAATGTAATTTTCATTTTCAACAAATTTTGTTTTACTTACGGTTTTCCAAAAATCAATTTTGAACTTAAAAAAATCACTATGGATATAAATATCTGACATTTAGGGTACGTGTGGCATTTGAATGAAAAATTGACCAATAATGGCATTTGTTCAGTGTAATTTTGAAAATTTGTTTGGGTTCTTCAATTTAGCTTTTGTGATGGAAACAAAGGAGAGAAAAATTGAAAAAGTTAGAGGAAGAAGTGGCGCTATTCTGAGGATCCTTTTAGGTCATTGATTTAGGTGCCAGCTTTTGAGTAATGTGTCCGTTGCAGTGGTTGGTTTGACAAAGTTGTTAATGGCAGAAAAAAAATAAAGGAAAATCTGAATTTAAAAAACTGAATTTTGGGATGAAGTCAAGAGGAAAAAGCTGATTAGTGATGCCGCAGTTGAAAGCAAAATGTCAAACGCTACGATTCAGATTTTTGGGAACTGAGGTTTGACAGCTCTTTCTCTGCTCCTCGTTCTTAGCGACTCTATCTATATCCCTTTTTTTAATCCCTAACACCTTCAATCATTCATCTTCCACTTTACCCAATTACATTTTACGATTCAAGTTTTAATCTTCAACAACATTGCTTCAAAAGGGTACTTTTAAATTCTGCAAAATCGTGTATTTATTTAAAGTAAAGTTGGTTCTTTTATAATGAAATTATAGATAGCATAAGGGTAAAAGTTCCGAAAATGGTTGGTTTATTTATGCAGGTGGACGTTGTAAATGTAACAAGTTAACTGGGTTGGGTTGGGAAGAAGACGACGAAAACTCAGTTAAAAATATCTTGTTCTGTCCTGAACTTGCTTTAATTTCCATCACAAAACCAGAACAGTTGACACAGCTCAGAGCAAGCAATGACACTACTACCTACCACGCTTCCTTCTTCTTTTCTTCTTTCTTTCTTGTTTCTTTGTTTCTTCTTTCTTTCTCTAGCTACCTATTGTTTAACATATCATATGCTATCCTATGCTATGTCTGAGACACGTTCACGTTAATCTCAAACAAATCTAACATATGCTTAGATACATATAAATAAAATCAAAGCACACAAAGACGAAGCACTAACCGCCGTGGCTAGTGTTATCCCTCCCAAACCATCCAAAAGCCAAAAGGCATAGAGAATCGTGTTGGAGAGAGGTGGAAAAATGGGAATCCTATACCCACTGTCCAAATCTTCACAACGTTATCTCCTTGTAGCTTTGGCCATGCCTCTTACAAATGGGAATTATTTGACTGGCAAAAGAAGCAAACACACACGTACACACTCCACAACAACCTCAGTTTTTTCCCACTTCTCCTCCTTTCTTCTCTTTCCATGATCTGAACAACAACACTCCTATCCTATCATCGCTTTTTTTCCTTCTATATCTCACTTTCTACATCCCCTTAATGGCTGCTGCTTGTGCTTTGTTCACTGCTGGCACTAACATTACCGAAGATGGAAATGTTAACAACGCAACTTCAAGTGCTGCTAGTCCTCTCACAAGTGCTTCTAACTCCAGCAACATGAGCAACGACGACCAACACACCCTACATGGCATCATGCCACACCCTCATTCTGAGAGGAAAATGCTCAGGAAAAGAATGGCTTCTGAGATGGACCATGTTAACGTTCATCTCACCCCACCACACAACTCTTCTTCCACCACTGATTATCCTAGGTTTCCTCGTCGAAGCTCCACCAACGTCAACATGTCATCCTTAGAAAAAGGGTCCACCACCACACCTACGTTAGCCGCAGGTACTTGTAGTAATAATGGCAATAATAATAATACTAGTAATAACTATCATTTTAATAATAGCAACCATAATAGTAGAAGTGGTAGTAGTATTTCGTCAAGAGATAACGTTGGCATTCCAAATTACCCCACTGTGACCGTCACAACCAACTACTCCACTATGTTGCTACCTTCTTCCACCACCATCAATTCCTCTGCTGTTGCTCCAAACTACACTGCTCACCAACACCATCATTTCCAAGGACTTGTTGAAAGTCAAAGCCAGGACCTGCAGAACCCCGTGCCAGCAGTGTGTGGATTCTCGGGATTACCACTTTTTCCATCTCAAAGCCAAAGGAACCGAGACAACAACAACATCAACAACACCGCCACCGCCACCAACCTAAGAAGCGGTGGTGGAAATATTGTCGACGTGGTTGCTTCTTCTTCTTCTTCTCCTTCCATGGACGACACTTCAGCCGCCACAAGTGGTTGGATCGATGGTATATTGAAGGATCTCATTCACAGTTCAAACAGTGTTTCGATTCCCCAACTAATCAGCAACGTGAGGGAGATTATATACCCTTGCAACCCCAACCTTGCAACGATTCTTGAATACAGGTTGCGTCTTCTCACTGAGTCCGCCCTACAAAACAAAAGAGGCACAGAAGGGGTGCCTCTTCCACCTTCTGTGTCCTCAGTGAAGCTCGTGAATAATCGTGTGGATGGCATTGTTCCTAATCTGCACTTCACAGATGCATCAGGTGGTCCTGTGGTTGTGAATCAGCACATGTTGTCCAATTGGGGTGTACCTCCAATCACTCACCACCACGATAACAACGCAAACAACAACACCAACACCAACAATAACCCTTCAGTTTCTTTGGTTACTTTGCCTTCACCGCCACCACCACCCCATTATTCACCGCCACAAGAGAAGCAGCCTCACCCTCAAGAGGAAGATCTAGCAGCAACCAGCAGTGCTGAGGTGGCACTCACACGAAAGAAGAAAGAAGAGTTGCGGGAACAGAAGAAGAAAGACGAGGAGGGTCTGCATCTCCTCACTTTGCTGCTGCAGTGTGCAGAAGCTGTTTCAGCTGAGAATCTAGAAGACGCCAACAAGATGTTGCTGGAGATTTCCCAATTGTCAACACCGTTTGGCACATCAGCACAGCGAGTGGCCGCTTATTTCTCGGAAGCCATATCAGCAAGGTTGGTGAGTTCATGTTTGGGGATATATGCCACTTTGCCACACACCCATCAAAGCCACAAGGTGGCGTCGGCTTTCCAAGTGTTCAACGGTATCAGTCCTTTCGTGAAGTTCTCGCATTTCACAGCAAACCAAGCTATCCAAGAAGCTTTTGAAAGGGAAGAGAGGGTGCACATCATAGATCTAGATATAATGCAAGGGTTGCAGTGGCCTGGTTTGTTCTACATTCTAGCTTCAAGACCCGGTGGAGCCCCTTATGTGAGGCTCACGGGGCTTGGTACTTCCATGGAAGCACTTGAAGCCACGGGTAAACGTTTGTCCGATTTTGCAAACAAACTTGGTCTTCCCTTTGAGTTCTTCCCGGTGGCTGAGAAAGTCGGGAACCTTGACCCTGAGAGGCTCAACGTTAGCAAAACCGAAGCTGTTGCAGTTCACTGGTTGCAACATTCCCTCTATGATGTCACCGGCTCAGACACCAACACCTTGTGGCTCTTGCAGAGGTGGGTGAAGGGTATTACTCCATTCATTCATTCAATGCATTGCATGGGTTTATGTTACTTCTTGCGTAATTTGCATGATCCGGTGGGAGTTGAAATAAGCTGAGTGGGGTTAGTACATAGGAAAAATAGTCATGGTACTTTTCAAGAAAGAAGTCCCCAATATCCCTTTTTCACCTTTATAGGCTCTAGTACTCACTTTATGTCTCTGCCCTTTTCTTTTCTAAGGAAGATCGGGAACAATGATTATGTCTTGTTTTGAATTACTCTCTGCACATATCTTAATGGGGGAGAAACAAAAAAAAAAGTAAGAGAATTGTAGAGTGTATATATATATATATATATATATATATAAAATAAGTTTTGAAAGAAGGGGTGATGGGTCTAGTGTGTTTACTTACATTGAAGGCAAGATAGTGGAAAGATGAAGAAAAAGGTATTACTTTTAAGTAGCAATCGTAAAAGTTACTGGATATAGTAATTGTGAATTGAACTTGTGTGGAAATGTAAAGAAACTTTACACTGCATTTGTTGCATGGACTTGTGTAATGCAGGCTGGCACCTAAAGTGGTGACTGTGGTAGAGCAAGACCTAAGCAACAATGGTTCATTCTTGGGGAGGTTTGTGGAAGCCATACACTACTACTCGGCGTTGTTTGACTCTCTTGGGTCTAGCTATGGGGAGGAGAGTGAAGAGAGGCATGTGGTGGAACAGCAGCTATTGTCTAGGGAGATTCGCAATGTGCTAGCTGTTGGAGGGCCATCAAGAACTGGGGAGCCAAAGTTTCACAACTGGAGGGAGAAGTTTCAGCAGTGTGGATTTAGAGGTATATCTCTAGCTGGTAATGCTGCAACTCAAGCTAGTCTACTCCTTGGTATGTTCCCATCAGAGGGTTATACCTTGGTGGAGGACAATGGCATCCTTAAACTTGGTTGGAAGGACCTTTGCTTGCTCACTGCTTCAGCTTGGAGACCTCCATTCCATACTGGCACTGCCATTACACATCACAACTAAGCTCATTCTAATAATCCTATGTAGCATCCATCTTAGGTGATCCCAAAGCATGTGATTTTTCTTGCCTACTGTGTACCCACTTCAGCAGTAACGTAAAAAAAAGAAGATGTAGCTAAAATAGGAAAGAATGATGACTAAATGGTTGAAGGGGTACCCCACTATAAAGCGAGAAAGTTCTCTTGCTCGGGGAGCACTTGAGAGTTTTTCTAATAGTATTTTATTAAGACAACTTATGAGGATGTTACTATTATATTCTGATTTTAATGCTTAGCCCCAATGAGTGAGTTGCTGGTTTTCGAGTATTACCTGCACTTTACTACTAATGTAAAATTTTGATCTGACCATTGTTGGTTGTTCAGTTGGGTTTGTAGCAGTGACTTCTTGAATGGCTTCTCAACCGCATGATATAGCAGGAAGGGAAAGCATATTCTAAATTTGGATACTTTCATTTTTTCTTTTTTCAAGGAGCACTGTTAAAAGAGATCCATGCCGTAAAAGACAAAGTCACTGTACAAGAATCCACCTTCATTACTTCTGTTAGGAACATTCAATGGTCTTTTTTGTAAACACTTTGTGCTTTTCTTTCTTATTTATGGCACAATCTTTTGTTTGAGGAAAAGGAAAATCAGAAGCTGCACATTCTAAAGTCACATCGTACTTCGGGAAAACATTGCAATCTTTAAAATAATCTATTTTATGCATTAGATTTTACTAAACCACGTCCTTAATTATAACAAGCGGTGAACTTTAATTGCTTTGGATAGCGTTACGATGTTTTTTAAATTAAAGAACAATTATACTTTGAAATCTATCGCATTCGTGTAAATTTTATCAAACGTTTGATGTGTTATTAATCAATTTGGGTTTCTGAAATAATACTTCATAGTATTGAAAGTGAACGATGAAGTTCCATTACATGGAATAGTTTTTTTTTTTTTTTTTTTTTTCTAGTATGATGTGAATTCAGCTCGATTATTTATTTATTACTTTCTTCAGTTACGAAGTTTGAGCCCGATAATAATTAATTAAGAAAAGCCTTTAAGCAAAACTGTTTTCGAGGTCTACTATTTTTTTAATATTCAAGAAAGTGGTAAAAAGTTAGAAATCTAAAATAACTTTAAATAATGCATACAGTAATCTCGATTCCATACCTAACCTTGTTATCCCTAAAGAAGTGTCTTCTACACTTCAAAACGGACTGTTTTTAGGTGATCTTATCAATAACACATTTCAATAGTTTGTGCGAGATTAAACATAAAATATGTTCCTTTAGGCCAAACAAGAGTATTTCCATTGGAACTTTTTAAAAACAGTTCTTTATAAATACAAACATTATTTGAACGTGAATTTCACAAATGATTTTTTTACAATTAAAAAATAACTTCTCATATAGACCAGTCCATTTAACTCTAGAAAACCCATATTTATGAAATTTAGTGGGTAAGAAAGTCCTAAAAATTCTCTAACCAAGCATATTTTACGGAGGTTGTCTAGAGTATTGGCGGAAACTATAGACAATGTCAATCGATCTAATTGTCTCAACGTATATTGAGAGTGCAATGTACCACACTTTTGGATCTTGGATACTACTGCCTACGAAAAGCACGTTTCACTGATACAGCAAACAATAATGAATTGCAAAGAAGAGTAGTTACTGTTAAAGTATTGATAGAGGACAAAATTGTTACTTTTTCTATTATAGAGCTGTTGGACAACATTCTTGTCATCAAATAGAAAAAACATGGGGCAAATTATGAAGCAAAGAACTAGAACGAATAGCTCTACCTGTTTCACAGCTACGAATAATTTACATCATGTAGAATAATAAAATCTTGAAACAAACAATTACTGTCTTTATATTGAGTTATTTTTCATGGACCACTGCCTTGCTCATGTATAAATCTTCATAGTGCCCACCAGCAGAGTGGGGGAAAACCTCAACACCAATTAGCTATCTCGAAAACAGTGAGGCTACTCAGACTTCTTGATCCTTTTGCCAGAAATGCAGGGAAGTTTCCAGGTTCCTTATTGACTGATTAATTTTATAATTGGTGTGTCAATCTCACCACCATTGCTTCTTTTCCACAAAACCCCTTTGAAAACTAGATCACAAAATTGAGCACCCAAAGCACAGGCATCCTCTTGTTTCTTAAGAGCTCAACCCTACAACTTCCAAAACATGCAAACTTACATTGGAACCATAACTTATTATGAATTTACATTGCATTCACTTAAAAGCTGATCCTCTTTGTTCAGAAACTTCTTCCAATAGCTCTTATACTGTGGAATTCCCAGATCAAGCCAAGGTTTCATATTCCCATTATAGTGTAGCACCGGAGCTGTCTTAATGGACTGAGACTCAATGGTATAATTATGACCCAGTCCAGACACAACCCACTTATCCAGTGGATGTATTCTATTCTCAAAGGCGAGCAAGCTTGCCCGCCATGCCATACCTTCAGCAGATCCTTTTTGCATGGTCAACTACAAAAGGAAATAGAAGATCAGAAAATGTAAACAGCCCAAAATATGCACGACATAAACTTTCTTAAAATTAACTTCCATCTAACTTTTTTCCTTTGGTCATAAACTATCAAAAGGCTCTCTCCTATGTTAAAGACTAATCAAAACTTGATAGGCCCAATTGATCGATAGTGTGGGCAGGGCATGTTCGAATTTGGGCTAACTGCAATAAGTCAGGCCGAAATAAGTTTATAAGTTTAGCCCAGACGACACATTTTATTTGTTTTATTGGTTTACTGAGGCAAAATCCATGAAGCTTGGCCCCAAATTTGACACTCATTGACAACTATGTTCAACTAGACTATCTCTATACTGTTATTTCCAACGATAGTGTTTTCTGAAAAGATGTATTGCAATTGTAGATAACTTAATTTACTTACCTCTTTTATCAACTTTTTGTAAGTTTGAGTCAGACCAAGTTCTCTCCACCTCCCCAGGTCAATTATGTTCAACCCCGACATCCATACACAGGAATTGTGGCTGAAACCTTTCTCGCCCAGATAACTTCTCAGTTGACCCAGCTTTACTGAGCAGAACTGCTCTGCGCCATTAACTTTATCTCCCATGTCTATGTTCCACAAAGCAGACAAGTCTTGCTGGATAACAACATCATCATCCAGAACCACAACTTTCTTCAAATTGCTGAATAAATCAGGAAGTAAATAGTGTGAATCAGAAAAAATTGAAAGGTATTCCGTTCTAATCTGGTTCGTGGATGGATTATCATAACCACGGAATGAAACCCAGAACTCCTCAGGCAAGGATAGAGGCAATTGATTTTCCATTTGGCTGTCCTGCTCAACATTCAGCACTTGAACAGCAGCTTCTTTAAACTGGTTCCTCAAGAACCAGAGCTTCATTGCATAATAGTTTTCTCTATCAGTCAACACATGAAAAACCTTATTCAAACTTTCCTGAAACAACGTGCAGCCACAAGTAAAATTATTATTATAGTCGTTAATGTTCAACCTTTATCAAATACAGGACTAGAAGTATAACATACTTTTGCATGAAATACAGTGGAGTTGATTACTACTGAAGCTGCAAGCACATTATTAGAGAAAATAACATAATGCTGCAAGGAAGAATCAGTAAACTTCTCTTCGTTAGCCTTTTCTTCGTATTGTGGGGATTTGAAATATTCTACAGTTAGTTTCAGTGACAGGCAGTGTAGACTCTTCGGCATTGTCATCACATTAAGTTTATACAAGAATGCACTCTGTTTCATGTGGAACTTGGCTTCATCCTCGGTCAAATCAAATAGTTGTCTCAATTTCTTGTCCACATTGTTGCAGTCCACAGGGACTGATTTTATTCTGCTTATTGTATTTTCCATCTTCTTTGAATAACTCTCAGCCCTGTAAAATAATATTGATTACAATGTGAAGTTTCTAGCACATTTGTAGCATTTTAAAAGAGAAACAAAGAGACGCAGGTATAGTCAGTCCAGGTTACGAGATGTAATAAAACTATTCATATGCTTAAACTTAAGATGAGATCTTTGCTTTTGGAAGTTAGTTCAAGAAAATCTCATTCACCGAGTGGTAACTAGTTTAATCCTTTCTGCCCCCGAATTCCTCGGAATAAAAGTTGAATCAGCACATGAAAAACTGAGTAACTGCATTGTTTGCTTCAAGCTCAAAGGTTTTTGCATGAGGGTGTGCTAAGAGATAATAAACCAATCAAGTGTCTACACCTAATACCTTTAGCTTTCAAGGGAGTTGATTCGTGACAATCCTGAAAGGTAAGAATGACAGCAATAGCTTTTGGTTTGAGGTAAAACAACATAGTAAACCCAAAGATAAAACAGAGTCGAGACAAGAAAGAAAGGTAAGGCTATGCTTCGGGGAATAATGTATAGACCAATGCTGTCTAGAGAACCAGGAATGGTGCTAAAATGAGAATTTAGTATGTTGGAACTACTTTAAGGATTGTCTAGAAATGTGAAAATCTGGATTAAAAAACTACCGAAAACCTGATCAGCAAGCAGATATCAAAACAGAAATTAATTATTTTTTATAAGACTACTTGATTGAGGGTGGGATTTTTCTAATTGCAACTATGAAATTCCAATAACAGTTCAAACGGAACGCAACTCAGACAAGTAAACTTTTGGCCAAAGGATAAATAATATGAATATATCAGCTTACACTGGTGGAAGATCAGCATCTGAGGTAGATTCACTAAGCATGTGCTCCATCTCTTGTATATTCTGTTTCAGTTGGCGAGACAATTTATCTTTTGCTGGGAGTTTTGCAATGCTAGGATAATAAGCTCTAGTCACAAATAGTTGGTCTTTCAATTTCTTAATCAGAGTCTCTTTCATTTCTTGTCTATGTTCTTGTTGCCATAGGCAATAACTACCAAAGGTGATCTGACATGAATTTCTGTCGTCACTGGTAGAGCTTGTTTTTGGGTTGGTGGCCTGTTCAATATGATCACTGCTAGGATTCTGTTGCAGAACTTAATCGGTGTAAGTTCTTATATGAATGACAATATATAAAGTAACTTACAAAAAAGTTAGCTGGTGAATAATAATGTGTGCAAGTTATATAACTTAATGTTATACTATGAATACTACCTTTGTACTCGAACATAAGAAAATTAATTACTTTCCCACTAATTAAGAATAATAGTTAGGTTCATTTATTATTCTTGTATCTATACAATAAAAAGGTACTTTTGCTAAATGACCTCCTGATATTTAGTGGGGATAATGCTTAGGTTTATAACTGAGGGTGTTTTTGAAAAATTAGCATCAAATAGGATTCAGGTCGTTGAAATTTACTTATATTTAAGTTCACCAAAAACATGACCTTTAATTTTACTTATATTTACAAAGCTTGTGAATGTTATTGGTCTAAGCTTGTATTGGTTGGATTATATTGGTGGATGACCTGTATTATTATTAGCATTGTACCAATCTGATCAATTAATAATCATTAGAAGATATGGTTTCAACATGGTGCGAGCAAAGCATTACACTTTCCATCATGACCTTTCCTCCCTTCCATTGATCAGAATAGAGTTCCCCCAAATCTGGAACTCTTTCTTGTATGCTATCATGCCTTTCTCGTCTCAGATTTTCCCTTTTACAATCTTCTTCCCATAACAGCTGCAAGACCCTGTCTATGTTTTCTGCTTCTGGTTTTACTACTTAGGGTAGTGTTAGAAGGCATGACTTTGTCCATATTATGTTAGGTCTTAGTATGCTATAATGTTATTGGATCAGGATCGTACCAGACACACTACATACTAGATTTGCACTGGTTTAGATTATTAGTATAATTGGTACCTGGATCAATATTATGAAGTGAACTATTGAGTGCTATTAGTTGGTTAATGTGTTAAACAGAAGTTTCAACCAATTACAGTAACATATGCGTACATTTGAGGTTGGAGGTGATTGCAGAACATCATTAGGTGGCTCCTTAGAACCTGAAAATTATTTAAGATTAAAAGCATAAAAAGGAGGGAAATGAGATACAAGAAGGTATCATGGGATGTGGGTAGTCTTATCAATGACAGTAGAACAACCTCTTTGTTTACCATCACTGGCAGTCTTATCAATGGTGTTAGCAGAAGCAGCTCTTTGTTTATCATCAATGTTCTTAGTAGAACCAACTCTTTGTTTATCATCACTGTCAGTCTTATCAATGCTGTCAGTAGAACCACCTCTTTGTTTATTATCACTGGCAGTTTTATCTATGGTTTTATTCTTGCCTTTGTGAGCATATTGCTCGAGGACATCCTGTCATGAGATTATTATCGAAAATTAATGATATTGCCAAAAATATTCAACATGCTTAAACCCTAAACCCACTTATTCTTGTCCTCCTTGCTCTTTTCATTTTTTATCTCACAATTTAGACGAATCAGTACATTTAAGCCCCCAAAATACAAAAGAATTCTAATCCATTGATAAAAGTGTCATGTTGAAACGGAACAAAGAGTTTAGGATATTGAAGGAGACTCAAGGAAGGAATTAATAACACTAAATGCATAATAAATCTTCTAATTCTGTGGACATCCAAAAATGAGTGCCTCACCATCTGGGTAATCCTTTGATTCTTCTATGTTGAGTATACTTCAGATAAAAAGTCACACTAAATCCTTATTCAGACATAAAGACACCAAAAACAATTTAAAATTTAAATCCCCATAATAAAGAAAATAGAAAATGAACTTGTTTTGATCTTTGACGAGAAGTAAAAAAGTCACCAGGTCACCGGGTATAACCCTATTTATATGATCAACCATTAGGACCTAGCTAGGAAGGAGTCGATTATAACTGTCTGAAATGGCAATTATAACACATAAGAAAAGACACAACAAAAGAAAATTAAAAAATACAGATTACAAAGAGAAGAGCATTTCTCTTGCTATATTACTGAATCTCATAATCATATTAGGAATGCATGTTCAATAATACATACAGACTATTTATACTCGCAGTAGTCTAGTATCATCATTTATATCAGATTAAATTATATGCATTATGTCTAAGTCTCTGAGATAATAATATGTAAATTAAAATATTTTATTATATTCTCCACCACTTGGTCACGTTCAAAGAATGAACTTTGCAAGTTAAGTCTTTCGTTATCAAATAATCATAAAAATAGAAAGGTAGCTGCACTAACATCCGTGGTTCCAGCCACTGGTTATGGAAATCCAAAGACAGCACAGTATCATAACACAAAATATATCAAAATCACAACCTTAACTATAATTGTTAGAAAGGAAGGGAAAGTTCTTAGAACCCAACGTTTGACAGAGCAATGATGACAGCATAAAGTAAACTGAAGTGTGGTCTGCAAATAACTAAGATATTGGGTTTGCTTGGAAAATCTTCAATATAAAGATTTTTAGGACAGAAAAAAGAGAAAGAAAAATCAAATTAGCTTTTCCATAAATTAAAATTAATTTATGTACAAGTTAAATCGTAGAAGATATTTAACTTAGTTTCTTCAAAATCTTATGTTTTAATTCATAGGTAAGTTAATTTCAACTTTTTGAGAAGCTAATATCATTTTTCCTTCTTATTTTTCTTTCATAAAGGTGTTTATGGAGAAGTTTCTCCAAATAGGACTATACTACACAAAAAGAACTAAAATACAAGCGCAATCTGTCTTATTAAACAAAAAGAGAAGCAAAATGAAAGCTGCCAATACATCAAAAGGAAAAAAAAAAAGTTGAGTTGAACAAGATACAAACTTTTAAATATAAATGTGGCAAATAACTACAGCTTAATTGTTGTAAGTTGTATGGCAAGTTTAAAACTAAAATCACTAGATCTTTTGAGCACTGGTTCTTGCATTATAAGGTGTTCACTTTTTTATGTATCTATTTGGGAATTTTGGTTAACATTGGATGTGTCCTACTTTGGAACAGTTTCTAAAGGTTAGGTACAAAGGCTTCAGAAAAATGGAAGTAGCACATATCTTAGGGTAATGCAAAGTTCATGCAGTTTTTTAATACATGTAGTTAGTTAGGATCGGATTATTTTATGCCTCTCAACTATGGGATGGTAAAGCATGCATGGTATTCTTCTAAAATGCCATGTAAAAAATACTTACCTTGGTTTTTATAATGTATTTTTCTTTTTCTGTTCCTGAGGATTCTTATCCTTCTCTTTTGTATGTACTTTTCATCACTTTTTCATTCTAATGAATTTATTTATATACTAAAATCATAATAAAAACAAAAATCCTCAACAACTTACATGGAGGGAACATTAAGATTGAAATGGAACCAGAAACCTTATAATGATGACAGTTACAGAAACATGATTGACCCTCCATCTTTTTTGTTCAAAGTTTATGAGGGGGGATTTTAATGAAGAGAATGGGGTTGGAAACTATTAATTTACATACCCTTTAGACTAAAACAAAACCATTAAGCTTAAAAAGGATAACTTGGTCAGCACAATTCACAAAACTTTAAGCATTGTTTCCACCTTCCAACCTCCCCCCACATTAGACGGGTTAGACAGGTTGCAAAATCAAATAAGGGGTTTATTTATCTTCTTATTTCCCCTCTCTCCCTTGCATTCCCTCCCACAAAGAACTGTTCAGTTTTCTTTTCAATTACAGTTAGCAGGATTAAATATACACATTTTCCTTCCACAATTAAAAGATATGAAAGAATTAACAATTAAGAGCAACAAAATTTTATCAAGAAGAAGTGCAGAATTTAACCAACACAGTATTATAGAGTACCTTCGGAAGAGTTGGTTCAAACTTTGTTATCAATTCTTTCACATGACTTGATTGTTCTCCCTGCAAAAGAAATTTACAATGCAACATGAATTTGATGTTTGGGGGCATAAGATTTAACTTTTTGAAAGTTTGTGTCATAAGTTATATCAGATTTGTGCACCAGTTATACGTTCCTTTTGGACTTCATTACTAATCACTGTTTTATGCATGTATACTGATTGCTGATATATTATTAAATGAACGAATTACTTACTCTTTTTTTGTTTGCTTTGAGAATATCACATCAATAATATTGCACATCAATTTAAAATTAGAAAAGTATTCAATCATTTGACAACTTAAGTAAAAGTAACTTATGTCATTAGTTTTTCTGCAATTGTGGTGACAACTGTAAGTTGCCCCCAACTAAATTAGTGAGGTTATGATCAACAATATTCTAAGGTTAACTAATTACTGATACACTATTTTTTTGTGTACAACGTTAAGCACCAAGATTTCCTGATTACTGATACACTATTAAATGGTTGAATTTATTGATCATTTTCTCTGTTTTGAGAATATCCTGCCAACAATTGAGCACGCCCATTAAAAATTTGAAAAAGTATTCACTCATTTGACAGCTTAAAAATAGAAGTTACCCTGGAACTTCTATCTATTTCAGCAATTTGTCATAACTGTAACTAGACCACAACTTAATCAGTGAGGTTACTATGACCAACACTATACCACCTAAGAATGCTAGAACAAATGGATGGGTACCAATAAGGTGTAAACCACCATACCTCAGACTCATTATGACCAACATCATGTCTATCATAACTTTCAAGACTTTTCTGATTCTGATTTGAAAAACAACAGACGTGAAGGGAGAACAAAAAAAGAGAGACATCAGTACAGTGAACACCAACATGGAAAAATTGTAACAATTCACAGATACTATTGTTGAATTGAAAGCTTACTGAAGGAGAATTCTTCTGTTCATATAGATATCCTGCAAAATTGCAATGATAAATGAATACCAGGGTAAGGAAAAACAAAAAAACAAAAGAAATCAAGTCAAGGCACAAGACCTTCGATCAGAAGAGCAAATTCAACTACAAATAAAGGTGCATTTATGACAACTAACAATAAGTTCACATAAACTTTTCTGATAAATGCATATAAATATATCCAAAGCACGGTACATAAATGTTAGAACTCCATTATAGTAGAGATACAAAACTATACAGAAAAATGCTATTTGAGAAAAAGTGAAATGCAGATTATTCACTAACTCGATTGAATGGAGTAGCTTCATTCATAATTGCAGTCACATCTCTAAAAAAATAAAAACAAACCATTGATTGGAACATACGTCCTGTGCTCCGAGGTTTTCATGATCCAATTATACGTACATTTAACCTTTCCCTCGTAAACACGATTCTACTATGTTTATGACTATTAGGACAACAATTAGATGCATTTTCTTACATGCTGTTTTTCAAACAGAGAGCTCCACAACACAAATGCATTATGAGAGTTAACGCGAATCTTTATTACACGGTTTAAATTGAAACTTTCCTTAGCACTGTACTTAAGTTCCATCCACCTAATCATTATTATTATTTTCACTATAAAAGCAAAACGAACATACAGATCTTTCATTGAATGCATAAGAGTTCCGAGCTTGAAGTAAGGATGGAAATAAAACTCAATTCATTGATTAAAAACAAGCGGAGATTCGGCGACGCCGTTTCTTCGCGGTGGCTGAAGCGGTTAGATCTAGAGCGTACTGCAGTGTGGCGAACGAGGAAGAGAGCGAAGATAGAGAAATAGGAGGCTTAATTGGCGCGGATCTGGCGCGAAAGGAAAATGTGGAATAACGGAAGAGCGTTAATAGAGAGGAGAGAGATCTCGGCGAGATCGTACCGGAAGAGTGGAAGCCGTTGTGGAGACCAAGCAAGAAGACGAGAGGAACGAGCATGGAGAGAATGACGAGACCGAGCACCGCAATCACGAGCCCTCTCCACCGTCGTTTCGCGGGGACGCCGTACGACGGAACCGCGCCCAAACCACCGCTCTTCATCGGAGTTTGTTTTTTTATCTTCCTCTTTCTTCTATCTCACTATCTGTGGAGATGATATACCCCCTTTCTCTCTCTGTTTCTTTCCCTCTCACTCTACTTCTCTCGTTTTTCAGTTTTTTTTTTCTTTTTTTAATTGTTTCTCATTTTTTTGTGATATTCCTGTTCGCTTTTCGTGAGCGTATTATTGGACTCCAGTAATACCTTTATTTTTTGTATAAAATGGTTTATGCTGTATTTTAATATTTCTCAACCGCCGACTGAGGAGTTAGTTTTATTTTTCAGTAGCATTTTCCGCTCCTCTACATGCTTCCATTGGTGGGCTCGCGCGAGCCTCGGTCCTTGCCCTACGATTGGATAGTGAGATTTGGAAAGGTAGATTTAATGGCGGGTTAAGTTGTTAGATTACCGGCTGTGGTAGGTATTCGGTAAAACTGTTAGGAAATTCCAGCGAGTGAAGACGGGTAAATTAATTTGAAATTCGTGTGTATTATTAGATTTTTTTATTATTAAATTTAGAGTTTATCTCTCGGATATGTTCCATGTGAATATTCTAGACCATCAATTACTTCAAAATCATCTAATAATTTTATTATATATAACAATTTATAATTAGATGGTAATAATTTATTTATATTTTATATACAGCTTGACGAAAAAAGTATAGCTAAAGGTAAAAATTTGAGATGATATAAAGCATTTTATACTAAACATGTTCATATTTGGATTAAATAAGAAATATATATTTTTCTTCTCGAATATAATTCAATTTGCAAATATCTTGAAAATGAGTTAAATTGTTTTAAGATTAAATAGGTTTTTAATTCTCAAACTATTATAAAAAACCGTATTTTATTTTTAATATCAACTTTCTTCTATGCCTTAAAAATATACTAATTTTAATATTTTAAAATATATTAAAAACCTTTTTAGTATATCAAAATAAAAAATGTTATGTTTTAAAACATTACACTTTTTTAATATATCAAAACCATAGTATTTTGAAAGAATAATTGATAACACCAAAAATTTATGCATAAATTTAAAAATAAAATGTAAAAAGAGATATATGAGATTTCCCGTTTTCAAATATTTGTACAGGAAATACTCAAAACAATTTTATTTTTATGCTGTATCTTCTACAAAAATTTAAAATATAAAACAAATTTAATACTATAATATCCAATAGTATTGTATCGCGGTTCGAAATCAAAGTTTAAGATAATTTAATTATTTTTTTTCTCCTTCTACTAGTCCTATTTTAAAGATAAACTTGTGATAGAATTTCAGGTTTCAAAATAAACAATGTATCGAATGTATAGTGATTGACCTAATGATGTCACTGATAGACTTTGGATAGAAACATTAGAGCTTAGTGTGATAATAGAACATTCAGTCCTTTATTCCCTCTATTAGGAATGAGTAGTCATTCTCCTTAGACTCTAAAGTTATTATCCGAGAGACTTGTGATAGGAACATTAAAACCCACTATAGTATCAATAATGAAACATTCGGTCTCTTAAACCATCTTCTCGGAATGACTTCAAAGTAAACAATATCTCAAATATACGGTGATTAACTCTAAAGAAAACACAAAAATATAAGTAGTCACTCTCTTAGTTATCATAATCACTCCCTAATGTCTTGTTCACTTGAATGAATTTGGAGGAGAGTGATTGAATGAATTTGAGAGGATTTGAAGGTAAATTTTGTTGTTGTTTATTTGAGTAGATTTGGAGGTAAGTGAGAGTGGATTTGGAAGTAAAGTTTCTAAGAATTAGTGTAGGATTTTATTATGTGTCAGATTAAAAAAATTTAGTTATCTATGAATAACTAAAATGCATATTTGTCTTAGTTTCTTCAATGCTCAAAAGAGTAATAATACCGTGAGACATTTTTACATTTTGACACACAGTATAAGATAAAATAGTTATGGAAAAATAGATTTTTGTATTTTTTTAAAAGATAAAAAATAAAAAATAGTATCAAATGAATGTAAAATATTTATATGTCTCAATATTATTTTTCAAGTTTAAATTCTCACCTTTTTCATGAAATTATTTCATTTCCAAATCTTGGTGTTTCAAAACTCATTGGCTTCACACAAAATGAAGCAACTTGCATACTATGTATGTATAAATGAGAGGCCAATAAATGCAAATTCATATATTTTACCTATAGCCTCAAAATAAACTTAAGTGAGAGAGGTCAATCAATTTCAATAGAATAAATGATACAACGAACTTTGCTCCGGAGAAAGTTTATTTTGCTTACCAAGTTTAAAATTGATCTCTTTAAACGTTAATAATTTGAAAGAAAAGTTTCTTAATCCCTTTTACCCAAAATTATATATATAAAAAATGTTTATTTGACTAATGTATTATGTAACATCCCAAAAATTATATGAAATTATATAATATCGAATGATTAAACATTATAATATGATAGAACAATTTAAGGATGTAGATATAGTTATAAGTTTACAGTCATCCAGAATTGACCATAAATTTAAAACTTTACATATATAAGAGTATTTCAAAATATAAACAAAACAGTTAATGAATCATAATAACTAGGTAGGCGCATCATCACCCTCTAAAGCTTGCTCCAGAGGCACCTCATCTACCTCTGCTCACATCCAAGTGGATGATCATTGCAAAAAAGAAAGACACACACATACAAAACACAAAGAAACAACAAGGGTAAGCTAGGTTGAAAAGCATACATGATATCTAAAGACATTTGTAATGTAAGAATCACATTCACACAAGTAAACAAGCAAAGCATACTATCATGTTATAACTCTAGCTAGACTCGTCCGGACTTAGAATGAATATCGAACTATGGCGGGTTGTGCACTTGTGGTGGCCTCTACTACTTTGCAAAGCCATTACCAATGGGTTTCGCCTTACCACACACAAGGTAAGTCCGTTACTGCGCAATAGGCCTCCAAGAAGTGCCTACATTAGGACCTGTTACTACTCTCACCATATGCATCAATCTTCTCTAAGTGAAAATGAAAGATCATTAGAGTATTAGGATAACCCCCAAGACTGAGCCTTTATATTTATTCTAAACACTACAATGATCTCACCAAGAGATCTTACTTTCATACTATTTACATCACAATAATCACAATGTCTTTCCGTTATAACATATCATTTCATAGTTATATAAGTACATCGAATACTATATTAACTCATATATGTATCATACATCATCAACCATGTAAAACAGAAGAAGAAAAAAATTAAACCAGAGCAAGCCAATTCGCATAGCACACAGGGTCGCAAGGCGCGACCATAAGACTTTCACATAGCGCACCCCCATGCGCTATTCGAGCCACTACACAGAGGTTACCTTTCCCAGTTAATTCGCATAACGAATTATATCGCCTTGCGAATTACTCACAGAGGCTTCAGGCCTCACACTCTCGCAAAACACCTCTCCTATGCTATTCTAATTAATTGGCTAATTTCCCAAAGCTAGCATCAGTCGCAAAACAGATGAATTCGCTATGCGACTCACTAAACAGAGGGAAACCCTCTGCCTTAATTCGCATAGCGCACAGAGTCACTATGCGAATGCCCTCGCAAAGAGCATCCTGCCAGGGTGATTCGCTGAGCGAAAGGATTCGCTCTGCGAATCTGCATAATTTGCAGAATGAAATCCTGCAGATTTGCACAACTCAACCATTCAATTTCCATTCTAGGTCTTTTGGTGAACTTCTAACACTCCTAACTTGTAATATATGCTTGATTAAACTTATCTAAGTGATCATAAACGTTCCTAACATCATTCTTTAGCAGCTATGCATCGATTCTCATTCAAAATACTCTATTTCATCAACCTAGAGTCCCAAATCTAAATTTACCATTTTGCAACTGTTTTTAACTCTTTTGACTCTTCTAACAAGTCACAATTGACTTATCCAAACAGCCCTAAATCTCTAACTCCACCTCTAACCCTTAAATCTCAAAAACATTATTGCACTTACTCTAAAATAATCTAAAACACCATGATTTACTTAACTTACCACATATTAACATGCATAACAGATTTCACCATATCCTTACAACTCCAATTCATTCTTTCACTTAGTTCATACTAGATCCTAATCATAAATTCACAGTCTCATAATTCACACATCAAGAAGCACATCATCTAACATATAATTTCATCCAATTTCAACTCAAACAGTAATACAGTCTATTACATAGTTCACTTAGGCATTATCTCACGATTGCATCACAACATAACTCACACATTCACAACAATTCCACATGTTAGAAATAAAACCCAACTTCTCTTACCTCTAATCAGCAGCACAGTATAACAGAATCCCAATCGCTCTCTTACACCTCAAGGAAATGGCTAGAACCACCTACAAATCATCAATTCATGATAGAATACAGTCCTTAGAACTCAATTCAAACTAAGAATGGAGGAGAGACACCAAGAGCTACATGCAACATAATCCGTTGCATAATCACAACCTCAAATTGCATAGAAAAGAAGAAAAACACTTATCAAATGTAGAACACCAAATTGATCAGTGAAGATAGATTATTCTTAACACTCAAGCACAACCTACTCGAAGAACAGTATAAGTTTGAAGTGAGAATTTTAGAGAGAAAAGAAGAATTGAAGAATTGTAGAAAGATGAAGGAGAAAAGAGACTCAGGAAAAGTTAGAGAGAAGAGGTGCATGCAGGAAAAATATTTAAAGTTTAAAAATTTTACTTATATATAACACCATCAACATTTTTAGTTCACCTTTTTGCATACACTTGGCTTCCCTTCTTTTTCTGAATTTAATGATCCTTACATATTATATGTCATTTTATTTTGGATTCTTAACATAAAGCAATTTATTAAATTTTTTGTTTTGTTTCAAAGTATTCATTATGACGATAGTGAAGGAAAATGGATTTGGATCGAGGGACTAAAATAGACTTTTCTTTTAAATTTCAAGAACTTCAATTAATTTTAACTTTAAAAGACCAAAATCATTTTTAAATGTTAAAATAATGATATATTATGTATGTTTAAAAATTAAGTGATTAGTTTTTATCCCTCATGTGGTAAGATACACGAGTCTCTCACCAAATTATTAAAAAAATTCTTCCTCCTTATAGACCTAACCAAACCAATGTTGTGCAAGAACTACAAATTAGTACCAAATTATTTTGAATATAACTAGGAATATAAGATGTTTTTTAATATAGTAGTGGCATCTAATATCTTCTTATTAGGGATTTCTTAGTTAATTATATATATATATATATATATATATATATATATATATATATATATATATATATATATATTCTCATGTATATTAACTTTTTATATATAATTGCCTACTATTAAACAATTTGGCATCAATTAACCATTAAATTATTTCTCCTATCTTCTTCTTTCTGTTTTCTGCTACTCTTCCCCGCAAAGACGCTTTCACCTTCACCACTGTATCAGCTCCGCATCCCAGAACCGAGCTGTGTCTTCTCCGCCGCGTCCGAAAACAGGACCCTTTGTGGCCCAAAGAAGGGTGTCCGACACCGTCTCGCGCACGCTCTCGCTGAGTGTCCGTGTCCGCACCGCGTCGGAAGCGGAGAAGCATGGCCTCCGAGCCGTGTCGGAGCTTCACTTAGTCTATTCATACTCCATCCGTTAGTTTGGAGAAATCTTCACAATCCCTTTTTCTATCACGTTTTTTAACTGCGTAGTACGAGGTTTTTGAACTTCTGTTATTGCAGAACGGTGAAGGGAACTTGCAGAGTGATGCATTCATTTATCGGTAAGTTTTGAAAAATCTTCACACTCCCTTTTTCTGTCAAGTTTTGGTCATAAAAGTTTGGCATCTTGTTTGAGAAAATAATTGCTACTAGAGAGGAATAATAAGTTGGCATTTTTTTTTTATTAATCATGTTACCAAAAAACTAGTTACCAATGTTTGCTTCCGCGATGAATTTTTGGAAATGTAGTAAGAGATGTTTGATGCTATTACTCATTTTGTGGTTGCATGTGCTTGCCTATTGTGACGTGAATCTTTTGACTTATTGGTTAAAATATCACAGGAGATATCAGGTTCAGGTTTTGATCAAATATTTCATTGATGGGCACCTACTGCAATAATAACCTAGTGTGCAACTTGTATTACCCACACTACTCAATAACCAATCGTGGTGTTCTGTCTAGAAGAAACTCATCATGCCAAAACCCAATTTATTTTGGTTTCCACAAACACCGTTTTGGTTCAGTAGGTATTGGTATGGAGGAAGTTGTTAAAGAAGTGAATGGAGAAAATCAAAGAAGGTTTAGGTGGATTGAGGTTGGCAAAAAGGTCACAATAGAACAACGACAGGCCATATCCGAACTTCCTTTCAGGATGTCCAATCGAAGCAAAGCCTTGATGAGACAAATTATATGTTTTTCTGCAGAGAAAGGCACCATATCTGATCTTTTGGAATCATGGGTGAGGATTATGAACCCTATCAGAGCAGACTGGCTTTCAGTTCTGAAAGAGTTGAGAATAATGGAACATCCTGTTTACCTTGAGGTATTTCACATTTTCTGTTTCCTTGATACGTTGTAGTGAGGCTTGAACTTATGCCAACTATCCAAATTCCAAATTGCATATGGTAGTGTTTTATTTACACCATTGGTTTTGTTGGTTTTAAATGTGAACTCTCATGCAAAGATGCCAGTTTGAGGTTCATGTATTTACATAAAAATAGTGAAGTGACCTTATTGATTAATAAAATAAAGTTAAATATACATGTACTATGAAAATTGACGTGTCATCCATTTTATGGCTCTGTAATTAGTAATAGTGGGGAAATGCAGTTTTTTCCTCTGACCATCTAAATGTTCTTGTCTGTCTAGAAAGTTTGAGTAGTAAGGGAGTGATTCACTCTGGGTTGAAAATATTGGAATGAAAATTTAAGCCAAATTATATTTTCCCAACTATTTTATCGAGGTGGGTGATAACTTTCTTACCTGAACCTATGCAACTTCTATTTTGTTTGCATTTTTATTGCTTATTTCTTGCAGTCTAAAATTACTCCGTGCTTCTATGCACATTTTTAGGTAGCAAAACATGCTCTTCAAGAAGAATCCTTTGAAGTCAATATTCGTGACTTTACAAAGATAATCCATTATTATGGCAAGCACAATCTACTAGAAGATGCTGAAAATTTTCTCACACTCATGAAGGAAAGGGGTTTCATCTATGATCAAGTAATTCTGACTACCATGGTGCACATGTACAGCAAGGCTGGCAATCATGACCGGGCCAAGGAGTATTTTGAAGAGATCAAATTGCTTGGTGAACCTTTGGATAAAAGATCATACGGTGCAATGATCATGGCCTACATCAGAGCTGGAATGCCTGAAGAAGGAGAGAATTTACTTCGAGAGATGGAGACACAAGAAATAACCGCAGGCAGTGAGGTTTATAAGGCATTGCTTCGAGCGTACTCTTTAATTGGCAATGCTGAAGGTGCACAAAGGGTGTTTGATGCAATTCAATTGGCTGGTATCACCCCAAATGATAAGATGTGCAGTTTGGTTGTTAATGCTTATGCAATGACAGGACAAAGTCAAAAGGCTCTAATTGCATTTGAAAATATGAGAAAAGCAAGTATCAAACCCACTGATAAATGCATAGCTTCAGTATTGGTTGCTTATGAGAAGGAAGGCAAAATAAATACAGCATTGGAATTTCTACTAGATTTGGAGAAAGATGGCATCATGGTTGGGGAAGAAGCCTCTGCAGTATTAGCTAAGTGGTTTCGAAAACTAGGGGTGGTGGAAGAGGTGGAGCTTCTTTTAAGAGACTTTGCCACCAGTCACCAGATACGTTAATGTGGAAGTTACTGCATATTATTTATTTGAACCTCTGTGGATCAATTTTAACTGTTTTGAAAATGAATTAATATGCAATGCAATGAATATTTGAACTGTTCTGGAAATGGTTCTTTGATGAAAGTTACTCGATGCAGTGGTACTCTAGCTTTGAGATATCATGAACATTATGCAATTTGCACTGAGTTTCTTCTGTTTTTTCCATCCCTGATCAAGCCACCAGAGCTACTATGCTGGATATAAAGATAATGAACCAATTCAACCCTTTTCCTTTATCATTGCATTTCTCGAGGTTGAAAATTCTATAGTGGTAAGTTTTAAGACGTTTATTGTTCACTTGTTATTTACTCTTCTGGCCAAGACTATTTCCATTTCTCCTTGGTTCTATTGCAACATGAACAATCATTGAATGTATTGTGCCCTTCCCGTGCTTAAGTTCTCAGATAGTAAATGCTCTAAAACATAATTGAATTTATTAAGTGCATGATCAATAAAGACTGAATTTATTAATTTTTTTTTTAAATGCTATAAAACAAAATTGAACATTTAACTACAATAAGTTGAATCAAGCATGTGTTAAATAGTTTGAGACACCTTGATATTTTGAATTCATTTAGAAACAACATTTTTAGGAGTCAAATGAAGACTTGATGTGTAAGATAAGGGATAAATGATAAGAGTGGAAGCTACTTGCATTTAATCTACGCATATCTAATTCAACCCAATTTAATAATGCTGTTGTTGGTTGGGTTGAGTAATTAGATTGAGATGGTTTTTAAGTTTATCCAATTAAAATTAGATTAACAGATCATTAGTCTTAAACTGTATGAGTGTGGTTCAATCCAAGTAGTTGTGGAAAATAAGGGATAAGTGTTATTAGAGGTGCTGAGTGAGTTGTATACAATTTGTGAATCTGTATAATCCAAATCCAATATAATTTTATTTTTATTTGGATTGAGTAATAAGTTCATGTCAAAAGTATATTATTAACCATAATGCATAATAATTTTATAATAAAGTTACTGATTGACTAATAATTTTTCTATAAAATTGATTGTATGTTCTATGATATGACTATTCTCTGTGTGTGTATGTTATAAATATTGTTGTTACATTATCAAAATTAAGTATACAAACTATTTATTTTGAGATATCGTATTTGTTAAGGGATGATAATTTTTTTAATGACTCGTTTCGGTCTATATTTGAGCCAAGTTTTAAATAAAAATATATTCAATTTAACCTAATTAAGTTAAATTAATTAAATTGAAAGTTATTTTTAATTCCATCCCATTTAATCCACTCATTGAATTATATTATTTGAAGAAAGAAAATAGATGCAATAAGGATGTTAAATTTTATATATACATATACACCATTAAAATTTTCCATCACTGAACAAATCTAAATTGAATAGAAACAGAGTGAAAGACGTCAAATGAAAATGCGATACAAAGGAAGACCGACCAGAGAAACCCATAACAAATTTAATATTAGTTTACTCTCTAACTAACTAGGAGTAATAAGTTTTTCCCTTCAAATTACATCAACTATTATTGTAGTCTCTTGAAGCCTTAATTTAATTTTAGTAAAATCTTATGTTTAAGTATTGTGTATATAACTACTATTCCCTTAAAAGATATTATTGCATAACTGTTTCATCTTTTCTTTTAACTCATACACTACAAACCATTTTAATTTATTAATGAACATCACATCAACACTATTTTGAATTACTTTCACCT
Source organism: Vigna mungo (assembly GCA_036885675.1). Taxonomy (NCBI): domain Eukaryota; kingdom Viridiplantae; phylum Streptophyta; class Magnoliopsida; order Fabales; family Fabaceae; genus Vigna; species Vigna mungo. The sequence goes on from CP144695.1 coordinate 3,192,296, forward strand.
GAATTATTTAAAACTGTCTCTTTGAAGGCCTGATTTTGATTGAAGATAATGGTATCACTGGATCCAACCTCACGTAGCGGGAAAAGGCTTTGGTGCTTGTTGTTGAAACACACAAATTGTCCATACCTTAAATCTTTGCAAAATCCAAATTGGCTAATTTCTTGTTTCAAAAGGTGAAAAATTGTAGAATCATGAACAACAACGAAACAACTAGTTCACAGCAGCAACCTGGATTTATATAAAAAGATTTCAAACAAAATGTACAAACATCAATATTAAAGCTTTACACTGTAGTGAGACAAAGGAGAAATATTATATCTTTTGTTGACTAATTAGGAATAACAAGATGCATCAAACAGTGTAGAGGCCTCCAACAATCATTGATTTTATTTTTGTGAATTTGAAGAGTGAAATGATTTAAAGATAAGAATTTTGCTTGCAGCATTCAACTGCATCAGTAAACATGTCCTCTACACTATACTTGAACTCAAAACCAGCATCCACCAGTTTCTGCGAGTTTAAATGTGGCAACTTTGCACCTTTTATATCCTTCAACTCTCTGAAGGAGCAACACAAATCAATCATTAGTCCTACAGTTAATACAAAACCAGATACTGCATAATTGTCACACCAACTTTTAGATTTGTGAATTGTGTGATTTTAGAAACTGTGACTGAAACTGCAATCTAAAAACTTGACTATGTGCAAGGAGAACAGAACTTACTCTACAGATGGTATTTGAAATTCTGGGTATTTGGTTGAAATAATTTCAGCAATCTCTTCAATGGGTACAATGAAGGGTGAACAGTTATATCTCCCTTTGGGATTAGGATGCTCTAGCAGAAAGATATGTGCTCTAGCCAAATCATCCACATGAACCATATGGTAACGAATCACTCCAATTTCTTCCTTTTTGCCTGCATCAGTTTAATGCCAACTTCAATTATATAACCTTAATATTTAATCTTGTGAAAAGGTGTCATATGATTTCAATAGAACTCAATTTGGAACATGAAAAGTACAAAGGAAAAAGAGAGTGGAATAAGGTGTAAGAAGTGTACCAAACAACAAGATCAGTGCTCTTTCAACAGAGTCAGGAAGCTTGGGACAGATGAAACGTCCAACAACAAAGGGAGGCACTAGACTCACAACTTCCAATCCATTCTGTTCTCCAAACTCAAACACTGCCTTCTCTGTCAACACCTTTGAAACTGTATATGACCAACCAAATGGCTTCACACTTCTAAGCAAATCAACATCACTCCAAGCACTTTCATCAACCACATCTTGTGGCTCTGGGCCAGTGAAGGAAACAGTGGAAGCACTAGAAGTGTAGACAACCCTCTTCACTGTCTTTGATTTCACAGCTGCTTTCAGAATGCCTAGTGCTCCCTCAATGGCCCTTTTGGTCACAACTTCTTCTGGCTCGTTCACTGCAAAATCAATTGGTGTGGCAGTGTGAAAAATCCCAACACACCCTTCTACTGCTGGACCAAAACTCTCTGGTTCGCTCAGATCAGCATTGAAAAAATGTAGCTTTTCAGATGCATCTGGAAGATTTGTGAGAAAGCTAACATCCCTTTTGCCTCCTGTTCATGCCAAAATAGAACAACATAATTATAACCTTTTCTAATAGTTGTTACAGTCATACACATACCAAATTCTGCATCATCATGGTCATAGTACTGGTTTTTCCATCGAAAGGGTTATTTACCTGCATGAGATCTTATTGTGGTATTAACAGAATATCCATGTTCAAGGAGTCTCTTGATGATCCATGAAGCAATGAACCCTGTGCCTCCTGTGACACAAACTCTACCTTTTCCCTTATCCATTTGAATACTCTTAATGTGTCACTCTTCAATCTCCGATACTTTTCTTCTGGTTGCTCTTTGTGTGTATAAGAATAACATATCTATATTGTTTCATTTCTTTCAGTTTCTGTTTGTTTTAGCTATCAGATAAAACAGAAAAAGACTGATTATGCATTAATAAAATCCTGTCGTCTACATATAACAATTAATTAATAGTGATGTACTTAAATCATAACGTTTGAGTAGTTAATAAAATATTTTAAATCATATTCAAACTCATAAGAAACAAAAAGAAAAGCATATTATTTTTCGCGGGAGAGTGTATTATCCGGCTAACATGGTTTATTATATAACATTAGTGTGTTAACTTTTCTTTACATAAAAAAACTAATAGAATTATTATTATTGTTATTATTATAATTATAAAGTTAAATATAAATAATTTTTATAACTTTATTGTTAAATATTTTTATTTATTTTATAAGTAATTTTTAATTTAAAAAGCTAATAAACTTAAGAAAAATTTGAAATAAAAAATTTATTAAATTTAAAGAAATAATTATTTAAAGAGTAAAATTGATAAAATAATTATTTTAATTTTTTTAAAAAAATTAAAGAGTAAAATTGAAAAACATATGCAAACATCAATAAGAGAAATTTATTTTATATACCTATAATGTTTTAAACATAATTTAAGTCCTGTAAATTCAGTACCTTTTTATTTTGATTCTAATAATAAATTTTCAGAAATTCAAATTAATAACTTTAATCCGTATAAAAAAATGATTTTATCTTTGAAAAATATTTTCTTCTTGTTCTAATATCTTCAAACTTTAAATTTAATTTTTGTCCCTAAAATCCCATGTAATGTAGATAAATAACATTATATCAGGAATTCAAGTTAAAAAAAACAAAGAATCCATTTTTTGAGACAATAATTTAGTTTAAATTAATAGTCAAAAATCAAATTATTACATTTAAATATAATTAGTGGAACTATATACGCGCATGTGTTTATTTCTATTTTATTCTAAATTTTTTTTATTAAACTTATAAAATATTTTTTGTTAAAAATAATTATAAAAATAAATAATTTGTATATTCTTTATTGTTAAATGTTTTTTATTATAAATAATTATTTAAATTTAAAAAATAGTTATTGTAAGAAGTTCTAAAAGTTGTCTTTTTTTTTTTTTAAATTGGTAGTGTGACTTAAATTGAATATTTTAATGTTAAAAGCTCAAAGTATAAATAAAAATTATATAAGACGAGTTTTATTATTTTAAGTCACATCATTTCTCTAAAAACAATTCTTTTAGAGCTCCTATCTCTTTTTTAGAGATTTACTTGTTGGATCATTTATTTGAACATTAGAAGGTGTCAAATCCCATTAAATTCTCCACTGTAGTGGAAGACACGTGTCAGCACCTTCCCAATTTCTCCATAGTAGTGGGAGACAAAGTCGTCAGCTGCATTTAATTTCCCGCCATTGAGAACCACAGCAGAGAAGGTGGGAATGTACAGGTAGTGGATTCCACGTGGCGGTGCATGGGGTGCAGGACTCAGAACGTGGAAGACTGGTGGCAAGTAAGGAGTGGACCGTTCGGGTTTTGAGAAGCCATATTTAAATTGGGATTTTAAAAGTTGACGTCATTTTCTGCATGCAACCCTTCTTCTTCCTCAACTCAGTTTCCAGAAAACCCACCATTTTCTCCTCCTTCTCTCTAAAACTTTTCACCTTCTCTCTAAGATTCCGACCACTTCCTCCTCTCCGATCATCAACCTCCTTTCAGAATAGTTCTTCCTGGTGCCAAGCTCTTTCACTTGCACCGATCAGATTATCAATTAGACCACTTTGGACTTTGGGAGTCTTAGAAGTAATTGCTTAAAGACTTGGAAGAATTAGCTGGAGTTAGAGGTAAGGGAAGCTTATAAATTTAATTATGGTTATTTTGTATGCATGATTTTATAAGTGTATGTTGTTTAATGTATGATCTTGTTGTGATAAAAATGCATGTTTGATTTTTGGTATGAAATAAGGTTATAAAACTTAGTGAAAATATGAATCTGTAATCGAAGGGTCATTAGGACTGTTCGGTTTCCCCTTAAAACAATCTATTTGGTACCTTTATGTTGAAACTTAAATATCTTGCTTGGTTATTCATTCAGAATTACCTATTAAAGGACGTTCGGTCTTATACTGAATGTTCGGTCTCGAAGTGCTTGGTCATAGACCGAGTATTCGGTCTCATATTAACTATTTAGAATGTTCAGTCATACACTGAGCGTACGGTTTATATTGATGATGTTTATTAAAAGTGCTAGGTCTTATACCAGTACTTGAATTTTAAGACTATACGTTCAGTCATACAAGTGTTTCGTATTAGACTGACACTTAATTTCTGAAGCATTCAGTTTCATATTATTATTATTATTCATTTTAAGAACGTTTGGTCATAAACCAAGCGTTCGGTTTTGCAAATATGATATTATGTTTGAGTATTTGGTCATAGACTAAGTACTCGGTTTGATGTTAATTATCCGTCTTGGGAAAAACTTCTGGTTTATAATATTATTTATTTGAAAAGTGTTCGGTCTTACACTGACACTTGATTCCTCACAGGGTGTTCGGTCTTGTACTGACACTCGCTTTATTGAAGAGAACTCTTTTATTTTAAAACGTCCGGTTTTCTGTGTTTAACTTCTTCAGCTCCATTGAAGAGTTTCTTATTGGATTCTTCCGTCCGGTTTTCATGGTTTAACTTGTTCAACTTCATTGAAGAGTTTTCATTGATTTTCCGTTTGGTTTCCTTCTAACCGTCCGGTTTCCATTAACTAGTCTGGTTTAGTTTTTCATTGTTGAGTTGCTCATCGATTCTTTTTCTTCTCTGCCAGACCGTTCGGTCACCTATTAGAACTTCCTGTTTATTTCAGTTCTTATTTTGTCTCTGACTGTCCAGTCACTTGTTGAATTCCTTTGATACTCAGTTTCCTCATCACTGTTGGATCATTTTGTATCCATACTGTCTATAAGAAAAAGAATTAAAGGATGAATGAGTTTATTATGATTTAAGAGTATTCCAGGGAGGAATAGCTCATGATTGGAATTGTATTGGTAAAGTATGACCGTGGCTAAGGCTCAGGTTCTGACTCTATCCTGATATTCCGTGATGACGCCTTCTCAGGTAGAGAAGGGTAACTCATGCGTGGGAATGGCAGAAGGTCCTTTAGCCTCAGGGTATTTCTATACCGAGGTGGTTCCACTGGACTAACCTCGGGTGGCGGTCTGTTGTGTATCTCAACCAGGTCCACCCGGGTGCAGAGAGCGGCGAGCATACATGATCATACCGTCCGGACAGAGTCTAGAGAAATCGGTTATGTTGATATACTTGGATTTATTATAGTAATGTTTGGAATCTTGATGCATGTGGATCATTGAAATGTTTTAAGTGTATGTGAAAATGATTAATTAAATTTACATAAACTTACCTTATCTGTTCTGTCTTGCCTATGTCGTCGTTCGGTATTTGGCCGTTCAGTTTGTTCTTTTCACTGCAATGATCATCCCTTTGGGTGTGAGCATAGGGTGATCACGAAGACACTTTGGAGGATGCCCTGCAGACTGAGCAACTTATAGATGTTATGCCTGAAAGCTGTGCAGGACCGTTCGGTCCTTAGTTTAGGTTTTACTTTTCACTTCATGTATATCACTGTAAGACCCAAGAAAAATATCTATTTAAAAAAAAATTAATAGAAAATTTTAGCATTATTATTGGTAATAATAATTTTAATGAATAGAAAATATAATTAAAGTTAGAAAACTTTAAATTTATGATAGAAAATTATTATAATTTCAAGAGGAGGGGTTTAAAATTCTGAGAACTTATTTTAGAAGGTTTTGTTTAAAAAAAATAAAAATGAGAGGATAAGAATCTCTGAGTTGCATGATTAAGGAAGGATAAGATTTGCAAGTGGTGTTGCAAGTGGTGATTAAAATATTAATAAAATAATATTAAAAAAATAATTTGAATAGTAAAATTTTTGGACTATAAATAGCCATGGGAGGAGGAGAGCTTATTCTGCACAAAGAGAGGAAGAATCAAGTGAGAAATCTTGAGAAGAAAGAGTTAGGAAGAAAATTTTAGAAGAGTAGAGGTTCTGGAGGGTTTTCGAGGGAACAAATTCGGAGCAAGAGATTGAGTCTAAAATAGAGGTAAGGGAAGCTAACCTTTCTAAGCTTTTATATTATGATTTACTATTATTAAATCACTATTCATGTCTTGAAATTTTGTGTGAATACTGTTGATGGGATATGTGCTTGTTATATATTTATTCATATTGATTTCTTGTGTTAATATCATATGCTGTTGTTTTGAATTTGTGAATGAGAATTTGTTAATAACAAGTTGAGGAAAACTTTGGCTAAGGAAAGACCTGGTACTTAAGTTGTCCATTGTGACGCACCTCTCTTTCCTGGAAGTATACTTAATGAGTTTTTAACTAAATTCTTATCAGGCAGATTATGTACAGTTAATTATTTTGTAATATAATAAATTTGTATGATATTTGTGATGTATGGATTTTATGATGAATTATTGTGTGTATATCCTTATTCTCTTGCACCTATGTGGGAAGATAAGAAGATGTCTAACCGGCTTTGCCAGATTCAACTTCTTGGTTTCACATAACGTTTATATTAAAAATATTTTTTTATGGTAGCTTACCTTACTTTTTGTGTTTGTGTCGAAAAATTATATTTTTGCGATGATCGTATAACGTATATGTTATACGGGAGCAGATGGAGGAATGTCGTCTAATCCAGTTCAAGTGAAGATAGAGACAGAAGAATAGTTTATAAGAGTCTGAGTTATCTTTATAGATGAGAAGTTGAAATATGAGTTTAAAAGGTGTAATTAACATGAAATCCTTTATATTTCCTTATGGAAGATTGTGTAAATGTTACAGTTCTTATATTACTTATATATAAAAAATAAATAAATTAAGTGTTAAATTATGGGGATGTTACATTAATGGTATCAGAGCAGTTCGTCCTTAGGATGACCTGCAGGTTGTGTCTTTGACCTGACTTTCCGTGAAGATTTTCGTCTAGGTGACATGATTTGTCATGTCTTTCTAAGTTTAAAATTGAATGTAGCCAACTAGAAGTTTTTTTTTAAAAAAAAGAAAAAAAAAACGTCTATATAAGAGTAATGAGGGTAGAGAGACTCTTGGTGAGTGAAGAACGAAAATTCTAAGTGTGATAAGGGTTGAAGCTGACTTAGTCAAGCAAGGAGGGTAGGAGTTGTTCTCTTTGAAGAAGAGTTTAAGGTGTCCATGTCTTCAAGAGGTGAGGGGTGCTAACTCTTACTTTGATTTCTAAAATTTTTGGTGGATGTGAATATGAATTCAGATGCTTTGTGTTGTCATAATGAAGTGTATGGAAAATTGGTCTGGTTAAATGTTTTGTATGATTTCAAGAATTTGATTCAAATGAGTTTTTACTACAACTTTGATCTTAGTGTTGTATGAACTTCATGATGGAAGACTTGTGAAAATTGATGAATATATGTTGAATTGATAGTGGATTTTCCTTCTAGCATGTTGATATACATGTGTATGAAGTTTTTTTTTATGGATTGGGTTGTGAAATTGGATGAGAAACATGAGGGTTTTACCTCACTTACGAAAATGGTTTGTTTTGGATGGTTGATGAATTTTGGACAGATGAATTGATTGATTTATGTGGAAATCTTTGGAAAAATGGAAGTATGATGAGTAAAACATTAAGATGTTGGGATTATAAAAGTTTGTCTGTTGGAAATTGGTAGATCTAAAGATGTGTTTCAATGAATAAAAATTGATGATGAGTTGTTCGGAAGTTCACTTGAGAATTGTGCATTTTCAAATCTGTTTTGATGTTGATAAATGGTTGGTTAAAAGTTGTTAGAAATTATGCAGAAAAATTTGTTTGTATGTAACTAAAGAAGTTAGTTTTGCATGAGAAAATGAATGTGTTGATGTTTATGATAATTATGATTGATTTTGGACATGATATGTTTTGATACATGTTTACGAAGGTAAAGTGATGTGGAGATGAGTTGTATGTGAAAATACTTTGTTAAGTATGAATAGTTTAACTATGAATTTGATGATGGATGGAATTATATGATATGAGAATATAATTTGTTAAGTATGGTTGAAGATAATTAAACTGTGAGTTTAATTGAGAATGATGTGTTCGGACATGTATGAGATTAATTGTGGTTGATTATGAAAGATATGTTATAAAAATGTTATTTCGTTAATCTGTGTTATTTTGATAATTAGACATAATGGAATGAGAAACGTTGATTGGTTATTATATGCTTGTTGAGCATGAGTGGTTTGGGATTGTTGGTTGAGATGGATGATGGTTGATTATGAAATGATGTTTACTCTCGGGAGTAATATAATGGTATAAAAAAAAAATTATTATGAGTTTGGTGTCCAAACAAATCTTTTTGAGTCTACATTCCAACACAAAAAGAATCATCCCATTTGGAGTTATGTGGAGAGAATAATGAGAAAAAGAGTCAGCAAAGGTCAAAGCTAAAAATACAAAAGCATGATTAAAATTCTGATTTTTAGTAATTTTAGTGCAGTTAGTCCTGTTGTCCAAAAAAATTAAGAGTTAATAGTCATTGAAAATATTTTTGAGTCTAGAATCCAACATAACAAGAATAAACTCATTATAGTTTTGGAGAGAGCGTTATGAGTAAAACACTAAGCAAAGGTTAGAGTTAAAAAAAAGTGTATTGAATGTGTTTTTTGGGATTTAACGCAAATTGACATATGTTGGAAATCCTTGGGAGATGGTATTGATTTCGGGAATCATGTTACAATTGAGATGGCGTTGTGTTTGTCAGCCTTGATAAACTCCCTAGGAGAGTGGTGGGAGGTACACTTACACTTGCCCGGTGCAGCTCTGGATGGGCGATGGGAGGTGACGTTGTGTACTTGCCCTGATAAGCTCCCTAGATAGCGAGTAGTGGGGGGGGGGGGGGGGGGAAACACTACACATTAGGAGAATATGTAACAACCCTGATAAGCTCACTAGATGAGAGGTGGAAGTTGCCCTGATAAGCTCTTTGAGTGGTGGGAATTGCCCTGATAATCTCTCTAGGCGAGTGGTGGGAAGTAACATGGTTAAATGGTTGGGAAGTGTACTTGCCTAGAGAAACTCTTGAATAGAGTGGTGGTTGGCACAATGGTTTCGGTGCTATGACATGTTTTGATGATGCATAAATTCTTTATACCTTTAGGAGTAAGGTTGTAAGAGGAGAAACTAGGATATATAGATGTATACATATTAGGGTTGTTTCAAAGCTAGTCTATATATGTATGCTTGATGCCTGAATGGATATACTATTTGACGCGATTATTGGTATAATTTATACTTTGAAGGATATGTTTTTATTTGTTCTTAATTCATTATTGTAGTATTATTAATACATGATATGTGTATTTAGTTGATAAAATATGTGTCATATCGATAATTATAATCCTATAGTGTTCAATTCTTTTGAGTTTTGTAAAGACGACATGAAATATGATTTTTTTAGCTTGTGTGGTCATCTGAAATTAATAATTATGCTAGTTATTCCATTATAGTTTGAATTACAAATATGTGTTAGCATAAGAGTATACAAATGAGAGCTGGTATCAAAGAAATTTCAATTTCATTATTGGAAGTGAATAAAACAATGGTGTATCATATGACAAATATCATATAACTCAGGTCTATAAAGTCATTAGGACTACTCAGTTTTTCAAATGATGGAATTTTGTATTGTCCGAATTTCATAGGTAAAACCAGATGCCTTAGTCTTCGTGTGAAAATGGTACCACCAATGTGCTAAGCAACCGTATCGTATAGAGCTGTAGAAAAATCATTAACTAGCATATAAAACAAAGCAAATAATGATCACAGTGCATAAATAAAATAAAATGTTCAAGTGTCGGCCACAAGTGGCCGCTACGGGTACAGTCCAAAAAAAAACAATAATAATAATAAAATAAATTTTAGTCCCCTTAAGGAGACAACAATCTCAAAGAAAGCTCCGTGGAAGGAGCTTTGATGCGAAACGACATGGGTTGAGTGACTTTCTTTTCTTCTTCAGGTATAGTGGGGATGGGAAAGAGATCTAGGAGCCTTGGAGCCTGTGGAATTACCCATGAAGGATCTCCGGGTGTGCAAAAAAAATAAAAATAATAGTAGTTAGAGATAAATAAAATAAAATAAATAAAGAAATTAAAAAAAAATGCTTACCATACATAAACGACGGTAATGAAGACGTCTTGCGGCAAGCGTCGATGCTTTACTCGGTTTCCATGGTTCTGAAACCAGCAATAAACATTGTATTCTCCGATTTCCCCGTAGTCCCTGAGTCGTTCTGCAATCTCGCGAATCTGATCTCGACTAGGATTAATGATCCCATGGTTAAAGATGTTGAACAAGATGTTAACTTGTTCCGGGGTGGACCGCCATCGTTTATAACTCGTCTTGGCTTCAATATCCATTTTTTCTAAGTTTTTGTTCATACTTCTTCTATAAAAAAAAAGTAAAAGTAAAAAGATTTGTTATGTTCAAGACAAGTTTCCATTTGAAGTCAAGTCTTCCATTTTGCTTCTTCCCTTTTAGTTTAATTTTCATCCAGTCTTTAAGTCTCGATGTCTAGAAATAGATCTGTTTCACGGTCCTCGCAACTGATCCTAACTAGATCTAAGTCCAAAGAGTATGTATTTTTTTTTGTTTAAATTACAATAAAAATTTGTTTTGCTTTATTTTAACTAGGGTACGTGGCGTTGTTCTACCCGAATGTCTCTGTCATACCTTCAAACGAAGGGAGATTAACAACGGTTTTCCAGCCTATATACCCCGTGTTTTAAGACAAAGTATTCATTAATATGACCACATTTATATAACGAGTAAGAAAAAGAGAAAAAGGAAAGAGAAGTAAAGAACATAATACTAAAGAAGCGTAAAGTAGAAAAGCATAGAAGAAAAGCATGAACAAAGAGAAGAAGGGTTGAGAGAGAGAAAAACTTACGAACGCGGAAGAAGAGGCAGAGTCTCACTTGGCAGAGGGTTCACTAAGGAACTCGTATACACACTCGAAGTAGGATATCGCTCGTACTCGAATCTCACAAGCTCTTAGACTCAGAAACTCTCACTCTCTCACACACTCAAACATCGCAACACCTCAAAGTGTCGCTCAACGCAGTCCGCTCCTCCTTTTATAGCAAAAAATTTCACTGTGTCCACAGTTTCGGTCATGAATACCGGAGGCTTTAATAGTATCGGTAAAAAAAATTAAATTAATTAATGATAGTAGGTATATGATCTTTCTCATATTTTGGAAGTATAAGATATTCAAAGGGTCTCTTAGTAAAAGTTTAACCATCTGATATAGAAGGCTCAGGTAAAATGGTTTATGAGAAATATCAACTTAGTCGTAGTAGTTTGGAACATGTGACTTTACAAAGGAACTAGACGATCATGTGAAACAGTCACGATCTCATTGGTTTCCTTATGATGAATTTTCGAGGACGAAAATTTTTGTTGTTGGGGAGAATGTAAGACCCATGAAAAATATCTATTTAAAAAAAATTAATAGCAAATTTTAGCATTATTATTGGTAATAATAATTTTAATGAATAGAAAATATAATTAAGGTTAGAAAAATTTAAATTTATTATAGAAAATTATTATAATTTCAAGAGGAGGGGTTTAAAATTCTGAGCACTTATTTTAGAAGGTTTTGTTTAAAAAAAAATAAAAATGAGAGGATAAGAATCTCTGAGTTGCATGATTAAGGAAGGATAAGATTTGTAAGTGGTGATTAAAATATTAATAAAATAATATTAAAAAAATAATTTGAATAGTAAAATTTTTGGACTATAAATAGCCATGGGAGGGGAGCTTATTCTGCACAAAGAGAGGAAGAATCAAGTGAGAAATCTTGAGAAGAAAGAGTTAGGAAGAAAATTTTAGAAGAGTAGAGGTTCTGGAGGGTTTTCGGGAGAACAAATTCGGAGCAAGAGATTGAGTCTGAAATAGAGGTAAGGGAAGCTAACCTTTCTAAGCTTTTATATTATGATTTACTATTATTAAATCACTATTCATGTCTTGAAATTCTGTGTGAATACTGTTGATGGGATATGTGCTTGTTATATTTTATTCATATTGATTTCTTGTGTTAATATCATATGATGTTGTTTTGAATCTGTGAATGAGAAGTTGTTAAGAACAAGTTGAGGAAAACTTTGGCTAAGGAAAGACCTGGTACTTAAGTTGTCCATTGTGACGAACCTTTCTTTCCTGGAAGTATACTCAATGAGTTTTTAACTAAATTCTTATCAGGCAGATTATGTACAGTTAAATTATTTTGTAATATAATAAATTTGTATGATATTTGTGATGTATGGATTTTATGATGAATTATTATGTGTATATCCTTATTCTCTTGCACCTAGGTGGGAAGATAAGAAGATGTCTAACCGGCTTTGCCAGATTCAACTTCTTGTTTTCACATAACGTTTATATTAAAAATATTTTTTTATGGTAGCTTACCCTTACTTTTTGTGTTTGTATCGGAAAATTATATTTTTGCGATGATCGTATAACGTATATGTTATACGGGAGCAGATAGTCGTCTAATCCAGTTCAAGTGAAGATAGAGACAGAAGAATAGTTGATTAGAGTCTGAGTTATCTTTATAGATAAGAAGTTGAAATCTGAGTTTAAAAGGTGTAGTTAATATGAAATCCTTTATATTTCCTTATGGAAGATGGTGTAAATGTTACAGTTCTTATATTACTTATATATAAAAAATAAATAAATTAAGTGTTAAATTATGGGGATTTACAATCAGCGTTCGGTTAGTTATTTTTGTAAAACCGTCGGTGTAGATACCCTTTTGTATCAGAATCTTGTTCTTTGTAAAATTTTAATTTCATATGAAATTTTATATTCTCTTTCATTATGTGTTGATATTTATCCACTGTTCTCTATTATTATTCATGTTAACTCCTATAATAAATTATAGCTTTTGTTATAGATTTGTTGGGATGTTACATGTCAATACCCAATTTCGTCTGAGTGACTAAATAATAGGACTTAATTTTTACTTTTTGCCTTATTTTATTTTATTTTCATTTTTTATTTTATTTTATTATTTTTAATTTTTAGTTTATTTTGGTAGTTGATTTAGTTTTTTATTATTATTAGATTTTATTTTATTTTCTATTTTATTTTTGGAAAGAAAAGAGGAAAAAGAAAAAAGAATAAAAAAAGCAAAATGAAAGAAAAAAGAAAAAAAAAAAGCAAAATGAAAAAAAAAATAAAAGAAATGAAAAAGAGAAAATCGAAACTGAAAAGTAAAAAAAAAAGAGAGGAAAATAAAAGAAGAAAAGAAAAAAAAATGAAAAAAGAAAGAGAATAAAAAAAATGAAAAAAGATATAAGACCATCATTATCCACCTTCATTTGCTTTAAAAAAAAAGTAAAGAAAAAGAATCATTTCTTGGGAGCAAAAATGGTATGTTATGGTGACAGTCACATCCAACTTTGAATGAAACACGAATTCCATTGTTGAAGGATGAAAGATACGTTGATGGGCTTTTAAAAGGACTGTAGGCATTTTAATTTGATGTTAAGCCTGTAAAATGCATACGGACTCAATAAAAAACAACGCTGGCACGTGAGAAATGGAGAACTCCTTAATTTCATTTTACAGGGAAAGTGGCCATCCACATGTCAGAGGGGTGCACGCGGAGATGGGCTGGACTTCACGCTTCCCCTAATGCACTCCACGCACAAAAGCTTTTGATTTGGACTTTCAATGGGAGAAAGGGGTCACGATCTATGACATGCTGCAACTCCTGATTTCATTTTGGGGAAAGAGAGACACACTGGGGAGGGCTAGGGTTCATTTCAGATAAAAGAAAAAATCTCATTCCGTTCCACAGGGACACAGAGAGGCATCATGCATATTCTTTCTCCATTTGAAAAAAGGATACGGATATTCATGGAGAGTTACGGCTGAATCACACGGTCGCGAAAAGAGGGCACTGGTTCTTGGTTGGAAGGAGTGGTGTACACTGCTTCTGTCACGTCCAGCATTGATTCTCTCCTTCAGGCGATACACAATAAGCTTCAGAAGGCATTGGCTATTGCGTCGCAGAGGGCACCGAACCCATGGAGGCTATCATAATCGCCGACGTCCTTCACCACGTCGAGTCCTTCATCACACCACCGATGTAATAGCCGGCACCATCTCCAGTGTGACCATCACGCCGCGTCGCTGTTTAAGGTTTCTTGTCTCCTCCTACTCCTCTGGTCCCGGTGCCACTAGCCTTGTGAACGGTCTGGTCGACGCCCTCCTTGTCAGCGTCCCCCTTGTTGCCATCACTGGGCAACCGACGCCTTCCAAGAAACATACATAAAGATATTCAACAACAACTCATCTTTCCCAATTGGGATTGACTGATTAGGTTATCTGGTTACATGTCTAGGTTGCCTAAACATCCTGATGAGAAACATTTGGGGTTTATTGTGAGATTGTAGTTTGAAAGCCGAGAAATCAATTTGTTATGTAATTGGTGTTTGTTTGAATTCTAGTGAAGAATTGACACGTCTTGTTCAGCTCACTTGGTGTTCATGTTGATGGGCCTCGGTGCTTATCTCCTTGCTGATGAAAATTATCTTAAGATGCTTGGGATATCAAGAAACAGTGGAAAGGAGGTGTCGTCACTGGTGACGCCGTGGACGGCGGTGAGAGATGGCCGTTTGGGTGAAGGCTGGGCTGTGAGTAGTAGAGTTGGGTGTCTCTGATTTCTGCTAATAAAAGAAAGAGACTCTAGTTCTCTGGCATTGGGTGTCGTTGGTGAAGTGGGAAATTTCATAGAACCCCTAACGTTTCCGAACTGAGGCAAAGAATTTTGGGCCTGTCATGGGTTTCCTTTCTCTCTTCCTGTCACCACGCGCATTCTTATTCACACCCCCCTTCCATTGGGCTGAAGTCAGACTGCCATCTCTGCGAAACAAAAAAGAGGAAGATTGGGCCTGGACAAGTTATCTCGTGCTGCACTGCCATTTTAATAATTACACCCCTGGCAGTCTCAACCTTCTGTGCACCCCTGGTTTTTAATTTCTGCACCTCACTCTTATTGGGCTTGTTGGACTGTTTTATTTTTATTGTCTTTGCTTTTATTATTATTTTTGTTTGACATTTGTTTTATTATTATTTGTTTGTTATACTCATTTGTTAATAAAAAAAATAATAAATAATAAAAATTATAAAAAAATAATAAAAATATTTTAAAGGTTTAAGCGTGTGTGCGATCATTCGCATCAGTCTCGCACTAAAACCTTTTCTCCATTTTAAAATAACAAAATATTTTAAAGGTTTAAGCGTGTGTGCGATCATTTGCATCAGCCTCGCGCTAAAACTTTTTCTCCAAATAAAATAACAAAAATATTTTAAAGGTTTAAGCGTGTGCGCGATCATTCGCATCAGCCTCGCGCTAAGACTTTTTTCCTCTTTAATAAAATAACAAAAATATTTTAAAGGTTCAAGCTTGTGTGCGATCATTCGCATCAGCCTCGCGCTAAGACCTTTTTCCTCTTTAATAAAATAACAAAAATATTTTAAAGGTTCAAGCGTGTGTGCGATCATTCGCAGACCTTTTTCCTCTTTTATAAAATAACAAAAATATTTTAAAGGTTCAAGCGTGTGTGTGATCATTCGCATCAGCCTTAACAAAAATATTTTTAAGGCACGTATGTGATCACTCGCATCGTCCTCGTGCTGATACCTTTCCTTTTTACGTAAAAATACCCAAAATACAAAATATTCGCATTTTCAAACAACAAACAATTTTTCAGAAAGAACTACGTAACCCTGATTTCTCATTTTGAATGAGAATACGTAGGAGCAAGGTCAATCCTTGTCGGGCCCAAAAAACTAAAAAATATTTTTGTTTCTTTAGATTGTTGTTCTTAGGATAGTTAAACATTTTGCAAACCACATTTTTATTCGCGTATTTAATTAAAGGTACTGCCTTAGGACAGGCGTTGTGGGGTGCTAACACCTTCCCCACACGTAACTGACTCCCGAACCCAATCTTTGGTTTTCGTGGACCGTGTCTTTTCTTTATGGTTTTTCCATAGTTTTCCAGAATAAACTATGGTGGCGACTCCAAAATCTCTTTTTCAAAAACGTTTTCTTTTTGGATCGTCGTCCCGTCGCGATTTTGGTTGCGACATTACAGAAGGTGCCAAAGTGATTAATGCGGTAAGGTATTCTAATCTAGCCAAACAGTTATTGGAAAAGAGTAAGTTAGTTTCTATTCTTTTTCTCTAGTTTTCATGTTTTCTAATGCATGTGAGTAGTTTTCCACTACATGTGTCACCTAGGTTTTCCTTTAGGTTATCTATTGATCAGTGGTTCTAACCGCGTACTCCGATCATTATTCTGTGAGTTGTAGGTGCAGATAGAGTTCCTTGAGTTGAGGAGTCATCTTAGCTCTTGTAAAGCAGTTGGGCCTTATGTAAGATAAAGGAAGATAAATGCCTATTGACTTTCGTTTTAGTATTTGATAATATGAATTGGTGTGTTATAATTTGAATAAATCGACTGAGTCATTAAGATTGAATAACATGATTTCATTGGAATTGGTTTAAAATGTGTTGTTTGTTATTAGAATAGTCTTGTTGTGAGATTTCATTGATTGTTACTTGTTTTGATCCTTTGAGCTAATACATTGAATGGTATATATAGGTGCAAATTGCTGTTAGATATTGATGAAATGAAAAGCGAGAATTTTGGCTAGTTTCAAGTCTAAAATTGAGATTTTGATAAGTGAAATTCTAAAAGAGTTAATTTAGCAGGATACTTGATATGTAGAGTCTGTGTTGATGTCAAATAAGACTTGTTTAGTCTTTTAGTTCAATGGAATCTAGTTTGTAGTGTGTTTAATATGTTCTCATATATACACAAATGGGTAAAAGCTATGGAATTGGTTAAAAGGGAGGTTTTGATAGGAAAAATTCTAAAAGAATCAATATAAGAATAAACTCGATGTTTGGAGTCTGTCTTGAGATCATTTGAAAATTGTTTAACATCTTAGTGCACCAATAACTTGTAAAATCTTTTATATATATATATATATATATATATATGTTTGGATGTGTGTTATAATATTTCATTATGAAATGTTTAATAGTTTTTATTTAATAAGTTTAAAATTACAAACAACTTCAATGTTTTAAAATATTAAATTTATTAAATTCAAAACTTATATTAGATAAAAATAAAGTAAACAAAATCATATATATATATATATATATATATATATATATATATATATATATATATATATATATATATATATAAAGACGTTTTTTTATACATGGACATAAAATTTGTGTTAATTTTTTTAAAAGATTTGGATTTGTAAGTAAAATTTAAAGATAAAGTTGGTAAGAGTTTTAATAAATTAAAATATAAGATTATCATTTTGTTCTTAATAAAAGGAATTATTTTCAATGTATATAATTTTTTTATTCTTTTTTGTAATTATTTTTTTAAAATTTAATTGATTATTCATAATAAAAAACATCATTTACAAATTAATTAAATTATTTATAATAGAAATATAAAAATTATTTATTTTTAGTTATTTTTTATGAAAATCAATTTAATAATATTTTTCCTTAATATTTATTATAATAATAAATGTTTCGTATAATAGAAAATGTGTTTTCAGTAATAATATTTCAATGAATAATCAATTAACAATCATTAACATAGATGACCAACAATTACTAATAATAAGTATTATTTCACAGAACATATTAATGAATATTTCAAGATAATATTGGAATTAAAAAAAAAATTTAAACTTTCCAAAATTGAAAATAATTTTTATTAAAATAATATCAAAATTAATAGTTTTAAATAGTAAAATATATTTTAATATTTTTGTAAAAAAAATATTTTAATCTAAATCAAAAGACAAAAAATTATGACTGAGTCAAATACTAAAAATACATGACAACGGCGCCAAGTCCATTTTGTACAACTCCAGAATATTAGTACGTTGAATAAACATTGTTGATGTAGATATTCAAACAATTCAATTTTTTCTTTATTTGAAGACACACCTGGCAATTATTTTTACTTGAAAATTTAATAATAAATATGACAAACCAAATCTTGTTTATTTAGAATATTATAAGAAACTAATTGGTGTTTATAGAAGGTTTGAAATATTTTATAATATAATAAGTTGCTAAAGTAAGAAAATTTATAAGAAATTAAAAATTATCAAATTTTGACAGTGATTTAATCGTCTAAAATTATAGAGTTTGAATTTTATTTGAAATATAAAAATAAAAAAAAGAAATTATTTTTACTTCTTTCTTACAATTATGCATTTTCTTTCTATATTTCCTTCAATTTGACTGTTTATTTGTGGAGATGTTATCAACTAATCAAAAGTTATAAATATTAATTTAATATATATATTTTTTGGGAGGGTTTTGTTTTGGGAAAAATTCAATTGGGATTGTTATTTTAGATAATATTTTAACTTTTCTTTTATGATATATAACAGTGTTTTCTCTCAATTAAAATTACTCGTGTTTTCTTTATCAATATCAATGAAATTTTTTTAGTCAATGTCAAATACAATTTTTTTAGTAGATATTAATTTAGATATTAACTTTTTTAGTATAAAACTATAGAAATTCTCAAAACTTAACTAAGTGGACATTCCTTTCAAAATGTGAATCCTACAAAATCACTATTTCTCTTTAATCAAATAATTATCATATTTCCTTTTTCAAAAATAAAAAAAATAAGAGGACAAATTGCACAAACAATGTAAAAATGTTAATTTACCCGAATCAACATTATGACTAACTCTCTTTTTTTTAGTATTAAGTAAGTTTAAATTTTTTTTAAGAAAATATTTAAGAATATTTTCTTAGAATCTTATTAAAAGAAGTTAATATATTTATTTTCTCAATTCAGAATATTTTGAATTTTGCATGCTATATTGAGCATATATTGTTGTACTGTTATCCAACAACATTAATGTTTAAGAAATATTAAGTTGACTAATAAATTTAATAAAAATTTAATAGAAGCAAAAGTCAATAAGTTAGAAATATATCTACAGGGGTCATCTGTTAAAGTTTGTTTGAATAATTTGTGTGAGATTTTAATTTTAATTTTGTTTATTGTCGTTGAAAAAAAATTATAAATTAACCAAGTCAAATTCGAATTTTCAACAGCACTAATTTAAATAAATAAATGAAATTCAATCAACCAAAAATTTCCCAAGCTAATTTTTATACATTACGTGTAAGACTCCAAACTTGACAATAGTTTATACCTTTCTTTCAACACAGCAATTATTTTAATCTCATCTTTTACTACTTTGGGTGGAAGTGGAGGACTTTACCACCCCTTCTAACCTAATTTAACCTAACTTAGGTTCAATTTTTTTAAAAATTAGGTATGAAATATTTTTTTTCTCTAAAACTTTTGTAAACACACAATGTTGGTGCCTAGAAATTTATAATTACAAATTTAACTTTTTAATTTTAAAAATTATCGATATATCGTTCAGTTTTTAATAAAAAAAATATTAACATCTTCATTGAAACATTATGTATTAAAGTTAAATTTACCATTAATGTTTTACACCATTATCACTTACATGAGAATTTCTTATAAGCAATTAAATCACATAATAACATTGAACTAAAATAAAAAATAATTTTAAAAAAAGGGAATACTTCCAATTAAAATTGTATATTTGTGAAAAATGTAAAAATGATATGTTTCAAATTGTTATAACCCAATTCATTATATAATATTTTTTAATATATGTTTATATATATATATATATATATATATATATATATATATATATATATATATATATAAACATATCAACTACTTAATTTAGAACGATCTCGACTTAAGTATATTTAGATGATAGTAAGTAATAAAGATGATCGTGATTAAATTAAGATAAATGATTAAAATGTATTAGTAGAGTATTATGCAAGCTAATTAAAATAATTTATTATATAAGTTTATTTGAGTATCAAAGTATCTTTTATATAGACAGATTTCATCCCAATCTTGAAAGGAACAAATATAGGATATCTAGACTTGAAAATGTAAAATTAAAAGTCAGATCATGTTTGAAGAACTACTTATTAAGATATTTGCATGACATACTTGGTCTTATAAAAACAATCTAGATTTTTCAACAAATATATATGCTTGTAATATTTTTATACCATAATATTATAATAATAATGACATTATTAATTTTGAAATATATTAAAATATCTATACTATTATATCAAGATGATTCACCTTCACATTTTAAGCGACTATTTTTTTTTTAAAGTTTAATCATATTTTAAATTAAATAAATAAAAACTATTTACAATCAAAATATAAAATTTGTTTATATTTATTTTTATAATTATAATTTTATTACTTTTTATTATCAAACACACATATTCTACGTATTAGTTTATGAGATCAATTAATATTAGTGAAGATATCATTAGGTTTAGATGCAATCAATTAATCAATAATTGAATCAAGCATGAGTTCATACTTGGATAGTTGAAATGGTCCAATTTTTCCCACTAAATGCATCTAGGGCAAGTTTTTCCTCTTCTCAATTCCATCTAAATCAAACCATGACAATTCTAACTTCTCTTTTTCTTTCCCTACATTCTCCCATCTCAACTTCTCACCCAATAAAATAAACTTTTCAAAACACAAAATACATTCATAATTGACTATTCTTGGAGGAACGTGATACAACTCCATTCCCACATGTAATCTTCCAATTTTTAAGGATAAATAATGATTCATAATTGATGTTTTGAGTTGCTGTCGTTCAATGGAACCAAAATAATTTATTGTCTAAAAATGACAAACGATTCTCTTTTAGTTTTATAATAATCAATTGTAGTATTAGCTAGTTGTCTTGTGTCTCTCAAATGGACATATACAACAAACTATTTTTTTTAGTTATGATAATCAACTTTGTGTCTGAAAAATTAGATGAATTAGACTAAAATAATTTCAATCTGAACTACATCAATAATATTAACCAATCTAATAATTTTTCTTCTTTAAATTAATTTGGACCCACATGGGTTTACAAGTTGATCAGGTCATTTTTTCACAGAAAGCAGCCATTTGATTGTTTTTTTCTCTTATAATAAACTTAAAGGCTTCTTCCCCAAGTCAATGGATTGTGACATTCTTCTATAAAATATAAATATTTTATTCTAGTTTAAGTATTTGCATTAGACTCGGTAGCTGAGCATGTGCAGTTGGGTGTATCTGAACATATTTAACCTTCTAATTTATAAGAGAAAATTAGTTTTCAAGCTAGTACACTCCCTAGAATAAGAAAAATAAATTGAAAGAGAAAATACATATAATAAATTTTGTATTCTCTATATATTTTACTACCAGTTAAGATATTATTTCTGTTGTTTATATGATAAGATTAAATATTAAATTTATAATCATAGAGTTTTTTTTTTATTAATAGTTAGAATAAAACTTTAAAAAAAATATTTTGATAGATTTTTGGATAATATTTTAATACGCATATGTATTATTATTTATTTATTATTGTCCTGATATATTATAAATTTAATGAAAAAATATGTAAAATTGTTAAAAGAAAAATGTATATAATTGTAACTTAAAACCAAAATTTATAACGATGTGAGTTTGGTAGGTGAGAGTACTATTCAAACTTGCTGAAAAGAAAGACTTATCTCCAAGATTCTTTTTTTTAGTTACTCTCTTTCTCAACTCTAAATGTGCAATTGTGTCTCTTTGAATGAAGAAAACTAAGTTAACTTGAGTGAAGTTCATTCAACTGTGCTATGTTTGACCCAAAGAATAGTCTATAACAACTGTGAAACATCACCTTGTAGTTGATAGCAAAAGCTACCAACCTAAATGCTATGCTTCTATATATACACATTCAGAGAAAGCAGAAGAAATTTATAGCGTGGAGGAGTGCACAACACAAAGAAAAGTAAACACTGCCAAAGGAAGAGTATTACATTACAATGGCAGAGACAAAAGGCACCGTTTGTGTCACTGGAGGCACAGGCTTCATTGGTTCATGGATCATCAAGTCACTCCTTGAACATGGATATTCTGTTAATACAACTATTAGATCTGACCCAGGTAAGTAACTAAAGCTTTATTGGTATAATGTTTTTACTTTTCTTTAATGAGAACTGAAGTTACACCTCTATTATGTATTGATCATTCATGTCAACTTTTATCATGTAAGTTAAAGCAAACACCCACTACAGTAGTTAACGTTGGACAAGGTTATAATTATGTTGTTCTGTTTTGGCATGAACAGGACGCAAGAGGGATGTTAGCTTTCTCACAAATCTACCTGGTGCATCAGAAAAGCTACGTTTTTTCAACGCTGATCTAAGTGACCCAGAGAGTTTTGGTCCAGCAGTAGAAGGGTGTGTTGGGATTTTTCACACTGCCACTCCAATTGATTTTGCAGTGAACGAGCCAGAAGAAGTTGTGACCAAAAGGGCCATTGAGGGAGCACTGGGAATACTGAAAGCAGCTGTGAAAGCAAAGTCAGTGAAGAGGGTTGTCTACACTTCTAGTGCTTCTACTGTTTCCTTCACTGGCCCAGAGCCACAAGATGTGGTTGATGAAAGTGCTTGGAGTGATGTTGATTTGCTCAGGAAGTTGAAGCCTTTTAGTTGGTCATATACAATTTCAAAGGTGTTGACAGAAAAGGCAGTGTTTGAGTTTGGAGAACAGAATGGATTGGAAGTTGTGAGTCTTGTGCCTCCCTTTGTTGTTGGACGTTTCATCTGTCCCAAGCTTCCTGACTCTGTTGAAAGAGCAATGCTTTTGTTGTTTGGTACACTTCTTACACCTTATTCTACACTCTTATTCCTTTTTACTTTTCATTTTTCAAACTGAGTTCTATTGAAATCATATGACACCTTTTCACAAGATTAAATAAAGGTTATATAATTTTTAGTTGGCGTTAAACTGATGCAGGCAAAAAGGAAGAAATTGGAGTGATTCGTTACCATATGGTTCATGTGGATGATTTGGCTAGAGCACATATCTTTCTGCTAGAGCATCCTAATCCCAAAGGGAGATATAACTGTTCACCCTTCATTGTACCCATTGAAGAGATTGCTGAAATTATTTCAACCAAATACCCAGAATTTCAAATACCATCTGTAGAGTAAGTTCTGTTCTCCTTGCACTTAGTCAAGTTTTCAGATTGCAGTTTCAGTCACAGTTTCTAAAATCACACAATTCACAAATCTAAAAGTTGGTGTGACAATTATGCAGTATCTGGTTTTGTATTAACTGTAGGACTAATGATTGATTTGTGTTGTTCTTTCAGAGAGGCGAAGGAAATAAAAGGTGCGAAGTTGCCACATTTAGACTCGCAGAAACTGGTGGATGCTGGCTTTGAGTTCAAGTATAGTGTGGAGGACATTTTTACTGATGCAATTGAATGCTGCAAGCAAAATGGTTATCTTTAAATAATTTCACTCATCAAATTCACAAAATAAAATCAATGATTGTTGGAGGCATCTACACTGTTTGATGCATCTTGTTATTTTCCTAATTAGTCAATAAAGGATGTAATTTTTGTCCTTTGTCTCAGTACAGTGTAAACCTTCAATATTGATGTTTTCATGTCGGTTTCAAATCTTGTTGCATTATCTGATGCAGTGTGAAAATTCATCTGTCGTAAAAAAGAACAGACTCACAGTACAACAATCAGAAATTAATTTTTTATTTGGTGCGGTGGAAAAAAACAATGTAATAAAATATTATCAATCATGTGTGTGAGATTATTTTAACACGACTAATGAATGATTTTGAGTTAGAATTTTTAAGTGTGTGATTCCCTAAACAACTAAAAAAATCTGTAGTCAACGGCGATCTTACGTAATTGGAACGAGTTATACCTGAAAAAAGAAACGAACAAAAGTGGAAGAAGTAGAAGAGAAAAAGAGTAACAATATAAAAATATTAGTGATTTGATAAAGCAAAAATATATTAAAATAAAAAATGTTGGAAATTATTTTTAAGATAGAAAAGAGCCAATGTTTAGAGAAAGACCTCTTCCCCTGCACCCTCCATATTATCATCCTGCATCCCAAAATTACTTTAATAACCTTCATACAATATGCAAAAGTTGTGCACACTTCATATAATCTTTCATTGAATATGTTTAATATATTGAAACTCAAAATTCTGTATCCAAAAAGAACTTCTCTCGCGCCTTCAAACTTTGTTTGCCATTTGAACTCTTTATCGTCGTGAGTCATACTCCTCCATGATTTGCATTTAATCGTGTAACTCTCTTGTGGTCTCTACTGTGAACACGGTGTCTGCATTTCGAAGTCTCTTGTCATATCTGTAGGTCGAGGTCATCTATCCCGTTGTTTGTGGCTTTCATTGTCATCTTCATTGGTGTCGTGGTGTTCGGATTACCTCTCCACAGCCTTTTTTCTGCAGGTTGATATTTCTTTCTCTCCTCTTGTCTTCTAATGTTGTTGCATGTATATATAAATTTCAGTAGAAATTAGATTAAAACAGTAGAAATATATTGAATCGTTGTTACTGGTTGAATATGTGATTTAATGGCATGAATCGAGATGTTCAAACCGAAATTCGAATTACAATTAGGATATTTTCGACGTTCGAAAACCGCTTACAGCATCACCGAATTTCCAAAGCTGTAGAAGACACTGCCGTATTTTTGGAGATGCACATGTTTTTTGTTTCACTTATTTTAATATTGATTTTAATTTTAACTTGTTTAGTTTTTAAGTTTTATTATGTATTTATATATTGTGATATTTTAAAATATGTTTGAAATAAATAAAGTTTTCTTGAATTCGTTATTTTTAATTTGTAATTTTTGTAGTATTTAAAAATAATTACATTTTATTTATTTATTTAAAGTTGTTAAAACCTTTTTCTTTGTTTGTTATTTATATATTTTATTAATTTTATTAAGGTTTGAACCACTTAAACGTCCTTATTTTCGTATGGTTTTCCCATTTTGGTCCCCTTCATTTAAAACTTCCCAATTAGGTCCTTAAAAGTGCTAATTTTAAAAAAATTAATCCCTGCCGTTAAAATTAACTAACGATGTTAAATATGTGCATACCTGGATGGATGATGTATTGAACCATTAAAGATCAGAAGAAACGGGGCACAGTAGTGAGTGATACGTGGCGTTTTATCCATTAATTAAAAACGTTAATTACATTTGGAATTGTTAAATCATTTGAAGAATGAAATTGAGAGCTTAAGTTCTGAAGTAGGAGACCCATCTCGACATATTTAGGGTTCATCGGTGTTGAAGAGAGAAGTTCTGCAGTAGAAGACGAAACAATGTCCATGGCTCATTCCTGTTCATCTTCAACTTGCAATGCTTGCGGAAAAAAGCATCTTCGTTCTGCTGCGAGCTCTCATGGAGATGGAGGGTGGAACAAGAAAGATGCACAACTGATCTGCCATTGTGGAGAGAAGACTGTGTTGAGGACTGCAAAAACGATGAAGAATCGAGGGAAAATGTTCTGGGGTTGCCATAGGTATAAGATGGGGAGTGAAAATGGAGGATGCAACTTCTTCAAGTGGTTTACTGATTGGGGACTTGAAGAGAGTGTTAGCTGTGAGCTGTTGGAACCAAATGATGAGAGGTTGGTGAAGACTTTTGAAAACCAAAGTGTTAAGCAGATCTTTGATGTTCAGAAAGCTGTCACGAGTCTTCAAAGTTCGATGAAATATTTGGTTGTGGTTGTTAGTGTTGTCTTTATAATGAACTTCATTATAATTGCAATGCTGATGGGAAGGGTTTGATAATGTATTTAGTTGTAGGTTTTGGCCAGGATAATTTACTTAGTTGGCCTGTCTTGGTATTACTTGCAGGATTTGGTCATGTTATGTTATTGTAGTTAATTGGTGTGTTATGCTATCAGTTGTAGGTTTTGGGTAATGTTAATGTTTTGGGTAATGTAAATGTTTTGTGTTCTGAAGATGTACTGCTTCAGATGTTGAAGATGTTTAATGTACTGCTTCATATGTTTAATGAAAATGGTATTTGGAAAGCATGAGTTCAGACTATTTATATTTGATTGAAGGAGTAAAACATGATTTATCAATATGATATATATCAATCTGAGTACAAAACTAAATGAGTAAAATAGGGGCACTGGAATTTCATAACTGAAACAAAGATGTTTATATAAATACCAAAAGGTAATTAATTGTTCATACAGCCAGCACTAAAACATCATCAAAGTGAGGTATTACATGAACCATTCTTCAAGTGGCCTATTACATATGGAACCACTAAAACATCAAAGTCTGCTAAACATAATAATCTGGCTTATTACATCAAAATGTGGCCTATTACATATTCTACCAAAAAAAGCTGGCCTAAAACAAAATATGTTAAACTTCAAGTGCTGGTCCATCTAGTTGACCCTGAGGCAATGTGTTGGGTTGTCCCTCTTGCTGCCCCCCTTGGCTTCGTTTGGGGCAATTTCTTTTGTTGTGTCCCACTTCCCTACAGATGGTACATCTCTTGAGTAAGCCCCCTTTTGACATTTTGGTAGTACTTTTCTTCAACTCCCATTGCTCTAATCTCCTTTTCTTCTTAGGACGACCAGGAAGCTGTCTTTTTGGTGGAGGCAAGACATCTGGACATTGAGTGACCTCCCATAGATGTTTTCCATTGATGGGGTATATAATGGAGGAATACATCTCTTCGTAGGTTGACTTTTTAAACCATACAGGTAGATAGTCCTCTGCATTTAGGTTGAGAAACTTCATTGCTGTCAATGCATGCACACAAGGAATTCCACTGATGCTCCACTTCCTACAGGAACATGTATACTTATCTATATCCACCACAAAGTTGTCCCCACTTTGAGACACGTGTCTGATCTCAAAAAGTTTGTGTGCAGACCAGCTGTCAACATAAGCAACCAATAATTATATCATATGCGGGTAAACATAAACAAGTATATACATGTAATAGTTGTGGATATCATACCTGGGAACCCAGTTCTTTGTATGTAATGCCTCCTTCTGTAATCTATTCATAATTTTAGGACAATTTGATGATTTAAAAGAAGTTACCCTTGACCTATTAGCTGCCCATATCTTCATCATGTACAATCTGATGTCCTATAACATTGTAATAATAGGTTTGGTCCTTGTATTTACCAGAACGCTATTAAAAGCTTCTGACATGTTATTTACCAAGGTATCACTTTGAGCTGTGGTTGTGAACCTTGATCTTGACCAAAACCTTGAAGGAAAAGCATAAAAAGTTAGATAATCTGAAAACAAGCATTGTGTTAAGTAATCTGAAAAGTTTTACTAAGTAAGAATGGTAAGCCTTGGAGGAATTGCTATCAGATGTTTGAAAGCATCTTCATTAACCTCTTTGATATGTCTCATCTCAGTCTCCCACTGTTGTGGATGGGTTGCTGTAGCTGCCCTCCACATGAGCCTTTTCAAGTTTTTTCCAGGGAATTGTTTCCTGAAGTTGGCATATAAATGCCTTGAACAAAATCTTTGTGCAACTCCAGGAATAACATCTTGTACAGCATATCTTAAACCCTATATTCATATGGTTCATTAGATGAAGAAGTTATTTGTGTAAGAGAAAAGAAAAAAACTATAATGGAAATTACCTTTTGTTGATCTGACATTACAGTTAGTCCACAACACACATCTGGACCACCTAGGTCTTCAATCAATAGCTCCAGAAACCATGTCCACGTGTCCTTGTTCTCCACTTCAACAATAGCATACGCCAATGGCAACATTTGGTCGTTAGCATCTCGCGCCACAACAGTTAGTAGCTCACCATGATGTCTACCTTTCAAGAAGGCTCCATCAAGGCCAATGATTGGCCTATATGAATGAAAGTTATCTTTGCATGCTTTTAGGCATGCGTAAAACCTCTGGAACATTACTTTCCCATCACAAGGCTCAACTTTGACCAAGATTGTAGACCCAGGGTTTCTTGCTAATAACTCATGAGCATAATCAAATATTCTAGTATATTGCTCAGTGAAGGACCCTGCCACTTCGTTTGATGCATATGTTTTGGCCCTGTAAGCCATATTCTTTGAAATTGCTATATTCCATTTCCTAGAAATTTTCTCTCTAATATCAACACCCTTGACATTAGGATTATCTCTCACTGTTTTTTCCAGTTTTGTACTAAGCCATTTTGCATTGAATACTCTAACCTTGTGTTCCCTACTACATGTATGATTGTGAACCACAGTCCTTAGTTGCCATGAATTAACGGCACCCATTAAACCAAAATATGATACCCATGGGCATTCTCCTTTTGAGCCCAAGCATCTAACCCTTATTCGTTTTTTATCATTCTTCACAAGTTTCAAATTTCTGTCATTCTCCACTGCATAACTTTTGATGGCATTAAGGATGTCTTCTTTATTCGCAAAGTAAGTTCCCAATTCCCAGTTATAATCAAGCATATTTTTTGGCTGAATAAATGTGGGAAAATGGCCAGACCC
The DNA here is from genome assembly GCA_036885675.1 of Vigna mungo. NCBI lineage: Eukaryota > Viridiplantae > Streptophyta > Magnoliopsida > Fabales > Fabaceae > Vigna > Vigna mungo. The sequence continues at coordinate 3,220,801 of CP144695.1, forward strand.
TTCGTGTTCACTGTCTTCATCACTATTCTTAGCAGAACTTAATTCCTTTGATTGCCATTCATCATTGAACCAACTAGAATCATCAATCCCCTGTTCATCCATATCACAATCAGACCCAGGTGGGAATGGTTCAACCTCAACCTCCAAATCACTACAACTTTCACTTTCATCAAACTGAACATCTATGTCTACTAACCCATCCTCATTATCTATCTCACCATCACTTTCTTGTGTTGAACTCCAATTACCAACTTCTACATCATCCATCTCACCATCCTTCTCTGCCTCAACTTCAACTTCACCTGATTCTGCCCTATCAACATCAGTAGTATCAGCCTCAACTTCAATACCATCTTCCTCCGCACTATCAACCTCAATTCTAGGAGTCCGAAGTTCAACTTCAGCTGCCTCTGTCCTCTGAACATCATTTTCATCAACCTCAATACCAAGAACTTCCTCACCTTCACCAACTACTTCCTCAGCCCTATCAACCTCAACACCAACAACTTCCTCAGCCTCACCAACTACTTCCTCAGCCCTATCAACCTCAACACCAACAACTTCCTCAGCCTCACCAACTACTTCCTCAGCCCTATCAACCTCAACACCAACAACTTCCTCAACCTCACCAACTACTTCCTTATCCCTATCAACCTCAACACCAACAACTTCCTCGGCCTCACCAATAACTTCCTCTGCCTCGCCATTAACTTCCTCAGCCTCACCCTGAACTTCCTCAGCCTGCCCGACAACAACTTCATCTATCTTTATCCCATCTTGGTGGAAAACATCTACTGAGACAGCAGCCTGACCATGACCTTCCTCAGCCTGCCCGACAACAACTTCCTCAGCAGGTACCCCCTCATCCAACTCTTGACCCTCACCACCCTTTTCAATACCCTTTTCTGTTGGTGCAACTTCCTCACCAACATCAACGTTATAGTCAATCATGTGAATGATTTCAGGCTCAGACACATTATGCACTGCATACATATGAACTCGTCCATTTAAGTGAGCTAAAGTGACCATTTGCATGGCACCTACGTCATCAGTCAATGCTTCTAGCCTATCATCTAAGACAGGACCACAACCAACAGAATACCATAACTCTTTAAAACCATCATACCCTAGACTTTTAACTACACCCACTACCACAAAATAACTCCATACGTCAGGATCAAAAAGAAGTGTCTCAATATCCCCTTCATACTTTAAGCAGCCCTCATTCACGAACTTTCCCCCATGGTGAATAACTACTTCTATATGGTCCATCACACAGAACACCGTAAACTATATTCTACACCTACCAATAACCATAAAAGGACAAAACACACCGCTTATTAAAGTGATAATGACAAAAGAAAGTAAGTATAACTATGGGGGACAATGGGGGACCACAACCGCAAAAATAATACACCACATTTGCAGACAACCCAAACCCCACATTAAAAAAGGCATCCCCAAATATCAACGATCACAATCACAATCGAATATAAAATTCATAGGTAAATAAAGTATTGTTTCAGCAGATTGAAGACAAACCACAACAATCAAGATATTAAACAATTCATCCCCAAATAACAACAATACAAATCACAATCAAATATTAACTAACTTACCTTCCAGCATATTCGACACAAACCAGTTGACGAACACCTACAATGAAGTCGTGATTGAAGTCCAAATACGGAATGCCCAACCAAAACAGCCCCAATCAAGTATGGATCGTCTCAGATGAACTTGCGATGCACTCCTCTCAGATTCCTCTCACACTTCAATCCCAATTGCTTTTCGATTTAATAGAACCCTAATTCCCTATTTTATTTAAATGAACCTTAATTCCCTTTTTTAATTAACGTAACCCTAATCCCCTTTTTAATTTCAATTTAGCAGTTAATGACATCCCTAAACGCCATGTATCACTAACTTCTGTGCCACGTTCCTTCTGATATTTAATGTTTCAAGACCTCATCCATCCACGTATGAACATATTTAACACCGTTATTCAATTTTAACGGCAAGGGTTAATTTTTTTAAAATTACCACTTTTAAGGACCTAATTGGGAAGTTTTAAATGAAGGGGACCAAAATGGGAAAACCATACGAAAATAAGGACGTTTAAGTGGTTTTAACCTTTTATTAATTAATGGTTTTATTGGTTTTGTTGATTTTATTAATTACTTATTAATTAATGATTTTATTTTTTATTTTTAATATGTTTGAAATGAATAATTTAATATTATATTTATTTTTAATATGTTTGAAATGAATAATTTGTTATATATTAATTATTATATTTTTTATTGCAATTATTATATTATTTAAAGTTTTTAAAAGTCATATATTTTTTATTTATTTGTTTATTTATTTTTGAATCTGTAATGTTTTATTCTATTTACTATTAGTTCAAATATGATATATTATGTAATTATATTTATTATTTGTTGAGTATTTTGTTTTTCTTTTTTTTTAATTTGTAATGGTTTTTTTAGAATTGATAATTATTTAAATATTTATTATTATGTAATAATTTCTTTATTTATAATATTGTATTTGTTTGTTATGGAATATGTAATATTTTTATTGATTTGTTATTTTAATGTTAATTTATAATTAATTTTTATATTTTTGTCATATAATTTATTATTAATATATTTGGTTAATAGAGATGGTTAGAACCATAAGTGCATCATCTTATAATGGTGAGACTTCTTCTTCACGTGGTGAGTCTTCATCTATGTCAGATCCTGAGAGGAGAAGACCTACGACATTTGCTCGTAGAAGACGCGTTCAAGAAAGTCATGTGGACGTGATTGAGGAGTATGAGGAGCATGAGCAGCATGACGAGGGTATTCAACTCGAGTATGACGAGGGTATTCAACACGAGTATGACGAGGGTATTCAACAAGGGTATGACGAGGATATTCAGCACAGGTATGACGAAGATATTCAGCATGGGTATGACGAGGGTATTCAGCACAACTATGTTGAGGACGACTATGTTGAGCAGGAGGATGTTCGTGAAGAACAAGATGAAGAAGGTGGATTCCCAAGAGGTCCACAGGACACCTCCTTGCTTACTCACTACACCGATCACGTTGCATTTGCCATATGGCAAGGCCAGGTTAGTAGAAAACCTAAGTAATTATTTTTCCTTAGTCAGTTAATTTTTGTTGTTATATAATTTTGTGTTGTTTTGTAGGATCGACAAGAGATGAAGGTCATCTCCCATGGTAAAAAACTTAAACACTTTGGAATGTATCATGAGGCTATTGAGCCTTTTATCACTATGTCGGGCTTGAGTTCATTAGTGAACTTATCATATGAGTATGCCGATCATGGATTGATCGTGGCCCTTGCGGAGAGGTGGCATTTGAAGACAAATAGTTTCCACCTCCCGGTAGGTGAGATGTCGGTTACACTAGATGACGTCCACAATCTCCTCCACCTACCTATTATGGGTCAGTTTTGTGAGGTCGAGGACTTAGAGTATGAGGAGGCTCGATCTCATATTATGGATTTGTTGGGTGTGGACCACACCAAAGCTACAACAGAGATGACCCGCACATTCGGTCCAAAAGTCAGGCTGAGCTGGTTGAGGGACGTTTACCATGAGTGTTGTGACCAGGAGCTCTGGGAGTGCGCTGCTCGTGCCTACTTGTTGCATCTGGTTGGATGCATAATATGTACAAATAAGAGTGGCACTCTCATTAGAGTATCGTATATGCTTCTCTTTAAAGGCTTGGTTGCCTGTGGGAGATATGCTTGGGGAGTAGTGACACTAGCTCATCACATTTTGCCACACTTCTAACAAGAAATCCCATGCCTCAACATCATCCATTAACATCTTGCATTTCACTTTAACATTTTTCATAATGTGGAAGGTACAAAGCATCTGATATGTCTCAGGAAATACATTGCCAATGGCCTTCATTAAAGCAAGGTCTCTATCAGTGACAACAACGTGTGGACCGCCCTCTGATGTTATAAATAATCCTTTGAACCTTTCCAATGCCCAAGTGAAATTATTTTGGCGTTCACTTGAAAGTAATGCAAATGCGGCTGTGAATGTCAAACCAGTTGATGTGACCCCAACTATCTCAAGCAAGGGAAGACGATATTTGTTCGTCTTGTACGTGGTATCCATAAAAAAAAACTATGTCAAACAAATTCAATAAGTGCACTGAATCGGGATGCGTCCAAAACAGGTCACTAACCACGTCGGAATCGTCCAAAGATCTACTCCATTGAATATATTTATCTCTATCTAACATCATCATCAACTGTTGCATTTTAGTTCTCGACCCTCTCAAAGATTGTTTGTATGTGTATCTCGCAGTATATATTTGCTTTATAGTAGTGACATTATCATTGTTATGTTCTTTAAGAGTTAAAAGAATATTTGAGGGTTTTACTTGACTCTTAGTTATGTCAACAATAATTGAGTGTTCATCAGCATTTAACCTCCTAGCGAAAGGATGACCAACCAAACTCTGTGCTAATTCATGGTTGTGATAGCCGCACATAACAGTTAAGACCCAACCTTCTCCTTTAGGTTTACCCCTCAACCTAAACGGACATTCACATTTTCTTGTGCCAGAAACACTGAGCTGAACATTTGGTTTATACTTCCTATATTTTGCACTCATTTCACAACCTAACAAAACAAATGTCTTTCTTCCAACTTCACATGTTGTTGTGTCAGATCTTATAATGACTATTACAAAACCAAGGTCGAAGGCAATCTTTCGAACCCAATCAATTAAATCGTCACGTGAGGGGAATATTTGATCAGTGAAAAACTTATTTGTGTAATCACCCCCACCCACTTCATTTACAAAAGAACAAAAGTCGGATACAAAACTCGAATTTATTTGAGAATCAACTAATTCAAATGAATAGTTATCCATCTTATAATATTAAATAAAACCTACAATAAACATTAACATATTATAGTTTAACTACTAAAAAACAGCTTAACATATTAAACTTTATATAATAAATAACATATTAAACTTTATATAATAAATAAAAAACATATATTATAAACATTACAACATAAATTAAAAATTAAATAAGCAACAAAAATTAATATCAATGATATTAAAATTACAAAAATTTAACATATTATCAATTAAATTAAATTCTAAAAATATTATTATATATCACAAATGAAGTAATAAATAACAAATAACAAATAATAAAATGTTTTCAAATTTAAATAAAAATAACCAAATACAAACATATTATAAATTAAATAAAAAAATTTAAAAATTAACACATAAATATATTAATGTAATAAATACAAAATAATTTTTTTATTATAAACTAAATACAAAATAAAAAATAACAAACTTATTCAAAATTAAATAAAACTTAATAACAAACAATATAATTTAAAAAAAATAATTAAATACTAGATACAAATTAACACCTACAAATTTAACTAGTACAATAAATAACAAAAAATATTAAAAATAAATAATGAAAAGAAACACATATTTAAGTATTGTAAACATACATAAGCGTATTTCGAAGTGCGCCAAACTTAAAGTTTTCATAATTGTCGTAGTTTGACTTACGCTGTTCCTGAACCGACATTCCAACACTAGCAAAGCCTTAACCGAACTTCAAAATTCGGTTAAGGTTTCTAACATTATAATTTATATTCAACATATTTAATATATATATATATATATATATATATATATAAAGAAGTAGATAACAGAAATTTGAATTGCGCAGCATCGTTAACCGAACATTGAACTGCGGCAATCCTTAGTCGGTGTTCGAACGTCGTTGATACTAATGTTCGATTAAAATTTCTAACCTATAACTTACCTCTTGCAGACCTCCTCTTGCAGAACACCACACACCCTGCCACGAGAGACACCACTACGAGACCACCGGGACCACCACCAATAGCACCAGGACCACCACCCCCAACAACCAGCTACCGGGACCATAGCAACACAACGTCAGACAACAAAAAACCAAAGAAAAACTTAGCTAAAAATGAATATGTTTCGGTGTGTTTTGAAAATGTGGGGGTGGAGGTATACATACTAAATTCCTACGATTTGTTGGTGAAAAAACAAGTAATCATTAATATGATTATTAACTTTCATTAATGCTACTCCATTGTGTGTAAATGAATGGGTATTAAAGTAATTTTGGAGGTGCAGGGGAAGATCTCTTAGAGAAATTGTTTTTAGTAAAAATATACAATAATTTTAATTTATAAAATTGATTTAGTTCTTTTTTCATTTTCTGATCATAAAAAGGTTAAATTGTTTAGTTGTCCTTATGTTTGTGGATTTTATCCAATTTGATCCCGTTTTATTAGAATCTCCAATTTAGTCATAAAAAATGTTAATTTGAGTCAATTGGGCCCTTGCCATTAAATTGGCTTAACAAGATTAAGTTTTTGATGAGATGAGAGGTTGACGTGGCCAATTTTTTAAACGTGGCATTCTGAGACCTTTATACGTGGCATTTCAAGACATGTTAGATTTTAATAATAGAGATTTCTGAAATGGGATTTAGGGTTCAATGAAATTGAATTTGGGATTCAATTTGGTATTAAAAATCCGAGAGGAGAGTGTATCACAACCTTGCGTGAAGTCCTTAGTGGAGACAATATTTGCTTAATTAGGACTTTGGAGCTTCGTGATTGGAGTTTCGACGTGAATCGCGAAGTCCTTCAACGTGTGCATGAAGTGGTTGGAGTGGAATTTGGTGGAAGGTCAGTATCTCCACTATAGATAGATATGAATTTAATATTCAGTGTTTTTTGTTGTTATCTGGCAATGCTTTTTTGAATGTGGGGTTGGGGTTGTCCGAAAATGTGGTGTTTGCATATTGCGTTTGTGGTCCCCCATAGTTAAAGTTTGTTTGTTCTGTCATTATCACTTTAATAAGCGGTGTTTTTTGTCGTTTTAGGGTTATTTCTAGGTGTAGAATATTGTTGATTGTGTTGTCTGTGATGGATGATGATATAGAGGTTGTTATTCACCATGGGGGAAAGTTCATCAACGACGGCTACCTTAAGTATGAATGAGAAAGTGATACAATGTATTTTGACCCTGACTTGTGGAGTTACTTTGTTGTGGTGAGTGTAGTCAAAGGTCTTGGGTAATATGGATTTAAGGATTTGTGATTTTCTGTTAGATGATAGGCTAGAAGCCCTGTGTGATGACATAGGTGTCATGCATATGGTCACTTTAGCTAGGTTAAATAGTCAAGTTCATTTATATGTTGTGCACATTGTGTCTCAACTTGACGTGATTCACATGATTGAATATGATGTTGATGAAAGAGGTGACGAAGTTACACCTGAGGTGCATGAGGGTGGTGAGGGTGCACAGTTTGGTTAGGTTACAAATGATGGTGTCATACAATAGTGGGATGAAGGGGTAGGTTTTGATGGTGAGAGGATAAAAGTTGTTGTTGGTCAGGCTGAGATAATAGAAGCAGATGATGTCGATGGTGACAGAAAAGAAATTGATGAAGGTGATGGTGAGAGGACAAAAGCAAATCAAGTTGAGGTTGAGAGAATACAAGTTGATGAATGTGATGATGATAGGACAAAACAGATGAAGTTGAGGGTGAGAGGATACAAGTTGATGAAGGTCATGGTGAGGCTGAGAGGACAGAAGCAGATGAAATTGAGGGTTTAAGGATAGAAGTTGATGAAAGTCATGGTGAGGCTGAGAGGACAGAAGCAGATGAAGTTGAGTGTGAGAGAATACAAGTTGAGATAGGTGATGGTGAGGCTGAGAGGACAGAAGCACATAATGGTGAGGGTGATAAGTTAGAAGTACAAGATGTTGAGGGTGAGAGGACACAATTACATGATAGTTAGGCTTACACAATAGAAGTAGAAGACTTGGAGGATATAGAAGTACAAGTCTATGAATGGAGTACATCACATGATGATGATTATGGTGAGGTGAATAGTAAGGATGGGTTAGTAAACATAAATGTGCAGTGTGACTTCAGAGAAAGTGAAAGTTCAGGTAATATGGAGGTTGAGGTTGAATCTATTTTACTTGAAATGGAGAGGTCATATTGAAGTGCTTTGTCTGAGTTAGATATGGAAGAAGATGAGATTAGTGATTCCAGTTTGTTCAATGATGAATGACAATATGAAGACTTAACTTCTCCTGACATAAGTGATGATGAAGAGGGTTATGGGAATTTTGCTACATTTAGGATGCCAAAAAATATGCTTGATTTCAACTGGGAAGTGGGAACATATTTTGGGCAGAAAGAAAACATCTTGGATGCGATCAAAAGTTATGCAGTAGAGAATTGGAAAAATATCAAATTTGTTAAAAATGATAAAAAAAGAATAAGGGTTAAATTTTTGGGATCAAAAGGAGAATGTCCATGGGTGCCATATTTTGGTTTCATGGATGCAGTAAATTCATGGCAATTGAGGACTGTAGTTGACAGGCATACATGCAATAGGGAACACAAGTTGCGTCTATTCAATGCAAAATGGCTAAGTAAAAAATTGGAAAAAAATCAGAGAGAATCCTAATGTAAGGAGTTGATATTATAGATAAAATTAGTAGGAAATGGAACATAGCAATATCTAAGAATATGGCTTACAGGATGAAAGCCTATGCATCAGACGAAGTGGAAGGGTCCTTCACTATGCAATATACTAGAATTTATGATTATGCTCATGAGCTATTAGCAAGAAACCCAAGGTCCACAATCAAGGTCAAAGTTGAGGAAAATGATGGAAAACCAATATTCAAGAGGTTTTACGCATGCTTAAAGGCATGCAAAGATAGCTTTGTCTCATGCAGGCCAATCATTGGCCTTGATGGAGCCTTTTTGAAAGGCAGACATTGTGGTGAGCTGTTAACTGTTGTTGTTGCTCGATATGCAAATGATCAAATGTTGCCACTCGCATATGCCATCGTGGAGGTCAAGAACAAGGAAACTTGGACATGGTTTATGGAGCTACTCATTGAAGACCTAGGTGGACCTAAGGTGTGTTCTTCACTTACATTGACACCTCCTAAGCTAACAACACTTGGGTGTTAACAACTCTTCTACCCAACAAACCCACTATTGGTTGTTGCTGGATTTTGAAAATAAAATATAACTCTAGTTGTTTTGTGGATCGTATAAGGTACGACTTGTCATCGAAGGATATAATACGCTTGAAGGTTTAGTCTTCCTTAACACCTTTACACTGGTTGTCAAACTTACAACTGTTCATCTCCATCTAGCCATCGTTGCTTCTCAGCATTGGTTACTTAAATAGTTGTATGTCAATAATGTATTCCTGCATGGTGATCTTCAAGAAGATGTCTACGTGATGATTCCTCCCACCTTCAAACCTCTTTTAATAATCAAGTTTGCAAATTACAACGCTCATTATATGATGGTCTCAAGCAAGCAGGTCGTCAATGGTATGTTAAGTTACACCATTTTTTTATTGTCCCATAATTACAAATGTTGTCCCTATGAATACTTTTTTTTTTTTTACAACACTCTAATGAAAAAATCGCAACGCTTCTTTGTCGACAACATCATTATCACTGGAAATAATGACGAGGAAATTCAACACATCACCAACCTCCTTCATTCCACTTTTCATATCAAGAACCTTGGAGACTTGACATATTTCCTTGGTCTCGAGGTCGCTCATAACTCCAAAGACATTCATCTTAGCTAATGTAAGTATGTCCTTGATTTGCTTGCTTAAACCGACTTGCTTGATTGTTCACCCGTTCCACTCCCATGGTTCTTAAATAATTCTCTCTAGCTACAACTCAACCCTTGAATGATGCTACCTTGACTTCTTATCATTGTCTTATTGGAAAACTCATCTATCTTACCACCATTCATCGTGATATAACCTTCACCATCAACCATCTCAGCTAGTTTCTTTTTGCACCCAACTCTACTCATCATCAAGTTGCAACTCATGTTCTTAGATACCTTAAGGGTACCCTTGGTTCTAGCATTTTTCTTCACCACAAATCTACTCTTCAGCTTAAAGCTTTCTACGACTCTGATTGGGCCACATGCATAGATACATGATGCTCTATCACTAGCTTCATTATTCTATTTGGATAACTCCTTTATATCCTGACGATTCAAGAAACAACAAACTCTTTCTCATAGTCCCTCTAAGGCAGAGTATCGATCTCTCACGAGCACGACTTGTGAACTCCAGTGGTTGATCTTCCTACTTCACGATTTTCGACCTCCCCTTATTTCTCCAGTTATTGTGATAACCAATCTGCGATACAAATAATTTCTAACCATTTTTTCATGATCAATAGAATGGAGATTGATAATCATCTTGTTCGTGAAAAGGTCACTGCGGGATTTATCAAATTACTTTCTATTTCAACATCCTTTCAAATTGTTGATATTTTAACTAAACCCTTATCTCTTCCATCTTTCCAAACTCTATGTTCCTAGTTGGGACTACAAAATATCTATTCCTAACTTGATGTGATAAGATCATCACCATGTGTTGCCGAGTTGTTGTTGAGCTGTAGTCGAGTTGTTGAGTTATTGTCGAGTTGTTGTCGAGTTCTTCATGTTGTCGAGCTTGTCATAAGTTGCTAATCTTGTTATGTAATCTCGAGCTTCATAATAAATTTTCATAACAAATGTCTTCTTTATGTTTTTTCTGTTATGTTTCGTGTCTTATATATTTTTTCTTTTCTTTTCCTTTTCACAACACAATACACTCTTTTTTCTGCAATTAAACACATATTATTCTCCTCTTTTTCTTTTTTAACTTTTTCATGGAACTATGAGATCTTACGATATTATCTAACAACTTTATCATGAAACTAAAATGTATTTTATTATCACTTTAATATGCCAAAATCTTAACATGAAAGTACTCATGATAGGATCTCAATAAAGAAAACATATAATTCAAATATAGTTAGAATAATGATAGTTCTAATTTCAACAAACCACTCGTTATCTCCAAAAAGAAGCATCTCGTAAAATTTTGTAAGCAAAGAGAGTCAACTTTTCTTTTCATCCAAATTCAATAACTCAAGAAATGTACTACATCAAACTCACATCCAAAGATTTATGCTTAATCACATGCAACGTTCAACTTTTCTGCTCATTTATCTCAATATGACTTAGAGATTAATGATTAAAGAGACGAGACAGGAAATGTTGAGGTAAGACACTTCCAAATTTCTTCATTTGGAACCTAACAAAAAATCCACGCCCTTAAACTCATTAATTTACAACCCTCTATTTAATAGAAAATGAAAAAGAAACTCAAACCAAAACAATTGCTTTAAAAATGACTAGTTGTGAACTTTAAAAAGCTTAGAGCAACAAAAACATATATTTTCTTCTTTCATCAAGTCTTTGATTTGGTTTTCAGTCTCATTAGTGATTTAGAAACTACATTGAAAAGTACATTAGAGTAGAAGGAAAAGTTAGAGGAAATTTGATTAATTTTGTTTGAGTCAATTTGACAATTATGTATTTAATGTCTTTTTTCTTCTAGAAATAACGAATTTTCCAATTTGATGTCCCATGTTTTTAATATTATAATCTAATTATCATTTTCTTTTCCTTTTCATATAATCATTCTAATATACCTTTCTATTCATTGTAATTTCTCTCACTCATTTAATCTATACAGTGTCTTATTTTGCTCTTTATTTTTCAAAGAGGGTCGAAACTAAATTAGTAAAAAATAGTCAAGAAGAAGAAATCAAGAATCAAACTATAACTTTTCAAAAATTAAAAACAAATAACAAATACTTAAAGATATAACTATGATCTCTGTATTAAAAAATAATAAAAGATTGATATGTTCTTTTGAGAATGAGAAAGAGTAATGATATCTGTCCTCATGACTGAAAAAAACAGTATACTAGTCAATTAAAAGCCGCCATGTAGGGAATGTTTGATTTTTTGTGTGTGTATATATGAATCCATTCATGAAGATTCAAGCAAAACCATCAACACTAGAAGCAGGAAAAATATAAAACCCAGAAATGGAAGAAGGAAAAGGAAGAGTTTGTGTAACAGGAGGCACAGGGTTTATTGGCTCATGGATCATCAAGAGACTACTTGAGGATGGTTACACTGTTCATACCACTGTCAGACCTGATCCAGGTAAATCATTTATACAGCTTTCATCTTTATAATGTTCTTATTCTTGTTTGTCATTATGTTATGTTATGATGGGCATAAAACCAAAATTGTGGAACAATGAGTTTATGTATTTAACAGATGGCAAGAGGGATTTGAGCTTCCTCACAAATCTTCCAGGAGCATCTGAAAAGTTAAAATTTTTCAGTGCTGATCTGAGAAACCCAGAGAGTTTCAGTGAAGCAATTGAAGGGTGTTTTGGGGTGCTCCACACTGCTACTCCGATAGACATAGAATTGAACGAAGCAGAGGAAGTGGTGACCCAAAGAAGCATTGATGGAGCATTAGGGATTCTGAAAGCATGCCTGAATTCAAAGACAGTGAAGAGGGTTGTGTACACTTCCAGTGCTTCTGCTGTTTATTGGCAGGAGAAAGAAGATGATGTGATGGATGAGAGTTATTGGAGTGATGAAAATCTTCTCAGAGATTTGAAGCCCTTTGCTTGGGCATATTCAATTTCTAAGACAATGGCAGAGAAAGCAGTTCTTGAATTTGGAGAAAAGCATGGCTTGGATGTTGTCACTCTCATTCCTACTTTTGTTCTTGGACCCTTCATCTGTCCCAAACTCCCTGGCTCAGTTTATACCACTCTCTCTTTCTTATTTGGTAATTCCTGCAACTTTCAATCTGTAGTGTAGGACCCTTTTCAACATTCTTTGCTAAGCAATTTTGATTCGTCTCATGTTGAAATTTGAATCGATGATCAGTTTCAGCATTGCCATATGTCAATGTCAAAAGTAGACTTAGGATTAAAACAAAACATTTTACATTACACATGTCTTGTCATTGGTATTATGGTATCAAAAGCATCCGAAAGTATTACAACATAATTTGTTATTTGTTAGATTTGTTGTATTATTTTATATTAAATTTTATACTTGAAATCGAACATATATTGGATTTATTGTGTTATTTGATATTAGATCTTATGTTCGAAATCGAGTATATGTTACAAGAGATACAAAACTCATTTTACATGTAAGTTGTATGATTTGCAGGTAAGAAGAATCCATTTGGTGCCTCTCGTATTCATATGGTACATGTTGACGATATTGCGCGAGCACATATCTTCCTCCTTCATCATCCTAATCCAAAAGGGAGGTATAATTGCTCACCATTCATTGCAGATGTTGAACAAATAGCAGATCTTCTTTCAGCCAAATACCCGAATTTTCAAATATCAGTAGAGTGAGTTCTCAACTATTGTCCTTCTGCATCAAAATTATTTCTCAAATTTATAATTGTAATTTAATTTTGATTTTTGTTTTCTTCTTCTAGCGAGGTGAAGAAATTTCATGATGTCAAGCTTCCACATTTAATCTCCAAGAAACTTATGGATGCTGGATTTGAGTTTAAGTATAGCATGGAGGAAATGTTTGTAGATGCAATTGAATGCTGCAAGCAAAATGGTTATCTATGAACCACCATTAATAAATATGCATGAACTTATATTTATGAATTACAATAAATACTATTTCTATAACAGCAAATGTTTAGAAAAGTAAATCAATCAAACAATTATAATTGTTGTTTTCAGTCAATTTGAAATTTGGTTCATTTATAATTGCAGTTGTTGTGTGCAAGATCCTCACGTTATATATTGGATCATATTCTTTTTGTCATTTTATGTCATGCCTTCAATAATTCAACAATTGCAAATTAATTATTCATATTTGCAAGTTGAAACAGTAGCAGAAAAATAATTTTTAGTGGCTATTACATAGCGACAGTTATAATAAAATGACGCGATAGTAGAAGAAAAATAAAATTAAATAATATTTACAGGCGGTTTAGAATTAGTGTCATGTTTAAAGGTTTCAAGAAAGCTAGAATTTTAGACATTAATTATAGATCATTCCTAAGATCCATCTCTTAATTAAACTCCAAAACTTATGCATAGCTCGATAACTACCAATATTCCGACAAATTTATGCATGGCTCCATAACTACCCATATTAAAACTGTCACTAAATATTGAATAGTTGTTTTTAAAAAATAAATTATGGGGTTTTCTTAGAGTTTTAAGTGTTCTTAAGGTGGGTGATTGGGGGAGATGATTTGGAGGAGAGTGATTGAGTGAATTTTAGGAGATTTGAGGGTGATTTTTGTTGTGTTTATTTGAGTGAATTTGAAGGTAATTAAGAGTAAATTTAGAGGTAAAGTTTGTGAGAATTAGTATAGGATTTGATTGATGTGACAGTAAAAAGTTTATTTAATGGTTAGAAAATGAAAATTACCAAAATGTCCCTAGGTATTAAAGTAATATAAAATTATATTTGTTAATGTTTATATTTAATTGTAAAAATGTTTATTAAGAGTAAAAAATTTAAAATAATTATTAAAAATAGTTTTAAATATTTAATTAAATTATAATTTAGAGAAATAATTTTTTTTTAAAATGTAGTATTTGTTTATAATATAATTTAGTTTCAAATAGTATAAATTTATTTGTTATGGAAGTGAGATTTATTAATTTTGAATGGTCTGAAGTTATAATCAACGCTCAAAATTTGAGATAACGAACAGATGTATATATACATACATACTCACCCAACATGCTTATGGTTTCGAATTTTTAGATTGATATGTTTGTATTCTTTCATCGAAATTACAGAAAAAGTTAGCTCTCAAACTCCAAAACTTACGCTTGAACAAAGTGAATTATATAATATCTCATAAATATAACAAATTTTAAAAATAAAAGAAAAATTTTCTAGTATAGTTATATTAGTATTTCTCCATAATAATGTTAACTGAACTGCTACTAGATTATGAGTATGAGGTATATAGAAAATATATCTATCATGAGCTGCTTAGTTTTATATGAATCTGGGCACGTTGTAAGCAAAGCCATTTGCTAGAGAGCTTTTTGAAAAAGTAAAAACTTGGTATCGCATTGATTTAAAATCTATAGTTATTCACAATGAAAATCATACATCATTAATATATTTTCATCTCAAAACCCTTGACCACGTTAACATCCAACAATAATACTCAATAACAGAATATGAAATATTCATAGCTGAACTTTACAATTGAAGCAGAAAATTGAACTGTTGTTACTATGGATATTACAAAGTTATATCACTAAATTGACAGTTTCAAATAGAATAACAAAGTTATATCATTGTTGTTCTATGGCTGAATCAAGCAACAATCTTCATTGTTCAATGGTCGTAGCTCTCCTCACAGTCATACTCATGAATGCACAGTGAAACTCCTGATAATATGCAGTGCAAGTGGGTGCTTATATTTAATGGTTTATGGCAAGTGGCAATTATTTAAAATGAAGAGAGGCATTTGAGACAAAGCATCATTCATCCCTCCAAATCTTCGCACATCTGCGGGTGAATGAACAGTACACAAATCTTGCAATTACCTTCAAATTGTCGCTCGCAATTCAGCACAAGTGAACGTGCTTTTTTTAATTCATCATTTGCTGGCTACCGTGAATAGTAAATCACGTCCAAGTGAACACGGCCTAAATACTAGATGAATCTTTTAAAATTAATTTAAAAATAGTTAAAACCCACTCTAATAATTTTCAAGACACTATTTGGATGGTTATATTAAATATGTTGTATAATACTTTGTGATACAAGACTTAGAGGATAGAGTTTTAGAGATGGTTATGATTTAAAAATAATGAGATTCAATTATTTTAATATTAAATGTTTTTATTATAAATAGTTTCATTATAAACAAGTTTCATTATTTTAAAACACACTATCTCTAAAAACCACTTTTCTAGAGTTCTCTTTTAGAAATTCTTTTTCTTTGCTCATCTAATTGAAGAATTGAGACAGAAAGAATGATCCCGATGGCGAGCTCTTCAATTCAGACTAATCAATTTCTTTATTTGAGTAAGTTAAGTTTCAACCATTTTTCTCTGGTCCTTTCTTTATCGATTGCATGCAAGTCCGCTTAATTTGCATGCATTTTTTTAGTCTTCAGTTTGAGTCTTTGTTAATAAATGATTCTAACTATGTACCCTGATCATCTTTTCATTGCTTATAGATACAGATAGAACTCTTTAAACTGTGAGAACCATATAAAGTTCTTCCAAATGGTTTAGTCTTCTAAAAAAGTAAGAAAAGCTAAAAAGTTTCATTATATTATAAAGAGTGTCTTATTTTGCTGCTAATTTTAATAAAGGGTAGAAACTAAATAGTAAAAAGTAACCAAGAAGAAAAGAATCAAACTATAAGTTTTCAAAACTTAAAAACAAATAACAAATGCTTAAAGATATAACTATGATTTCTTTATTAAAAATTAATAAAATATTGATTTTTTTTATAAATATAAACTTAGGAGTTTAATAGTAATTTTGTTTGAATTTTATTTTATTAGTATGAGTCCAGTAATATTTAATTTGGTTTTAATAGAAATAAAATAAGAATAGTTTTGATTTTTCATTTATTTAGATGAAGTATTATTTTATTTTGTTGATATAAGATAAATATAAATTAAATAGTTATTTTTATTTTGAGAATTTATTTTTTTTAATTTTTAATATTTGTTCTTAATTCAAAGACTTATTTGTAATTATTTAAAAGTTATCAAAAAAATTTAATGAAATAAAAGACACATAAGTCAATTTTTTTGTTTGTATCACTGTTTTCTTAACACCACAGATAGCCACGATAGCTGTCCTCCATGACTTTAAAAAAAGTATAATAGTCAATTAAAAGCCGCCATGAAGGGAGTGTTTGACATTTTGTGTGTATATACGAATCCGTTCATGAAGATTCAAGCAAAACCATAAACACTAGAAGCAGGGCAAAATATAAAACCCAGAAATGGAAGAAGGAAAAGGAAGAGTTTGTGTAACAGGAGGCTCAGGATTTGTTGGCTCATGGATCGTCAAGAGACTACTTGAGGATGGTTACACTGTTAATACCACTGTTAGACCTGATCCAGGTAAATTTTTTATACAGCTTTCATCTTAGTGGATCTGATATGAAATTATGAAAGATATTTTATGATGTTCTTATTCTTATTTGTCATTATGTTATGTTATGATGGGCATAAAACCAAAATTGTGGAACAATGAGTTTATGTATTTGACAGATGCCAAGGGGGATTTGAGCTTCCTCACGAATCTTCCAGGAGCATCTGAAAAGTTAAGAATTTTCAGTGCTGATCTGAGCGACCCAGAGAGTTTCAATGAAGCAATTGAAGGGTGTTTTGGGGTGCTCCACACTGCCACTCCATTTGACGTAGAATTGAACGAAGCAGAGGAAGTGGTGACCCAAAGAAGCATTGATGGAGCATTAGGCATTCTGAAAGCATGTCTGAATTCAAAGACAGTGAAGAGGGTTGTGTACACTTCCAGTGCTTCTGCTGTTTATCGGCAGGAGAAAGAAGATGATGTGATGGATGAAAGTTATTGGAGTGATGAAAATCTTCTCAGAGATTTGAAGCCCTTTGCTTGGGCGTATTCAATTTCTAAGACATTGACAGAGAAAGCAGTTCTTGAATTTGGAGAAAAGCATGGCTTGGATGTTGTCACTCTCATTCCTACTTTTGTTCTTGGACCCTTCATCTGTCCCAGACTCCCTAGCTCAGTTTATGTCACTCTCTCTTTCTTGTTTGGTAACTCTTGCAAACTTTCAATCTGTAGGATCCTTTTCAACATCCTTTGTTCATCAATTTTGATTTGTCTCATGTTGAAATTTGAATTTAATAATCAGTTACAGCATTCCCACATGTCAAAAGTAGACCTAAAAGGATTAAAACAAGACATCTCTTTATATAGTTAAGATAAGTAAATTTATAGGAGATCAAGCATATACATGTAAGAAGGATCAACACAATAACACACATTATTGTTCCATACAAATCTTTATGGATTTGTTTTTAGTATCATTCTAAAAATGTCTTCTTGTTAAATGAAAGTATTATATATATATATATATATATATATATATATATAAAAATCTATGTTTATCTCTTATTTTATCTAATAAATCTATGTTAAATGAAAGTATATATATCTAGAATTTTGTTTATATGTTAACCATTCTCTCCTCAAACAAAAGACCGTTTCACCTTCCCCAAGTCTTTTTTATCTAAGTACACCATGGTCTGTAAATCTATGGTAACACTATTGAGCATTTCTTGCTCTGATTTGTCTACCTAATTTTACAAGTCAGATTTGTTAGTGATGTGCAGGTGAGAAGAATCCGTTTGGTGCCTCTCGTATTCATATGGTACATGTTGACGATATTGCGCGAGCACATATCTTCCTCCTTCATCATCCTAATCCAAAAGGGAGGTATAATTGCTCACCATTCATTGCAGATGTTGAACAAATAGCAGATCTTCTTTCAGCCAAATACCCGAATTTTCAAATATCAGTAGAGTGAGTTCTCAACTATTGTCCTTCTGCATCAAAATTATTTCTCAAATTTATAATTGTAATTTAATTTTGATTTTTGTTTTCTTCTTCTAGCGAGGTGAAGAAATTTCATGATGTCAAGCTTCCACATTTAATCTCCAAGAAACTTATGGATGCTGGATTTGAGTTTAAGTATAGCATGGAGGAAATGTTTGTAGATGCAATTGAATGCTGCAAGCAAAATGGTTATCTATGAACCACCATTAATAAATATGCATGAACTTATATTTATGAATTACAATAAATACTATTTCTATAACAGCAAATGTTTAGAAAAGTAAATCAATCAAACAATTATAATTGTTGTTTTCAGTCAATTTGAAATTTGGTTCATTTATAATTCCAGTTGTTGTGTGCAAGATCCTCACGTTATATATTGGATCATATTCTTTTTGTCATTTTATGTCATGCCTTCGATAATTCAACAATTGCAGATTAATTATTCATATTTGCAAGTTGAAACACTAGAAAAAAAAAGGTTTAAATTCTTTAGTTGTTTTTATTTATGTTGATTTTTTTCAATTTGATCTCGTTTTTAAAATATTCAATTAAATTCTTTTGAATCAATTTTGCCTCTCCCATTAAATTAGCTTTTCGAAGTTAAATTTTTGATGACTTAACAGTCTGACGAAATAAAATTCTAATAAGTGGCAGTTGTTACATGGAGAAACGCCGACATTCTCCTCTCTTCCTCCTCTCGCTCTCCCTCCATCGTATTCACCCAATATGGCCTCAAGAAGATTGCCGCCTACAAGACTGTCGAGTACGTCGAATCCGGTATGGTTTTCGGCCTTGGCACTGGCTCCACTGCCAAGCATGCCGTTAACCGCATTGGCGAGCTTCTCCGCCAGGGCAAGGTCAAAGAGATCATTGGAATACCCACCTCCAAGATAACCCACGAGGAGGCACTCTCCCTCGGGATCCCTTTGTCCGATCTCGACTCCCACCCTGTTGTCGATTTGGCCATTGATGGTGTCGACGAGGTTGACCCCTTTCTCTTTCTCAACCTTGTCTAGGGTGTACTCAGAAGAATGCTTAGGAGTAAGTGACACAGGACATTACACAACCTTCCACCGAAAAAAAAGTATAAACATTTCAGCACAAGCAACAACCAAATTCAAATGGGAAATGGAGCTCGAAAGCAACAAAATTGAAAAAGGATGTTAAGAACAAGGAAAGGCAATGATACCTTTAACGGGTTCGATTTCCGAAATGTTAATTTCGTCAAGGTTAAGATGAGGAAGAGGTTGCTTGTTGCTGAGAGTGAAGGAGTACCAGAGAGGTGCGCTGGGAGAGAAACAGAAATGGTCTCCGGGTTGCAAGTGACCCTTCTTGAACTTTCTAAAGAACCGAAGCAATTCTACGTCGTACACCTAAAAGGGGTTCTTCCCCATCACTTCGAACGAAACCCTAGCATTAGCATCAACAACATCTGAGTCTGAATGGTAGAGTTTAAAACACACGTGGCGACGAGAAACTGTGCGGTCGTAAGTGTTGAGTCCACAACACTCAACCTTGACGAAATTTTTGATCTTTCATTCCAAGTCTCAATTTTTCCACGATCTATACCCAACCCATTACCATTTTCAGAAGTGAGAACGAAGGACAAAACTGAACCTATTATAAGCTGAAATCGACCCAGTCGGACAAAAAGCTTAAACCGAGTTGAGCAACAGTGACACGAGGAACACGAATCTTATTTCAGGTACAATTCACCGCAGATTCATGGGAACGTGGAAGTGGTTGAGATGGCATCAAGGAAGCTGGTGGAGATGGATCAAACCATTGTGAGGATTTTGTGTTGTTATCGAATGTTTATGCAACGGAACAGAGATGGTATGATGTTGGGAGGGTGAGGCTTCAATTAAATCAGAAATCTTCCCTGCAAATTTCTCTCCCCAAGAAGGCCAAGTGGATCCAATTTGTAAAACCGGAGAACTAGCCGAAGAAGAAGCACTACAAAGGGGTCCCTTAGTGGCCTTGGGGAAAGTTCGCCGTCGAGATCTGTGACTCGAACAAACGTGGATCGAGAATATTTTTTAATTATAAATTCCACGTAATAGCGTAAAGAATACCACGTTTAAAAAAGTTAGACATGCCAACTTTCAATTTCAGCAAAAATTTAACCTTAATGGATTCAATTGAAAATTTTAAAAGAACGAAAATCAAACTGAAAAAGACTCAACACCTAAGGGTTTAAAAAAATAACTTTTAGTGGCTATTACATTATAAAATGACACTATGTCACACCCCAATTAATACCCTCTTTAGTGGGGTACAGATGTCAGCCGTCCGTTCTCACACATGCCAGCCGTTCGTTCTTCCCTGGTGAGTGGGAGACAAACTCTACCAAGCTTTTAATTCTCAACCTTCGTAATCCGTGCAGCAGCAGCAGAGCAGTGAAGCCAGAAAGTGGAAACCAGGTGGCACGCTAGGAGTAGACGGACGTTTTAGTGGAAATCATGTGGCAGCCAGAGAATAGCCGACCGTCCGGTTTGGAGGCCATATTTAAGATAGAAATTCCAAAATCTTTACCACTTTCTGCATGCAATTTTCTTCTTCTTCCTCAAACCCAACTATCTGAAACCTCATTTTTCTCCTCCTTCTCTCTAAAGCTTAAATCTTCTCTCTAGAATTCCGACCACCGTTTCATCTCCGATCACCTTCCTCCTTTCAGATTAAACACTCCTGGTGTCAAGACCTTTCATCCTCACCGATCAGTTTTCCAATCGGAGCACTCTTGGACGTTCGGACAATCTTAAAGTAAAACTTAGAAGTTAGCTGGAATAGAGGTAAGGGAAGCTTATAAAGTTTAATTTTGATTTTCTGTATTGTTTTGAATGTGTGCTTGATTAATGCATGTTTGATATATGAAGTATGTTGTTGAATTTTTATGAATGGAATATGATATGTTGAAGTATGAATTGTATGATAAGTATAAACTTAGAGAAAATGTAAATCCGAAACCGAAGGTCATTAGGACCGTTCGGTCTTCCCCTAAACGATCGTTTTTGGTATTGTTGTATCGAAACCTTAATGACTTGCTTATTTAGTCGTAATAATTTATCCATTTCAGAACTCTCGGTCTTATACTGAGTGTTCGGCTTTAACGTATTCGGTCATAGACTGATTGCTAGTCTCATGTTAACTATGTTTATTATAGTAGAGTTCGTTTCCTCTGAACGTTCGTTTTTATATTGATAATGTTTATTGGAAGTACTTAGTCATAAACTGAGTACTCGGTTTCATATTAATTACCTTTATTGTACTGAACGTCCGGTCTTATACTGAACGCTCGACTTGGAAGTGCTTAGTCATACACTAAGTATTCAGTCTCATATGAATTGTTTAGAACGATCAGTCATACACTGAGCGTTCGGTTTATATTGATGATGTTTATTAAAAGTTTTAAGTGTTATACCAGTACACAAGTTTTAAGAACATTCGGTCATAAACTGTACGTTCGGTCATACAAGTGTTTAGTATTAGACTGACACTTAACTTATGGAGTATTCGGTTTCACATTGTTAATATTATTCATCCCGAGGACATCCGGTCATGTAAAACACTCGGTCATAGATCTAGTGCTCGGTTTTATGAAAACGTTTAGTCAGAAACTATTCGGTATTGAGTATCGGGTATTCTTCTCAACACATTTACAACTTGAAAGTAATAACGAATGATGAAATTGATTAAGTAAGAGAATTCCACGGGCGGAATGTCTCATGTACTCGGCAATGATTGGTAAAGTATGAATGTGGGAATGACTCCGGCGTTGTCCTTGATCCTGATATTCCGTGAGGACGCTGCCTCAAGTAGAGGGAGGTCGCTCATGCGTGGGAATGGCAGGAGGTCCGCGGTTATACGAGTAAATAACCGTTGGAGGACTAACCTCGGGTGGCAGCTGGAGAAAACAGTTACTACACCACCCGGGTGCTAGGGACGACCGAGCTACATGTTCATACAGTCCGGACGGTGTCTTATGGTCGGTCTTGAGTGTGAGAATAATATATTGCATGATATATTTGTTTGTATTGTATGTTTACTTGTATGAAGAATTGATAAATTAAATTTACATAAGCTTACCCTTATCTGTTTTGCCTTGTATATGTTGTCATTCGGTATCCGACCGTTCGGCTATTCTCTTCATTGCAATGATCATCCTTTTGGATGTGAGCAGAGGATACCTTGGAAGTACTTTGGAGGAAACTCTGGAGGACGCCGTTCAGGCCGAGGAACCAGTGGAAGCCGTGCCCGAGAGTTATGCTGGACCGTCCGGTCCTTAGTATAGGCGTTTCTTTATCTTTGTAATTTTGTAAACGTCTGGCATTCGAATCTTTTTAATTTTGGCCTCTCGGGCAACGTTTTGTATTCTAGACCGTTCGGTCTATTTTGTAAACATCGTGTATATATTCAATCGTTTGATTTTAATCTCCAGTATATTTTGTACTGCTTTATTTATTCACTACTGTTCTCATTTATTATCTTTGTTAACTCCTAAAATAAATTATGACTTTGGTTATATTTATTGGGATGTTACATTAATGGTATCAGAGCAGTTTGTTCTTAGGATAACCTATGGGTTATGGGTTTGTCATGTCTTTCTTATGAAAAGATGAATCTAAATGGTGTGTTATACCATTCTCTCCTATTCTAGATAGTCAACCTTAAACTTTTACCACATATGGCATCTTTTCTCAATTCAAATAGTAACTTAAAACTCTTCTATTTATCTTAGATGTCGTATCGTTCGGTCTCACACAAGATTCTTGAAACCGAACGTCTTATAATAATTACCGTTCAGCTTAGTAAGCTCTACACTTTTCCATTTGAACCTGTAATCTCAACTTCACTATATTTGACTTGTGTTTGGAAAACTTTGATTTGTCTACTGTTTTATGACCGGACATTCCTTTATTTGTTTCCGTTCGGTCATGACCTTTGAACTCTCATTTTTAATCTAATTACACTGACTCGGCCTTTGACTATACTCAGTGATCATTTCTATCCTTGTTATTCAAAAGATGGACTAATGGTTTTGTCTTTATGAGTAGAGAGAGAGGATGACGTCAAGGTCTCCTCCTCCTTCACCCTCAAGTATGGATGCACCAGAACCTACAAGATGGATGGGATCAGTAATCATGACCATGCAACAACAAAACGCTTCACTAGTACAGCAAAATGCCTTATCCTTCCAACAGTTAGAAGTCGCTCGGTTCTCAGCAGAAAGGACTCAGGAGCAGTATGTGGAATTGATGTCAAAAGATAGAACTGATACAAGGTCGTCCACTCTTTTGGATACTTGTTGACAAGAATGGCGCCTAGAGAGTTTTCTGCAACACCATCCGGCTAAGTTCAGTGGGAAGTGTAGCCCAGACGAGGCTGAACAATGGTTTGAAGATATGGAGCGCATGTTTAATGCTAAAAAGTGCTCGGAAGAAAACCGACTAATCTATTCATAATGTTTGTTAACTGGAGAAGCAAGTCACTGGTGGGATAGTATGAAAATCCTTTTGAAGGAAAGTAATACCCCCATTTCGTGGGTAGTGTTTAAGCAAAAGTTTTGTGCTGAATACTTTCCTGACAGCGTTCGGGGTGCTAAGGAAGTTGAGTTTTTGGAGTTGGTCCAAGGGAACGCATCTGTACCATACTATGCCGCTCGGTTTAAGTATCTTCGAAGGTTCTATACAATGGAAACGAATGAAGAATGGCTATGCAGAAAGTTTGAAAATGGATTGAGAGGTGATATCAAGTTGTTGGTCGTCGGATTACGTATTAGGAAATTTCCAGTGCTAGTGGAGAGAGCTAGAATATTAGAAAGGACAAAGAAGGAAGTGGAATGTCAGCAGAATCAACAACCCAGAGTAGGAGAACGAAGAACATCTAAGGGGAGTGTTAGTTCCGAAAGAACTCAGCACGCTCGGCTTTCTCCTTCAGAACCGAACGGTCAGTCTTCCAGACCTCCTGTAACGTTCGGCCACTCGGGACGACAAGGTCCAGTAAGATGTTTCAATTGTGGAGAAACTCATCTGAGATCCGTATGTCCTAAACTGGCAAAATATAGGAGATGTAAATGGTGTAGGAAGAAAGGTCATTATGAACATGATTGTCCAACAGGCAGGAAAACTGGTTCACGATAAATGTATGCTGAGAGGTTTCAACAAAAGAGAAGATGGTGAATCTTAGGCTATGGATCGGGTCAATAATAAGTTTAGACCATAGGTCAGTGGTGTTAGAATTACAACGGTTATTTAGACTTAGCTTCCTTTGCTCGTTTTAGAACGGTCGTTCCTTGTCCTAGCTGCGTTGTTTGTTGAGCGATTTTCAGAACATCAGAACGGTCGTCATTTAGAACGTCCAGTGTGTTCGTTCTGTTTTGGTTCATTTTTTTTTGTTTGTCGGTTTCTAGTCTGTACTTGTGTTGGTTATATATTGTAACCAACCTTTCTTTTTCAAATACTTTTCAATACGATTCAGTTTCACAATCTCTCGCTCTGCTCTCTCTCTTCTACTTTTCTCTGTTTTCTAGGTTTTCTCGATCTACACTCAAGAACCTAACAAAAATGAGCATTTGTTTGCTCAAATTTTCTTAGTAGTTTGAATTCCAATTATAAATATAAAATTTTGTACTTGTAATGGATTGGAAATCAGTAAGAATATAAAGGTTCTATCTTTGTCTCACTCTGTAACCGTTCGGTGTATAGGGTTTGACCGTTTAGTTATATCCTTTGCATCTTAAATCAATCGGTTAGGCACTCGGTCTAAGACCCTCGTTCTTCTTTCGTTCCAACAAATCAAACAATCTTATATACCGTCCGGTCATATAAAATCAAGCAATATCAATTTCACTATACTCGATTATGTTTGTTATATTCTATAAACTGTTTCTAATATGAATGTTAGCTCTTTAATGACTGAACGTCCTCTTATGGTGTTGTTCGGTCATTTCTGTCAAATTTCTATTATAACTTTGTTATGACGATTCAGCCCTTAGCTGAAATCATCTTTCTAATTATGTAGTGCTGTGTTTCCCGAAAGATTCTTTCTTTCTTCCTACCCATGAAATGGCAATAGATCTCCTCTTTTCCTCGCCTATAATTATGAAGGCACCTAACTCAATAAGATTATGGAGTTAGAAATCACAACCTTATTCTCAAGGTTCAAACAAAGAAACTTGGGGCAATTCTGATGTAGTCTTATCCTATGGGGAATTAGAATGTGGAAAATCCTCTTGTACTATCTTTCATTCTCTCCCTTTCCTTCCAGTAAATTCATACCGTTCGGTTTTGAACTATAATAGTCAATATCGTCTGGTTATTTTCTTCAATCGATCAGTGTTGTTTGTTTTCTTTTATAACAAGCACTTGATTTTTTTTCAAACTTTGCTCTTTTACCGTTCGGTTGACATTCTTAACATCTCAAACCAATTGGTTTACCGTTCGGTCCGTTAATTAATCTTTGGCCTATGTCCATCCTTTTGCTTATGCAACCATTCGGTAAGTTTGTATGGTTAAGAATTCACTCCCAAAAAGTATTCAGATCACTTCCTTCTCGGTTTTCCGCTTCTCGGTTTCCGAATCTAACTTGACAAGCGATTTAGCCTTTTTAACATAAACCGTTAGCAAATTTTTCACCATTTTCTTAATCTCCTAAACAGACTCATAATCAACAACGGTTTTCCACCGTTCGGTATTCACTTTGTCGTACGGTTTCCCTTGTTGAGCATTTTTCATTCGAGTTTTTTTTTAAAAAAAAATTCCAAATTTTCAAATTTTAGAGTCTTCGGCTGTCTTTATTCCCTTGGTCATTCCTTTCAGAAATTCTAGTTGATCACCTGATTCCTTTAAAAAGTCGTTCGACAGTGGTCCAATATTACCGTTTGGTATGAGTACAACTGATCAATATTTTGAAGGACCACTTTAAACGACTCCAAAGGAATTCACCAACTGCCCTAGTGTCTGGCCCAAGTCCAAAATACTCGGTTCATAATGTGGTTATCTCATTGTCTCAGCTATACATCAAAGAGATCGTCCAGCTGCATGGAGTACCGTCTAGTATATAGTGTCAGACCGAGACCCCAGATTCACCTCTCGGTTCTCACAAGCGTTGCAACAAGAGATGGGAAGCAAGTTACAGATGAGTTCGGCATATCATCCTCAGACGGACGGCCAGTTTGAGCGAACAATTCATGACCAAATGACCGCTCGGTAGAGCCACGACTCTCGTCAAAGTCATCTGGGATGACCGCGCAGGTGATTCAACTTGGGAACGAGAGGAGATCATGAAGGAAACTTATCCTCACCTGTTCGAAGGTAGGCCCTAATTTTCGAGGACGACAATTTTTATTTGTTGGGGGGAATGTCACACCCCAATTAATACCCTCCTTAGTGGGGTACAGATGTCAGCCGTCCGTTCTCACACATGTCAGCCGTCCGTTCTCCCCTGGTGAGTGGGAGACAAACTCTGCCAAGCTTTTAATTCCCAACCTTCGTAATCCGTGCAGCAGCAGCAGAGCAGTGAAGCCAGAAAGTGGAAACCAGGTGGCACGCTAGGAGTAGACGGACGTTTTAGTGGAAACCATGTGGCAGCCAGAGAATGGCCGACCGTCCGGTTTGGAGGCCATATTTAAGATAGAAATTCCAAAATCTTTACCACTTTCTGCATGCAATTTTCTTCTTCTTCCTCAAACCCAACTATCTGAAACCTCATTTTTCTCCTCCTTCTCTCTAAAGCTTAAATCTTCTCTCTAGAATTCCGACCACCCTTTCATCTCCGATCACCTTCCTCCTTTCAGATTAAACACTCCTGGTGTCAAGACCTTTCATCCTCACCGATCAGTTTTCCAATCGGAGCACTCTTGGACGTTCGGACAATCTTAAAGTAAAACTTAGAAGTTAGCTGGAATAGAGGTAAGGGAAGCTTATAAAGTTTAATTTTGATTTTCTGTATTGTTTTGAATGTGTGTTTGATTAATGCATGTTTGATATATGAAGTATGTTGTTGAATTTTTATGAATGGAATATGATATGTTGAAGTATGAATTGTATGATAAGTATAAACTTAGAGAAAATGTAAATCTGAGACCGAAGGTCATTAGGACCGTTCGGTCTTCCCCTAAACGATCGTTTTTGGTATTGTTGTATCGAAACCTTAATGACTTGCTTATTTAGTCGTAATAATTTATCCATTTCAGAACTCTCGGTCTTATACTGAGTGTTCGGCTTTAACGTATTCGGTCATAGACTGATTGCTAGTCTCATGTTAACTATGTTTATTATAGTAGCGTTCGTTTCCTCTGAACGTTCGTTTTTATATTGATAATGTTTATTGGAAGTACTTAGTCATAAACTGAGTACTCGGTTTCATATTAATTACCTTTATTGACTGAACGTCCGGTCTTATACTGAACGCTCGACTTGGAAGTGCTTAGTCATACACTAAGTATTCAGTCTCATATGAATTGTTTAGAACGATCAGTCATACACTGAGCGTTCGGTTTATATTGATGATGTTTATTAAAAGTGTTAAGTGTTATACCAGTACACAAGTTTTAAGAACATTCGGTCATAAACTGTACGTTCGGTCATACAAGTGTTTAGTATTAGACTGACACTTAACTTATGGAGTATTCGGTTTCACATTGTTAATATTATTCATCCTGAGGACGTCCGATCATGTAAAGCACTCGATCATAGATCTAGTGCTCGGTTTTATGAAAACGTTTAGTCAGAAACTATTCGGTATTGAGTATCGGGTATTCTTCTCAACACATTTACAACTTGGAAGTAATAACGAATGATGAAATTGATTAAGTAAGAGAATTCCACGGGCGGAATGTCTCATGTACTCGGCAATGATTGGTAAAGTATGAATGTGGGAATGACTCCGGCGTTGTCCTTGATCCTGATATTCCGTGAGGACGCTGCCTCAAGTAGAGGGAGGTCGCTCATGCGTGGGAATGGCAGGAGGTCCGCGGTTATACGAGTAAATAACCGTTGGAGGACTAACCTCGGGTGGCAGCTGGAGAAAACAGTTACTACACCACCCGAGTGCTAGGGACGACCGAGCTACATGTTCATACAGTCCGAACGGTGTCTTATGGTCGGTCTTGAGTGTGAGAATAATATATTGCATGATATATTTGTTTGTATTGTATGTTTACTTGTATGAAGAATTGATAAATTAAATTTACATAAGCTTACCTTTATCTGTTTTGCCTTGTATATGTTGTTGTTCGGTATCCGACCGTTCGACTATTCTCTTCATTGCAATGATCATCCTTTTGGATGTGAGCAGAGGATACCTTGGAAGCTACTTTGGAGGAAACTCTGGAGGACGCCGTTCAGGCCGAGGAACCAGTGGAAGCCGTGCCCGAGAGTTATGCTGGATCGTCCGGTCCTTAGTATAGGCGTTTCTTTATCTTTGTAATTTTGTAAACGTCTGGCATTCGAATCTTTTTAATTTTGGTCTCTCGGGCAACGTTTTGTATTCTAGACCGTTCGGTCTATTTTGTAAACATCGTGTATATATTCAATCGTTTGATTTTAATCTCCAGTATATTTTGTACTGCTTTGTTTATTCACTACTGTTCTCATTTATTATCTTTGTTAACTCCTAAAATAAATTATGACTTTGGTTATATTTATTGGGATGTTACACACTATATATATTAGAAGAAAAATAAAATTATAAAATATTTACAGGCGGTTTACAATTAGTTTCATATTTAAAGGTTTCATTGCTTGATTATATAAATTGAATTTTCATCAAAGTTAAATACACAAAGTCAACTCCAAAATTTATGCATAGCTCGATAAATACCAATATTCCGACAAAATTTAGGCATGTCTAGATAACTACCAATATTAAAACTGTTACTAAATATTGAATTGTTTTTAAAAAAAAAATTATGATTTTCTTAGCGTTGTAACTGTTCTTAAATACTAGATATTTTTTTTAATTAATTTAAAAATAATTAAAACCGACTCTAATAATTTTAATGACATTATTTCGGTGGTTATATTAAATCCGCGCCGTAATACTTTGTGAGACCAAATTCTATAGGGATGGTTTAGTTGATGGAAATTAAAATAGTAACGATTAAAACCACCACTAAATAACTGACTTAACTGATATTAAAAATCAATTTGGTTGTAGTAAAAATAATACAGAAGACATTTCATATAGTTTTTTTTTTAATTATTATGATAGTACATCACATCTCAACAAAATACGTAATAAAGTATAATATTAGTATTATAATTTGAAAACATTGATAGAGAAGGAAATGACCCACACTATACTCCATAGTCATATTTAAAATATATAATTTTAATCTCTTAATTTATTCTTTAATATAATAAACGATTTTGAAGAAATAAAAGTCTTTAATTTAGTATAAGGAGAAACTTGTTTTAAATTTAGGAAATCACATTATAATTATTCTAAAAGTCAAAGATTAAAAACATAATTAATTTTTTATTAGAAAAAAATGTATTAAATTCATTGATTTTAAATGTATGCAATTAACTTATGCAAAAAACGTTAGTGCATAGTTTATTTTGTGACGACGTTGATATTCATTTTCAAAGTCAAAATTAATATGTCGTTCAAATAATTTGCCTGCTTTAAGATTTCTTCATCATAGTATAATATATCATACAGAGAACAAGTTGAAATTGATTAAGTATATTGTGCCATGTGAATGTGATAGATTTGTGGAAAGTCAAGATTACCTCAGTCTGGGAAGTTTCAACGTTTCTAAGTGTCATTTTTGTGTTTTTAATTACATAATTTATTTAAATATTCAATAATGAATTATCACAATTTAAATTATTGTTTTTAATAAATATGGTAAAATTTATATTTAGGATGTTTTTATAAGTTAATTATAAAAAACTGTTACACTAAGCACATTAAAGTTAAATCCTTTTAAATTTGCACATGGCACGGATCTTGAAATTTATTATTATTATTATTATTATTATTATTATTATTATTATTATTGATCCTTAAAATACATGATGATATTTTTTAAAACAAATCTCACCGAATTATTTTCTAAAATTCTTTCAAAAAGAAATTATTATATTTATTTTCGTGTTCATATAAAAACTTTTTAAATCTATATTGTCTTTATATTTATTGTTATTATTATTTCTATGCTTTTTTTTTTATCTTCCATCTTATCTTGTTTACTAGCATGACTTTTCAAATCTTAAAAGTCTCAAATACTTTTGACTCTGTTTTAGAAGGATACAAGGATCATCTATACAAGTCACAAATATTATTTTCCATCAATAGATTAGATAATTATTACATTAGAGTGAATAAGTTTAAATCTCTATTTCTTTAGAGTTCTTTTAATTTTGTAAAAACTAATTATATATTTTTCGAGTATACACTTTTCACATGTCAAATTTTACTGAAAAGAACCTGACCGATCATGTAACTTATGATGTTATTGGTTGAAATTTTTATTTGTTGCATGCAATCAAATGACATGCCTATAAAAAAAATACCATTCTTTTTAAAATAAGAAAAAGACATTTATATGTCATAGAAAAATCTTATCCATACTGTTAAAAATTATTTATTTTCTTAATTATCGTTAAACTTTTCTTTCTCACGT
The DNA here is from genome assembly GCA_036885675.1 of Vigna mungo. Taxonomy (NCBI): domain Eukaryota; kingdom Viridiplantae; phylum Streptophyta; class Magnoliopsida; order Fabales; family Fabaceae; genus Vigna; species Vigna mungo. The sequence goes on from CP144695.1 coordinate 3,252,003, forward strand.
TTCACACAACCTCTAAAACATTTAGAATTTCTTTAATATCACGTAACCATGAGTATAATAATTTTGATCATATTTTCGAAATATAAGACCAATAAGGACTAAATACTATAAAATACGAACATGAAATTAGAATTAATAATTTATTAAAAATTTGAAAATCCTCATAAAAAAATTGAAGGAACAAAATATTAGTTTATTTTCTTTGTTCGAAAATTTATTTTACTTTTCATTAACTACTGTAGTTTTTATTTCTAATGTATAAATCTATTTTAAATGAAATTACAAAACATAAAATGTTGTATAAATCTTAATACTTTAATTTTTATATAATCATTAAAAAAAAGTGTATGCAAATGGAAACTGCATATCTATGCGCACGACGCGCAAATCCACGGTTTGATTAGGAATCGACGCGTGCAACTGCTACAGCAACAACATTCGCACACACACTAAGCATTACCCTTGACAAAATCAAACCTTTGTTAGTGGTTGTTGTTGGTGTTTTTCTTCTTCATTCTGAAATGGATCCAGCGTTACCCATCGTAGCGCTTTCGCTCGTGTTGGGTGCGATCATTGCCTTTCTCTTCTTCAACTCCTACTTCCGCAAGCGCCAATCCGAAGTTCGATCGATCGCCAAACCCAATCTCGATCCCAATCCCAACCCTGCCTCCAAACCGCTTCCCAAGAAGC